>JAWDJE010000001.1:269725733-271223233 GCA_035047345.1 Bradypodion ventrale
AAATGACTAATCTTTATTCTACTAAAGCACCAACAAAGAATGAGTGTATGTTTCATTTCCCCAACTGTTTCAACTCCTCAATGATGATATTTGCTGATTTTGATATATATATTAAAAATTAAATGAATAGAAAGAAAATCCCCACTCACCCTTAGCATTGGCTAGCATCAATAAGTGGCCATTCAACAATTATGTGATCCATTTTTTGGGGGAAATTGACCCCCCATGTAATCTGACTGCAATTTTAGCTTCGACCTCCTCCCCCTTTAAAATTACATAATCCAGAGCTTTTGTATCGAAACTCTAATTTTTAGAGCTTTTCATTATTGGTGCCTAATGCACAACAGCACCAAATGGATAACATAATCTTTGACCTGAACACCCCCCCCCCGCCCCCTGTAATTTTTCTGTCATTCAGATGGCAGACCCCCTCCCCTCTTCAAGGATCACATAATTGTTGAGTGGCCCCTAATGGTTATTTCCAGCATGGAGAAGATCAAAGTATATCTATTTGTATATCTTTGGAGAGACTGCAAGAAAGAAGAGACGGCAAGCCTAAATCCACTCATGGTTGAACATGTACAGATTCAAGAGCTTAGCACTCATAGCCCTTGGTCTGGATGAACAAATTTGTCAGTTTTGGTTTATTCCACATTTGTCTTCTAGGGGGAAGGGGAACACAATATTTGTGAATTCTCATCTTTTTAAAACAGACCACAAGCTAAATGGAATCAGCACCCATCCAGACTTCTACTTGTGGAATAGCTGCATTGATAGGACATTTCTCTTAATATTTAGTTAAAATCTGCTGCTCGGCAATTTATTCTTCTTGATTCTAGTCTTGCCATAAAGAAATAAATTTGACAGCCTTTCAAACCATTATCTGGACTCCTCTAAAAAATGTTCTGCTCTGTACTAGAGATATCTACAGATTGATTCTTCCTCTTTCCTGTGAACTTGGTTTCCAAAACATTCACCTCTACGGTTGCATGTTGTCTGGACACAATCCATTATCTCAATATCCTTCATAAAATAAATTAAAATAAAATATTATGGGGTGGTATATAAGTATAATTGCTATAAGTATAATTGCTATAAAATAATAAAATAGAATTTGTGTTTTCTTGGCAGTTTATTCTACATTAAAGTACTCCAATAGTTTCTAACAAATAAACTGCCAAGTTTTGAGCTAATTTTTATTTTATATGTCATATCGCTGGAATACAATGCATCTTCTACTATGTTAATATAGTGAAGAATGCCTTTTAGTTTGCCAAAACAGATTATGAGTGTATGCTCATCTCACATCCATTAGTTTAACTGCACCATTCTCAACATTGCATAGCATTTAGATTGTCTGATAAAAATGGTGAGCTTTGGCTGAAAACTTCACTTGAAGCTGCCAAAAATATGAAGCCTGTGACACATTCATGTGTGTCTCTTCATTCCTCCCACTGCTTGACTTGCTTGTGAACCAGATCACATTGCAAGTACTAGCAGATGGGGTGTTTTTATAAGCTGGACATGCTGTGTACCTGTAGCGATGTCTGGCCGCTAGGGCGGCGTTACGTCCCGGAGGAGACTGATCAATGACAATACGAGGCAAGGAAGCAGGATCAGATCAGTGTTTATTGGGAAAATGCATACACCTTTTATAGATCAGAAGGCAGGTAGAAAAAACCATCACCAGTGATTCAATCAAGTCACCTGTTTACTCAGGTTAATTGGGGAAACTCTTCAGGGGAAGTTAATTATGACAGGCAAACATTTGACAGGGGAAGCCCTATTGTTTCGGGCTTACCGGCTGGACAAACATGGTCCCTGTTTGCGCCTGAGATTAGCGCCAAGCCAGGGGGAAGAATGTTTGCCTAATTATACACAGGAGATGCAGGAGATAGCGTTCTGCCGGTCTGGCAGAGCCGCTGGTCAGGTCACGTTAATTGGGTGAATCAAACCCTATAGCCCTATAATTTATTCACCCCCCTTGATATGGCTGCCCACAGAGGCCACCGCTAGGAGCCTTCTCACTCAAGAGGCCTCTACCCAGCCATCCCATGCCCAACCGGGCACGGGGAAACCATATCTCCCCTTACTTATTTATATTAAGAGCCTGACAAGCGACCCTGCGCAGAAGTGGCACCAGCTGTTGGTCTGGAATGACGTCACGGGGTTTCCTTCTCCGGCGGCATCTTGAGATCAGTGAGGGAATACATTGAGCAAGACAGCAGACTGTAATGCCTAGTATGACTACCCCCACCACTACCTTGATTACCGTCTGGAGCCACCCCCATGGGATCCACGACCACATCCATTTCCATAGTGAGCTCCACCATGCCCCCCATGCAGAGCCTTCTGTGATGCCAGCCACTATAGAGTGAAGATCTTCGATCTGGCTTTGAATCTTACGAGAGTTGTCCGTAAGATTAAAGCAGCACATACCATGAAAAGACTCGCAGCCCAAGTGGTGAAGCAGTAGGAGGTAGTTGATAGCCGCTCGATTATCGAGAATGGCATGGCGAAGTTCCGCCTGCTCCTGATTGAGGAGCGCTATCGCTGAGGAGGTATGGTTGATGGCCTTTGCTAAACCGCAAGCCAAGCGACCAATCCTCTTTGCGTTGCCGACGGCTAAGCCTGGCACGCCAAAGATGCTGACTGCCAAGGAGAGATACTCGGCGGGTCTCATTACTCTGAAGCTGCTTTCACATGAGCTGTCTAACGTGGTGGTGCGAGTGTGCCGTATGAGTGAAGGGACATTGGATACATTGGAAACAATAGGAACATTAGGGCTTGGGGCAATCATATCCTTAGTGGGGAGCAAGAGTGTCAACCGACTTATACAACAGATAGAGTCTGTGATATTAGCAGGAATGTAGTTAAACGTATACTGGTTACAAGTGAAGAACCACCCAGATGGTAGGGTGATATGTGCATATGGTGTGCCGCGTGGCACTGGGTCACTGCAAGTCCAATTGCCGCTGCCCACATCTAGGCATCGGCGCCGGGTTCGGCCGATTCCGGAGCAACCGTAAATTCGGCCACAGGTAGAGTTCGGGCTGACCGCCACTCGAGGAGTGTGGAGAGTGGCCGCATCAGCCGGTAAAGTCATGGTTAGCCGCATCTCCCAACGGGCATATTCCGAGGCAGCCGCTGGGATGTACGGGCTGAAGAATCGCTTCACCAGCCAATCCCCATCCCGGGGGTGTGCGCCTGGAGAATGGCACACCGGGATGAGGCAGGTGCTGAGGATTGAAGCAGAACCGACGTCCTGTCTGAGGCAAAAATCGGACTGGTTGACAAGGCTTGCCAACCTTTCCCAAATGTTGTACTGCATGCGGGCAGAAAGGTCTCCGCCCGGCATTAAATCGCTGGCCTCCAGTGAGGCGGCCTGAACGCCTCCCCCCAAAAGCAGGGTGAGGGTCAGGATGATGATGACTGCCATGGAGTTGGCATGGATCTGGGCGAAAACTGCAACCACGAAGCTCTCTGGTGTCAGCTCCTTTTCCTCGCGCTGGATGGCATGCTGGGCATCATGGCAGAGGGTCTTGACCATCCCCCAGGTTATCTTCGGTGGTGTCGTCCGCGACCGCGGTCTCTCCCGGCGGTTCCCCTCGGTCAGGGTGAGGTCCTCTATCTCCGGGATCGGGCTCTGGTCGGTCTGTGTCCACGCCATGTGGTTCCAAGTAGGGCTTGACGCACCGAGCTGGAATCCAAATGACACCTGTAGGGGACATAACTGCAGCATACCCTCTCCCCCATGTTATGAGCGGCACCGGGCCCCTCCAAGAAGGATCCGGTGGCACTCGGTACCGGACCATAGGTCGCGGGAGAGCTTCTGAACGGCGGAAATGCTTCTCCTGCGGCGTACAGTCCGAGAAAACATTAAGGTGATTGTAGGTGAACAATACCTTATTTAAGCAAAACTGTGCTTGTCCCTGTGATTTGGGGAGGGCTGGAGGCTCCCCCCTTTCTGTTTGTTTGTCAATGTAGGACTTTAGCGTCCGATTGACCCGTTCTACAATCGCCTGCCCTTGCGGATTGTAGGGAATCCCAAATGTATGCTTGATGTCCCATGTGGCCATGAAGGCGGCCAACTGCTTGGAGCAGTAGGACGGGGCGTTATCTGTTTTCACGTGCAGCGGCTTGCCCATCGCCGCGATGCAGGAAAGGAGGTGCTGCTCCACGTGGGAGGCAGTCTCCCCTTTCTGCGCCGTGGCCCAAACGAACTGGGAAAAAGTATCAATACAGACATGCATGTATTGCCATCTGCCAAACTGCGGCACATGCGTGACGTCCATCTGCCACACCTGATTGGCCTCTGTCCCCCGTGGGTTGACCCCCCACGAGGGCCCCCCCGGCGCCCCTGCACAATGCTGACAAGAGCGGACTATACCTTGGGCTTGAGAAAGTGGCAGATTGAACTGTCTAGCGAGAGCTTTGGCATTTTGGTGGAAAAAGGCATGACTTTGGATCGGAGTAGTAAAAACACCCAAAACTGAACGTTGCTGAACTTCCTTTGCGGCCGCGTCCGCTCTGCTATTGCCCGCGGAAATCGGACCCGGTAGGTCTTGGTGACTTCGAATATGGGCAATATAGAGCGGCTCCGTGCAGTTTCGCAAATGAAATTGAGCGGTGAGGAACAGGCTAAGCAAATTCTTGTCTATCGCGGGAGTGATGTAAGCTCCCGGTAGACTGTGCAGCAAATTCCTAACATACAGACTGTCAGTTATGATATTTAAACGTTCCTTGGCGAAGGTGCGCAAGGCAAGGTTCACAGCTGCCAACTCTGCCCGCTGAGCGGACTTCTGTGGAAGAGTTAGCAGCGTGCGCCAAGCTTCGCCCTCCTGCCAAGTCAGGACACCATATGTGCGTCCCCCATCGGTAAAAACTGTCTTGGCCCCCTGAAGCGGGACCAGCGAGAGCAATTCGAACAAGCTGACTGTTCCTGTCTGGAGTGAAACGAGTCTGGGGTCCTTGGGCAAATGGTATGCTAAACTTCCAGTGAAACCCTCCAAAGCTATCGGAAGCGAATCACCTAGCTGCATTAACTGATGAATTTGTTCCTTGGTGAAAGGAACCACAATTTTGGCCAAATCATTTCCTGAAATGTCCCTAGCTCTCAGCCTGCCGCGGTAAATCACCGCGGAAACCAACTCTTGGGGCGGAACAATGTTCCGTGATGATGTGTTAGGCAAGTAGACCCACTCCACGATTTTCGCTCCCTTCTCTGAGTCTACGCCTAGCGCCCCAGTGAACATGGATCCTGACCGCACGATGTACAGATTCAGGATCGGGGCATATGGCCCCTGGGCGATCCTATCCACCCACCTCTGGCTGAGAACTTGGTTCACTTTCTCGAGCGCCAAGCGCACGTCTCGAGAGATTTTTATCCGGTCTGCCGGCTGCTTACCTAAAGTTAGCAGCAAGAAGAGCGGTTTCAGGAGATCCGTATCCAATCGGAAATACGGTCTGGCCCAATTGATGTTTCCTAAAACTTGCTGCAACTCTACAAGGGTGACTGAATCCTGTAAAGCTATCTGGGGTAAAACCGGTGCGGCAAAGGAACGGAGAAGCCGATGACCCAAGTATGAAAAGGGTTCGGTCTTCTGCACCTTTTCCGGGGCAATGAGTAAACCTTTGTCCCCCAGGCTGGCCTGGAGGTCAGAAAATATTTCGCTGCCAAGTTGCGGCAACGCTACTAAAATATCGTCCATAAAGTGACACACAATAGCTTTCGGGTAAAGGCTTCGGAACTTTGCCAGCGCGTTGTGAACATAAATTTGGCACAGGGTGGGCGAATTGAGCATGCCCTGTGGCAAATATTTCCACGCGTAACGCTGCGTGGGCTCGCTGTGGTTCACAACTGGCACCGTAAAGGCGAACCTTTCCCGGTCCCTGGGGTCTAAGGGGATTGTATAAAAGCAATCCTTGAGATCTACAACTAAAATCTCCCACCCCTCGGGAATCATATTAGGATTTGGGATACCGCACTGAAGCGGGCCCATCGGCTGAATGCATTTATTGATCTCTCTGAGATCGTGGAGGAGTCGCCACTTCCCCGACTTCTTCTTAATCACAAAAATTGGCGAATTCCAGGGACTCGTGGACTGTTCTATGTGTCCTGCGTCTAGCTGTTCTTTCACTAGCTGCTTGAGGGCAACTAATTTCTCTCCCACTACCGGCCATTGTTCTACCCAGACCGGAGTATCGGTGAGCCATTTAAGCGGCAACGCCATTACCCAAAGGTAAGGGTGGCACCGTACTGCTGGAGAATGTCTCGCCCCCAAAGATTGACGTGCACGTCAAGAATGTGCGGCCGAATCACCGCTGTGCCGTCGGCCCTTGGGATTGTGACTTCTACCCACTCTCGGCTCCTAAACGCTTCCTGAACGCCACCTACCCCCCACACATCGGAGACCGGCTCAATGGCCCACTCCTTCGGCCACTGGCTTCTGCTTATCACGGTCACATCCGCTCCGATATCGAGTAACCCTGAGAACACTCTTTTGTTCAAAAATACCTCGATAACGGGGCGCTGCTTCCACTCAATGTTGGTCTCCACTGTCGCTAAGACCTGGTATCCTTGCACTGCCTCACTCGCGCTCGAGCGGTCTGCTGAACCGGGCTCTGAGCTGTCACCGAGACTTCTCGGGCTGCCTGCTGGCGAGTGACAAGGAACCATGATCAGTTGCGCTAAGGTCTCTCCCTTGTGGATAACTTGGGGCAGGTGTGTCCAAAGTTGGACCTGGAGAACGCCTGAAAAATTCGAGTCAATGACTCCTGGAATTATAAAAATTCCACGTGCTCCAGCTGTACTACGGGGCAGAACTAAGCCTATGAAGCCTCTAGGTAGGGGTCCCATGTACTGAGAATCGACTAAATAGACTGTGCCTGGCAGATCGCATGTAACGTCCACCTGGCAAGTCAATTCTAGCCCTGTGCTACCCTTGGGGCTGGCCTGTGCCCTAGTAATGTCTGGAATGTGCCTAGCACCTAGTCTAGTTCTGGGGAGTTCTGGATCTGGTTGAAGGAAGCCTCTGTTTGGACTGGGGCCAGAGACGTGCCCGGATTCCGGTTTCCCGAACTCGGACAAAACCTGGCCCAATGGTAGCCTTTCTTGCACTTCGGGCAGGGGGTGTTCGGAGCCTTGGGACGGCCGGACTTTTGTCCTCCTCCCTTGGATCGGCACTCCCTAGCGAAGTGTCCGATCTTGCCACATGAGTGGCATGCCCCTCTGGTCTTGCTGTTACCCCGAGGTCTTTTCCCCCCCTGCACCGCTGCCGCTAGCAGACCCATCTTGTAAGAGTCTGTGCCAACGTCGGAACATGCTCGAATCATGTCCGTTAAGGTTATGTCGGGGCGATTGCCCATGGACTGCAAGATTTTACGGCAGTCCAGGTTGGCGTTGTCCTTTGCTAGCTTGATCATGAGCTCTTCCTGGGCTTGCTCATTCTCAATCTGCCTGCTAATTGCCTCCTCCAGGCGATTGATGAAGTCCATGTAGGGTTCCTGGGCTCCCTGCTTAATGGCGGTGTAATTCTTTGCCGTTTTGCCAGATGCTGGGACCTTGAAGTATGCCCTATAGGCAGCCTCGGCTGACATTTCTAGGGTGGCGAGAGGCAAGTTAATCTGAGCGTTGATGGGCTCATAGTTACCAGAGCCATACAATTGCTCAGGAAGCACCGCGCCTCCCATCCTAGCAGCCCGAGTTTGAGCCTCTAGGTGAAACTCGCTGTCCCAAATCATGTACTGGCTAGGGGTTAGCATCATCCTCATGACGGCTTTCCAATCATGGGGAATCCACATGGTGGTCTCGCACACTTGCCGAAGCGTGCCCCTCGTAAAACGACTTTGGAGCCCTGTCTCTGAAATTGCTTTCCGTAAAGCCATGAGAAGCTTGTACGGGACTGGGGAGTGTACTACCTGTTGTGCGCCCGTGAGCGCGTCCATCTCCATGCGGATTGGACAAATCTGTCTAAGCTCAGCTAGCTCTTCTGCTGACAATTCCCCCTTCTTTAGCTCTATCTCAGCTGTGCCCTGAAGGGCACTCTTCGCGGCTAGGGAACCTGGAGCTGTCAGAGAAGCGCCTGCGCTTCTCATTCCTTGCATTCCTTCGGTGACGTCTGCAGCTGTCACCGCGGGAATGCTCCCTACGCTGCTCTGCTGATAGCTAATTGACGGATAGAGCGCCGTGGGCGCAGTCGGTCCGACTGGCTTGCTTGATGGCTCAACTAACGGGGGTTCTTTGGCCTCTATCCGGACTGGTTCGATCTGCTCTAAGAGTCTCCTACACTTTCTCCATGTACTAACTATCCCTCCTGGGGCTTTCGGGGGTTGCTGAATGCAGTCTCCTATCTGATCCCAGAGCTTCAGGGTTAACGTACCTACTTCTGGGTAAAGTAGGCAGTGTTCCCCGAGGTACGCCAAAAGTCTCACTAATTCCTTGCTGTGAAATCGTAATTTAAATACCCTGGCCAGGATCTTAAACTCCTCCTCTCGAGTTTTTTGGCTAGCGGACGGACTTGGTCTATGAGAACAAGTCCCCATATTACCTGCAGTTGGGTCTCCGGAAGTTTCCTCCTCGGGACGAGTCGACGCGTCTTGTCAGGCAATAGGTTCGGGCGTCTAGTGTCTGGGGTAGACCTCGGAGCGTGGACCTTCCGCCACGGGCCCTTCTAACGGCCTCTGCGCTGTCAGGGGCTCACAGCCTGCCCTGAGCGGAACGCGTTTCCCTCTGTGGCAACCTTCCTCGAAAGCGGGAGCAAGCTGTAGGAATGCCTCTCTGGAATGCCTCGCCGCAGGCCACTTCTCCGATCGGCTGGCTGCCGGTCGGAGTGCCGCGCTGTCCTCCGGGGTGACGGGTCGCGGTTCGAGCGTAGAACCGGACCGCGTGGTTCGTTACTCACGAGTAGACCTCTCCGGGGTCCCTTACTCACGAGTAGAATCACGTCGGGGTCACCAGATGTAGCGATGTCTGGCCGTTGGGCGGCGTTACGTCCCGGAGGAGACTGATCAATGACAATACGAGGCAAGGAAGCAGGATCAGATCAGTGTTTATTGGGAAAATGCATACACCTTTTATAGATCAGAAGGCAGGTAGAAAAAACCATCACCAGTGATTCAATCAAGTCACCTGTTTACTCAGGTTAATTGGGGAAACTCTTCAGGGGAAGTTAATTATGACAGGCAAACATTTGACAGGGGAAGCCCTATTGTTTCGGGCTTACCGGCTGGACAAACATGGTCCCTGTTTGCGCCCGAGATTAGCGCCAAGCCAGGGGGAAGAATGTTTGCCTAATTATACACAGGAGATGCAGGAGATAGCGTTCTGCCGGTCTGGCAGAGCTGCTGGTCAGGTCACGTTAATTGGGTGAATCAAACCCTATAGCCCTATAATTTATTCACCCCCCTTGATATGGCTGCCCACAGAGGCCACCGCTAGGAGCCTTCTCACTCAAGAGGCCTCTACCCAGCCATCCCATGCCCAACCGGGCACGGGGAAACCATAGTGTACCTACTATAAAATGTTGGGGTGAGAGAGTTCCATGTTCTGCCTATGGGCCTTCTACGTTCATTGCCTTGTAACATGCAGTTCTTCAAGGAGCTTAAAGCTGTGTACATGATCTACTGTCCTCTCCATTCCATCCTTAGATTAACCCCACCATCTGGACTAGGTTGAACGAAAGAGACTGACCAATTGTGAAGAACGGCTTTACTATGAGCTAGAGTGAGGCCTGGCAGCTCAGGCAGAAGTCCTTATGTCTCATGCAAAAACAGTAGATTGTTATTTATTTAATGTATTCTTCCTGTAGTCTTATGTCAAGAGATAGGGGGAGGTTTCAGAAATTTTCAGACTTGTACGCCAAAATGACCAGACAGTACACCTTGATGAGTAAGTGAAGGCCCTTGCTGCAAAATGTCTCAATGGGCCCTGCTTCTATACTTCAAAGACTACTAATCTTCATATAGATCTAGAAAAGAAATGAACGTGGTGGTGGTGGGGATAACATAGGTAATCTACATGGCAACTACCTCCTCTCCCCTGGTTCCCATCACTTGCTACATGTGTTGATACTGTATACCAATTATTAAGAAACAATGAAGCGAAGCTCATAGCCTAGATAGCTGTTTGGCTTCACTAAATTGGGAGATTGTATTTTTCTGTATTATTTAAACACACATTTGCTTGGCCTTTAAGGAGAAGTCCAGTCCTAGCCAGAACAGGCTAGGCTACTGCTTTTCTTGCCCATTGGATTTCCCACCTCAATACTAAGAAAGAAATCCATTTTAGAACCTCCCAACAATTTGGATTCTGTTGATTAAACAGAAAACCAAGAATGGGTTGGGAAATGCTGCCACAGATTCCTTAGGCAGCAGAAAGGGCTGTGGCACTGAGGCAGGTGTGAGGTATGTAGGATGCCACTTACAAATCACCGAAAAAGAGGACAAAAAGATGCCACACATTTATATAAAACATGCTCATGCTAAATGAATACTAATTTATATGCTAACTATTTTAAAAAAATGTTTTATAAATGTATTCATGCAAAATGAATAAATAAATACAGATGAACACTAAGAAACACAGCAAAACCCCGACTTACAAATTCCCCGAGTTACATAAAATTTGACATACGTAATGATTTTGTGCTAAAACCATGTCCCGATTTACATAAATGCCCCGATTTACATAAATTTACATAACACGATTTCCTATGGGGTAGCTTTGAGTTACATAAAAATTCATTTTTCCTATGGGTTGGCTTCGAGTTATGTAAAAATTCATTTCCCTATGGGTTTGCTCCAATTTACATAAAAAATTCATTTTTCCTATGGGCTTGCTTTGAGTTACATAAAAAACCAATTTAAGCAAAAGCCTACAGAATGGACTTTTTTCATAAGTAGGGATTTTACTGTAACTTGAATAATAATTGGAATACAATACTGTACATTTCACAATGTGACTGTTCCATCTGCAATCTTCATGCAGATTGCTCTTGATCGGCCTCTCCAAGATGTCTGCTTACTCTCCTTTCATGGTGCACTTTATTTTTAAACCACATATAGATTAGACGGCCCTTCAACCAGAAGACACTTTCAAATGGATGGCTCTCCTCTGTTATGTAGGATATGTGGCTACCTCAGCTACTCTGCAATGGGAACCATTCCATTCTGAAAAATGAGCCTACAGTCCTCTTTATCTAGGAAGCTTCATCATCCCAAAAGGCATTTCAAAGCAGTTTCTCAATGTATAAAAAACAAATAAAGCAAAAATCAATTTCAAAAACAGAGAGCAATCAAAATTAAGCCAGCATAGAAATGGTGAAAACAACAGTTTCTGTGCTGAAATGATTCAAGTCCCATTGAAATTAAAAAGGCCATTGCTTGGTGCTGAAAAGGTGTCAAGATCTATGTATAGATAGGCACCCTGGCTGTGCAGAGCTGCAACTGATGCAAATTTCTCACTGAGAAAAGGTACCTGACTTCATGGTTACCCTTTGTCTCTAGAGATAACGTCAGATCCCATCACAATCCAGCTTGCAAACCTCATCTCTAAGAGGGAAGCTAAAGCTACCCAAAGGAAGTTGAGCAGGATATCATGAGAGACAAACCTCCTGTCAATCATACCTTAGCAAAATTGAAATGGAGCATTGTTTGATTAGTCATCCTTCATTCTACTGTTGACTCTCAACATTGATTTGGCCTGAATTCATACATTAGTGTCTGATGTACAAAATCGTATTGTGGTGATTTTACTAAGTATAGTGTACAACTCGCATTAGGGGGAAAATCGAGGCCAATCTTTGCTCTATATTCATAGTGAAGGAGTTTAGGTAAAAGATTAATAATGAGAAAACAATGAGGAAGACTCAGCATTTCAACACTGAACTTCCAAACAAGCTTCAATGGATGTGGGAAAGAGGAGATACATTTGGTTCTCAGTTAGGAATAATTAACTGAGATGGTTAAGAATTGAGGGGTGACTTTTCAGTTGACAATTCACAGCTCAAAAACAGAAGCTGTACAGATGCAATTTTTACACTTAAACAACTAATAGAGAAAAATATAGAATACAACAAGAATCTCTATGTTGCATTTGTAGAGCAAGAGAAGGCAACTGTTGTGACAAGCACTGGCCCAATATGAAGTAAGTGGACATTTTATCAGACTATGTAAAAGCTGATATAGTGACTGCAGAAGTGTACAAGATCAAGTCAAGGAATATCAGAATCCTTTGCAGTAACATCTGGAGTGAGGCAAGGATGCATACACCTAAGGAACTATAACAACACCTTACATCCAACACAAGAATGTAAGCTATATAATATGAGTATCAATAAAGAGAAGACTGCAGTAATGGCAATTGGAAGGAAACAGCATACTCTAGATCAGGCTTTCTCAAGTTTTCAGGTCATGGGCCTGACCATGCCTCCTGGACTGCTGATTGGGCTGGTCACGTGGTTCCTCCCGGGAGTGAAAGTAAAATATGCACTGCACATGAGCAGAACATTCTGCGCATGCACAAAATGTGTTTTAATTCCGCTTCCAGGATAGGTGAGGGCATCAGGGGCTGGATGAATTGGCATTGGGGGCTGGGTTTGGCGTGTGGGCTGTAGGTTGAGAATGCCTGCTCTATATATTGAGATAGAGGGAACAAGTATAAAACAAGTGGCAGAGTTCAAATACAGTAGAACCTCGGATAAAGTCCAAACTCTGTTCCACAAGTTTGGACTTTATCCGATTTTGGACTTTATCCGGAATAAATGGGCAATGCATCAGAGAATGCCCAAAAATGGACGTTATCTGAGGTTCCTATACCAAATACCTTGGATAACATTCATTTTTTTAAAGCGTTTTTGGACTTTATGCGAATGCATCACATGTGCATGAAAACCACGACTTTATCCGAATCAGACTTTATTTGAGGTACCACTGTACCTAGGAACAACATTCACTGAAAATAGCAAAATGGATGAAGTGCAGTAAGGCAAACCAAATATTGGGATAGTTAGCTCCGTTCTTACAACACAAGGCAATACCAATCAACACAAAGAAACATGTCACACAAAGCATATTCATTCCCATTTTATGTTACCAATGCCAAACATGGACAACAAAACATAAGAAAAATTTGGTCACCATGAAAATGAGATGTCTGAGGAAGGCTGTTGGAGTGACTAGAAGGGATAAAATCAGAAATTAGGTTATAAGGGAAAGAATTGGAACAGAACCAATCTTACACTATATACAGAGACAATAAATAAAGTGATTTCCTGTTGTGGGAGGAAATCCTGATACCATGAAAATGCCCAGGCAGAGATATGGTCCAGCCAGCTGCCTGGGGACACCTCTTTACCCCAACCAGTATCTTTTATTGCCAAAATTCAACAGCAGATAAGAGCTGGAGTAATATAAGCAGTAGGAAGTGTTTTAAGCAGACGATAAACATACTGAGTGTCAACAACGAGATTGAATGGAATGTTGGCACAGGTTTGAAAAGCGAGAATGACAGCAGCGAGTTCCGCATGCTGGGCAGAAGTGCAAGAGTGTAGTCCAAGTAGCTTGATTATCTTGGAAAGCGACGGCCCCCCTGGTAGGGGATCCATCAGTGAAAACAGTTAAAGGATTTGGGAGAGGGCATTCCAGCTGTAAAGTAAACAGGCGGCAAGGCACCTGGTGAATAAACTTCAAACGTGGGTCCTTAGGAGTGGAAAAAGATATTTCATTAACATCAGCAACAGTTATAGGGAGAAAGCAAGAAATAGCATCAAAATCAGTTCCACCAGTGCCTGTGAAAGCAAATAAATGTTAATCTGAAAAATGCAAACTGTTACTCTAACAGCAAAAATAAATAACCTGGCTGGACAGTTCCAGCTCAAACTTGTACCAAAGTTATCTTATCAGTCCCAGGCTGCTGTGTTCCTCTGAGACAAAAATAGCAATCCTGAAAGAATAAATGATTAATTCTCTGGAAAGAAGCTGTGATGAGGGACTGTAGAAATGAAAATGCATAAGTTGACTAGACATGTCGTTTTAAAAAAGGATCCTTATTTCACCAATTTTTTTTGCTCACGATGACCTCAACCAGCAGAATCACATTCAGGAAATCTCCAAATGGTTTTATCTACACTCTGAGGGTGGACTAACAAAAATCAATTCCCTTCCCCCAATCCTGGTCAGCCAAGAGACCAGATTTCAGATTCTCTCCCCACCCTCCTGCCACAGACAGCTGGCCAGTCTGTGCTGTGAAAAAAAGGTGGGGAGGAAGAGAGCCTGGTTTACACAGGCATAGTTTGTCTGCTCTAAGCCAAGCAGGAAAGGAGGGGGAGTGATTTCTTCTCCCCTCAAAATCATTCAATGCAATTCCCAAATGAAACTGATTTGGGGCGCTTTTAACCAACTTTGTCTATCTTACACAGATAAATGAGTAACCACATGTTCGGATACTGTTTTCTGTAACATTTCCCATAAGAAAAAAACACACAACTTGATTAATTTGTGCAGTAGGATGTGAGGAGAAACTATGTGTGAGCAAGCATCCCATTTTTGGAACCACTGTGTTTCTGAATTTACATTTCTAAAATGGCAAAATGAGTCAACATGATGAGAGTCTTCCTTCCTCTATACCCTAAAGGCATGAGGAGAGATTCAGGGATAGGCAACATGCAATTTTTATTTTTATCAATTTTTTTATCAAAAGTAAAATTTCCTGTGACCCGGGTGGGTCACTAATTGCATTTCCACACCCTGTTTAAAAGGATGGCTGTATTCAAACTTAAAGTCCCTGCTATATTCTTAATTTCTAAGTTACTGACCTACCCACTTTATGTTCCCCTAGATATAAAAACAAGGTATCAAAACCATGAACAGAATTCACTATCAACATTATTATTATTATTATTAGAACAAGACCCCAACATATCACAAATACCATCACGCACAATCATGCAAACACAAATTTTCTCACTTATACACACATTCTCTGGGCGCCCACACACTTTCACATTCTCAGCACACATTCATGTGTTCAAATTGCATATTCCTTCTACTCCCCGCAGAAGGAACATGGTTTTCCTATACTTTACTGATCAGTTTTTAGTCATGATTTCTCAGAATGCTTTATCAGCCACCCTGGGTTAAGTGCTTCCATCTCCACCTGGGCTACAGACTTTTTCTCTAGGGTTCTATCCTACCCAATCCCTTTTATGAACTGACACTGCAATTTTGTCTCCCTGCCCATCAGGTCTCTGTAGACCATGGAGCAAGCCATGGCCCAATCAGTCCATTCTTGCATGAAAACCATGTACTGAGATGGGGTGGTCATGGCTTTGATCAGTGTTCTCCAATCAAGAGGAAGCATGTCAGTGTTGTTGGCAAACCCCTCTACCATCGAAATGGTGAAGTAGCTGAGCATGCCATTCTCTTTGACACTTCTCCTGAGCTTTTTGTAAATGCCCCAGGACAGATTGTTGTACTGTCGAACTCCCCCTGCTCCCACAACAATCGGACAAGCAGCCAACAAGGGCAATGCATCACTGACATCCTCTGCATTTCCCTTCCTCACAGCCTCCTGAGCCATTTCTCTCAACCCTTGGTACGGTTGGTGACCACCGGATCTGGATCTGGCAGATAAGCGTGGGGGGGGGGGTCAGCGTGGGCAGAGCCAGATCTGCCAGTGGGAGCAGTTGGGGAAAAGATGTTGTGTCTAGCTCATATTGAAACAATGCATTCCTGGGGGTACCTTTGTTCAGTCTTTCTATAGCCTTGTAACAGATTTGCCAAGTATGGAGAATAGCGACAGACTCATGGGGCTCCTCTCAAAAGAAGTCCCCTATTCTGTGCCAGTCCTTAAGGGACAAAGAGCCATTCGCGGGATACCATGGACATGCTTCAGCAATTTTCAAAAGCAGATTCTCAATGTTAGTTTTCTCATTCTTATGGTTACATTTGCTTACTAGAAATTCTAGGTCTTTAGCATGTTGTTGTTGTTCAGAGGTTAGTCTCTGACCCATTGTTACTCACCTTGGGAGCCGAAGCTGAGGGACGCGTCTCGAGGCCTATTTTCCAGGCAAAGGTGAGTGGTCGTTGCCATTGGTCGCCTCACACAGGGCATCACTTGTTACGGGAGGAAATCCTAATACCATGAAAATGCCCAGGCAGAGATAAGGTCCAGCCGGCTGCCTGGGGAGAGCTCTCTTGAACCACACCAACCAGTATCTTTTATTGCCAAAATTCAACAGCAGATAAGAATACAGGAACAATCGTGCATTCAGTAGAAAGGGAGCAAAATGGATTGCATAGTGAACAATAGAGAGTATTCAGCCATAGGTTACATTCGGCATACATTGTTTCTAACATTAGGATACCGTGTGAGAATCATGCA
Source organism: Bradypodion ventrale (assembly GCA_035047345.1). Classification (NCBI taxonomy): domain Eukaryota; kingdom Metazoa; phylum Chordata; class Lepidosauria; order Squamata; family Chamaeleonidae; genus Bradypodion; species Bradypodion ventrale. The sequence goes on from JAWDJE010000001.1 coordinate 269,742,115, forward strand.
AGCTACAGTATGTGATTAGAGTCCTGATTGGTTAGAGCAGCTAAGAGAGCATACTAGCCTCGTGAAGCCTGCGTGATCAGTCCCTCTATAGTCGACGCTTAGACCTTGATTACATGTGTACTGACATTCTTTCAGGGAAAGATTGAAACATAGTAAAGGGATGCAGGACATCTCTTGGGGGGAAACTCAAAGCCAAACAGGAGTGTGTGCACTCTCATGAACTTGGCTTATGGTTCATCCCTATCAGATTCCCACATGCCCCCACCATCCTCCAACAGTTTCCCTATTTGGAGAGAATGTCTTGGAATTCCATACCTTACAAGGCATATGTGGAATGAGGAGAAGTACAAAGACCATGATGCAGACCCTGAGGAAGGTGGAGAACATCAGAGATATAGTATATTACAATAACACCAAATAACACCAGTGGAGGCCACTAGAAGTGCCAGAACAAGAACCTTGCACCTCTTTCAACACCAGATGGGATTAAAAGAGGAAGCAAAGAAGGAGAGAAGAAGATCTATTAATATCTCACTTTTGTACATTCTATGTAGGCAGGCCAGAGGAATTTTACAGGGAATTGTGAAATATACTTTTTCATTTGGTAGTGGGAATCCAAGGAGTTTCCCTTCTGGCCCTTTGCCACAATGATGCCCCATGTCTGCATTTTGTGTTGGTGAATCAAATAGTGACATGGACAGGGCTAATAAAATGGTGTTTCCCACATGGCTCATCCCGCATCCAATTGCAAAATTATCTTAATGGTGCAAAATTCTCATAAGAGCTTGGCCTCTCCCCCTGCCACACCTGTTTGATTTATGTATATGTACATGCAATAGAATAACGGAAGTTGCGTAGCATGATGTGGCCCTTATATGTGTCATCCAGTCACTCTCAATTCCCAAATCAATAGACACAAAGAGTCTCAGAGTAATTATATTTATTAAAGTAAGTTAAGAAAAAGGGTATAGCATGAGAAATCACACTTGCAATGCAGTCATTCAAAAGGAAATACAAAAATAAGAAACATAATTAATTCCTTAGGCCTCTGGCCTTATTTATTTATTATTTATTAGTCATATTTATATATGCCGCCCACTCAGGCCGAACCCGACTCAGGGCGGCATTACAACAAGTTTTCAAAACACATAAAAACACTTTAAAAGACCCATATCCTACCCACCCATCCCACCCACTATAAAAAGAAGAAGAGAGAGTTCTTAATTCTTTACATAAGCCAGCAGGCGGGGACCGTGTTCCCATTCGGGCCCCACACCTGCCCTGCCAGCCAGGTCTTCAATCCTTTCCTGAAGGGCAGCAATTCTCTTTGAAGTCTTAGATCTGTTGGCAGGAGGTTCCAGAGAGTCGGTGCGGACACGGAGAAGGCCCTCCTTCGGGTGCTGGACAGATGTGCACCCCTAACTGATGGCACCATTAGAGAGCCCCTCCGGTCTGCTTTGGTTGGATGGGCAGACACTCTTGGGACGATGCGGTCTCTAAGGTATCCTGGCCCACTGCCATATAGGGCTTTAAAGGTCAAAACCAGCACCTTGAATTGCACCCGGAGACAAACTGGTAACCAGTGCAGCTCCCGAAGTAGTGGTGAGGCATGGGCATATCGCCCACATCCCATCACCACCCAGGCTGCCGCATTCTGGACCAGCTGCAGCCTCCAAATGGTCGTCAAGGGCAGCCCCATGTAGAGCGCATTACAATAATCTAGTCGGGAAGTGACCAGAGCATGGGTGACCATAAGCAAGGAGCCCCGGTTCTGGAGCGTGCACAACTGGCGAATCACCCGAAGTTGGGCAAAAGCCCTCCTGACCACAGCCGCTACCTGTTTTTCTAGCAGCAGCCGCGAGTCCAGAAGGACCCCCAAGTTGCGCACTGGGTCTGTCTGGGGCAAAACAGCCCCATCCAGTACCAAAGATGGTAACTCCCGGGATAACACGGGGCCCCTTATCCACAGCCACTCTGTCTTGCTGGGATTCAGCCAAAGCCCATTGGCCCCCATCCAGACCCCAATGGCCTCCAGGCATCTGGATAGGATTTCAACAGCATCACTGGGGTCCCCACGGGCCGAGATGTACAACTAAGTGTCATCCGCGTACTGATGGTACCGCACCCCATGGGAACGAATGATCTCACCCAGTGGCTTCATGTAGATGTTAAATAGGAGAGGAGAGAGCACCGAACCCTGAGGCACCCCGTACTTGACAAGCCTAGGGCTGGACCTCTCACTCTCTAACCACACCGACTGGGTACGGCCCTCCAGAAAAGAGGGAAACCAGGACAACACGGTGCCCTGGATCCCCAGTCCTTTGAGCTGTTCCAGAAGGATACCGTGGTCGACGGTATCAAAGGCCTCTGAGAGGTCAAGAAGAGCAAGGACGGATGGATAACCCCTATCCCGCTCCTGCCAGAGATCATCCATCAGTGCGACCAATGCCGTCTCCGTACCATACCCGGGCCTGAATCCTGATTGAAAGGGGTCTAGATAATCCGCTTCCTCCAGGACACTCTGCAGCTGGCGCGCCACCGCCTTCTCAAAAACCTTACCCAGAAAGGGCAGGTTGGAAACCGGCCTGTAGTTGTTAAGGTCAGCTGGGTCAAGGGATATTTTCTTCAGGAGGGGGCGCACCAAAGCACGTTTTAGCGGTGCAGGAAATACCCCCTCCCATAATGATGCATTTATTATCGCCCCGACCCAGCCACCTGTCACCACCTTGGAGGCTTTCACCAACCAGGTGGGACAGGGGTCCAAAGGACATGTAGTGGCACGCACAGCTGCAAGGAGCCTGTCCACTTCATCAGGGACAACAGGATCAAACCGATCCCAGATCGTACAGCAAGACTGTGCTCTGGTGCCCCCCCGACCCTCCCCATCCATGCCGGGATTCAGCCCTGAACGAATCCGATCAATTTTCTCCACCAGATGGTCAGCAAAGTCCTCAGCCGAACCCTGCCAACCGGGCACCGATCTCCCCCTACCGAGAAGGGACCTGGTTACCCGGAACAGGGAGGCTGGGCGGTTATCAGCGGAGGCAATAAGGGTGGTGAAGTATTGCTGCCTCACCACCCCCATCGCCACTAGGTAGGCCCTAATAGCAGCTCTAGCTAGTGTCCAATCGGAGTTATCCTGGGTCTTCACCCAGTGGCGCTCTAGGCGTCTCTTTGCCCGTTTGAGTTCCCGCAGTTCATCCGTGAACCACGGGGATGACCTAACCCCACAGGCGCGGAGAGGCCGCAGTGGCGCGATTTCATCCAAGGCTGCTGTTGCCGTCCTATTCCACAGGTCGACAAGTGCCTCGGGTGAATCGTGTAGCCGATCCAGAGGAACATCCCCCAGTTCCCTCTGGAATCCATCTGGATCCATTAGTCACTGAGGGCGGGCCATTTTAATAGGCCCTGACTCCCTACGATGAAGCGTCACCCTCAGAAAGTCAAGAGTCACCAGATAGTGATCTGACCATGGCACAGGTGAGATGACTAAGTCCTGTAATCTCAGATCACTCTGCCACTGCTCCGACAAGAAAACTAAGTCTGGCATGTGACCACTGCCGCTGGTCGGACCCCGAACTACCTGAGTCAGGCCCATGGCTGCCATGGAAGCCATGAACTCCCTTGCCACCTCAGAAGCCATCCCCAATGATGGCAAATTGAAGTCCCCCAGAACCATAAGCCTCGGGAACTCCAATGCCAGCATCGAGGCAGCTTCGAGGAGCTCAGGCAGGGCATCCCTTACCCTGCAAGGGGGCAGGTACAGGAGTAAGATCCCCAATTTACCCTTGGGGCCCAACCATAGAAGCAGGGCCTCACAACCAGACACTTGTGGAGCAGTGGCCCTAGCAATTCGCAAAGACTCCCTGGCAACAATGGCGACACCACCGCCCCTCCCCTCACCTCTAGGCTGGTGCCAAATACCGAACCCGGCTGGACACATGTCCGAAAGAGGTACTTATCTAGTTTCTTACCCAGTTCTTGTGGGGCTCAGCTCAGGATCAGTCTATGACGAAGAGAAAGAACATCTTCAGATCATTGAAGTAACAATGATGTAACCCAAAGGTTCAGGTGCCACTGATTGGCTCAAAGGGGTCAGATGGCTATTTTATGAGCCCCCTGCTTCCATGCAGCGTCACGTACTCAATGCAGGACCATCAAAGGCATAGCCATAAATCATGCAATCAAACCTTCACATAGACTTCCCTGCAACCTGTGAATAGGAGAACAGGGGAAAACACAGAAAAGAGATTTTCTCTGACATGCCTCCTCTTTTCAGAGATTGAAATGGGAGGGGGAAGATCAGAGGAGCACATTTCAATCTGAGGCAAAACATATCATTCCTAATATGTAGGGAAAGCAAAGCATTACTAAAGATAAGCAAAAAGCAGTTAACTTTGTCATCCTTACGGAGGATCACTTGCGTTACAGCAACTACAATAACAAAGTATTTAGACTACAATAAAAACCAATATGAACCAGGAGCTCCATCATCCCCACACTAGATTGCCCGCCTGTATCTTTAGTTTGAGTGGATGTTTCTGTGTAAATTCCTTGATAGCTTGCACAGCCCAGCAAATTGTGCCCTTTTCCTGCTACAGGGGAGCTAATTCCCTTTCCTGCTGGGTCCAAGGTCTCCTAAACTTAGAACACTCTATAATTCCTCCAGGAGATTGTTTAGTACCTTTCACATTCACATCTTGTTCACTGAGGGAAACCATAACATCAAAATATTCTGTCTCCCTCCCTCTGTTCCCTCCTTCTAGCAAAGGGCTAACAGACCTTAAAATTCCCCCTTCATTAAGCTTCTCAGCGGCCTGAAGGGACTTAAAATAAACATCGCAACCCAAAATGAAAGGCAGGTGTTCAGGTGCCTCGTGTAAAATCACAAGATGCTTCTCTCTAAAATTCCCAAAAGAGAACTCTATCTCAGCTAACCCACACAAGTTATGATTGCTCTTTCTGGCAGAAAATCCTAATACATGTAAATGAGCATCTTTTACAATTTGTTCAGGTTTCACTAGAGAGTGATGCAATGAACTGACTTCAGCCCCAGTACATGTACATATGTATAACTACATATACAAGTGGCTCAAGTGGCTAAGACACTGACTGGGAGGCAGAAGGTCAGCAGTTCGATTCCCGAGTACTGCAGAACGGAATGAGCTCCCGTCTTTGTCCCAGCTCCTGCCAACCTAGCAGTTCGAAAGCAAGAAATTGCAAGTAGATAAATAGGGACCCCTTTGGTGGGAAGGTAACAGCGCTCTGTGCACTCCGGTGTCTAATCATGCCTGCCACATGACCACGGAAACGTCTGCAGAAGCAGACAGCGCTGGCTCTTCGGCTTTGAAACAGAGATGAGCACTAAACCCTAGATCGGATATAACCAGCCCCATGGTGGGGAGAGAATTTACTGGGACGGGCGGGCGCATGCTGCTGCTCAAAGCCCATCCCTTAAAGGGAAACACCACCTCAGCATTTTCTGCTTTGCTTCCTTTTGCCAGTCTCCACTCTGCTGCATGGGAGAAAGTTCAGGAGAAGCTGCTAAAGCTGCCCGAAGTGCTTCAGACTTTCTCCTATGGAGCAGAGCGGAGACTGGCAAGAGGAAGCAAAGCAGAAAATGCTGAGGTGGTTTAGTGTATGGGACCAAAGACAATGAACAGCCGAAAGGTTGGCTTAACACAGGTTTATTGCATGATGATCCAGGGGAACATGAGGTAATGGCGGATGGGTAGCTCAATATATACAGTGGCTATACATTTTGAATGTGGCTCCTCGACAGTCTATTGGTTACTGTCCGCGTGACGTCACGGACGGTCACGCCCTTCTTGTCCAGGTGTAGGTGATGGCGGGAATCTTCCCGCGCTGTTGTTTGCTGGTGAGTCTGGGCCAGGAGAGCTTGAACGCTCGCTATTGCCACCAGGTGGTCATTAGCTCGCGTCCTATTGCAAGGGCTACAGTTAAGCAGCTGCTGGTTATAATGTTACACAAGCATGGTTACATTGGATACACGTGAATGGATACATTGTAAAAGGTACAGTACAGAACACAACATCCCTCCCCCCTAGGATGGGACGAAGTCCCTCAGCCAAGATGGCTTATTGCACACGCGTTTGGGCCGCGATGTGGGCTGACCTGCCCCAGGGGCGCTACTGCTTCCTCGTTCCCTGGTCCCTTGTCCTGAAACGGGAGAGGGAGACTTGTTAGAGGCTTGCTGTGGTTTGGCGGTTTTGGGGGAAGGGAAAAACTCCATTGTGGGCAGACCGGAGACACTCGGGGCTAACGAAAAACCCCTCTTCTCGCTTGGACGGGTGGGGTACCACTCCGCAAAACTTCCCCGGTTCTGAAAATCAAAATCTAACTCTGTTGGGGTCTCCGTATTAGTGGGGAGATCCCGCGGGATATCTATGAGATCGGCTTCCCTTCTCTCTGCTGACCGATCCCGCAGGATGTCTACGAGGACAGATTCCCTTTCCTCCCCCCTTGGTGGGGACCCATGGCCCCCCTTTCCTCCCCCTTGGGCTGAACGGGTGGGGGAGAACCCTAACGCTGAATCTTGTGTCCCGCGGTCCGTGCCCTGTTCGCCGGGGATCCTGCGCCGGAGCTGGTCTGCGTGCCGCCTCCAGAGTAGACCTGTGCCGGTCTCGACGCGGTACGAGACGGGGCCGGTCCGCTCTAGGATGACGCCCGGTACCCAGGCCGGACCCGCGCTGGCATAATTCCTGCAATACACGGGGGCACCCACATCGAAACTCTGTGTGTCCTCTATCCCAATGTTCTTCCCCTTGTCCTCTACTCTTGTGGGGTCTAGCCTAGTTAGTATGGTGGTCAGCTTCCTGCGCATCAGCAGCTCTGCGGGGGAGTATCCTGACGCTAGGGGAGTCACTCGGTAACCTAGCAGAAACTGGCACACTTGATGGTTTAGGTCCCCGGGCCCCATGCGCCGCAGCGCGTCCTTGGTGGTGCGCACAAGGCGCTCTACTTGGCCGTTTGTGGCAGGGTGAAAAGGAGCGGAGGTGATGTGCCAAATGGCGTTGATTTCTGTGAATGCCCTGAACTCAGAGGACGTGAAACAACTTGCGTTGTCGCTTACGAGGGTGTCGGGTAAACCGAACGTGGAAAAAACCCTCTGCAAATGCTTTATGGTTGTGGCCGTGGACGTGCTTGTAACCGGAATGACCTCCAACCACTTGGAGAAGGCATCCACCACAAGGAGAAACAGCGTCCCACGGAACGGGCCAGCAAAGTCTACATGAACTCGGGACCACGGCCCCTTCGCCGCGTCCCACTCCCTGTGAGGCAGGCGGGCTTCTTCTGGCCTGGAACTTTGGCAGGGCTCACAAGTGCCGACCATGTGCTCGATGTCGGCGTCTAGCTGGGGCCACCAGAAGTAGCTCCGTGCCAGGGCTTTGGAGCGCACAATCCCAGGGTGACTGATGTGCAGGAGTTTGAGTACCCTCGGCCGTAAGGACGCCGGGATCACTACTCGCTGGCCCCACAGAAGGCACCCCCTCTCAAGGGACAACTCTAACTTCTTTCGGAAAAATGGGTCGAACTCCGCTGCCGGGGAGGACGCTGGCCACCCTTTCTGCACCCAGGAGCTAACCTTTGCTAAAATGTTGTCCTTGCCGGTCGCCTTGGCGATGTCGGCGGGCAGTATTGGGGGCGAGTCGAGGAATTCTATCATCAGCACCTGATGGTCAGGCTCCTCCCCGCCCACGTGGCTGTTCTCCTGGGGAAGGAGGGACCTCGATAGAGCGTCCGCATGGTTGATCTCCCTCCCGGGCCTGTACACTAACGCGTGCTGATACGCGTTGAGAAAAATGGCCCACCTAAGCATCCTAGGGGACAGGATCTGTGGCGTGGGCTTATCTGCGGTAAAGATGCCTAGCAGGGGCTTGTGATCGGTTACGATTGTGAAGGGGCGACCATACAGGAAGTCGTGGAACTTTTTTGTTCCCGCAATTATCGCTAATGCTTCCCTGTCTGTCTGGGCGTAGTTTCTCTCCGCTTGGGACAGGGACCTGGAATAGAACGCTATCGGGGCCTCCCTCCCGTTTTCCAGCACGTGGCACAGCACCGCCCCCACCCCCACTGGGGATGCATCACAGATCAGGACCACTGGCCGCTTGGGGTTGAAATGGGTGAGGATGGCGTCAGACGCCAGAAGCTGCTTTAGCTCACTAAATGCCCTCTCTTGCTGGTCGCCCCACTTCCATGCCTCGTCCTTTTAAAGCAGCCTGTGCAACGGCTCGGCCACGGCTGCTTTCCGGGGAAGGAAGGAGTGATAAAAGTTCAGCAGCCCTAGGAACGACTGCAACTCGGGCTTGGAGGTGGGGCGAGGGGCTTGCTTGATGGCGGCTACCTTAGACTTGGACGGCCTTATTCCCTCAGGAGTGACACGGAACCCTAGGAATTCGACCTCGGTCGCGAAGAAGACGCATTTGTCTTTTCGCAGTCTCAACCCCGCCTTTTCGAATATCGCCAGGACCTTGCCCAACCTCTTTGCCAATTCGGCCTGACTCCCCCCCGTTATCAATACGTCATCAAAATAAGGCAACACCCCCTCGAGCCCCTTCAGGAGGCATTCCACGAGTGACTGGAAAATTCCAGGCGCCGAGTTTACGCCGAATTGAAGGCGCGTCACCTGGAACGCCCCCTTATGGGTGACTATAGTTTGTGCAGCAGCGGCAGCTGGGGTCACCGAGAGCTGCTGGTAGGCTTGTGCTAAGTCGAGCTTAGCGAAACACTTTTCCCCATGTAACCTGGCCTGCAAATGGCTGACTACCGGCACCGGATATGCATTAGGGCGAATGGCCTTGTTGATGGTGCACTTGTAATCAGCGCATATGCGCACCTCCCCGTTTGCCTTTAGTGCTGTTACAATTGGAGTTTCCCACTCTGCAGAATCAACAGGAACAAGAATCCCCTGGCCCACCAATTTGTCCAGTTCCGCCTCTATTTTGTCCTTGAGCGCGAATGGCACCCGGCGCGGTTTGAGTCTTATTGGGCGGACCTCAGGGTCTAGGTCGAAGGCTACTGGGGGTCCCTTAAATTTCCCAAGTCCCTTTTTGAAGACTTCGGGGTGCGCGTCGCACACCTCCTGAATTGGGTCAGTCCCAACGGCAACGGCGTGCACCTCCCCAATGAACAAACCCAGGGGCTGGAACCATTGAGTCCCGAGGAGGCTGCAATTCCCCCCTTTGAGAACAACTAGGGGGAGAGTCGCGGCGTGTTTCTTAAATTGGACCTGAAAATTTCCAACCCCCAACACCCGAATGCAGTTCCCTTGCATGTCCCGTAGCGTGGACCTCAAAGCTTTGAGTTTGGGCCGCACGTGGGGGGCAATTTTCAGAAACTCCTTCTGGGGAATGATGGAATATGAGGAACCCGAGTCAATTTCCATCCTAATGGGGGCCCCTTGTACTAGTACCTCAACAAAATAACGGGGGTGTCCCGCGGACACGCTGAACACCGGTGCGTCGTCCTCGCTGTCGTCGGCGATACGGCCCACGCCGTCTCGCTTCCTCGTGGCCTGGGTGCCGTCCTTGGGTCTCGTCGCGCGGTCTCTCGAGCTCTTCCGGGCCTCGCGCCGTTTCCTGCAGACCTTGGCGATGTGCCCACGGCGGCCGCAGTTGTGACACTCGGCCTTTCTGAAGGGGCATTTAGCGCGGTCGTGGTTCGCTCCGCAGCCGTCGCAATGCCGGCCTTCCTTCCGGACGTTCTCGTCGTCGCTGCTCTCCGCGGACGACTTCAAAACTCGCCGGGCCGCGTGCACCGGAACATGCACCGAAGTCTCTGCCTTGCCCGTCTTTGGCCGCCAGTCCTGGAGCTCCTGGACCCCGGCCTTCGTAGCTTCCGCGGCTTGTGCCTCCTTCAGGACCTCCTGCAATGTGGGGGGTGGCTCGCGGTTCATCAATGTATGCTGAGTTTCGGCATCGCTCAGGCCGCACAGCACGCAGTCTCTTAGTGTGATTTCTGCGTTCTCCCATTTGCATGGGCCGGCCGCCAGTCGCAGGGCCGCTGCGAAGTCGGCGACCGTCTCCCCGGGCACTTGGACTCGCCTCCAAAATGCGCTCCGAGCGGGGAACATCGCCGTCGAGGGCCGGAAGTACTCACGCAGCATGTGCATGAGCTCTTTCACCTTGAATTCACTCGCCCTCCTTGGCGTGATCAGGTCCACCAAGACCCTCTTGGTGTCTGGCCCCAGCATCCGGGTGAAGATGGCCCTTTTCTTTGCCTCATCCGTGACTTCGGATTCCACCAGGGCTCCCTGGAAGTCCATCTCGAAGATGTCCCAGTCTGCCGGTCTCCTGATTTCAAAACCGGCGCATGTCTTGGTCCCGTGGGCAGCCATATCCCACCTTCGTCGCCAATTTAGTGTATGGGACCAAAGACAATGAACAGCCGAAAGGTTGGCTTAACACAGGTTTATTGCATGATGATCCAGGGGAACATGAGGTAATGGCGGATGGGTAGCTCAATATATACAGTGGCTATACATTTTGAATGTGGCTCCTCGACAGTCTATTGGTTACTGTCCGCGTGACGTCACGGACGGTCACGCCCTTCTTGTCCAGGTGTAGGTGATGGCGGGAATCTTCCCGCGCTGTTGTTTGCTGGTGAGTCTGGGCCAGGAGAGCTTGAACGCTCGCTATTGCCACCAGGTGGTCATTAGCTCGCGTCCTATTGCAAGGGCTACAGTTAAGCAGCTGCTGGTTATAATGTTACACAAGCATGGTTACATTGGATACACATGAATGGATACATTGTAAAAGGTACAGTACAGAACACAACAGGTGGTGTTTCCCTTTAAGGGATGGGCTTTGAGCAGCAGCATGCGCCCGTCCATCCTGGTAAATTCTCTCCCCACCACAGGCCTGGATACAACTGGCTTTTAAGCAAGGGTGACCTTTACCTTTACTTTACTTGAAGTTGGCCATAAGGGAGAATTTCCCAGACCGCTCTCCCAATATGTGTGTGGCACTTAGGCCTCACTACTTATTTATTGAGCTTACTCCATGAGACAGTTTCACCTCAAGTTCCCCTACCCTTCAGGGAACACTTTGCATCGATAAATAGAAAGGAACACTTCCCTAAGATTCTCTCTTTTTGGTTCCCTTGTTTTATATTTCACACATCCACAACAGAAGTGCTTTTTTGCTTTCAGCCATGAGCGCCTTGTCCAGACATGAAAACATACAGACCAAATGCCAGTGGCTCCTAATAGCCAAAGACCTTTTAATTTTGCCTTTTCGCTAAATGCACAAAGTGAAATAGAAGGTGCTATGGTTTGTTAGTGCTCAGATTTTCACACTTCAGTGAGATTTAATGAGACAAGAATGGCAGGAAACTCACAAGAAACTTTTACTGTCAGTCATTCTAATTAAAGCTTGTCTCATGTGAGATAATTACAACTAATTGTTTATTGACGGGATTTTTGTTACCTTCTATAAACAATGCAAAGGAATTTCCACACACCATTAATCAGTCAGTCAGTCAGTCTGCCTGCCTGCCTGCCTCTCTATCTGAAAATAAGCCAAATAGCAGTTAAGTGATTGGTAAAAGGGCAGCATTTCTCTCTCTCTTTCATAGGTGTACACACAAATACACACCTTGTAGCAGTGGTGGGATTCATTTTTTTTTACTACCACACTGTGGGTGTGGTATGGTGGGTGCACCCGAATTAGGACTACTTTATTTCAAAACTTGGATGGGCGGGGCCAGCCAGAATTTCTGCTACCAGTTCTGGCGAAATAGTGTGAACCTGCTAAAGCCCACCACTGTTTTGTAGTTTGGGTTTTTGTAATGTTCTGTTGCCACAAATTTTTGAAAAAGGCTTCTCAAAATCTCTACTTTCTTTTGTTCAAGTCAAACCAAAAATAAAACAAAACAAAAGTGAGTAGCTACCACCCTTAATGTTCAGGGCTTCCCAGTGAAAATCACTCTTCCGCTATCTGTAGCGCCTGGGTTCTGATCATTTCACTTAAAGGCCAAATGTTTTCTCTTAGGATTCCCATAGGTGGCCTCCTTAGGAAGTACTAGACACACTTGAGGCTGCTTAAGAAAGACTAACCAAAATTCTTTGCACCAATTAACTCTCTCACAGTATGCCAGCCAGGCTGTTATCACGGATACCCCCCACAGTATGTTCTAGGATGGCCCACAAAACTCAGTGGTAGGATTACCGCATATACTCAAGTATAAATCAAAATTTTCAGTCCCAAAAATGAGCTCAAAAAAGTGGTCTTGGCTTATACTCACCACCCATTTCTCCCATCCTGTCATCAGCATGTCCCAATTGGCGTGGAGAAAACTCCTTTTCTGCTGCATTTTGGGAGATGTCGTTTTTTCCCATGCCCATTTGAGATGGCAGTGAGGGAAGAAGGTGATGGTGGTGGCTAATAGCTTTTGCCGCATGCTTCTCCTGACTTGTCGTTGGCGTGTCTCAATCGGGGGCAGAGAAAACTCCTTTCCTGCTGCATCTTGGGAGATGCCGGTTTTCTCCATGCCCAATTGAGATGGTGGTGAGGGAAGAAGGCAGCAGTGGCTAATAGCCTTTGCCACCCACTTTTCCCATCCTGTCATTGGTGCATCTCAATTGGGGATGGAGAAAACTCCTTTCCTGCTGTGTCTTCGGAGACACCAGTTTTCTCTGCACCCAACTGAGATACGCCAATGACAGGACGGGAGAAGCGGCAGCGAAGGCTATTAGCCACTGCCGCCACCTTCTTCCCTCACTGCTGTCTCAATTGGGTGTAGAGAAAACTCCTTTTCTACTGCATCTTGGGCGATGACAGCTTTCTCCATGTCCACTTGAGATGGCAGTGAGGGAAGAAGGTGGAGGCGGCGGCTAATAGCTTTTGACATGCGCATCTCCCATCCTGTCATCAGTGCATTTCAATCAGGCATGGAGAAAACTCCTTTCCTTCTGCATTTTGGGAGATGGCAGTTTTCTCCACACCCGATTGAGACAGCGGTGAGGGAAGAAAGCAGTGGCAACTTATAGCCTTTGCCCGCCCACTTCTCCTGTCCTGTCATCGGCGCGTCTCAATTGGGGGAAGAGAAAACTCCTTTCTCTGTAACCAACTGAGATGCACCGATGACAGGATGGAAGAAGCAAGCAGCAAAGACTATTAGCTACTGACACTGCCATATTCCCTTGCCACCGTCTCAATTGGACACAGAAGAAACTGGAATCTCCCAAGACGCAGCAGGAAAGGCAGCGAGGGAAGAAGGCGGTGGGGACAGCTAATAGCTTTCACCACCTGCTCCTTCCATTGTGTCTTCAGCACAAGAGGCCACCATGGCCAGGCAGCTGATTTTTTGCTTTGGAGCAGGAAGAGAGAACCACAGAGCTACTGCTCTCTCATGCCAAGGACACGATGGGAAAATGCTATTAGCTACATGGTTCTCTCACTGTTCAAGAGTGAAAACTGGCTGCCTCGCGGCATGGGCAGTGGGGTACTCTTGGTGCAGCCCCAGCAGGGGGAGGGAACCATAAAGCCTCCGCTCTCTTATAGTGAGGCAGAGCCAGCTTCCTTTGGCCCCTGCGGTTTCACTTACCCACCTCGTCGTCCTTGCTCCACAGGGTATGCCAAGCCGGACGAGGGAAGCCTTGCTCGCTCGTACCGAGAGAGAGAGAGAGAGGCTGCCTCAGCGCTATTGTTCTGCCCACTCCCTTCCCCAGTAGCACGAGCACTAGTTGGGTGGCACCAACTCAAATAGAGTATTGTAAATATTAAAAAAAAATGCCCCATGGGTGTCTCAATTATTTTATTTTATTTTCATGTATTTTGATTATTATTGAAACTCACTAGCAGCTGCTGCATTTTTCATCCTTGGCTTATACTCGAGTCAATCTATGTTCCTGGTTTCTCAGGTAAAAATTAGGTACCTCAGTTTATTAGGTACCTCAGGTGGGCTTATACTCAAATATATATGGTCATACATTGTACACAGAAACTCCTGTCTCAGATTATAGCATTTCCAGGTAAAGTGATTTTGCATTACCAACTTGGAATTAATCTTGGGCTTAAGGAGCTGCTGGCAGCCAAGGTATGCTTGGTAGAGGAAGAAAAGAGAGTCTGGTAAATGGTCATGGCAGGGTGTGTGTGTATGTGTATGTCACAATAATGTACTTTTCTCCCCCTCCCCTCATTTTCCTGATTTAATTTCACCTACAGTTGAAGGTCCGTTTTTCAGTTGTGCTTGGGAAATATGTTTAAAATCTCCTATTAAATGTTTAACTCTCTGCGTATCACTAGGGACAAGATCATTTGAAAAATGATTTGCACTGGTGCCAAAGGGACTGCAGTTTTATGACTGATTTAAAAATACTTCATTTTTTTCTTTGATCCATACAAACGAAATCTGCCAAAGACATTCTGATGTACTTTTTGTCTCTCCTTTGGTACATCCCCAGGTTATACCAATCGAACAACAACACTGTTGCTGAGTGACAGTGTTGAGAAATATTAGAAATGCTAAGCTTTGTTTCTGTGTAACTTGGCTTTAGAGTTCCTGTTGACACTCTTGGAATGACTTAGTTGCCTGTAATCTGATACTAACATCGGGGAGGAGCTGCCTAGTAGAAATGATGTTATTCTGACTCTCAGACCTGCTCTTCCTTCCAGCATACCTGTCAAGTTTTGGTTTTGAAAATAAGGAAAATTTTGTGGGTGTTATGTATGCATATCAATGGACTGTAAAGCTATCAAGATAAAAATGTATCCATCACAATTACAAGGTACCTCAGCTGAAAGGAACGCGAGCAAGCAACCCCTTAGGGCAGCTGCGAGCGTTCAGTCTCACATGGTTCACATTGCTCAATCACGGACAGCCGCGGGAAATGTCTCCGCATTCAGCAGGAAGAAGATACACGCATTCAGCAGGAAGAAGATACAACTGTGAGAGTAAGGCGTGCCTGGGCGAGGCCACGCCGGCAGTAGCCAATGAGCTACTGTGCTACAAGATCAAATGTATAGTCCCACAGTATATAATGAGATGTACCGCCACTATTACCCCATGTTCCCCCGGATCATCATGCAATAAACCTGTGTTAAGCCAACTCTTCGGCTGTTTCGTTGTCTTTGGTCCCATACACTAAACTGGCGACGAAGGTGGGATGATGCCAGCCCACGGGACCAAGACATGCGCCGGCTACGAAATCAAGAAGCCGGGAGATTTGGAGCTGTTCGAGATAGACTTCAATGGGGCGCTCGTCGAGCTCGAAGTCACGGACGAGGCTAAAAAGAGGGCCATTTTTGTCAGGCTGCTCGGGCACGTGACCAAGCGGACGTTGGTGGACCTGATCGCGCCGAGGAGGGTGAGCGACTTCAAAGCTAAGGAGCTCCTGGCAGTGCTACGCGCCCACCTCCGGCCCGCGATAGCAATGTTCCCCGCTCGGAGCGCGTTTTGGAGGTGAGTCCAAGCGCCCGGGGAGTCGGTCGCCGATTTCGCAGCGGCCCTGCGACTGGCCGCCGGCCCATGTAAGTGGGAGAACCCAGAAGTCACCCTCCGGGACTGCCTGCTATGCGGCCTGAGGGACACCGAGACTCAGCGCACGCTGATGAAACAAGAGCCACCCCCACACTACAAGAGGTCCTAGACGCGGCGCAGGCCGCGGAAGCCACGATGGCCGGGGTGCAGGAGCTCCAGGACTGGCGGCCGAAGACGGCCAAGGCTGAAAGCTCGGTGCGTGCAGCCCGGCGAGCCTCAAACTCATCCGCGGAGAGCGGAGACGACGAGGACGTGCGGAAGGTCCAGAAGGAAGGCCGGCATTGCGATGGCTGCGGCGGCGCCCACGCCCGCGCCAAATGCCCCTTCAGGAAGGCCAAGTGCCATAACTGCGGCCGGCGCGGGCACATCGCCAAAGTCTGCAGAAAACGGCGCGACACCAGGAGGAGTTCGCCAGACCGCTCGGCGAGGCAGGACCGCACCACGAGGCCCAAGGATGGCACCCGGACCACGAGGAAGCAGGACGGCGTAGGGCGCATCTCCGACAACAGCGAGGACGACGCCCCTGTGTTCAGCGTGTCCGCCGGACATCCCCGATACTTCGTTTAGGTAGTAATTCAAGGGGCCCCTGTTAGGATGGAGGTGGACTCGGGTTCTTCATACTCTATCATCTCTCAGGGAGAGTTCCTGAAAATCGCCCCCCACGTGCGGCCTAAGCTCAAAGCATTGAGGTCCACCCTGAAGGACGTGCAGGGGAACCGCATCCCAGTTTTGGGGGTGGGGAAGTTCCAGGTCCAATTTAAAAAACATGCCGCAACGCTCCCCCTAGTCGTCCTAAAGGGAGGTAACTGCAGTCTCCTCGGGACTCAATGGTTCCAGCCCCTGGGTTTGTTCATTGGGGGGGTGCACGCAGTTGGAGTACACGCCGTCGGGACTGATCCAATACAGGGCGTGTGTGACGCGCACCCCGAGGTCTTCAAAAAGGGGCTCGGAAAATTCAAGGGCCCCCCAGTGACTTTTGACTTGGACCCTGAAATACGACCAATCAGGCTAAAACCACGCAGAGTGCCTTTTGCACTAAAGGACAAAATAGAGGCGGAACTGGACAAATTGGTGGGTCAGGGGATTCTTGTGCCTGTCGATTCTGCGGAGTGGGAAACTCCAATTGTAACAGCACTGAAGGCCAACGGGGAGGTCCGCATATGCGCTGATTACAAGTGCACCATCAATAAGGCGATTCGCCCTAATGCATATCCGGTGCCGGTAGTCAGCCACTTGCTGGCCAGGTTACACGGGGGGAGGTGTTTCGCTAAGCTTGACCTGGCACAAGCCTACCAGCAGCTCCCGGTGACCCCGGCCACAGCTGCGGCACAAACCATAGTCACCCACAAAGGGGCCTTCCAGGTGATGCGCCTTCAGTTCGGCGTAAATTCGGCGCCCGGGATTTTCCAGTCACTCGTGGAACGCCTCCTAAAGGGATTAGAGGGGGTGCTACCCTACTTTGATGACGTACTGATAACGGGGGGAGCCGGGCTGAATTGGCAAAGAGGTTGGGAAAGGTCCTAACAATATTCGAAAAGGCGGGGTTGAGGTTGCGGAAAGACAAATGCGTCTTCTTCGTGACCGAGGTAGAGTTCCTAGGGTTCCGAGTAACTCCTGAGGGTATACGGCCGTCCCAATCAAAGGTGGACGCCATCAAAAAGGCCCCTCACCCCACATCCAAGCCCGAGCTGCAGTCGTTCCTCGGACTGCTCAACTTCTACCACTCCTTCCTTCCGCGCAAGGCAGCCGTGGCAGAACCGCTACACAAGTTGTTAAAAAAGGACGTGGCATGGAAGTGGGGCGACGACCATGAGAGGGCATTTAACGACCTAAAACGACTCCTGGCATCCGATGCCGTACTGACCCACTTCAACCCCAAACGCCCGGTGGTCCTGATATGCGATGCATCCCCAGTGGGGGTGGGGGCGGTGTTATGCCATGTGTTAGAAAATGGGAGGGAGGCCCCAATAGCGTTCTACTCCAGGTCCCTGTCCCAAGCAGAGAGAAACTACGCCCAGACAGACAGGGAAGCGCTAGCGATCATTGCGGGGACCAAAAAATTTCATGATTTTGTGTATGGCCGTCCCTTCACCATAGTGACCGACCATAAGCCCTTGCTAGGCATTTTCACCGCAGATAAGCCCACGCCACAAATCCTGTCCCCGAGAATGCTCAGGTGGGCCATTTTTCTCAACGCGTATCAGCACGCGTTGGTGTACCGGCCAGGGAAGGAGATCAGCCATGCGGACGCCCTATCGAGGTCCCCCCTTCCCCAGGGTTGCAACCACGTGGGCGAGGAAGAGTGAGACCACCAGGTCTTAATGATAGAGGTCCTAGACTCGCCCCCGGTAGTACCGGCCGACATCGCCAAAGCGACCGGCAAGGACAAAACGTTAGCGACAGTTAGCTCCTGGGTGCAGAAAGGGTGGCCGGTATCGTCCCCAGCAGCGGAATTCGACACATTTTTCAAGAAAAAAGTAGAGTTGTCCCTAGAGAGGGGTTGCCTTTTGTGGGGACAGCGGGTAGTGATCCCCACGTCTCTCCGGCCGAGGGTGGTTAAACTGCTGCATGTAAGCCACCCGGGGATCGTCCGTTCCAAGGCACTGGCCCGTAGTTACTTTTGGTGGCCCCAGCTAGACGCCGACATCGAGCACATGGTCGGCATTTGCGAAGCGTGCCAGAGCTCAAGGCCAGAAGAGGCTCGTTTGCCGCATAGAGAATGGGACGCAGCAAGGGGGGCCTGGTCCCGGGTACATGTAGATTTTGCTGGCCCGTTCAGAGGAGCGCTCTTCCTCCTTGTTGTGGATGCGTACTCCAAGTGGCTGGAAGTAATCCCAGTCTCGAGCACCTCCTCGGCCACAACAATTAAGCATCTACGGAGGGTCTTTTCCACGTTCGGTTTACCCGACACCCTCGTTAGCGACAACGCTAGTTGCTTCACGTCCACCGAGTTCAGGACGTTCATGGGTCTCAACGCCATTCAGCACGTCACCTCCGCCCCTTTCCACCCGGCCACCAACGGCCAAGTAGAGCGCCTCGTGCGCACCACAAAGGACGCGCTGCGGCGCATGGGTCCCGGAGATCTCGACTTACAAGTGTGCCAGTTCCTGCTAGGGTACAGGGTCACCCCATTGGCATCAGGGTACTCCCCCGCGGAGCTGTTAATGCGTAGCAAGCTGGCCACCGTAATCACCAGACTAGACCCCACTAGGGTAGAAGACAAAGGGCGGAATGTAGGGATAGAGCCCACCAAGAGTTTCAGCGTAGGCACCCCCGTACACTGCAGGAACTACGCCAGCACAGGGCCAGCCTGGGTGCCGGGCGTTGTAATAGAACAAACCGGCCCCGTCTCGTACCGCGTGGAAACCAACACAGGCCTCCTGTGGAGGCGGCACGCGGATCAACTCAGGCGCAGGATCCCCGGAGAGCAGGACGAAGACGAAAATAGCCACGAATCAGCGTTAGGGTACTCCCCCACCCGCTTAGCCCAAGGGGGAGAAAAAGGGGGACATGGGTCCCCACCAAGGGGGAGGAAAGGGAATCGATCCTCAGAGATGTTTTGCGGGAATTTGCGGCGGAAAGGAAGAGCCCCGATCTCACACATATCCCTCGGAAGTTTCCCCAAAACACAGATTCCCCAAGAAGTTTAGACCTTGATTTACAGTACCAGGGGGAGTTAGCGGAGTGGTCCCCCACCCGTCCTAGCGAAAAGAGGGGTTTCAGTTCAGCCCCTGGTACTTCCAGTCCCAGTAGCCCCTGTGAGTTAGAATGCAACATAGCGCCAATTTCCCGGAGACCGACACCCCCAAGACAGGAGGCGACGGCGAGTCCGCCCACCACAGTCTCAAGGTCCCCCGAGCGGGGAGCAGAAGGTAGCAGAACCACAAGGGCATCCTCATCAGTTCTGCGGTTCACAATAGGAGGGTCCCCGGGGTCCGAGGGCAACAGGCAGGGGTTCACCTCCCAGCTGTTCATTCCATTCCCGTCCCCCAGCGCAAAGCGGGCACAGACACCCCACGGAGCCACCAACGAATCCCCATTTTCCGTTGCAGGACAAGCCTCCACGGAATCAGGGATCACAGGCTCCCCTGTACTAGGTCAGGCGCCCGCACGCCCCAAGCGTACGTGCGGCAAGCCACAATGGTTGCGGGACTTCGTCCCATCCTAGGGGGGAGGGGTGTTATGTATGCATATCAATGGACTGTAAAGCTATCAAGATAAAAATGTATCCATCACAATTACAAGGTACCTCAGCTGAAAGGAACGCGAGCAAGCAACCCCTTAGGGCAGCTGCGAGCGTTCAGTCTCACATGGTTCACATTGCTCAATCACGGACAGCCGCGGGAAATGTCTCCGCATTCAGCAGGAAGAAGATACACGCATTCAGCAGGAAGAAGATACAACTGTGAGAGTAAGGCGTGCCTGGGCGAGGCCACGCCGGCAGTAGCCAATGAGCTACTGTGCTACAAGATCAAATGTATAGTCCCACAGTATATAATGAGATGTACCGCCACTATTACCCCATGTTCCCCCGGATCATCATGCAATAAACCTGTGTTAAGCCAACTCTTCGGCTGTTTCGTTGTCTTTGGTCCCATACACTAAAGTGGGTGTGGCCAAATCAGTGGGTGTGGCCAAATCAGTGGGCATGCTACTTGCTGGGGATGGTCATGCGACTGAGTGGGCTATCTAGTCATAGACTAGTGATGGCGAACCTTGGCATTCCAGGTGTTCTTGGACTTTAATTGCCAGAAACCCAAGTCAGCACTCCTGCTGATCAGGGCTTCTGGGAATTGAAGTTCAAGAACAGTTGGAGTGCCAAGGTTCGCCATCATTACATTTTTCAATGCTTTGTTATGTAAAATAATCTTGTATGTAGTAAATATTGTGTGTAGTAAATTGAGCTGATGGAGCTCAATGGGTTGGAGTGCCTTGCTATGAAGCTAAAATATAAGGCAATGATGGCATAATGATGGGGTGAATATAAGGCAATGAAGGGTAATGATGGGGTGAATACTGCCTTAGAATAGGAATTGAGCTACATGTTCTGCAACCTCAGTCGACCAATCAGTTCTGCAGAATATGTAGCTCAATTCCTATTCTAAGGCAGCATTTACCCCATCATTACCTAAATAAATGCAAAATAACTGTATTGAGCTCCTTAAGTAAATTGCTTAGAAAACAACTACAGAGGCAAAGAGCAATCCATTCCCAAGTGCTTTATAAGGGTTAAGATCCATTTCCAATGTACTGTATCATGACAAAGGTCTAAGCACTGGCTTTCCCATGATTAGTTTGGTTCTCTAATCAGATGAGCAAGAATAGCCAACTTGCTTAAAAGTTTGCTCACCCACTACTGCCACTCTTCCTATGGAATGCATAAATATATGAGTCTGTTCTCAGGGCATTTGCTGCAGTCACAGAAAGTTAAGACAAGACACACATACACACACACCCTTCCATCCCACCTCACAACCCGTTTAAAGGGAAGCATCCCTCTAACCCCCACCTCCTTGCAATATCCACACACATATATAACACACCTCTAACCTGGCGGACTGGGGGGGGGGAGGGGGGAGAATTGAGGTTTTGGCCCACAGCCTGCACCTCTTCCCCACATAGCCACCTGCACCTCACTTTTTTTAAAAAGAAGGGTGGTCCTCTCATTTTAAGGCTAGAGGAAGACCCCCCTTCTGCCCCCCCTCAAAAGCACCTTCCACCACCCACCTTCCCCTTTGGCCCAGAGACAGGAGGGAAACTGCCCCTGTGTTGGAGGAGGGGCTCCTAATCAGTCTTCCCCCCCCAAGGCAGGAGGGGGAGAATAGGAGAGAGAGAGAGAAGACATTGACCTGGCCAGGGAGAGGAGGAGCCACCGCAGCAGTTGCCTTGTTGCCAGTCTCTCCTGCCACCCTTGCGGAGCTCATTCCGTCATCCGTCCTGCAGTACTAGGGATAGAATCGATCAACCTGCTCTGCTGACCTCCTGCCTTCCAGTCAGGTCTACTCTTATCGATCCACTTGAGCCACTGCAGTGCAGTCCCATGGTAATGGCATTGTGCAGTTTCGGTTTCCCTTTCCCCTGGCTCAACGTTTCTCTTTGGGACTGACGCTGATGTCAACTCAAAGACTCCAACTGCAGTTGCAGTTTGAATTTCACTCGTGTGTGCATGCATTTTTGCATGCATGTGCAATCAACCATGATGTCTGTGGTGGCGCATGCAACCAGTCTCCCCCTGCCCCCCAGAGCTCCGTGGCAGTCGCGGCAGCAGTAGGCATGGGGACAGACTGCAGTTTGTCCCGGTGCCATTAAAAAAAGTAAAAATGACAAAAATAAACAAATAAAATAAATAAAATACGGGATATTTAGGGGGTTGAAAATAATCGGGAGGATGGCAGGAAGTTGGGGTGAAATATGTGAAGATCCCAGCCAAAACAGGATACTGGACAGGTCTGCCTTCCAGACACCAAAGAATCAGTGCTGTTTCAAGTGAATTGCTTTTGGTTACTTCATTCTCTTCTTAAGTGATTACTTGTCACGGGCTACAACTGCATGTTGAAATTTGTCATCCTCAGATCTTTCTCTCTTTCTCTCTCTCGGCCTTGCTTTCCAATTTCAATCTGATTAAATATGAGGATGGTAAAATAATTTGCACTTTAGCAAATGAAACACCGCTAAATCACACCTGGCTTTCCTTAATGGTTTATAATTTGATTTGATTTTTTAAAGTTTGATATGTTTTGCAAAAATGCATTAGCTCAGGAGAGTATTAAATCATGAGATCCTGGAATAGCTTGAGAAGAACAAAGAATACTAATAATTGTGCCAGTTTAAAAAAGGAGTGTGAATTAAACAGTCTATTTTGCCTAGGATAAATTTAGGTTTGTTCACTAATTGTTAGTTTCTACTTTGTTGGAACCAAGTTGGGCTTGGTTGGACTGCTGTGGCTTGGTGGTTAAGACGCTGGACTTGATGAATGGAAGGTCAACAGGTCAGCAGTTTGAGACCTGAGTGTTGCACGACAGAGTGAGCTCCCATTTCTATCTCAGCTTCTGCCAACTTAGCAGTTCGAAAGCAAGAAATTGCAAGTAGATAAAAAGGTACTGCTTCAGTGGGAATGTAACAGTGTTCCATGCACTCTGGTGTCTAGTTATGCCTGCCACATGACCATGGAAACGCCTGCAGTTGTAGACATTGCTGGTTCTTTTCTTAATGTAGTCATTCAAGCTATGCTTTTCTCCCTCTATCATCTATTTCACCTGTAGGAGTCCTCTGCCACCCTCAGCTCTTGGTAAGTACAAACAATTAACATCACTTTTTGGGTGCAGGATAAGATGCATAGTCATTAGCTTCCTTGTTTTTCTTTATCTAGATTGTCCAATTCCATTTGGGTCCAATCAATCATTCCAGCTAAATATTGTATAACAGGCACTGTCTAGGTATTTGTTGCCTTTATGATATTACCTCCACTCAGCTTTGACCTCAAGATTTATATATTTGAAGAAGTAGATTTTTGACTTGGCTGTGCAGAAGGTCAGAAGCTTCCAGAACATCCACGTATTTTTATCCCTCTTCTGATGTTATTGCTTTTATACATTCTTCATCTACTAACTCAAATCCATCACCTTTGACAATTTTGTCCGCCTTAACAATAATTGCTGAACAATTGTCAACTCTAAATTCCATTTTGATGTCTTTACTAAATTCCTTTGTACTTTCCAGCAAAGTATTCATTTCTGCTCTAGACTTTCCAAACAATTATATTAGCCAAATCATATCAGATTGTTTTATTTAAAACTAGCATCTTTTGCCCGGCAAGCCGGGCAGATTTGAGATGTGCAGCCCAGCAGAGGGGTGTGTGTGAGTGAGAGAGAGAGAGAGAGAGAGAAAGAGAGAGAGAGAGGAGGCTACCGGAGAGGAGCCTGCATCCGGGTGAGTAGGGAGGGAAGGGGGGGATGCAAAAGGTTTTTTCCCCTTTCCCTGCCAGGGGTGGGGGTGACCTTTCCCCCCATTAACTATTTCAAAGAACCTTCAAAATAGTTAATTGAGAAAAAACAAAGGCAGCAGGCATCACTTTGTCAGGGAAGGTGCTCTCCCTGGCGATTCGCTGGCTTCCACCTTCGCATTACCCCCATGAGCTAACACAAAACAGCTGTGGGGGTAATAGAAAGGCGGCAGCCAGCCACCCGCCAGGGAGAGCACCTCCCCTTACGGATTGCTGTCTGCTGCCTTTGCTTTTTTCCATTGCAGGCGCACCCCCCCAATAACGGACACAGACAACATTGAAAGTGGATAACAGCATCGGGCCACATTTATTGATTCAATGCCCTAGTCTGAATTATAAATTTGTATTGGTAAAACGACCAATCATAATTCTTAAGGCAAGCAGGCCGACGTAACACTGGTAAGGTACCACCCCAAAATTGCCAACGGCAGTTGGCTACAATGTATCAATTTGTATCAATTTGTTTGTTGACAACAAACAAATTGTTGACCGTAGTCAATATCTAACTCATGACCCCACCCTCTGACGCGTATCCGTGAAATCACGGGGTGATGCATGCTGGTTAGCTATCGTCATCACCCCGTCGCCTGGTTCATCGTTGACCGGACAACGTTTAACTAATTTATTCCTGTCTAGTGTTGTCCAGTCAATTGCGAACCTGCCGGATACCTGTGGGTCATACTGTTTACCTTACCAGTGCTACCCGCCAATGTGACCAAAGTCAACAGTAGGAACATAAGAAGACCCCTATATCAAACCATAGCAACAGTGTGGGATGGGCAAAAAAGCCAGGACCCGGAAGCCAATATGGGTCCCAGCCAAAAATTCCCACCCGGCCCCGAAGCGACCAAAATATCACACTGTTAACTAGGGAGAGGGTGGAGGGGAAAAGACTTCTCCGCTCCGTCGCTGAGGTAAAATGGCAGCTCGGCTGCCTCGTGGCCACCCCTTTTATAAGGGAGCTGGCCACGCCCCTAACTACCCGGATTCTCTGTCCTGTGGGGGGGGGGCCGCAAAGAGCACGGCGGCCATTTTGGCGCCGCGCTTGCATTAACTGTTTCGAAGGCTGACACAAAGCAGCCTTCAAAACAGTTAATGAGGAAAAAAAGAAAGGCAGCAGACAGTGATCCATTAGGGGAGGCGCTATCCCTAACATATGGCTGGCTGCTGCCTTTCTATTACCCCCACCACTGTTTTGTGTTAGTTCTCAAAACAGCGGTGGGGGTTAATACAAAGTTGGCAGCCAGCGATTCACCAGGGAGAGCGCCTCCCCTGACGAAGCAATGCCTGCTGTTTCCCCCCACCTCAACTTACCTTGAGGTCGGCGATGGCCTTGCTGTGGCTTTGGCGGGGATAGCGGGGAGGAGGGGAGTCCCTTTTCTCCCTGTTGCTCCGGGGAAGCAGGCCGGCCGTGGCCTTGCCGTGGCTTTGGCAGGGCTGAGGAAGCAATGGCGGTTGCCCCACTCTCGGCTGGCAGACCCTTGCGGCGATGCTTGCAGGGTCTTAAAGAAAGTGTGGCCAGCTCGGTACAGGATGGTTGGGCCAGGTGTGGACGTGCATGACAGACACAGACGGCCCAAGGCCATTCTTTTAGGTAAAGATAGTTGTCAATGGCACCATTGATAACACATATAGGAAAGATGATAGTGAGTCACCTTGAAAAATTCCATGCTTAATTTCAATTCCCCCCCAAAAAAATCCACGGGCCATTAACTATACTTCATTGAATTCTTCAGAATTTTTGAACATTGTTGCCAGTTCTAAAAATGTCAAGGTAGTTATCAACCCAGCTATGTGGAACATAATCAAATGCTTTCTTAAAGTCGATCTAAGGCATAAGCAAATTTGTTTGACTTTTGCTTTGAATTATTCAAAGCTAATTTGTCCATTTAATAGCTTATCTTTGGTTCCTTTTCAGTTTTTACAGCAACCTTCCTGCTCTACAGGCAATAAATCCTTGTATTTCAAATGTCCATATATCTGTCTTGAAATTATGAGTAATTTGTAAATTGTTGACTGACAAGTTATTGGGTTGCAGTTTCCAGACCACATTTCCTTTTTTAAAAATCCTACTGAATTAGAAGTGTCCTAACAGTTGTAAACCATTTTTCACCTTCTGGTGTTCCCAAAACCTGATGAATCAGGTTTGCCAACCTTGCATGTAAGTTTTTATCATTGATTTTAGCAAGAATCCATGGAGTTCATCTAAGTCAGGAACACTCCAGTTCTTGATCTTCTTTGCCTATTATACCATTTCTTTTGTGATCCATTTTGCATTTACATTACACTCCTTTTTGTTCCCCCATAATTTCCACCCAAACGTTCAGAGTGGTTTTTCTGGTAGGCTTTTTCTGTTTGTAAATTAGCTGTTCGATAAGTTATTTTTAGGCCTGTATTCTTGTACTGATCTGCTTACAATCTCTTGTAATTTGACTTCAGTGAAGAATTTTGTTTGAAAATAACAATGACACTGGTTCATTAGTCTTTGCTAACTAATTTCCAAGTCTGGGTTGTTTTCTTTCCAAATTTGTTACAACCTTTTTTAAAACCCACCTTTTGATGGCTCAGATTGGTGATAGCTTTCCATAATTGAATAGTTTTCTTTCCTCATCCAGATATTTTGGGGTGTTTTTATTGTCTTCCAGTTGCTCATCAACTCCATGCCCTGGCCTAGAAAAGGAAGTTGAGCTCTGCAGCACATTTTTTCATGGATGCCCAGGAGCCATAGTATTCAACAGGATCCTTGTTAATCTGGGTGACAATCAAACCACCAGGAAATTAGAATTATGTGTTTTCACCATATTAAATGGGTTGTGGGATGTTCTACCTATCATGAACATTTATAAGCTTGTGAATTTGGGTATGCAAAATGAACGGAAACAATATTCATTCATTCATTCATTCAATCATTCATTCAATCATTCATTCATTGCATTTCTATATTCTCCATCTTGGAGGTGTTCCCACTCTGGGTGATTTCCAACAACACAGAGACCAAAAAAAAACTATTTAAATTTACATTACAATATATAACATAACACCCTTCCCTGCAATGTATTAGGCTTTCTTAGATGGCTATTATATAGAAAACTAGTTAAACTTTTTAAAAAAAACCAATTTAATGGTAAATTGACTAACTAATTGGCAGTAGGTAGGTAAAATTTAAATGTCCCTCTAAACATCATGGTCTTGAGATGTCTTTTAAAAGTTCCCATACTCCTATTAGTAAAAAAGAGACTTTAGATTTCCAGAGGACAACTTCTTCACCCTCCCAATGCATCCACAACTAGAATCTCTATCTCTTTCTCTTTAAACTTCTCTCTCTCCCCTCTCTCTCCCCTTTCCATTCCTCTCATTCACACTTAATAACTATTATTCCTGACATGAAGTTTCCTGCTGAGTGTCTCAGCTTCCCACTCTGATGACTGAATTGTCCATTTGGAGAATCATCTGTGATCACTAAGCAGCACTGATGTACTTTTGTTAGATCCCTCACCAGTTACTGGCTGTGATCGAGTGGGCCCAGCTGACAACATTAAGAAAAGAAGGAAAGCCAAACCTTGAACCCATCAAGGCAAAAGTGTTTTATTATTCATACTCTTTTCTCTGTTCTATTTCTCAGAAAAATGATTCACTACAGTAGAACTCTTAAGCAGGCCATTCTTGTTATCTGAAGAGACTTGCTTCCCGTTTGCCCTTTCTATTACAGGCAAGTTGTTCAACAGCAAATAAATGCCAGAAGAGAGATGCTCAGCTAATGTTGGAACATGACAATATATGAATGGGGAGTACTGCTATCTGTTTTGCTTTTTCCAGTCTATAACTTTTTTAAACCACAAGTTCTTTCCCTCTGAAATATGGAGCAATCTACACGTTTTGATAATTTCCACCCAAATTCAACTGAAATAAAATTGTTCATGAACTTGCTGTAGCCAAATTAAACAGGATAGCTATTCCCAGCACAGATCATGTTTTACATGCCTGCCATAGACCTAGGAAACATGTAGCATATCCAAAAATTCATTTGGCAACTCTAATCCACGTTCAATATGCAGAGTTCAAAATCATACATCAGAATCCTGTTGGATTTGTTAAGGGGCTAAACATGGGAGGAAATAAACATATCTGCCACATTGAGTTTCTTGGAGAAAACGTCAGATAAATGTAATAATAATATATGAAATAGAAGAAATAAGCTGCATCTGTGACTCATCTTCCAATGTGTTGACATTCAAGAAGAACTTGCAAGGAACATGGAATTAACACATTGCAAGGAATGTTGTTGCCTGAAACACATACATATTTTTGGTGAAATAAATGAATAAGAATGCCATTTTACAAAGTAACACAAAAATCTGTTATTACATTTTTAGTGTAATGTATGACCTCTACTTAAGAATTCTAAAGTGTTTGGTGGATCAGCTTGGGTATTATGAGGGTTCCAGCCTAAAAGGTACTTCTCCCAGATCTGTGCTTTACTATTTTTTAGGAATACCATTCCAAGCCTTAGTAATGCAGGTAAAGAGCTCAGATTTCCAACTGAAATACCTTTATTGGCAACTGAATATATAATATATACCTAATATTCATCCAAAACCTGATTAGGTTTGCAGACCCTGAGAAGACAAAAATGTTGTGGCACCTTAAATATTAGATTAGAGGAGATGTTCATATGACCGTTATGAAGACTAAAGAGGGTCTTGAGTGCAGATTGAGCTAATGAATCTGTAAAACTCATGGTTGGAGGATGTGCCCTAATCAGATTTGAACCAGACTCCTGAATAAAATTGACTTCAAGTGTGAATCCTTAACAAATAACTTGTCAAAATAAGCAACCAGGGGCCTTAGGACTCTAGCATATCCCTATGTGAGTATGGCATGTTCACCCCAGTGGACCTTTGGTTCTGGGACCACAATGGCAAGTATTGGTGCTGTGGCAGTAGTGCTAACACAATGTGTAGTATGCACCAGTGTGCTGTTTGCCATTGTGATGCTACCACAACATTGAAGGGCAAAGGTGTCCAACCATCAGCTTCCTTCCAAAGCCCTAGATCGTTATATCTAAACTCTGGAAAGGGGGTAAAGGAAGAACCACTCAGGTCATTTCTGGAAGTAAAACACCAAACAGCCATATGGTTTAGATAAAGATTAGGTTAATGCTAAGACTGTGGTGGCTCAAGTGGTTAAGATGCTGAACTTGAAGACTGGAAGTTCGGAGTTCGATACCCGAGTATTGCATGATGGAGTGAATGCCTGTCTCTGTCCCAACTCCTGCCAACCTAGCAATTCAAAAGCAAGAAAGTAGATAAATAGGCACCACTTTGGTGGGAAAGCAAACAAGCATTCCATGCACTCCAGTGTCTAGGCTATACCTGTCAAGTTTTGGATTTGAAAATAAGGGAAATTTTGGCCACACCCCTCTGTGGGTGTGGCCAAATCTGTGGGTGTGGCCAAATATAGCCATGTGACTTGCTGGGCTCTAGTCACGCCTGCCACATGGCCATGAAAATGTCTGCAAACACAGACAGTACTGGCTCTTTGGCTGTAAATGGAGATGAGCACTGCACCCTAGAGTTGGATACGACTGGCAGATTTTACTTTCTTAGGATCAAAGATCTCTGCAGATAGTGACTGCAGCCGTGAAATAAAAAGATGACTGATGCTTGGGAAACAAGCTATGAGAAACCTGGGGAACATAGTTAAAAGTAGAGGCATCACCTTGCAAACAAAAAAAAAATACATAGTCAAAGCAATGGTATTCCTGGTGGTAATGTATGGGTATGAGAGCTGGACCATTAGGAAAGCTGAGCACAGAAAAACAGATGCCTTTGAAATGTGGTGTTAGAAATAGCTCGATCCTAGAAGAAAGCAACCATGACTGTTCATTAAAGGTAAAATAGTAACGCTAAAGTACTTTGGACATCAAATGAGAAGAGAGGATTCACTTGAAAAGGCCTTGATGCTGGGAAAGATGGAGGACAAAAGAAGGGGGTGGCCAAAAATAAGATGGCTAGATGGTATTGTAGATGCAATGGGCACAAAGCTGTGTGGACCTAAGAACCTTTTCCCCATCTTCTTGGGGGACTTTTGTTTTATTTCTTGTTTACTCAATGGCTTAAGTGACTAAGATGCTGACTGGGAGGCAGAAGGTCAGCAGTTCGATTCCCAAGTACTGCAGGATGGAATGAGCTCCCGTCTTTGTCCCAGCTCCTGCCACCCTAGCAGTTCGAAAGCAAGAAATTGCAAGTAGATAAATAGGGACCACTTTGGTGGGAAGGTAACAGCATTCAATGTGCTCTGGTGTCTAGTCATGCCTGCCACATGACCACGGAAATGTCTGCAGACGCAGACAACGCTGGCTCTTCGGCTTTGAAACAGAGATGAGCACTGAACCCTAGAGTCGGATACGATTGGCTTTTGAGCAAGGGCAATCCTTTACCTTTACCTAACTCAGATCCCCTTACACAACCGTGCAAGCACACTGGATCTATGAGCTCTGATAATTCTCCCCGTGTATTTTGGATCTGCTGTCTCATACAAAAAGCAGCTTCTTGCTCTAAAATTGGCTGCTGTAGGAATCTATGACTGTGATGGCGAACCTTGGCACTCTAGATACAACTAGCTTTCGATCAAGGGAAACCTTTACCTTTAGCATATAGTGATCAAGCACCATCCCCCACCCCACCCCCACCCCTCCCAAGTTAACTCTAGAACAGAAATGGAACCCCCCTCTCTCATATAGTAATCAAGCACCATCCCCCACCCACCCCACCCACCCACCCCTCCCAAGTTAACACTAGAACTCTAGAAACGGAAGCCTCCAGCCAGGAGGCAAGGCAGAAACAGCTCAATAAAGCATGAGAGTGAAAGAGAAGTCTCTGCCCCCAGACCAAGAGCTGATTTGCCCCTGCATATATGAAATATCGCTCACCTCTAGAGTAGACTCCCATCCCTCCCAGCATGGTGGCTCAGACCAGCTCAGCAGCAAAAACAAAGCCTCCATATTGGCCATGTGTCAGGAGGAAAATGAAAGAGAAACTGCAGAACGCCCCCCCCCCTTTCTCTCTCTCCCCTTCCACAAGTGAAAAGCCTGCCACACAGCGACCTCTAGTGGCTGGAAAAATATACTACAGCTTCACCTGTGAGGGCTCCGGTCAGGATTTTTTTAAAAAAAAATAAGGGATATTACGGGGAAATTAATAAAACGGGAGGGGGGCAGGAAGAGGGGTAAAAATAAGGGGTTTCCTGGGGAAAACAGGATACTTGACAGGTATGGTCTAGGCATGCCTGCCACATGTCCACGGAAATATCTGCAGATGCAGATAATGCTGGCTCCTTGGCTATAAACAGAGATAAGCACTGAACCCTAGGGTTGGATACGACTGCCTTTCGAGCAAGGGCGACCTTTTCCTTTACTAAGAACATACCAAAAATTCCACTGAGCAAAAATGCACTGCCATCAGGCTCTACACAAAATGCAGAAATTTAATGTCGCGTTAACTTAATAAACAACAATTGCTTATACAACCACATCTCCATCACATTATACATGAAGGATGAAATGTTTTCCACACAAGCAATCAAACAAATGGATGAACAAGAAGAAAATGATTATAGAACCATAACCATTCTCTTATTAACTAGCGGCTTGCATACATGCCTCCAATTAATGACTAGAAAATGGAATGCAAGTCAGTTGAAAGCTAATTACCATCAGAACACTTTGTTGATTATGAACACTGTAACAGTAAATTGAGTCTGTTTTATTTGCATAACAACTCAGTAGGGTGTCAGACATTGCAATGTCACCCAGGTTCCTCCCACTCCCCATGACAACAACTTTGGCTAAAAACACTGTGCTTGTTGTCATTCAAGGTTTAATCATTGTTCTTTACAAAATAAAATCTTGTCTATTGATAGTAATAGGATTCTGTCTTTGATTTTAAAATAATGAAGAAAATTAATAATTAGATTTTCATTTTAAAAAACACAGAACAACTTCTAGTAAAGCTGAATAAAATAGCCATATGGGGAATAATTTGGATGCAGTTGCTATTGAAAGATAAAAAGTGTCTGTTCCAACAAGTAAGAGTGAAGCAAATATTTGCAGCACATTCATATCAGCAAATTGGGTGGTTGTAAGACATCTCCACAGAGGATAATGCTGTGTGTGTTTAAGGACTTTGTAAAAAGTGATTAATCATATCTTTTGTTTCTGTACCACAGCTATACATTGCTATTGCCTGGACTAATATTGCATTCCCGCATAGGGTTACCATAATCTTATCCTTTCAAACCGGGACTGCCATGTGTAAAAGTAAAGGTTTCCCTTGCTCGAAAGCCAGTTGTATCCGACTCTAAGGTTCAGTGCTCATCTCTGTTTCAAAGCTGAAGAGCCAGGGTTGTCTGCTTTTGCAGATGTATTCCATGGTCATGTGGCAGGCATGACTAGACACCGGAGCACACGGAACACTGCTTACCTTCTCCCCGAAGTTGTCCCTATTTATCTACTTGCAATTTCTTGCCTTCGAACTGCTAGGTTTGCAGGAGCTGGGACAAAGATGGGAGTTCATTCTGCAAGCAGTTGCTGCCACGACTTCAATAGAAGCAGCAATAAAATGACGTGGTTTTTTTT
The DNA here is from genome assembly GCA_035047345.1 of Bradypodion ventrale. Taxonomy (NCBI): domain Eukaryota; kingdom Metazoa; phylum Chordata; class Lepidosauria; order Squamata; family Chamaeleonidae; genus Bradypodion; species Bradypodion ventrale. The sequence continues at coordinate 269,774,253 of JAWDJE010000001.1, forward strand.
GCTATCTTCTTTTGCTATTGCTGCACCACCTGCTGGTGTTCAATAGAAGCACAGCTCTATTACAAGGAAAAGTGCATATTTTTCTTCAAACCCCCTTGGTCTGAAAAGCGGGAATTTTAAATGATTCTTTTGGAACCAGGCTGGGACAGGTTAAACCCGTGCAATTCCCAGTTTTCCGTTATGTATGGCATCCCTAGCCTTGCAAGGAAAAGAAAGCTGTTCTGGTGGTGCCACTGAGTTGAGAAAGCATTAGCAGGAGAGAAGTACTGGAGTCTGAATGGTGCATTGGGTAAAGCAATCTAACGTGTTGGCCCTAGTACTATTTGAGCTCAGCTTTAGGCAGCCAAAGGTTTTGGGTTGTCTAAAGCTTGGAAACATTAGTGTTAGTAGGAGCATGTTTAACTGTCAAAGAAAATTCACTCATTTGTGCTAAAGTGCTAAGAAGCATTTACAACCTTCATTTATTCTGCCAGTTATTAATAAAATCTGTTAATTATTAATCATTAATGTAAAGTTAATTGACTAGCCGACCTCCCTGAGTTACCCCACCAAAAATTGAGTAATAATAATACAAAATATTGTTACTCAAAATATTTATGGTGTTGGTGTTTAATGATTAACATAATGAATGCTATATTCATTGCTTAAATACTGTATTAAAAGATTAGAGGGTGAGAATTATTTTTAAAAAAATTATTTCCCAGACCTTGGGGTTGGCAATCTGATAACTCTTTTCTTAAATAGAGGGTTGGTATGATAAATGTATGTGGGTAGAATCAGAGGCAAGCATTTTACCTAAACAGAAGGCTCCATTAGACTGCTTATTGATTGCCCATCTTTTCTGATATTGTAGGCATATAAAACTCAAGAGAACTAGAGTAAAATGGTCCCAATAGAAAAATTGCTTCTTCCATTTCCAGAGATAATAGAGAATGAGGAAAGGGGATGGGAGTATCCAGGATTTTAAAACTTGGTTTCCAGTATTGGAAATGCAGTTCAGCCCAGAGGCCACATGCGAAGTGTAGATTATAGCCCTTCCTATTGTTAGGAAAGAAGGAAGAGCATTTGGGTATGAATAATTCATTCCTTACCAAATTTAATGTTGCTTTCCAACATATTATATGGGCCAACAGTATGCATTGCCTTTGCTTCTGCACAGTCCTACTAAACAGGCTGCGGACCGGTCTGTGTCAGTGACATTTGCAAGCCACAACTTAATGAGAGGCCTTGAAAATACAATGGGATCTTTATCAAAAGGATGTTTACATAAAGAAGATAAGAGCAACTATTCCAGGAGGAACCCTTAGTAACATTAGTAGTCTGCATCCTCCTGATGCTTTGGGAATGCCTTTATTAAGATGTGCCATTTTAACTCCCTGCAGTAAATAGTAGTTCATTTACCACTCAAGGCTTTTAACATGCAACATCTTAAACTGATGTTTCTAGGAAAGCTAATTATCTCCACTGAAGAGCTAAGATGGTGTCAAATGCAACTAACTTTTCCACACACACACTTGCATTTACTGCTTGCTATCTTGTCTGAGTAATATTGATTTTGGAAGTAAAAAACATATGAAGCTATTGGAAAAAGCTATTTTGGCATTGCTCACATTGTCTGCCTTCACTGTTTCAAATCTGCCTTTTTAAAAGCAGGGATGTAAAAATTGGTCAGTTTTCTCTGCTTTGCATTTCCCATCATTCTTATCCTATACCATTTCTATTTTAAGCAGTAAGACTTCATTTGCTTCCTGTATGGAAATTGGGAGATGTTTTTCATAGTATTTTTCTATTTCTGTATGTATTTTTCACAGTGACTAAAGTTTATGCATGTGCATTTTACAGATGTACTCATTTTAATCCATCTCATCATTCTGTGCACATTTTCTCTTCCCTATACAGCAGGGATTCTCAACCTGTGGCCTGTGGCACCATTTCATGTGGCCCCACCACCACCTCCACCATGCCAGGAAGTGCCATGTGGTGGAGGAAGGGCAAAATGGCCATCCAGCCCCTGAGGCTGTCTGAGGTAGTGTGACCCGGCCCCCACGGCTTAAATAGGTTTAGAACTCCTGCTATACAGAGTGCAATCCTCAAGAATGTACATATTTCTGAGACAAGATTAACTTCATCATATTGAAATGGGCATTTTCACAGAGAAATGTGAAATTTAATGCATTTCCTTTCCATCCCTATTTTCAATAGACTGCCGAGAACCAAACAAATATTGTATAGAAAATTTCTAGCAGCCTTCTGCAATCAACTGTCTGCCAGATGTGCTGGTTTTGATGACCATGTGGGAATGGCTATATTACCTTACTACCTTCACAGCTTTGCTTCTTAATAGAGGTACAGTATACCCTCGCATAACGATGTTACTTGGTTCCCCAAGCAGTGTTGCTAAGCAATTTTTGACATTATGCGGGTTTCTATGGAGTTTCCTGCATAACGATGTTTTTAGCATCGTTGTCCGGATAACAAGAATTATTTTAGCATCGTTGTCCGGAGAACGATGCTAAAAATGTTGTTATGCGGGGGAACGATGCGTTGTTAAGCAAAAATTATGCTATCTGAACACGTTGTTATGTGAGGGTTGACTGTACAAAGAATAGGCATTAGAACATGTTGCGATGGCTCCCAGGTGTGGTAGTGGCTGGCTGCAAGGAAGATATGCGAGACAATTGTGTGGTGAAGTCCAGCCCCGATCTGGGTTGGGTGGTATGTATTTATTAACCTGCCTTGGGGTGATATGTGCGTAAGATGCGTGTGACCCCCTAATACAGAAGGCTTGCATACATGGCATTTTCTGATGGTCAGTACAATGCCTGTTCTTGGACATTGCCCTGTGGTTAATAGACAACCCACAACTAATTAAGGTCTGGGCTGGCAAAACCCATTGTTCCTGCCCTATCTCGGAGCCTATGTGTATTGACTCCGGGTACCTAGCTTGTCCTGCTGTCTGGCGCAGCTTATTTTCCCAACTTAATCTGCAGCCATAAGCGGAGGATTGTGTATTTCCATTAGAGTCATCATCTTTGGTTTTTGCCCCATTCCTACTGTAACCATCAGCCAAGGCTTTCTGATTCACCCCCCAAACTAACTAACTAGCCCGCACCCCAATTGCCTTTCCTGCCAAGCTCGGTTGATCCCGGATCTGTCGAAGGCTGAGCAAACCCCTGGGGAAAGGTTTAGCCAATTATTCCCGCGGGCAACCCACATTTCCCCTTCCTTTATTAGTTAAATCAGCCTGGCTGAGGGTGTGGTAGATGTAAGGCATAATCTGCTTGGGCGTAACTGTCTCCCGGGGTCTCCGCCATGGGGTGCACATTGGCAAGAGTGAAGGAATGCACTGCACAAACCAGCAAAGCATAATCCCCATTGCTATGATGATGATTATGGTATGGGGCGCAGTGTGCACCCACCTCCAGGGGACCCATGACTAGAGTGCTAGCCCAACCAGAGTGGACTGGAGGGGCTCTCTAATTGTGCCATCAGCCAGGGGAGCTTGCCTCTCTGGCACAAGGAGGAGGGCCTTCTCTGTGTCTGCACCGGCCCTTTGGAACCTCCTGTCAGTAGAACTGCGCCTCCAGATGGAGTTGTTGCCCTTTAGGAAAGAACTAAAAACCTGGCTGGCAGGCCAAGTTTGGGGTGCAGGTAGAGGGGTGGCTTCTGTTGGGTGGTTGATATAGAGGAGTATGCCTTCCCCCATGGTTCCATCGGTATCTGCACCCTTTTTAGGGGGTGGGTTTTTAATTCTGTATGTTTTTATCTGTTTTATCTATGACTCTGAACTGTCCTGAATTGGCCTTGGTCGAGTGGGCAGTATAGAAATTTAACAAAATAAATAAATAAATAAATCTTTGGCTGATGTCTGCGCTTGCTGCATTTTGGCGGTTGGCTGGGACCTGCTAGCATCCAAAATCTTCTGGACTTCTAGGATTGGGGCCTGGTTCTGGCATCTGAGCATCCAGAAATGGACCTGCAGAGGGGATAAAAGCTGGCTGCGGAAGCAGCCTTGGAAATCCGGGGGGATGAAGTCTGAGAGAGTTAGTTTTTGTAATTATAGGTAAATATCACCTTAGCTGAGGATCGGGGGGGGGGGCGGATCCCCACTTCTTTTAACTAAAATAAAAGACAGTGTAGGTTAAGGATTAGACAAGTTCATGGAGGACAAGGGTATCAATGGCTATAATTATGGATATTTAAGGACAACCTCCAGGTTGGAGAGATAGGCAGGATATCTCTCAATGCCATTTCCAGGGAATCGTAAGCAGGTGAAGGAATCTCCTTGGGAATACCCTGAAGAAATTGGTGAGCCACTGTGTGAGACAGAATACTGGACTGGATGGGCTGTGGCCTGTTCCAGCAAGGCTGTTCTTATGTTCTTATGTAATTCATTCCACAATTGCTTGACCTGGAATTGTAAAGAGTGCCATTTAGATGCAGAACTTTCTGATTCCTGCTAGGAAGGTCTTCCAGAAAACAAGAATGTTAAAGAAAGAAGGGATTCTAGTGAAATCCTGCATATCTCGAGGGGAAGCTGTGGATGTTGAAAAAATCAGCAATTAGAATAGAAGGGCAAACAAGCTAAAAAGACAGTCTTATTGTGCAATGCTGTGGTGGAAAAACATCAAAATGAAGAAACGAGTTAAAAATTTCATACAGTGTTACTCTAATGACAAAGAGCCTGCAGCAAATGAAAGAATCAGAGGATGAAAAACTCAGAGGTTAACTTCTTATCAGTTAATGAGAATGTAATGCTCCCTTGAGTTCCTGTTTCTTTTCTTTTAAAAAATATATTTTATTGATTTTTTTAACATAAGTACAATATATAAAGACAAACATCAAAATCACATACAATAATAAAAACAACAGCAAATCATTTCAACATCTTTACCCAGTGCTTCAACTATGACTCAGTATTATATTACTTCCCCTTCAATTTCCCTCCTTAGTCTATTAATTATATTTACTATTATAACACATTTATCTAAATCCTTTGTAACATTACCAAGTCTAAATTTTTAATTTTTTTATCATCCCAGAGAACCAAGTCAAACTTCTAAATCTTGATTTCAACACAAAAATAACATGACTGAATATAAAAAAATTAAAAATTAAACAACAACAAAGAAAAAAATCTAACCACCATGTGCTATTTGCATTGCCCTGGAGAGCACGGAGTAACTCAGTAAAATCATTCCCAAAAGCTCTTGTGAGCTGGTGCAGGTCTATTCAATTCTTCTCCCTTCAATGAGTAATCCACAAAGGCTTTCCAAACCTTCCAAAATCTATTTTCTTTAACGATGCCCTTTTTCACATTTATCTCATATGTTAACTTATCGTTCAATGCTAAATCCCACATTTCCTTATGCCATTCCTCAATTTTCATATTCACATCACTTTTCCATTTTCTCATGATACACAATCTACCCGTTGTCAGCATTATTTCTAATAGCTCTTTTTTATCTTTGCTTAAATTTATGCCTTCCACATCTGTCAACATAATGGTATTTGAGCCTTCCTTACTTTTTTCCATATTCCCAATATTGTCTTCAACATTTTTTTTAATACTTACTTTCCCAGTACCACCTCCAAAAAGAACAAATTTTCCCATATGACTAAGTTCTTTCATTATAATTTCTTCCCAGATTGCCTTTTCCCTAGCTAAAATCTTTACAATGTTCTTAATTTGGAAAGCTTGATAATATGTCATCAAATTTGGCATTCCTAATCCCCCATCTTTCTGGTATAATTACCAAAACTTTTTTGCCAGTCTGGGTCTTTTCCCCCCATTACAAACACTATTAACCATTGTTTGAAACTCCTTAATTTCCTTGTCCTTGAGTTGAATTGGAAGTGCATCAAATAAAAAATTAATTCTTGGTAACAACATCATTTTACTTATTGCTATTCTTCCAAACCAAGACAACTTCAATTTTTGCAACCCCTGTATTCTAACCTTAATTTCTTTTTTCAATTTTACATAATTCAATTTTTTAAGATCTTCAAATTTGTTTGAGATATTTATCCCCAGATATTTCAGATTATCCTTAATTTGTAAATTACCCTTTCCCTTTATCTTTTGTTGGTCTTCTTTACTCATGTTACACAGTATCATTTCAGATTTATCCCAATTTATTCTCAAACCCGTAATATCTTGTCCTGCTGTCTGGCACGGCTTATTTGCCCAACTTAATCTGCAGCCAGAAGTGGAGGATTGTGTATTTCCATTAGAGTCATCATCTTTGGTTTTTGCCCCGTTTCTACTGTAACCGTCAGCCAAGGCTTTCTGATTCACCCCCCAAACTAACTAGCCCGCACCCCAATTGCCTTTCCTGCCAAGCTCAGTTGATCCACGGATCTGTCAAAAGCCGAGCAAACCCCTGGGGAAAGGTTTAGCCAATTATTCCCATGGGCAACCCACAGAACAGATTTTTGAACAAATATCAATGAGTAGAGTTGTCAGTGTGGATTGTTTTGGGACAATGCAGTTTCAAAAACAGACAAGAAGCTGTCAGTGATGTTCCTATAGTCTGATGTTTTGTCTTAGTGTTGAGCTAAGATGGCCACAGTTAGCCATAAATGGGCATAGATGATTTTGCCAGTTGCCAATACTCAAGGGGAGGGGGGGCTGCAGTGGCTCAAGTAGTTAAGATGCTGAACTTGATGACTGGAAAGTCAGAGTTCAATACCCGAGTACTGCATGACGGAACGAGCTCCCGTCTCTTTCCTAGATCCTGCCATCCTAGCAGTTTGAAAGCAAAGAATTGCAAGTAGATAAATAGGTACCACTTGGTTTGCAAATTAAACAATGCTCCGTGCACTCCGGTGTCTAGTCATGCCTGCCACATGACCACGGAAACGTCTGCAGATGCAAGCAATGCTGGCCTTTTGGCTATAAACAAAGATGAGCACTAAAACCTAGAGTCAGATACGACTGGTTTTCGAGCAAGAGTAAGCAAACTATTAGCTTACAAGACAGCACAAAGGGGGAAACTACAATTTTCAGCAGAGACAAAAGAAAAGAGAGCAAAGAACTTGAATAGAAGTCTTGAACACTAGATGTTTGTTGTGTATTGAATGTAGTGTGTTGAATGTATTTGTAACCACACGAGTGGGTACAGGTAACACTGTAACCTTCTGTATGAGGACGCGAGCTAGTGGCCACCGGGGGCAATAGCGAGCGCCCAGCTCACATGGTTCACATTACTCAAATGCCTTCAGCTGCGCGGGAAAGATTCCCGCGCTCACCTCACCTGGACAAGAAAGGCGTGACCAAGGATGACGTCACTTGGACAGCAGCCAATGCCTGTCGAAGAGCCATATTCAATTAGATAGCCACCGTATAAAAAGAGCTGTTTGTCCGCCATTACCACATGTTCGTGCTGTACTCCATGCAATAAAGATGTGTTAGGCTAGCTTACAGCCGTTTCCATTGTCTTGATTCCCAAACACTAAATTGGCGACGAGGATGGGATATGGATTCCCACGGGGACAAGACAATATCACAGAAGCCAGTTTTCGACGTGACCCATCCCGAGCGATGGGACTGGTTTGAAATGCATTTTAAGAGTACGGTGGCGTATGCGGACATCACCGACGCTGGGAAGAAGAAGGGTCTTCTCATCACGATGCTCGGTTTCCACGCCGTGCAAGCGCTGATGGATCTGGTGGCACCACGAGAGGTGGACCAGGTTTCGGTGATGGAAATACTGGCGGTTCTGCGGAGCCATTTCAAGCCCAAGGTGTCCTTCTTCTCCGCCAGGGCAACCTTCCTGAGGAGGGACCAAAAGCCGGGTGAGTCAGTATCCGAGTATGCAGCGGCCCTCCGCGTCTTGGCAACCCCATGCGAATGGCGGGAAATTCTAGACGTGGCCCTAAGGGACAGGATCTCTGCGGGATGAGAGACGGGGAGACCCAGAGGAAGCTCATGAACCGAGGCCACGACCTCACTTTTAAAGAGGTACTACAAGAGGCCCTAGCAGCTGAATCCACGTGGGCCGGGTACAAGCTTCTCAAGGCAAAGCCCCCACCAGTCGAGGCAGCTGCATCCGCCGTCCAGGCGGCCTGGAGGGCGACCCCTGCCCCACGCTTGCCCACATCCTCAGAGGCTTCTGCCACCCCAGGCTCCAGCGAAGATGAGGGGGTCCGGAAGGTCAGGAAAGGGCTGAGCGAGAAGAAAGGGAAGGGGGGGCGGCGCTGCGATGGGTGCGGAGCGTCCCACGAGAGGAGCAAGTGTCCATTCTGGAAATCTGAGTGCCACAACTGTGGGCAGAAGGGCCACATCACCAGGGTCTGCAAGCAACGCCGGGAAGAGAGTAAGTGCTCCACGAGCAGCCGGGATGGCGTCGGCAGAGTCTGCGATGGCGGCGGCGATCCAGAGGGGAACCACGTGTGCCTGCGAGTGCACGCGGAAGACGACGTGGCCGTCCACAGCGTGCCTCTAGGGCAACCACGTTTTTATGCTGAGGTACTGTTGCAAGGGGTCCCTGTTAAGATGGAGATAGACTCGGGGTCTGTATACTCCCTCATTTCCCATAAGGAATTTTTGCGGATTCCCCCCAAGGAGCGACCCAAACTCAAGGAGATGGGGGCGAACTTAAGAGATGTGCAGGGAAATGTAATTCCAGTATTGGGGATTGGGGACTTCGAGACACGGTACAAGGGACTCCGAAGGAAACTCCCCCTGGTAGTTCTAAGAGAGGGGGGGTGTAATCTCCTGGGAACACAATGGTTCAAACCCCTGGACATCTTCATAGGCGGCGTCCATGCCATCGGGGGGAATGAGATTCAGGCAGTGTGCGACGCACACGCAGAGGTATTCAAGAAGGGACTCGGGAAGTACAAGGGGCCCCCAGTTTCCTTCGACCTGGACCCGGAGGTCCGCCCAATGAGACTCAAGCCACGTCGGGTTCCATTCGCCCTAAAGGACAAAATTGAGGCGGAACTGGACAAATTAGTGGGGCAAGGGATTTTAGTGCCGGTGGACTCTGCAGAGTGGGAGACTCCTATTGTTACAGTATTGAAAGCAAATGGGGAGGTGCGAATTTGCGCTGACTACAAGTGTACAATTAACAAGGCGATCCGCCCTAATGCCTATCCGGTGCCGGTAGTTAGCCATCTGCTGGCTACTTTACATGGGGGAAAAGTCTTTGCTAAACTAGATCTGGTGCAGGCGTACCAGCAGCTTCCAGTAACCCCAGCCACAGCTGCTGCGCAGACCATTGTAACTCACAAGGGGGCATTCAAGGTAACGCGCCTACAGTTTGGCGTGAACTTGGCGCCAGGGATATTTCAGTCTCTTGTGGAACGTTTGTTAAAGAAATTACCAGTGGTCTTGCCATTTTTCGATGACATATTGATATCTGGGGAGAGCGAATCAGAACTGGCCCAGAGACTAGATAGGGTCCTTACAGCCTTCGAATCCGCGGGTTGAGGCTGCGGAGGGACAAATGTGTGTTTCTGGCCAGGGAGGTGGAGTTTCTGGGGTTCCGGATAACCTCTGCGGGGGTGAAACCCGCTGAGTCCAAAGTCTCAGCTATTCAAAACGCCCCTCGCCCCACCGCGAAACCGGAGCTGCAGTCCTTCCTGGGGCTGCTGAATTTTTACCATTCCTTCCTGCCCAGGAAAGCGACGATTGCAGAGCCCCTGCATGGGTTGCTGAAGAAGGATGCGGTTTGGCGGTGGGGAGAGAAGCAGGAGCGGGCTTTCAGGGAACTCAAGCAGCTCCTCTCCTTGGAGGCTATTCTAACCCACTTCGACCCAAAGAAGCCGGTAGTCTTGGTCTGCGACGCCTCACCAGTGGGGGTGGGGGCGGTCCTGTGCCACGTGCTAGAGGGGGGGCGAGAAGCCCCAGTTGCATTCTACTCGAGATCATTGTCCAAGGCAGAACGAAATTACGCCCAAACAGATAGGGAGGCACTTGCCATTGTCGCAGGGACAAAGAAGTTCCATGATTTTTTGTATGGTCGCCCATTCACCATTATAACCGATCACAAGCCGCTGTTGGGTATCTTCACCTCAGACAAGCCCACTCCACAGATCCTCTCCCCCAGGATGCTTAGGTGGGCAATTTTTATGAATGCATACAGGGGGTCGTTAGAGTACCGTCCCGGGAAAGAGATAAGCCACGCGGACGCCCTCTCAAGGTCTCCTCTGCCCCACCTGGGGGACCCAAAGTGTGAGGTAGAACAGGATAGCCAAGTCCTCCTCATAGAAGCCCTAGATGCACCCCCCATTTTGCCCAAGGAAATTGCTGCCGAAACGGCCAAGGATAAAACGTTAGCCCTTGTGAGATCCTGGGTACAGAAGGGGTGGCCCACAGCTCCCCCCGCAGATGAGTTTGCGGCATGTTTCAGGAAGAGGGTTGAGTTGTCCGCAGAAAGGGGGTGTCTGTTGTGGGGGGAGAGGGTGGTGGTCCCACAAGCATTAAGAGCAAGGGTGCTACGGCTTTTACATGTCAGCCACCCAGGGATTGTGCGCTCTAAGGCGCTGGCCAGAAGCTACTTCTGGTGGCCTCAGCTAGACGCAGACATTGAACACATGGTGAACACCTGCGAAAGTTGCCAGAGCTCTCGGCCTGAGGAGTCCCGCCTCCCACACAGAGAATGGGACACAGCTAGGGGACCGTGGTCCCGCCTCCACATAGACTTCGCAGGGCCATTCAGGGGTTCATTTTTTCTGCTTGTGGTGGACGCATACTCCAAGTGGTTAGAGGTAATTCCAATGCGCAACACCTCATCAGCTGGGACCATAAAACAACTGCGCAAACTGATATGCACCTTCGGGATACCTGACGTCATTATTAGTGACAATGCGAGTTGTTTCACGTCAGCCGAGTTCCAGGCGTTCTTAGAGTCCAACGCCATTCGGCACATTACCTCAGCCCCCTTTCACCCTGCAACAAATGGCCAGGCGGAACGTCTGGTGCGCACAATGAAGGAAGGGCTGCGGCGCATGGGTCCCGGGGATCTGGACCGGCAGCTCTGCCAGTTTCTGTTGGCATATCGAGTGACGCCATTGGCGTCGGGATTCTCTCCCGCGGAACTCCTCATGAAAAGGAAGTTACACTCATTATTAACTAGATTGGATCCCACCCGGGTCGAGGATAGAGGAAGAAACATTGAGCACAGCCCCACCAAAAACTTCCAGATAGGAGAGCCTGTTCATTGCAGAAACTACGCCACCACAGGGCCAGCATGGGTGCCGGGGGTAGTCATTAATCAAACAGGACCAGTCTCATTCTGTGTCGAGACCAACACGGGTCTCCTCTGGAGGAGGCACGCTGACCAACTTAGGCACCGAGTGATTGGGGGGCCGGACAGAGGGGCTCAACAGCAAAGTTCAGCATTAGGGTCCTCCTCCACCCGTTTATCCCAAGGGGGAGAAAACGAAGGGCAACAGTCCCAAACAAGGGGGGAGCTTAGGTTCAAACTCATATCCTTTTCATATGCCAGCTTTATCCAGTCCCTTGAAAGAGAGGAACGAGTTTGCCCCTGTAGTTCTACTCAGTCCCTCGAAGGAGGGGAATGAGTTTGCCACTGTTGCCCCTGAATTAGATTTTGAGTTACCAAACCGGGGGGTGTGTGTTTCGGAGTGTTCCCCCACCCGTCCAAGCGAAGAGCGGGGTTTTTCTTTAGCCCCTAGTGCCCCCAGTTTGTCCACATCCGCATCAGAAACCCTTCCTCCCCCTTCTCCTGCCCATCCCAAAGTGGCAAGCCCACGGCGAGTCACTAACAAGTCATCCTCTCCAATTGCAGGACAAGAACCAGGAGGACACAGACGAGGGGGGATGGCCGAGTCAAGCATAACGGCCGCACGGCCAAAACGCACATGCAGGAAACCAGTTTGGTTAAGGGACTTTGTCCCATCTTAGGGGGGAGGGATGTTGTGTATTGAATGTAGTGTGTTGAATGTATTTGTAACCACACGAGTGGGTACAGGTAACACTGTAACCTTCTGTATGAGGACGCGAGCTAGTGGCCACCGGGGGCAATAGCGAGCGCCCAGCTCACATGGTTCACATTACTCAGATGCCTTCAGCTGCGCGGGAAAGATTCCCGCGCTCACCTCACCTGGACAAGAAAGGCGTGACCAAGGATGACGTCACTTGGACAGCACCCAATGCCTGTCGAAGAGCCATATTCAATTAGATAGCCACCGTATAAAAAGAGCTGTTTGTCCGCCATTACCACATGTTCGTGCTGTACTCCATGCAATAAAGATGTGTTAGGCTAGCTTACAGCCGTTTCCATTGTCTTGATTCCCTCCAATGAAAGAATTGATGGAAGTGTCGTAGACTTTGAAAAGTTTTTTTAGAATATTAAGCTGCAAGTCTTCATTTATGTTAAGTGAATAGATTTATGTTCCTAAAGCAATGTATGTATGTATGTATGTATGTATGTATGTATGTATGTATGTATGTATGTATGTATGTATGTATTTTTAGAAATGTTGGCTGGACAACTCAGTGAATTCGATAATTGGTTGCAGACATACCCATCAAGCGCCGCTCTGAAAATACGGAAACTGCTCTGGCCCAGGTGCGCATATGCAGAACCCCTTTTTGCATGCGTAGAACATGTTTGCACATGCACAGATGGGATCTGCGCATGCACACAGTAACCCCTTTCCCTGCCATTCTAAATACAGGATGGTGCCGGGAAATAGGAGGAACGTGCGCCAAAATATGGGATTCCCGGCCAATCCAGGATACTTGACAGGTATGGTTGCAGACTAGAGGTTGAAAGTTTGATTTCCCCACCTGTCTCCCAGGAGAAGAGCCACCCTGTATAGCCTTGGGCAAGCTGCACAGTTTCAGAAGAAAGGACTGGTAAACCACTTCTGAGTATACTATACCAAGGAAACCCTAGAAAGGATTCCCATACATCAGCATTGATTTGGCATGTAATTTTTATTAGAATATTTATGAACTACGTATATATGATAACTTTTCTTCAGTAGCTCAAAGTTGTGTGCAGGGGTCTCTTTCTATTCAAGTCCTCATGGAGAACTCTGGTGGGTTCTGGACAATCTTTGCTGTTTGCTTGCCTTGCTTGAAACTTGATCAATGATCTGGACAGACCTTTGAATTCCTTCAAGGTATACCTTAATGTACATAGTGGGTGGAGAGCCAGAACACATTGGCAAATACATATATACACATACACACTCACTTTCCTTTTTGTTCTATGTTTGGGTAAATGCCTGCCTTTACCTGAGGCAACTTCATTCCTGGTGATGTGTGCTCTGAAAATAAACTGGGAGGGCAGCAAACTGACACATGTTCATTTTTTGCTCCAGATGAAAGAACTCTATTAGTGGGCAAACAGCTTGATAAATGATGTTTATTAGTAATTTTGTAAAGTAGTATCTTGCTGAGATATAAAGCTCGGTTTGAAAAATCCGGCACAGGAGGTGTAAATTGGAACTTCTGCAACTGATGAGAAAGGGCTCTGAGAGTATTTGTTCTTCCTCTTTGCCACACTCAAGATGGAATTGGCAGCCTCTGAGTGTGTTTGTTTAAAGAGGTACAGGATTATTAGCAACTTTAATTATTCCCATTCTAATTAATAGCTGAACTCCCACTGGGTTGATCATAAAACTTTATGAATTTCAGAACATACATAAATCATACCATGAACTTTCCTAACTGAAAGCGGGTGCGATAATTGTTTGTGATTATGAGACAGCTTCTAATCTCAAGCAAATGCTAATGGGTAAAAATCTTGTGCAATTGGTTTTCATCCTATATTATCAGCAAATAGATTAAAATCAATAGCTGTGTTCTTGTGTTCTCCACCCACAAACAGCAAGAAAACAAACTGTGGGAAAAGATAGCTGTACATGGCCCATGGAGGACACTACCCTGTTCCTGGGACTGGAAAATGTTTCAACCAACAGTCCGCTTTGTTTCTGCACTTAAAGTTCTGATGCTGGGAAAGGTGGAGGGCAAGAGAAGAAGGGGGCATCCAAAGATGAGATGGATAGATGGTATTGTGGAGACAATGGGCACAGAGCTTGGCGGGCTGAGGAGAATGGTGGAGGACAGAGGTGCCTGGAGGAAAATGGTCCATGGGGTCACAAAGGGTCGGAATTGACTGTGCGACTGAACAACAGCAACAGATGGAGTGTGCCAGTGTTATTTGTCTCAGGATGGCCCTGTTTACTTTCACACTAATTCTTCTTCCATGTTCTCTGTGCTGGTGTTGTTCCAGGAATGTTAAACCTCAACATGGCTCCTGATTTATCTCTCAGCATCATGTTAGTGGGAAAAGAGGATCCTTCTAGTTCTTAAAAGCACCCCATCCAGCCATACCAAGTGTTAGTACTGCAATTATGCAAGATTATTGTTTTCCCAACACATGCCTTACTAATTGACATGGTCTCCTACTTGATCACGTCTCAGGATCTACACCAAGGGTTGGCAACCTTTTAAAGTTTGGGGCCTGGTCATGTTCCTTCAGACAATTGAAGGGGGCCAGACTGGTGGTCTCCTCTGCTGTAAACACTGCCGTAAAATCCATCCTCAGCTGTCGAAAATACGTTTAAGACAGTGGCAGATGCATTTACGGCTGTTTTCGCTGCTTCCTGTGGCAGCCGCGGGAGCAAGGGCATGAGGCCGGATGATTTGGTGCCATGGGCCGGATCCAGCCTATGGGCCATAGGTTGCCAACCCATGATCTACACTTTAGTGACAAACAGTGAAAGTCACAGTGAGGTAAATACCATAATTTTTTTGGTAGTCTAGACTTCTTTCCCCCATTACAAAAATTATTTATCATTTTTTGGAACTCCAAAATATCCTTATCCTTTAATTGAATTGTTAATGCATCAAACAAGAAGTTTATTCTAGGCAACAACATCATTTTACTAAGTGCAATTCTTCCAAACCATGACAACTTCAATTTTGAAATTTTTGTATTTTAAGCTTAAATTCCCTTTTCAAGCTGTCATAATTCAAACTTTTGAGCTCAACCAATCTGTTTGATATATTTATACCCAAATATTTCAACTTATCTTTAATTTGAATATTACTCATTTCCTTTATCTTTTTCCGATCCTCTTCTCCCATATTACAAAGCATAATTTCCGATTTATCCCAATTTATCTTCAAACCCGTAGTATCCTCAAAATCCTTTAATTGTACCCTGATTCTATTCATTACCTTCTCAGGTGTTTCACAATTATCAATGTATCATCCGCATACATGCTTATTTTATTCCCCTTAATCCCTTCTATTTTTCCATCCTCTCTTATAGTTTTTGCCAATACTTCCATTGCCATGATAAACAATATAGGGGACAAGGGACAACCCTGTCTCGTGCCTGCTTCCAATTTTATCTCATCAGTAACCACATCATTCACTCTAACATTAGCTATACCCTTCTCATATAATTGGTCTATTACCCTTCTGAATTTATCGCCGAATACATAACTTTTTATTATTTCCTTAATTGTAATCCATTGCAAGGAGTCAAATGCCTTAAAAATATCCGAAGACATTAAACCCACTTTTTCCTTTGTTTGACTCACTGTATCAATTAAATCTAAAACTCTTCTAGTTAGGTCCGCCATATGCCTCCCTTTCAAGAAACCCACTTGATCTGTATTTATATAATTGCCCATGAAATTATTTAATCTGTTAGCCAATATTGCTGTAAAGATCTTGGCATCTTGATTTATAAGCAAGATCAGTCTATAAGATTCTACTTTTTCTAAATTCTTACCAGGTTTTGGCAACTATATGATTCTGGTCCTACACCATGAAATCGGAATTTGCCCACCCTCTAATATATAATTATATAATCTAACCAATTTTGGTACTACTATATCTTTAAACTCCTTATAAAAGTCAGCAGGTAATCCATCATCCCCCGGAGCTTTTCCCAACTTTAAGCCTGCAATTACCTCTTTCACTTCCTTCTCTGACACTTGTTCTTCCATTCTATCTCTGTGCTCCTGCTTTATTTCAATTATCTGTTTCTCCAATTGCTTTTTAAGCTTCTCTATATCTATTTCCTTTTTTTGCATATAAAGCTTGATAAAATTCTTTCACAATTTTACAATTTATCTCCAATCTTGTTGCATCTTATCCCTTGATTATTAATCAAAACTCCAATTTCCCTTTTTCCTTTTTATCTTTAGCTGCTTTTGCTAATAATTTAGAGTTTTTATTACTATACTCAAAGTACTCTCTTTTTAAATAAATCAAATCTCTTTTTACCTTTTCTATGTCTTTACCGACCAATTCAACTTTCAATCTTTGTAAATTAACAAATACCCTCCTATCCTTTCTCTTTGAATGTTCCTCTTGTAACAGCTTTATTTCTTTTTCAATTTTATCCTGTACTAATTTATGTTTTTATATCTATTGCTTGCCATCTTGATACATTCCCCTCTAAAAACTGACTTCATGGCATCCCAAACCATATTAAAGTTTACCTCCTCATTATCGTTCCATTGCCAACTTTCCATCCAATTCTCCGTAATTTGTTCTTTACACTTTTGGTCCTTAAACAGGTTAACATCATATCGCCATTTCCTTATCTTTCTACATCCTTTTTGTAAACTCAATTCTAAAATCACCTTGGCATGGTCTGACTCCTTAAAAATTCCAACTTCAATCTCCTCCATGTTTTTGACCATATTTTCAGTTACAAATATATAATCTATTCTAGAATAAGAATTATGAACATGGGAAAAATAGGAATATACCCTTTCCGACCCCTTAATCTCTCTCCATGAATCCCTCAAACCTAAGGCGGCCATCCAATTATCCAAAATCTGCCCTTTAATACCTTTTCCACATCTTGCTACATTCGTACAATCCAAATTTTATCTTACTAAATTAAAGTCACCAGCCACAATCATCTTTGTTGCTTTTTCAGTCACCAAAATTTTATGCATTTTTTCTAAAAATTCAGCCTGATGCTCATTTGGGGCATATACATTCACCAAGATTACTTCCTCTTCATCAATTTTCCCTTTTACTATCAAATATCTACCCTCTGGATCTGCAATACTATTTGTTATTTCAAACCCCAATCTGGCTGAGATCAAAATTGCGACTCCTCTTGCTTTTGAAGTGCCACATGACTTTTCATAATATTGCATCCAACCCCCCCCCCAAAAAAATTCGTATCTTGAGATTTTTGATGAGTTTCCTGTAGAAAGACTATGTCCAGTCTGTCTTTCCTCAAAGCTAATTCTATCATCATCCTCTTAACCACAGAACCTGTACCTTTTACATTCCACGTTAATACTTTAATACCTCTCATTTGCGGTTTGACACCCTTTCCCACCAATTTTGAGCTCTCCACTAGGCGTGCTACCTACAAACCCAAAATAATTAAGACAAAACTTTAAACATAAAACACTCATTAACACTCTCCCCACCTTCTTCTTCAAAGAAAAGTCGCCCTCATCTTCCAAAGAAGGGAGGGGGGACATGCAAGATGTGCATAATAGTTAATACTCAAGTGCACCCCATATTTGAAAACCATATTACAAAAGACATCTACTCCTGAAAAAAATTCTTACCATCTTCCCTTTCTCCTCTACCCCTTGCCTACCTCTTCCTCCAACACAATCAATGATAAATCATCCACTGCTCTGCCCGGTTGTTCCCCTCCAGCCGCACCACCCTCCTCTGCTCCTCCATCCTCCCTTCTTATCCCACCTGACCCCACCAAAGCCTTCCTTAGCTCTACCCATTCCTCTAAACCCAGCTTAACCAGATCCAGTAGAGACAAGTACTCCAAAGCATCAGTTATTTCATCAATCACCTGCATTTTTCTATCATGAAAAAATCTTAACTGTTGTGGAAACCGCCAATTGTATTTTATCCCTTTTTTCATCAAAAATTTTGTTACAGGTTTCATCTTATACCTCCAACCACGTTCCTTGATAGAAATATCATTATATACTTCCACATCCTTTCCATCAATCTTCAGAGCACCAGAATCAGCTTGCTTTAAAAAGGCCATTACCTTCAACTTTTCCCCCCAATTTGCAAATTTTATCAAAACATTCCTGTGTACCGTTTCCCCCCCTTTTCGATCCCACTCTATAGGCACTTGCAATGTCCTCTTTAGTAAAATCTTTCCCCATTTTCAAATTATTTAACCAGTCAACAATTCTGTCTCTTAGCTGATCTGGCGTTCATTCTGACATATGGCGTATAACAATATTCTGTTTTCTCATCTGTTCTTCCATCGCATCTATCCTTTTTTCATGCTCCTCCATTCTCATCTTATTTTCCACAACCTCTTCATGTATCCCTTTCATTTCCCCTTTCACCGATTTCATATCATTTTGCATCAATTTAACATTGCCCTCTAATTTGTGGATATTTAATTCAACCTTTTAAGAAAAATCAGTAAACATTGTAGCCAATTTATCCTGTTTCCCCAGAATCTCATTTTTCAATTCATTTTTATCTCTCACCCTTGCCTCCTCCATCTTTTCAATTTTCTGAAACAATTTGCCAAATTCAACCATTATTTGAGTCTGATCAAGTGCTGTTGGTTCCGGTGATGCCGCTGCTGCTGATGATGGGAGTACTTCCGCAGCTACAGATTTGTGTTCCCCCCGGTTTCACCACTACTTCCTCCTCCTTCTCTTTACTCCTTGTGATCTTATCCATTGTGATGTCAAATAAAAGTTTCAAAGCTGCCAACGCTCTTTAATCTGCCAACCCCTCTTCTTGAAACTGTTCCAGCGCTCCTCAATCCAATACCACTCTTTTATTTAAAAGTTCTTTAATTCCATTCCTTTGTTGTGAACCGCCAGCAACCACCACCAGGGTGGTTTAGGAATGCCGAATTTGAGGGTATATTATCGTGCTTTTCAAATTAAGAATGTTGTGAAGATCTTGGCAAGAGAAAAAGTAATTTGGGAAGAAATTGAGATGTGGGACTATAGAAATATAGGTAAAATGGTCTTTTTAGGAGATAATGTGGGAAAAGTTGCAACTAAAAAAACAATGATGAAAGGATTAATGAATGTTTGGAAAAAAGTAAAGAAGGATTTGGCCCCGAGCATCTCTCCAGTTTTGGAGGTCTCAGACATGGTAAGCTTTCCGATAAAGATAGATAAAGAGGTAAAGGAAAAATTGGATAGGAATGAAGTTTTCCTGGTGAAAGACTGGTTACGGATCTGTAGGAATAATGAAAGAAAGACAAACATGTTTGAACAATTAAAACTGAATTGGTTTCAGATAATGATGGTAAATAAGTGGAATAGTAAATTTATGAGAGATTATGACTGGGATAGAGAAAAGACAGAATTTGAGGAATTGATTTTAAAAGTGAGAAAGGGAGAAACAAATATGAAAGGTTTGGTTAGTAAATTGTATGCAATATTAAATAAGGGGGGTGATCCTCAAGAGGATGAGATTAAGTTGGGAACAAGAATTGAAAATAAAGATAGAAAAAGATATATGGGGAAAAATGGAAAAAAAGGATAATGAGAACTATGTCAGTTAGTACTAAGGAACACAATTATAAAATGTTATGGAGGTGGTATCTTACCCCAGTGAGGTTACATCAAATTGATAAAAAGAATGATAAAATGTGTTGGAGATGTAAAAACACAATAGGAACATATGAACATATGTGGTGGAGTTGTACTGTGGTAAAGGATTTTTGGAAGAGAATTGAAAAGGAGATGGGTGAAATATTTGGAAGGAGAATTAAACTGGGGTCAGGTGCCACTATGTTGACAAATGTTGAATCTACCAATTTAAACAAAGGATGAGAAAGAATTATTTGAAATAATGCTTACAACTGGTAGACAATGCATTGCTAGAAATTGGAAAAATGATTTAATTATACAGACGGAGGAATGGTATAAGGAAATGTGGAATTTAGCATTGAGCGATAAATTGACATGGGAGATAAAAGAGAAGAAGGGTATTATGAGAGGGAATAGATTCTGGGATATATGGAAGCCTTTTGTGGATCACTCACTTGGGGGTGTTGAAAGAAATAGACCTGTACCTAAGCAAAGCAGTTTTTGGAGATAAAACAATGAGTTAATTAGAACTCCCCAGGGCAATGTAAATAAACACAGGGTGATAAATATATATATTGTGTTTTTGTTTCGTTCCCTATCCGAAGAAGTAGTAGATTGAATTAAAGGGTGTATGAGGTGGTGGTATTTGTAAATAAGGAAATACTAGAAGGATGGATCAAATAAAAGTGTAATAACAATTATTAATAAGATTTTTGAAGATAGAGGAAAAGTGTATTAGGATAGGTTGTTTTTATTTTTATTTGATGTTTTAGTGTTAGGTTGTATTTTTATGTATTTTTGTGTTATATTATGTATTGTATTCTTCTTTTTTGTTTGTACTTATTAAAAATTTCAATAAAAAAGAAAGTCACAGTGTATTAGATCAAATAGCAGGGTACACAGGAAGAGCGCCTCCTTGAAGATTGTGGTATTTGTGAACCACAATGGGTGTACCCTGGTAATGGCAACTTTGTGTTGCCAGCTAATCTTTCTCACACTAGGTCAGGTGAAAAGAACTGCAGGATGAACTCACCAAATGGTACCTTCATTTTGGCAGTTTCACATCTAGCCTAGACATAGAAGAAGAAGATCAAATAGCATGAGTTAAACCCTGCAAGAATTCATATCAAACTATCATAATTCAAATAACAGATAAGTTCTGATTTGATATTTAGGGTGGGATAGCCATGGTATTCAGGGAATATATTCAGAAAGCCTCTTGTAATAATTGGATTTCTAAACCTTTTCCATCTAAGTGAAATGTATCTTTTCTCAGGAGGGGAAAAAAGGAAGGAAATTTTCAATTGTATGGCTTTTATTTATGAAATGTCAAACCAATGTTATTTCCTGTACCTTCCCTAAGTTCCTTTGCTTATATGTCATAATCGCTATTCTCAGGGGGCCTACTAGTTCTTCCTCAAGTAAATGACAGCTTGAAATATCACAAGCAATTTGGCTCCCACTTTCAATATGGGAGGTTGGGAAGCTTTTAGTTATAAATTGAAATGGTGCCTTCATGATGAATTTTGTTAAATGGCAGGCATTTGCAACCTACAGCCAGACCCTGCCCCCCCAACGCCATTCCAACTGGCCCTCCATGTGTGATTTGCCACTTTTGCCATTTTTTTGCAGCTTAAAAGCAGTGGTATAGCATACAGATGACTGTCGGGTCCTTACCAGAGATGGCCACTAGAGGGCACAAAGCACGGTTTCCCATAGGAATGTGCTGGAAACCAATTTCATCTATTTTAAAAAGACAAAAAAAAACATTGCAGAGGCAAGTGAGGCAGGAAGGGTCCTTTTTTACCTGTGTGTGTGTGTGTGTGTGTGTGTGTGTGTGTGTGTGTGTGTGTGTGTGAGAGAGAGAGAGAGAGAGAGAGAGAGAGAGAGAGAGAGAGATTTTTAATAAGGGTTTCCTCGTCAGCCTCCTCTGTCTTATTATCCTTACTAGCATTTCCCAAACTGTGCCTTCTTTGAACTAAAATGCTTGGTAAATACATCTACAATTGAACTGACCCTTAAGGGGAGCCATTACAAAATCTGGACTGTGCGCTTCTTGGGCCTCCTGGAAAGTATTGCCTTCTACATAAATCCTGAGGGAGTTCAGCAGGTCTGAAATTTTGCAAAAGTGCTTTCTTAAATGCCTCTCTTTTTCTTCTTCCACAAGGCAATAGCTGGAAGTGCCCTTCACTAGTTATGGTTATGTCAAAGATAAGACTTCACATTATAAGACATTCTATTTTATTTTATTTGGGATGTATTTGTTTGGTTGTTCTGTTTTTGATTTGTTGTGGTTTTTTTTGTATCATCTGAGCTTGTGTGTACACCACGCAGAGTGAGAAATGTATAAATAAATAATCTATACCTATAAAAATGGGACGAGCCGGCAACACTTACCTTAATTCCCGGACATCAACCCCCGCAAGGGTCCGGAAGCCGAGAGTAGGGCCAAAGCCCCATGAACCCGAACAAAAAAACCCCTACACTTCCCAGCGTCCTCCGCGCCGTGCCACCCCTCAGCCAATCAGGCTGAAGGATGCTAGCGTGGAGGAGGCAGGACAGCCGGCACACATGTTAAAAAAAACAATGGCCAATGTGCACCCAAAACAACTCAGCCCAGGGCCCTGCGCCTTACTGAGGCAGACAGAACCTGGGCTGAGGGAATGGTCTGCCTGCCACCTCTTCAGTGTCGCCTGAGGGGAAAATGTAAAGGTGGCAGCCAGCAATCCATCAGGGGAGGCGCTCTCCCTGGTGAATCACTGGCTGCCTCCTTTGTATTACCCCCACCACTGTTTCGAGAGCTAACATGAAACAGCGGAGGGGGTAATACGAAGGTGGCAGCCAGCTATCTGCCAGGGAGAGCGCCTCCCCTGACGAATCGCTGGCTGCCGCCTTTGCATTTCCCCCTCAACTGTTTCAAAGGTTGTTTCGTGTCAGCCTTCGAAACAGTTGATGGGGAAATGCAAAGGCGTTAGCCAGTGATCCATCACGAGAGGTGCTCTCCCTGGTGGATCGCTTGCTGCCTCCTTTATATTACCCCTACCGCTGTTTCGAGAGCTGACATGAAACAACGGTGTGTGTGTGTGTGTAATACAAACTCCCCATTGCCGGCATGGAAAGGGGGAAACGGAACGCTTCCACCTCCCCCCCTTCCCTCCCTACTCACCCAGGCACCGCCTCCTCACTTGCAGCCTCCCCCTCTGTGTGTGCATGTGTGCATGCCCCCCCAAAGCACCGACTCACCTTCCACCTCCCCCCCTCTCTGTGTGTGTACTCCCCAAAACCACCCCACCAACCAACACACAATCCAAACCTGCCAGGCAAGGCTGGGCAAAAAATGCTAGTAAATAAATAAAAATTCTATTAAAGAAATAATCCACCCCCCGCATAAGAAACATAAGAACAGCCTTGGTGGAACAGGCCACAGCCCATCCAGTCCAGCATTCTGTCTCACACAGTGGCTCACCATTTCCTTCAGGGTATTCCCAAGGAGATGCCTTTCCCTGCTTAGGATTCCCTGGAAATGGCATTGAGAGATATCCTGCCTATCTCTCCAACCCCGAGGTTGTCCTTAAGTATCCATAATTATAGCCATTGATACCCTTGTCCTCCATGAACTTGTCTAATCCCTTCTTAAAGCTGTCAAGACTGACAGCTGTCACCACTTCTTCTGGCAGGGAGTTCCATAGACCAGTGATCCTCTGGGTGAAAAAGTACTTTCTCTTATTTGTTTGAGAACTAGTACCCAAAAGTTTCATCGAGTGACCCCTAGTTCTAGTGTTGTGTGATAGGGAAAACAGTTTTCCGTTATCTACTTTGTCCACACCGTGCATGATTTTATAAACTTCAATCAGGTCACCTCTTAGACGCCGTCGTTCAAGAGTGAAAAGGCCCAACCATTGCAGCCTCAGATGGTAAGGAAGGTATTCCAGTCCCCTAATCATTCTGGTTGCCCTCCTCTGCACTTTCTCCAACTCCATAATATCCTTCTGGAGGTATGGCGACCAGAACTGTACACAGTATTCCAGATGGGGCCTCACTATAGATTTATAAAGAGGCAAAATGACACTTGCTGACTTATTTTCTATACCCTTCCTAATGATCCCTAACATTGAGTTTGCTTTTTTCACTGCTGAGGCACACTAGGTTGACACCTTCATTGAGTTGTCCACCAGGACAGCAAGGTCCCTTTCCTGGTTTGTCGCAGAGAGTTCAGACCCCATCAGTTTATAAATGTAATTGGGGTTTTTTGCCCCAACATGCATCACTCTGCACTTACTAATGTTGAAGCTCATTTGCCACTGTTTTGCCCACTCCCCCAGTGTCAAGCGATCCCCCTGGAGCTCCTCACAATCTCTCACAGTTTTCACTACCCTGTATAATTTAGTGTCGCCAGCAAATTTGGCTACCTTGCTATTTACTCCTACCTCTAGATCATTTATGAAGAGGTTGGAAAGCAGGGGTCCCAGTACTGAACCTTGGGGGACCCCACTCTTTACTTCCTTCCACTTGCAGAAGTGTCCATTTAGTGCTACCCTCTGTTTCCTGTCCCTTAGCCAGTTGCTGATCCAGGACAAGACCTGTCCCTTTATTCCATGACTGGCAAGTTTATTCAAGAGCCTTTGGTGTGGGACCTTGTCAAAAGCCTTCTGAAAGTCCAGATAAACAATGTCAACTGGATCCCCCTTATCCACATGCTTGTTGACACTCTCAAAAAATTCCAAAAGATTAGTGAAGCGTGATTTGCCCTTGCAAAAGCCATGTTGGCTCTCCTTTAGCAGCGCCTTCTCTTCTATGTGCCTATTAATTCTATCTTTTAGGATGGTTTCCATCACTTTACCTGGGACACATGTCAAACTGACAGGTCGGTAATTTCCTGGATCACCCCTGGATCCTTTTTTGAAAATCGGTGTTACATTCGCTACCTTCCAGTCATCAGGCACAAAGCCTGATTTGAGGGAAAGATTATATATTTTGGCTGGGAGATCAGCAATTTCATCTTTAGGTTCCCTTAGAACTCGTGGATGGATGCCATCTGGTCCTGGTGATTTGTTAGTGTTTAGTTTAACAAGACATGCAAGGACCTCCTCCCTGGTTATTTCTATCTGGCTTAATTCTTCAATTTCCCTCCCTACGAAGATAGGCTCTGTTTTGGGCATGTGGTCTCTGTCTTCTTCAGTGAATATGGAAGCAAAGAATTCATTGAGTCTCTCTGCAATCTTTTTCTTCTTTAATAACCCCTTGCCTTCCATTGTAATCTAATGGTCCAATGGCCTTCCTAGTTGGGTTCTTACTTCTAATGTACTTAAAGAAGTCTTTGTTATTTCTCTGAGTATTTTTAGCTATACGCTCCTCAAAGTCTTGCTTTCCTTTCCAGTTTGTTGCCTTGCATTTGTTCTGCCAGAATTTATGTTTCTGCCTGCTGTCCTCATTCAGACAAGCCTTCCATCTTCTAAATGAGCTTTTCTTGCTCTTGATCACTTCCCGAACAACTCCTATAAGCCACATTGGAGTCCTCTTGGACCTGGAAGTGCCCTTTTTCCTTTTGGGTATGCATTCCAGTTGGGCCTCTGTTATTGTTTTTGTAAACAGCCTCCATGCCTCTTGGAGTGTTTGGACTCTCTCAATTTTCCCTTTCAGTTTCTTTTTTACTAGTTTCCTCATCTTTGGGAAATTTCCTTTTTGAAAATTTAAGGTCTCTGTGTTAGATTTTATCAGTGACTTCTATGGTTTCCCCGTGCCCGGTTGGGCATGGGATGGCTGGGTAGAGGCCTCTTGAGTGAGAAGGCTCCTAGCGGTGGCCTCTGTGGGCAGCCATATCAAGGGGGGTGAATAAATTATAGGGCTATAGGGTTTGATTCACCCAATTAACGTGACCTGACCAGCGGCTCTGCCAGACCGGCAGAACGCTATCTCCTGCATCTCCTGTGTATAATTAGGCAAACATTCTTCCCCCTGGCTTGGCGCTAATCTCAGGCGCAAACAGGGACCATGTTTGTCCAGCCAGTAAGCCCGAAACAATAGGGCTTCCCCTGTCAAATGTTTGCCTGTCATAATTAACTTCCCCTGAAGAGTTTCCCCAATTAACCTGAGTAAACAGGTGACTTGATTGAATCACTGGTGATGGTTTTTTCTACCTGCCTTCTGATCTATAAAAGGTGCATGCATTTTCCAAATAAACACTGATCTGATCCTGCTTCCTTGCCTCGTATTGTCATTGATCAGTCTCCTCCGGGACGTAACGCTGCCCTAGCGGCCAGACATCGCTACATCTGGTGACCCCGACGTGATTCTACTCGTGAGTAAGGGACCCCGGAGAGGTCTACTCGTGAGTAGCGAACCACGCGGTCCGGTTCTACGCTCGAACCGCGACCCGTCACCCCGGAGGACAGCGCGGCACTCTGACCGGCAGCCAGCCGATCGGAGAAGTGGCCTGCGGCGAGGCATTCCAGAGAGGCATTCCTACAGCTTGCTCCCGCTTTCGAGGAAGGTTGCCACAGAGGGAAACGCGTTCCGCTCAGGGCAGGCTGTGAGCCCCTGACAGCGCAGAGGCCGTTAGAAGGGCCCGTGGCGGAAGGTCCACGCTCCGAGGTCTACCCCAGACACTAGACGCCCGAACCTATTGCCTGACAAGACGCGTCGACTCGTCCCGAGGAGGAAACTTCCGGAGACCCAACTGCAGGTAATATGGGGACTTGTTCTCATAGACCAAGTCCGTCCGCTAGCCAAAAAACTCGAGAGGAGGAGTTTAAGATCCTGGCCAGGCTATTTAAATTACGATTTCACAGCAAGGAATTAGTGAGACTTTTGGCGTACCTCGGGGAACACTGCCTACTTTACCCAGAAGTAGGTACGTTAACCCTGAAGCTCTGGGATCAGATAGGAGACTGCATTCAGCAACCCCCGAAAGCCCCAGGAGGGATAGTGAGCACATGGAGGAAGTGTAGGAGACTCTTAGAGCAGATCGAACCAGTCCGGATAGAGGCCAAAGAACCCCCGTTAGTTGAGCCATCAAGCAAGCCAGTCGGACCGACTGCGCCCACGGCGCTCTATCCGTCAATTAGCTATCAGCAGAGTAGCGCAGGGAGCCTTCCCGCGGTGACAGCTGCAGACGTCACCGAAGGAATGCAAGGAATGAGAAGCGCAGGCGCTTCTCTGACAGCTCCAGGTTCCCTAGCCGCTAAGAGTGCCCTTCAGCGCACAGCTGAGATAGAGCTTAAGAAGGGGGAATTGTCAGCAGAAGAGCTAGCTGAACTTAGACAGATTTGTCCAATCCGCATGGAGATGGACGCGCTCACGGGCGCACAGCAGGTAGTACACTCCCCAGTCCCGTACAAGCTTCTCATGGCTTTACGGAAAGCAATTTCAGAGACAGGGCTCCAAAGTTGTTTTACGAGGGGCACACTTCGGCAAGTGTGCGAGACCACCATGTGGATTCCCCATGATTGGAAAGCCGTCATGAGGATGATGCTAACCCCTAGCCAGTACATGATTTGGGACAGCGAGTTTCGCCTAGAGGCTCAAACTCGGGCTGCTAGGATGGGAGGCGCGGTGCTTCCTGAGCAATTGTATGGCTCTGGTAACTATGAGCCCATCAACGCTCAAATTAACTTGCCTCTCGCCACCCTAGAAATGTCAGCCGAGGCTGCCTATAGGGCATACTTCAAGGTCCCAGCATCTGGCAAAACGGCAAAGAATTACACCGCCATTAAGCAGGGAACCCAGGAACCCTACATGGACTTCATCAATCGCCTGGAGGAGGCAATTAGCAGGCAGATTGAGAATGAGCAAGCCCAGGAAGAGCTCATGCTCAAGCTAGCAAAGGACAACGCCAACCTGGACTGCCGTAAAATCTTGCAGTCCATGGGCAATCGCCCCGACATAACCTTAACGGACATGATCAGAGCATGTTCTGACGTTGGCACAGACTCTTACAAGATGGGTCTGCTAGCGGCAGCGGTGCAGGGGGGGAAAAGGCCTCAGGGTAACAGCAAGACCAGAGGGGCATGCCACTCCTGTGGCAAGATCGGACACTTCGCTAGGGAGTGCCGATCCAAGGGAGGAGGACAAAAGTCCGGCCATCCCAAGGCTCCGAACACCCCCTGCCCGAAATGCAAAAAGGGCTATCATTGGGCCAGGTTTTGTCCGAGTTCGGGAAACCGGAATCCGGGCACGTCTCTGGCCCCAGTCCAAACAGAGGCTTCCTTCAACCAGATCCAGAACTCCCCGGAACTAGACTAGGTGCTAGGCACATTCCAGACATTACTAGGGCACAGGCCAGCCCCAAGGGTAGCACAGGGCTAGAATTGACTTGCCAGGCGGACGTTACATGCGATCTGCCAGGCACAGTCTATCTAGTCGATTCTCAGTACATGGGACCCCTACCTAGAGGCTTCATAGGCTTAGTTTTGCCCCGTAGTGTAGCTGGAGCACGTGGAATTTTCATAATTCCAGGAGTCATTGACTCAAATTTTTCAGGCGTTCTCCAGGTCCAACTTTGGACA
Organism: Bradypodion ventrale; assembly: GCA_035047345.1. Taxonomy (NCBI): domain Eukaryota; kingdom Metazoa; phylum Chordata; class Lepidosauria; order Squamata; family Chamaeleonidae; genus Bradypodion; species Bradypodion ventrale. The sequence continues at coordinate 269,802,272 of JAWDJE010000001.1, forward strand.
CACCTGCCCCAAGTTATCCACAAGGGAGAGACCTTAGCGCAACTGATCATGGTTCCTTGTCACTCGCCAGCAGGCAGCCCGAGAAGGCTCGGTGACAGCTCAGAGCCCGGTTCTACAGACCGCTCGAGCGCGAGTGAGGCAGTGCAAGGATACCAGGTCTTAGCGACAGTGGAGACCAACATTGAGTGGAAGCAGCGCCCCGTTATCGAGGTATTTTTGAACAAAAGAGTGTTCTCAGGGTTACTCGATACCGGAGCGGATGTGACCGTGATAAGCAGAAGCCAGTGGCCGAAGGAGTGGGCCATTGAGCCGGTCTCCGATGTGTGGGGGGTAGGTGGCGTTCAGGAAGCGTTTAGGAGCCGAGAGTGGGTAGAAGTCACAATCCCAAGGGCTGACGGCACAGCGGTGATTCGGCCGCACATTCTTGACGTGCACGTCAATCTTTGGGGGCGAGACATTCTCCAGCAGTACGGTGCCACCCTTACCTTCGGGTAATGGCGTTGCCACTTAAATGGCTCACCGATACTCCGGTCTGGGTAGAACAATGGCCGGTAGTGGGAGAGAAATTAGTTGCCCTCAAGCAGCTAGTGAAAGAACAGCTAGACGCAGGACACATAGAACAGTCCACGAGTCCCTGGAATTCGCCAATTTTTGTGATTAAGAAAAAGTTGGGGAAGTGGCGACTCCTCCACGATCTCAGAGAGATCAATAAATGCATTCAGCCGATGGATCCGCTTCAATGCGGTATCCCAAATCCTAATATGATTCCCGAGGAGTGGGAGATTTTAGTTGTAGATCTCAAGGATTGCTTTTATACAATCCCCTTAGACCCCAGGGACCGGGAAAGGTTCGCCTTTACGGTGCCAGTTGTGAACCACAGCGAGCCCACGCAGCGTTACGCGTGGAAATATTTGCCACAGGGCATGCTCAATTCGCCCACTCTGTGCCAAATATATGTTCACAACGCGCTGGCAAAGTTCCGAAGCCTTTACCCTAAAGCTATTGTGTGTCACTTCATGGATGATATCTTAGTAGCGTTGCCGCAACTTGGCAGCGAAATATTTTCTGACCTCCAGGCCAGCCTGGGGAACAAAGGTTTACTCATTGCCCCGGAAAAGGTGCAGAAGACCGAACCCTTTTCATACTTGGGTCATCGGCTTCTCCGTTCCTTTGCCGCACCGGTTTTACCCCAGATAGCTTTACAGGACTCAGTCACCCTTGTAGAGTTACAGCAAGTTTTAGGAAATATCAATTGGGCCAGACCGTATTTCCGATTGGATACGGATCTTCTGAAACCGCTCTTCTCGCTGCTAACTTTAGGTAAGCAGCCGGCAGACCGGATAAAAATCTCTCGAGACGCGCGCTTGGCGCTCGAGAAAGTGAACCAAGCTCTCAGCCAAAGATGGGTGGATAGGATCGCCCAGGGGCCATATGCCCCGATCCTGAACTTGTACATCGTGCGGTCAGGATCCATGTTCACTGGGGCGCTAGGAGTAGACTCAGAGAAGGGAGCGAAAATTGTGGAGTGGGTCTATTTGCCTAACACATCATCACGGAACATTGTTCCGCCCCAAGAGTTGGTTTCCGCGGTGATTTACCGCGGCAGGCTGAGAGCTAGGGACATTTCAGGAAATGATTTGGCCAAAATTGTGGTTCCTTTCACCAAGGAACAAATTCATCAGTTAATGCAGCTAGGTGATTCGCTTCCGATAGCTTTGGAGGGTTTCACTGGAAGTTTAGCATACCATTTGCCCAAGGACCCCAGACTCGTTTCACTCCAAACAGGAACAGTCAGCTTGTTCGAATTGCTCTCGCTGGTCCCACTTCAGGGGGCCAAGACAGTTTTTACCGATGGGGGACGCACATATGGTGTCCTGACCTGGCAGGAAGGCGAAGCTTGGCGCACGCTGCTAACTCTTCCACAGAAGTCCGCTCAGCGGGCAGAGTTGGCAGCCGTGAACCTTGCCTTGCGCACCTTCGCCAAGGAACGTTTAAATATCATTACTGACAGTCTGTATGTTAGGAATTTACTCCACAGTCTACCGGGAGCTTACATCACTCCCGCGATAGACAAGAATCTGCTTAGCCTGTTCCTCACTGCTCAATTTCATTTGCGAAACCGCACGGAGCCGCTCTATATTGCCCATATTCGAAGTCACCAAGACCTACCGGGTCCGATTTCCGCGGACAATAGCAGAGCGGACGCGGCCGCAAGGGAAATTCAGCAACGTTCCGTTTTGGGAGTTTTTACTACTCCGATCCAAAGTCATGCCTTTTTCTACCAAAATGCCAAGGCTCTCGCTAGACAGTTCAATCTGCCACTTTCTCAAGCCCAAGGTATAGTCCGCTCTTGTCAGCATTGTGCAGGGGCGCCGGGGGGCCCCTCGTGGGGGGTTAACCCACGGGGGACAGAGGCCAATCAGGTATGGCAGATGGACGTCACGCATGTGCCGCAGTTTGGCAGATGGCAATACATGCACGTCTGTATAGATACCTTTTCCCAGTTCGTTTGGGCCACAGCGCAGAAAGGGGAGACTGCCTCCCACGTGGAGCAGCACCTCCTTTCCTGCATCGCGGCGATGGGCAAGCCGCGGCACGTGAAAACAGACAACGCCCCGTCCTACTGCTCCAAGCAGTTGGCCGCCTTCATGGCCACATGGGACATCAAGCATACATTTGGGATTCCCTACAATCCGCAAGGGCAGGCGATTGTAGAACGGGTCAATCGGACGCTAAAGTCCTACATTGACAAACAAACAGAAAGGGGGAGCCTCCAGCCCTCCCCAAATCACAGGGACAGGCACAGTTTTGCTTAAATAAGGTATTGTTCACTTACAATCACCTTAATGTTTTCTCGGACTGTACGCCGCAGGAGAAGCATTTCCGCCGTTCGGAAGCTCTCCCGCGACCTATGGTCCGGTACCGAGTACCACCGGATCCTTCTTGGAGGGGCCCGGTGCCGCTCATAACATGGGGGAGAGGGTATGCTGCAGTTATGTCCCCTACAGGTGTCGTTTGGATTCCAGCTCGGTGCGTCAAGCCCTACTTGGAACCACATGGCGTGGACACAGACCGACCAGAGCCCGATCCCGGAGATGGCGGACCTCACTCTGACCGAGGGGACCCGCCGGGAGAGACCGCGGTCGCGGACGACACCACCGAAGATAACCTGGGGGATGGTCAAGACCCTCTGCCATGATGCTCAGCATGCCATCCAGCGCGAGGAAAAGGAGCTGACACCAGAGAACTTCGTGGCTGCAGTTTTCGCCCAGATCCATGCCAACTCCATGGCCGTCATCACCATCCTGACCCTCGCCCTGCTTTTGGGGGGAGGTGTTCAGGCCGCCTCACTGGAGGCCAGCGATTTAATGCCGGGCGGAGACCTTTCTGCCCGCATGCAGTACAACATTTGGGAAAGGTTGGCAAGCCTCGTCAACCAGTCCGATTTTTGCCTCAGACAGGACGTCGGTTCTGCTTCGATCCTCAGCACCTGCCTCATCCCGGTGTGTCATTCTCCAGGCGCACACCCCCGGGATGGGGACTGGCTGGTGAAGCGATTCTTCAGCCCGTACATCCCAGCGGCTTCCTCGGAATATGCCCGTTGGGAGATGCGGCTAACCATGACTTTACCGGCTGATGCGGCCACTCTCCACACTCCTCGAGTGGCGGTCAGCCCGAACTCTACCTGTGGCCGAATTTACGGTTGCTCCGGAATCGGCCGAACCCAGCGCCGATGCCTCGATGTGGGCAGCGGCAATTGGACTTGCAGTAACCCAGTGCCACGCGGCACACCATATGCACATATCACCCTACCATCTGGATGGTTTTTCACTTGTAACCAGTATACGTTTAACTACATTCCCGCTAATATTACAGATGCTATTTGTTGTATTAGCCGCTTGACACTCTTGCTCCCCACTAAGGATATGATTGCCCCAAGTCCCAATGTTCCTAACGTTTCCAATGTATCCAATGTCCCTTCACTCATACGGCACACCCGCACCACCACGTTAGACAGCTCATGTGAAAGCAGCTTCAGGGTAATGAGACCTGCCGAGTACCTCTCCTTGGCAGTCAGCATCTTTGGCGTGCCAGGCTTAGCCGTCGGCAACGCGAAGAGGATTGGTCGCTTGGCTTGCGGTTTAGCAAAGGCCATCAACCATACATCCTCAGCGATAGCGCTCCTCAATCAGGAGCAGGCGGAACTTCGCCATGCCATTCTCGATAATCGAGCGGCTATCGACTACCTCCTACTGCTTCATCACTTGGGCTGCGAGTCTTTTCATGGTATGTGCTGCTTTAATCTTACGGACAACTCTCGTAAGATTCAAAGCCAGATCGAAGATCTTCACTCCATAGTGGCTGGCATCACAGAGGGCTCTGCATGGGGGGCTTGGTGGAGCTCACTATGGAAATGGATGTGGTCGTGGATCCCATGGGGGTGGCTTCAAACGGTAATCAAAGTGGTGGTGGGAGTAGTTATATTAGGCATTACAGTCTGCTGTCTTGCTCAATGTATTCCCTCACTGATCTCAAGATGCCGCCGGAGAAGGAAACCCCGTGACGTCATTCCAGACCAACAGCTGGTGCCACTTCTGCGCAGGGTCGCTTGTCAGGCTCCTAATATAAATAAGTAAGGGGAGATATGGTTTCCCCGTGCCCGGTTGGGCATGGGATGGCTGGGTAGAGGCCTCTTGAGTGAGAAGGCTCCTAGCGGTGGCCTCTGTGGGCAGCCATATCAAGGGGGGTGAATAAATTATAGGGCTATAGGGTTTGATTCACCCAATTAACGTGACCTGACCAGCGGCTCTGCCAGACCGGCAGAACGCTATCTCCTGCATCTCCTGTGTATAATTAGGCAAACATTCTTCCCCCTGGCTTGGCGCTAATCTCAGGCGCAAACAGGGACCATGTTTGTCCAGCCAGTAAGCCCGAAACAATAGGGCTTCCCCTGTCAAATGTTTGCCTGTCATAATTAACTTCCCCTGAAGAGTTTCCCCAATTAACCTGAGTAAACAGGTGACTTGATTGAATCACTGGTGATGGTTTTTTCTACCTGCCTTCTGATCTATAAAAGGTGTATGCATTTTCCCAATAAACACTGATCTGATCCTGCTTCCTTGCCTCGTATTGTCATTGATCAGTCTCCTCCGGGACGTAACGCTGCCCTAGCGGCCAGACATCGCTACAACTTGCAGTCTATTATCAAGTTAAACATAATTGAGTTGTGGTCACTGTTCCCTATTGGATCAGTCACATTAACATCTTGCACCAGATCCTGAGTATTACTCAGGATCAAGTCAAGGATTCTTGTACCTCTAGTTGGGTCTTCAACCATCTGTCCCAGGGAACAATCATTTAGCATATCTAGGAACTTTATCTCTTTATCATGTGCTGAACAACAGTTCACCCAGTCTATGTGAGGGTAATTGAAGTCACCCATTATAACCAGGCTTCCTTTCTTGGATGCTTCCTTTACAACATTCTCCAACTGCCAGTCTCCCTCAAGAGTTTGGGTCGGAGGCCGATAGTATATGCCTACTGTTAGACCATCCTTGTGGCCTGGTACTCTTACCCACAGAGCTTCTAATGGTGACTCCAAATCACCTAGATATTCCAATTCATACGATTTTATCACTTCTTTGACATACAAGGCTACACCACCTCCCGTTTGCCCCTTCCTATCCTTCCTGTACAGTTTGTAGCCTGGGATAACTGTATCCCATTGGTTATCATCTGTCCACCAGGTTTCAGTGATACCAATAATATCAATATTCTTATCTATTGCTAAGTATTCCAGCTCCCCTATTTTGTTCTGGAGGCTTCTGGCATTTGTATACAAGCATTTATATATGCTTTCCTGATACAGTCTTTTGAGACCAGTTGCATTGTTAGACTGCCTCTTGCATCCTTCTGCTAGAGTGCTGGTGACTAGCTCCTTGCTCTGCTCAGTAATTTTTGCATCCTTTTCACTACTCAAGTACACACTTTCCCAAACCGGATGCTGCCCAGCTCCTGTCGACTTTCCCCCAGTTATCAGTTTAAAAGCTGCTCTGCAGCCTTTTTGATGTTGAGTGCCAGCAATCTGGTCCCATCATGGTTCAAACGCAACCCATCCCTCCTGAACAGATTTGGCTTGTCCCAAAATGTTCTCCAGTTCCTGTCAAATCTGAAGCCCTCCTCTCGACACCACCGCCTCATCCACGCATTGAGGCTTCTGAGCTCTGCCTGCCTGGTAGGTCCTGCACGAGGGACAGGCAGCACTTCTGAAAATGCTACCTTGGATGTCCGGGACTTCAATCTTCTTCCTAACAACCTGAATTTGGCTTCCAGGACAGACCGCTTGGACTTCCCAACATCATTGGTACCAGCATGTACCATGACAACTGGCTCGTTCCCAGTTCTCTCTAACAATCTATCTAGATTTCTTGTGATGTCTGCAACTTTTGCACCTGGCAGGCAAGTCACCATAGGGTTATCATGTGCATCACAAATCCATTTCTCTGTATTTCTAATTATTGAATCACCTAGTACAAGTGTGATGAAGGAGAGATCATCAGGTGGAACCAATTGTTCCTCTGTGTGTTCCTCATCAGGTGTGATGAGGGAAAGAGCCTCAAATTTATTCTGTAATTTCAGACTCTCAGAGTGATCCCCTACTCTTCTCCTCCTTTGAGTCACATTCCTCCAAACATCTCCCTCCTGAGTTAGTGAAGGGCCTTCTCCCTCAGAACTGTGCCCTGTCTCTTCTTTGTCCAGCATAGTCTGCTCCGCTCTGTCCAAGAACAACTCAAGCTCCTTAATTTGTTGATGGTTAGATATGCCTCTAGCTGCTGGACCTTCTCTTGTAATATTGCAACCAGCTTGCACTTGCTGCAAGTGTAGTTCTCCATATGCTTTGGCAAGAACACAAACATGGCACAAGTATTGCAGGTAACTACAGCTGTTCCCTCAGAATCCATTTTAACAAGTGCAGTATTCTGGGCCTCAAAAATGTACACGTTTACTACCTTTCTACCTAGTAAGACTATATTCTTCCTTTGTTACTAGTTTGCAATCTCACACGCCATTCGGCGCGCGGGCCTCTAAAGCAGCTCTACTCCAACTGCAAAACTTACCAGTGCTCACTTCCTTTGTTTGGCTCTCCTCAGCAGCAGCTCTGCTTAAGAGCACATGCAGAGTCAAAAGGGCTGACCCTGAAAGAGCTCAGAGCTTTTAAAGGCTAGTGTGGCTCCGCCCCTATGAGTCACAGTTCAGGGAAGGACCTGGTGTGGCCCCCAAACAGTCTGTGAGAGCTTGACCCGGCCCCTGGCTTAGAAAGGTTGAGAATCCCTGTTCTAGGATATTAGAAACCAGTGATTCCATCTATATTCCTTTGATGAGGAGGGAGTAGTAGAACTGTCAACCTGCAATGGCCAATAATATTAATCATTACATAATTCCCTCTTTACAGCAGTAAAGAGTGGGTGATTGACCCAATGTCACTTCCTCTTTTCTCCCTGTTTATGTTTCCTTATACCTTATGAGCTAAGGCCAATATTATTCCAAATTACGGCAGATCTATTAAAATGAATGGATTTTGTAGCCAACATGAGATACCATCTCATTGGTAGCCAACATGAGATACCATCTCATTGGTATCTGTGGACTCTTCTAGTCAGGACTAACATTGAGCGTAGCCCTATGTCTTCCAGATGGTAAGTTATGTGTGTTAGTGTTGTGAGAGTTCTTCCACTGAGAATTTTGTCCATTCTCACAAAAGAGAAATTGCCTTTGAAAATAATATTAGAGGAGGAAAAAAATTGGGATGAATGCTCATGAGGAAAGTTCTGTATTCTTGGGCTTACTTTATACATGAATTGCCCTCAGCCTGTTCAAGGTCCTCCAAGTGATGTAGGGGAGGTTGAGTTCTTCAGCTATACTTGACTACTTGGTTGATCTGTGCTTCACACATCGAGTTTGACATGGTGGATCGAAGCATCATCTCCGATGAGATTTTAGCAGGCTCTCACCATCGGGAGGGCCTACCACTACCGTAGCAGGGTCCGATGGCACTCAGGGGACAGAGGCCTATGTTTTTTATGCTCCTTTAGCCATTTTAAACATGATGGCACAGCTGGCTGGGCTCATGTTGAAGTTGGCCATGTTAGAGCAATGCACTGGTCAGGTGCATTGCCTGAATACCCAACCCCACTAAGCTGAGGTTCCAGAATGGAGAACACTTCTGTACTACTAGCCAACACCTTTGTGGTATGGTTGAACCTGCCAGGGGAATACAGCCTCACTACCATAGCTGTTCAATGGCCATGGTCACCGCTGCGCTACATTGAGGTGTGAGGTGAGATTTGCATTGTTGACCTGCAAATTTCCTCAGCTATATCTTCTTTTAATGTTATTCTTTGTCCAGTGTGCTTCTTCCTCCATATTCTAATTTGTTTTTGCTTTTGTGTTCCCTCAAGAATGTTTGTTCTTGCCATAAATCTCTTCCTGGATCAGAGCTGCTGAACTTGAGGCTCATATCCATTCAGAGGATGTCAAGGGTTATTCTCTTGCTGTGTTATCTTGGTGTCCACTGCTACTTTTCTCCTTATCTTAGGTGGAGCAATACCAACAAGATGATATATTTTCTAAACTAGTGTAAGTTTGAGGCATCTTGAAACAATACACATTGTTTCATTAACGTCGATACCAACTTGTTTCATCTGTGTGGATGTGCTCCATACTGGAGCAGCATACTCTGCTGCAAAGATGCCCATGGCTAAAGCTGATGTACGCAGCATGGATGGTTGAGCTCATCATTTATAGTTTGTGAATTTCCTGATGATTTTGTTCCTTGTACTAACTTTAGCTTTGGTATTCAGGCAGTCCTGCTTAAAAGACAGTGTCCTGTCAAGCATCACACTGAGGTTTTTTGGGGCTGAACAATGCTGTAACATCCAGCTCAAACCCTGTCTCCTCAGTTACCAACATACTAATCAAATCCCAGGGGGGAAATCATAAAAGTAACTCCATCCACATGGCCTTTTCAGATCAGAAAGTGTCAGCTGACATGATAATGGCAGAGTAATAGAGTGATGTGTAACAGAAAATGCTGCCCATTCACATAACAGCTACAGGGAAGGAGATCTATTCCAAGTCTCTAGGGTACAGGCAGAAGACATACTGTGGCCCTTTGGAAATGTAATTTTTTTGCTAAGAAAGGTGTTGAACTATTTTCCTCCCCAGAAGACATTTTCTTCTGAAGATAGTCTGAGATTTCTTACTCCTCTAGAAACAAAAGGCCATTTCCAGAGGGATTTTCTAAAAATTAAAATTAAAAATTCTTCACCTTTTTTGAGTGGTTATATACACACTGCCATCGCTATCAAGATGTTCCAGAATGATAGTAGCCAGAAGGATGAATTGCAGAACCAGCCAAAAATAAAGTGATCAGACTGCCAACACTGTTGCTGTTGTTGGAATTGGCAGTGCAAAAAACAACAACAAAACAAATAAATGCAACACTGTTGAGGGAAAAAACAAACAAAGTCAAGCATAGCTGCTGCTAGTGTTGGACTCCAACTCTGAGAAACTGGTGAAGAGATTCTGCTTTTCTTTGAGCAACATGGTGTAATCGCCCTACCCCAACTTCATTCCCCACAGATACACTGGGACATTTCAAATGATCATTTGCACACAGCCATAATTGATCATAGCGTTGGAGCTGTAAGGAAACAGTTGCGGGCGGGGGACTTGTATTTACAGAGTAAAGTAGATTTTTGGTTTCTTGATTTCCAGTGGCAGAGAAGGAATTCAATCTTCAAAGCAGATGCTAGATGGTTTAATGTACAGTAAAACCCTGGGTTACGATGGAGGTCCGTTCCAACAGTCTCCATTGTAAACCAAAACAAACATAAATCGAGGCATGTTTCCCCATAGGAATGCATTGATTTTTTTTAAAAAAAAGGTCTTGACTGGACCAAAAATAATCAAAAAGAAAATACAAAAAAACACCAAAATATATTAAAAAGCCAGACACGATTAACCCCCACCCCTACAAAGGGAAAACAGTCCCTACTGGACAAAAAAAAAAAATCCAACCCCCCCGTAGCAAAAACACACACCAAAAAACAAAACAAAAAAAATCAGATGAGATTGCCCCTCACTTCCACAAAAGCAACAAAACTATTTCCCTACTTTTTCGACAACACTGATTCCTCCTGAGTGGTTTATCCAGCCACTGGGGGGAGCCCATTTTCCACCCCTATTGGCACTGGGAGAGTCTGGGGACCTTATCTGCTCGGTTCTGACCTTCGTCTGAGCTCCCTGAGCAGCGCTACAGCTGAAAACGTGCACTTCCCCAGGTGTGTGCCTGGGGGAGGTGCACTTTCCTGGCTGTAGCACTGCCCAGGCAGCTCAGACAAAGGTCAGAACCAAGCAGATAAAGTCCCCAGACTCTCCTGATGCCAGTAGAAGTGGCAGACAGTGAAGAAATAGTGGCAAAAATGCTGCTACCACACTCACCTACACTGCGGTAAGCAATGAATTGCAACTTCTGCCCACATTTTAGAGTTTAAAATAGTGCAATTATTGGTCATAAACTGAAAAACGCCCATGAACCGAAGCATTAATTTAATTAAATTTGCCATCGTAGGATTGGGTGAGGAAAATTGCTCCAAAAGGAACTCTCTCACCCGGCCCGGCCCTAGTGCCACTGCCCATCAGGAGATGACTCTAGTCTCTAGTATAAGCCAAGTCTGCTTTTTTCAGCACATTTTTGGTGCTGAAAAAATCAGCTTATACTCAAGTATAATTATATATGGTATTTTATTCCCCTCCCCCATTTCTTTCATTGTTTCCTTTTAGTGCTTTTAATTTAGTCTTGAGGTAATGCATAATTATTTTTATTTCAAATTCTGTCTTAATTATTTTTGTTCCAATCTCTGCTTGAGTATCCTAGATTTTTCTCTTTTATGTCTGTTTAATCAACACAGATTTTTTTAGCAGGTTTTCTTTGTTTTCCTTTTTTCTATTATACATGTGAATTCCTAGTTTTACTTTATTCTTTTCTAAAGAATATATGTTTTAAACAGATAAATTTACAAATCTTTTCTTCTTTTTATTTTTTAAATAACTAAAATATAATGAACAATACAAAATATATGAAAAAATACTTAAACAAAAAAACAAATTAATACATTGAATTACTTACATTCTGTTATAATAGCATTGTTAAACAATACCAATTCTACAACCTTATATATCATACATTCTTACAAACTGTACCCCATGCCTTATATCTTTACATAATTATCTATCACTTATCAACCATTTTTTATTGTTTCATTATTTTTAATTATATTTTCATTTATATATTTGAGATTCCAAAAAATTATAAGGTTCATTCTATTGTATTACACAATAATTTCACCCAGTGATATATACAAGCCATGAGGATCAGATTTCTAATTTAATCCTTCCAGAAACTCATATGCTGAGGTACTGGTTTATCTCCTTTATCCCATATTAAAACATGTTTCACAAATGGCTTCCATATTTCCCAAAACTTGTTCTCTTTCAAAATACCTTTCTTCACATTCAATTCATATGTCAATTTATCATTCAAAGCAATTTCCCACATTTCCTTGTACCATTCATCCATTTTCAACACTAGGTCACTTTTCCATTCTCTTGCTATACATAATCTTGCAGCCATTAACATTATGGATAACAATTCTTTTTTGTTTGTATTCATATTTATATTATCCAATTCTGTCAGTAATGTGATACTTGACTCCAAGTTAAAATCAACTTTAAGAATCTCTGATATTTCATTCTCAATTAATTTCCAAAAAGCATTTACCACTTTACAACTCCACTACATATGTTCATATGTTCCAAGATTGCTTTTACATCTCCAACAATTTCTCATTTTGCTATTATCCATTCGATATATTTTAACTGGAGTCAAGTACCACCTCCATAATATTTTATAATTGTGTTCTTTTAATCTAATTGAAAGGTTTTTCATAATTCTTTTTTCTATTTATTTTTCCAGTATAATTCAGGAATTTTTATATTTAAATCCTCCTCCCATAACATTTTCAAAACATTTTGTGAGTTTTCATCCTTGTTTAGCATTTTATATATTTTACTTACTAATCCTTTTATTCCCATTTCTCCTTTTCTTATTTTACAAATCATCTCTTCAAATTCTGTTTTATCCCTCTGTAAACCAAGCTCATCCTTGTATCTCTGTCCCCATTTATTTACCAAAATTATTTGTAGCCAATTCAATTTCATCTGTTTAAACACTTCAGCTCTTAGTTCTGCTTTGTCACACATTTTTATCCAATCTTTTAACAGAAACACATCTTTTCTCAGAAGTATGTCCTTTATTCTTTTATCTATGTTTACAGGAAATGCCTTTATGTCTTCCATATCCATTATCGGAGAGACTCCTGGTACAAGTTCCCCTTTAGTATTTTTCCAAACATCTAACATTGCTTTTGTCAATTGATTCTTTGTCTTTAACTTTATCTCCTTATCCAAAAAAATTGCATTACCATTTTGTTTTAATTCTTTTATCTCTATCTCATCCCAAATAATTTCAGACTTTGCTATAATCTTTGCAATATTTTTTAATTGAAATGCCCTGTAATATTTGGAAGACCTAAACCACCTTCTTTTTCTGGTACATATCATAAACTTTTTGTAATTCTTGGTCTTTTCCCTCCATTGCAAAAAGTGTTTAACATAGTCTGAAAACTCTTTATATCTTTTTCCTTTAATTGAATTGGGAGAACATCAAACAAAAAAATCAACCCTGGTAACAGCTTCATTTTACATAAAGCAATCCTACCAAACCAAAACAAGTTCAGCTTACTATATTGTTTTATTTTTTCTTTAATTTCAATTCTTTGTTTATCATAATTCAATTTCTTAAGTTCTTCAGTTTTATTTGTAATATTTATTCCTAAATATTTCACACTATTTTGGTTTGTATATTATATCTTACCTTTATTTTTATTTTTGCTCTTCATTTCTTACATTACAAAAAATCATTTCTGATTTATCCCAATTCACTTTAAATCCTGTCATATCCTCAAATTCCCTCAAATGTACCTGAATACACTCCATTGCTTTTGCAGGATTTTTCATTATAACCATCATATCATCTGCATATAAACTAATTTTTATTTCTTATATTCCCTCAATTTTTTTATCTTCTCTTATAAGTATCGGTAATAATTCCATGGCCATCACAAATAGTATCAGCAATCATGGGCATCCTTGCCTAGTACCTGCTTCTAATTTTATATCTTCTGTAAATGTCTCATTCACTTTTACTCTAGTTGTTCCTTTCTGATATAACTGATCAATTAAATTTATAAATTTTGTACCAAATCCAAAATTTCTTATAATTTCTTTAATTGTAATCCACTGCAAGGAATCAAAAGCTTTAAAAATATCCAAAGATAACAATCCAATCTTTTCCTTGTTTTGCTCCGCTATGTCCACCAAGTCCACTACTCCCCTTGTAAGGTCTGCCATATATCTACCCTTCAAAAACCCAGCTTGATCTTTGTTTATATATTCCTTCATAAATTCACTTAACATATTTGCTAATATTGCGGTAAAAATATTTGCATTTTGATTTATCAATGAAATTGGCCTATATGATTCTATCTTCTCTGGATCTTTTCCCGGTTTAGGGATCAAAACAATTACTGATCTATGCCATGAAGTTGGTAATGAACCTCCATCTAATATGTAATTAAACAGCTTCAAAAGTCTCGGAATTACCAATTCTCTAAATTGTTTATAAAATTCCACAGTAAATCCATCCTCACCTGGTGCTTTATTCGTTTTCAACCTCTGTATCGCCTCTTTTAACTCTTTCTCTGTTATTAACGCCTCTATTCTATCTTTATGTTTCTCTTTAATTTTAATTTCCTTGCAGTTTTCCAAGTATTCCCTTAACCTTTCTACTTTTATCTTTTTTTTAATATAACTCTTGATAAAAGCCCTTTATTATTTCCACCTTCTCCTTTGTTTTGTTACACCTCACTCCTTGTTGATTCATCAAAATGCCAATTTCCCTCCTAATACTCTTTTCTTTCACGGCTCTAGCTAATAGCTTTGAATTCTTATTACTATATTCAAAATATTCTCTTTTTAAATATATCAAATCTCTTTTAACTTTTCTATATCTTTACCTATCAATTCTCTTTTCAATCTCTGCATATTTGCAAGAATTTCTTTCTTTCCTATTTTCATATGTTCCTCCTGAAGCTGCCTAATTTCTTTTTCAATTTTTCATGTTTATCTTTTAATTGTTTAGTTCTTATGCTGTTTAATTTGATACATTCTCCTCTAAAAACCGACTTCATGGCATCCCACACTGTATTGTATGTCACTTCACCTGTGTCATTCCATTGCCAGTAATGATTCCAAATCATTTTTATATTTTCCTTATTTTTAGAATCACTAAACATTTTCAGATCGTACCTCCAGCTATTTTGCTTCCTTTCTAACATTCCAACTCCCAATTGCATTATTTTTTTTTGCGTGGTCTGATTCTTTAAAAATTCCAAAATCTATTTCTTCTATATTTTAAGTATATTGTCTGTGACAAAAAATAGTCTATTCTAGAATATGAATTATGGACTTGCGAGAAACATGTATAAATTCTTTCTGAACCTTTAAATGCTCTCCACGCATCTTTTAATCCTAGAAGTTTGATCCAATTATCTAATATTTTCATTTTTGATCCTGTTCTATCTCTTACCACATTAGTGCAATCCATGTTAGACCTGATTAAGTTAAAATTGCCTGCTACTACCATTTTTGCCATCTTTTCTTTTTTCAAGATTTGATAAACTTTATCTAAAAATTTATCCTATTGCTCATTTGGAGCATATATACTCAAAAGGGTTATTTCTTCATCATCTATTATACCTTTTACAATAAAAAAAATCTACCTTCTGGGTTGGAAATACTTTTTGTCATAGTAAAGCCCAATCTAGTCGAAATTAATATTGCGACCCCTCTTGCTTTCGAAGTTCCATATGCTTTTTCATAAATCTGTGTCCAACCCAAAAATAATCTGTTTGTATTCTCCAATTTTTTATGTATTTCTTGTAAAAAGATTATATCTGGTCAATCTTTTCTAAGAGCTGATTCCAGTCTTTTATGTTTGATTTGAGAGCCAGTACCTTTCACATTCCATGTCAGTATCTTAATAAGCTTCATGGAAGCTTATTACACAAAATCTCTCAATTCTAACATGATCCTCATGGACAGTGCATTTATCTAAACATTCTAAACCCATTAAACCAAACTTCATAAAACAATAAACTACAAACGAAACTTAAAAAATTAAAAATCTATCCTTCTTCACCCCTCTACCTTCCTTCCAAAAAGCCGCCTCTGCAAAAAAAAGAAATTCCCAAAGAGAGGGGGAGGACACGGAAGATGTACCTAAATATCCACTACATGCTCAAGTGCACTCTATATTATTTTCACCTAATTATCCATATCACTATTAGTTATGACTATTCATCCCTCATCAGACTCCGTCACTTCAACCATGCTCAATTCCCCAAGACTCTTCCCTCCTGTTGCACCTTCAGTTTCTTCCTCGCTTTGCGTACTCTCAATCGCCCCTGTCTCCATCAATGCTTGTCTCAAGGATGACCATTCCTGTGTACCTCCTCTAATTAAACCAATCATTCGAAAGTACTCCAAGGGGTCCATTCCGGAATCAATTGTATGCATCTTTTTTGCATAAAAAAACCTCACCTGCAACGGAAATCTCCAATAATAGTTAATCCCTTGATCACGAAGAATTTTCGTTGCAGGTTTCATTTTATATCTCCAATTTCACTCCTCAATAGAAATATCATTATAGACTTCCACATCATCTCCATCAATTTTTAAAACACCAGTTCCCATTTGTTTTATATGAGCCATCACCTTCAATTTATCACCAACATTTGAGAATTTAACCAATACATTCTGGACTTTACCTGTCCTTTTTGACCCCAATTGAAATATATTAATTATGTTTTCAGCCACTAAATTTTTACCCATATTGAGATTATTCAACCAATCCAAAATTCGAATCTTCAACTGATCTGGCTTTTTTCCTGACAATTTTCTAATAACCAAATTTTGCTTTCTCATGGCCTCTTGTATCATGTCCACTCTCCTCTCTTGTACTTCCATCTTAACATTAAATTCATATTGTTTTTTCTGGGTTTCCTTTACCTCTGCTTTAACCAATTTCGCATTTTCTTGAGTGGATACAATAGCTTTTTCCAAATTATCAAAATTAGCACTGGCTTTCTGAACAAAGTCATTAAACATCGTTATTAGTTTTTTATGAGATTCAGCTCTTGTTTCCTAACTTTTTTGCAAATGTGCTTCCATCCTCTCCAATTTATTACCCAATTTTCCAAATTCAGTCATCATAACCACCTCATCAAATTGTATTGGTGAACTATTTTACTTTTGAGATAAAGACAGTATAATTATTTATATTCCAAAACAATTGTCTCTTAAACAAAGTTCCTCCAGGTCTCACTTCTTGTCTTCTTTTCCTTGTTCCTTTCTCTAATCTTCTTTTCTTTCTTCTTAATTTATATTCCCAAAAATATTGTATCCAATTACAGGCCAATTTGTCCAGTTTGTCCAAATAAACTTTTTTGCTGATAAAACAATTATTGTCCAGTCAAATCTGTAATATTATTTTGTTATTATAATCCAATTTTGATTCTTCTTGCCATAGTCCAATTACACTCTGAATATATCCAATTAATGCAAAAAGTAAGAAACTGAACAATTAATAGTTCCAATCAAAACAAGTTGTAATCCAATCTACAATCCAGTTCCGTTATTTCCAATCAGTTCCTGGCCATCCAAAAAGGTAGAGAGTATTTATATTGGAGAGAAGAGGGGGAGAAAGGGGAAAAACCGCTGCAGGAAAAAAGATGAGAAAAATAATCCTTATAATTAATACTGCTCCTGTCTCCAAGTGTTAAAGTTTCAGGAAAAAAAACCCAAAAACTGAAGTGAAAAAGCAAAAATTTCCAAAACAAAACTAATTCCACAGGAAGGTGAATAAAACAGTCATCCAGAATAAAAAAATATAATAATCCAACATGATAATCAGGGATGGTAATCCAAAGAAAAATAAAAAATAAAAAAAAGAAATAAAAAAGAAGAAGCCAATCTCATTCCATGCAGTTAAACTACTCAGTCCAAATGTAAAAAAATCCTCAATAAATCCACCATTAAAATCCAAACCATGGCAGCGGTTCCCAGGCGAGGTTCCTCCTCCCTTCTTCTCCAGCCACAACTTCCAATTTCAATCTCCGTTTCCCTTCCTTTTCTTTCTTAACTTTCCTGTTCCTTTGTCTTTTCTCCCCTCACACTGCTTCTCTCACTGTCACTCTTTCCCTTCTTCAGCTATGTTCCAACACTCCATTGTTAACCATCCATTTTACTCCCCCCGTCTTCTTCCACTCTTTAACTTTCAGTCTTACTTTCAGTTACCACCATTACTTCTGCCTGTCCTTTTCTCCCTCTTACATTCACCTCCCTTTCTTTCCAAACTTACTTGTCCTCCTTTGTGGTATCCGCGAGCATAATTGGCATAACTGTCCCTGACAGAGGTTACACCAGGTGAGGCAGATCCCTGGTCACTGACCTCTGTGGGTACAGAAATTGGGGAGCGGATTAATAGTCATAAGATTGATTCACCCATATCTGACCTGGCAGGCAGTTCGGCAGGAGGAAGTTGAATATCTAACTCAAGTTAGGAATTAGGTAATTCCACACTTGCAGATTAGCCCAAGCCCTAGTGCAAATAGTGGCCATGTTTACTCTTGAGCAAGCCATGAACAATGGATTTCCCCTGTCAGTATTTGCCTTAGTTAATTAACTTCCCCAAAAGAGGTTCCCAATTAACCCGGGTAAATGGGTGATGTGATTTTCTGTCAGATGACGATTCTATCACACGCAGCCTTGAACATAATATATACTGATGATTTTCCCTCAATAAATCACTGGTCTTCGCTCCATCTTGCCTCATGTCGTTACTCGACCAGTCTCCTCCGGGACCCCAAGGGCCGCTTCATGGCCCCAATCCAACATCTGGTGACCCGCGACATGATTCTACTCGTGAGTAAGCGATCTACGGGGTCCGGTTCTACGCCAGAACCGTGTCCGATTCATCCCGGAGGGCAGCGCGGCAGATCCGATCAGAAAGCCATCCGGCCGGGGTGACAGCTACGCGGCGAGGCATTCCAGAGAGGCATCCTACAGCTTGCATCACGGAAACGCGTTCTGCTCAGGGGCAGGCTGTGAACCCTTATTCCAGGGCAGAGGCCGCCGAGGGCCCATGGCAGGAGACCACGCTCCGAGCTCCATCCCAGAGATTCGTCACGCAGAGACCTATTGCCTAAAAGGAAGCGTCGAAATCGTCCCGAGAAGAAGCCCTTTGAAGGACCCGGCAGGTAATATGGGGACTTGTCCTCAGCGGCAACGTCCATCCGCTAACCAGAGAATTCATATAATGGAATTCAAGGCCCTGGCCAGGGTATATAAATTACGCCTTCACAGCAGGAAGTTAGCGGAACTCTTAGCGTACCTGGAGGCCAATTGTCCGCTTTATCCAAAAGCGGGCGTGCTTGACCTCACACTTTGGGATTGGATAGGAGCCTGCATTCGGCAAGCACCAAAAGCTCCAGACAGCATAATTGGCACATGGAGCAAATGTAGGAAGCTCTTAGCAGAGGTAGACCCAGTCCGGATAGAGACCCAGAAACCCCCAGCGCAGTCAGAACCATCAGCCCCAATGATTCTCTACCCGTCATTTCAGCTTAAGCAGGGCAGTGTAGGGAGCATTCCCTCAGTGACAGCTGCAGACGTCACTGAAGGAATTCATGGCATGAGAAGCCCTGGCGCTTCTCTGACAGTTACAAGTTCCCTGCCAATTAAGAACTCCATTCAGTGCATGGGTGAGGAAGATCCATTCACGGGGAAATTGCCAGTGGCACAATTAGCTAGCACCCAACTGCTGTGTTCAGCCTATCTGAAGGCAGACACACGTTTAGGCAGGGCTGCTCAGCGCCCACTGCTCATGAAAATCTGCATGGCCCCTGGCCACGCAGGGCTCCAGAGCAGACCCATTACCACACTCAGGCGCAGAGCAGTGCCAAAACCCCAGGGCGCCTGCTTTCAGTGTGGAAAAATGAGACACCTTAGAAGAGAATGCCAATCTAGACCAGGCAGATCTTCAAAAGGTTGTCCGGATAAGCTTAAGACCAAATGGCTACGCTGGCACTGGAGGAGGAGACAGCACCGAGATCCGGCCCTCCGGCATGCATCTGGCCCAGGCTAGAAGGGAGGCAGCCATCGCCCTGGCTATGCCAGAGGAACCATCCCAGCAATTGTACCCCGAGCTCTCCCAAGGCACAGGCAGAACCTACTTGCCTCACCTTGGGATAGCCCAGAGAAACTCACCCCTAAGTAGAAGCACCCAGATGGTTGTGATAGCCAGCTGTGTATAAGTCATCTCCTCATGTGTAGGATAGAACACTGCAGATCAGGGGAGGAATGTGCGAATGCGTAAATAAATGTGTGTATGCGTGGTGCACCAATGAATGTATGACTGCAAGAACTGTGTATGATTGCAAAAGCCTTGTCTCTATGACCACAGTATGATTGAAAAAGTGTTCCTTGTGTGTAACTGCGTGGTAATGTCACTGTGAAATATGTGTTAAACAGTTTGCACTCTGTTCATGGGCAGGACTATTTAAGGTTTAAGAAAGCATGGTGAGCAAAACCTCTTTGCCTTGCCTGCTTAGCAGCTTAAGGGCAACGAAGGCAGGAGGGTGGAGGGGGGGAATCCTAACCTGCAATAGGGCAGGGTGACCCCCCTTCTTCCCTTGAGCCTTTTTACTTTGTCAAAGGATTAAGCCACTCTTTGAAACCGGTTTTGCAATCCGCGCCACTCAGGAAAACAGATTTTTCTTTTCAGAAGCGCGATCTGAAAACAAAAATCACTTCTATGAGTTTTCCTCACTAAATCATAAACTATGGGGCCCCTCCCTACGTCTGTGTTCCTCAAACCCCCATCTCTGTGTTTTAAGGTGTTTGAATGTCTCTTAGCGTCTTTAAGTCACGTATCTCACTAGGAATGAGAGAATTGCATTGTCTTCATGTGTGTACTGTGTTATCATCTTGTAACCTCGGTTCTCAACCTTTTAAAGTCAGGGGTCAAGTTCCGGGGCCTCAGGCAGCTCTGGGGGTCCGGACAGTCATCCTGCCCTTCCTTCGCCACACAGCCCTTCTTGGCTTGGTGGAGGTAGTGGCAGAGCAACGTGGGCCGCATCTGGCCCACTTACCCACATCTGACCGTGGGTTGAGAATCGTTCTAACTCTCCTTCATTGCAGGCGCACCCCCCAATAAAGGACTCAGACACAAATGAAAGTGGATAACGGCATTGGGCCACATTTATTGATTCATGCCCTAGTCCGAATTATAAATTTCTATTGGTAATTGACCAATCATAATTCTTAAGGCAAGCAGGCCGAAGTAACACTGGTAAGGTACCACCCAAAATTGCCAACGACAATTGTTACAATGTATCTATTTGTATCAATTTGTTTGTTGACAACAAACAAATTGTTGACCGTAGTCAATATCTAACTAATGACCCCACCCTCTGACGTGTATCCATAAAATCAGGGGGTGATGCATGCTGTCTAGCTGTAGCCATCACCCCATCGCCTGGTTCGTCGTTGACCGGACAACGTTTAAACAACTTATGCCTATCTAGTGTTGTCCAGTCAATTGCAAACCTGCCGGATACCTGTGGGTCATAAATGTTTACCTTACCAGTGCTACCCGCCACACGGGGAGGCTTCCCAAAAGGCTCACCGCCCCCCCCCAGACCGTCAGCTCGGTCAACAGGCCTGCTCGCCAGCCTACCAACAAGAGATCCATACCTCCCCGCGACAGATGGGCCCCATCCCCTGAATAGAGCTCATAATTTGCAGACTGATGGTGGGGAGGCGAATGACGCATCCCCAACCCTTGTCAAAAAGGAACCGGGCAATAGCCCTGGAGCGTCGAGCTCGGTCAAGAGCCTGGAGGCCGAACGCTCCCCTGTAAGCGTACTGCGGTATCATGTCCGACCAAATGAGGGGTGTGGCAGGCCACACATAATGTGAGTAGGCCAGGTGACTGCAAATCGCAAGCTTCCGCGATAGACCAGTGACCTGTCCGAAACCATTGCCCCCAAGGTGAATAACCAGGGCATCAGGCGAGTCAGCATCCCTGATGTAGAAAAGGAATGGCAACAGTTCCCGCCATAACATGCCGCGCTTACCACACCACCTGAGACGTGCGGGTGCACCCAGTCCCAGTCGGGGGTCCCACTCTGTCGCCGCAGCGTAACGCGCTGCCCTCTGCAGCGTAACGCGCTGTCCTGTGCAGCGTAACGCGCTGCCCTGTGCACGTGGCAACGGCCCACCAGGCACACTGTCACCGGTGTAAAACGACACCCAGGGTCTGTCAAGGAAAAAAGGGGGGGGAGAAACACTGCAGTGACTAAACTGGTACTCACGGTTGAAGAGGGCGAACACAAAACTGAAAACAATGTGATCCCCACCTTCCCATGCGGCGCATTTCAGCCCCAGAGTACCCAAAAGCAGCTGCAGTAGAGACCGCCCCTATCCTGAAGGAATGGACACCAAAACAAGCCCCAGGGAGGCCCCCACTGGCAAGGGCTTTCCCATTCACCTTCCAAAACTGAAATTTAGTGAGGGGAGACCCATCCTGGTGACAGAAAAACGGGCCATGGTGCGTGCCACACAGTGCAAGGAACTCCTGTAGGGCACCAACCGGACAGATGTCTGCCAAGGAACATCGTAGCAGTATTACTCCACTGCCTACGCCGTGCTGATCTGTTTTAGAGGAGCGTATCCTCAACTGAGCCCAATCATTGCAAACATAGACATCTTCGAGTTCCAGTGCCCTACGATTTGCATCCGCCTTAGACAGCATCACAAGCTCGCTGATGCGGAGCGCTCCAAAAAGGGGCCACCGTTGTAGCCGCACGAAACAGGGGTGCCTTATACCTATCAAAACATAGGTCATGCCAGCCCCGTGCCAGTTGGGTAAGTACCCCAGGGGAAATTGGGTGACGGTCGTCCGGGCTACGCCCACGTTCCCGCACCTACCCCTCCAACGTGTCTCACACGGAAATCAACGGTACTGTCCGCATGACCTCCCACCTTGGCCCTAAAAGCCAACGCTGACAGCCTGGATGCTATGGTGCGTGGTGCTCGGCACTGTGCTTCAGGTAAACCATGAAACGGAGGATGTGGGCCACTGGGATCAGCCAGGTATCTGGCAGTCAAAATTGGGTACAAAATGGCTGAAAGGAAACGAATGCATGGTGATACGCCTTATGCGTGCGTGGCGCCAGCGGCCTGCCGATCGCCCGGTTCACCTCTCCTTGCCAAGGGTCCATATCCCCTCCGGGAGTGGCGAGGGAAATTCCTCCGCATCAGGGGCCAAGGCGCGGAACCGGGAGATCTGCAGGCGGGACAAAGCGTCAGCAATATCGTTAATGACCCCTGGGACATGCCTGGCCTGGAACAGTACATTGAGGCGCAGGCTGCGCAATACAAACTGGCGCACCAGGTCCATGACCCTGGGCGATTTAGAAGTCTGTGAGTTGACAATGTGGACAACGGCCGCATTGTCCACCAGAAATGCACCACCGAGTTGGCCCACTCCTCACCCCATAGCATCAAAGCCCCCAGAATGGGAAAAATTCCAGATATGTGAGATCTCTCAGGCGACCCGTGCCTGACCAGGCTGGTGGCCACCCACCATAGGCCCTCTTCCCATTGAAGTACATCCCATATCCCAGGGATCCGGAGGCATCAGACTGTATCTGAAAACGGGGTGAAGCCAGGAGGTCAGACCTCCAAAAAGAGACCCCATTGAACTCCCGCAGGAACTGGAGCCATATGTGCATGTCTGCCCTGATGCCCCGTGTCAGTCTCACCCTATGGTGGGGCCTGGACAAGCCTGTCATGGCGTCGCACAAGTGCCGAGCAAATGCCCCGCCATGTGCGATCACCCTGCAAGCGAAATTAAGGTGACCATGTAGCACCTGCAGTTCCCAAAGGGATGCCTTGCGCTTAGCCAGCAAGTCCGATATGAGGGCCACTACCCTCGACACCTTGTCCCCCAGCAACCTAGACGCCTGCGCTACCGTGTCAATCTCCACCCCCAGGGATACTAGCTTAGTTGATGGGCCTTCGGTCTTTTCGGGCGCTAAAGGGACACCGAGTTCCTCCATTAGCGTCTGAAATGTGTTGAGGAGACGTGTGCACGTGTCCCAGCCCCGTTCACCCCCGAACAAAATTATCCAGGTAATGGGCTACAGACCGAGACCCTGACCTGCGGACAAAGGCCCACTGTAGGAAAGTACTAAAACGCTCGAGGGCCGAGCATGATATGGAACAGCCAAAAGGCATGGCTGTATCGAAATAATATGCACCCCGGGATTTGAAGCCCAGCAACTCAAAGTCACCCGGGTGCCCGGCAGGAGACGAAAGGCCGGCTTAATGTCGCACTTAGCTAAGGTGCACCCGGGCCACATGAGCGCACCATGTGCAATGCCTGGTCAAAGGATGTATACCCGACTGAGCAAAGGTCATCAGGGATAGCATCGTTGACCGATCGGCCGGCCGGATAGGACAAGTGATGGATCAGGCGGAACTCGCCTGGCGACTTCTTGGGCACTAATCCCAATGGGGAGACTCTAAGGTTGGGAAACGGGGGTGCAGGGAAAGGGCCAGCGACTCTGCCCGCATCAACCTCCTTAGTAATGCTGGCCGCAGCCACCTCCTCCCTTCCCTTAAGTGACAAAAGGTTGGGCGCGTCTTGAGGGGACCTATCCCCCGTGAAAGGAATACGAAACCCCAGTTGAAAACCATGAAGTAGGTAAACTGCATCTGCCCTCCTCGGGTACAATGCGAGCCAACGCTCCAGCATGTCCACATTAATTGGGGAGAGGGCCTTTCGATGGACCTGCTTCCTCAGCTGCAGTCCTGCTAACCCCTTGTCCCCACCCCCACCCCTGCCCCGCATTCCTCCCAGCCTGGGACAGGCGGAGGCCGCATGGGGGCCAGAACAAGAGGGACACTCATGCCTGTAGTTGCAATTGCTCCTGTTGCAGGAACCATTGGACGAGAAGGTCCAGCACAGCTGGCGGGCTGGAACCCCCTGCCCCGCCACCTGGCGGGGTGCCTGTACTGGGGCCGCTCGTTGGACCGCATGTCCATAATGGTATCTCTCCCCGGGCGCAGGGCGCATGGGGGTCATGTACAGAAGCCACAGCTCCTGGCA
This sequence comes from Bradypodion ventrale, assembly GCA_035047345.1. Taxonomy (NCBI): domain Eukaryota; kingdom Metazoa; phylum Chordata; class Lepidosauria; order Squamata; family Chamaeleonidae; genus Bradypodion; species Bradypodion ventrale. The sequence goes on from JAWDJE010000001.1 coordinate 269,826,690, forward strand.
GGGCTCATCCCACCTCATCTCTGGGTGGAGGGGAATCCGCATACAGAATTCCTCGTCGTAAGCCAGCCACGACGGGCCAGGGAAGTCAACCATTGCCCGATAGATGTTATCCAAATACTGGACCATCGGGATGGCCAGATCCGGCCTGGCCCTGAGGCAAACCACCCTATATATGAGGTACGCTGGCAACCAGTTATCCCACGTACGCGGCGGCTTACAACGACGTGCCTGTTCCTTATCCTTCTCATCCTGCCCCTCCCTCCCTTCCTTGGTGGGCTCTCTGTTAAGAAGGGAGAAGATGTCCACATACTCGCCCCGCCAGATCTCTTCCTTGGTAGACTGGGCCAGATGGTCCCCTGGGGGCAAGGAATACCCCGCTGTCGGCAACGCCGACACCGGCACGGAGAGAACTGCAGGCAAAGTAAAGGGGGCCTGTACCAACCCGGACACCCCTAGCACATTCCCTACTGCATAGGAGGCACCACCCCAAACCGGGGCCTGTGTCAGGGATAAAGTCGCCGGGTGGGCCAGAGGCGGCTGCACCGCCGTGCCGCCCGTGCGAGACCATGGCCACTGAAATGCCCCCCCAGGAAGTCAGGTGTGTGGGTGCACTAGCTTGAACCGCATACTCACCTGATGCACCCCCACGAGCCGCCCCCACCGGGGGTTCCGGCCCGCTGGGGGCGTCGGAGCTCACGACCGAAACTGAGCTCGTCGACGGGGCCAGATCAGCACAAGTCTGCTGCGCCTGTTGGGTGGGGAGCTGCGAGGCAGTGGCCGCCGCCTCCCCGCGCGCCTCAGGCAACTCAACCCGACCCGTCGCCTGCCGCTGCCCGGCAGGCAAAGGATGCCTCGAGGGCCACTACGCGGGCCAGCAGGGCCTCAACGTTAACATAGCCCCCCGTACCGAAAGGGGGCAAAGGGCCAGACGGCCCGCAAGTCACGGGCGCTGGTCCAGGTCCCTGGACCCCAGAGGCCGCATACGGCCAAGAGCCCAGGCCCGGCCCTTGAGAGGCCGGGGGCACGCCCTGCCAAGGGAGGGAACCCCACCACCCCCCGTGGCTGAATCCCCCCGCAGGAAGCTGCGAACCCAAGGAGGAAGGCCCCGCAGCGTGGACCATGCCAGGGGCAGTGGCCATCGCTTGCGGGCCAAGGGCCGTGGCCCTTGCCGGGCCTGCCTGCGGACGCCCCGCCTCAGGCCAAGGGGCCACTGATCCCCATCCCACCGGTCCCGGTGGGCTCTGGCAAAGGCGGCTGCTGGGGAGGCGCAGTCGCTGTCTTCCGACCCGGTTGGCGCCTCCGCACAGAACGAGCCACGTTCGCAGCTGCCTACTCCTCGGAGAGCATAGCTGGTCTCGCTGGGAAGCCGAAAAGAGAAAAGCTGCACCGAAGAGGCTTCCAGGGAAGAACACAAGCGACGGAGGTAAAAGGGAAAAAACTTCTCCGCTCCGTCGCATCGCAAAAATGGCAGCTCGGCTGCCTCATGGCCAGCCCTTTTATTAGGGTGCTGGCCATGCCCCTAACTACCCGGATGCCTTCGTCCAGTGGGGGGGGGGCCGCAAAGAGCACGGCGGCCATTTTGGCACCATGCTTGCATTCTCTTAAGAAAGATATTGTTCTGGTATTTTGACTTTAATCTGTGTAAAGTAACTCACTCATTGTACCCCTTTCACAGAAAAAAGCACGCAAACATTCTTGCGCTCTGTATATTCAGAAAATGCTTAATCGTTACCTTTTTACAGGAACAAAACTCCTCTCCAGGCCTTAAAAGTAAGCAATTTGTTTCTTTCTAAGTCTTAAATTGCTTCCTTTCACAGGCTCCTGAATTAATTACTGCTAGGGATTTCTTAACAGGAGGACCGGTTGTCTTAATTATCTGACCTAATCTGATTGATAAGAGTTGTTGCATTCTCATTGTGCTAACTTCTGACTTGTCTTTCCTCCTTTCCTCCTTTCGCCAGTGGAACTCCCTGCTGGAAATGTTTAACTTGTGTGTCTTTTCATTTTTGCGTATTATTTCCTTACAGCTGGCACGTCATAGTTGGATTATTTTTAATAAGTCTTAGTCGGTCATTTTAAGTATGGCACCTGGCCCACAGCACCCTCTCTAATGAGCAGACACATTTCACAAACTCCTGAGCACAGAGGAAGGATTAGTCCCTGAGCTCCTGAGAATGTGCGGAGTGCCACTCATTAGCCAGGACTGCCTAGGACCATTTTAAGAATGCAGTCAGGTCACACTCTCAATCAGATACAGGCATTTTCAGGCCACCCCTTCCTCTTTTTTGCTGCTAGTCTAAGTACAGGCAAAAGGCTCAGCCACCCTTCTCCAGGAGCACAAGAATAGCTCCAGTAAAAGTGTGCACGCACGCCATGGGTGGATGTGCGCAGGGGGGCCTTCATGAGAAATTTACCCAAGGGAAGCCTGGCACGTCATGCGCCAAGGTTTATCATAAGACCCCAGACTCGTCTCGCTTCAAACGCAGACAGTCACCTTGTGTGAATTAATGTCACTGGTTCCCCTTCGGGGGGCTGGGACAGTTTTCACTTATGGGGGTCGCACACATTAGGTTCTTACTTGGCAAGAGGACCAAGCTTGGCGCACGCTCCTGACTCTTCTGCAAGCGGGCAGAGTTGGCAGCCATGAACCTCGCTTTGCGCACCTTTGCCAAAGAACGCTTCAACATAATTACTAACAGCCAGTTTGTTAGGAATTTGCTGCACAGTCTACCGGGAGCGTACATCACTCCCGCGATAGACAAAAACTTGCTGAGTTTGTTTCTCACAACCCCAATTCAGAGTCATGCATTCTTTCATCAGAATGCCAAAGCACTTGCAAGGCAGTTCAACCTGCCACGTTCCCATGCCCAAGGCATAGTCCGTTCCTGTCTGCATCGTGCAGGGGCACCGGGGGGGGGGCCCTCATGGGGGGGGGTCAACCCACGAGGGACAGAGGCCAACCAGGTGTGGCAAATGGACGTCACACATGCCCCACATTTTGGCAAATGGCAGTACATGCACGTTTGCATTAATACCTTCCCACAGTTTGTTTGGGCAACAGCACAGAAGGGAGAAACAGCTCCCCATGTGGAGCAGCATCTCCTTTCCCACGGCCATAGGCGAACCTCGGCACATGAAGTCCGATGACGCCCCAGCTTATAGCTGGGGGCCACCTGGGATATTAAGCACACCTTTGGCGTTCCATACAATCTGCAGGGGCAAGCGATTGTGGAACGGGTCTATCGGATGCTTAAGTCTTACATTGACAAACAAACAGAAAGGGGGGAACAACATCCCATAGTTGCACAGCAATTGTATCCTATAAGTGCAAAAACCAACTAACTCTTTCAGAATTTTTATCTCCCAAACAAGTCTCTTCCCCATGCAGGTCCCAGAGGCCAGAATCAGACCCGGATGCCAAGTTCAGCTATTGCAAAGGATGGCACCAGTCACTGCCTTGGATGTCATCAGCTGTCCGTCTTCCTTTATGACTTACTTCTCCAAAGACATTTCTGTGAACATTTTGCATACTCAGTGCTACTTCTAAGAACCATGCCTTTCCCCAAAACAAGACTTTTCCAAGCTCAAGTTACACATGAAACCCCACCAAGAAGGGAAGCCTCATCCGCTGCGCGTCCTGCCCCGGTGGGGGCGAAGAGAGGGCCATTCCATCGGCCTCTCCACCTGGCCAGCGTCCTCGGGCCCCACCTTCCCCCTCGCCCTTGGACTTAAAAGGCGAGGGGCGCCCGGGTGAGCCTGCCGCCGCTGCGCGTCCTGCCCCGGTGGGGGCGAAGAGAGGGCCATTCCATCGGCCTCTCCACCTGGCCAGCGTCCTCGGGCCCCACCTTCCCCCTCGCCCTTGGACTTAAAAGGCGAGGGGCGCCCGGGTGAGCCTGCCGCCGCTGCGCGTCCTGCCCCGGTGGGGGCGAAGAGAGGGCCATTCCATCGGCCTCTCCACCTGGCCAGCGTCCTCGGGCCCCACCTTCCCCCTCGCCCTTGGACTTAAAAGGCGAGGGGCGCCCGGGTGAGCCTGCCGCCGCTGCGCGTCCTGCCCCGGTGGGGGCGAAGAGAGGGCCATTCCATCGGCCTCTCCACCTGGCCAGCGTCCTCGGGTCCCACCTTCCCCCTCGCCCTTGGACTTAAAAGGCGAGGGGCGCCCGGGTGAGCCTGCCGCCGCTGCGCGTCCTGCCCCGGTGGGGGCGAAGAGAGGGCCATTCCATCGGCCTCTCCACCTGGCCAGCGTCCTCGGGCCCCACCTTCCCCCTCGCCCTTGGACTTAAAAGGCGAGGGGCGCCCGGGTGAGCCTGCCGCCGCTGCGCGTCCTGCCCCGGTGGGGGCGAAGAGAGGGCCATTCCATCGGCCTCTCCACCTGGCCAGCGTCCTCGGGCCCCACCTTCCCCCTCGCCCTTGGACTTAAAAGGCGAGGGGTGCCCGGGTGAGCCTGCCGCCGCTGCGCGTCCTGCCCCGGTGGGGGCGAAGAGAGGGCCATTCCATCGGCCTCTCCACCTGGCCAGCGTCCTCGGGCCCCACCTTCCCCCTCGCCCTTGGACTTAAAAGGCGAGGGGCGCCCGGGTGAGCCTGCGGCCGCTGCGCGTCCTGCCCCGGTGGGGGCGAAGAGAGGGCCATTCCATCGGCCTCTCCACCTGGCCAGCGTCCTCGGGTCCCGCCTTCCCCCTCGCCCTTGGACTTAAAAGGCGAGGGGCGCCCGGGTGAGCCTGCCGCCGCTGCGCGTCCTGCCCCGGTGGGGGCGAAGAGAGGGCCATTCCATCGGCCTCTCCACCTGGCCAGCGTCCTCGGGCCCCACCTTCCCCCTCGCCCTTGGACTTAAAAGGCGAGGGGCGCCCGGGTGAGCCTGCCGCCGCTGCGCGTCCTGCCCCGGTGGGGGCGAAGAGAGGGCCATTCCATCGGCCTCTCCACCTGGCCTTTCCACCTGGCTGGTGTTCTTTGGGCCCCGTCTTCCCCCTCGCCCTTGGACTTGGAGGACTTTAAAGGCAGGGGATTTTGTGGGTGGTTTTGGATATTTCTTGTGATTTTTTGTTGTTAATTGCATCTTTAATATTGTATTTTTGATTTATTATTGTTATACTATGTTTTTTGAATTGTGTGCCTTTGATATTGTGTTTTTGAATCTTCTGTAAGCCGCTTAGAGTTGTTCCATTGGTTCGAGAGAAGCAGGATATAAATTTAAGAAAATAAATAAATAAATAAATCTTCGAAAAGCTACTGAATGTCTTTTATTGCTATTATCTGTAGTCACTCTTTATTTATTCATGCCTTGTACAATGCTCCAGTTGGGATTTGCAAGGGACACTTGAATTTCTGTATACGTAGGGTCGTGTATTGTTAATAACGGCCAGCTTCTACCAAAGGAAGCCAGACCGGCCCATGTTTGCACCGGCCCATTGCTTGGAAAGATTGAGCACCCGGTAGCCGGTAATCTCCAGCCATTGTAAGTTTCACACCTCCCCATAGGTGCTAGAAAGACATTTGCACAACACCAGAAGTTGCAGAAATAGCTTAGAATTACCTTAGGAAAAACCAGTTCTGTCACAGTAAGAGATCAATGACACATCTCATTATCTTGCCTTGCTACAGAAAGCAGTCTGGATTCAGACCCACAGTTCTGAAAAACCAGGCAGCAGTCAGTATATTCAGTGTGCCAGGTTTAGCCATAGGCAACGCTCGGAGAATTGGTCAATTGGCTTGCGCTTTAGCAAGAGCCATTAACCACACCTCCTTGGCAATAGCGCTGCTCAACCAGGAGCAGACAGAGCTTCACCATGCCATACTGGATAATCAAGCAGCCATCGATTATCCCCTGTTGTTACATCATTTGGGTTGCGAGTCTGTCCACGGCATGTGTTGCTTTAATCTTACAGACAACATGCACAGGTACAGAGCCAGCTCACGGACCTCCACACCCTGGTCAAGAACATCAAGGAGGATGCTTCATGGGGGTGGTGGGATTCGTTGTGGTCGTGGTTCCCATGGGGTTGGCTTCAGACGACACTCAAAGTGATTGTGGGGGTGGTAATACTGGTCACAACAGTGTGTTGTTTCGTGCAATGTATTCCCTCACTGCTATCGAGACGTCCCCCATGGAAGGAACCCCGAAACGTCATCCCCCCCACACCAGCTGATGCCACTCCTACGCAGGGCCGTCTGTCAGGTCCACAACAAGAAAAGTGGGAGTGTGGTATCCGCGAGCATAATTGGCATAACTGTCCCTGACAGAGGTTACACCGGGTGAGGCAGACCCCTGGTCACTGACCTCTGTGGGTACAGAAATTGGGGAGCGGATTAATAGTCATAAGATTGATTCACCCATATCTGACCTGGCAGGCAGTTCGGCAGGAGGAAGTTGAATATCTAACTCAAATTAGGAATTAGGTAATTCCACACTTGCAGATTAGCCCAAGCCCTAGCGCAAATAGTGGCCATGTTTACTCTTGAGCAAGCCATGAACAATGGATTTCCCCTGTCAGTATTTGCCTTAGTTAATTAACTTCCCCAAAAGAGGTTCCCAATTAACCCGGGTAAATGGGTGATGTGATTTTCTGTCAGATGACGATTCTATCACACGCAGCCTTGAACATAATATATACTGATGATTTTGCCTCAATAAATCACTGGTCTTCGCTCCATCTTGCCTTGTGTCGTTACTCGACCAGTCTCCTCCGGGACCCCAAGGGCCGCTTCACGGCCCCAATCCAACACTCCTTCAGTTCCTCCGTCTCAGGAGCTCTCATCTGGTGCTGCCAGCACTTGTTTATTTTCTTTTTTTTTTAAAAGAGCCCAATTACCTCTTATATCACAGGAGCCCTGTCTGACACCGAACGGCTTACTTGGCACAGCCTACGCAGAGCCTCACTCACCGTCCATTCCTCGAACTCCAGCTCCAATGCAAAAAGAGTATATTTCAAGGCTCTGATTGATGCTTCTCTGAGAGTTTAACTCTTTTTTTGCAATTATTCACATTAAAACCTCGTTCATGGCGTGAGCAGATCTGAGAACGTGTTATTCAGGCAACATCCTAACCACGCCCCTTTTTTCTTCTGATCATTCCCTCAGGTACTGTCAATGTATTATTAAAGTGCCTTTAATTTCACATTGAAAATGTTTCTATTCAGTTCATTGTATAAACCTTTCTGTTTTCCTCTTTAATTTTATTCACATTTAATATTACTCTGCTTTGATAATAATGCTTGATAACCCAGGTACTGCTGAATAAGATTTGCCATGTATCATTGCCTTTTCAGTACATCCTCATCATTCCAAGTTATATTAGTGGCTAGCTACACCATCAGAAATGGCGGGATTTACTATGCTTCTAAAATGGGTGAATTCAAATTATTATTTTTCTGCCTGCATGATGCAAAGAGAATCAAATCCAACTGTGGCTCTTCTTTTCCAAAACAGCTTTTTTTTCCTGTGATGCTGGAGGGCTTCTATTTTTTCATTTCAGAAGGATTTGAAAGGGTCCCCCCCCCCCCGTGGATGCATGCATAGATGTGAGGGAGTATCTTTAGGTGATGCTTCAGTAACATAGGTAGGTGGGAGTGATGTTCAGGATAGGTTACCCCCCCCCCCCCGGTGTTCTTTCCTCTCTGATCATTCCTTCCAATTTAAAAACATATTTTCATAGTTGAGACTAGCACGATATCACCCTGTCACCTTATTGATAAGTCTTATCCTATTGTATTTATCTCCTGCTCGTTCCCCAGACAACATCCGTAAAAGAGTTTTAAAACATGCTTAATTTTAATTTCACATAATTGTTATTACATTTTATTGTTTAATTTTAAAATTACATTGCCATTTGAACTGTTTTGTTAAAAGGAGACTGAATGATGGAGAAGCAGAGGTGAGGAAGGTTCAAGATTTCTCAAAAATCAGAAAAAAGAGGTATGATGTGGGGAAAAATTGGGAGCCACTGTTCTAAACAGACAATAGTTACATAAGAACAAGAACATAAGAACAGCCTTGCTGGAACAGACCACAGCCCATCCAGTCCAACATTCTGTCACACACAGTGGCTCACCATTTGCTTCAGGGTATTCCCAAGCAGATGCCTTCACCTGCTTAGGATTCCATGGAAATGGAAGTTCTTAAACACTTATCCAACAGGGACAGCCTCAGCAAAACAGCACTGTCCTATTTGTAGGTTAACTGCACAGGCATGAGACAAAAATCTTGAGCGTAGCTGCTGAATACATAAGGTTTGCCACTGAGTTTCTTGAACTGCATAAAATCCTTCTCCCCATCTGCTTCTCCCTCCTCATTTTCTTTTTGTTACCTGGAAAGGGCACAGAAAGCTTCATTCAACATACTCTGACATTAATCTCTCCACTGAATTGAGTAATGGCTCAAGCTGGTGGATGAAATAATTTAAAAATAGTTAGGACCACATTTTTAGGATGGCATCTATCTGAGGCATCTAACTTGATAGATGCATTTGTAACATTCCTAGGCTCATTGCACTCAGCTTCAGATGAGAAATTGGCTATAAAACAATCCTGAACTCATGCCTTAGCCAAATGTAGTAGCCTTTGGTACACTGAACACAGCATAAAGCGCCATCACTGTGAAGTCTTGTGCAGACATTTAACATAGTATCTGGCTGGTGTTGCATGTGAATAATGGTTGATGCCAGCACAGTCTGTCCCATCTTTAGGCAGAGTAAGGCATTTTAGAATGGATAGAATAGCATGTAACAGCCTGTCACAGGGATTAAACCCTGGTGTGCCCCACATTAATTCTCACAGTTTACCACTTATGTCAATGATGCTGCTGTTGCCTGTAGACTCATATTCAGATCTTCCCAAATGAAATTATTTAGAGCTTCATAGTCGTAGCCCTGTACTAATAGATAATTGTCACTTTATCCACTATCTATATCCTCACCTAGTCATGCGGCTGTGTATCAATAAACCAACCATATAATCTCACTGTTTGAGGAAGTAGACTCAATTCGCAAAAGCTCACAATTAAATATAATATATCAGTCTTTTATATTATATTTTATTTGATTATTGTAATGGGCTCTACATGGGGCTGCCCTTGTCGACTATTCGGATGCTGCAGCTGGTCCAGAATGCAGCGGCCCGGGAGGACTTATTTCTACAAATAAAGGGAGTGGCTATGGGGTCACATTTGGCCCCTTCCATTGCTAATCTTTTTATGATAAGATTCGAGAAAGACACGATACTTAACCCTCAGGTTAATCCATTTTCACTGAAATATCATAGTAACATATAGAAGATTTATAGATGATCTTTTTGTCATGCTCAAAGATAAGAAGTTTTCAACAGATTTCATCAATTGGATTAATTTGCAGAACCCAAATTTGTCATTTACCCTTTCAGTAGACAGTAATTCAATCCCATTCATGGACATAAATATCCTTAGAACTCAAGACAACAGACTGAACATGAAACTGTTTAGAAAATAATCAGACAGAAATACTTACCTTCACTATAGCTCCTTCCACCCCCAAGCACTAAAAGATAACTTACCTTTTGGCATTTTTACAAGAGCTATGAGGAACTCCTCGTTACAGAGTGACTTTGAGGATGCGGCAGGACAAATTAGAGAAAATTTGGTAGATAGAGGATATCTCCAGAGGGTTGTAAATAGAGCATTAGAAAGGACAAGAATCCTAGGGAGGCAACAAACTCAGACCTCTCAACAAATATCATCACAACAGAGAATACAATGGTCTTTGGAGTTCACTCCCATGGCGTATAGCATTATAAAGATCATTTGTCGCCACTGGCATATCCTTGATAGTGTCCCAGGTTGTCATGTGAGACCATTGGTTAGTTTTAGAAAGACCCGCAACATAGGAAATATTATTTCTTGAGCCAATGTGAGGCTGCTCCAGAATCCAATGAAGAGTGTAGGGCATTACAAATGCCAAAACTGGGGAGCGTGTAAATATACTCTGGATACAAAAGTTGTAAGTTTTCCAGGACTGAAGTCCCCAATCACCTTAAAACAGTTGTCAAATTGTAACAGTTCAGATTGTGTATATTTAATTTTTTTTTCCCTGCCAGTAACTCTATGTGGGTAAAACGAGATGCATGATTAGGATTCGGATAAATGAGCATTTGTCCAGAATTAGGAACACAAATTTGATAGCTCCCTGGTACAACATTTCTTGGAAAATGGACACACAACAGAAGATTTACAATTTATTGTTTTTGAAACTGTTAGATCTAAAGCACTTGAAAGAATGGTTATAAATACTATTTTATTGAGAAGGGAAGCTTTTTATATCTTTTCTCTAGGCACTATGCACCCTGAAGGGTTGAATTCTGAACAGGATTTCTCGTGTTTCCTGTACGTTTTGCAGTCCAATGACCACGCTTAGCAAGAGGCGAGTGAGTCAGTCCCATATGTCCAATTATATCATTCACCTGTAGGATCTTTAGATGTAGTATAAAGTTGGGTCATACCAGTAACTAGTAACGTTATTGCCCGAAAAGAAAAAACTGAAGGATGCATAAACGCATGTAAGTACAATGTAAGAGAATATTCTGTTGAACTGGTAAGGAAATTATATATATATATTATTCCACTTCCTGCTGGTTTGAAAGCAATGAGATGAACTGTGAGGTGTTGTGGGACATACACTATGTCAAAGCAAGGTACAGTATAGGTCATGCCTCCAATGAAGTGGAATGTCTCCCCACAAATTCTTCAAAAGAATACAGCACAACAACCCCACACCTATTTCCTCAGTCTGTTTTTCCTTGAGAGGAGTCTGTGTTGGAGCAAGTAGGGGGCACTTTCTCTCTTTCTCTTATTGAAACACATGATAGTAATGTGTGTGTTCATGGCCACTAGCCTATCCCCTCTCTCTTTCTCACTCAAGTGGGTTTCTGCCTATGAAAGCTGGAGCAACAGCTAGAAGAGTTGAATTGGCAGCTGAAAATGCTCAATATTTTAGGGCTTTTCCTTTACAACAAGTACTGTATTAAGGAAGTAAGGTTATAGCATCTTCTTCCACAGTTTGCCAGAGGCATGTGATCCTCACTCCAGCATCTGAATATGAGGAAAAACATATTGTAAGCTCATCTGATTAACAGATCTGCTTTGCATGGAATTAAACAACCCTTGGTTCATCAAGCTTAATAATGCTGACTCTGAACAGCAGTGGCTCTTTGAGGTTGAGCTATTTGTATATTAATTAGCTTTATGCACCATGTCTCTTGCAGAGAATAGCAGGGGTCTTTTTCAACTGTGCTCCTTGACTTCCAGTATAACAGAAGATGTCCTCTTAACACTGCAGGAGGTGTAGGCAGCAGTTTCTCTGTTTAAAAATACAGGAGGAAGAGTAAGGAAGGCATTTCACAATGGGTGGTTGTCCGTGCCTATGGAAAGATCAGCAAAGAGAAGGAATTTTTAAACAAGGGAGGAAAGCATTGACAGTTCTGCTCAAGAGTTTCTTATGTAATTCCTTGTCCAGCTGAGTGAAGGTGTTCTTGAACTTCAATTCCCAGAAGCCCTGATCAGCAGGGAGTGCTGGTAATTGAACTCCAAGAACTCCTGGAGTGCCAAGGTTGGCCATCACTGATCTAGGCTAACTGGGTTGCTGATGTTCTGTTCCTGGGAAAAGAACAGGTTCTTTCTGCTTGGATAGGAGTTCCTGCTGTTTGCAACTGTAGTGAAAGAAGACAGCAAAACAAGGTGCAGAGGAGATGAAGTGTCTCATTTTGTCCTGTGGATCTGGATGCTTTTCCTGGCTGGTGGCATAATTTTGCTCCCTTAGCCTCCACAGCATGGTTCCTAAGGCTAGTTTAGTCAGTGTCATTCCTTCTTAACTGCAGAACAGGAACTCAATGTATAAAAGCACACAAATGCCAAATTAAAGCAGTACAAGAAGCAGTTGAACCTTACTCAGTGGCACAGGAAGACAAAATGAAGACAGAACTTCCAACCTGGTGTGAGAGAGAAACACTCCACCATATACAGCATTGCTAGTACTACTTTGGGATGAGAATCCGAAACAGGAAAGCTGTTGTGAATGACAGTGACCAGCACTCTGACCATTACTGAAGAGCAGAGTAGATGTTCTCTGCTTTGGATGAACAACAAACTTTGTGGAAAATTAGCATCAGCAATGACATAAGATAAGACTCTGAAGACATCTGTATCTCAAATGAAGTGAAGGATCCAGCTCCTGCCTGAGGAAGCTGTGGGATTCTGCCTAACAGCAAAGCTAAGCCCTGCTTGTGTATGATGGCATGCCAGCTTATTTAGCAAAGGTAAGAGACTAGTTTGGCTTGTTCCTTCATCTTATTGATCATTCTAGTTGGCTTGACCACCATCTTACCAGTCTCAGTGAGCACTATGTGCCATTCCTCATAATATGTTCTGAAATGTCTGCAAAAGTTCGGGGTGGGGGGTGGGGAGGGACACAACTAACCCAATTCAGTGGTGGAGAGGAGCAGAATTTAGATTCAACAGTGAAATCCCAGTATCTCATATGATGGTGGGGATGCAAGGGTTGTTGGAAACTTGAATGATCTTTTAAAATTGCTATTCTGCTTTATTTTGCTGACATCTTTTCCTCCCTCCTTAAAGCCTGGGTCACCTCTTTTATTGTCTAGTCATTTGTTTCTGCTTTTTTTAAAATTAGCTTCCTCTTGCTTCCTCTGCATGGCTGCATCTGAGTTTTATATCACCATGTAATATCACAAACATTCCAAGAATGAATCTGAACTTCCAATTGTTTCCATACTTGACTTTTTTGTGACAGTCCCAGCAATTTAGTTTCCATGGAAGAACCAGGAAGGCCTGCCTTTGGGTAAGCGATCTGATTGCCGGGTATAATAATGAGTGTCACAAACACAATCGCATTTATATGATTTTTATTGGCAACCTCTGAGAAGAATTATAGCCATAGAGCAACTTGTTAAAGCAAATTTGAGTGGCCGCAAGCATTGCACATCTGTCCCCACTCTTACAGAAGCTGCACATTTCCCTCTCCCCACCTTTCTCCCCTCATATAAGAAGAATTCTCATTACTCAGTCAAATAATTAAAATATACAGTTAAAGGTGCTTATCGTCTTTCTGTATTTGTTAAAGCTGAAGCGGTTTGCCTGCAAAGAGGGCCAACAGTTCAGCTTGTACCTTATTATTGGCATCAAATGAGAAGAGAGGATTCACTTGAGAAAGCCTTGATGCTGTGAAATGTGGAGGGCAAAAGAAGAAGGGGGCAGCAGAGAATGAGATGGTTTGATGGCATTGTTGACGCAATGGGCACAGAGCTGAGCAGGTTGAGGAGGATGGTGGAAGATAGGGGTGCCTGGCATATGATGGTCCATGGCATTGCAAAGGGTCGGACCTGACTATGTGACTGATCAACAAAAAATATAAATATTGCAGCTGATACTTAAATTGTTTTCGCATACCTTTCCCCCCTCATCAAGCTGTTCACAAACCTCTGAAAGGGAGGTCAGAGATAATTTCATTTTCATTTAGAGTTTTAAAATCAAACTAAACTGAATGACTTTTTAAATGGCAGCCCCTAAGAGTATATAATGTTCCCTACCCCTTGTGATTTATGTTAAAATTAAGTCTAACCAGTGGTGGGCTCCATTTTTTTACTACCACACTGTGGCTATGGTATGGTGTGCGTGGCCAGGGCATACCTGTCAAGTATCCCAGATTGGTTGGGATTTCCCGTATTTCCACACTGCTTCCTCCACTTTCCCGCCGCCATGCCATAATTTGACGAGCAGGGAAAGTAATTACTGCACATGTGCGTATGCACAGAACCCTTCTGCACATGTGCAGAAGAGTTCTGCACAGAAAGGTTCTGCGCAGAAGGGTTCTGCACAGGTCCCGTATTTTCTGGAGCCGCGCTTGATGGGTATGGGCCAGGGGGAAAGCCCTGCATTGCCCCTGAATTATGACTACTTTATTTCAAAACTTGGATGGGTGGGGCCAGACAGAATTTCTGCTACAGGTTTTGGCAAACTGCTGTGAACCTGCCGATGCCCACCTCTGAGTCTAGCCCATAACATTTTGTACTAGAGAGGGCACCCTTCTCCATTCCATGTATAGAAGCTAACTGGAGAGGAACAGCCCAAGCCTTCCCATGGACTGAGATGGGAAGCAACGGGTTGTTTCCCAAACAACTGCATGGCCTATAGGAAAGAGAGGCTATCCTCCATTCCCCATGATAGGAAGAGGCAGCAGTAACAACAGTACCTCCTTCTGGCTGTACTTCATTGAGGAGGAGGAGAGAGCAGAATAGTAGCATCTTCCCCTCCTCTTAGGGCAAAGACAGGTTGCAGAAGAAGCTTGCTTACTTTGATGAGCAAAGACAGTTAGTCGCAGTAGCCAAGGCCTCATGAAGGCCCCAGGAGCCCTGGTGGCACAGTGGTTAAACTGCTGTACTGCAGCTAGAATGTTGTGAGTTAATTCCTGACCAGGGCTCGAGGTTGACTCAGCCTTCTACCCTTCTAAGGTTGGTAAAATGAGTACCCAGCATGTTGGGGGCAAAATGCTAATTAACTTGTGAACCGCTGTTATGTATGCATGTACAATGTTACTTTAAATATATGAATGTAACCAGTCCACAATCACAATGTATCTCAGCTGTTAAGGAACGCGAGCAAGCCGCCCATAGAGGGCAGCTGCGAGCGTTCAGTCTCACATGGTCCACATTGCCCAAATCACGAACAGCTGCGGGAAATTCCCCACATGATCAGGAGCTACAGAAAACAACTGCAGAAGAGAAAACAACTGCAGAAGAGAGGCGTGACCTGGGCGAGGCCACGCCGGTAGCAGCCAATGAGCTACCATGCAACAAGATTCAAATGTATTGTGTTATGGTATATAATGAGATGTATCTTCCCCATTACCTCATGTTCGTGCTGAGCATCAATGAATAAACCTGTGTTAGTCCTTCCTGCGACTCCTTCTTTGTCTTCCGTGCAAGACACTAAATTGGCGACGAAGGTGGGATCGATGGCGAATCCCAAGGTCAAGCCGTACCAGTTCGATGTCAGCGAGCCCGAACAATGGGAGCTCTACGAGTGCCAGTTTCGGCACGCCATGGAGGCTGCAGGCGTCGCCGCCGCCGCGAAGATGCACTCCCACTTCCTGTCTCAGGTGGGGCCGGCCACGCTGCGGATCCTGATGACCCTGGTGGCCCCCCCGGAAGGTGGACGAGGTGCCCATCGACCATATCCTGGAGAGACTGCGTGAGCATTTCCAGCCGCCCGTCTCGATTTTCCCAGCCCGGGTCGCGTTCCACAGGCGAGACCAGCGACCGGGCGAATCTGTGTCCGCCTATGCGGCGGCCCTCAGGCTTGCAGCGGTGCATTGCCAGTGGGACGACCTGGACCAGGCCCTCCGTGACCGCATGCTGTGCGGTTTGAGGGACGAGGAGCTTCAGAGGAGGCTCATGACCCGCGACCATCGCCTCACGTTCAACGAGGTACTGCGGGAGGCGCAAGCAGCCGAGGAGGCCGGGAGCGGCGTCCGGCTATTCAAGTCCCGAGGGGCCACGTCCGAGAGGGCCAAGTCACCAGTGCAGGCGGCCCGGCGGACACCAGCAAAGACGGCCTGGCGGGCCCCCAAGCCACCCGCCGCCGCACCAACGCCGTCCGAGGAGTCCTCCACGACAGCGGATCCCTACTCCAGTGAGGACGACGACGTCCAGAGGATCAAGAAGCGAGGTGAGAGGTGGCAGATCCGAGAACGGCAGGACCGCCACTGCGACGGTTGTGGGGCGGCCCACGACCGCACGAGGTGTCCGTTCCGGAAGGCCGAGTGCCACAACTGCGGCCGAAAGGGACACATCGCCTGAGTATGCAGGCGCGGACGAGTCGAGGACAAGGGCAGTTCCAGCCATTCCCAGATGCACCAACGAAAGGCGGCCGGCACCAGGAAGGTCTCAGCCGGCCACAGCGAGGACGGTGTGAACCGCGTGGGCCTGAAGCACTGGCAGTTCTTCATAGAGGTACTGTTGCAGGGGGTCCCAGTGAGGATGGAGATAGACTCAGGGTCTTCTTATTCCATCCTGTCCCAAAAAGAGTTTATGCGCATTCCCCCAGAGAAACGGCCCAAACTGCGGGCCATGAGATCCAACCTACGGGACGTGCAGGGAAATGGGATCCCAGTGTTGGGGGTGGGGAACTTCAAGGTGAAGTTCAAGAACTACTCCGAGAAACTGCCCCTAGTGGTCCTAAAAGGGGGGAGGTGCTGCCTTTTGGGAACGCAGTGGTTTGCTCCCCTTGGGATCGAACTGTCCGGCATTAACGCCATCGAGACTGACCCAATGCAGGACGTGTGCGACGCACACCCGGACGTTTTCAAGAAGGGGCTCGGGAAATACAAGGGGCCCCCGGTTTCCTTTGAGCTGGACCCAGAAATCCGGCCCATCCGCCTCAAGCCAAGGAGAGTGCCCTTCGCCCTCAAGGACAAGATTGAGGCAGAACTGGACAAATTGGTGGGGCAGGGGATTTTGGTTCCAGTTGACTCGGCGGAGTGGGAAACGCCGATTGTTACAGCCCTCAAGTCAAATGGGGAGGTCAGAATTTGTGCGGACTATAAATGTACGATAAATAAGGCCATTCGGCCAAATGCATACCCGGTGCCTGTGGTCAGCCATTTGCTGGCCACGCTACATGGGGGGAGGTTTTTCGCCAAGTTAGATTTGGCCCAGGCGTATCAGCAGCTCTCTGTAACCCCGGCTGCTGCCGCCACGCAAACGATCATAACGCACAAGGGGGTGTTTAAGGTAACGCGCCTTCAGTTTGGCGTGAATTCGGCCCCCGGAATTTTCCAGTTCCTCGTGGAACGCCTTTTAAAGGGGCTTCCAGGCGTCCTCCCATACATCGACGACGTGTTGATAACAGCGGGGAGCGAATTAGAGTTAGCCCAGAGGCTAGATGGGGTTCTCTCAGTGTTCGAGAGGGCAGGACTTCGATTGAGGAGGGACAAGTGCGTATTCTTCGTGAGGGAGGTAGAGTTTCTAGGGTTTAAGGTAACCCCGGATGGAATCAAACCCTCCGAGTCCAAGGTAGCGGCCGTGAGAGACGCCCCTCGCCCCACCGCGAAACCGGAGCTGCAGTCATTCCTAGGGCTCCTAAATTTCTATCACTCCTTCCTGCCTCGGAAGGCATCGGTCGCGGAGCCACTGCACGCGCTACTTAAGAAGGACGCGGTTTGGCGGTGGGGGGACAAGCAGGAGAGGGCATTCAAGGAGCTTAAGTCACTCCTGTCTTCGGATGCGGTCCTGACCCATTTTGATCCGAAAAAACCAGTGGTGCTAGTCTGTGATGCGTCCCCGGTGGGGGTGGGGGCGGTCCTGTGCCACGTGTTGGAGAGCGGGAGGGAAGCCCCGGTGGCGTACTACTCAAGGTCCCTCTTGAAAGCCGAGCGCAATTACGCGTAAACAGCTAGGGAGGCCCTAGCAATAATCGCGGGAACCAAGAAGTTCCACGATTTCTTATACGGCCGCGAGTTTACGGTAGTGACAGATCACAAGCCGCTGCTGGGGATCTTCACTACCGGCAAACCAACCCCACAAATTCTATCCCCCAGGATGCTGCGTTGGGCCATTTTTCTCAATGCCTACCAATATGAGCTGGTCTATCGCCCAGGGAAGGAGATCTCCCATGCGGACGCCCTGTCCCGATCCCCTCTCCCTAGTTTAGGGGACCCCACGTGTGAGGTAGAGCAGGAACACCAAGTCCTGCTGATTGAGTCTCTCGACTCACCCCCAATTGTGCCGGCCGACCTCGCCAAGGCCACGGCGGCCGACAAGATCCTGGCCCAAGTTAGTTCCTGGGTTAGAAAAGGGTGGCCCACCTCTCCCCCTGAGGAACATTTCAAGCCGTTTTTCAGGCGCAGAGTAGAGCTTTCTCTGGAAAGGGGCTGCTTACTCTGGGGCCAGCGGGTGGTTATCCCAGAGAAGCTGAGGGCCAAGGTGCTGAGGCTACTGCACACCAGCCACCCCGGGATCGTGCGCTCCAAGGCTCTGGCCATGAGCTTCTTTTGGTGGCCCCAGATAGACGGGGACATAGAACGCCTAGTGGGCATGTGCGAGAGCTGCCAGAGCTCTCGGCCCGAGGAGTCCCGGTTACCCCATAGGGAATGGGATACGGCCCGCGGGCCATGGTCCCGGATCCATGTCGACTTCGCCGGCCCTTTCCGCGGGTCCATGTTTCTCCTGGTAGTCGACTCCTACTCCAAGTGGTTGGAGGTAATCCCCATGAACAGCACGTCCTCTGCCGCAACCATTAAACAGTTGCGGAAGCTGTTTGCCTGCTTCGGCCTGCCAGACGTCCTTGTGAGCGATAACGTGAGTACCTTCACGTCGACAGAGTTCAAGATGTTTATGGAGAGGAACGCCGTCAGGCACATAACCGCTGCCCCGTTTCACCCCGCCACAAACGGTCAGGTAGAGCGCCAAGTGCGCACTATGAAAGACGCACTGCGGCGCATGGGTCCCGGTGAGTTGAACCTGCATCTGTGCCAGTTCCTCATCTGCTACAGGACAACCCCTTTAGCGTCAGGTTTTTCCCCAGCCGAACTCCTCATGAGGAGGCGTCCGGTAACACTGTTTGACCGGATGGATCCGTCCAGGGTGGAGGATGAAGGGAGAAACATAAGCATAGGGGGAGAGAGCTCCAAAAGTTTTGCGGTAGGGGACCCGGTTCACTGCAGAAACTACGCGGCCTCGGGGCCAGCGTGGGTGCCAGGGACAATTGTTGAGCAAACGGGGCCGGTATCCTACAGGGTCGAGACTAGTTCAGGTCTACTCTGGAGAAGGCACGCCGACCAACTCCGAAGGCGAGTTACCGGCGAGGGGGAATCAGCGTTAGGGTCCTCCCCCACCCGCATTACCCAAGGGGGAGACACGGCGGAACCCGCGGACACGGATGCATATCCTGGGTTCCCAACCACAGAGGAGGATACTTTGAAAGAGAGGGATCAGTTTGATGATGATTATGAGTTGCAGTACCAGGGGGGTGTAGCGGAGTGGTCCCCCACCCGTCCTAGCGAGAAGAGGGGTTTCAGTTCAGCCCCTGGTACTTCCAGTCCCCCTAGCCCTTTTGTTTTGGAGTATACAATAGCTCCTGCTCCCCGGAGACCAACACCCCCAAGACAGGCAACAGGGGTGAGTCCGCCCACCACAGTCTCTAGAACGCCCGGACAGGCAGCGGGGGGTGGCGAGGCCACGAGGGCCTCTTCGTCGGTCCCGAGATTCGTACTGGGGGGTCCCCAAACTCCTCAAACGGCAGGCAGGGATTCACTTCCCAACTATTCATTCCATTCCCGTCCCCCAATGCAAGGTTACCACAGACGCCACACCGAGCCGCTAATGAGTCCCCCCTTTCCATTGCAGGGCAGGACTCCGCGGAACCAGGAGCCTCCGGCTCCCCTGTGTTAAGTCAAGCGGCCGCACGCCCCAGGCGCACATGCGGCAAGCCACAATGGTTGAGGGACTTCGTCCCATCCTAGGGGGAGGGATGTTATGTATGCAGCATGTACAATGTTACTTTAAATATATGAATGTAACCAGTCCACAATCACAATGTATCTCAGCTGTTAAGGAACGCGAGCAAGCCGCCCATAGAGGGCAGCTGCGAGCGTTCAGTCTCACATGGTCCACATTGCCCAAATCACGAACAGCCGCGGGAAATTCCCCACATGATCAGGAGCTACAGAAAACAACTGCAGAAGAGAAAACAACTGCAGAAGAGAGGCGTGACCTGGGCGAGGCCACGCCGGTAGCAGCCAATGAGCTACCGTGCAACAAGATTCAAATGTATTGTGTTATGGTATATAATGAGATGTATCTTCCCCATTACCTCATGTTCGTGCTGAGCATCAATGAATAAACCTGTGTTAGTCCTTTCTGCGACTCCTTCTTTGTCTTCCGTGCAAGACACTAAAACCGCCCAGAAAGTGCACTAAGCACTATGGGGTGGTATACACTGTACGTGTAATTACTATTGCTTCCCACGGCTGGAGAAGAATGAGGAGGTTGCAGACATTTGTGCCTAAACCGAGCAACATACAATGTAGAACAGGCATCTTCTTCAGTCCAGTGCTTGGGGTGCTGCTGGTGGTCATCTTGCATTCAGGTTGAGGCAGTATGGGGAGACTGATAAAGAAAATCAAGAGGAGGTGGTCTTTTTAGTTACTCCTCCTTTAGTGCCTTGGTTGTGAACCCTCCAGAGCCCAACCTATGGCTCCTTTGGCAAGTTGTGAGCAGTACATGTTGCTTGTATTTCTTTCTTTTCTTCCCACAGCCAGAGATGGCAACCCATGGCTGCTGCTCCATGCATTAACTCATTTTTACTGCTGCTACCACATGCCTTTTCTTAGGCATAATAAGGCAGCTCCTTCTGTTTCCTCTCTCCATCTTTGTTAGGGTGGAGCAACCATGCCTGGAGGTAGGGAGAATTGAGCAGTGCTGCTACACTGGGTCACTGGGAGGGTAAAGCTGCGCAAGAGTGATGATGTCCTTCTCTTGTTCCTTGCCTCCATCTTGGATAATGGAGTGAAAGGGCAGCCATGCTGCTTTCTCCTCCTCCTCCTCCTTATGTCAAGGTCCACTTAGCTTTGGGCCACTCCAGAGGAGTGGCAATGACAGGGGGGAAAGGCACATTCACCAGCACATTCACCAGCAGTTGCCTCACCTAGCCTAGCACATACCTGTCAAGTTTCGGGAAATTTCTGTCAAACCCCCATATTTTACACTCTTTCCCGCCATCAACATTTTGCTTTGCCTCATGGTAGGGCAACTCTAGGTCCAGGTCAAAGTATAATGCTCTGTTCTGCCGAGGGATACTGGTTGCTTTCCAACAGTTCTGTCTCAAGCTAATTCAAGATATCACCTGATCAGATTGTGCTCAGTGTCCCCCATGTTATCTGAACCAGAAAGTGGAGAAACACAACCTTTAGAAATGTTATGCTGGGGCCAAAGAACCTGATTAAAGATTATCAGAAAGTGATTGGTAATGTGCAATAATCCTCGTTTCCTAAAGAGAGAAAAAGCTCCCCTGCCCTTAATTTGTTAAGAATTAGTTATTAGGCATCTTCTATGTGATAAAATCTTTAGGTCCAGAGGAAGAACAAGTGACCAGTTGTGAAGGCTCCATTCCACAGAGGAAACCTCCTTGCTCATATCTGTAGATATTGATAATTATTTCATAAAGATTAGAGCATATATTTGAGGCAAAAGTATATTTCCCCCTGTTATACCATTATCCTTCTAAAGGTTTCCCTTGCTCAAAAGCTAGTCATATCTGACTCTAGGGTTCAGCGCTCATCTCTGTTTCAAAGCCAAAGAGCCAGCGCTGTCTGCTTCTGCAGATGTTTCTGTGGTCATGTGGCAGGCATGACTAGAGCGCTGTTACCTTCCCACCAAAGTGGTCCCTTTTTATCTACTTGGAATTTTTTGCTTTCAAACTGCTAGGTTGGCAGGAACTGGAAGAGAGAGGGGAGCTCATTCCGTTCTGTGGTACTCGGGAATTGAACTGCTGACCTTCTGCCTCCCAGTCAGCATCTTAGCCTTCTAGGGAAGGGAAAACTTTCAGTGCTATCCTCTGAAATACCAGAAACACAAATGAAGCAACACTATCTCCCAGGTGATAAATACAGGACAAAATAGGCTAATTGCCAAATACACACTCTGATGAGGATATGTTGTTGGATCTGGGCCACGAAACGGGTTGCGCAAGCTGGATCGGGGCCGTGAAGTGGCCGGTGGGTCCCGGAGGAGACTGGTCAAGCAAAGACAAATGAGGCAAGATGGAGCGAAGACCAGTGTTTAATGATGACAAATCAGAAGCATTTATGCTGTTCTGGCTGCGTGCATATGCATAGCGATACAGTGCGAACCCTGACTTCACACATCATGTTTACACAAGTTAATTGGGGAAGTCTACACCAGGGGAAGTTCATTATCTAACTTAATTAACTACCGGGGACATACATTGTTCCTCGTTATCAGGAGTAAACAAGTGGCCAACATTGACACTAGGGCTTTAAGGAATCCGCAGACATGAGATTACCTATTACATGCCTAGCGAGTTAGTCATTAGCTCTCCATTGTCTGAGCTGCCTGTCAGATCAGCTATTGATGAATTAAACTCTATCTAATATTCTGCTCCCCCAATTTCTGTCCCCTCGGGAACCCATGGTGACGAGGTGATCTTCATCACCAGGGTTCTGTCAGGGACAGTATACCAATTGCGCTCGTGGAACCCACACTCCCCCTTTATTTGTTTAATTGGACCTGACAGACGGCTCGACGTAGGAGCGGCATCAACTGACGTGGAGTGAGGACATCCTGGGGTTTTCTCCATGGGGGACACCTTGACATCAGTGAGGGAATACATTGCGCAAAACAACAAACCGCTGTTCCCAGTATTATCATCCCCACAATCACCTTGAGTGTCATTTGTAGCCAATTCCATTGGAACCAGGACCATAACGAATTCCACCACCCCCATGTAGCATCTTTCTTGATATTTTTAACCAAGGTATGGAGATCTGTGAGTTGACTTTGTACCTTGCGAGAGTTGTCCGTGAGGTTAAAACAACACATGCCATGGACTGACTCGCAACCCAAATGGTGTAACAGTAGGAGGTAATCGATAGCTGCTTGATTATCCAATATGGCATGGCGAAGCTCTGTCTGCTCTTGATTAAGCAGCGCTATCGCTGAGGAGGTGTGGTTAATGGCTTTTGCCAAAGCGCAAGCCAATTGACCAATTCTCCGAGCGTTGCCTATGGCTAAGCCTGGCATGCCAAACAAGCTGACTGCCAATGAAACATACTCAGCTTTACTCAGAACCTTGATGTTGCTATCACATGAACTGTCTAACTGGGTGGCACGAGCGTGCCATATGTGGGGAGGTACATTAATGCTTGGGGCAACCTTGTCTTTAGTGGGAAGCAACAGTGTCAAACGACTGATACAACAGAAGGAATCAGATACATTTGCAGGAATGTAGTTCCAAGTATAGTGGTTACATGCAAAAAACAATCCTGAAGGCAAAGTAACGTGAACAAACATCGAGTTAATAGTCTCTTGGTTATCACAAGTCCAAGTGCTGTTGCTGGGGTCGAGGCAACGGTGCTGTGGCCCTTCGACCGTGGAACAGCCGGTCATGCGAGCACAAGTTGAGTTCAGGCTGACCACCACTCGGGGGGTGTACAGAGTGGCCGTGTCAGCCGGTAGGACTTTCATGACTTGAGTTCCCCAGTGTACATATGTTGAATAATCAGTCTTGTGAAATGGGCCAAATATCCGCTTCACCAACCAGTCACCGTTCCTGATGCACGCATCTGGGGAGTGAGACACTGGGATGAGACAAGTACTGAGAAGAGAGGCAGAATCAGTGGTCTGCCTCAGGCAAAAATTGGACTGATTGACGAGGTTTGCCAATCTTTCCCAAACGTTGTAGTGTAGCCAGGCGGAGAGAACTCCACCTGGCATCAGGTTATCCGCTTCCAGTGAAGCTGCTTGAGCGCCTCCCCACGCAAGCAGGGAAAGGATCAAGATGATGGTGGTCATCAAGGAATTAGAAGTGATCTGGGAAAAGGCTGCAACCAAGATGTTCTCCAGCGTCAGTTCCTTGTTCTCCTGCCGAACAGTGTCCGCCACCTCCTGGCACAGGGACTTGGCCATCCCCCAGGTGATCTTCGGTGCTGGCATCTGCTGTTGTCGCCTCCTCCGCTTGGCTCTCCCCATCAGGGTTAATCCCTCCATCTCTGGTATCAGGTCCAGGAGTGCCTAGGTCCACGCCATTGGACTCGAAATGAGACTTGACACACCGGGCTGGAAGCCAGATGACACCTGTAGGAGACATAATTGCAGCATACCCTCTTCCCCATGTTATGAGTGGTGCCGGGCCCTTCCAAGAAGGATCCGGTGGCACTCGGTAACACACCATCGGCCGCGGGAGAGCCTCCGTGCGATGGAAGTGCTTCTCCTGCGGAGTGTAATCCGAAAAAACATTGAGGTGATTGTACGTAAACAATACCTTGTTCAGACAATGCTGTACCTGACCCTGATTTTTGGGGAGGGCTAGTTCCCCCCTTTCTGTTTGTTTGTCAATGAAGGACTTGAGTGTCTGATTCACCCGCTCCACAATCGCTTGCCCTTGCGGATTGAATGGAACACCAAAATAATGCTTAATGTCCCAGGTGACCATGAAGGTGGCCAACTGCCTGGAGCTATAAGCCGGACCGTTATCAGTCTTCATGTGCCGTGGTTTGCCCATGGCCGCAAAGCAGGAAAGGAGATGCTGCTCCACATGGGAAGCCATTTCTCCCTTCTGAGCTGTAGCCCAAACAAACTGTGAAAAAGTGTCTATGCAAATGTGCATGTACTGCCATTTTCCAAACTGTGGAACGTGTGTGACATCCATCTGCCACACCTGATTGGCCTCCATCCCTTGTGGGCCCCCCCTGCACAATGCGGGCAGGAACGGACTATGCCCTGGGCTTGGGAAAGTGGCAGGTTGAACTGCCGTGCAAGTGCTTTGGTGTTTTGATGAAAAAATGCATGACTCTGAATCGGAGTCATGAAGACTCCCAAAACTGACCTTTGCTGAATTTCCTTTGCAGCCGCATCCGCTCTACTATTGCCCACGGAAATCGGACCAGGCAAATCCTGGTGACTTCTGATGTGGGTGATATAGAGCGCTTCGGTGCAGTTCCGCAAATGAAATTGAGTTGTGAGGAAAAGACCTAACAAGTTCTTGTCTATCGCAGGAGTGATGTACGCTTCCGCTAGACTGTGAAGCAAATTCCGGACATACTGGCTGTCAGTTATGATATTAAAGCGTTCCTTGGCAAAGCTGCACAAGGCGATGTTCACTGCTGCCAATTCTGCCCGCTGCGCGGATTTCTGCGGAAGAGTCAGAAGCTTGCACCAAGCCTGTCCCTCTTGCCAAGTAAGAACACCATATGTAAGACCCCCATCAGTGAAAACTGTCCTAGCTCCCTGAAGTGGAACCAGGGACATTAACTCACACAAACTGACTGTCTGCGTTTGAAGCGAGACGAGTCTGGGGTCTTTCAGCAAATAGTATGCCAAACATCTAGTGAATCCTTCCAATGCAATCGGAAGTGAGTCACCGAGCTGCATCAGCTGCTGAATCTGATCTTTTGTGAATAGAACAACGATCTTCGCCAAATCGTGCCCTGAGATATCCCTAGCTCTCAGCCTACCTCGGTAAATCACCATGGAGACCAGTTCCTGTGGAGGAACGATGTTTTGGGAAGAAGTGTGTGGTAAATACACCCATTCCACGATACTCGCCCCTCGCTCGGAGTCTACGCCTAGAGCTCCAGTGAACATGTTTCCCGTCCGGACTATGTACAGGTTTAGAACAGGAGCATATGGCCCCTGACTAATCCTGTCCACCCATCTCTGGCTGAGAACTTGGTTGACCTTTTCGAGAGTCAAGCGAGCCTCTCAAGGAATGTGTATCCGGTCTGCCGGCTGCTTACTTAGCATTAGCAGCGAGAAGAGCGGCTTCAGAAGTTCCGTATCTAGTCTAAAATACGGTCTAGCCCAATTGATATTCCCCAGAATCTGTTGCAATTCTATAAGGGTGACTGAATCTTTGAGATTGATCTGTGGCAAAACTGGTGCTGCGAAAGAACAGAGAAGCTGATGGCCCAAGTATGAGAAGGGCTCAGTTCTCTGAACTTTCTCTGGGGCAATGAGTAACTCTTTCTCCCCCAGAGTGGTCTGGAGGTCACTAAACATTTCGCTGCCGAGTTGCGCCGCCGCGACCAAGATGTCATCCATAAAATGACATACTAAGACTGTGGGGTGAAGGTTTTAAAACTTTTCCAGTGCGTTGTGAATGTAAATTTGGCACAGGGTGGGCGAGTTGAGCATCCCCTGTGGCAAAAATTTCCACGCGTAACGTTGCATGGGCTCTCTGTGGTTCACGACTGGCACTGTAAAAGCAAACCTTTCCTGATCCCTTACATCTAAAGGAATGGTATAGAAACAGTCTTTTAAGTCTACGACCAAGAGCTCCCAACCCTCGGGGATCATGTTCGGATTCGGGATGCCGCATTGAAGTGGACCCATTGGCTGAATACATTTATTGATCTCTCTTAGATCATGAAGGAGTCGCCACTTCCCTGACTTCTTTTCAATAATGAATATGGGCGAATTCCAGGGACTGGTGGACCGTTCTATATGTCCTGCGTCTAGCTGTTCTTTGACCAGCTGTTTCAGGGTGACTAATTTCTCCCCTACTACCGGCCATTGCTCTACCCAGACTGGCGTGTTGGTAAGCCATTTAAGCGGTAAAGCCATTACCCGAAGGTAAGAGTGGCACGGTACTGCTGTAAGATGTCTCGCCCCCAAAGGTTGACGTGCACATCCAAAATGTGCAGCCGAATGACCGCTCTGCCATCAGCTTCGGGGATCGTGACCTCTACCCAATCCTGGCTTCTAAACACTTCCTGAACACTGCCTACCCCCCACACATCGGAGACCAGCTCGAGAGCCCACTCACGTGGCCATTGACTCTGACTGACCATGCTGACGTCAGCTCCCGTATCTAATAGCCCGTCAAAAGGTATTTTATTTAAAAATACCTTTATGACTGGCCGCTGCAGCCACTCTATGTTGGTTTCCACTGCCGCTAAGACCTGGCATCAATGTACTGCCCCTTCTGCCCTCGAGCGGTCTGCCAACCCAGACTCTGAGCTGTCCCTGAGCCTTTCCTGGCTACCTGCTGGTGAGTGACAAGGAAACATGATCAGTTGCACTAACGTGTCTCCCTTGTGAATGGTTTGGGGTAGGTGTGTCCAGAGTTGAACCTGGAGTACACCCGAAAAATTGGAGTTGATGACTCCCGGAATCACTAGGATTCCTCGCGTTCCTGTGATACTACTTGACAAAACTAAACCTATATAGCCCTTAGGAAGGGGTCCCATGTACTGGGAATTGACCAGATAGACTGTGCCTGGCAAGTAACATGTGCCTGCACATGTGCCTGCACATGTGATTTCTGACTGGCAAGCCAAATCTAGTCCCGCACTGCCCTTAGGTCTGGCCTGCGCCTCCGGAATGCAGGGAATCTAATCCAGCTCTGGCTCTCCCAGAGCGATTGTGGTCTCTGTTTGGACCGGTGCCAGAGACAAGCCCACGCTCCAGTTTCCCAAGTTCAGGCAGTTCCTGGCCCAGTGGAAGCCCTTATTGCATCGTGGACATGGGGTGGTCGGAGCCTTGGGACGACCGGTGCTCTGGTCCTTGCCTTTCTTAGATCGGCATTCTCTAGCGAAATGACCAATCTTGCCACAAGTGTGACATGCTCCTTTGGTCTTGCCTTTGAATTTCCTACCGCCTTGCACCGCCGCTGCCAACAGACCCATTTTGTAGGAATCTGTACCAACGTCGGCACAAGCCCTAATCATGTCGGTAAGAGTCAGATTGGGACAATTGCCCAGTGACTGCAAGATTTTATGGCAGTCAAGGTTGCCGTTGTCTTTCGCCAGCTTCATCATAAGCTCCTGTTGGGCTTGCTCGTTGTCTATCTGCCTACTGACTGCTTCCTCCAATCTGTTAATAAAATCCATGTAGGACTCCTGGGCACCCTGTTTGACTGCTGTGTAATTTTTGGCTGCTTTGCCAGCTGCCGGGACCTTGAGATAAGCCCTGAAGGCTGTCTCAGCCACCAGATGAAGTGTGGCGAGAGGCAAGGTGATCTGCGCATCGACGGATTCGAACTGACCTGACCCATATAGCTGGTCAGGGATTACTGCTCCTCCCATCCTGGCAGCCCTTGCCTGTGCTTCGAGTCGATACTCGCTGTCCCATAGCAAATACTGGCTGGGGTTGAGCATCATTCTCATGACTGCTTTCCAGTCGTATGGAATGAGCATCATAGTTTCACACACTTGCTGAAGCGTGCCCCTAGTGAAGCGACTCTGAAGTCCTGTCTCTGTGATTGCCTTCCATATTGCCATGAGCAACTTATACGGAACCAGCGAATGGGTCGTTTGCTGTTGACCCGTGAAGGCATCTACCTCTAGGTGGACTGGATATATCTGCCTAAGCTCAGCTAGTTCTTCCGCTGACAACTCCCCCTTGCTGGTTTCTTCCTCTACCATGCGCTGGATGGAACTCTTGCCGGTCTGGGAACTTTTAGCTGTCAGGGAAACGCCAGCGTTTCCCATACCTTGCATTCCTTCAGTGACATCTGCAGCTGTCACTAAGGGAAAGCTCCCTATGCTGCCCTGCTTGAACTGAAGTGACGGATAGAGAACCATCAGGGCTGATGGTTCCGACTGTGCTGGGGGGGGGGGGTCTCGGTCTCTATCCGGACTGGGTCTATCTCTGCTATGAGCTTCCTACACTTGCTCCATGTGCTGATTATTTTAGCTGGGGCTCTAGGTTCTTGCCTAATGCAGGCTCCTATCCTATCCCAAAGTTGGAGACTAACCATGCCTGTTTCTGGATAGAAGACAATGTTCCCCCAAGTACACCAAAAGATCCACTAACTGGGTGCTGTGAATGCGTGTACGATTTACCCTGGCCAGGGCCTTGAGTTCCATTAAGTGAACTCTCTGGTTAGCAGTCGGATGTTGTCGCTGCAGACAAGTCCCCATATTACCTGCTGGTCCTTTGAAGTTTCCTCCGCAGGACGAATCGACGCGTCTGAGTCGATTTGGCGTGACCTCCCTCTGGGTAGGTTTGGCGTGACCTCCCTCTGGGTAGGACCCAGAACGTGGACTGCAGCCACAGGCCCTCAGTGGCCTCTGTGATGGAGTCAGGGTTAACAGCTGTCCCTGAGTGGAATGCATTTCCACCGAGCAAGATGCCTCAGAGCTTCAGAGCATTGGAGTGCGCTCTGCCTATGGAATGCCTCACCGCGTAGCTGTCACTCAGATTGGATGGCTTTCTGACCGGAGCTCCTGTGCTGTCCTCTGGGAAGACTCGGACATGGTTCTGGGTAGAACTGGACCAAGGAGATCACTTACTCACAAGTAGAATCATGTCGGGGTCACCATAGGTTGGATCTGGGCCCCAAGGCCGGTTGCGCAAGCTGGATCGGGGCCGCGAAGCGGCTGGTGGGTCCCGGAGGAGACTGGTCAAGCAAAGACACATGAGGCAAGATGGAGCGAAGACCAGTGTTTAATGATGACAAATCAGAAGCATTTATGCCGTTCTGGCTGCGTGCATATGCATAGCGATACAGTGCGAACCCTGACTTCACACATCATGTTTACACAAGTTAATTGGGGAAGTCTACACCAAGGGAAGTTCATTATCTAACTTAATTAACTACCGGGGACATACATTGTTCCTCGTTATCGGGAGTAAACAAGTGGCCAACATTGACTCTAGGGCTTTAAGGAATCCGCAGATGGGAGATTACCTATTACATGCCTAGTGAGTTAGTCATTAGCTCTCCATTGTCCAAGCTGCCTGTCAGATCAGCTATTGATGAATTAAACTCTATCTAATATTCCGCTCCCCCAATTTCTGTCCCCTCGGGAACCCGTGGCCACGAGGTGATCTTTATCACCGGGGTTCTGTCAGGGACAGTATACCAATTGCGCTCACGGAACCCATATTATGTAATCAATAATTTTCTATGTCTAGAAACTATGCCCTGCATCTAGGTTGCTTAGTGATCAAGTTATTTGGCTATGGAACCAGAGGTTGGGAACTTGATTCCCCTATTTTACTTCCTAAGAGAAGCATTAGCCTGTGTAGCCTTTGGCAAGCTGCACAGTCTAAGGGTACCTCTGGAGGAAAGGAAAGATAAACCACTTCTCAGTACTCTCCACCCAAGAGGCCCAGAGGGAAATTGCCAAAAAAGCAGAATTGACTTGATGGTATACAATTATTATGTCTAGATATGGAATCAATATCTCCTCTAGAGGGCCCACAGATTCCTTCCATTCTCAATATACCAAGCCTAGGGATGGGCAGATCCATCTTTTTCACTTTCTCTCACATTTGAATTTGGGTGAATTTTGTCAAATCTGGGTAAAAAAATGAACATTAATGAAATTCTTTCCCATTCCTAGTATTGCATCATTGAAATGTTTAAAAGAAGTTATAACTAAAAAGAGGAAGATTAAACAATGGAGAATCACAGGTATCAGCAGATAGTTTGCACCCGGAGGCTATTTAGAAGGCACTATAAAATTTATTTTAATGTCTGTTGCTCAGCAGATTTAATGAAGCCCGATTTTTGTCTGCAGGATAATTAAGCATGACAGAGCTATTGTTGTCTTGGCTGCTTGAGGTCAGCTTTTCCAGTGCCTCTGATGATCAAGGTTTTGTAGTGTTCTAGTTTTATTCCTGTTTTTATTTATATACATTTTCCAACATGAGCTGAAACACCAAGCAACAGATGATCCATTACCACAAACAAGGAACAAATGTGCTAAATTAAAATGAATTGATATAGATGATGATAGAGATTACATTCTAAAAGGCCTGCAGTACAGCCCTGAAAATGCTATTAGGCAGACTGACGCTGAAAAATGGAGATTGCTTCAAAAATACTAAAATAGTCTTATTTCCAAGAAAATACATCTCAATATCTATATTTTTACAGGCAATACTGGACAAGGAACACTGGACAAGTGTTATGTATGTTAACTGTGTTTTCTGACAGGAGCAGAATGTATCTTTTCTCATGTATCTATTCTTATGCAAATAAGTGGATTGAAAATGTGCACACTCTGTTAGCCAATGGGCTTGTTGTAGGAGCGGAATGTATCTTTTCTCATGTATCTATTCTTATGCAAATAAGTGGATCGAAAATGTGCACACTGTTAGCCAATGGGCTTGTTGTATTATTGTTACAGTTACTGTTTATAGTGTATATAAGTCCTAGTTTTGCCCCATCCAAAGTGTGTTCAAACCCCACTATTAAAGAGCTGAATTTCACTACTTCACTCGTCTGCTTCTTCATTCCCTGAACACAAAACTGGCGACGAGGATGGGATGGCGTCTCCACATGGCAGCAACATCGGCCCATTCGACCTAGCGCATCCAGAGAAATGGGCAACTTATGAACGCCGATTCCGCCATGCAATGGCCTCACAGAAGATCACCGACGAAGACCAGAAGCGCTCCTGTTTCCTTGCTCAGTGCGGTTCTGAGACGCTTGAGCTGGAAACCCACCTCGTTTTCCCAAGGGACGTGGATGTGGTGCTGTTCGTAGAAATCATGTCCACACTGAGGAAACACCTGCAGCCAGAGGTCTCAATCTCCCTGGCCAGGGTGGCCTTCCACAGAAGGGAGCAGCGACCTGGGGAGTCCATTGCAGACTATACAGCCGCTCTGAGCATTGCTGCCGCCCTGTGCAAGTGGGACAACATCAAAGAAGCACTCCGGGACCGTTTGCTGGCCGCCATGAGGGACAAAGATGCTCAATGTCGCCTCATGATCAGGAAGACACTAACTTTCAAGGCTGTCCTAGAAGAGGCAGTAGTGTCTGAGGCTGCACAGTCTGGCATCAAGCTTTTCCGGCATCGCCACTCCACCACCAGTGCCACCGACTCAGCTGTGCAAGCTCAGCAAAATTCATCTTCATCCTCCTCAGCATCGCCTGGTTCCACCTCTTCATCGGAGTCCAGTGATGCAGAGGGAAAAGTCCGAGTGGTCCGATGAAAGCACCGAGAGCACTGTGATAATCGGAAGAAGAAATTCCTTCACAAGTGTGATGGCTGCGGAGCCCAGCATGACTGCAAGAAGTGCCCCTTCTGCACCGCAGAATGCCACAACTGTGGCCGACGAGGGCACATTGCTAAGGTATGCCAACAGCGAAAGCAAAGACCTCCAGTGCCTGTGCCCAAGAAGAGTCATCACCACAACACGTCCATCGCCAAAGTGTCACCCGAGCCTGAGCCATGCCAAGTGGGCATCGTCAGCGAGCATTTCTTCACCAACCTGAGTCTGTAGGTCGTCCCCTTCAAGATGGAGGTGGATTCAGGTACTACCTTTTCCATAATCCCACAGCGGGAGTTTTTGAGAATTCCCCCTGCTTCTCGGCCCAAGCTGGGAATCCGGCTTTCTGGCATTCACACAATAGACGCTGATGTGGCTTACAGGAGCAGTTCAGGAAGTGATCAAAAGCAAGAAAAACTCATTTAGAAGATGGAAGGCTTGTCTGAATGAGGACAGCAGGCAGAAACATAAATTCTGGCAGAACAAATGCAAGGCAACAATCAGGAAAGCAAAGCAAGACTTTGATGAGTGTATAGCTAAAAATACTCAGAGAAATAACAAAGACTTCTTTAAGTACATTAGAAGCAAGAACCCAACTAGGAAGGCCATTGGACCATTAGATGACAACGGAAGGCAAGGGGTTATTAAAGAGGAAACAGAGATTGCAGAGAGACTCAGTGATTCTTTGCTTCAGTATTCACTGAAGAAGACAGAGACCACATGCCCAAAACAGAGCCTCTCTTTGTAGGGAGGGAAACTGAAGAATTAAGCCAGATAGAAATAACCAAGGAGGAGGTCCTTACATGTCTTGTTAAACTAAATGCTAACAAATCACCAGGACCAGATGGCATCCATCCACGAGTTCTCAAGGAACTTAAAGATGAAATTGCTGATCTTCTAGCCAAAATATATAATCTTTCCCTCAAATCAGGCTTTGTGCCTGATGACTGGAAGGTAGCGAATGTAACACTAATTTTCAAAAAAGAATCCAGGGGTGATCCAGGACTTTACCGACCTATCAGTTTGACATGTGTCCCAGGTAAAGTGATGGAAACCATCCTAAAAGATAGGATTAATAGGCACATAGAAGAGAAGGCGCTGCTAAAGGAGAGCCAACATGGCTTTTGCAAGGGCAAATCATGTCTACTAATCTGTTGGAATTTTTTGAGAGTGTCAACAAGCATGTGGATAAGGGGGATCCAGTTGACATTGTTTATCTGGACTTTCAGAAGGCTTTTGACAAGGTCCCGCACCAAAGGCTCTTGAATAAACTTACCAGTCATGGAATAAAGGGACAGGTCTTGTCCTGGATCAGCAACTGGCTAAGGGACAGGAAACAGAGAGTAGCACTAAATGGACACTACTCCAAGTGGAGGGAAGTAAAGAGTGGGGTCCCCCAAGGTTCAGTACTGGGACCCCTGCTTTTCAACCTCTTCATAAATGATCTTGAAGTAGGAGTAAATAGCAAGGTAGCCAAATTTGTTGACTACACTAAATTATACAGGGTAGTGAAAACTGTGAGAGATTGTGAGGAGCTCCAGAGGGATCTCTTGACACTGGGGGAGTGGGCAAAACAGTGGAAAATGAGCTTCAACATTAGTAAGTGCAGAGTGATGCATGTTGGGGCAAAAAAAACCCCAATGACATTTATAAACTGATGGGTTCTGAACTCTCTGCGACAAACCAGGAAAGGGACCTTGGTGTCCTGGTGGACAGCTCAATGAAGGTGTCAACCCAGTGTGCCTTAGCAGTGAAAAAAGCAAACTCAATGCTAGGGATTATTAGGAAGGGTATAGAAAATAAGTCAGCAAGTGTCATTTTGCCTCTTTATAAATCTATGATGAGGCCCCATCTGGAATATTGTGTACAGTTCTGGTCGCCATACCTTCAGAAGGATATTATGGAGCTGGAAAAAGTGCAGAGGAGGGCAACCAAAATGATTAGGGGACTGGAACACCTTCCTTACCATCTGAGGCTGCAACAGTTGGGCCTCTTCATTCTTGAACGACGGTGTCTAAGAGGTGACCTGATTGAAGTTTATAAAATCATGCACGGTGTGGACAAAGTAGATAAGGAAAAACTGTTTTCCCTATCGCATAACACTAGAACTCGGGGGCACTCCATGAAACGTTTGGGTACTAGTTCTCAAACAAATAAGAGAAAGTACTTTTTCACCCAGAGGATCACTGGTCTATGGAACTCCCTGCCAGAAGAAGTGGTGACAGCTGTCAGTCTTGACAGCTTCAAGAAAGGAGACAAGTTCATGGAGGACAAGGGTATTAATGGCTATAATTATGGATACCTAAGGACAACCTCCAGGTTGGAGAGATAGGCAGGATATCTCTCAATGCCATTTCCAGGGAATCCTAAGCAGGTGAAGGCATCTGCTTGGGAATACCCTGAAGCAAATGGTGAGCCACTGTGTGTGACAGAATGGTGGACTGGATGGGCTGTGGCCTGTTCCAGCAAGGCTGTTCTTATGTTCTTAAAGCCCTGCATTGTCATTTGTTGTTCAGCAACTGCCTGGGCTTTGTGTGGGCACGCAGTTCTAAAACACAGAGAAGAATAAGACTTATTTGCATGTTCTTGAAGCAGGTAATCAAACCAGAGTTCCAGAGAATGAACTGGATTTGTGGCTTTCATATCTGATGGCTTTAGAACAGTTGATTAGAAAATGAGGCACTTTGCTGAGAAATCTATTGCAGCTTGAAGCTTCAAAACAAACAAAAATGGATAATCTGACTCAGTAAGCAACCATAAAATGCTTTCCCATTTTGACAGCTCATTGGCGTCCAGCTGAATATTTCATGGAAGGACTGAGGAAGGATTGGCAGCTCTCTAGAAACTAAGGCTGCAATTATGTGCACAGTTTGCCTGCTTAAATCCCACTGACTTCTCTCAAGCATTTACAAAGTAGAATCTACTCATGATATTAAATAAATCTGTTTTTGTCACATATTTTGCTTACAGAAATGAACTTCTTCATAGAGTGAAGTTGCTTGACTTCAAGAATACAACACAACAAAGGAATAACAAAACAATTCTTGGCAGTGTTAGCAGCTACATCGTCACTGACGGTGGCTGGTAATATTTTGTAATGTAAATACTCTTAATATGTGGAATACGGATATAGGGTATAGCATGCTACATTATGCTCTATTATAAGACTAGGTCACCTTTGCTCAAAAGCCAGTCATATCTGACTCTAGGGTTCAGTGCTCATCTCTGTTTATAGCCTAAGAGCCATCACTGTCTGCATTTGCAGATGTTTCTGTGGACATGTGGCAAGCATGCCTAAACACTGGAGTGGTCCCTATTTATCTACTTGCAATTTCTTGCTTTCCAATTACTAGGTTGGGAGGAACTGAGACAGAGACAAGAGCTCACTCCATCATGCAGTACTTGGGTCTTGAACTCTGACCTTCCAGTCAGCGAGTTCAGTGTCTTAACTACTTGAGCCACTGCTGTCCCAATTATAAGACTACTGGAACATTTTTTTCTAGAAAGAAAACAGGTACTTTTAAAATGACTTCTAAGTACTGGCTGGTGCTGTGGACATTTCTTAGCCACACAAGCTAATCACTGCCACTGCTTCCTATCTGACAGTGGGGACAGAGGTCATGTAGAACCTAGCATAAAAAATGAATAACTTTGGCCTTCCAAATGTTTGTAGTCTGCAGTTCCCATCAGTCATTGCTAGCAGAGCCAATGGTGAAGGATGATAGGAACCAAAGTTCAACTCCCTCTGGAAGTACATGTTCCTCTTCCCAAGCTGGCCAGTTTGAATGCAATAGAGCCAACCATGGTGGAAATCACATCTACTTGAAAGATTTTCTTTGAGCTTCAGGAGCAGATGAAGCTCACTAACATGAACTTGAGAAACATTACTTTGTTTTAAGTTACTTGTCACCGTGTGTCAAGGTTGAGAAATGGAGCTTTAAAGCACAATGATTCAAAGTGATTCCTGGATGCATTACATCATCAGGATTAGTGCCTCTAGTGGACAGAGAAACACCTGAAAGGAATCTCAGACTTCATTGCTCGGGAGTGAAATTTGTAATCAAAGTTTATTGAACCATCGGTCATTGACCTCAGCAGAAGATGGGAGGGGGGGCAAAATGAGAGTTTGGCACTTTGCCAACAAGACTTGACCTTGAAAGACTTTGAGAAGATAAGGCATATCTCAAGATCTGAGTCCAAGGCCACCTAAAAATTCCTAAGGAGGGAGGAAGAGGGGGAAATTGTGTATAAAAAGTTAGAAGTGCTTCTTCAAGGAAGGCGAAGCCCTGTGCTTCTGAATATAAGATTGGGAGGACATCGGGAGATGTGGCTTTTATCCATGGGACCAAGCCAGGCCGCTATTTGGGAGATAGAAGAAATCTTGCCAGGCTGAAGTCAGAATTTCATCAAGGCTGGACTTTGAAATTGGGAGATGAGTCCAGATTGATACTTAGAATCTGCACATTTTCTTATTTTTCAGTATAAATTGCATGTTAGAGTAGAATTAGATTAGGAACCCAGGAATGGGAACTTTTATTTCTAGAGTGTGTTATGAGATTATTAGCTTAAGTTTAGCTATGCTTTTTGTTTTTCCAATGGATTATTCTTTGCTTCTCGTCGCTTCTACAATAAAAAGGGGGACGGAGCCAGGATTGGTTTTGTTTCCAAGAAAGACAAACAGACATTTTGTTTTGTGAACCGGATTGTTGGTTCAAGCGTCGAGATAAACCATGCTACTGGAGTGTGAGATCTTGCAATACTCCCACTGCAAGTCCTTGGAAGTTCGTCCAGGAGAAGGGGGGATCAAAGGAGTGGCTCAGACTATTGATATCTTCACAGGCCTACCATGGGAGTAAAATTATGTTGCCTGGCAGTCTGAAAAGAGGGCCTTGATGCACAGCCTACTAATCCCATAATAGGCAGCACTTGGTTCCTCACCCTCTTCACCTGCGTGCGCTGCTCGGAAGCCCAGATTTGGGGGTACTGGGGGGGGGGGAGGCAGTGGAAAGGTGACAACCACAACACATGGTATGAGGCTTGAAGCTGGATGGGGATTCCCATCCAGACCCTAAGGCATTGGGAAGCAACAATAGAAGGAAAGTTCTAGAACATTCAGGCTTACAGATCAGATTGGATAGTTGTCCAGCTTGAGCTGCTAATATGAGGAGTAGCAATGGTCCAATCAGCAACTTGATTCAGACACATTGCTCCACCTCTATCCCTGCTTCCCAGTACCTAAAATTCTAAACTTGAAAACATTCTTTCTTGGCTTACTACACCATATCTCTCAGCATTACTAGCAAACAGCCTCAGGGGTCAGTGCTACTTCTATGGCATTTGCATAATTTTGGTTTTGCTGCATAAGGCTGCTTGTTATGAAACACACATTTCCACCCTTACATTTTGCTAATTTGCCTTTGTTCCAAGGTGCAAGTATAAGAAAACTGCTGATGTCTCTAACTCCACTTTCAAGCTGGGATATAAGAGCACAAGTCTTGTGTGGACCTTTGCCCCCTTCCACCGAGGAAAGTGAACCACTTCCCTGGGAAACAAAGGCAGCGAACAGCATTCCATTCGACTCCTTCGACTCCTGGAGGGATGCCATCACTTTCCGCGAGGGGTGGTGGGTGAAGGCACCGGTGCCTTCCTCCCCCTCATACCAAGGAAAGCGACCACTTCCTTGGGAAGCAAAGGCAGTGAATGGTGCTCTGTTCACTGCCTTCACCTCTCAGAGGGAAGCGAGCCCCTTCCACATTTGGCCCTGGTCTGTCAGAGAAGGGGCTTGCTTTCTCCAACAGACAAGGGCCAAATGTGGAGCACCTCCCCCCCCTCTCTCTCTCACACACACACCTGGGGCCCCTGCCTTGCTGGGCAGTTATTATCTTTGTGTTGGTGGTTGGGGTGGTTTTGGGATGTGTGTGCGCACACACCCCAAGACCACCCAAACCACCCACTCACAAATAATAACTGCCCGGCAGGGCCAGGCAAAAAATGCTAGCTATCTTTAGAAATTAACAGCTGCATTAGAAGAAGAGAACTAATAGTTGCCATCATGATGGAGATGGAGACATTCTTGAAGAGTAGTTGCTTAGCAGGTGCCACATTGGAAAGGTGACATTGGCTGAAGTTCTTTCACCAACAACAGCAACACTAATTCTTGTTAGTACTGTGCAGAAGGTGGGACTGGTAAACCATTTTCAAATTATGTGTAGCTTAAAACCCTATGATGAGACAACCAAAAGGAAGCAATGCCCCGTGGGGGGAAAGAGGGCCACTCCATCAGCCACTCCATCGGCCAGCATTCTTTGGGCTTCCCCCTCCCCCTCGCCCCTGGACTTAAAAGGCGAGCGGGCGCTCAGGTGAGCTGCCGCCGCTGCACGTTCTGCCCCAGTGGGGGTGAAGAGGCCACTCTACTGGCCACTCCATCAGCCAGCATTCTTTGTGTCCCGCCCTCGCCCTCGCCCCTGGACTTAAAAGGCGAGGGGGCGTCTGGGTGAGCTGCTGCCACTGCTTCGCATTCTGCCCCAGTGGGGGCAAAGAGGCCACTCTACCAGCCACTCCATCAGCCAGCGTTCTTTGGGCCCCACCCTCCCCCTTGCCCCTGGACTTAAAAGGTGAGGGGGTGCCCGGGTGAGCTGCTGCTGCTGCTGCTGCATGTTCTACCCCAGTGGGGGTGAAGAGGCCACTCTACCGGCCGGCGTTCTTGGGCCCTTGCCTTCAGACTTGGAGGACTCTAAAGGCGGGGGTTTTCGTGGGTGGTCTTGGATCTTTCCTGTTATTTATTGTTATTAATTGTATCTTTAATATTGTATTTTTTGATTATATTGTTGTTATGCTGTATTTTTTGAATTTTGTGTCTTTCATATTGTGCTTTTGAATTTTCTGTAAGCCACTTCGAGTCATCCATTGGACTGAGGGAAGCGGGATATAAATAAAACATTATTTATTTTTTTATTTTTATTTTTATTTTTATTTTTATTTTTATTTTTATTTTTATTTTTATTTTTATTATTATTATTATTATTATTATTATTATTATTATTATTTTTATTATTATTATTATTATTATTATTATTATTATTATTATTATTATTATCCTCAAACACACAGCTAACAAGATAACAATGCTGGATTTTGTATAAGCGTTTAGGACTAAGTGATGTATTGGCGGATTATGCAAGCAGATCTGAGCAGGGTGGCCTTCTGCAGCTGACTGACGATGATTTTGTCAACTCCAATTGTTTCTAAGTGCCTGCCTAGGTCTTTAGGCACAGCACCCAGTGTGTCGATTACCACTGAGACCACCTGTACTGGTTTTTGCCAGAATCTCTGCAGTTCAATTTTCAGATCCTGATATCGAGTAATTTTTTCAAGCTGTTTCTCGCTGATTCTGCTGTCACCAGGTATGGCAGTGTCGATGATCCATACTTTTTCCCCCTCCACAATCGTAATATCTGGGGTATGCTCCAAAACCCTGTCATTCTGTATTTTAAAATCCCAGAGTACTTTTGCATGTTCATTCTCAATCACCTTTTCGGGCTTATGATCCCACCAGTTCTTTGC
Source organism: Bradypodion ventrale (assembly GCA_035047345.1). NCBI lineage: Eukaryota > Metazoa > Chordata > Lepidosauria > Squamata > Chamaeleonidae > Bradypodion > Bradypodion ventrale. The sequence goes on from JAWDJE010000001.1 coordinate 269,865,962, forward strand.
TACGGGCAAATGGTATTTGTGACACAAATTCCAATGAATCATTTGAGCAACTGTATTATGACACTGTTTATAATCAGTCTGAGCAATTTTCTTGCAGCAGCTCAGTATATGGTCTATAGTTTCATCCACTTCTCTACAGAGTCTGCATTTGGGGTCATCACCTGATTTTTCTATTCTAGCCTTAATTGCATTTGTTCTGATGGCTTGTTCTTGAGCTGCCAGGATCAGGCCTTCTGTCTCTTTTTTCAGTGTTCTGTTAGTAAGTCATGACCAGGTCTTTTCCTCTTCCTTCGATCTTTTAAAGGAACTTCCTGTGCAATGCCTTGTTCTACCAGTTGTCAGCCTGTGTTTGCATCGTTGTTTTCCTATATTGACTCTTTGTTTGCTTCACTTTAAACAACTCCTTGTTCTTGACCTCGATTAAAGCTGGCTCTACTCTGTTTTTTACGTAATCTGCTAGTGCATGCTTCTCTTCTTCAACTGTTTGTTTCACTTGCAAGATACCTCTACCTTCTGATTTTCTAGGTAAGTACAGCCTATCCACATCACTGTGTGGGTGTAATGCATAATGGATGGTCATAAGTTTTCTTGTTTTCCTATCCAAACTATCTAGCTCTGCCTGAGTCCAATTTATCATGCCAGCAGTATACCTGATAACAGGTATGGCCAAGATGTTAATGGCTTTGATGGTATAGCATCCATTCAGTTTGTTTTTCAGAACTTTTCTGACCCTTTGAGTGTATTCTTTACTGGCCACACTTTTCACTTGCCCATGCTTGATGTTATCCAATTGCAATATGCCCAGATATTTATAGGCTTCAGACTGATAACACTTAATGGCTTGCCCATTTGGCATTTCAATTCCTTCACTTTCTGTGATTTTTTTCTTTTTTCATTGCCACTGTGGCACATTTATTCAATCCAAACTCCATGCTAATGTCAGTACTGAAAATTCAGGCTGTGATGGTCAGTGACTGCATTTCGGTTTCTGATTTCCTATAGAGCTTCAGGTCATCTATGTATAACAGGTGAGAAATTTTCCTTGAATTTTTGGCAGTTTGGTACCCCAGATTTGTCTTCTGCAAAATTATTGACAGGGGGATCAGGGCAATGTTGAACAACAAGGGTGATAAAGAGTCACCTTGAAAAATCCCTCATTTGATATTAACCAGTCCATAACTCTCATCTATAACAAACAGTTCTGTTTTCCAGTTCTTCATTGCACTTTCAATAAAGGTGAAGTAGGGGTGAAAGAATTAAGATATTAATTCTGGTTTAAAAGTAAAAATTATTTTCTCAGTACTCTGTAAAGTTAAACAGATCAGGTTGACCTATCTAATAGAACTGATGACGAGGCTAAAGTAAACAGGAGGCCTTGTGTCCAACAAGCTCAGCACACTTTGTACAGCTGACAGGAATTTCTCTTAGACTCAGAAAACCGTAATGCTGAATAATATTTGTGTGACATGACATGATGCGACATGAGACATGTTCCTTATATGGCATGATCTAAATAACAGTTACTGAATGTTCTAACCTGAACTCAATGAAATGTCAGAAGATTAATTAATAATTTTGGCTTATCCCATAGTGATGAAATGTGTAGAAGTTTCCAAATTTTATGCTATAAAAAGATGGCTCTGAAAATGTATATTCATTCAGGGATTAATTAGCTTGATAAAGCGTTCCTGAATCTGTTTGGCTAAACAATATTAATAAAACTCCTAAATCTGTCTTAGCGTGTGGAATGTGATTTTGTCTAGTTCAGTATTCCATAACATTTTTGGCGAACTCCGCCGGGGACTGACTTGACAAATAGCAGGTGCCATTGTCACTCTAGACAGCTGTTCCTGATGGGATAAAATGACACCTCTCCAGGGATAACCTAAAATGCTGGCATAGTAGACCTTTAATCTACTCTAGGAAATCAGTGAAGAGGTGGCGAGTAACTGTCAGAAGAAACAGACCAGTCAAGGATCCGGAAAGCTAAGACAGACGGAGAACTCTCCAGAAGCTGGAACTGGAGCTGGATTTTCAAAAGCCTGCAGGCAAGTATAAAATTGTATGAAACTGTATGAAACTGTAGAAGTATACTTATGTGTGCCAATTCATTTGAGGAGTGGAAGTGGAGCCTGATCACCTTCAAGGGGATGAGACGGCAATTCCTAAGTCCTTAATGAACCACGGGCGGTAACCCAGTGTTCCTGGAAAAATCAGGGCGGCGACCTGATTTTTTTGTGTGTAAAATTTTATATTGTGTGGGTGGTTAAACCATTTTGTGTGCAAAATTTTATATTGTGTGGGTGGTTAAACCATCGCGTTCCCTGATGGTAGCCCTTGAATTTTTCGGGTGCCCCAGGCTGGTGGTAGTGTTTAGTTTAGAATGGGTGGTGGTAGTAGCATTCCAAGAATGCCACTACGGTGTTTCCTTCAGAACTTTGAGATATTTACACCAGAGACACATGAACCCCCTTTAACAAAATTTAAGTTAAGAAAGTTTTGTGAATATGAATGGCCCAGTTTCCAAGTAGGGTGGCCTCCGGAAGGCTCCTTAGATTTGGGTCTTATAAATAGAATGTTTCGAAGAATAACACAGAATAAACAATGGGATCAGTATCCCTACATATTAGCATGGCAGGCAACAGTTGCAGAGAAAGCTGTGACCCCCCCCCCCCCCGGCTATGGAAATGCCAGGCTGAATGTGTAAAAGCATATTTAATGAAAGAAAAGAAATCCAAAGATAAGAAATCTAAATTAGGAAGGAAAGTGGTCAGAACACCCAATACCCCAGAAATAGAATGGCAGACAGAAGAAAGATTGAAAATTTTAAGCAGAAATGAAAAAGATGAAATTCTGTTTCAAAGACCTCCACCTTATGTCATGCCAAAATCAGCGCCACAAGATAGCCAAGTTCCACATATTTATCCAGACCTTGCATTAGCAAATGCAGGAAGCAGTCACTCTGCAGGAAGATTTCAGACCCCAGACAGAAGTGAGACTTCCCCAACCACAGAAAAACTAAGAAAAGTAACTGAGATCTTGAAAGATGTAATTGAACAGGGAGAAGAAAAATTCAAAAGGTACAGCCAATCTTCTCCCTATAACAATGAAGCTGGTAGGGAGCCACCTATGAACACCCCAATGGCACACGTCATGCCAACAATGAAAAAAAGAAAGGAGATAGTGGCCCCACTGAGGGAGATGATAACCAGCCATATGAGGGAAGATGATGAACTAGTAAATCAGTCAATCTTCCAATATGTACCATTTACCACAACAGACCTTGTTGTTGTTGTTCAGTCGCACAGTCGACTCCGACCCTTTGCGACCCCATGGACCATTTTCCTCCAGGCGCCTCTGTCCTCTACCATCCCCCTCAGCCCTCCCAGCTCTGTGCCCATTGTGTCTATAATACCATCTAGCCATCTCATCCTTGGCCTCCCCTTCTTCTTTTGCCTTCCACCTTTCCCAACATCAATGCCTTCTCAAGTGAATCCTCCCTTCTCATTTGATGTCCAAAGTATTTTAGCTTCATCTTTACTATTTGACCTTCCAATGAGCAGTCAGGGTTAATTTCTTCTAAGATTGACCTATTTGTTCTCCTCGCTGTCCAGGGGACTCTCAAAACCCTCCTCCAACACCACATTTCAAAGGCATCTATTCTTCTGCGTTCAGCCTTCCTAATTGTCCAGCTCTCACATCCATACATTACTACTGGGAAAACCATTGCTTTGACTATTCTAATTTTTGTTTGCAATGTAATGTCTCTGCTTTTCACTAGGTTCCCCAGGTTTCTCATCGCTTGTCTCCCAAGAATCAGTCATCTTTTTATTTCATGGCTGCAATCCCCATCTGCAGTGATCTTTGATCCTAAGAAAGTAAAATCTGTCACTGCTTCTACTTCTTCCCTGTCTATTTTCCAGGAACTGATGGGGCCTGTTGCCATTATCTTGGTTTTCTTGATATTGAGTCTCAAGCCAGCTTTTGCACTCTCCTCCTTCAGCCCAATAAAGAGATTCTTTAGGTCTTCCTCACTTTCTGCCATTAGGGTGGTATCGTCTGCATATCTCAGATTATTGATGTTTCTCCTAGCGATTTTAATCCCATATTGTGATTCCTCCATCCCTGCACTGCGCATTATGTGCTCTGTGTATAGGTTGAATAAGCATGGTGACAAAATGCAGCCTTGTCTTACTCCTTTTCCTATTCCAAACCACTCTGTTATTCCATGTTCTGTCCTAACTGTTGCTTCTTGGTTCATGTACAGATTTCTCAGGAGGCATATGAGGTGCTCTGGTATTCCCATCTCTTTAATTACTTGCCACATCTTGTTGTGGTCCACACAGTCAAATGCCTTAGTGTAGTCAATAAAACAAAAGTAAACTTGTTTCTGGTATTCCTTTGTTTTCTCCATGATCCAGCGTATGTTGGCGATGTGGTCTCTAGTCCCCCTGCCTCTTCTGAAACCAGCCTGCACCTCTGGTAATTCTCTCTCCACATGCTGCTGAAGTCTGTCCTGTATTATCTTGAGCATCACCTTGCTGGCATGTGGGATGAGCGCGATTGTTCGATAATTTGAACATTCTTTGGCATTGCCCTTTTTTGGGATTGGGACTATACTGATCTTTTCCAATCCTGTGGCCACTGTTTTGTTTTCCAAATCTGCTGGCATATTGAATGCAGTAATTTGACGCCATCATCTTTTAGCACTTTGAAAAATTCAACTGGGATACCATCATCTCCACTAGCTTTGTTGTTTGCAGTGCTCTTTAGGGCCTTTATGACTTCACTCTCCAGGATGTCTGGCTCAAGTTCAATTTCTTCATCATTGTGATTATCAGGAGTGTTGAGGTCCTTTTTGTAAAGTTCCTCTGTGTACTCTTTCCATCTTTTCTTAATTTCTTCTGCATCAGCTAGCTCCTTTCCGTCTTTGTCCCTTATCATGGTCATTTTTGCTTTAAATGTTCCCTTGATTTCCCCAATTTAATAGGTCCACAACAGACCTATTAAACTGGAAACAGCATTATGGACCTTTTAGTACCAAGCCAAGTGAGGTGATTGAACTAATTGGAACCATAGTCCAAACACATAATCCCACATGGCGTGATATGCAGCAAATAATACATATGCTCCTTAATATGGAAGATAAGCAAAAATTAAAACTGGCAAAAGACAAAATTCAAAATTCTCTGTAGAAATTTCCCAGACGTAAATCAGACTGTAGTGCGTATGGCGGCAGCTGCTGAACAAAACCCAAATTGGGATCCTAATGATTCAACACACAGGACAAGTCTTCAACAGTACAGATATTTGATTTTGGAAAGCTTAAAGGAAGCAGCAAAAGGTCCTGTCAATTTTAGAAAACCTGCTAATATAATTCAAGAGAAGAATGAGAATATGAGAGAATATAAAAGAGCTGAGATGATCGCCCTTGCTTTGGGAAGAGGCAATAATCAGTGTGCTTACTGCAAGCAAGAGGGCCATTGGCAGAGGAATTGCCCCGAGATAGGAATGAGATGATTGAAGAAACCAGAGGAATTTGGGAAATCCCAGAAAAAGAAGAAAAAAACCAAATAAACAGCTGAGCACTTGATAGCTAACCCCAAGATTTTGAATCCCTAGTCAGCCCCAAGCTTTAAGGCTACTAGGTTTGTCCCAACTTTTTCAGGCAGTATGTGAAAGTATGCAGAAATAAAAGTGTAAATGTCACAGGTCAGTTGCCTAACTCCAGAGGAACTTGAAGGCCTGCACAAGAAGGAAGTTTACTTTTTCTGCAGTCGTACAAGTACATACTGGCCATGCCCTCCAGATGATTTGGAAAATAAGGGACATTTATGGGTTAGTAATCAAAGACTGATCAAAGCTGCCCAGAATGCCTAGATCCCTTGCAATTAATCAGAAAACAGAAGGCACAGTTGGCAAAAAGGAGCAGAAGCAAAGCGAAAAACAGCTATGTTTAAATAAGCCAAAACAAACACAGGAGTTTTATTTGATCAAAGAATTTGAAGACTTGAAAGTATAAAACATCTGAAGTACACAAAAATAAAATAAAAAGCCAGTAAGGGAATACTTACTTAAAGCAGGGAGGCTTAGTGGAATCATCCTTGTTCATTTAATCCACAGATAGGAAGAGGTTGAAAAAGCAAGTGGGATTGTTGAAAGCATTGCAGAATTGTATGAAAGTAAATCAATAAGTCCAGGTTTTAGCCAATGACAATGCATGATATGAGAACTCCCTTCTGTACAAAGTATCCTATTTCCCCATTTGAATTTCTGTCCTAAACACATACAGATGGCCAGATCTGGCCTGCATAGAAGGAAATTATTAACTCAGTCACTGCAGTAGAAATCAATAATGTGAATTAGTGCAGGAGGCTTGCCCTCCCCATCTCCCCGGCAACACATGGCTTTAAGCCAGGAGATCGGTTATAGTTAAACATTGATAAGATGGATTATTGCAAAACCGAAAAGAACTATATACTGTCGATAGTATCTTTTGTCTTGCAGTTTAAGACTCTGGAAAGATTGAAATGCATAGATTTTGCTTAAATAATCAACGCAAGAGAGAAGACGGCAGCTTGGCTAAAGACCCAAACTGGAGGCGGTCTTTTCAACACCCAGCCGAAGCTTGAGGAATCGGCAATCAACATGATAGAAATGTTTTTTTATTGAAAGGTTATTAAACTTTAATAATTTTCAAGAAATCAGGAGGGAATGAAGTAGGGGTGAAAGAATTAAGATATTAATTCTGGTTTAAAAGTAAAAATTATTTTCTCAGTACTCTGTAAAGTTAAACAGATCAGGTTGACCTATCAAATAGAACTGATGACGAGGCTAAAGTAAACAGGAGGCCTTGTGTCCACAAGCTCAGCACACTTTGTACAGCTGACAGGAATTTCTCTTAGACTCAGAAAACCGTAATGCTGAATAATATTTGTGTGACATGACATGATGTGACATGAGACATGTTCCTTATATGACATGATCTAAATAACAGTTACTGAATGTTCTAACCTGAACTCAATGAAATGTCAGAAGATTAATTAATAATTTTGGCTTATCCCATAGTGATGAAATGTGTAGAAGTTTCCAAATTTTATGCTATAAAAAGATGGCTCTGAAAATGTATATTCATTCAGGGATTAATTAGCTTGATAAAGCGTTCCTGAATCTGTTTGGCTAAACAATATTAATAAAACTCCTAAATCTGTCTTAGTGTGTGGAATGTGATTTTGTCTAGTTCAGTATTCCATAACAAAGGTACTAATTCTTTTACATATCCCAATGACATCCAATCACTTAATAATCCAACCATGTGGCACTGAGTCAAAGGCTTTTTTGTAATCAATCCAAGTCATATACAGGTTAGTTTTCTGGCTTTTGCAATTTTCATGGATCATTTTATCAATGAGGAGCTGATCTTTTGTGCCTCTACTTCCCTATTTGTTCCCTTTCTGTTCTACTGGCATGAAGTTATTTGCTTCTAGGTAGTCTTGAATTCCATCAGCTATAATGCCAATCAGTAGTTTAAACATAATTGGTAAACACGTTATTGGCCTATAATTTTCAGGTATTGCTCCTTTTGTTAAATCCTTCTGAATCAAATAAGTTTTGCCAGTTGTTAACCATTCACTGATGTGACCTGTCCGCAGCATTTCATTGAATTGTTCAGCTATTTTTCCATGCAGGCTGGTTAGGTGTTTAAGCCAAAACCCATGCAGTTGATCATTGCCAGGTGATGTCCAATTTTTGACTCTTTGCACTCTTTTACTGATCATATCAGTTTTAATTTCTACCTGATCTGTTCTTCAAGAATTTCTTCTCAAAGTCTTGGATCCATCTTGCATTTCTGTTGTTATCTTTCTCAGTCCCCCATATGTCTTTCCAGAACTGAGTGGTTGCCATTTTCTCAGGATTTTCGGCCTTTACACCTACCTTCTGATTCATACTCTGGTAGAACCTTCTTTGATCTGATTGGAACAACTGGTTGTCTTTATACTGGATGACCCTAGCTTCATACCTCTCAATTTTTCTAGTGGTTGCTGTCTTCACAATTTCCAAAGCTTCTTTGATTGTCCTTATACTTAGCCCTTATTTCTTGATCAGGTATTTCTTGGTCTTACTGTTCTTCAACTTGTTCTCCTGCAAGTTTTTTAGATTACTCGCATCTGCTCGGAGTCTTTTGATTTTAAGCTCCAGCCTGATTTTCCACCATGTGTTCTTAAACAATTTACTAGGAGGCTTCAGTTGTGGAATCTCGAGTTCTTCCGTTGCTATTACTGCTGCACTATATGCAAGCTGATTTATCTGTTCAATAGATGATATCTGGACTATTGCAAGTGTAAAATTTATGTCTTTCATCAATGGTGCCAATTGTTTTCTAGGCATAGTTTTCAAAGTGGGGAGTCTTCCCCTTTCTGCATTTAATGCAGCAAGTGCCAATATTTTATTCTTCAGTTCTTGCTGACTACTAGTGAGCTCTCCTGGTATTCCAGTCCTGAATTTACCTTCTTGTTGTTCAATTTCTTGCAAAATATCCATATCTTCTTCCCCTTCAGACTTAGACTGTTTAATGTTCCCAGATGTTATTGAACTATTTTCTCCTTCCATTTGAGAAATTTGTCGGATTCCAATTTCACAGCTTTTTCGTATTTCATCTAATTCAACTACACTGAACACCTTGTTCTTGATAGGTCTTCGCTGATCAGCTAATCATAATGCAGTTATCTTAGAGTTTGGGTATTTTGTTTCCATAATTGGTACATCCGTTTTTGGTAACCACGTTTTTCCGGTTCTGCTTTATAGTAACATTTCATAACTGTCCGATTCTCTGACAAAGTATATTTCTGCCGCTTCTGAAGTTGTTCTGCTTCCAGTAACCCTGCAGGATCTTGCCCTGGTTGCTCAACAGTAGGGCCTGTGACCTGTAGCCCATTTGTCAACGAATGTCCAGGTTCATCAACACCCGCCGTGGTCCTTGTTAACCCAGGTGATGACCGAGCCGATATAGGCTTCTTTTCTTTGCATTTCACCATGAATCATGGGTTGTTGGATGCACTTAGTTCTGTTCCTCAGTTGAGACCTCTCTGGCATGGTTGGACCTGCTGGTAGTTTACAGTACCGCCAGCACAGCCCTCAACCTCACAGGAACAGTCAAGCCCCCCCCTCCCGCCACAACAAGGCGGCACCCATGGGGGGATTATTATTATTATTATTATTATTATTATTATTATTATTATTATTATTATTATTATTATTATTATTATTATTATTATTATTATTATTATTATTATTAAGGAAATGGGTAAGGATATTTATTTATTTATTATTTACACTTATATCCTGCCCCTCTAGGGGAGGGGAATCATCCCTACTCAGGGCAGCTAACATCATAAAACCAGTCATACAATTATCAAGAGTTAAAAATTACACACAATAAAATCAACACTCTAATAAAAGCATCACCCCAATAAAATCATCACCACACATTATAATAGCCAGAAAGTACTTCAATCCAGGACCCTTAAAACACAACCTATTTTGGTCAAAAAAGGGCCAGGCAGCATTTCTAAGGTATGGATAGGTATGAACAGCACTACCTGTATTCATATTGAAGAAACTGGATTAATGAGAAAAGAACATCTAATTGCTTAAGTGCCTATACTGAAAAGGAAAATCTGCCTCTTCACAACTGATATAATTGGAACACAGGATGTAAGAACTATGTAGTAAGTTAGAATTGAAAATGTAAAACAAGAAATGGAACATATACATTGTAATAATTGGAATGAGTAAACTAAGGTAGAGTGGAAAGGGATGTCTTGAAATAGATAATTGCAAAATGTTTTACTCTGGAAATGATAAACTCAAAAGAAATATGCAGCTTTAATAATGAGGGAAGACACTGCAGATTTAAAGTCTCTTATACAAAATGTGGCTGAATAATATCAGACTTTTGTGAAAGCCTGTTCTGGGCTGTTTTTTTTTTCTTTTGCAATATCAATTTTTCTCCCCAGAAGAGGCACTGAAATGTTGTTTCAGGGGCTAATTTGTGGTTTGCTGCATCTGTTTCATCTACTCTCACAGGTGTCATTAATTTGGCTTGATTATCTTACTCTAAAGTTGCTGCTCTGTGCCACTGTGTGCCATTCCAGCAGTTCGGAGGCAATAAAGGGGTAATGAAAGTAGTTTTGTTTTGTTTCGAGCTCTAAAATATTTTTCTGATGTTAGTTCATTGCATCGTACTTATTTTTATTATGAAGTCCACATTGCTCTCCACTCTGTCACATTTTGGCTAGTCCCAACTATATTGGATTTTACTGAAGACTCCAACCTTTGCTCAATTTCTGCTTTGGTAGCAGCAACTCAATGTCATAGACTGATTTTGATCCCCTCTTTCCTCCATACTTTTAAACCTTCAAATGTTATATGAAGAACCTATTGTGTTATTACTCCATCTTGGGTTAAAGAGAGCCTCCTCACGATGCATTGCAGTTGCCACAGAACAGTACAAAGACACTTCATTTGGTCTGTTTTTGAATGCAGTGCACATGCTTACTTGTTATAACCAGGTGGGGAAGAATAGTGATCTTAAAGAAAAGTAGAGATTCTACTTTGGATTTAACTACAGTAAAACCCTGTATAACGAAAAAGACTCCATTCCACAGAGCTGTTCGCTATACGGTTTTTACGTTATACAGACCGCTATGGGTGATGCACCATATAATGATTAATGTTCGTTATACGGATCACTATTGATGATACCCCATACAATGGGGAAAAAATCATTGTACGGGTATTGCCAATAGCAATCCGTATAACTAACTTTTTCCATTATATGGTGCATCACAAATAATACACAAGCCATACCTGTCAAGTATCCCATTTCCCCCAGGAAAACCCCTTATTTTTACCCCTCTTCCCACCCCCTCCCATTTTATTAATTTCCCCATAATATCCCCCCACTTTTTTTTTAAATCCTGGCTGGAGCCATCACAGGCGAAGCTGCATTATGTTTCCCCTGCCACCAGAGGCCGCTATGGCTTTTCACTTGTGGATGGGGAGAGAGAAAGAGAAGGTGGTGGGGGCCTACTCTTTCATTTCCCTGCCACATGGTCATGGAGGCTTCGGTTTTGCTGCTGCTGGTCGGAGCCACCATGGGATGGGAGTCTACTCTAGGTGAGCGATATTTCAAATATGCAGGGGCAAATCAGCTCTTGGTCTGGGGCAGAGACTTCTCTCTCACTCTCATGGTTTATTGAGCTGTTTCTGCCCTGCCTCCTGGAGGCTTTCGTTTCTGTTCTAGAATTAACTTGGGAGGGGGGGATGTTGCTTGATCACTATATGTGTGTGTGTGTGTGTGTGTGTGTGAGAGAGAGAGAGAGAGAGAGAGCTGAGGTTTATTTTGCTTGCAGTTGCCTGGCTGGGTTCCTTTTACAGTAGGAAAAGCTGCTGCCGAAAGTTTCCCCACCCTGCCCAACAGGCACCACACCTTCTAAGAAACCATCTGGAGGGAGATTAATTCCTCAGCTGCTGGAAACTACAGAGATTGCTTTTTACTTTACTAATTCCCTTCCTTAAGCTGGATCCGACATTCTCAGGTGTTGGTGCTTCAATTGGTTGCAGTGAGGAACAAATAGATTGGTTCATTTGGGGGAATTAATCCCTTGCTCCTCCACCTTAATGGGGGGGTGTCTAGCCATGTGCAGGTCTATTTCATTAAAGCCAGCTGCTTACAAGCAATTGGTAACCCTAGGGGGCTGGTTTACTATTCTGTACTTTGCTTCCCAGGAAAAATAATAATTAAAAATGAGTAAACAAGAAAGAAAACAAAACAAAAGTCCCCCAAGAAGATGGGAAAAGGGTTCTTTGGCCCACACAGCTTTGTGCCCATTGCATCTACAATACCATCTAGCCATCTTATTTTTGGCCACCCCCTTCTTTTGTCCTCCACCTTTCCCAGCATCAAGGCTTTCTCAAGTGAATCCTCTCTTCTCATTTGATGTCCAAAGTACTTTAGCATCATCATTACTATTTGACCTTTAATGGCCAGTCATGGTTGATTTCTTCTAGGATCTATTTCTAACACCACATTTCAAAGGCATCTATTTTTCTGCGCTCAGCTTTCCTAATGGTCCATCTCTCACACCCATACATTACCACCGGGAATACCATTGCTTTGACTATGCAATTTTTTGTTTGCAAGGTGATGTCTCTACTTTTAACTATGTTCCCCAGGTTTCTCATTGCTTGTTTCCCAAGCATCAGTCGCATTTTTATTCCATGGCTGAATCACCATCTACAGCGATCTTTGATCCTAAGAAAGTAAAATCTGCCAGTCGTATCCAACTCTAGGGTGCAGTGCTCATCTCCATTTACAGCCAAAGAGCCAGTGCTGTCTGTGTTTTCAGACATTTTCATGTCCATGTGGCAGGCATGACTAGAGCCCAGCAAGTCACATGGCTATATTTGGCCATGCCTACAGATTTGGCCACACCCACAGAGGGGTGTGGCCAAAATTCCCCTTATTTTCAAATCCAAAACTTGGCAGGTATGGCACGAACGCTTCATTGTACGAATTTTTCGTTATACAAAGTGTTCATTATACAGGGTACCACTATATATGTAAGGCCTACACTTGGGCCATTATGATATACACTGGACAATCCTATCTTCAATTTCAGAGTTAAAGACTACCTCAGTCTACTTCTATGCATTAAAAAGAACTCAAAGCCTGCAGATGTTATGGGCAGCTATCTCAACCTGAAATCAGACAGTTTTGATTCTACGTGAGGTAGAAGAATTTGCTTTGCAGGCGCACCCACCCAAAAAAAGACTCAGACACGGGTATTTGATTAAAGCCATTGGGTCACTTTTATTAAATAATGCCCTAGTCCGAATTATAACTTTCAATTGGTGTATCATCCAATTGTAATTCTTTAAGGCAAGCAGGCCGCAGTAGCACTGGTAAGGTTCCACCCAAATTGCCAATGGCAATTGGCTATTATGTATCAATTTGTATCAATTTGTTTGTTGTCACAAACAAATTGTTGACTGAAGTCAATATACTATCTATTGACCCCACCCTCTGACGTGTATCTGTTAAAATATCAAGGTGATGCAGGCTGTGAAGCTCCTAGCATCACCCCGTTCATGGTTCGCCCTTGACTGGCCAAGCCTGTTTCCGCTGTACCTATCTACGTGTTGGCCAATCAATTGCGAACCTGCCGGATACCTATGGATCATAAATTTTTACCTTACCAGTGCTACCCACCACACGGGGAGGCATCCATGATGACTCACCCCCCCCCCCCCCGACCGACAGCTCGGTCACCAGGCCCGCTTGCATGTCCTCCAAAAAGAGGTCCATACCTCTAGCTGACTGGTGGACCCCATCTCCAGAATACAGGCTAAAATCCTGCAACCCTATCCCCGGGTGTCGAATGGCTGTCCCCAAGCCATTCTCAATAAGGAACCGGGCGACAGCCCTGTTCACTGACTGCCGGGCACGGTCCAAACCACGGAGATCAATGCCTCCCCTATAACAGTGTCTCAGCACGATGTCTGACCATAGCAACCGTGTGTACGGCCATAAATGGTGAAGGAACACCGACATCTTTAAGGCAAGGCCAGTGATCTGTGCAAGATCATTGCTGCCGTGGTGCAGAATTAACACATCTGGCGGTCCAGCATCCCTGATGGACATCAGGAATGGCAACAGTTCCCGCCACCTCATGCCCCGCACACCATACCACTGCATACACGTGGATGCACGTAGCGCGAGATGGGGTCCCCACTCCGACGAAGCAGCATACTGTGCCACCCAGTGCACATAACTGTGGCCCACCAGCCACACTACCACCGGTGTGCGAAAACACACAGGGTCTGTAAAAGAAGGAGAGAGAAATGAGGGCATAGCGAGGCACTCATGCAGTGAGGGGACATACATACAAAGAAAAGCGCGCTGATCCCCACCTGCCCATCCGACATATATCAGCCTCTGAGTACCCAAATGCAGTTGACACGGCGCCTATCCTAAACAAATGGGTACCATAACGAGCCCCAGGAACACCCGCACTGTGAAGTGCCGTGCCAGTAACCCTCCAGAATTGAAATTTGGTAAGGGGGGACCCATCCTGGTGGCAGAACAACTGGCCAGGGTGTGAACCACGCACTGCCAGAAACGCATATAGGGCACCAACCGGACAGATGTCAGCAAACGTGCATCGTAGAAGCATCACACTACAACCCTTCCCATGCTGATCGGCCTTTGAGGAACAAATCCTCAACTGAGCCCACTCCTGGTTGAGAGATACATCTTCCAGTTCCAGTGCCCTGCGAAACATGTCCCCCTTCGAAAGAGGGACCAGCTCTCTGATTCTCAGAGCTCCAAAAAAAGCTACGGTGGTAGCTGCATGCTCCTCATACCTATCATAACACAGGCTATGCCAGCCCCGAGCAAGGTGTGTCAGAAGACACGGTGAAACAGGCTGACGTGTGTCCAGGCGGTGGCCGCGTTCACGTGTCCACCCTTCCAACACATGGCATATACGGAAGTCACCCATGCAATCAGTAAAGCCCCGTGCCTTAGCCATGAATGCCAAGGCTGAAAGCCTGGTGGCAATGGTGCGTGGGGCCAAACCTTGAGCATGAAGGTGCACCATGTACTGCAAAACATGGTCAACCAGGATCGGCCACATGTCAGGCAGCTGCCTCTCCCTACAAAAAGCTCTAAACTTAAGCAGCATGTGCTGATACGCCTTACGTGTGCGAGGTGCCAAATACATGCCAATTGCCCAGTTCACTTCTCCTCACCAAAGGTCCACATCTCGTCCGGAAGTGGAGAGGGAAGTTCTTCTGCGTCTGGAGCCAAGGCATGGAACCAGGAGATCTGCAGGCGGGATAAAGCTTCAGCAATATCATTATTAATGCCTGGCACATGTCTGACCCTAAAAAGCACATTAAGGCATAAGGACCTAAGAACAAATTGTCGAACCAAGGCCATGACTCTGGGAGACTTAGATGTTTGGGCGTTAACAATATGCACTACGTCAGCATTGTCACACCAAAAGTGAACTAAGGAATTAGCCCACATGTCCCCCCAGAGCATAAGTGCACCTAAAATCGGAAAAAACTCAATGAATGTAAGATTGCGTAAGCGATCCGTGCCTTGCCATTCCAGAGGCCATTTACCGTAGGCCCACCTACCCTCAAAATAAATCCCAAAGCTGAGGGAACCTGAGGCATCCAACTGGACCTGGAACTGAGGGCTGACCATACGCTCAGCCCTCCAAAAGGAAATGCCATTAAAGCCCTGTAAGAACGTGAGCCAAACTGACAGGTCAGCCCGCAAACCCCTAGTCAGCCAGACCCTGTGGTGCTTTTTTGAAAGACCCACCATAGCATCACAAAGACACCTGGCAAAGGCCCTACCTGGTGTTACCACCCTGCATGCAAAGTTGAGGTGGCCGTGGAGCACCTGCAACTCCCGGAGAGACACCTTGCGCTTGGCAAGCATTGCCAAAATCGCATCTGAGATCTGAGTCACCTTTTCCATGGGTAACCTGGATGTCTGGGCAATGGTGTCAATGTCTATACCAAGAAAGGTGAGAGTGGTGGCTGGGCCCTCTGTCTTTTCAGGCACCAGAGGAACACCAAGTTCCTCCATAAGCCCCTGAAATATGTTAAGCAGGCATCCACACGTGCCCGAGTCGTGTCCACCACCGAACAAAAAATTGTCAAGGTAGTGTGCCACAGACCGGGATCCCGACCTCCGAACAAAAGCCCAATGAAGAAAGGAGCTAAAACGTTCGAAGGCCGAGCACAAAATGGAGCAGCCAAAAGGCATAGCCTTGTCCACATAAAACTTGCCCCGAAAACAAAAACCTAAAAGCTCAAAGTCATCAGGGTGCACTGGCAACAATCGGAATGCTGATTTGATGTCACACCTTGCCAGTAGTGCCCTGCGACCACATGAGCATACCATCTGCAAGGCCTGGTCAAAGGACATATACTGGTCCGAGCAAAGGTCATCCAGTATAGCATCATTGACTGAGGCACCCGCAGGGTAAGAAAGGTGGTGAATCAGATGGAATTCACCCGAAGACTTTTTCGGCACTAAGCCAAGAGGAGATACTTTTAAATTTGGGTATGGGGGCATATCAAACGGTCCAGCAACCCTACCCTCTCTAACCTCTTTGGCTATCTTCTCCGCCACAATGTCCTCCTTACCCCAAAGAGACAGCAGATTCGGGGCATTCTGAGGCGCGTGAACACCCCTGAATGGGATGCGGAAGCCAAAAGTAAAACCCTCTAACAAATAGAGTGCATCATCCTGTCTAGGATATATGCATAGCCACCGTTCAAGCATGCTAAGATTAATTGGGGAGGGGGCCTTTTGAATTGGTAGCGGCATCAGAGGGAGCTCTGGCCGACCCCTGGTATCCCTTTCCCCTACCCTGGGACCCACTGGCCCATGGGCATGCGGAGGCGGTATGAGGGTGGGAACAGGACGGGCACTCATGCTTAAATTTACATTGGCGCCTGTTGCACACTCCATTGGTGGAGTAGCTCCAACACAGCAGGCGGGCTGGAATCCCCTGCCCCACCAGCTGGCGGGGAACCTGTGTAGTGGTAGACCACTGCACGGCATGGCCGCAGTGGTACCGGTCACCTGGTGCCGGCCGTGTAGGGGTCATATACAGGAGCCATAGTTGCTGGCAGGGCTCGTCCCACCACATCTCTGGGTGAAGGGCTGCCCTCATCCTAAATTCCTCATCATAGGCCAACCATGATGTGCCAGGGAAATCAACAACGGCCCGGTAAATATTGTCCAGATACTGGACCACCGGAATGGCCAAATCAGGACGAGCCCTAAGATATACTGCCATGTATACTAAATAGGCCGGTAACCAGTTGGCCCACGTACGAGGGGGCTTACAATGACGGCACAATTCCTTGTCCCTGTCATCCTGCCCCTCCTTCTCCTCCTTAGTAGGTTTGTGGTTAAGGAGGGTGAAAATATCAACATATTCCCCCCGCCATATCTTTTCCCTGGTGGCCTGGGATAAATGTTTGCCCAGGGGCAGGGAGTAGCCGGCCATCAGCATAGCCGGATGGCCCAGAAGACAATGGTTGACTAGGCGGAGGTGGAAAGTCACACGGCAGTCCCTGGCCGCAATATGGCCAGGCCAAATAATCCGGCCCAAGGGTGCTGGTGCGATAACAGGGCGCGATCCCGCACCATGCCCAATTGGGCCACCAAGCCCCAAGCCGGATGAGTCAATGGGGGCAGAAACCCCCTGGGAGCAGGCCCGCACAGCCCCCGGTCGAGCCCTATGAATGGGCGGGGGGCAGGGGCCTGGTCACCAACATTGGTGGCAGTGGTCAAAGGAACCCTGCCACCCCCCTTGGCATCCCCGCACGAGCCCTCCGGCCCAATGGTGGCCCAAGTGAGGTGGTCAAGGGGGTAGGGGCTGCGGGGCCGTGGGAATCTTCTGTTTGGGAGCCATGGCCACCCAAACCCTGGAGCACTGATCGGAGGAGAGATATATCCGATCAAAATGAAGGCAAAAGGCAAAATAGCAGCGTCGGAGCGAACTTCTCCGCTCCGTCGCTGTTCTAAAATGGCAGAGGGGCCACCTTGTGGCCACCCCTTTTATAAAGGGGTTGGCCATGCCCCCTAACTACCCGGATGTCTTAGTCCGGGGTGGGGTGGGGCCGCAAAGAGTGCAGCGGCCATTTTGGCACCGTGCTTGCCTTCTTCTAACGCATGTATACTTTAAATTATACAGCTAAAGTGCAGATAGTAGAACAAGATTGTGCCCCTTCTACTCCAGGACTTCTGAATTTCCAGTGTGGAAATCTGAAAAAGGTGCTACATGTGTGAGCAGCATCTTCAGATACAATTATTCCATCCAATCAGGTGTTGCAGAACTTGCAATGGTTCTTTCCTTGTGGAGTGTATACTGGTGAACACTTTGCTCACCTGTATTTTAATGTTAGCTTTTGTGGATCAAGTCGACTTTGTCAGACATAAGACTTTGTCTAACAAAGTGGACTTGATCCACAAAAGCTAACATTAAAATACAGTTGAAATTTTTGATGGGGTAACCACATTTGTCTGTGTTTAAAACATATCAGAGAGTAAACAAAACAAAAAGGCAAAAACATTGTGGCACTTTAAAGACTAACTGCTGTATTTTAATGTTAGCTTTCATGGATCAAGTCCACATGTCTGTTCTTATACAATGCTCTTACAAAATAGGAAAATAAGATGTGTTCTTATCTCCAGTGGCAAAATGCATTAGGCAAGAGTTGGTAACTCTAACCCAGCACCGACAAACACAGTGGAAAAGACATGTATGAAAAGCCAAACATTGAAGTGGCAACCACTCAAAACCCTCTGCATGGATGGACAATTCTGACAGTTTTGGTTTTCCAACAATCAGATGTTTTGATTTTCATAGTCTTTTCATCCAAATAGGATTAAATTTTCTTTGGAGAACTTTATCTGCCTGAATGATCAGATTGTGTGAGAGAGGTATGATGAAAGAGGTGGTTTACTCAACAACAATCTCCCTCTAACATTTGTGGCAGGAATAAATAAGAGTTTGGTTTCAGTTTGTTTTTGGTAACCACGTTTTTCCGGTTCTGTGGAAAGACTGTTAAAATCAAAACATCTGATTGTTGGAAAACCAAAACTGTCAGAATTGTCCATCCATGTAGAGGGTTTTCAATGGTTGCCACATCAGTGTTTGGCTTTTCATACATGTCTTTGCAGGCGCACCCCCCCAATAACGGACACAGACAACATTGAAAGTGGATAACAGCATCGGGCCACATTTATTGATTCAATGCCCTAGTCCGAATTATAAATTTGTATTGGTAAAACGACCAATCATAATTCATAAGGCAAGCAGGCCGAAGTAACACTGGTAAGGTACCACCCCAAAATTGCCAACGGCAATTGGTTACAATGTATCAATTTGTATCAATTTGTTTGTTGACAACAAACAAATTGTTGACCGTAGTCAATAACTAACTCATGACCCCACCCTCTGACGCGTATCCGTGAAATCACAGGGGTGATGCATGCTGGTTAGCAATCGTCATCACCCCATCGCCTGGTTCGTCGTTGACCGGACAACGTTTAACTAATTTATTCCTGTCTAGTGTTGTCCAGTCAATTGCGAACCTGCCGGATACTTGTGGGTCATACTGTTTACCTTACCAGTGCTACCCGCCACACGGAGGGGCTTCAAAGAAGACCTGACGCCCCCCCCCCCCCAGACCGTCAGCTCGGTCAACAGGCCTGCTCGCCAATCACCCAACAGGAGGTCCATACCTCCTCGCGACAGATGGACCCCATCCCCTGCGTACAAGTCATAATTTTGTAGGCTAATATCGGGGTGATGACTGACCCGTCCCCAAGCCCTGTCGGCAAGAAACCGCGCCACCGCCCTATTGACCGTGCGCCTATCGCGGTCAAGGGCCAGGAGGTTAACGCCCCCTCTATAGGAATGGCGCGGGACAATGTCCGCAAAACCAGGGTTGTGGCAGGCCAGACATAATGCAAGTAGGCGAGGTCCTCGCAAATCGCATGCTTAAGCTATAAGCCGGTGACCTGGCCCAAATCATTGCCCCCCAGGTGGATGATGAGAATGTCAGGCGGGTCAGCACCCAGGCCAGAAAAAAGGAAAGGCCGCAGCTCCCGCCATAACATCCCAGGCTTACCATGCCATGTGAGACTGGCGTGTTCACCCAGTCCCAGTCGGGGTCCCCACTCTGTCGCCGCAGCGTAACGCGCTGCCCTGTGCACATAGCTGTGGCCCACCAGCCATACTGTCACCGGTGTAATACGACACCCAGGGTCTGTAAGAAAATTGAGAAAAATTGAGAAAAAAGACGGGAAGGTGACTGGATTGGTACTCATGGCGGAAGTGGGCGCACATAAAACTGAAAACATTGCGAGCCCCACCTCCCCATGCTGCGTATGCCAGCCCCAGAGTACCCAAAAGCAGCTGCTGTAGAGGCTGCACCAGTACGGAATGAATATGTGCCATAACGGGCACCTGTGAGGGCACTCCCTGTCACCTTCCAAAACTGAAAGTTAGTAAGGGGAGACCCATCTTGGTGACAGAAAAACGGGCCGTGGTGCATGCCACGCAGTGCCAGGAACTCCTGTAGGGCACCAACCGGACAGATGTCTGCCAAAGAACACCGTAGCAGTCTTACACCACTGCCTACGCCATGCTGATCTGTATTAGAGGAGCGTATCCTCAACTGGGCCCAGTCTTTGGCAACATAGACATCCTCGAGTTCCAGTGCCCTACAACTTGCAGCCGCCTTATACAGCATCTCAAGCTCGCTGTCGCGGAGCGCTCCAAAAAGGCCACCGTTGTAGCCGCATGAAGTGGGCTGCCTCATTTCCAAAACAGAGGCCAGGCCAGCCCCGGGCCAATTGGGTAAAACCCTGGGTAAATCTTGCATCCGCCTTACTCAGCATCTCAAGCTCGCCGATGCGGAGGGCTCCAAAAAGGCCACCGTTGTAGCCGCATGCAGTGGGCTGCCTCATTTATCGAAACTGAGGCCAGGCCAGCCCCGGGCCAATTGGGTAAAAACCCTGGGAAAATCTTGCATCCGCCTTACTCAGCATCTCAAGCTCGCCGATGTGGAGGGCTCCAAAAAGGCCACTGTTGTAGCCGCATGAAGTGGGCTGCCTCATCTATCAAAACAGAGGCCAGGCCAGCCCCGGGCCAACTGGGTAAAAAACCCTTGGTAAATGGGGTGGCGGTCGGCCGGGAAACGCCCGCGCCCGCGCACCCACCCCTCCCAAACATGTCTCACCCAGAAGTCATTGGTGCCGTCCACACGACCTCCCACTTTGGCCACAAAAGCCAACCCGACAGCTGAGATGCTATGGTGCGTGGTGCAAGGCCCTAGGCATACCGGTAAACCATGAACCGCAGAACATGGGCTACCGGGATCGGCCAGGTTCCTGGCAGTCGGAATCGGGTACATAATACTCTGAAGGAACTAAATGCGTGGTGATACGCCTTACTCATGCATGGCGCTGGTGACAGGCCAATCGCCCGGTTCACCTCTCCTCGCCAACATTCCATCTCTCGTCCAGGAGTGGCGAGGGAAATTCCTCCGCATCCGGGGGCCGAGGCACGGAACCGGGAGATCTGTAGGCGGGACAAAGCAGCAGCAATATCCTTATCAACCCTTGGGACATGCCTGGCCCTGCAGGGAACGTTGAGGCAGAGGTTGCATAACACAAACCAACACACTAGCCCCATAACCCCGGGCGATTTGGAAATCTGTGCAGTGACGATGCGGACAACAGCCGCGTTGCCATGCCAAAATTGCACAACTGAGTTGGCCCACTCCTTGCCCCATAGCATCAAAGCACCCAGGATAGGGAAACATTCCAGATACGTGAGACCATGCAGGCGACCCTTGCCTGCCCAGTATGGTGGCCACCCACCATAGGCCCTCTTCCAATTGAAGTACATCCCGTAAACCCAGGAATCCTGAGGCATCGTACTGCATCTGAAAGCAAGTGGGAGCCAGGAGATCAGACCCCAAAAATGACACCCCGGTGAACCACCTCTGGATCTATGGCCAGACAAGCACGTCTGCCCCGATACCCCGGGTAAATCTGAGCCTGTGGTGGGGCCTGGAGAATCCCGCCATGGCATCGCACCAGCGCAGAGCAAATGCCCTGCCCGGTGCTACGACCCTGCCAGCTAAACTGGGTTGACCACGTAGCATCAAAAATTCCCTCAGTGATGCCATGCGCTCGGCCAGCCAGACCGAGACAAGGGCCACTAGCCTTGGGACCTTATCCCACTGCAACCTAGAATCCTGCGCTACCGTGTTACTCTCCACCCCAGGAATACTAGCTGTGGAGATGGGCCCTCGGTCTTTTCGGGCGCTAAAGGGACACCCAGTTCCTCCATTAGCGTCTGAAATGTGTTGAGGAGACGTGTGTACGTGTCCCAGCCCCGTTCAGCCCCGAATAAAACCATCCAGGGAATGGGCTACAGACCGGGACCCTGACCTGCGGACAAAAGCGCAATCTAGGAAAGTGGTGAAACGCTCGAATACCGAGCCCCAATGGAATAGCCAAAAGGCATGGCATCATTGAAATAATATGCTCCCCGGGACGGGGGTGCAGGGACAGGGCCAGCGACCCTGCCCGCATAGACCCTATTGTCAAAGCTAGCAGCTGCCACCTCCTCCCTCCCCTTAAGGGATAAAAGATTGGGGGCATCCTGAGGGGACCTATTACCCATGAAAGGGATCCGGAACCCCTGTCTAGAACCCTGAAGGAGAGAATCCACCTCCCCTCCCTTCGGGTACCATGTGAGCCACGCTCCAACATGTCCACCTTAACTGGGGAGGGAGCCCTTCGGTGAACTAGATCCATCTGCGGCAGTCTTGCCAGCCCCCTGTCTGCCCCACCCTCTGCCCCGCATCCTTCTAGGCCTGGGACAGTCAGAGGCCGCATGGGGGCCAACACAGTTGGGATACTTCTGTCTGTATTGCAAGTCTTCCCCTCGGAGAAGCCATTGGACAAGAAAGTCCAGCACAGCAGGCGGGCTGGAACCCCCCGCCCCGCCCCCTGGCAGGTGACCTATGCTGGGGCCGCCTGCTGAACCACATGCCCACAATGGTATATCTCCCCGGGCGCAGGGCGCGTGGGCATCACGTACAAAAGCCGCAGGCTCTGGCCTGGCTAATCCCGCCTAATCACGGGGTGCGGGGAAATCCGCCTACGGCATTCCTCGTCACAAGCCAACCACACTGGGCCCGGAAAGTAAACCATCACCCGGTAGACGTTGTCCAAATACTGGACCATCGGAATTGCCAGATCCGGCCGGGCCCTAAGGTACACCGCCATGCATATGATGCAGGCCGGCAACCATTTGGCCCACATACTTGGTGGCTTGCGAAAATGTGCCTGCCACTATCCTTCTCATTCTGCCCCTCCCTCTCTCCTTGATGGGCACCTTATTTAGGAGCGCGAAGATATCCACGCACTCCCCCCGCCAAATTTACTCTCTGGCGGCCTGTGCCAAGCGGTAACTCAGCGGTAAGGAATAGGGGCTTGGACCAACCCGGCCACCCAAAACATTCCCCTCAGGGTAGGGAACACCCCCCACCACGGGGCCCTGGGTGTTAGCTGTCATCGCCAGGTGAGGCGTCAGCGGGTACACCGCCGCACCACCCGCGCGAGGCCAAGGCCATTGAAAAGCCCCCCCCATATTGGGAATGTGTGTGGATGTACTTGCTTACACCGTATACTCACATGCTGCACCCCCGCGGGCTGCCCCCACCGGGGTTCCGGCCCACTGGGGGCGTCGGAGCTCACGACCGACGTAGAGCTCATCACCGGGGCCTGACCTGCACCTGGCTGCTGGCTGGGGAGCTGCGAGGCAGTGGGCGAAACCGCGCCACGCGCCTGAAGCAGCTCAACCCTCCCTGTCGGCTGTTGTCCTCCTGCCGGCAGCGCCTCAAAAGGAACCCCAAAGGGAGGGCCCCCGCCTGACTGGCCCGAGCCAACGACGCTTCAAGGGCCGCCAGGCGGGCCAGTAAGGCTTCCACGTTGACCTGGGGCCAAGGGCCGGCCGGCCCGCACGGTCCAAGGCGTGGGTACAGGTCGCTGTACCCCAGGACCCGAATATGACCATTGGCCAACACCGAAGCCCGGCAGGGTCGGTGGAGAAACCTGCCAAGGCAGGGGGCCGCACCACCCCCCAAGGCTAGAGGGCCCCGGGAGAGGCTGCGACCCAAGAGCAGCAGGCCCGCCTGGTGGGCGGGTGCAGGAGCGGTGTCCACCGCTCGCGGGCCGCGGGCCGGAGCCCCTACCGCGCCCGCAAACTGTTCGCCCGCTCCGGGCCAAGGGGCGATAGACCCCATTCCGCCGGTCCCGGCAGGGGCCTGCAAAGGCGGCTGCTGGGGAGGCAGCACCGCGGTCCTCCGACCCGGGTTGCGCCTCCTGACAGCGCGAGCCGCACTCAAAGCTGCCTTCTTCTTCGAAGGCATCTCCACCGAAGCAAAGGGAAGCCGAAAGGAAGAATCGCTACCAAAAGGCTTCCCGGTAAGCTAAAGAGCGACGGAGACACAGGGGAAAAGACTTCTCCGCTCCGTCGCTGAGGTAAAATGGCAGCTCGGCTGCCTCGTGGCCACCCCTTTTATAAGGGAGCTGGCCACGCCCCTAACTACCTGGATTCTCTGTCCTGTGGGGGGGGGCCCGCAAAGGGCGCGGCGGCCATTTTGGCGCCGCGCTTGCATTTCCACTATGTTTGTCGGTGCTGGGTTAGAGTTACCAACTCTTGCCTATTGCATTTTGCCACTGGAGATAAGAACACATCTTATTTTCCTATTTTGTAAGAGCATTGTATAAGAACAGACATGTGGACTTGATCCATGAAAGCTAACATTAAAATACAGCAGTTAGTCTTTAAATTGCCACAATGTTTTTGCCTTTTTTTTTGTTTACTCTCTGATATGCTTAAAACACAGACAAATGTGGTTACCCCATCAAAAATTTCAACTGTATTTTAAAGTTAGCTTTTGTGGATCAAGTCCATTTTGTCATACTCAGTCGTAAAATAAAGCCACAATGTTTTTTGTCTTTTTATTTTGTTTGCTCTCTGATATGTCAATTGTATTATGTGTGAGAGAAAAACATAATAGGATTTGGGTCAATGTTTTGGCAGATTGTACCTAAAGCTCCAACAGCCAGTAGTAACAAAGCTTATTATATTACTCTTTTGGGCAACAAGAGGTTAAAAAGACTTTCAGTGAATAGGATGGATGGAAATCCCAAACAAATAAGCAAACAAGTGGCAAAAGCTCCCCCTCCCTCTCTCAGAATCAGATAGCAAGTGTGAATGTGCCTACTACATTACTTATAACAGTTATTGTCCATTCTTCTCCCCCTCCTTCCACTAATCTTTCACACTTGGATAGTAATGAAAATTGCTGCAATTTGACAGTAGAGCAGAATAAAAGATTTCTTTCATCAATTCTTTAGAAATATTGAAGGGAAACAATACTGGGGTGCTTATGACATGATTTGCCCCTGCAGATGTACTTGAATCATACCCCTGAGAAAATTGTGTTCAAAAGAGCACATTTCCTTTTATAGCCCTGTGTTGAGAGGCAGAGAAAAGCTGTCATTTTTGAAAGTCATTTTGTCTTACGATCTAATCTAATTGATCTAATCTAATTCCGTTTAAGGATCCACTGGGGTTCCAGGGACAGATTAAAGAATTTACAAAGAAATTGAGTGAGGTAGGGGTGTGTGTGTGTGTGTGTGTGTGTGTGTGTGTGTGTGTGTGTGTGTGTGTGAGTGTATGTGTGTTAAGCAATGGAGCATTAGATAGAGATTTTCTTGCTAATAATAGGTTATGTCACAAGTCATCCATATCAGAGAGAGTATATTTCCCCCTCATATCCACTAGATAAGCCCCAGGACTTTACGGGATGCTTTTTTACAGGGTTTGACAAATGAAAGAGAAAAGAGATGGGAGGGAAAGAAACAGTAGAGGAAACATGGAGATTTCTTATTTGACAGTGTTACATGACTTACAAAGTCTCACTCCTCTCCCCACACACACACCCTCCACTTCTTCGTGTTAGCCTAAACTCTGACTGCTATCCTAGATGGAAATATAATTGGAGCAGATTGCCACTGAAAAGGATGTTAATTCCAGCTGGAGGGAGCTGATGAGTTAAAAAATGTGTTGGGTTCTGTCAGATCGTAGCTGCAAGTCTGCTTTTCCCTCCTTGTGTTTTATTCTAAAAAAAAAATCCTAAGCTGATAACAAATCACAGGGAACTGTCAGAAAACATTGAGAAATATTGAGTATAACCAACATCAAAGATAAGTAAAAGAGGAAAATATTTCCAAGGAGCCTTGTAATCAGAGCAAGCCATTTCCTTGAACTTTTTGTGGCACCATTAGTTTTTCCTCATAGACATTGGCAAAAACCTTTAAAAATGGATAAAGTTACAACTTCCTGTTCTAACTCTGTGGCTGAAATTTAGTAATAACTTGTGGTTAGGGTAAAGGAAGTAAATGTTGCTCTTGCTCGAAAGCCAGTCATATCTGACTCTAGGGTTCAGTGCTCATCTTTGTTTCTAGTCAAAGAGCCAGTGCTGTCTGTGTCTGCAGACAATTCCGTGTTCATGTGGCAGGCATGACTAGACACAGGAGTGCATGTAATCCTGTTTACTTTCCCATTAAAATGGTACCTATTTATCTACTTGCAATTTCTTGCTTTCGAACTACTAGGTTGGCAGGAGCTGGGACAGAGATGGGAGCTCACTCTGTCATGCAGCACTTGAATCTCAAACTGCTGACCTTCTGACCTTCCATTCATCAAGTTCAGCATCTGAACCACTAAGTCACCATGGTCCCCTTTGCGCTTCTATATCTACAAACAAAACAAGAATTAAACCAATATTACCTCATATCTGCATTAACAGTGGGGGAAAGGATGCCAAGCTTTACATAGCAAAGAGCAGCCTGAATGCTGATAGAATCAATGGCAGCAGTGAAGATGGTCTACCCACAGAATGCAAACCAGAAAACTGTCCTTCAATTTCCAAACCCTTTCATTGAGATAGGCAACCTGAAGATGAAAGGCTGTACAAACATATTGCATGCTTGTTTTCTGAAAGATGCCTCCTTTTGAAAAAAGGAGAAGGTTTGGAATTAGTAATGAGTGTCACTGGGAACCAAGGCCAAAATCACCAGTACTATGCAACAGAAAGACAGTAAAAGGTCAGGGGACAAAAATCAATTTATTTGAAATGTGGTGATAGAGCAGATCCTTACAGATACCACAGACCATTAGAAAGACCCATAAGTGGTGGTCAATAAATTAAAACCTGAACTCTCACTTCTTCTTCTTCTGCCGTATCCGAATCCAAATATAAGTGATCATCATGGCCATGAAGACTGTCTTGATAATATAATGCAGTGGCCTTTCATCTGGCTTCTGCATCACAGCATGACCCCTGTACCAAGTTCTGCAAGTCACCTTAGGGTCATGAGCCCTGTTGGCATGAAAAGTCCTCATCAGTCCCTGGCCAGTATTGAGGAAGCTGCTGCCCTCCAACAAGATTGATTCAAATGGGATTTAATCCACTTGCAGACCGTTAACCTTCTCTGTGTACTTCGGCACCCAAGGACATTAGACCTCAGGGTGGTCAGGTTAGTTAACCGCCACCTGACACCCAGAGTTGAGTTGCTGGCAGTATGGTCTACTCTATTACCATAGCAGGATAACCTGGCCAGACTGACTGAACTCTCACTAGACCAAAGAAATGAGTAAACTGAGGCTATCCTACGATGCACATACAATGAGAATACAGACCTGATCTGAAAATAAATGTTTGACCTAACATGAGATTGTTTCAGAAAAGGAAGGCACAACTATTAGTTTACAAGGTCTGAGCAGAACCTACTGGAAAAGATAACACTGCTGGGGGCTGGGTTTGAGGTGCGGTAGTGTGGATTCCCCATGCCCCAATGGCATGGAACGGCCCACGCAGAGGCCACTTCGGGAGAACGCTCCTGGCCCGTGGGCTCTGCGGGCAGAGAAATTAAGGGGGGTGGATTAATAATAGGGTTTGATTCACCCAATTAATGACCTGACCGACGGTTCCGCTGAGAAGGCATTTCTCTAGCCTCTGTTACCCATTAAGGTAATCACTCATCTCCGAGTTTAGCCTTATCCCTGGTGCAAATAGTGGCCATATTTACCCCGGTCTAAGCCCTAGACAATGGTGTTTCCCCTGTCAATGTTTGCCCACGTTAATTAACTTCCCCAAGAGAACTTCCCAATTAACCCGAGTAAATAGGTGATGTGATTTTCTGTCGGATGACGGTTTTTTCCTGCCTTGCCTTCTGATCTATAAATGTAGATACTTTTCATTCAATAAACGACTGATCTGATCTCGCTCCACACTGCCTCGTATCGTTTCTTGATCAGTCTCCTCCGGGACCTAACGGCCGTTCAGCGGCCCCGATTCCTACATCTGGTGACCCCGACGTGATCTTACCCGTGAGTAAGCGATCACACGGTCCGGTTCTGCGCTTGAACTGCGTCCACTCATCCCGGAGGATAGCGCGGCAGCCCGGCCGGTAAACCAGCTGGTCGGGAAGACGGCCTAAGCGGCGAGGCATTACTGAGAGGCTTCCTACAGCTTACTCCCAACTTTCGCGGCGGCTTGCAGGTTACGGAAAAACGCGTTCTGCTCAGGGTCAGCTGTGAACCCCTGACAGCGCAGAGGCCACCGAGGGCCCGTGGCAGCAGTCCACGCTCCGAGCTCTACCCAGAGAATCGTCGCCAGAACCTATTACCTTGCCCAAAGACACGTAGACTCGTCCCGAGGAGGAAACTTCGGAGGACCCACGCAGGTATTATGGGGACTTGTCCTCAGCGACAAGGTCCGTCCGCTAGCCAAAGAACTCATGAGCAAGAGTTCAGAATCCTGGCCAGGGTATTTCAGTTACGTTTTCACAGCCGAGAGCTACCGAGACTTTTGGCGTACCTAAGGGAACACTGCCTGCTTTACCCAGAAGTAGGTACGTTAACCCTTAAGCTTTGGGATCAGATAGGAGACTGCATTCAGCAACCCCCGAAAGCTCCAGGAGGCGTAATTCGCACATGGAGTAAATGTAGGAAACTCTTAGCGGAGATAGAACCAGTCCGGGTAGAGGCCAAAGAACCCCCAGCGCCAGCCGAACCATCGGCGCCCACGGCGCTCTATCCGTCATTGCAGTTCAGGCAGAGTAGCGTAGGGAACTTTCCCTCGGTGACAGCTGCAGACGTCACCGACGGAATGCAAGGAATGGGGAGCGCAGGCGCTTCTCTGACAGTTCCAGGTTCCCAGGTTACCAAGAGTGCCCTTCAGCGCACAGTTGAGGAAGAACTTAGGAAGGGGGATTTGCCAGCAGAAGAACTAGCTGAGCTTAGTCAGATTTGTCCAATTCGCATGGAAATGGATGCCCTCACGGCGGCCCAGCAGATAGTTCACTCACCAGTCCCATATAAGCTGCTCATGGCTATACGGAAGGCCATTTCAGAGACAGGGCTTCAAAGTCGCTTTACTAGGGGCACGCTTCAGCAAGTGTGCGAGAACACCATGTTCATTCCACATGACTGGAAAGCCGTCATGCGGATGATGCTCAACCCGAGCCAGTACCTGATTTGGGATAGCGAGTTTCGCCTTGAGGCTCAGACTAGGGCTGCCAGGATGGGAGGCGCAGTACTTCCTGACCAGTTATATGGTTCAGGTGCCTTCGAATCCATCGATGCGCAGATCAACTTGCCACTCGCCACTCTTCAGATGTCAGCAGAGGCTGCCTTTAGGGCTTTTTTCAAGGTCCCTGCGACTGGCAAAGCGGCCAAGAATTATATCGCAATTAAGCAGGGAGCCCAGGAGCCCTACATGGACTTCATCAATCGTTTGGAGGAAGCGATCAGTAGGCAGATCGATAATGAGCAAGCCCAACAAGAGCTCATGATGAAGTTAGCCAAGGACAATGCCAATTTAGACTGCCATAAGATCTTGCAGTCACTGGGCAATCGTCCCGACTTGACTCTCACGGACATGATTAGAGCTTGCGCCGACGTTGGCACAGAATCCTACAAAATGGGTTTGCTAGCGGCAGCGGTGCAAGGGGGTAAGAGACCCAAAAGTAAGAACCAAGGAGCATGTCACAATTGTGGCAAGGTCGGTCACTTCGCTAGAGAGTGCCGATCCAAGGGAGGCGGACAAAATTCCGGCCGTTCCAAGGCTCCAAACACCCCGTGTCCGAAGTGCAAGAAAGGCTACCATTGGGCCAGGAACTGCCCAAATTCAGGAAACCGGAACGCGGGCATGTCTCTGGCCCCGGTCCAAACAGAGACTTCCCTCATTCAAAGCTCGCCAGAGCTAGACTAGATTCCGGTCACATTCCCAGCACTGCGAGGGCACAGGCCAGCCCCAGGGGTAGTTCAGGGCTAGAATTGACTTGTCAGGCAGACGTTACATGCGACCTGCCAAGCACGGTCTATCTGGTGGATTCCCAGTACATGGGTCCACTGCCCAAGGGCTTTATAGGTTTAGTTTTGCCCCGCAGTGTAGCAGGAGCACGCGGAATTCTTGTAATTCCAGGAGTAATTGACTCCAATTTTTCAGGCATTCTCCAAGTTCAGCTTTGGACGCACTTACCCCAGACAATTCACAAAGGAGACACACTAGCGCAACTGATCATGGTTCCTTGTCGCTTGCCAGCGGATAGCCAGGGAAGGCTCAGGGACAGCTCAGAGTCCCGGTCAGAGGACCGCTCGAGCGCCAGTGAGGCAGTACAAGGATACCAGGTCTTAGCGACAGTGGAGACCAACATTGAGTGGAAACAGCACCCGGTTATTGAGGTATTTCTGAATAATAGATCATTTTCAGGATTATTAGATACCGGAGCTGATGTGAGCGTGATAAGCAGAAGCCAGTGGCCAAGGGAGTGGGCCATTGAGCCGGTCTCCGATGTGTGGGGGGTAGGCGGCATTCAGGAAGCGTTTAGGAGCCGGGAGTGGGTGACAGTCACAATCCCAAGGGCTGACGGCACAGCGGTAATTCGGCCACACATTCTTGACGTGCACATTAACCTTTGGGGGCGAGACATTTTACAGCAGTACGGTGCCACGCTTACCTTTGGGTAATGGCGTTGCCACTTAAATGGCTCACCGATACGCCGGTCTGGGTAGAACAATGGCCGGTAGTGGGAGAGAAATTAGGATGGTTAAAAGCAGCTGGTTAAAGAGCAGCTAGACGCAGGACATATAGAGCAGTCCACTAGCCCTTGGAATTCGCCAATTTTTGTCATCAAGAAGAAATCGGGGAAGTGGCGACTCCTCCACGATCTCAGAGAGATCAATAAATGCATACAGCCAATGGGTCCGCTTCAATGCGGCATCCCAAATCCTAATATGATTCCCAAGGGGTGGGAGATCCTAGTTGTAGATCTCAAGGATTATTTTTACACGATTCCCTTAGACCCCAGGGACCGGGAAAGGTTTGCCCTTATGGTGCCGGTTGTGAACCACAGTGAGCCCACGCAGCGTTACGCGTGGAAATTTTTGCCACAGGGCATGCTCAATTCGCCCACCCTGTGCCAAATTTATGTTCACAACGCACTGGCAAAGTTTCAAAACCTTCACCCCAAAGCCTTAGTTTGTCATTTCATGGATGATATCTTGGTCGCGGTGCCGCAACTCGGCAGCGAAATGTTTTCAGACCTCCAGGCCAGTCTGGGGGAGAAAGGGTTACTCATTGCCCCGGAGAAAGTGCAGAGAACCGAGCCCTTCTCATACTTGGGTCATCGGCTTCTCCGCTCTTTCGCAGCACCAGTTTTGCCCCAAATCAACTTGAAGGATTCAGTCACCTTGGTAGAGTTACAGCAGGTTTTAGGGAACATTAATTGGGCCAGACCGTATTTTCGATTGGATACGGATCTTCTGAAACCGCTCTTCTCGCTGCTCACATTAGGTAAGCAGCCAGCAGACCGGATACAAATTTCTCGAGAAGCGCGCTTGGCTCTCGAGAAAGTCAACCAAGTTCTCAGCCAAAGATGGGTGGACAGGATTGCTCAGGGGCCATATGCTCCGATCCTGAACTTGTACATCGTTCGGGCAGGATCCATGTTCACCGGAGCCCTAGGAGTGGACTCCGAGAAAGGGGCGAGTATTGTGGAATGGGTGTACTTGCCGAACACCTCTTCCCGAAACATCGTTCCTCCCCAAGAATTGGTCTCCGCGGTGGTCTACCGCGGAAGGCTGAGAGTTGGGACATCTCAGGGCACGACTTAGCCAAAATCGTAGTCCCGTTCACCAAAGAACAGGTTCAGCAGTTGATGCAGCTCGGTGACTCGCTTCCAATTGCTTTGGAGGGATTCACCGGATGCTTGGCATACCACTTGCCAAAGGACCCCAGACTTGTCTCGCTTCAAACGCAGACAGTCAGCTTGTTCGAATTGCTCTCGCTGGTTCCGCTTCAGGGGGCCAGGACAGTCTTTACAGATGGGGGTCGCACATATGGTGTCTTGACTTGGCAGGAAGGCCAGGCTTGGCGCACGCTGTTAACTCTTCCACAGAAGTCCGCGCAGCGGGCAGAGTTGGCAGCGGTGAACCTTGCCTTGCGCACCTTCGCCAAAGAGCGCCTAAACATCATTACTGACAGTCAGTATGTCAGGAATTTGCTTCACAGTCTACCGGGAGCATACATTACTCCCGCGATAGACAAAAACTTGCTTAGTCTGTTTCTCACTGCTCAATTTCATTTGCGAAACCGCACGGAGCTGCTCTATATTGCCCACATCCGAAGTCATCAAGACCTACCGGGTCCGATTTCCGCGGGCAATAGCAGAGCGGATGCGGCGACAAAGGAAATTCAGCAACGTTCAGTGTTAGGTGTTTTCACTACGCCAATTCAGAGTCATGCATTCTTTCACCAAAATGCCAAAGCGCTTGCCAGACAGTTCAATCTGCCACTTTCTCAAGCCCAAGGCATAGTTCGCTCTTGCCAGCATTGTGCAGGGGCACCGGGGGGGCCCTCGTGGGGGGTCAACCCACGAGGGACAGAGGCTAACCAGGTGTGGCAGATGGATGTCACGCACGTTCCGCAGTTTGGCAGATGGCAGTACATGCACGTTTGCATTGACACCTTTTCTCAATTCGTTTGGGCAACGGCGCAGAAAGGGGAGACTGCTTCCCACGTGGAGCAGCACCTCCTTTCCTGCATCGCGGCAATGGGCAAGCCGCGGCACGTGAAAACCGATAACGCCCCGTCCTACAGCTCCAGGCAGCTGGCGGCCTTCATGGCCACTTGGGATATTCAGCATACTTTTGGCATTCCTTACAATCCGCAGGGGCAAGCCATTGTGGAATGAGTCAATCGGACACTCAAGTCCTATATTGACAAACAAACAGAAAGGGGGGAGCCACCAGCCCTCCCCAAGTCACAGGCTCAGGCACAGCATTGTCTGAATAAGGTATTGTTCACATACAATCACCTTAATGTTTTCTCGGATTGCACACCGCAGGAGAAGCACTTCCGCCGTTCGGAAGCTCTTCCGCGACCGATGGTCCGATACCGGGTGCCACCGGACCCTTCTTGGAGGGGCCCGGCGCCACTCGTAACCTGGGGAAGAGGGTATGCTGCAGTTATGTCTCCTACAGGTGTCATTTGGATTCCAGCTCGGTGCGTCAAGCCTCACTTGGAACCACATGGCGTGGACCCAGGCCGACCCGAGTCCGATCCCGGAGATGGAGGACCTCACCCTGACCGAGAGGACCCGTCGGAAGAAACGGCCACAGAGGACAGCACCGAAGATCACCTGGGGGATGGTCAAGGCCCTTTGCAGTGAGGCCGAGGACGTCATCCGGCGCGAGGAGAAGGAGCCAACGCCGGAGAACCTCAAGGCTGCAAACTTTGCCCGAATTCATGCCAACACCGTGGCAGTCACCATCATCCTGATCCTCTCCCTACTTGCTGGGGGAGGCGTTCAGGCTGCCTCATTGAAGGCCAGTGATTTGATGCCAGGCAGAGACCTCTCTGCCAGGATGCATTACAACATATGGGAGAGGTTGGCGGGTCTCGTCAACCAGTCCGATTTTTGCCTGAGACAGGACGTTGGTTCTGCCTCAATCCTGAGCACCTGCCTCATCCCAGTGTGCCACTCTCCAGGCGCGCACCCCAGGGATGGGGACTGGCTTGTGAAACGGATCTTCAGCCCCTACAACCCAGCGGCTTCTTCAGAATACGCCCGTTGGGAAATGCGGCTCACCATGACTTTGCCGGCTGATGCAGCCACTCTCCACACTCCTCGAGTGGCGGTCAGCCCGAACTCTACTTGTGCTCGAATGACCGGCTGCTCCGCAGTCGGCCGAACCCGGCACCGCTGCCTCAACGTTGGCAGTGGCAATTGGACTTGTGATAACCCAGTGACACTTGGTTCAATGTATGCTCATGTTACCCTAGCATCTGGTTGGTTCTTTACGTGTAATCACTACACTTGGAACTACATTCCTGCAAATGTATCAGATGCTATATGTTGTATTAGTCGTTTGACACTGTTACTCCCAACTAAGGATATGGTCACCCCAAGCACAAATGTTACAAGTGTTTCAGCACCCATACGACACACTCGCACCACCCAGTTAGACAGCTCATGTGAGAGCAGCTTTAGAGTAATGAGTTCAGTCGAATATCTCTCGTTGGCAGTCAGCATTTTTGGCGTGCCAGGCTTAGCCGTCGGCAACGCTCGGAGAATTGGTCGATTGGCTTGCGGACTAGCTAAAGCCATTAACCATACCTCCTCGGCGATAGCGCTGCTCAACCAAGAGCAGGCAGAGCTTCGCCATGCCATACTTGACAATCGAGCGGCTATAGACTACCTCTTATTGCTACATCACCTGGGCTGCGAATCTTTTCATGGTATGTGTTGTTTTAATCTCACTGATAACTCCCGTAAGGTCCAGTCAGCTCACAGACCTCCACACCATAGTCGAGGGCATCAGGGAAGGCTCTGCATGGGGAGCTTGGTGGAGCTCATTGTGGAACTGGATGTGGTCGTGGATTCCGTGGGGATGGCTTCAGACAGTGCTCAAAGTGATTGTGGGGGTGATTATACTAGGCATAGCAGTATGTTGCTTCGCGCAATGCATTCCCTCACTGATATCAAGGTGCCGCTCCCGGAGGGAATCCCGAAGCACCATTCCCGCTCATCAGCTGGTGCCCCTCTTGCGCAGAGTCGCCGGTCAGGCTCTTAAGTAAAACGAAAAGGGGAGATGTGGATTCCCCATGCCCCAATGGCATGGAACGGCCCGCACAGAGGCCACTTCGGGAGAACGCTCCTGGCCCGTGGGCTCTGCGGGCAGAGAAATTAAGGGGGGTGGATTAATAATAGGGTTTGATTCACCCAATTAATGACCTGACCGACGGTTCCGCTGAGAAGGCATTTCTCTAGCCTCTGTTACCCATTAAGGTAATCACTCATCTCCGAGTTTAGCCTTATCCCTGGTGCAAATAGTGGCCATATTTACCCCGGTCTAAGCCCTAGACAATGGTGTTTCCCCTGTCAATGTTTGCCGACGTTAATTAACTTCCCCAAGAGAACTTCCCAATTAACCCGAGTAAATAGGTGATGTGATTTTCTGTCGGATGACGGTTTTTTCCTGCCTTGCCTTCTGATCTATAAATGTAGATACTTTTCATTCAATAAACGACTGATCTGATCTCGCTCCATACTGCCTCGTATCGTTTCTTGATCAGTCTCCTCCGGGACCTAACGGCCGTTCAGCGGCCCCGATTCCTACACGGTAGGAAGTGAGAAGAAGTTAATGTGATGCTGTTAGTTTGCAAGATTATAAAAGAGCTGTTAATGAGGGGACATTTTATATGTCATTAACTCATTCAGTCACCATACATCAGAAGTGATTTAATAACAATAACATCTTTGGAGCCCCCCCCCCCATTACCAAACAACAAAGGGGGAATGATTGTGACTATGGCAGGATATAGGCACCAAAGCTCTGCTAACATCAAGTAAGACCATCTCTTGCCATGAAGCTTAAGCAAATAATCTTCTGAACATTTGTTCTGTTTTTTTAAAAAATACCTTTTAAAATATTTTTAAAACCAGACACAGAATCTCTTTCAAACATATATATTTGTCTGGCCCAGAAGGAGTTAAACATTTGGTTGGGTCTTGATTGTCATGTTCAAAAGTTCAATTTGTCATAATAGACAAGTGGGGTGATTTCCACTTTGAAAACTTCTATCAGGAGCCTGGACTCAGAAATTCTATGCAGAGAAGCTGAATATATTTACTGTTTCTTCTCTTTTGTGGTCACTGTAAATGCTACTACCTCTGTCTAAACTATTTTCAGGGAGTTTAAGAATCTGAAGCAACTGGTGATTGTTAGAAAAAGGGAAATCTATTTATTTATTTTATTTATATTTATATACCGCCCCAATCAATAGACTCTGGGCGGTGTACACAGTCCAGCGAACACCTCACTGGCTGCTCAGCAAAACTTAAAAACAATATAAAAACAGTTAAAAGTCCTTCAATAAAGTGAACTTCTTCATCTTAATGGCAAATTAAAAACAAACAAATCACCAGATCTGTGTGGTAGCAATGAGTTCTTGAAGACCTCAGACATAAAATGGCAGCTCTTTTACAAAGATAGGTGCCTCCAAGTTCATTGTGCATACTAGAAGGTGGGAAAGCAGCTAATGTAAAAAATTGTTGGGGCAAGGATCCAAAATTTTGCTGGTTGCGTTGCTTAAAATCTGTTCTACTGATTAAAATATCACCAGAAATAATCAGTCATATAGAAGGGAAGTCTTGCTTAGAAGAATCAGCAATGTGGTTTCTGGAAAAGAAAGTCCTGTCTCATTAACCTTTTATAATTAAATGACACTGTCAATGAATGTGTGGCTAGGAATGACAACAGTTAGGGAAAAATAGCTGCACTTCTTTCATCTTGGGTTCTAGCGTATACATAACTTTTTGTGTGATTTTTATACCCTACTCCTTTCATATAACACAGGGATTCTCAACCTGCAGCCCATGGGCCAGATGAGGTGCACAGCATCATTTCATGTACGCCTCCCCCCCGCCGCCTCCACCATACCAGGAAGTGCCATGTGCTGGAGGAAGGGCAAAATGGCCATCCGGCCCCCAAACCTGTCTGAGGTAGCATGACCCGCCCCCAGCTTAAAAAGGTTGAGAAGTCCTGATTTAACATGAACGATAAAGCCTCTTTCTGATTCTTTTGTTTTGGGCTTCCTATTTGTGTCTGGCAGCTGCATTTTGAACCAGCTGAAGTTTCTGAATTCTTCACAGGCAGTCCCATGTAAAGCACATTACAGTAATCCAAGCAGGATGTAAGCAATGTGCCACAGTAGCCAAATCAGTGACTGATAATGTTATTTTTTTAACATTTTCACCAATGTTCACATTAAATTAACAAAATGACAGTTTTAAAACACTCAAGCCAGTAGATAAAAGTATCCTTCCCACTCAAAGGGAAAAAAATTGCAAAATGAACATAGAGAGAGTTGCTTGATCCCAAACTGAAGAAAACCAAGCAAACAAAGGCTTTTCTTCTCCCTGGCCCCAAGAGGGAGGGCCCCCAGTCAGCTGGGTGGTGGTCTCCAGCTGCCCGGATAAACCAACAGCTTTTCTTCTCCCCGGCCCTGAGAGGGAGGAGCCCAGGTCAGCTGGGCAGCGTTTTCCAGCCACGTGCAGAAGCTGATGGCTCTTCTTCTCCCTGGCCCCAAGAGGGAGGGGCCCAGGTCAGCTGAGTGGTGGTCTCCAGCCGCCCGCAGAAGCCGACGGCTTTTCTTTTCCCTGGCTCCAGGAGGTAGGGGCCTGGGTCAGCTGTCTGTTGGTCTCTGGCTGCATGCAGAAGCCAATGGCTTTTCTTCTCCCCAGCCCTGAGAGGGAGGAGCCTGGGTCAGCTGGGCAGCAGTTTCTGCCCACCCGCTGAAGCCAATGGCTTTTCTTCTTCCTGGCCATGATGATGATGATGAGGATGAGGATGAGGATGAGGATGAGGATGAGGATGATGGGTAACCATTATAACATTGCAATGGTTCTTTGGCATGACAGCAAATGAACTGCTGAACCATCACAGCATTATAACTGTAATGATTGGAGCTGGGGGCGCAGAATCATTTTTGGGTTGTGGAGAATTCTGAAAACTAGGGCAAACCAAAGAGGCACAGTATGTATGAGCCTTGGTGGTGCAGTGGTTAAACTGCTGTACTGCAATAAAAATGTTGTGAGTTTGATCTTTAATAAAGGTTGACTCAGCCTTCCATCTTTCCACGGTCAGTAAAATGAGTACCTAGCATGTTGGCAGCAAAATGCTAACTATGAGCCACCCAGAGAGCTCACTAAGCATTATACATTATATAATGTATTCGGTAAAACCCCTACTTACAAAAAAAAGTCCATTTTGTAGCCTTTTGCTTAAATCTGTTTTTTACGTAACTTGAAGCAAACCCATAGGAAAAATGAAATGTTTATGTAAATCAAAGCAAACCCATAGGGAAATGAAATTTTACCTAACTCAAAGCAAACCCATAGGAAAAAGAATCTTTATGTAACTCAAAGCAAACCCATAGGAAATCGTGGAAATCGGGACATGTTTTTAGCACAAAAACATTATGTAAGTCGAATGTTATGTAGCTCGGGGCATTTGTAAGCTGGGGTTTTACTGTACTTGCTATTGCTATTATGCACCAAAGCATGTGTACACACAGACAAATACAACAGTTCAGGAATCAATGCAAAATAAATCCTGATGGGTGGTTCAAAATAATCTGCATTTTGACAGGTTAATGTGTGCCTTAGCTGTATGCTGTGTATTCCTTGGTCTTTGAATCCATTTTGAACCTGGTCTTAAACAAAACTTCCAGCCTGCACATAAATGTAGAAGACACCCCAAACCTGGATAAGATGTGTATTTTTAAGAAGTCACTGCTTGTTTACTTTCTCTTCTGACCTTTAGTCTGATCAAGCTGACCTGCCTTCCTCTCTTTTTACCTTCCAGAGCTTGGGTAGGGACAGTAATGCACTGCAATTTTTTTAACTACCTACCATACCTGTCAAGTTTTGGGAAATTTCTGTCAAATAAGGGACATTTCCTGGCCACAACAGGAAACTGGACAGGTATGCTTATCCTGTGCTGGCCTCCAGTCTAACTCCAGTCTAACTCCAGTCTAACTGCAGTCTAACTAATATGGGATGACGGCGGGAAAGAGTGTAAAATACGGGGGTTTGTCAGAAATGTTCCAAAATTTGACAGGTATGCTACCTACTCTGTGAGCTGGGCAAATCTGTGGGTGGGGTCAAATCTGTAGGTGTGGTCAAACATCCTGCATTATGGGCTATGGAGGTGGGCGTGGCCAACCAAGTGGGCATGGCCTGGGGGAATTTCTGCTACCGGTTCTGCAGAACCTGACAGAACCTGCTGCAGTGCATTACTGGGTAGGGGAGAATATGATATCATGCACATATCTTTTCTTCTTATGACTGAAATATTTTTCAGAGAGGGAATTTTGAAGAATAAGAAGAGGAAATGGGTTTTTTCTCCTTCCCTCTGCCCCAACCTTTTATTTTTTTAGACATGTCCAGAACTGAGCTCTCAACCTGCAGTTTGAGCCACAGTATATGCAAATTAATATGCAGTTTTCCCTCATGCTCCATTTTTCTTACATGAATGTTTCACCATTGTACCTGGTTTGACTAATGATGATCATTTTTGTTTCTGGTTTTATGTGCTCAGGATTGTTATTTCTGTACATCTTTTATGACGTAATGGAAGTGTTGCACATTAAGAACAAATTTGCAAATATATTATGGCCTCCAAAACTGAGTAAACTGTCACCTCACACCAGCCAAAGAGATTAACCTGAGTTACCAGATGCTATAAAAACATATTGATTGCTTCTTGAGAACTATGGGAAGCTTCAGGGTAAGAAAATAAATATCACAAATATATCATTACAAATATTTCCTAAAATAAAATGTTACATGTCTTTGTTGCAATATAACTCAGTTAAGTCGAGGTCCTTAGAGTTAAGAGAAATCAAGGCCAGTTGTAAACAACTTAAAAAAAACCCCAGTCTTAAACAGAACTTCCAGCCTGCACATATTGTTACAAGCACACAACACCGAGTGAGAAGGGTTTAAAGGCTCACAGACACATATAGATTTATGGTTCACCTGTCCACTGTAATGGCGCTCAGGTGGGCAATCACCAAAGCTAGACAGGCCTTCCCACTTCTATAAAGGACTCTCATCAAAAGTAGGCATTTATAAAAAACAGAGACCTATAAGTTTCTTGTGATTCAGCATTTGTGCAGGGGTACACAGAAAGAGACTTCTCAAAGATTGTGGCATTTTTGAATCACAATGGATGTACCCCAGGCAATGGCAACTGTGTTGTGCCAGCTAATCTTTCTCACACTAGGTCAGGTGAAAGGTCAGCTGATAAAATCTAACACAGAGACCTTAAATTTTCAAAAAGGACATTTCCCAAAGTTGAGGAAACTAGTAAAAAAGAAGCTGAAAGGGAAAATTGAGAGAGTCCAAACATTCCAAGAGGCATGGAGGCTGTTTACAAAAACAATAACAGAGGCTCAATTGGAATGCATACCCAAAAGGAAAAAGGGCACTGCCAGATCCAAGAGGACTCCAATGTGGCTTACAGGAGCTGTTCGGGAAGTGATCAAGAGCAAGAAAATCTCATTTAGAAGATGGAAGGCTTGTCCGAATGAGGACAGCAGGCAGAAACATAAATTCTGGCAGAACAAATGCAAGGCAACAATCAGGAAAGCAAAGCAAGACTTTGAGGAGCGTATAGCTAAAAATACTCAGAGAAATAACAAAGACTTCTTTAAGTACATTAGAAGTAAGAACCCAACTAGGAAGGCCATTGGACCATTAGATGACAATGGAAGGCAAGGGGTTATTAAAGAGGAAACAGAGATTGCAGAGAGAATCAATGAATTCTTTGCTTCAGTATTCACTGAAGAAGACAGAGGCCACATGCCCAAAACAGAGCCTCTCTTCGTAGGGAGGGAAACTGAAGAATTAAGCCAGATAGAAATAACCAGGGAGGAGGGCCTTGCATGTCTTGTTAAACTAAACACTAACAAGTCACCAGGACCAGATGCCATCCATCCACGAGTTCTCAGGGAACTTAAAGATGAAATTGCTGATCTCCTAGCCAAAATATATAATCTTTCCCTCAAATCAGGCTTTGTGCCTGATGACTGGAAGGTAGCGAATGTAACACCAATTTTCAAAAAAGGATCCAGGGGTGATCCAGGAAATTACCGACCTGTCAGTTTGACATGTGTCCCAGGTAAAGTGATGGAAACCATCCTAAAAGACAGAATTAATAGGCACATAGAAGAGAAGGCGCTGCTAAAGGAGAGCCAACATGGCTTTTACAAGGGCAAATCATGCCTCACTAATCTGTTGGAATTTTTTGAGAGTGTCAACAAGCATGTGGATAAGGGGGATCTAGTTGACATTGTTTATCTGGACTTTCAGAAGGCTTTTGACAAGGTCCCACATCAAAGGCTCTTGAATAAACTTACCAGTCATGGAATAAAGGGACAGGTCTTGTCCTGGCTCAGCAACTGGCTAAGGGACAGGAAACAGAGGGTAGCACTCAATGGACACTTCTCCAAGTGGAGGGAAGTAAAGAATGGGGTCCCCAAAGGTTCAGTACTGGGACCCCTGCTTTTCAACCTCTTCATAAATGATCTAGAGGTAGGAGTAAAAAGCAAGGTAGCCAAATTTGCTGACGACACTAAATTATACAGGGTAGTGAAAACTGTGAGAGATTGTGAGGAGCTCCAGAGGGATCTCTTGACACTGGGGGAGTAGGCATAACAGTGGCAAATGAGCTTCAACATTAGTAAGTGCAGAGTGATGCATGTTGGGGCAAAGAACCCCTATTACATTTATAAACTGATGGGGTCTGAACTCTCTGCGACAAACCAGGAAAGGGACCTTGGTGTCCTGGTGGACAACTCAATGAAGGTGTCAACCCAGTGTGCCTCAGCAGTGAAAAAAGCAAACTCAATGCTAGGGATCGTTAGGAAGGGTATAGAAAATAAGTCAGCAAGTGTCATTTTGCCTCTTTATAAATCTATGGTGAGGCCCCATCTGGAATACTGTGTACAGTTCTGGTCGCCATACCTCCAGAAGGATATTATGGAGCTGGAAAAAGTGCAGAGGAGGGCAACCAGAATGATTAGGGGACTGGAACACCTTCCTTACCATCTGAGGCTGCAATGGTTGGGCCTCTTCACTCTTGAACGACGGTGTCTAAGAGGTGACCTGATTGAAGTTTATAAAATCATGCACGGTGTGGACAAAGTAGATAACGAAAAACTGTTTTCCCTATCGCATAACACTAGAACTAGGGGACACTCAATGAAACTTTTGTGTACTAGTTCTCAAACAAATAAGAGAAAGTACTTTTTCACCCAGAGGATTACTGGTCTATGGAACTCCCTGCCAGAAGAAGTGGTGACAGCTGTCAGTCTTGACAGCTTTAAGAAAGGATTAGACAAGTTCATGGAGGACAAGAGTATCAATGGCTATAATTATGGATACTTAAGGACAACCTCCGGGTTGGAGAGATAGGCAGGATATCTCTCAATATCATTTCCAGGGAATCCTAAGCAGGTGAAGGCATCTGCTTGGGAATACCCTGAAGGAAATGGTGAGCCACTGTGTGAGACAGAATGCTGGACTGGATGGGCTGTGGCCTGTTCCAGCAAGGCTGTTCTTATGTTCTTATGAAAGGAACTATGGAATGAATTAACTGAAAGTGGCTTGATTCTGGCAGTTTAATATCTGGCTTAGACATGGAAGAAGAAGAAGCATTTTTGGAATTTTCTCATCTCTGAAAGACAATCTCCAAAGTCTTCCATTCATCGTGCCTGATTCTTCATGCCCTCTGAGTTGATCAGCATTCTGAGCATACCTGTCAAGTTTTGGATTTGAAAATAAGGGAAATTTTGGCCACACCCCTCTGTGGGTATGGCCAAATCTGTGGGCTTGGCCAAATCTGTGGGCTTTGCCAAATATAGCCATGTGACTTGCTGAGCTCTAGTCATGCCTGCCACATGGCCATGAAAATGTCTGCAAACACAGACAGCACTGGCTCTTTGGCTATAAATGGAGATGAGCACTGCACCCTAGAGTTGGATACTTTCTTAGGAGCAAAGATTGCTGCGGATGGTGATTGCAGCCATGAAATAAAAAGGCGACTGATGCTTGGGAAACAAGCTATGAGAAACCTGGGGAAAATAGTTAAAAGTAGAGGCATCACCTTGCAAACAAAAAATTGCATAGTCAAAGCAATGGTATTCCCGGTGGTAATGTATGGGTGTGAGAGCTGGACCATTAGGAAAGCTGAGCACAGAAAAATAGATGCCTTTGAAATGTGGTGTTAGAAATAGTTCGATCCTAGAAGAAATCAACCCTGATTGCTCATTAAAGGTCAAATAGTAAAGATGATGCTAAAGTACTTTGGACATCAAATGAGAAGAGAGGATTCACTTGAGAAGGCATTGATGCTGGGAAAGGTGGAGGACAAAAGAAGGGGGTGGCCAAAAATAAGATGGCTAGATGGTATTGTAGATGCAATGGGCACAAAGCTGTGTGGGCCAAAGAACCCTTTCCCCATCTTCTTGGGGGACTTTTGTTTTGTTTTCTTTCTTGTTTACTCAGTGGCTTAAGTGACTAAGATGCTGACTGGGAGCAAGGGATTAATTCCCCCCCCCCCCTCTCTCATATACTGATCAGGCAACACCCCCCCCCCCCAATTAGTGTGGAGGAGCAAGGGATTAATTCCCCCCCTCTCTCTCATATAGTGATCAGGCAACACACACACACCCCATTAGTGTGGAGGAGCAAGGGATTAATTCCCCCCTCTCTCAT
This sequence comes from Bradypodion ventrale, assembly GCA_035047345.1. NCBI lineage: Eukaryota > Metazoa > Chordata > Lepidosauria > Squamata > Chamaeleonidae > Bradypodion > Bradypodion ventrale. The sequence goes on from JAWDJE010000001.1 coordinate 269,909,511, forward strand.
ATAGTGATAAGGCAACACACACACACCCAATTAGTGTGGAGGAGCAAGGGATTAATTCCCCCCTATCTCATATAGTGATCAGGCAACACCCCCCATTAGTGTGGGGGAGCAAGGGATTAATTCCCCCCCTCTCTCTCATATAGTGATCAGGCAAACCCCCCCCCCCCCAATTAGTGTGGAGGAGCAAGAGATTAATTCCACCCATCTCTCTCATATAGTGATCAGGCAACACCCCCCCATTAGTGTGGAGGAGCAAGGGATTAATTCCCCCCTCTCTCATATAGTGATCAGGCAAAAACCCCCCCCCCAATTAGTGTGGAGGAGCAAGGGATTAATCCCCCCCTCTCTCTCATATAGTGATCAGGCAACACATACCTCCAATTAGTGTGGAGGAGCAAGGGATTAATCCCCTCCTCTCTCTCATATAGTGATCAGGCAACCCACCCCCCACCCCCAATTAGTGTGGAGGAGCAAGGGATCAATTCCCCCCTCTCTCTCATATAGTGATCAGGCAAACCCCCCCCCCCCCACTGATTTGCCCCCGCATATATTAAATATATCGCTCACCTAGAGTAGACTCCTGCTCCCAGCAGCCAAAACGAAGCAGCCTCCATGTGGCAGGGAAGGAAAAGAGAAACTACAGAATGACACCCGTCTTCTCTCTCTCTCTCTCTCTCCTTCCACAAGCGAAAAGCCTGCCACACAGCGACCTCTGGTGGCTGGGAAAAAATACTGCAGCTTCGCCTGTGAGGGCTCTGGTCAGGATATTTTTTAAAAATATAAGGGAAAATACAGGGAAATTAATCAAACAGGAGGGGGTGGGAAGAGGGCTAAAAATAAGGGGTTTCCCCAGGAAAAACGGGATAGTTGACAGGTATTCTTCTGAGGCTATTGAGCATGTGCTGGATAAAAATATATGAAACACTAGCTTTGAAACATGAGGTGAAGGTTTCTTAGGACAAGGTTTCCATACACCTGATGTTTTAGGTCAGCTTGCTTTTGTTTGCAGTTTCCTTCCCAGTGAGTAAGCACAAATGGTTGATTTCACCAACACAAACCACTCAGAGAGAACATGTTTTTGGAGGGAATGTTGGATAATCTTTGTAGAGTGGTGCAGCTAGCATGTGCCATAGGATTAATTCTGAATGCTTTTAAAATACAAACCTTCCTAATTTCCCCTTTTCTTTCTTCTTAGTTCCTATTGTACACTGATTCAGTTCTGCAAGTCGATTACTGATCCTGAGCTCTTTTGGCACACAAATTCATTCTTAGCCCCAGATCATTACTGATGAAGCTGCTGCCCTTCATCAAGATGGATTCAAGTGGGATTTAAAACCACTTGGGCACTATCACCCTTCCCTGTGGACTTTGACATCCAAGGCCATGAATCCTCAGGGTTGTCAGGTTAGTTAACTGTTGCCTGACACTCAGCGTTGAGTTGCTGGCAGTACGATCTACTCTATTGCTATATCAGGATAGCCTGGTGAGACATAGTTATTATTATTTTTAAAAGAAGACATGATCCAAATCAGAATCATTGTGGAGGAAAATCAAACACGCTTTTAATTCTCAGATTTAGCCCCAGTTTAAATAAATCCCTGCCTTGTAGTGGCAACTTGTTTTGTTTGGGAGAACTCTGTTCAGAGACTTGTGTAGATCAGCCTTAACAGGCTGAATCTTAACCTATAAAACCAAGGGTTAACCGTTGGAAGTTCGTATAGGATCCTAAGCCTGGCCCTACTAACCCGCACCCACCATTCGTGCACACGGGCGAACTGGGGCCGCAGGTCAATGAAGGATTGAGAAATGCGCCAGTGGAGAAACAGCCCCACAAATGCGAAAAAGGGAAACAACTTCATTTCCCAACATTCTTTGCGCCATGCAGCGCTAGCCACAGCCAATCAAGCAGTTTCTTCTCTTTAAAAATGGAGGTTTTTTAGGAGGGGGAAATTGATCCACTCTCCCTGGTCTCCTGGGTCCAGAAGGGTTGGGGGGACATACCCCTTTTGTCCCCACAAACCTCCCAACCCCCAGGGAACCAGCAGAGAGGGGGATCGCAACCCCCCACCCACTGATATTAAAGGGGAAACCCCGATCTGCTTTCACAACTCCACACAATCAAAGCACCATAAGACAATAAAGGCCCCCTCCCCAATGCCCACGGTCTGGCCAGCGAAGCCGGCCCACGGAAATAACCCCCGCAATGCCGCATAAAGCGGCGTTGGAATTCCCACGGTCCAGCCAGCCAGGCCAGCCCGTGGAAATAAACCAACCCCCCAAAAAGCCACAACAACAAAAAAATTTATAAAAATAAATAAATTATTTACAAAAATACCTTAAAACACAATCAAAAACATCCAAAAATACACAAAAACAAACAAAAACAACACCAAAAAATACAAAGTAAACAAAAACACAATAAAAAACAAAACAAACAGTCAAAAAATACAAAACCCAACCCCCCACACACACAAAATAAAGAAAACAAGCCAACTCACCAGCACATGTCCTACCTGCATGACGACTGGAAACGAAATGAATAAAGAAAGAGACTACTTACTGGAAGAAGCTCCACCCAGAGGCCAGGAGAGAAAAAACAGTCAAAATACAAGAAAACCCCTACCAGCACCACCTGCTGGCCACAATAGGAAAAACAATTCAAAAACACACAACAGCCCCAAGCAAAAGGCCAAAACAGTAAAAACAAATCAAAATAATAACACAAAATCACAATTTTATACAAAAGGTCACAATAATAACAAGTCAAAAAATTACACAAAAACACAATTTAACGCAAATCACAAACATATGTCAATAAAATAAAATAAAAAATTTATTAAAATCCTGTGCTGAGTTCTAACTCAAATAAAAACCCAAAACAACTAAACACATTTTAAAAACATTGAATGTAAAAAACATTTACTTTCACATTATTAAAATTATTACCTATGGTACAACTATTTAAAAAAACCAAAAACTAAAACATTATTCAATTACATGAAACAGCCATCCAAGCCAAAATAAATTTGTATAAATAAACATTTTGAAAATTACAGACTAAGCAATTTTTAACAAGTATTAACACAATTTAACCTTCCAACACAATTTAAAACATCCCGGCAACACCGGGCAATCTCTGCTAGTAATTAATAAATCCAACAGAAAAAATCTATAGTTTATTGCAAAATTATCAAACTAAAGATTAACAACATTGAAGAAACCAGGAAGAGCACATTGGGGGGAAACTTCTCCCTTTAACAATTTCCTTTGTTGTTTTTCCAGTTTATATACTAACTGCAAAGCCATTTTGGGAACAGTTGTTTGTCTTCAATTAGAATTCTCTTTAGCTCTTTAATAGTGCATGGTTTGAATAAAGAAAATGGTTTTTGTTTCATTTAAAGGCAAAAAGAAAACACTAGTGAAGAACAACAAAACATCATTAACATAGCATTGTGACCTATCTCTATTCTTTGAAAGAAGCTGCCAAGTTACAATCTCACTTGATTTTCATGACCAAGTGCTACTGGAATTCCCAAAGAGTCATTTCATTTTATGGCATGCCTGTATGATACTCCGCATGAGGAGTAAGTGGATTCAAACAATGCAATTCTATGCAGGATAGAACACCATTTGTCTCACTTTGCAGGAGTCATCCCAAAGCCTGGGCTCTCTAGGTTGTGTTGTCAACATCAATTCATGACTTCATTCATTATGCTTACAGCTGCAGATGGGTGCATGTAGATGCTGTTTCATTGCCACAAATCTGTAAGGGCTGCTTTCATTACACATCCTTTTCATCAAATATGACTAATTCATTTGATTTTCTGTACAATTCTTAGGTCAGAAGTGACTTACCTGAACTATAGACCTATCAGAAGAAAGGGGGTTGTTCCAACTGATTGATTTTTTTTAATGATTTAATTGCAAGGGATGCCAGGAGAGATGGGAAATAATGAAACAGCATGATAAACAGAAGGTAGCATCCTCTTCAACAGAGCATTTGCTCAAAACTTTGAGATGACAGAATAAGAGACCATTTTAAAAGAATTGATTAGCTTACATCTCCAAAAACACCCATCTACAATTTTTCTTCTTCTTCTTTCATTTCCTGATCAAGCCCTGGACCGCCAAAATGAAGCCACTTTCTTCACTTTGTCATTGCTCAAACACAAGTCCTCATCAGTGCACGTCTCTGGCAGCAATTGGCAGACCAGCAAATCTTCATGGAGGTTTATTTATTTATTATTAGTTCAATTTCTTCACTGCCCACTCGTCTGAGGCCGACTCAGGGTGGTTCACAATCATATATAAAAATGACATGACTAAAACTGCATTAAAACCACCCACCACCTTAAAAAAGGGTGCAGGGGCCAAAGGTACTGAAGGAGACTAAATCAAGCACCCAACGGAAGTCACCCTTCCACCTGCATCCCATACTTGGCCAGACAGCCAGGTTTTGAGTTTTTTTCTGAAGGGCAGCAATTCCATCTGGAGATGTAGCTCTGTTAGCAGGAGGTTCCAGAGGGCCAGTGCGGACACAGAGAAGGCCCTCCTCCTTGTGCTAGAGAGGCAAGCTCCTCTAGCTGATGGTATGATCAGAGAGCCCCTCTGGTCTGCTCTGGTTGGATGGACAGACATCCTTAGGGCAATGCGGTCTCTTAGATATCCTGGCCCACTACCATATAGGGCTTTAAAGTCAAAACCAGCACCTTGAATTGCACCCAGAGGCACACCGGTAACCAGTGCAGCTCCTGAAGTAGTGGCGAGGTGCGGGCATAATGTCCACACCCCATCACCACCCGGGCAGCCACATTCTGGAAAAGCTACAGCCTCCGAATGGTCGTCAAGGGCAGCCCCATGTAGAGCGCATTACAATAATCTAGTCTGGAGGTGACCAGAGCATGAGTGACCACGAGCAAAGAGTTCATGTCCAGGAACGGGTGCAACTGGCGGATTAACCGTAGCTGTGCAAAAGCCCTCCTGGCCACGGCCACCACCTGTTCTTCGAGCAGCAGCTGTGAGTCCAGGAGGACCCCCATGTTGTGCACTGGGTTTGTCTGGAGCAAGACTGCCCCATCCAAGACCAAAGATGGTAGTTCCTGGGACAACACAGGACCCCCAATCCATAGCCATTCAGTCTTGCTGGGATTCAGTTGTAGCCCATTGGCCCCCATCCAGACACCCACAGCCTCCAGACACCCAGACAGGACTTTGACAGCATCGCTGGGGTCCCCAAGGGCCGAGATTTACAACTGAGTGTCATCCGTGTACTGAAGGTACTGCGCCTCATGGGAATGGATGATCTCACCCAGAGGCTTCATGTAGATGTATTATTATTATTATTTTGTTGTTAATACGTATTATCAGTGAGTGTAATGAAAACGAAATGCTTTCCCCTCAACATTTTAATGGATATTTTTCTAGAACTTTGAAGATGATTTTTCTGCAATAGTTTTTTTAAACATGGATTGACTAGAATGAAAACCCTATTGTTCATGAAAACATTGTAGGATCTAAGTTAAATGTGATATGTTTCAAGTAGTGTATAATAGAGATGCCAAATGACTCAAAAATAAGTACAGTATAGCCATTTCTGAGAAGGCAGGCATTATCCCACTGGTGGGCAGGAAAATGGACATTTAGTTTTCCTACCCTGACCAGTTTTCTAAACTTTTTACCATTTACGTTCAACACAAATCACCAAACTTCTCCCCCATACTGAGGGACTTCACTCATGGACCTCTTATCCTTTCCACCTCCCACATTTCACTATGGATACATTTCAGTTCATAACATCATCACTTCATTCTTTGATTCCCCACCCCAGTGTTATAGACAGGAAAAGCTGTTTCACTTCCTTCCACATGGACACCCCCCGCCCCCCCACCAAATCCAAGGTATTTCCATTCCAAGTTGAATAAATGGATAAATAATGGCAACTTTTTCCTAAAAGCAAACTGAATTTAGTCCTCATTTGTACTGGTCAAATTTAACAGATATAGCTGTTTTCAGCAAAGAGGCAACACTTTGATACCTTCTTGACATATAGTTGTTAAAGATGAGAATCTTCCAAAGGAGTAAATTGGCAAGACTAGTACAGTGCTAACATGGTTAAATACCCAGGGATTCAAAGCTGGGCTTGGAAGACCTAAGCAATCAGAGTCTTCTGCCAAGAGGACAAATCTGTCAATTTCAGTTACTTCTTTCACATTCATTTCTTTTTTTCAATTTGTTGTCCTATCTCAAGTTCATTCCTAAAACAGAGTGACACAGTAAGATGATAAATAATCATCTTCTTTCTAAAAACAACAACACTTTAAACCATTCCATGGAATACTCTAATTTTACAATGGATCTGATTGCATTTATAGGATAGCAGCAACTTTGTCATCTGCAGCAACATTTACATCTTGATTTGAAGGTTATTGGTGTAGGGGTGGGGAGAGGTGGAGGGCAGGATGGGAAGTAAAAGGCTGTTGTTCTGGTTCTATGCATGGACATCAACCTGAACTCAAGACAATCAGTATCTGAAACCTCAGGAGAGGAGCTGAGATCTAAATAACTGTAGTGTGTCGTGGGAGGAAAAAAATCCTGATACCTTGAAAATGCTCAAGCAGAGATATGGCCCAGCCAACTGCTTGAGGAGAGCTCTCTCGAACCACCCCAATCAGTAACTTTTATTGCCAAAATTCAGCAGCAGATAAGAATACAGGAACAATAGTGCATTCAGTCGAAAGGGAGCAGAATTGGTTGCATAGTGAACAATGGAGAATATTCAGCCATAGGTTACATTCAGCATACATTGTTTCTAACATTAGGGTACCGTGTGAGAATCATGCAAGCTACAGTACGTGATTAGAGTCCTGATAGGTTAGAGCAGCTAAGAGAGCATACTCGCCTCGTGAAGCCTGCGTGATCAGTCTCTCTATAGCAGAAGCTTAGGCCTTAATTACTGACATTCTTTCAGGGAAATATTGAAACATAGTAAAGGGATTCAGGACATCTCTCGGGAGGAACTCATAAGGCAAACAGGAGTGTTTACACTCTCATGAACTTGGCTTATGGTTCGTCTCTATCAGATTCCCAAATGCCCCCACCATCCTCCAACACTAGTGTAGTGATGAGGTGGTAATTTTGGAAGCACAGGTGTTCTTCATGATTGTCCCCATATGTAGCTGCCCTGCATAACTAAAGTCCAGAGATGCAGACATTTGGATTGGTTCATAGCAACACATGAGGAGTAGGTGTTTTGTAATGGTAATGGCTCTTAAATGCCCATTTAAGAACAAGGCTCCTCAAATACTTTGTGTTACAACAAATGTTTTTTTTTAATAGTGTCAGAGGCACACAAAGCTGCTTTATGGGTAGAAAGGATTTTTGCTGGAGGAACTCCACTCAGGGGATACCCGAACGAGGTTCTTTTCATGTCCCCAAGATCTTTTCCCATCAAAGTTGTCCCTATTGATCTACTTACTTGCAATTTCTTGCTTTTGAACTGCTGGTTGGCAGGAGCTGAGACAGAGACAGATGCGTATTCTGTCATGCAGCACTTGGGTCTTGAACTCTCGGCTTGCTGATCTTCCAGCTAACAAGGTGAGCTTCTTAACCACTGAGCCACTGCAGTCCCTACAACAAAGGTGACTTGCAACAACATATTGTTCCAACTGTCTTTTCCAGTTACAATGAAGTCCTGCGTAAGAGAGTGGGAGATGACATAATAGTCCCTTTTACTTAAAAAGTCCTGAGGCCTGGACTCAGCAAGCTCTGACTCCACTACACTGTTCCAGTGCATATGTTTGGATGATAAAAAAAATTGCATGTATCTCTCTCTTTCAGCATCTTCCTCAAAACAAAATAAGGACAATGTTTTTAATCATGGGTACTAGAATGTATGAGGTTTTATTGCATGGTAGTCAGTGTGAACATGAGGTAAAGGTGGATCAAACAGCTCTATTAATAGTACACTGTACATTTTGAATAACCCGGGTGATAGTTCATTGGTTACTGTCCACATGACATCATGGATCGTCACGCCCATCTTCTCCAGGTGCGGTGCAGCGGGGAGGTTTCCCGCCCTTCAGGTATTCAGGGGAATCTGTATCATGTGAGCTGACACTGCTATTGGCACGAGCAGTATTATTCTTAATAGCTTGCTACAATGTGTCATTGATTACTTACAATAGATACAATTGTCGGATACAATCAGTTAAAGGGGTACTTGTCACAAACTATTCAGTACATAACATCCCTCCCCCCCTAGGTGAGGATGAAGTCCTTTAGCCATTGAGGCTTTCCGCATGTTCGCTTTGGGCGAGTGGTGGCCGCACTTCGGGCCGGAGTCCCTGCACTTGAGAAGGGTGACTCGTTAGCGATTGGCTGCGAGTTGTGAGCCGGGGATCGGGAAGGTCTAGGTGTGGGAGTAAACTCCAGGGACGTGAGACCTGGGGCTCCAGGGACTAAAGAAAAACCCCGTTCTTCGCTTGGATGGGTGGGGGACCACTCCGAAAAATCCCCCTGGTCTCCTAACTCAAAATCTAACAAGTCTTTGAAATCCCTCTCCTCTAAATTGTCCCTGTTACCCGGCGGGTCAAAAGGATGCGGGTTTGTATCATTTCCCTCCCCCCTGTGGTCTGTGTCTCCCCCTTGGGATAAGCGGGTGGGGGAGAACCCTAATGCTGACTGCTCCATTTGGTCACTCACGTCTTGCCTTCCCACTACTCTTCCTCTGAGCTGGTCGGCGTGCCTCCTCCAGAGGAGTCCTGTGCCTGTCTCGACATTGTAGGAGACTGGCCCCGTCTGTCCGACCCCTATTCCAGGTACCCAAATGGGGCCACCAGCCACGTAGTTCCGGCAGTGTACCGGCTGGCTGATCTTGAAACTCTTGGTCCCCCCCCCCGCTTCTATGTTTCTACCCATATCCTCCACCCTGGTTGGGTCTAATCTTGAGAGAATCGTGGCGGGTTTTCTCCGCATGAGGAGCTCAGCGGGAGAGAGCCCTGACGCTAAGGGGGTTACACGGTATCTTAATAAGAACTGGCAGAGCTACAAGTTCAATTCCCCAGGGCCCATCCTACGCAGTGCGTCCTTTGTTGTTCACACCAGGCGTTCCGCTTGACCATTTGTAGCAGGGTAAAACGGGGCCACAGTTATGTGCCGAATTTTGTTAATCTCTATGAAACCCTGAAACTCCGCTGACGTGAAAGTTGTGGCGTTGTCTCTCACAAGTACGTCTGGTAAACTGAAACAGCTGAATACCTTGCATAATTGTTTAATCGTTGCAGCTGACGATGTACTGGCCATGGGAATTACCTCCAACCACTTGGAGTAGGAGTCCACTATTATAAGGAAAAGAGTACCTCTGAAAGGACCCGCAAAGTCCACGTGTAGACGGGACCATGGACCACGGGCCATGTCCCATTCTCTGTGTGGAAGTCAGGACTCCTCGGGCCGGGTGCTCTGGCAGCTCTCGCAAGTGCCAACCATGTGTTCTATATCTGTGTCCAGTTTTGGCCACCAGATGTAACTCCTAGCTAGCGCCTTAGAGCACACGATCCCCGGGTGGCTGATATGCAGCATCTTGAGCACCCGGGACCTTAGAACTTCGGGGATTACTACCCGCTGCCCCCAGAGTAGGCAGCCCCTTTCTAGGGAGAGCTCGTCTCTCCGCCTACCATAAATCCTGAATTCCTCCGTAGGGGAGGTTGCCGGCCAACCTTTTTGTACCCATGAACTGACTAAGGCCAATGACTTGTCTTTCACCGTAGCCTTGGCGATCTCAGCTGGCAGAATTGGAGGCGACTCTAGGGCCTCAATCAGGAGCACCTGGTTATCCTGTTCTACCTCGCACTCAGGGTCCCCTGCCTGTGGGAGGGGTGACCTAGAAAGGGCATCAGCATGGCTGATCTCCTTGCCAGGACGGTAGGTCAACGTGTACTGTTACGCGTTGCGAAACATCGCCCATCGCAGCATCCTTGGTGACAAGATCTGCGGGGTTGGCTTATCTGTAGTGAAGATTCCTAAGAGGGGCTTATGGTCGGTCACAACTTTGAATGGCCTGCCATAGAGAAAATCATGGAACTTCTTGGTTCCTGCAACAATTGCTAGGGCTTCCCTGTCTGTTTGCACATAGTTGCGCTCTGCCTTGGACAGGGATCTCGAATAGTATGCCACTGGGGCTTCTCGCCCGCTCTCTAGCACGTGGCAGAGGACTGCCCCCACCCCCACCGGTGAGTCATCGCAGACCAGCACAACTGGTTTCTTTGGGTCAAAGGGGGTCAACACAGCCTTTGAAGAAAGAAGCTGTTTGAGCCCCCGGAACGCCCGTTCCTGGCTGTCCCCCCACCGCCAAGCCACATCCTTTTTGAGTAATCTATGCAGCGGTTCCGCTACCGACGCCTTTCCCAGGAGGAAAGAGTGATAGAAATTTATGAGTCCTAGGAAGGACTGCAGTTTGGCCTTGGTGGTGGGGCGAGGAGCATCTTTCACTGCCGCTACCTTGGACTCTGCTGGTTTTATGCCCTCAGGGGTTATTCGGAAACCCAGAAACTCTACCTCTTCAGCAAAAAATACACACTTGTCCTTTCTCAACCTGAGCCCCGCTCTCTCGAACACCGTTAGTACCCGGTCTAACCTCTTGGCCAATTCCTGTTCCCCTCCTGCTGTTATCAGAATGTCATCAAAGTAGGGGAAAACACCTGGGAGCCCCTTCAACAATATCTCTATGAGGAACTGAAAGATCCCTGGAGCCGAATTTATGCCAAATTGGAGGCGCGTCAATTTAAAAGCTCCCTTGTGGGTAACAATTGTCTGAGCGGCGGCTGTAGCTGGGGTTACCGAGAATTGCTGGTATGCCTGGGCCAAGTCTAGTTTGGCAAAACACCTCCCCCCATGCAAGGTTGCTAACAGGTGGCTTACCACCGGCACTGGATACGCGTTTGGGCGAATTGCCTTGTTAATCATGCACTTGTAGTCAGCACAGATTCTGACCTCCCCATTAGCCTTAAGTGCCGTAACAATGGGGGTTTCCCACTTGGCGGAGTCCACCGGTACCAAAATCCCCTGACCCACCAGTTTGTCCAGTTCAGTCTCTATTTTGTCCTTTAGTGCGAAAGGCACTCTTCTTGGCTTCATCCTGATGGGTCGGATGTCGGGGTCCAATTCGAAGGAAACTGGGGGCCCTTTGAACTTCCCTAGCCCCTTCTAAAAAATGGCCGGGTGTGCATTACACACCTCCGTGATCGGGTCAGCCTGCACTGCGTGTATGCCTCCAATGAAAACTCCCAGGGGCCTGAGCCATTGTGTACCCAGGAGACAGCAGGACCCTTCCTTTAGGACTACCAGGGGCAACTGTGCGGAGTGCCTTTTAAACTGAACCTTGAACTCTCCCACCCCCAACACTGGTATACTCTTGCCCTGAACATCTCGCAAATTAGTCTTAAGGGCCTTCAGCCTGGGGTGTGACTTTGGGGGAATGCGTAGAAATTCCCTGTGGGAGACGATGGAGTACGATGACCCTGAATCGATCTCCATCCTTATTGGGACCCCTTGCACCAGTACCTCTACAAAAAACCGGGGCCACTGCAAATGCACGCTATGGACCGCCTGGTCGCGGACGTCAGGAATCTGTCGAGACACGCGGTGCTCCTGGGGCTCGTCGTTGTCGAGGATGTGCCCGACCCCGCCTGCCTTTCATTGGGGCTATTCCGCCTGGCCCTTGCTGTCGTCTCGATGCTGCCTGCACACCTTTGCGATGTGCCCGCGCCGCCCGCAGTTGTGGCACTCCACCTTCCAGAATGGGCATTGGCTCCGGTCGTGGGATGCCCCGCATCCGTCACAGCAGCGGACCTCTCTTGCGCAGTCTCGCCTCTCAGGTCTCCTCTGCACCCGCTGCACGTCCTCATCCTTGCTGAAGTCGGAGGCGGATGTGGTGGACTCGGAGGGCTCCTGCTCTCTGTGGGAGGAACAGGTGTGGACTGTGACTGCCAGCGGGGGCCCCCAACTGCAGCGGTCCTGGCCCGGCACACCCATTCGCCTTGTTGCACTGACTCAGCAGCTTGGGCGATGCGCAGGACATGCTCGAACGAGATGCTCTAGTCTTTGGCCAGGAGTTTTTTCCTGGCCCCCTCATCTCGCAGGCCCAGCAGGAGCCTGTCTCTCAGCGCCTTGCTCAGGGACGCTCCCCACTGGCAAGGCACGGCAGCCACCCGCAGGGCTGCCACGAAGTCTGCCACGGACTCACTGGCCCGCTGGCACCGCTGCTGAAATGCCAACCTTGCCGGAAACATGGACACTTTCATGCGAAAGTGCTTCCTCAACTCGGCAAGGATCTCATCCAGGGGCACGGCCCTGAGCGGTCTCGGCGTTAGGAGGTTGGTGGCCAGTTCCAAAGTCTCTAGGCTGCACTGGGCCAGTAGGAATGCCCGTCGCTGGGCTTCCTCCTCGATGCCTTCAAGGTCCATAGCTTAGAGGAACTGCTGTTTGTAGAGTTCCCATTTTTCTGGCTTCGTGGTATCGAAGGGCGTGATGTTCACTTTTCGGGATGCCATCCCACCTTTGTTGCCAATTTGGTGTCTTGCAGAGAAGACAAAGAAGGAGCCGCAGTAAGGGCCAAAACACAACTTTATTGCATAGTAGTCAGTGTGAAAATGAGGTAAAGGTGGACCAAACAGCTCTATTAATAGTACACTGTACATTTTGAATAACCCGGGTGATAGTTCATTGGTTACTGTCCGCATGAAATCATGGATCGTCATGCCCATCTTCTCCAGGTGCTGTGCGGCGGGGAGGTTTCCCACCCTTCAGGTATTCAGGGGAATCTGTATCATGTGAGCTGACACTGCTATTGGCACGAGCAGTATTATTCTTAATAGCTTGCTACAATGTGTCATTGATTACTTACAATAGATACAATTGTCGGATACAATCAGTTAAAGAAGTACTTGTCACAAACTATTCAGTACATAACAGAGGTGTTCTTGGTAAATATGGAAAATTAGAGCATATGTCACCCATCTCTTTCCCACTTATTGCAAGGGATATATTGTGGTTCGTACTGTAATGGAATAACATGCCTGTTACAATATTATTGCATTGTATTTACAAAGATATATTATAAAAAATGTCATATTCAAGTTCGGAAATGTATATTGTTTACTTTCTTGAAGGTAGCCCATTAACTCTGTCTCTCTTGCTGAAGAAGAAGTTGTCAATCCAGTGTCTGCAATTTTTAAAGTTTCTTAGGAGTTTTAATAAGCACATGAAAGCGTGGCGCCAAAATGGCCACCGCGCTCTTTGCGCCCCCACCCACCCACCCGGACGCAGACATCCGGGTGAGTTAGGGGGCGTGGCCACCCCTCTATAAAAGGGGTGGCCACGAGGCAGACGAGCTGCCATTTTAGAAGAAGCGACGGAGAGGAGAAGTTTTCTCCATCGCTCTTTGTTTCTCCTTGGCTCTCCAGCCCAGTCTTCGGCTGTTTAGCCAGTTCGGCGCCTGTGATCCCCGGAAAGGGATCGTCTTCTTGCAGCTATGCCTCCCAAAAGGAAGGCCACAGCGACCAAGCCGCGGCCACGAGGGAGGACCTTGCCTGGCCCTGCACTTGCTAGGGGACAGCATTCGGGTCGGAGGACCGCGACTGCGCCCCCACAACAGGACCCCGCATCGATTGCACCCACCGTTACCGGTGGGATGGGGCAGATTAGGGCATGGCCCTCGGCTCTCCAGCCTCAGGATGGCCCTGCAGGGGCTTCGGCCCCCGGCCCGCAATTGCCGGCCATGGGTCCAGACAATGGGGGAGGGCCTGGTGCGGTCACCCAGCAGGGCTTGCCTCCAGCCCCTCATGGGCCGGAGTTTTGGGCATGGCCCTATTCAGGACCTGGCTCCCAAATGGGGGTCCCCAGTGTACCACCCAGTGGGCCGTGTGGCCCACCTTGCCCGCCTTATACCGGGGGTTCTGCGACTGTGGATGCATTGCTGGCACATTTAGCCGTGCTGGAAGCATCCTTGGGGGTCATTAACAACCCCTTGGGGGGGTTTACTTCACTGCCGACTGGGGCCTCCTTTTGGCCGCCTGCCACCTCGACAGCCGCCACTCTGCAGCAGGCGGCCAGTAGGGTTGAGCTGCTGGAGACGCTCCGGCCTGCACCAGCCGCGATCTCGCAGCTCCCCGTTCGTCCTGAACTACAGCCGGGGAGTGGCCAGATGTGGCCCCAGAGCTCGATTGCGGTCGCGAGCTCCGACGCCCACCGTGGGCCGGAACCCCCAGTGGGGGCGGCTCACGGGGGTGCACCCAGTGAGTATCAGGTTCAAGCTAATGTCCCCACATCACAGTCCACTTCAGGTGTTAGTTTTCAGTGGCCATGGCCCCGTCATGTTGAGGCGGCTGGGTATCAGTTACCAGTTTACCCTGGTGCCAATGGGTCCCATACTGGCACGACATTGGGCGGGGGGGTTTCCGCCCCCAGGACTGTACCGGGCATCGCAGGGACTGTACAGGCACTGCTGCCGATGCCCCGTGTGAATACCGTGCCGGTGTCGGCATTGCCGACGGCAGGGTATTCCTTGCCCCTCGGGGATCATTTGTCCCAGGCCATGAGGGAAAAGATTTGGCGGGGGGAGTATGTTGATATTTTCTCCCTATTGAACCGTGAGCCCACCAAGGAAGAGAAAGAGGGGCAGGATGACAGAGACAAAGAGCTGTCTCGTCGTTGCAAGCCACCGCGCACTTGGGCCAACTGGTTACCCGCATATCTCATTTATATGGCGGTGTACCTCAGGGCCCGGCCCAATTTGGCCATCCCTATGGTCCAATATTTGGACAATATTTACAGGGCGATGGTGGATTTTCCTGGCCCATCGTGGTTGGCTTACGATGAGGAATTCAGGATGAGGGTGCCCTTACACCCGGAGATGAGATGGGATGGGCCATGCCAGAAGTTGTGGCTTTTATACATGACCCCCACACGCCCGGCGCCTGGGGAGAGGTACCATTGCGGCCATGCTGTCCAGCGAGCTACTCCAACGCAGGCTCCCCGCCAAGTGGCGGGGCAGGGGGTTCCAGCCCGCTTGCTGTGTTGGAGTTTCTCGGCCAATGGCGTATGCAATAGAAAACAGTGCCGATACAAACACGAGTGTCCCTCTTGCGCTGGTCCCCACACCGCCGCTGCGTGTCCGTGAGCCGGTGGGTCACGGGGCAGAGGCAGAGGTGGACAGGGAGCGGGCAGAACTGCCGCTGAAGGAGCTGGTCAGTCAAAAGGCCCCCTCCCCGGTTAACATATTTATGTTAGAGAGGTGGCTCTCGACTTACCCGAGGAGGAAAGAGGCGAGGTACCTACTCGAGGGTTTCCAGTGTGGTTTTCGTATCCCATTCAAGGGGGTGCGGGGACCCCAAGATGCTCCTAATTTGCTTACCCTGAATGATAGGGAGGAGGTGGCCACCCTAAGTATTGCCAAGGAGGTAAATGCAGGGAGGGTAGCGGGCCCCTTTTCTAGGCCTCCCTTTCCCAATCTTAAGGTTTCCCCTTTAGGTTTGGTTCCCCAAAAGGCCCCTGGTGAATTTCGTCTAATTCACCATTTATCTTACCCGGCGGGTCATTCGGTCAATGACGCCATTCCTGATGACCTTTGTTCGGTCAGGTATACGTCATTTGACCAGGCCCTGCGCATGGTGCGCGCTTGTGGCCTGGGTGCACTTCTGGCAAAATGTGACATTAAATCGGCATTCCGGTTGTTGCCAGTGCACCCGGGTGACTTCGAGTTATTGGGTTTTAAATTCCAGGGAAAATTTTATGTAGATAAAGCCATGCCTTTTGGCTGCTCTATTTCCTGTTCAGCATTCAAATGCTTTAGCACTTTTCTCCAGTGGGCCTTTGTTCACAGGTCTGGCTCCCGGTCTGTAGCCCATTACCTCGATGATTTTTTGTTCGGGGGTGAACGGGGCTTGGACACGTCCACGCGTCTCCTCACTACATTTCAGACGCTAATGCAGGAACTTGGTGTCCCTTTAGCGCCCGAAAAGACCGAGGGCCCATCAACTATGCTCACATTTCTGGGTATTGAAATTGACACGGTCGCGCAGACATCCAGGTTACCTATGGACAAGGTCTCACGGATCTCTGCGATGATTTTGGCCTTGCTGGCCAAACGTAAAGTGTCACTTCGTGAGCTCCAAGTTCTACATGGTCATCTTAATTTTGCCTGCAGGGTGGTCACGCCTGGCAGAGCTTTTGCTCGATGCCTATGTGACGCCATGATTGGGCTATCGTGGCGCCACCACAGGGTCCAACTGACCAGGGGCATGAGGGCTGACCTGTTGGTTTGGCTTAAGTTCCTGCGGGAATTCAATGGGGTATCATTTTGGAGGTCTGACCTCTTGGTCTCCCCTAGGTTTCAGGTTCAGTCGGATGCCTCTGGGTCCCTTGGATACGGGATTTATTTTGAGGGGAGGTGGGCCTACGGCCAATGGCCTCCAGCATGGTGGGGCACGGATCGTCTACGCGATCTCACATTCCTCGAGTTCTTCCTGATACTGGGAGCTTTGATGCTATGGGGTGAGGAGTGGGCCAACTCAGTAGTCCATTTTTGGTGTGACAATGCTGCGGTAGTGCACATTGTCAATTCTCAGACATCTAAATCGCCCAGGGTCATGGAGTTAGTTCGCCAGTTTGTGTTACGCAGCCTACGCCTCAACGTGCTTTTTAGGGCCAGACATGTACCAGGCATTAATAATGATATTGCTGATGCTTTATCCCGCCTGCAGATCCCCCGGTTCCGCGCCTTGGCTCCGGACGCGGAGGAATTCCCCTCGCCACTCCCGGACGAGATTTGGACATTTGGCAAGGAGAGGTGAACCGGGCGATCGGCATGTCACTCGCGCCCCACACGCGTAAGGCGTATCAACACGCATTTAATCAATTTAAACAATTTTGTGTGCAACTCCAGTTGCCTGAAGTGTGGCCCATTCCAGTTGAACACGTTCTTCAATTTATGGTTTACCTACACAGTCTGGGCCTAGCTCCCCACACCATAGCATCCAGGCTGTCAGCACTGGCATTCATGGCCAAGGTTAGGGGTTTTGCTGACAACATAACTGATTTCCGTATACGGCATGTTTTGGAGGGGTGGACACGGGAACGTGGACACCACCCGGACACTCACCACCCAATTTCCCCAGGGGTGCTCACACACCTTGCACGAGGCTGGCCTAACCTATGTTTTAACAGGTATGAGGCAGCTCTTTTTCATGCGGCTACCACGGTGGCCTTCTTTGGAGCGCTCTGCATCAGTGAGTTGGTACTACTGTCTAAGGCGGATGCGGCTCATAGGGCACTGGAACTCGAAGATGCCTATGTCTCTGATGAGTGGGCTCAGTTGAGGATACGGTCCTCAAAAGTTGATCAGCACGGTGTAGGCAGTGGCGTTAGACTGCTACGATGTTCCATTGCAGACATCTGTCCGGTTGGTGCCCTATAGGGGTTCATTGCAGTGCGTGGCACGCACCCTGGCCCGTTTTTCTGCCACCAAGATGGGTCTCCCCTGACTAAATTTCAATTTTGGAAGGTGACCGGTAAGGCACTGTCCAGTGTTGGCCTCCCCGGGGCTCGTTACAGCACCCATTCTTTTAGAATAGGGGCTGCTTCTACTGCGGCTGCTTTTGGGTACTCTGAGGCTGATATACACCATATGGGGAGATGGGGATCTAAGTGTTTCACATTATATGTGCGCCCTCTTCAGGTATGAGTACCAGATAAGTCACCGTTCTCTCTTTTTTATCTTACAGACCCTGTCTGTCCCCGCACACTGGTGGCAGTATGGCTGGTGGGCCATAGCTATGTGCACTGGGCAGTGCAGTACGCTGCGGTGACGGAGTGGGGACCCCAGCTTGGACTGCGTGCCTCCGCATGTATTAGGTGGTATGGTAAGCGTGGAATGTTATGGCTGTTGCCATTCCTTTTCTCCATCAGGGATGCTGAACCGCCTGATGTCCTGGTGCTGCACCTCGGGGGCAATGACCTAGGCCAGGTCACTGGCCTTTCTTTAAAATATGCGATTTGCAGCGACCTAGCTTATTTGCATTATGTGTGGCCTTCCACAACGCTGCTATGGTCGGACATCATACCGCGTCACGCTTACAGAGGGGGTATTAACCTCCATGCCCTTGACCGTGCTCGCCGCTCGGTGAACAGGGCAGTTGCCCGGTTCTTTGCAGACAAGGGTTTGGGGCGGGTCATCCGACACCCCACCATTAGTTTACAAAATTATGATCTTTATACAGGGGATGGGGTCCATCTGTCGGCTGGAGGTATGAACCTCTTTTTGGAGGATTTGCAAGCAGGCCTGTTGACCGAGCTGATGGTCTGGGGGGGGGGGGGCGGTGAGTCTTTATTGAAGCCTCCCCGTGTGGCTGGTAGCACTGGTAAGGTAAATATTTATGACCCATAGGTATCCGGCAGGTTCGCAATTGACTGGCCAACACTTAGACAGGTACAAGTTTAATAACGTTGACCGGTCAACGACGAACCAGGCAATGGGGTGATGGCAGGAGCTCTTCAGCATGCATCACCCCGTGATTTGACGGATACACATCAGAGGGTGGGGTCAGTAGATAGTTTATTGACTACGGTCAACAATTTGTTTGTCGTAACAAACAAATTGATACAAATGGATACATTGTAGCCAATTGCCGTTGGCAATTTTGGGAGGAACCTTACCAGTGTTACTGCGGCCTGCTTGCCTTAAGAATTATAATTGGCTGAGTACCAATTGAAATTTATAATTCGTACTAGGGCATGATTCAATAAATGTGGCCCAATGCCTTTATCCATATACCGGTGTCTGAGTCTTTCTTTGGGGGGTGCGCCTGCAATGGATGGACGATGCAGTAGACATAGTTGACATGGACTTTTGAAAAGTTTTTAGCAGAAGCCAGACACAGACATTAAGGAATTTTTTTACTTGTGAGAAAGGGTAGTGATCCAGTCCCACTCCCTACTTAATGTGGTTGCAACAACAACAATAATAATAACAATAATAATAACAATAATAACAATAATAAATTTATATCCCGCCCTACTCAAGCACAGGCCGACTCAGGGCAGCCATACAGCAAAAAGAAAATTACAATATAATCACACAAAATACAATGGGAAAAGCAAGAAGTATAGAATCAATAATACAATAACAATAACATATCTCAGTTAAGCAATAAAAAGGAAGACAGTTTGAAATGTGGTCTCCATGTGAAGGGAGACAGTTTGAACATGTGATAGCCTGTTACATATCAACCTCTCTACTTCAGAAGGGAATTCTTACCTGAGGGCAAAGGAATTATCCATTGATTCCTCCTCCCTCCCCTCCAGTAGTAAACATTTTGGCTGAGAACTGATCTTCCTCCTCTCTTCTGAGAACACATCTGCAAAGTTCAGTCTCTGCTTTCATCACCCTAACATCCAATTTGTGTGCTTGCTATTTGCATGACAGAAATTTAGTCAAAACATTGAACATTACAGAGCAGATTGTACTTATTTTCAGAGAAAAGCAATGTATTCCTTGACTTTTTCAGATCAATAGCTATCATGATTACTTATAAAACCTGAATAGATAATAAAATGTTTTCAAAGCAGCAGAGATGAAAAGAGTATGTGATGGTCAGTTGATTACACTTCATCTGTGTCCAATCCCCCTTCCTCCTGGTTCCCTGGTTCATATAATTATCCATACCTGATTACAGGAAGGCAGCCTGAGCTGGCAGCTATTGATAGTTTCCTTTCCTCCTTGTGGGTTTTGCCTCACCAGCTTGGCTGGACAGTGGATGAAGAAAGCACTGGAGCAGATGGGCCATTTGCTTGAACTAGCAGAAATCTTGTTAGGCTCAGATATGGACAACCTGTAGTCTTTGGCACATCAGCAGGCTATTCTCAATTCTTCTCTGTCTACCCAGGTGAGGACAGCTTTCTCTCTATCATGGATCTGCCTTTTCAAAAGGTGTGGACAAAGAGAATGAAAGAGATGTCTAAGGCCCCATCGAACCCCAGATTTCACCATCAACATGCACACCTAACAATGATCTTTTTAGGATTTGGAAGTTTTTACCATCTATTGTGTGCATCCAGATTGTAAATTATCTTTCTCTCTTTTTGTCCCTGCTTGTTTCTCCTATGCTGAAACATGTCCTTTCCACTCCAACCAAATACATCATACATCTCAGGAGATACATCATACATCTCAGGAGAGACTCAAGATTTCAGGTACTCCCACTGGCCCTATGTACTAAATTACTGTTTTAAATCAGCCTGGCTCCAATTGGAACCCTCACATCATATGTTGGGTTACAACTCCTATGAAAGTCATTGCATATGCTGGATAGGACTTCAGAAGCCGCTGAGATGGCAGCATTTTTGCTTTTCCTTGGGACTTGCCAGGGGTTGGAGTGAGTTGTGCAGTGTATTACTGAGTTGTTACTGTCATGGTTTTTATTATATCTTGTATTGTGTTTTATAATATTGTATCTTTGCTCTTTGTTATATCGTATCTTTAAATGTCTGTAAACCACTTTGGGTTGCCCATTGGGTAGAGAAAGGCGGTATACAAATAAAATTCTATTTTATTCTATTCAATAGAGTTCATGGGGACTAGTCCAAGCTTAAACAAGACAAATTATGTTTTTTAATATTTACATTTGGCCAGGTGGACACAACACATTTATTTTAAAAAAAACACAAGATGAAAGTTTGAACCATGTTCTTATTATGATATGCTAGAAAAGAATCAGGAAACCAGAAAAATATGGTAAATAGGTCTTTGTAATTTAGTGCTGAATGTCGTTAGGAGATGACACTTAAACTGTGCTGAGATCTGTCTGCTTCTAAAATCTCCCCTTCCCAGTACGTAAATTTGAAATGGTAGCCTTACCTCTGGTTTCTCAGAACATAATTTACATTTCTCTCTGTGTCTCTCTTTCCATGTCTCTGTTTAAAATTTATCTGTGCTGGAAAACAGTTGTTTTTCTTCTTTTTTCTAAAGAAGTAAATTTCAGGAGGGTGCATTCATCTGACATTTCACTCATATCTCTCTTAATTCTCTCTGCATGAAATCAGTGCCATTCACAATCCTGAAAATAAATTAGACCTGATAATCTTCTTTTAATTTGCCATTAAAAGAGATCAAAAGTGCTTCAGGCTAGAAATGGCCTTACAGCTGATGAAATGACCCTCACAAGTTTTAATTACAATGCGATATGGATATTGAGTGTTAAATCACAATCAGTTCCTTCTGAATGTTATTTTTTCCAATACTGTACTACTCATCAGGTTATATAAGGAGACTTTCCCCTCCACTCTTCAGATTATGACAGCTGAAAAAACAGCTGCTAATGACATTTTCTTGCTGACAGCAAAAAGTTTTGATAGATTTCTTAGGCATGAAAATTGAAAATTCTTAAAAGGTTGACTCACTGTGGGCATTACTAGCTTATTTAAAAATTTAATATCAAGAACTATCATTTTTAATATGTTGGGGATGTTTTATTATTGTTTCAGCATTATAATTGCAGCATTGGCCTTAAGGACTGACATTAATAATTAATAATGTTGTGCTGCCAAGTTGATTTTGACTTATAATGACCTTTTTCAGAATTTTTTAAAAAATGTTAGAATACTCAGAAATGATTTGTTTCCCCTTTAGTCTCCCCCTGGAGTTGCTCTGAGACTATGGTGCTTGCCCAAAACTACACAAGTGAGCCTTTCTTTTGGGAGGCACAATGGGTAAGTGAACTCTGAAACCCTAGCTCTGTAGCTACATAATATAACTCACAGAGCCATCTAGCCATCTTAAGAATAAAAGAAGATCTGTTTTCTCAAGTGCAAAAATCTTCCCAACATTCCTTGACCTGTGCAGCCATCCACATTATGAGATGCTGCTGTTGCAAGTGACAGCATTATTGAAAAAGCCCAATCTAAGGGTCTTTAGGATTTATGGACTGGTTATGGGAATCACAGAACATGAACCACCAATCTGAAGTTGGTTATCTAGACTGGTACAAACAGGCCAGTAAAAAAAGAATAAGATGTAACAGTAAGGGTAATTGTGCAAGACTAGAAGGGGACCTGCGGATTCCGCATACACAATTGGCACAAACTGCCCCTGGCAGAGGTTACACCGGATGAGGAAGACCCCTGGTCACTGGCCCTTGCCAGTATGGAAATTGGGGAACGGATTAATAATCATAGGGTTGATTCACCCACATCTGACCTGACCGGCGATTCTGCTGATGGAAGCGAATCGCTAACCTCCGTTACGCATTAGGCAATTACTGACTCACAGATCAGCCCAAGCCAAAGTGCAAATAGAGGCCATATTTACCCTGGTGTAAACCCCGAACAATGGATTTCCCCTGTCAGTGTTTGCCCAAGTTAATTAACTTCCCCAAGAGAGATTCCCCATTAACCCGAGTAAATGGGTGATGTGATTTCCTGTCAGATGACGATTGTATCACACGCTGCCTTGAATTCCTATAAATGATGATGTCTTTTCCTCAATAAACTACTGGTCTTCGCTCCATCTTGTCTCGTGTCGTTCCTTTGACCAGTCTCCTCCGGGACCCAAGGGCCACTTCACGGCCCCAATCCTACATCTGGTGACCCCGACGTGATCTTACCCGAGAGTAAGCGATCAACGCGGTCCGGTTCTACGCTAGAACCGTGTCTGATCATCCCGGAGGACAGCGCGGCAGCCCAGTCGGTAAGCCAGCCGATCGGGAAGACGGCCCAGCGACGAGGCATTTCAGAGAGGCATCCTACAGCTTGCTCCGACTTTCGCGGCGGCTTGCAGCACGGAAAAACGCGTTCCGCTCAGGGTCAGCTGTGAACCCCTGACAGCGCAGAGGCCACCGAGGGCCCGTGGCGGCAGGCCATGCTCCGAGCTCTACCCAGAGATTCGTCACGCAAAACCTATTGCCTGAACTACAGACGCGTCGACTTGTCCCGAGAAGGAGACTTCAGAGGACCCCGCAGGTAATATGGGGACTTGTCCTCAGCGGCAACGTCCGTCCGCTAGTCAAAGAATTCATGAGGATGAGTTCAAAATCCTGGCCAGGGTATATCAGTTACGCTTTCACAGTGGAGAGCTAGCGCGACTTTTGGTGTTCTTGAGGGAACACTGCCTGCTTTACCCAGAAGCAGGTACGTTAACCCTCCAGCTCTGGGATCAGATAGGAGACTGCATTCAGCAACCCCTGAAAGCTCCAGAGGGCATAATTCGCACATGGAGTAAATGTAGGAAGCTTTTAGCAGAGGTAGACCCAGTCCGGGTAGAGGCTAAGGAACCCCCAGCGTCAGCAGAGCCATCGGCACCCACGGCGCTCTATCCGTCATTTCAGTTTAAGCAGAGTAGTGTAGGGAGCTTTACCTCAGTGACAGCTGCAGAAGTCACCGGTGGAATGCATGGAATGGGAAGCGCAGGCGCTTCTCTGACAGCTACAGGTTCCCAAACTAAGAGTGCCCTTCAGCGCACAGTTGAGGAAGAGATCAAGAAGGGGGAATTGCCAGCAGAAGAACTAGCTGAGCTTAGTCAGATTTGTCCAATTCGCTTGGAAATGGATGCCCTCACAGGGCAGCAGCAGGTAGTTCATTCACCAGTCCCGTATAAGCTTCTCATGGCTATACGGAAGGCCATTACAGAGACAGGACTACAGAGTCGCTTCACTAGGGGCACGCTTCAGCAAGTGTGCGAGAACACCATGTTCATCCCGCACGACTGGAAAGCCGTCATGCGGATGATGCTCAACCCCAGCCAGTATTTGCTATGGGACAGCGAGTATCGCCTCGAGGCTCAGACAAGGGCTGCCAGGATGGGAGGGGCAGTACTTCCTGACCAGTTATATGGTTCAGCTGCCTTTGAATCCATCGATGCACAGACCAACTTGCCACTCGCCACCCTCCAAATGTCAGCTGAGGCGGCCTTCAGGGCTTTCCTCAAAGTCCCAGCAACTGGCAAAGCGGCCAAAAATTACACCGCAGTCAAACAGGGCGCCCAAGAGTCCTACATGGACTTTGTCAATCGCTTAGAGGAAGCAATCAGTAGGCAGATCGATAATGAGCAAGCCCAACAAGAGCTCATGATGAAATTGGCCAAAGACAATGCCAATCTCGACTGCCATAAGATCTTGCAGTCACTGGGTAATCGTCCCGACTTGACTCTCACGGACATGATTAGAGCTTGCGCCGACGTTGGCACAGACTCCTACAAAATGGGTCTGCTGGCAGCAGCGGTGCAAGGGGGTAGAAGACCGAAGAACAAAGGGGCATGTCACAATTGTGGCAAGGTTGGTCACTTCGCTAGGGAGTGCCGAACCAAGAGCAGCGGGCAACATTCCGGCCGTTCCAAGGCTCCAACCACCCCATGTCCAAAGTGTAAGAAAGGCTACCATTGGTCCAGATTCTGTCCGAATTCGGGAAACCGGTACGCGGGCACGTCTCTGACCCCGGTCCAAACAGAGACTTCCCTTGCTCTGGGCGAGCCAGAGCTAGATTAGATTCCCTTCACATTCCAGGCATTGCGAAGGCGCAGGCCAGCCCCAAGGGTAGTACAGGGCTAGAATTGACTTGCCAGGCGGACATCACATGCGACTTGCCAGGCACAGTCTATCTGGTGGATTCCCAGTACATGGGACCCCTGCCCAAAGGCTTCATAGGTTTAGTTTTGCCCCGCAGTGTAGCAGGAGCACGCGGAATTCTTATAATTCCAGGAGTCGTTGACTCCAATTTTTCAGGCATTCTCCAAGTACAGCTTTGGACGCACCTACCCCAGACCATTCACAAGGGAGACACTTTAGCGCAACTGATTATGGTTCCTTGTAACTCGCCAGCAGATAGCCAGGGAAGGCTCAGGGACAGTGCAGGGTCCGGGTCAGAAGACCGCTCGAGCACAAGTGAGGCAGTGCAAGGATACCAGGTCTTAGCGACAGTGGAGACCAACATAGAGTGGAAACAGCGACCAGTTATCGAGGTATTTTTGAATAAAAAATCATTCTCAGGGTTGCTGGATACTGGAGCTGACGTCAGTGTGGTCAGCCGGAGCCAGTGGCCACGGGAGTGGGCCATTGAGCCGGTCTCCGATGTGTGGGGGGTAGGCGGCATCCAAGAAGCGTTTAGGAGCCGGGAGTGGGTGGAAGTCACGATCCCAAAGGCTGACGGCACAGCGGTCATTCGGCCGCACATTCTGGACGTGCACATCAACCTTTGGGGGTGAGACATTTTACAGCAGTACGGTGCCACTCTTACCTTCGGGTAATGGCTTTGCCACTTAAATGGCTTACCAACACGCCAGTCTGGGTGGAACAATGGCCGGTAGTGGGGGAGAAATTAGTCGCCCTAAAGCAACTGGTTAAAGAACAGCTAGACGCAGGACATATAGAGCAATCCACTAGTCCTTGGAATTCGCCCATTTTTGTCATCAAGAAGAAGTCGGGGAAGTGGCGACTCCTCCACGATCTCAGAGAGATCAATAAATGTATACAGCCAATGGGTCCGCTCCAATGCGGCATCCCAAATCCAAATATGATTCCTGAGGGTTGGGAGATCCTGGTCTTAGACCTAAAGGATTGCTTTTACACCATTCCCTTAGACCCCAGGGACAGGGAAAGGTTCGCCTTTACGGTGCCGGTTGTGAACCACAGCGAGCCCACGCAGCGTTACGCGTGGAAATTTTTGCCACAGGGGATGCTCAATTCGCCCACCCTGTGCCAAATTTATGTTCACAACGCACTGGCAAAGTTTCGAAACCTTCATCCCACAGCTTTAGTTTGCCATTTCATGGATGACATCTTGGTCGCAGTGCCACAACTCGGCAGCGAAATGTTTACAGACCTCCAGCCCAGCCTGGGGGAGAAAGGGTTACTCATTGCCCCAGAGAAAGTACAGAGAACCGAGCCCTTCTCATACTTGGGTCATCGGCTTCTCCGCTCTTTCGCAGCGCCCGTTTTGCCCCAGATCAACTTGAAAGACTCAGTCACCTTGATAGAATTGCAGCAGGTTTTGGGTAACATTAATTGGGCCAGACCGTATTTCAGATTGGATACGGATCTTTTGAAACCACTCTTCTCGCTGCTAACGCTAGGTAAGCAGCCGGCAGACCGGATACAAATTCCTCGAGAGGCACGCTTGGCTCTCGAGAAAGTCAACCAAATTCTCAGCCAAAGGTGGGTGGACAGGATTACTCAGGGGCCATATGCTCCAATCCTGAACTTGTACATCATTCGGGCCGGATCCATGTTCACCGGAGCCCTAGGAGTGGACTCCGAGAAAGGAGCAAGTATCGTGGAATGGGTGTACTTACCGAACACCTCTTCCCGAAACATCGTTCCTCCCCAAGAGTTGGTCTCCGTGGTGGTTTACCGCGGAAGACTGAGAGCTCGGGATATTTCAGGGCACGACTTAGCAAAAATCGTGGTCCCATTCACCAAAGAGCAAATTCAGCAGCTGATGCAGCTCGGTGACTCGCTTCCAATTGCCTTGGAAGAATTCACCGGATGCTTGGCATACCACTTGCCAAAGGACCCCAGACTTGTCTCGCTTCAAACGCACAGTCACCCTGTATGAATTGATCTCGCTGGTTCCGCTTCAGGGGGCCAGAACAGTTTTTACTGATGGGGGTCGCACATATGGTGTCTTGACTTGGCAGGAGGGCCAGGCTTGGCGCACGCTTCTAACTCTTCCACAGAAGTCCGCACAGTGGGCAGAGTTGGCAGCGGTGAACCTTGCTTTGCGCACCTTCGTCAAAGAGCACCTAAACATTATTACTGACAGTCAGTATGTTAGGAATTTGCTTCACAGTCTACCGGGAGCATACATCACTCCCGCGATAGACAAAAATTTGCTGAGTCTGTTCCTCACAGCTCAATTTCACTTGCGAAACCGCACGGAAGCGCTCTATATTGCCCACATCCGAAGTCACCAGGACCTACCGGGTACAATCTCCGCGGGCAATAGCAGAGCGGATGCGGCTGCAAAGGAAATTCAGCAACAGTCAGTGTTAGGTGTTTTCACTACCCCAATTCAGAGTCATGCATTCTTTCATCAGAATGCCAAAGCGCTCGCCAGACAGTTTAACCTGCCACTTTCTCAAGCCCAAGGCATAGTTCGCTCTTGCCAGCATTGTGCAGGGGCACTGGGGGGGCCCTCGTGGGGAGTCAACCCATGAGGGACAGAGGCTAACCAGGTGTGGCAAATGGACGTCACACATGTCCCGCAGTTTGGCAGATGGCAGTACATGCACGTTTGCATTGATACTTTCTCGCAATTCGTCTGGGCAACAGCGCAAAAAGGGGAGACTGCTTCCCATGTGGAGCAGCACCTCCTAGCCTGCTTCGCAGCGATGGGCAAACCACGGCACGTGAAAACCGATAACGCCCCGTCCTACAGCTCTAGGCAGTTGGCTAACTTCATGGCCACCTGGGACATCAAGCATACCTTTGGCGTTCCTTACAATCCGCAGGGGCAAGCGATTGTGGAACTAGTCAATCGGACGCTCAAGTCCTACATTGACAAACAAACAGAAAGGGGGGAGCCACCAGCCCTCCCCAAGTCACAGGGTCAGGCACAGCATTATCTGAACAAGGTGTTGTTCACTTACAATCACCTTAATGTTTTTTCCGATTGCACACCGCAGGAGAAACACTTCCGCCGTTCGGAAGCTCTCCCGCGACCACTGGTTCGTTACCGGGTGCCACCGGACCCTTCCTGGAGGGGCCCGGCGCCACTTGTAACCTGGGGAAGAGGGTATGCTGCAGTTATGTCTCCTACAGGTGTCATCTGGATTCTAGCTCGGTGTGTTAAGCCTCACTTGGAGCCACATGGCGGGGACCCAGGCCAACTCAAATCCGATCCCGGAGATGGAGGACCTCACCCTGACCGAGGAGACCCGGCGGAGGAAGCGGCGACAGCAGCTGGCAGCGCCGAGGGTCACCTGGGGGATGGTCAAGACCCTTTGCAGTGAGGCCAAGGACCTCGTCCAACGCGAAGGCGGGGAACCCACACCGGAGAACATCGTGTCTGCCGTCTTTGCCCTGATTACTGCCAACTCCGTGGCAGTCACCATCATCCTGACCCTCTCCCTACTTGCGGGGGGAGGCATTCAGGCAGCCTCACTAAAGGCCAACAATTTGATGCCAGGCGGAGATCTCTCTGCCCGGATGCACTACAACATATGGGAAAGGTTGGCGGGTCTCGTCAACCAGTCCGATTTTTTCCTGAAGCAGGACATTGGTTCTGCCTCAATTCTGAGCACCTGTCTCATCCCAGTGTGCCACACTCCAGGCGCGCGCGCCAGGGATGGCGACTGGCTAGTGAAACGGATTTTCGGTCCGTACCTCCCAGCGAGTTCCTCAGAATATGCCCGCTGGGAAATGCGGCTGACTATGACTTTGCCGGCTGATGCAGCCACTCTCCACACCCCGCGAGTGGCGGTCAGCCCGAACTCTACTTGTGCTCGAATGACCGGCTGCTCCGCAGTCGGCCGTACTCGGCGCCGTTGCCTCGAAGTCGGCAGCGGCAATTGGACTTGTGAAAACCCACAGACACTTGGTGCAATGTATGTTCATGTTACCCTACCTTCAGGTTGGTTCTTTACATGCAATCAGTACACTTGGAACTACATTCCCACAAATGTATCAGATTCCATATGTTTTATCAGTCGCTTGACATTGTTACTCCCCACTAGGGATATGATTGCTCCAAGCACAAATGTTTCCGCACCCATACGGCGCACTCATGCCACCCAGTTAGACAGCTCATGTGATAGCAACATTAGGGTTCTGAGTCCAGCTGAGTACGTCTCGTTGGCAGTCAGCATACTTGGCGTGCCAGGCTTAGCCGTCGGCAACCCTCGGAGAATTGGTCAATTGGCTTGCGGATTAGCAAAAGCCATTAACCATACCTCCTCAGCGATAGTGCTGCTCAACCAGGAGCAGGCAGAACTTCGCCATGCCATCCTAGACAATCGAGCAGCTATCGACTACCTTCTGTTGTTACATCATTTGGGTTGCGAATCTGTTCACAGCATGTGTTGCTTTAATCTCACAGACAATACCCGTAAGGTGCAGAGCCAGCTCACGGACCTCCACACCCTAGTCAAGAATATCAAGGAGGATTCTTCATGGGGGTGGTGGGATTCCTTGTGGTCGTGGCTCCCATGGGGGTGGCTCCAGACAATGCTCAAAGTGATTGCAGGAGTGATTGTACTAAGCATAGCAGGATGTTGTTTCGTGCAGTGCATTCCCTCGCTGCTGTCAAGATGTCCCCGACACGTCATTCCCACACACCAGCTGATGCCCCTCCTACGCAGAGCCGTCTGTCAGGTCCATAAATAACAAAGAAAGGGTGGATGCGGATTCTGCATACACAATTGGCACAAACTGCCCCTGGCAGAGGTTACACCGGATGAGGAAGAACCCTGGTCACTGGCCCTTGCCAGTATGGAAATTGGGGAACGGATTTATAATCATAGGGTTGATTCACCCACATCTGACCTGACCGGCGATTCTGCTGATGGAAGCGAATCGCTAACCTCCGTTACGCATTAGGCAATTACTGACTCACAGATCAGCCCAAGCCGATGTGCAAATAGAGGCCATATTTACCCTGGTGTAAACCCCGAACAATGGATTTCCCCTGTCAGTGTTTGCCCGAGTTAATTAACTTCCCCAAGAGAGATTCCCCATTAACCCGAGTAAATGGGTGATGTGATTTTCTGTCAGATGACGATTGTATCACACGCTGCCTTGAATTCCTATAAATGATGATGTCTTTTCCTCAATAAACTACTGGTCTTCGCTCCATCTTGTCTCGTGTCATTCCTTTGACCAGTCTCCTCCGGGACCCCAAGGGCCGCTTCACGGCCCCAATCCTACAGGGACCCCTTCTTCTTGTGGTGGCCCTCCTGAGCACAGCCTACTTCTGTCAGTCTTCCAATCCAAACTGTTGAGGTGGAGACCATTTTTGGGATCTAGTTTGATGGTCTGTCTCTTTTCCTGAGGATCTGCTTATTGTGGGCCCAAGGAAGAGGTCTCACAAGGTTTCAGGGGATACCCAAGTGGGGCGATCCCTCTAGGGAGATGATGCTGAAAATGGGGAAGATGGCACTTCTGCACTTAAGGCAGGAATGCACTAGCAAGTATGGTAGCAAGGCTGAATAACAGTCTGTTACATTGCCACCTTCACACACACACACAGAGTGGATTTGGCCCTGTTAAACTGCCCTGCCTGAAGATAGCTTTTACCTTCAAAGGCTGGGATGCCCCAGCAGATAATATTCCCAGGCCAATAATTGAAGCAGGTGGTCCTCCCTTCTGGATCACCATGGCAACCTTATCTCCCCTAAAGTACAATGTTCCTTTGAGAAAAGTTTCACCTTTGAGAAAATGTAGCCTTATAGCTTGGCTTCTCTCCGCTCCACAAACTTACGTAGCGACGTTCAGATTTCTGGGCATTGAGATACAGGAGGATCTGTCCTGGAGTGCCAACACAAGGGGGCTTGCGAAGTAGGCGCAGCAGAGACTGTATTTTTTGAGAACTCTAAGGAAAAACCATCTTCCACAAAAGCTGCTGCTTGCCTTCTATCGCTGCGCTATTGAGAGCGTGCTCACTTATGGCTTATGTGTGTGGTATGGGAGTAGTACTCATCGGGATAGGATAATGTTGCACAGAATTATTAAAACAGCGGAGAGTATCATCAGCTGTCCACTCTCCACTTTAGAACAAATTTACACCATCAGGTGCCACAGAAAAGCATTAGATATAGTAGGAGACCAATCGCATCCTAGCCACTGCTTCTTTGAGCTTCTGCCATCGGGATGGAGATATATAACAATGAAGGTAAAAACAAGCCGTCTCAAGAACAGTTTCTTCTCCAGAGCAATTTTGGCCTTAAATGGAAACTCTGGACTCTGAAGTCATCTTATCTTATTTTAAAATTTTAAATTTTTTAGATGTTTAATTTTTAGGATTTTAGGATTTTAGAATTTTAGAATTTTAGAATTTTAGAATTTTGAAATTTTGAAATTTTAAAGTTTTGAAGTTTTTAAATTTTTAAATTGTACGTATGGTACTATCTTAATTGGTGTTTCTGTAGCTGTTTTAAATTAAGGGGTATGCCTTATTCGAGTTGATATATAGCAACTGAGAAATTTCGTTGTTCCCGCAAGGGGACAATGACAATAAAGATTTATATATCTATCCATCTTACTCCCCTTCTGGTTCAGAAGGCCAAAGACGAGGCTTTCTCAATGTCTTTGAGGCTTTTTATTGAAGAATAATGATCCAAAAATATGTAGGATACACATCGAAGCAATAATCCATTCTACTCTAATTTAACAAACTAAGAAAATAACTAACTTCACTAAGAAAGTGTTTCTTCTCTATGGGCTTGAAAGCCCCCATCAGGATTTCCTTATGGGTCCATGGTCTGGGTTTGAAGTGACATGGGCTATCACCTCCTCCCAAATGGTGTCCTCTGAACCCTCAAAACCTCAGGTTTAAATACATTTTCTGGGGTCCTCACACCTTCATCCAGAATGTTAAACATGTGAGATTACCTCATTGTTTTGACTAAATATTGTTTACCCAAACAGGTGTTTATGATGTAACCAAATTCTCAGGTGTCTGTGCAGGTGTTTTTGTCACCCTGTCCCCAGATGTTTGAACAGATGTTAATGTCTCATAATCCATTTCTATGTGAATGTCACCTTTCCCCTCTCTCTAAGATGATGGGTTATTGACCGATTGTAACCTTGGGAATCCCCCTTGTTATGCAAGCGTGAGCTCCCTCACAGGTGTCTAAGTAACTGGCATTGCTACTTAGCAACATTGATACTTAGTGACATGTTATTATGTGGAATGTGTTTGGTATGCAGTGGAATGCAACTGACTTCAGTGTGCTTCCCTATCGGTTAGCTATCCTCAAACCTACAGAGAATATACTATATGAATCTTAACACTTAAATGTAAAGAAAATTAAAATTTGAAATCAACCCTTGTGATTTTGTGCTCCTGTGCACAAAAACCTGCTGCCCAATTACTCGTTGATCTCCACTCACTCCAGTCTCTGTCATGTGTATAACTCTTTTGCCCTGAATGTTAAGTTAATTTGTAGCAGCAGCACAGCAAAATGGGGCAGGTTTTTAGGCAATTTTATGTTCAAATACAAGTCTCCCATTTCACCCCCTTTTAGCCCAGCTAATAAAGACACTTGGACTAAATATTTGAGAGAAAGAAAGTATTTATCAGGAAGATGAAAGGACTCAAAAAAGGCATCTTTCCTCTTCCAAAACAAATAGCAAGAGAGAGAAGGCTAGAACAAAACAAAGCCCATAACACACACAAATAGGGTTAGGTGACTTCTGAAGCAGGAAAAAACCTTTCTAATTGTAATTATAGGCAAACAATGCAAAACAACTTTCTTTAGGCCAGGCTAGTCTTTCCTGTCTCTTTGGTTATTGCATGCTGTGGTTGCACTAGATTACTCAACACTGATGACCCAGGGGAATAACCTGTGCTCACAGATTTGCAAGGGAAGGCCCTGCCCACAAACTTCCTGACAACCACACACTTATTGGTCACCACCTGAACACCTAGGAAGACTGCTGCTTACTGTGGAGCCCCATGAGAAGATGACTGGAAATGCCAAACATCTCAGACATCTCAGAGCTCATAATACTGCAAACAGGAATCTTAGTAAGTGGAATGGGCCTCCGGGTTATTTTCAAGGATAACCCAATATAGGAAAATGTAATCAAAGTTGTTGCTCAGGTTAAGCAATTCAAATTTTTAAATTCTCTTATCTTCTCGTGGGGCAGTATATAAATCAAATTGCTATTGTTATTGCTATTAAAAACCTGAGTACAATATCAGGGGATGTCGTGCAGGAAATTGAGTTTGCCATTACCACTGCTATCTTTACACATTTTGCAGCCTAAGGCATAGTGGTAAGTGGTACCTGTTATCCAAGTCAAAGTCTTGTCAAACAAGTAATGTTTATACCTGAGGCA
The DNA here is from genome assembly GCA_035047345.1 of Bradypodion ventrale. Classification (NCBI taxonomy): domain Eukaryota; kingdom Metazoa; phylum Chordata; class Lepidosauria; order Squamata; family Chamaeleonidae; genus Bradypodion; species Bradypodion ventrale. The sequence continues at coordinate 269,942,543 of JAWDJE010000001.1, forward strand.
GAAAATTCTACAAGAGGCCTCTTTCCATCCCTGACAATAAAACTACTGTACAAGAATGACTAACTGTTGTAACTAATGTTTACTGTTCTTCCGTAAGATTCCAAAAGTACCCTGAGGAAACCATTTCATTGTCTAATGGTAGGATCTATCTTGCAGATCAGTGTGGCATCTCTATCTGGACTCTCATTTAGAGTTCCATTGCCTCACTCAACCATGCTATTAGATCATTTGCTAACTGCATTTACTGAACTAATGGGCAAGCCATTGACATTGCAGAGCTCTTTAGTTGATGGCAAGGGGGTGGTATACAGTAGGTCCCCTGTATCTGTGGGCCCAGTATCTGTGGTTTCAGTTATCCGCAGTCAGAAAACATTCAGTGAAAAATCCCTGAAAAATGTATTTCCAAGGTTCACTACCATAACTGGCCACTAGGGACCACTGCCTACAACACTGGGGATAAACCTATGGCCAGACCTGTCAAGTATCCTGGATTAGCTGGGAAATCCTGTATTTTGACACGTGTTCCTCCCCTTTCCCGGTGCCGTCCCATATTTAGAACGGAGTGGAAAGGGGTTATTGCGCATGTGCACACATGCAGAACCCACCGGTGCATGTGCAAACATGTTCTGCACATGTGCAAAGGGGTTCTGCGCATGCGCACCCGGGCCAGAGCAGTTCCCATATTTTCCCGAGTGGCGCTTGACAGGTATGCCTATGGCCCTCTCTGTGGGCAGGGTCATCATTGTCCCAGCACAGAGTTTGCTAGACAAGGCTGGGCTGCTCCCCTCCCCCTCTCCACGCACACCTGAGGACATTTCTCACATCACCTGCCCCTCTGCCCAGCAGCCCAATGGGAGTGCATCCTCCATCCCCTGTCTGGGGTAAGGCGGGCAGTTCACATGTGGTGTGAGGGTGTGGCACAGATGGCAGCCTGTTGAGTCTGTGGTGAAGGTGATTCCTGTGGTGGGGTTGGAGAGGAGCTAGGTTGGAGGGGGAGCATAGCTCACAATGTTCTTTGTCTCATTGAAAGCTCTGTTATTGTGTTTTCTTTTAAGACAAAAGATGTTAATATGTTAGTTGTTTTTTCTAAACTAAAACCTCAGTATTCAGGTTAAATTGCCATGTTGGCACTTTGTGATAAATAAGTGGGTTTGGGGTTGCAGTTTGAGCACTTGGTCTCTAAAAGGTTCGCCATCACTGGCCTACAATGTAATGTTGAGAAGGAATGGTGTTTCTAGAGGAGCCATTTCATAAACACTGTGAAAGATTGGAAGATACATTTCCACACACTGCTTGTATGATTCTGGTATGTGTGCTGGGTTTGCAGCTTTCCACAATTTTGAGCATCCACAGAAGATCTTGGAATGAATCTCCCATTGATATGTGTGTGTTTGTGTGGATATGGTACTTCTTTCCCTCAAATCTGAAAACATTCATGCCTCTGTTTGGCATTTATTTGTTGCAGTTTAGGATGCCAAAATTAGGCTGATTATTCCCTCTGAAGTTCTAATACATTGTGAGAAGCATTCAGTGTTGGAACTAAATGAACACAATGGCTCCATGACATAATCTGGAGCCTGAAAATGTATTCAACTGAGCTGTAACAGTAAGTATGTCCAAATTCTTTGAGATTTGACCCACAATGATTCTATACTTTTTTTATGACTGCGGCTAGCAATGGGGAGGGAAACTTGTTTGGTTTCTTTTAAAAATTTCTGTAAGTTTCTTTGATGAATGACATTGAAAGCCAATGTGAGAGCAAACCTCACAGATACTTCCATCCTGGTAGAGGACTTTGAGCACTTGATATTCAAAGACTGGTTTTGAATCCTCGAGTAATAATTGTGGTGCTGGATTAGCACTGCTGCTCGTTTGTTGCCTTATCTTGAACCCTTAAATAGCAGATATGTGCAATATGATCCTTTCTGTGCTGGCAACATCAGTACCATTTGAATCTGGTCAGTGCAAATGGCTGAGAATTTCTGAATTTATTTTTGCTTCACAAATCTCTATATGAACTTAGTGGAAAATATTCTAGATTTTTAAAATGAGTGCAGAGAAGTCACACTGGAAGATTAATCTATCCTAAACTGTGTCTGGGACTCCCCATAGCCACTCCTTTCACCTGAAGGTATAACTGATCTTCAAACCTAATTTTTTCCCCCAAGAACAATATCAAGTAGATCTAAAAGAAAGTGGGTGGGAGGAGAGTGATGATCTCTGGAAAGAAGTAAATCCAAAACAATTGCCCAAACCTCTTCTAGGAGAATATTTGTATATATAGACTCAACATCCATAGTAACCAAACAACTGTTCTTGGGAGCAACAAAACCCTCCAATAAAGTAATTAAATGAGAAGTCACGTACAAACAAAGGGGTGTTATGGGCAAAAGAATTAACAAAAAAAATCAATATACTGGGCTAAAGGCTCTAAAATGGAGTTGACCCCTGAAATAATAGGGCGCCCAGGTGGGGAACCACTTGGTTGTTTTACTTTGTGTATCTTGGGCAGTATGTGCAAAATAGGAATTCTGGGATATTTATTGGTAAAAATTGAGCCGTTTTGTTAGAAATGAAATTCAAAGCAATACTCTCATATAGCACCATCTTTATCAAGGTAGAAACCCTAGAGGTGGGATCTCGTGTTAGTTGAGTATAGAATGTGGTGTCTCCCAATTGTCTTAAAGCTTCATGTACATAATCCCTTTTGTCCAAAATAACAATTCCACCCCCTGAAATGTCTATGTTCTAAATTGGTAATGTCCCTCAACACCAATTTCCGAAATACTTCTAGAGACGGATTCACAATGTTCGGGGGGGGGGGATGATTTGAGTTTAAATTTATCGTCTGAAAAAGAATCAAACCCCTTAAAGAACAATTTCAGCTTTAACAGTCTAATCAATTTAAGACGTCAAACCCTGGTGATAAATGATCGGTAATATGGGGTAGGTACATAGCTTAGACCAAGTGGCAACAACTGAATCTCATTCGCATTCAAGGATCTGGAGGAGAAGTTAAAGATTATGTTTTCCTCCCCCCTACCCTGTTGAGTCCTCCTTTTCCCTAAAAAAGACCTTGAAGAAATAGAGGGTTCCGAGTCCATGCGTGAATGTCTCATACTATATATATTGAGTCCTCTCTGTTCATTGCCCGATGGAAGCCTTTTACAAAACTTTTTTAAAACTTTTTTTAAAAAAAACTTTTTAAAAACTTTTACAAGTTTAACACATTGGAACGAAATGGACTTAATTGTGAGCTTGGTTTGTCATGTTATCTTTAAAGATTGTGAGGGAAGTTCTCAACATGTGTTTCCAACTTGTGACCTCCACAGATAGTTTACTTTATTGATTACACATGACTTACTGAATGTTATGTTTAAATATCACCTTTTTGTAAAGCTGGGTAACATCAGAAGCATTAAAGAGTAAGCTAAAGAGAGGCTGGCGACACTATTTAAGGTATTGAGTTTTATTGTTATACAATATTTTCATGTGACATATAATATAATGATGATTATTGTGCAGTTAGTTGGTTATACCTTTAGGTTGTAGAAATTATTTGATTTATTATCATTGTAATGTTTTTATTAAATTCTTAGATATCATGATGAAGATTCTTTGAAAAGCTGGAAAATAACTGAAACAGCTTTGATATTGTACACACTGAAATGATGATATTGCACACAAACTGACTATGTGATGAAATCAGTTATACATTTGAGTTTCTTTAAAGAAGAACTATAAGATTTATGTTGTTCCTTACAAGTAATTGACCGAGAGACTTATCAAAGAACGTTTATTTGCCAAGAGATTTATTAAAGAACATTTATTTGATTTTTTTTTACCTCAGACGGTATTCTTTGTTTCCACTTCTGCAACTGTCTGGCCACTTTTCTTCTATCGCTGAGCAAGGGCAACTTTTACCTTTACCTAACTGTGGCTGTGCCATATGGAGAGATCTAGAAGAGCATAAAACTGGGAGGGTTGAGGAGGATGGTGGAGGATAGAGGTGCCTGGTGTGCAATAGTCCATGGGGTTGCAAAGGATCGGACTTGACTATGCAACTGAACAACGAAAAAAAAGACTCATAGCCTTTTACATATACAGTAAAACCCTGGGTTACAGAATTAATCCGTTCCACAGGGTTTTCCTTATAGCGAAAATTCCTTTTTGCAAAGTGCCCATAGGAATGCATTGTGTGGTTTCCCATAGGAATGCACTGAAAACTAAATTCCCATAAAGCAAAGCACGGTTTCCCATAGAAATTCATTGGGGGAAAAAAATCCAGAACCTGAGGCATTATTTTAAATGGATTTCTTTCCGCAAGTCGAGTTTTCCATTACCCAAAGCATCTGTAAACCGGGGCTCCACTGTACACAGTTCAACTAAACAGGGGGACCATCTTTGTCAGAAAGTTTCTCCTGAACTTCTAGCTGACATGTGATCATGGCACTTGGAAATTCAAGTTGCTTGGTGCTTCTCTGTTCTCTAACCCTTGCCCCTCACTCCAAATTGTAGCTTGATTGTTATGCATTCTAGTATCACACCTAGAATAAGGGCTCCATCACTCAAGGACAAGACATAACTGTCAAAGACTGGTGGATGAAGAATGCAAGCGCGGCGCCAAAATGGCCGCCGCGCCCTTTGCGGGCCCCCCCCCACAGGACAGAGAATCCGGGTAGTTAGGGGCGTGGCCAGCTCCCTTATAAAGGGGGTGGCCACGAGGCAGCCGAGCTGCCATTTTCCCTCAGCGACGGAGCGGAGAAGTTTTTTCCCCGGCGTCTCCGTCGCTCGTTTGCTTACCGGGAAGCCTTTTGGTGGCGTTTCTGTTTGGCTGGCTTCCCTTTTTTCGCCTCAGGAGAGATGCCTTCGAAAAAGAAGGCAGCTTCAAGTTCAGCTCGGGCTGTTAGGAGGCGCAACCCAGGTCGGAGGACCGTGGTGCCGCCTCCTCAGCAGCCTACTTTGCCACCCCCGGCCGGGGCTGGTGGAATGGGGTCTATTGCCCCTTGGCCCGATCAGAGTGCGGGCGCGGAGGGCGCTCCGGCCCGCGGCCCGCGAGCGGTGGACACCGCTCCTCCTCCTGCCCACTCCGTCGGGCCTATTTCTTTTGGGCCGCAGCCTCTCCCGGGGCCCTCTAGCCTTGGGGGGTGGCCCGGCTCCCTGCCCTGGCAGGTTTCTTCACCAGCCCTACCGGGCTTTGGCGCTGGCCAATGGCCATATATGGGCCCTGGGGCGCAGGGGCCTGTCCCCATGCCGGGATCGGGCGGGCCGGCCGGCCCTTTGCTCATGGTCAACGTGGACACCTTACTGGCCCGCATTGCGGCCCTGGAGGCGTCTTTGGCCCGGGCCAGCCAGGCAGGCGCCCCCTTCGGGGTACCTTTTGAGGTGCCGTCGGCAGCAGGACAACAGCCGGCGGGGAGGGTTGAGCTGCTGCAGGCGGGTGGCGCGGCTCCGGCCACTGCCTCGCAGCTCCCCAGCCAGCAACCTGGTGCGGGTCAAGCCCCGGTGATGAGCTCTACATCGGTCGTGAGCTCCGACGCCCCCAGTGGGCCGGAACCCCCGGTGGGGGCGGCCCGCGGGGGTGCAGCATGTGAGTATACGGTGCAAGCAAGTACATCTACATACATTCCCAATATAGGGGGGGCCGTTCAGTGGCCTTGGCCTCGCGCGGGTGGTGCGGGGGCCACACTGCTGGCGACCCACCCGGCGACAACGACTGCCACCATGCCCACTGGGGTGGGCCCCGGTCCTTACACTGCTGGGAATATCCTGGGGGTGGCAGGGTTAGCTCAGGCCCCTTTTAGTAGGCCGGCTGTCCCCTTTTCAGCTTTACCAACGGCAGGGTATTCCTTGCCATTGGGTGATCACTTGGCACAGGCTACCAGAGAAAAGATATGGCGAGGGGAGTACGTAGATATCTTCTCACTCCTGAACAGAGAGCCCACAAAGGAGGAAAGGGAGGGTCAGGATGAGAAGGATAAGGAGCAGGCACGCCGCCGTAAGCCGCCACGTACTTGGGCCAACTGGCTCCCCGCATATTTAATATACATGGCGGTATATTTGAGGGCGCGGCCGGATTTAGCTATTCCCATGGTCCAATATTTGGACAACATATATAGGGCGATGGTCGATTTTCCGGGCCCCTCATGGCTAGCATATGATGAGGAATTCCGTATGAGGATTCCCCTCCACCCCGAGATGAGATGGGACGAGCCGTGCCAGAGACTGTGGCTCTTGTATATGACACCCACACGCCCTGCCCCGGGGGAGAGATACCATTGTGGACATGCGGTCCAGCGAGCGACTCCAGCGCAGGTTACCCGCCAACCGGCGGGGCAGGGGGTTCCAGCCCGCCTGCTGTGCTGGACTTTCTCGTCAAATGGTTCCTGCAATCGAAAGAACTGCAGGTATAAGCATGAGTGTCCCACATGCTCTGGTCCCCATGCAGCCTCTGCTTGTCCCAAGCCTGGGGGGGCGCGAGGCAGAGGGAGGGGTGGGCAGTGGGCTGGCAAGGCTGCCACGGATGGAGCTAGTTCTCCAAAAGGCCCCCTCCCCAATTAAGGTGGACATGCTGGAGCGCTGGCTCGCATCGTATCCGAAGGGGGAGGACGGGGAGTATCTCCTTCAAGGTTTTAAGCAGGGATTTCGTATCCCTTTTATGGGTGATAGGTCCCCTCAGGATGCCCCCAACCTTTTATCCCTCAGAGGAAGGGAGGAGGTGGCTGCGGCCAGCATTAAAAAGGAGTTAGACGCGGGCAGGGTCGCTGGACCTTTCCCCGCACCCCCGTTTCCCAATCTTAAGGTCTCGCCTTTGGGGTTGGTTCCCAAAAAGTCCCTAGGGGAATTTCGCCTTATTCATCATTTGTCCTACCCAGCAGGCCGATCGGTCAATGATGCTATACCTGATGACCTTTGTTCGGTCAGGTATACATCGTTTGACCATGCGCTGCGCATGGTGCGCTCGTGTGGCCCGGGTGCCCTGCTGGCCAAGTGCGACATTAAGTCGGCTTTTCGCCTCTTGCCGGTACACCCGGGCGACTTTGAATTGCTGGGTTTTAAATTTAAAGGGGAATATTATTTTGATAAGGCCATGCCTTTTGGCTGCTCCATATCATGCTCGGCTTTCGAGCGTTTTAGTACCTTCCTAGAGTGGGCTTTCGTCCGCAGGTCAGGGTCCCGGTCTGTAGCCCATTACCTGGATGATTTTCTATTTGGGGGTGAACGGGGCTGGGACACGTGCGCACGTCTCCTCAATACATTTCAGACGCTAATGCAGGAACTTGGTGTCCCTTTAGCGCCCGAAAAGACCGAGGGCCCATCGACCAAGTTAGTATTCCTGGGGGTTGAGATTGACACAGTAGAGCAGGCTTCTAGGTTGCCGGGTGATAAGGTGTCCAGGATAGTGACCCTTATCTCGGAATTGCTGGCCAAGCGTAAGGCATCCCTGAGGGAACTGCAGGTGCTCCATGGGCACCTTAATTTTGCGTGCAGGGTGGTCGCACCGGGCAGGGCTTTTGCCCGGCGCTTATGCGACGCCATGGCAGGGTTATCCAGGCCCCACCACAGAGTCAGGCTTACCCGGGGTATCAGGGCAGACATGTTCGTCTGGTTGCAATTCCTGAGGGAGTTTAATGGGGTCTCATTTTGGAGGTCTGACCTCCTGGCATCCCCGAATTTCCAGATCCAGTCTGATGCCTCAGGATCCCTGGGTTATGGGATGTACTTCAATGGGAAGTGGGCCTATGGTGGGTGGCCACCGGCATGGGCAGGCACAGGTCGCCTGCGGGATCTCACATACCTGGAATTTTTTCCCATTCTGGGGGCTTTGATGCTATGGGGCGAACAGTGGGCTAATTCAGTGGTGCATTTCTGGTGCGACAATGCTGCCGTTGTACACATTGTCAATGCACAGACTTCTAAATCGCCCAGGGTTATGGATCTAGTGCGCCATTTTGTACTGCGCTGCCTGCGCCTCAACGTCTTGTTCAGGGCCAGGCATGTCCCAGGGGTAAATAACGATATTGCTGACGCTTTGTCCCGCCTGCAGATCTCCCGGTTCCGCGCCTTGGCCCCGGATGCGGAGGAATTTCCCTCGCCACTCCCGGACGAGATGTGGACTATTGGCAAGGAGAGGTGAACCGGGCGATTGGCCTGTCACTAGCGCCACGCACGCGTAAGGCGTATCAACAAGCATTCAATTCGTACAGGGTTTTTGCTACTCAATTTCACTTGCCAGAGACCTGGCCTATCCCGGTGGACCATGTTCTGCGGTTCATGGTTCACCTGCATGCACAGGGCCTCGCACCTCGCACCATAGCATCCAAGCTCTCGGCGTTGGCTTTTATGGCCAAAGTAGGGGGTCATGTGGATACCACCTCTGACTTCCGCGTGAGACACGTTTTGGAGGGGTGGGTGCGCGAGCGCGGGCGTTGCCCGGACGACCGGCACCCTATTTCCCCAGGGGTTCTTACCCAGTTGGCCCGGGGCTGGCCAGGCCTCTGTTTTGATCATTATGAGGCAGCCCTTTTTCATGCAGCCACAACGGTGGCATTTTTTGGAGCGCTCCGCGTCAGCGAACTCGTGATGCTGTCTAAGGCGGATGCAAGTGGTAGGGCACTGGAACTCGAAGATGTCTATGTTGCCAAAGACTGGGCCCAGTTGAGGATCCGCTCCTCTAAAACAGATCAGCATGGCGTAGGCAGTGGAGTAAGACTGCTACGGTGTTCTTTGGCAGACATCTGTCCGGTTGGTGCCCTACAGGAGTACCTGGCACTGCGTGGCTTGCACCACGGCCCGTTTTTCTGTCACCAAGATGGGTCTCCTCTTACTAAATTTCAGTTTTGGAAGGTGACAGCCAGAGCCCTCACCAGGGTGGGCCTACCAGGTGCCCGTTATGGCACACATTCGTTCCGTATTGGTGCAGCCTCTACAGCAGCTGCTTTTGGGTACTCTGGGGCTGACATACGCAGCATGGGGAGGTGGGGCTCACAATGTTTTCAGTTTTATGTGCGCCCACTCCCGCCATGAGTACCAATCCAGTCACCTTACCTCCCTTTTTCTCAATTTTTCTTTCAGACCCTGGGTGTTGTATTACACCGGTGACAGTATGGCTGGTGGGCCACAGCTATGTGCACAGGGCAGCGCGTTACGCTGCGGCGACAGAGTGGGGACCCCGACTGGGACTGGGTGACCACGCCAGTCTCGCATGGCATGGTAAGCCAGGGATGTTATGGCGGGAGCTGCGGCCTTTCCTTTTTTCTGGCCTGGGGGCTGACCCGCCTGACATTCTAATCATCCACCTGGGGGGCAATGATTTGGGCCAGGTCACCGGCTTATCGCTCAAGCATGCGATTTGCGAGGAACTCGCCTATTTGCATTATGTCTGGCCTGCCACAACCCTGGTTTGGTCGGACATTGTTCCGCGCCATTCTTACAGAGGGGGCGTTAACCTCCTGGCTCTTGACCGCGCTAGGCGCGCGGTCAATAAGGCAGTGGCGCGGTTTCTTGCCACCAGGGCTTGGGGACGGGTTAGTCATCACCCCGATATTAGTCTACAAAATTATGACCTGTATGCAGGGGATGGGGTCCATCTGTCGCGAGGAGGTATGGACCTCCTGTTGGGTGACTGGCGAGCAGGCCTGTTGACCGAGCTGACGGTCTGGGGGGGGGGCGTCAGGTCTTCTGTGAAGCCCCTCCGTGTGGCGGGTAGCACTGGTAAGGTAAACAGTATGACCCACAAGTATCCGGCAGGTTCGCAATTGACTGGACAACACTAGACAGGAATAAATTAGTTAAACGTTGTCCGGTCAACGACGAATCAGGCGATGGGGTGATGACGATTGCTAACCAGCATGCATCACCCCTGTGATTTCACGGATACGCGTCAGAGGGTGGGGTCATGAGTTAGTTATTGACTACGGTCAACAATTTGTTTGTTGTTAACAAACAAATTGATACAAATTGATACATTGTAACCAATTGCCGTTGGCAATTTTGGGGTGGTACCTTACCAGTGTTACTTCGGCCTGCTTGCCTTAGGAATTATGATTGGTCGTTTTACCAATACAAATTTATAATTCGGACTAGGGCATTGAATCAATAAATGTGGCCCTTTGCTGTTATCCACTTTCAATGTTGTCTGTGTCCGTTATTGGGGGGGTGCGCCTGCAATGCAAGCGCGGCGCCAAAATGGCCGCCGCGCCCTTTGCGGGCCCCCCCCACAGGACAGAGAATCCGGGTAGTTAGGGGCGTGGCCAGCTCCCTTATAAAGGGGGTGGCCACGAGGCAGCCGAGCTGCCATTTTCCCTCAGCGACGGAGCGGAGAAGTTTTTTCCCCTCCACCCCCTCCCTAGTTAACAGTGTGATATTATGGTCGCTTCGGGGCCGGGTGGGAATTTTTGGTTGGGACCCATATTGGCTCCGGGTCCTGGCTTTTTTGCCCATCCCACACTGTTGCTATGGTTTGATATAGGGGTCTTTCTGCGTTCCTACTGTTGACTTTGGTCACATGGGCGGGTAGCACTGGTAAGGTAAACAGTATGACCCACAAGTATCCGGCAGGTTCGCAATTGACTGGACAACACTAGACAGGAATAAATTAGTTAAACGTTGTCCGGTCAACGACGAATCAGGCGATGGGGTGATGACGATTGCTAACCAGCATGCATCACCCCTGTGATTTCACGGATACGCGTCAGAGGGTGGGGTCATGAGTTAGTTATTGACTACGGTCAACAATTTGTTTGTTGTTAACAAACAAATTGATACAAATTGATACATTGTAACCAATTGCCGTTGGCAATTTTGGGGTGGTACCTTACCAGTGTTACTTCGGCCTGCTTGCCTTAGGAATTATGATTGGTCGTTTTACCAATACAAATTTATAATTCGGACTAGGGCATTGAATCAATAAATGTGGCCCTTTGCTGTTATCCACTTTCAATGTTGTCTGTGTCCGTTATTGGGGGGTGCGCCTGCAATGACAAATTTGTTCATGTTTTATGTCTGCCACAGTGTCTGATGACAGTTACATCTGTGCCTCTAATATCCCCAGAGCTATGCTGAAACACTAATTTGGTGACAGGTACTCATCCTTCATTTTCTTCCCATCTCTCTCCAAGGATGATTGGATAGGGGATACAGTTTCTTTCTTATTTAGGAGGTAAATCTCACCCTTCTAAAACTGAAAATTCAGCAGATGGTCTGCATGGTCCCTGATACCAGCAACACTTTTTTTTCTGTCTCTCTCTTTGAGTATCACTGTCAAGCCCAAAGAATTCATGCTTAACACAAGACATCTCCTCTTCTTGGGATCTTGGGGCCTTTAATGAATTTGAATGAATTATATATTACTTAAGTAGCATAATTAGACAGTATGTGACAAATGAAGAGCTCTTATTTGAGAACTGTATGATTTTATTGGCCCTATTCAAAAGTATGATAGAAAGATATATAATTTTAATTAATCATCTTACAGTACTTCAAAACCCTAACTCACACTGCCTTTTCCATCTGTGAAAGAAGATTTAGGAGAGACAGTTCAGATGGCCTGGATGTGTCTAAGACAGGAGTTCTCAACATTTTCCCGCTGTGGGCCAGACCATGCCCCCTCAGATAGTTGAACAGGCCAGACATGGGGTTCCCCCACCGTAAATGCTGCCATAAAATGCAAACGCAGCTGTTGTAAATGCATTTATGGCAGCCATGGACATATTTACAGCACATTTCTGGCGGTTTTCACGGCTTCCATCACTTCTGGCAGCAGCAGTGGTGGCAGGAGCAAGAGTGGTGTGTTTTAGGCTGTTTTCACTGCTTCTGCCACTTCTGGCAGTGATGGTGGGAGCGAGGGCGATGGGCCACCTGAAATAGCGCCACAGGCTGGGGCCAGCATGCAGACCTTAGGTTGCGAACTCCTGGTCTAAGATTTTAATATGCTTGTCACAGGTAATTTTGTGGCATGGATCTTCTCTCCAGCATTGCTACTGTATTCCTGCTTACTTGCCTAGAGAGCCAGTGTAATCTTTTCCTTTTTCTTACTGTATTGATTTCTGAAAAAGTAGTCATGCTATCTTGTTGCTTCAAAAACAAAAACAAAAAGTCCTGGTATATTTTAAAGGCAAAATAAGTTTGTTACGGCACAAGCTTTCATCAGTTATAGCCTGTTTCATCAGATGCATGTGGGTGAGTAGACATAGTACGCATGGTAGAGTATGAAATTGAGAACAATATGTCCAAATGGCATCAAATAAAGAAGGCAAATACAGAACAATTCTCTCTGGCTTCATTATGCACAGTCCCATTCTTCAACAGGTGAACTGTATATGCATACTTTAAATTCTAGATAATACTTCCTGCACTTAATGAAGTGAGATATAGTTCCCCAACAAATCAAGCTGGAATACATTTATTATCCTTGAAGTTTCCATAGGATTCTTTCCTGTTTTTGTTTCTCATCAGTCAAATTTGGCAGTCATTTTTGGAAGGACACGTTTTTCAAGGTACCCCAGCATTTTATGTAATGTTTTATATATTGTGAGAAGACTTTCTTTTTGTTGAAGAAAGCTTTCCTTTTCCTATGTTGTAGGCCGCTTTGAGTGGCACTTGTGCCAGGAAAGTGGGATATAAATAAAACCTATTATTATTATTATTATTATTATTATTATTATTATTATTATTATTATTATTATTATTATTATTATTATTATTATTATTATTATTATTATGTGTAGTATGCAAATAAATCATGAGGCTTTTTCTTTGCTTCTTGAAAATCATGTTGCCTTTTCGATGTGATTGAATAAGCAATGAAATTGATAGGGATGCTATCATAATCCAGACAAGACGGAGGTGATACTAGTCAGTCAAAAGGCAGATCAGGGCATAGAGAATCAGCCTTGAGGGGACAGGGTTACACTCATGTTGAAACTTTAGGTCAGCAGCTTGGGTGGCATACACATTAAGAGCCTCCTCAAAGATTGTGGTATTTTTGAACCACAATCGGGCGTACCCTGGCAATGGCAACCTTATTTTGCCAGCCTATCTTTGCTACCATGACACATGCCTTTCTTAATTCCTATAGGGAGTAATACAGTGTGTCTAACATGGGGTTTCCTTTGAAAAATGTTCAGAAATTTAAAATGCTGCAGTCAGACTGCTGAGTAGGGAACATAACATTCTCTTTTACAACAGCTTCACTAGCCTGCAGACTGTTTTCGGGTCCAAGTCAAAGTGCTAGTTCTGACCTATAATGCCTACTTTGTCTAAACCAGGGGAGCCCAAATTTTTTGGACAGTGGGCCGGTCACATGGTTCAGGGAGCCGGTCACTGCAGACTGGGGGCTGGATCCGGCCCCCAACACCAATTCATCTGGCCCACAAAGCCCTCATCACTCCTGGAAGTGGAAGTAAAATGCATCTATACAAGCGCATTTTACTTCTGCTTCCAGGAGCGATGAGGGCTTCGCAGGTTGGATGATTTGGTGTCAGAGCCGTATCTGGCCCCCGGGCCATAGTTTGGTCACCCCCGGTCTAAACAAAGAAGCTTGCCCTTTTTCAAAAGCCAGTCATATCTGACTCTAGGGTTCAGTGCTCATCTCTGTTTATAGCCAAAGAGCCAGTGCTGTCTGTGTCTGCAGATATTTCTGTGGACATTTGGCAGGCATGACTAGACACCGGAGTGCATGGAACGCTGTTTACCTTTGCACCAAAGTGGCAGCTACTTATCTATTTGCAACTTCTTGCTTTTGAACTGCTAGGTTGGCGGGAGCTGGGACAAACGATGGGAGTGACAATCTAGTGTTAATTAGCATATTTTTGTATGTGTTGACATATTCCTTCACAAAGCAATGTATACAGTGTATGCATAAGCAGAGCCATCTTGGAATTATTTGAAAGCCTCTAGTTAAGTTGTTTACAGCTAGCTTGCCGAGGAACACACCCAAAAGGGTCTTATCTGAAATAAGCAGCCATGTTTACCGCTGAATATGTTAGAATATACGTCATTGTATATGTAAGTTAGAATGTACGTAACAGACATGGAGATCAAGATAAAGTGTGAAATGCCCAAAGCCCTGGGAGACCATCTGGACTGAAGACACGTGTGCGAGCCTCCGTGAAAAGTATAAAAAGCTGGCTATATCTTTGATGGGGATCCTTGGATATGATGGATCCAAGACCATGCATATATGCATTATTATGATGTACCATGATCATGTGTAATTGTATTTTGTTGTACTTTGACAGAAAAACCTAGATAAAATTCTCTTCCATTTCAAACCTCTCTGGCTGAGTTATTTACTTAAAAGCTGTTTACTTCTTAGAGAGTGGCATTGACAGGAGCCCACTCCATCATGCAGCACTAAGGTCTCGAACTGTTGACAGTCAACAGTCTCCGCTGGGCCTCCTCGTCCCACATGCCGAGGAGGAGGCGGTCTCGCAGCACCTGACTCAGGTGGGTGCCCCAGCGGCAAGGGACGGCCACCAGTCTCAGCGTGGCGATGTACTCCACCACGCTCTCTCCGGACCGCTGGTTGCACTGGTGGAAGGCCAGCTGTGCCAGGAACACGGACACCTTCGGCCAGAAGTGTGCCCGCAGCGCGTTCAGGATCTCATTGAAAGAGACCGACCTTAGGCCCCTCAGCATCAGGAGGTTCCTCGCCAGCTCCAGTGTCAGTAACCCGCACTGAGCCAGGAGGCAGGCTTGTCTCTGAGCCTCGTCTTCGATGCCCTCGGCATCCATGGCGACCAGGAACTGCTCCTCGTACAGGTCCCATGACTCGGGCTTCAAGGTGTCGAACGGTGTGAGGGTTACACTGTGGGAAGCCATTATCCCACCTTCGTTGCCAATTTGATGTAGGCAGATTGATTGCACACGGAGCCGGCAGGTGGGCCAAACACTTCTTTATTTCAGCATGGTCAATCTGTACATGAGGTTACACTGAGAGATGCAGCTCCTTTTATAATGCATTTGAATTCCCCGCCACAATACCCATTGGTTGACGTCACTGTATTCCTGCCCATGATTACCCATTGTGTTGTATTCCCGACTATGAACACCCTGATTACCTATTGTGTTGTATTCCTGACCATGAACACCTGGAGGCGGGGAGTTCCCCGCGCTAACTATTAATTGGGTGATTGGAGCCGCATGGGTTTGGCTCCTTGAGCTGTTATCCCCTTCAGTTGCTTTCTGCTGAATTCCGTGTGGGACTAGCTGCTTGCATACACAATACACAATACAGTGGCAGCTGCAGTTCTTGTCACCGCCCAATGCCCCGCTCAGCTGAAAATCCTTTTCTCTCTCTCACAGCCCAGCTGGCTGGGAGAGGAGAAGGGGGGCGGGAGCGAAACTCCACCGCCCGTCCGCCACAGCTGTAACTGCTTTTCTCTCCTCCGGCAATGTCAGGGCCTGAAGGTGTCAGCGAGGGTGTCTCCAGAAGTGGACTTGATCCATGAAAACACACAGTAAAAATATAGCAGTTAGTCTTTAAAGTGCTGCAGTGTTCTTGTTTTTGTTTTTTCATATTCCAAAGAAAGAAATCACTACACAATAGCTTGAAACTGTGTTTGCATTTCCCCAACTACTCAAAATTGTGTAATTCAAAAATCCTTCACCTGGTCATTGGAGTGGCAGAGGCATAGAGCAAAGTGGTGACAGAGTGGCCATTCTACTTGCTGGAATCTCTTGACAAACTGCTCTGTCCCCTAATGGTTGGAGCAGTGTCCCATGGATTGGGTGGTGGCACCAAGGTGCCTAGGGCTTGAATGTTATCTGTAGTGTAAGCTGAAATTATTAATGCTTTTTCCCTTGACAAAATAAGCATGAAGTTAAGATCACAATGAAATTTGCATAACCATTTAAAATACAATGATACCTCATACAACGTCCAAACTTGGTTCCACAAGTTTGGACTTTATACGGATTTGGACTTTGTATGAGGCATGCAAAATTCTAGCCGCGATGCCTCATACAACGTCCAAATCCTTGCCACGATGCCTCATACAACGTCGTTTCCATAGAGATACATTGTACTGTAACAGCACAGACTTCAGGGCAAAGTCAAGGAAACAGACAGGAAACTGACAACTTTTGGTGTATGCAAACCAAGACACAGGACACAGCCTCGGGCTGGGTTAACTCAGGTTTATTGCATCGTGGACAGAGGGAACATGAGGTAATGGCGGATCGGTAGCTCTTTATATACAGTGGTAATACATTTGAACGTGGTGCCATAGTAGCCCATTGGCTACTGCCTGCGTGACGTCATTGCGAGTCACGCCCTTCTTGTCCAGGTGTAGGTAGTGGCGGGAAAGCTTCCCGCGCTGCTGCCTTTGATGAGATCGGACCAAGAGAGCTTGGACGCTCGCTGCTGCCAGCTGGTGGACATTAGCTCGCGTCCTCATGCAGGGTTCATATGATACAGCTGAAGGTTACATTGTTGCTATAGGCAAGGTTACATTGGTTCAGATACATTGTAATCCATGTGGAAGGTAAAACCCTTAGAACACAACATCCCTCCCCCCTAGGACGAGACAACGTCTCGAGCCCATGCTTCTAGACACTCCCCCCCCTAGGAGACAAAATCTTTCAGCCAAGATGGCTTGTTTCGAACACGCTGGGGTCTCGATGCGGGCTGCCTCTCCCCGGGTTTGCTACCTTCTCTTTGTCCCCTGGTTTCCTGTCCTGTAATTTGAGAGGGAGACTCGTTAGTGACCTGCCGCGGCTCCGCGGCGTTGTTGGGAGGTGTGCTCTTACTTAGGGAGGAACCGGGGGCACTGGGGACTAACGAAAAACCCCTCTTCTCGCCTGGAAGGGTGGGGGAACACTCCTGAAAACCCCCCCGGTTTGCTAAATCAAACCCAAAATTCCAGTCGGGGGCAGCGGTCGCGAACTCCTCTCCCCCTTCCCCGGCCTCTGACGGAACTGGTTTATCAAAAGGATATGAGTCGGGGCCGCTGCTTCTTCCTTCCCCCCTTGCTTGGGACTGTTGTCCGCTGCTGTCTCCCCCTTGGGTTACGCGGGTGGGGGAGAACCCTAACGCTGAATCTTGTTGGGGATCCTCACTGACTGGCCCACTGACTCGGTGCCTCAGTTGGTCTGCGTGCCTCCTCCAGAGGAGACCGGTGTGGGTTTCGACCCGGTACGACACTGGCCCCGTCTGTTCTACAACCGTCCCCGGCACCCAGGCTGGCCCCGCGCTGGCATAGTTCCTGCAATGGACAG
Organism: Bradypodion ventrale; assembly: GCA_035047345.1. Taxonomy (NCBI): domain Eukaryota; kingdom Metazoa; phylum Chordata; class Lepidosauria; order Squamata; family Chamaeleonidae; genus Bradypodion; species Bradypodion ventrale. The sequence continues at coordinate 269,959,763 of JAWDJE010000001.1, forward strand.
GGTCGCCGGCGGCGAACCCTTTCGAGACTGCCAGCCCCACGTTTTTTCCCTTATCCTCAATTCTTGTGGGGTCCAGCCTGGACAGGAGTGTAGTCAGTTTCCGCCGCATCAATAGCTCTGCCGGCGAGTAACCTGACGCTAAGGGGGTCACCCTATACGCTAATAAGAACTGACATACTTGGTGGTTCAGGTCCCCGGGGCCCATGCGCCGAAGCGCCTCCTTTGTTGTACGCACCAACCGTTCCACTTGGCCATTCGTGGCCGGGTGAAACGGCGCGGACGTGACATGCCGAATGGCATTCGCCTCCATGAATGCCCCGAACTCTGAGGAGGTGAAGCAACTCGCGTTATCGCTGACTAAAGTGTCGGGTAAACCGAACGTTGAAAAGACTCTCCGTAGTTGGTTAATTGTAGTGGTGGAGGATGTGCTCTTTACCGGAATGACCTCCAGCCACTTTGAGAATGCATCCACCACCAGGAGAAACATGGTTCCTCGGAAAGGGCCAGCGAAATCTACGTGCACTCTGGACCATGGCCCCCTTGCTGTGTCCCATTCCCTATGCGGGAGGCGGGCCGCCTCTGGTCGGGACCCCTGGCACGCCTCACAAGTGCCGACCATGTGCTCAATGTCCTCGTCCAGCTGTGGCCACCAAAAGTAACTGCGGGCCAGCGCTTTTGAGCGAACGATGCCCGGGTGGCTGACGTGCAGCAGTTTGAGAACCCTCGGCCGCATGGGTGTTGGGACCACCACCCGTTGGCCCCACAACAGGCACCCCCTTTCTAGGGACAACTCTAGCTTCTTCCGAAAGAATGGGTCGAATTCCTTGCTTGGGGACGATGCTGGCCACCCTTTCTGCACCCATGAGCTGACTTTCTCCAGCGTCCTGTCCTTGCCTGTCGCCCTGGCTATATCGGCCGGTACTATTGGGGGTTCGTCTAAAACCTCGATTAGCAACACCTGGCGGTCTCTTCCTATTCTGGCTTTTTGGTCGTCCGACAAGGGCAAAGGGGATCTCGACAGCGCATCAGCATGGCTGATCTCCTTTCCGGGCCGGTACTCCAACTCGTGTTGGTATGCGTTAAGAAAAATGGCCCATCGCAACATTCTCGGGGACAGTATCTGCGGCGTGGGCTTGCCTGCCGTGAAAATTCCTAACAGGGGCTTGTGATCCGTCACGATTTTGAATGGGCGGCCATACAGAAAATCGTGAAACTTTTTGGTCCCCGCTACTATTGCCAATGCCTCCCTGTCGGTTTGTGCGTAATTTCGCTCTGCTTGGGACAGGGACCTTGAGTAAAACGCCACTGGGGCCTCCCGACCGTCATCCAACACGTGGCAAAGCACCGCCCCCACCCCCACCGGTGATGCATCACAGACTAAGACCACCGGCCGTTTGGGGTCGAAGTGTGTAAGGATTGCGTCCGATGTTAAAAGTTGCTTTAGTTCGTTGAACGCCTTCTCGTGCTCGTCACCCCACATCCATGTCTCCTCCTTCTTAAGTAACCGATGAAGCGGTTCGGCCACGGAGGCTTTCCGCGGAAGGAATGTATGGTAGAAATTGAGGAGCCCCAGGAATGACTGAAGTTCGGTTTTGGATGTGGGGCGAGGGGCCTTCTTAATGGCTGCTACCTTGGATTTGGACGGCTTAATACCCTCGGGTGTGATCCGAAACCCTAAAAATTCGACCTCGGTTTCGAAAAAAACACATTTGTCCTTCCTCAGTCTCAGCCCCGCTTTCTCGAACACAGTTAGCACTTTATCCAATCTCTTTGCCAGTTCGGCCTCACTCCCCCCTGTTATCAATACGTCATCAAAATAAGGCAACACCCCCTCCAGCCCCTTCAGGAGGCGTTCCACAAGCGACTGAAAAAGGCCGGGTGCCGAGTTCACGCCGAACTGTAAACGCGACACCTGGAACGCTCCTTTATGTGTGACTATCGTTTGTGCCGCGGCCGTGGCGGGAGTTACGGGGAGTTGCTGATAGGCTTGCGCCAGGTCGAGCTTAGCGAAACACTTTCCCCCATTTAGCCTGGCCAAAAGGTGGCTGACCACTGGCACCGGATATGCATTAGGGCGAATCGCCTTGTTAATTGTACACTTATAATCAGCGCAAATGCGCACCTCCCCGTTAGCCTTCAGGGCTGTTACGATTGGAGTTTCCCACTCCGCGGAATCAACAGGAATAAGAATCCCCTGGCCCACCAATTTGTCCAGTTCCGCCTCTATTTTGTCCTTTAGTGCGAAAGGCACCCTGCGCGGTTTGAGTCTTATCGGGCGGACCTCCGGGTCTAGGTCGAAGGCTACAGGGGGTCCCTTGAACTTTCCAAGTCCTTTTTCAAACACGGTGGGGTGCGCGTCACACACCGCTTGTATCGGATCCGCGCCCACGGCATGCACCCCCCCTATGAACAAACCCAAGGGCTGAAACCACTGCGTCCCTAGGAGGCTACAATTCCCCCCTTTGAGAACGACTAACGGGAGTTCTGCGGAATGTCTTTTATAGCGAACCCGAAATTTCCCGACCCCCAGCACTGGAATGCTGTTCCCTTGTACGTCTCGTAGCGTGGACCTCAGAGTCTTAAGTTTGGGCCGCGCTTGGGGGTCGATCTTCAAGAACTCTTTCTGGGGAATTAAGGAATAATAGGACCCCGAGTCAATCTCCATCCTAACAGGGGCCCCTTGTACTATTACCTCAATGAAGTAATGGTTTTGTCCCGTGGACACGCTGAACACGGGGGCGTCGTCCTCACTGCCGTCCGAGACGCGGCCCACGCCGTCCTGCTTCCTCGTGGTTCGGGCGCCATCTTGGGGTCTCGCTGGACGGTCCGGTCTGGCCGAACGGTCTTTCGACTGCCTCCGGCCCTCTCTCCGATTTCTGCATGCCCTGGCGATGTGCCCGCGCCTGCCACAGCCGTAACATTCGGCTTTCTTGAAAGGGCACTTCGCACGCTCGTGGGCCGCCCCACAACCATCGCAGCGGCGCCCCCCTTTCCGGACCTTCTGTACCTCTTCGCCGTCGCTGCCATCTGTAGAGGATCTCGAGGTTCGTCGGGTCGCGTGCACCGGCTGTCCTGACTTGCCACGCACCGAACTTTCCGCTTTGCTGGCCCTAGGACGCCACTCACGCCACTCGTGTATTTCGTCCACTCCCGCATTCGTGGACTCCGCGGATTCCGCGGTCTCTACGACCTCGGCCAGCGTGGGTGGCGGCTCCCTGTTCATCAGGCGGCGCTGCACTTCCTTGTCCTTCAGGCCACACAGCACGACGTCCCTCATGATCATCTCCAGGTTGTCCCACTTGCAGGGAACGGCGGCTACCCTCAGGGCCTCCACGAAAGCCTCTACCGACTCATCCGGCGCTTGGACTCGCCTCCAAAACGCACTCCTAGCGGGAAACATTGCCTTCGAGGGTTGGAAACGCTCACGCAGCAACTTCAGTATGTCGTCGGTTTTGAAGTCGTCCAACGTCTTCGGTTCGATCATGCCCACCAGCGTCCGCTTGGTCTCTACACCCAGCATTCGGGTGAGGATGGCCCTCTTCCTTTCCTCGTCGTCTTTGACTTTGAGTTCCACCAATGCCGCCTTGAAATCCATGTTAAAGATGGTCCAGTCTTGCGGCTTGGTAATATTGAACCCGCTCTGTGTCCTGGCACTTTGGGAATCCATCATCCCACCTTCGTCGCCAATTTGGTGTATGCAAACCAAGACACAGGACACAGCCTCGGGCTGGGTTAACTCAGGTTTATTGCATCGTGGACAGAGGGAACATGAGGTAATGGCGGATCGGTAGCTCTTTATATACAGTGGTAATACATTTGAACGTGGTGCCATAGTAGCCCATTGGCTACTGCCTGCGTGACGTCATTGCGAGTCACGCCCTTCTTGTCCAGGTGTAGGTAGTGGCGGGAAAGCTTCCCGCGCTGCTGCCTTTGATGAGATCGGACCAAGAGAGCTTGGACGCTCGCTGCTGCCAGCTGGTGGACATTAGCTCGCGTCCTCATGCAGGGTTCATATGATACAGCTGAAGGTTACATTGTTGCTATAGGCAAGGTTACATTGGTTCAGATACATTGTAATCCATGTGGAAGGTAAAACCCTTAGAACACAACACAACTTTAAGAAATCATTGTTTAAAGGCTAAAAACATTACAAAAACTTGTCAAACAACCCTGATTGTCCAAGAACCTGAAGAATGCTGCAAAAATCCCAGGAATGCTTCTAAAAATTATGACAAAAAAATTCAAAAAAATCCAAAGTTGCGCTCAAAACCACTCCTAAATACTCTTTGCCTCATGCAAAACCCACAAGAGCAATGCATGCATGTGTCCTGCCTTTTATCCTGCCCAGGCACAATGCAACCTGGGAAAACCCTAATGCCTAATACAACGTCACACGACTTTGTATGAGGCAACTTTTTTCAAGGAATTAGGTGATGTTGTATCAATCCGATGTTGTATGAAGCGGACTTTGTATGAGGTATTACTGTAATTATTTGTGCTGATCTATAGTGTGGCCTGGAAAAAGCCATTTTATAAAAAGCCAGTTTGTGCAAAAATCCTGTGTCACTTATCTGTTCAAGGTCTGTTCAAGGTGGAGTTGATATGCATGAACAGGCATTTTTTGTACATTCCAAATGTATGCAATGCCAAGATAAAACATGAGATACCTTTGCCCCACCTATGATGTACAAAGGACTAAGAAAACATGTGCAGAATACGTCATGTGTGTAAGCTTGACAAATAGTATAAAAGCATGGTTAAATTGTTAATTGGGGTCCTTAGATCTCTATTGACCTAAACACCGCATATGCATATGTATATGCATATGTTATAATTGATTTTGTTGATAAAATCTCTTTTTCCTTCAAAACCTCTTTGGCTGTTTTAGAGAGTTTAAATGACAGTAGTATGAGGCATGCAACATAGTGGGGGCAAGAAAGGAATGCTCTTTTCAACAGAGGTGGCGTCATACCTTTGGCACGGATTCACTAGATGCCGTTTGGCTTAGCAGTTACTGTATCTTCTTGGTCGTAAGAGGAGAGCCAGATGACTTTGCCCCAAATGCTGTAAGTGGAAGATCTCCCATGTAGCCTACCTCACAAGGTTGTTGTGAAGATGTTGGGTGCTGCCTTTCAGCAACTTTGAGGGAAAATGGAATATGAAATGAACCAAAAAGTAAATATTTCATACTTCTTTTGATTTTTTTAAAAAAATCTTATCTCAATAAGGATTGAGCAAAGTGTACTAAATGAGACTGGAGTCTGCATCTGTATTTTAAAGCTTTGTGTTTGGGTGACAAGTGGTTAGGTAGGTAAAGGTCGCCTTTGCTTGAAAGCCAGTAGTATCCAACTCTAGGGTTCAGTGCTCTTCTCTGTTTATAGCCAAAGAGTGTCTGCGTCTGTAGACATTTCCATGGCAATGTGGCAGGCATGTGGAATGCTGTTTACCTTCCCACCAAAGTGGTCCCTATTTATCTTCTTGCAATTTCTTGCTTTCGAACTGCTAGGTTGGCAGGAGCTAGGACAGAGACAGGAACTCACTCTGTCATGCAGTACTCGGGAATCAAACTCTGACCTTCCAGTCTTCGAGTTCAGCATCTTATCCACTTGACTGATGACAAAGCCACTTAACTGATGACAAAAAACCACTTAACAGATAACAAAATGAGTTAGCTTCTGGGATTTCCCCCCTGCTTTGTTTCACCTTGTGAATGGTACTGCATGCATGATGTTAGTGATGCAGTGAAGCTCCCCTCATTACACCAGGCAGTTCTGTTGTTAATTCTCCATTTTGATTTGTCTTTTAACAAAAATAAATAAAGAAATATAGCTGTGTGGTCCATGTGCAAGATCCAAAAAACAAAGGTGAACAATACTATTTTTGGGGCACTACACTATCATAAACTAGCAAGCTTTGGACTGCTGTGGAACTCTTCACATCTTCCTACTTAGACCTCAAAGGCTCAGAAGATGCAGTTAAATTTCCAAGCTGGAGGCATCTGAGGCAGCAAACTTAGATAATCAGTTGGAAGTCTGTTTTCTTTCAATCTGCCTGTGTGCCCATTTACTCCCCACTTTGCCAGTTTTCATTATCAGCCACGCCAACTGAAATCTGATAGCCCCCTTACCCCAACACTTCATTTTCTTGCTCTTTCCCAGCCTCCTGAGTGACTCATCCTGATTATATTTTCCAGCAACATTTGTAATGTCACAGAGGGGCACTTAGCTGGCTGTGCACAAATCTTTTTCTTTTTCTTCCTCTCCAAAACAACTCCCTCCCAAAAATGCACAGAAAATAACCTGCTGTAAAAGGGGAGCTGAAACCCAATATAGTGTAAATGCTTTGGAATGCACAAAACATGATTTGAGCAACAAGCAGAAAGCAAGGCAAGAACACATTAAGGATTGCAATGGAGAGGAGAGGGTGTGAATGTAACCTAGCAGAAAATCTGTTGCCAGCCATACAGCCTGCCTTGTTGCCAAGAAAAATTTTGGAAACATATGGGCAGTGTCTGCAGTTACATAATATTGTTATGTGTTCCCCACTTCTCTGATCTGCAAGGAGTTCGACGGGCAACCTGGTTGGGTTTGTTTTGGATGGCAGAGTGCGGGAGAAATTCAGCATCCTTAAAATATTTGCTTCATTTACTGGCAACCAAACAGAGCACAGTAATGCCAAACATACATTCCCACAGTAGTTAGAAGACCCTGAGAGATTGCAGTGCCTCAAGTGGCTAAGACGCTGATTGGAAGGCAGCAGGTCAGCAGTTCAATACCCAAATACTGTAGGACAGAATGACCTCCCGTCCAGTGCCGGATTAACAATATAGCAAGACAAGAATAGCAAATGCTACAAGCCCTGTGCCCTACGCTACCACCAGCTGAGCTCGGTTAGAATGAAAATGCCTCCCAGTCCGACATGAAATTCAATGGAAGATTGAAGACTTTGATTAGGTGTCACTTCTGAACTTGCTTAACCATCGCATGATTCGACTAGTAGGTGGAAGCGGTGGGAGAGATGACTTCCAGGCTGTGGAATGAGTTGGAGTTGGAGAAAACTGCAAGCCAAGTGTTTGGGTAATATTTCCTGAAGTTTCTTTTGCCTAAGTCCCAAAGATCACAGAGGAGGGGGTGAGGTATTTACAGAAATGCGAAGTATTTAAGCAAGGGCCCCTTGACATGATTTGCTACAGGCCCCGCGCTGGCTTAATCCAGCACTGCTCCTGTCTTTGTCCTAGCTCCTGCCAACATAGCAGTTCGAAAGCAAGAAATTGTAAGTAGATAAATAGGGACCACTTCGGTGGGAAGGTAAACAGCGTTCCTTGTGCTCCGGTGTCTAGTCATGCCTGCCATATAACCACGGAAATGTCTGCAGAAGTGGACAGCGCTGGTTCTTCAGCTATGAAACAGAGATTAGCACTGAACTCCAAACACCACCTCATTCCCAGAATAAACTCTCACTTCTTCCCCTCTGTTGCTGCCTCTTCCCATTGATTTTCTAAACCAATACTTCCCCCTTTCTCAAACACATATCACTCTCTTCTTTATCCTAGGTAAAGTAAAGTCTCCCTTGCTTGAAAAGCAGTCATATCTGACTCTACTGTGCAGTGCTCATCTCCATTTACAGCCAAAGAGCCAGTGCTGTCACATCTGCAGACATTTCCATGGTCATGTAGAGGGCATGACTAGACACCGGAGAGTATGGAATGCTGTTACCATTCCTACCGAAACGATACCTGTTTATCTACTTGCAATTTCTTGATTTTGAACTGCTAGATTGGCAGGAGCTGCGATAGATAATGAGAGCTCACTCTGTTGCACAGCACTTGTGTCTTGAACTGCTGATCTGGTAACCTTCCCATCGTCAAGCTCTTTTATCCTGCAGGTGAATGAATGGCCATTGCTAGTGACCATGCAAAGTGATTACAAAACTTTGGCCAGAATAAAGTGAAATCCATTTGATTTTTTTTTGTGGGGAGCTACTGCAGTGGCTCAAGTGGTTAAGATGTTGACTGGGAGGTGGAAGGTCATCAGTTCAAATCCCGAGTACTGCACCACAGAATGAGCACCCATCTTTGTCCCAGCTCCTGCCAACCTAGCAGTTTGAAAGCAAGAAATTGAAAGTAGATAAAAAGGTACCACTTCGGTAGGAAGGTAAACAGCATTCAGTGCACTTCAGTGTCTAGGCACACCTGCCATATGTCCACAGAAACATCTGCAAACACAGTCAGCACTGGCTCTTTGTCTACAAACAGAGATGAGCACTGAACCCTAGAGTTTGATATGACTGGCCTTTTAGCAAAAGTGACCTTTACCTTTACTGCAAGGTGAAGAGCCAGTATAAGAATTTGTTGTCACACACTGAGTTATGTGGCTGGTATGCAACACCATATGCTTATGTCAGCTTTCTAACTAGCAAGAATTCACTGCTGAGATTTATGCCAGAAAATGCAAGTGAAAGGGTTCTGACAGTTAATTTCTCCCCAAATCCCATACCACTCATTCATAGTGATCAAGCTGGACAAAGACATAGGAATATTTTAGAAACAGTGCGTACACAACTATTAAGTAGAGGAAGGCAGAGTCTTACCTAGCAGATATGGCCTGTATTGTGAAAGGCACATAAATAGATAATTAATAATGATGATTCTATTATAACTGCTAAAATAAGGACTGGCATTTCTAGGATTTTCTGTCTCATATGTCAGAATAATTTGATTTGGGACCTTGACTTTTTGAGGTGGTGTCTTATGACAGTCCTTCACTGAAGATGGGAAAGTAGAAACTTGTCTAAGACCAGGAGCAATCAAAACTTTACACACTGCATGTCTTTACTGAGATAAATAATTGTAATTAATAATGTTGGTAACATTGCACTTGCATGAGAGCCACTGGCATTTTATATAAACATATCCCTTGGCCAGGATATAAAAGTAAAGTGAGACCATGACTAGACCTGAAGCAGTATTTTATTTTCATAACACTCCAAAAAGGATGAAACTTGGTGAATGTTCTGTTTAAAGATGAAGTATTGTTGTGTCCAAGCGTCATTTCTAATAACTGCTTCATAGCGCCGTAAAGTCTATGGCAAAATTGCATGCCTTTTGCAAAGGTGCCATTTTCAAATGTATGTCTCTCTTCGGCAGCACATATACTAAAATTGGAATGATACAGAGAAGATTAGCATGGCTCCTGCACAAGGATGACACGCACATTCATGAAGCATTCCATATTTTTGATTGTTGATTTTTTGTACCATTGAGGAATTTTTTTATAACTGTATTGATTACTTTGTATTATTGATTATTTGTATTATTATATTGTTATAATTGTATGCATCTTATTTTTTTTGTAATTGTATTTATATTAATGTGTTGTAAGCCACTCTGAGTCGTCCTTTTGCCTGAGTAGAGTGGGGTATAAATCCAATAAACATAAACACAAACATGTCAAAATAGCTGATTCGTCAGTACAAACTTTCCCGCTTCCCCGGCAGCATGCCAAAATGTATCAACCTGTGTAACTGCCTTTCTCACTGTATATAAGCCTGCCACCATGTACATGTTCCCCAATTTGGTATTATGAGCTGTGTTTGACCCGATCCTGCTGGTCAGAATACTTCTTAAGCTTAATACTTCTTACTTCTCAACAAGTACTTATTTCATATGGCCACATAGGATTTCAACTAATGAACATATTACTATAAAGTAGTCCATCCAAGGAAAGCTGTGCCTCTCCTTTTCTATAACCTTTTGTCAGCCTAAGGAAAATATGGAGGCCAGCCCTGTGGTTCTACCTGACCAAACCACTCTAAGCTGAAATCCAACTGGCTGTTTTTCTATTCAAGTCTTGTCTGGCTTCTCTCAGATCAGAGCAAAAAGGGAGGTGGAATCGCAGTATATGTTAAAAACACATGTCCCTGCATAGAAATACAGAAGGATGAGATGGCATGCCCCATAGAAAGCATCTGGATTAATATGATTGTGGGGGAGGGACAAAAAGAACATGGTAGTTGGAGTCTACTATTGATCACTCAATCAAGGAGAAGATAACATAAGAACATAAGAACAGCCTTGCTGGAACAGGCCACAGCCCATCAAGTCCAGCATTCTGTCTCACACAGTGGCTCACCATTGCAGGCGCACCCCCCAATAAAGGACTCAGACACTGATGAAAGTGGATAACGGCATTGGGCCACATTTATTGATTCATGCCCTAGTCCGAATTATAAATTTCCATTGGTATTCAACCAATTATAATTCTTAAGGCAAGCAGGCCGAAGTAACACTGGTAAGGTACCACCCAAAATTGCAAACGGCAATTGGTTACAATGTATCCATTTGTATCAATTTGTTTGTTGACAACAAACAAATTGTTGACCGTAGTCAATATCTAACTACTGACCCCACCCTCTGATGGGTATCCGTAAAATAACGGGGTGATGCATGCTGCCTAGCTCTTGCCATCACCCCATCGCCTGGTTCGTCATTGACCGGACAACGTTAATCAACTTGTGCCTGTCTAGTGTTGTCCAGTCAATTGCGAACCTGCCGGATACCTGTGGGTCATAAATGTTTACCTTACCAGTGCTACCCGCCACACGGAGAGGCTCAATAAAGGCTCGACGCCCCCCCCCAGACCGTCAGCTCGGTCAACAGGCCTGCTCGCCAATCACCTAACAGGAGGTCCATACCTCCCTGCGACAGATGGACCCCATCTCCTGAATAAAGCTCATAAGTTTGCAGGCTAATGGCGGGGTGTTGAATGACGCGCCCCCAACCCTTGTCTAGAAGGAACCGGGCAATAGCCCTGTTCACCGAACGACGAGCTCGGTCAAGGGCCTGGAGGTCGAACCCTCCCCTGTAAGCGTGCCGCGGTACCATGTCTGACCAAATGAGGGTTGTGGCAGGCCACACATAATGTAAGTAAGCCAGGTCACCACAAATCGCATGCTTCAGCGATAGGCCGGTGACCTGCCCCAAATCATTGCCCCCAAGGTGTATGATCAGGATATCTGGCGGGTCAGCATTCCTGCTGGGTAAAAGGAATGGCAACAGTTCCCGCCATAACATGCCGCGCTTACCATACCATCTGAGACTTGCGGATGCACCCAGTCCCAGTCGGGGTCCCCACTCTGCCGCCACAGCGTATGACGCTGCCCTATGCACGTAGCTGTGGCTCACCAGCCATACTGTCACCGGTGTTAAACGACACCCAGGGTCTGCCAAGGAAAAAAAAAAAAGGGGGGGAAGAAAGTGCAGTGACTAAACTGGTACTCACGGTTGAAGAGGGTGAACATAAAACTGAAAACATTGTGATCCCCACCTTCCCATGCGGCGTATTTCCGCCCCGGAGTACCCAAAAGCAGCTGCAGTAGAAGCCACCCCTATCCTGAATGAATGGGTGCCGTAACGAGCCCCAGGGAGGCCAACACTGGCTAGTGCCTCACCGGTCACCTTCCAAAATTGAAATTTAGTAAGGGGAGACCCATCTTGGTGACAGAAAAATGGGCCATGGTGCGTGCCACGCAGTGCAAGAAACTCCTGTAGGGCACCAACCGGACAGATGTCTGCCAATGAACATCGTAGCAGTCTTACTCCACTGCCTACGCCGTGCTGATCAACTTTAGAGGAGCGTATCCTCAACTGAGCCCAATCATTGCAAACATAGACATCGTCGAGTTCCAGTGCCCTACGACTTGCATCCGCCTTAGACAGCATCACCAGCTCGCTGATGCGGAGCGCTCCAAAAAAGGCCACCGTAGTAGCCGCATGAAACAGGGCTGCCTCATACCTGTCAAAACAGAGGTCATGCCAGCCCCGTGCTAGGTGGGTAAGTACCCCTGGGGAAATTGGGTGGCGGTCATCCGGGCTACGCCCACGCTCCCGCACCCACCCCTCCAAAACATGTCGTATACGGAAATCAGTGGTACTGTCAGCATAACCCCCCACTTTGGCCATGAATGCCAACGCTGACAGCCTGGATGCTATGGTGCGGGGGGCTAGGCCCTGGGCATGTAGGTAAACCATGAATTGTAGAATGTGGGCGACTGGGATAGGCCAAGCCTCGAGTAGTCGAAACTGGGCACAAAAGGCCTGGAAAGTGATGAATGCATGGTGATACGCCTTACGCGTGCGGGGCGCCAGCGACATGCCGATCGCCCGGTTCACCTCTCCTTGCCAAGTGTCCATATCTCGTCCGGGAGCGGCGAGGGAAATTCCTCTGCGTCTGGGGCCAAGGCACGGAACCGGGAGATCTGCAGGCGGGACGTTATTAACACCAGGCACATGCCTAGCCCTGAATAGCACATTGAGGCGCAGGCTGCGCAATACGAACTGGCGCACCAGCTCCATGACCTTGGGAGATTTAGACGTCTGCGAGTTGACAATGTGGACCACTGCAGCATTGTCACACCAGAAATGTACCACCGAATTGGCCCACTCCTCACCCCATAGCATCAAGGCTCCCAGAATAGGAAAAAATTCCAGATACATGAGATCGTGCAAGCGACCTGTGCCCGACCAGGCTGGCGGCCACCTGCCGTAGGCCCACTTCCCGTCCCGGCATAACCCAGGGACCCCGATGCATCAGATTGGACCTGAAAACGAGGGGAAGCTAGAAGGTCGGACCTCCAAAATGACACCCCCATTGAACTCCCTCAAGAACTGGAGCCAGATGAGCATATCCTCCTTAATGCCCCTGCTAAGACGTACCCTGTGGTGGGGCTTGGTTAAGCCTGTCATGGCGTCGCACAAGCGCCGAGCAAAGGCTCTGCCAGGTGCGATCACCCTGCAAGCAAAATTGAGGTGACCATGCAACACCTGGAGCTCACGAAGGGACGCCCTGCGTTTAGCCAGCAAGTCTGATATGAGTGCAACGATCCGTGACACCTTATCAGCCGGTAACCTGGATGCGTGTCAATTTCCACCCCCAGGAATGTGAGCTTGGTAGATGGGCCCTCGGTCTTTTCGGGCGCTAAAGGGACACCAAGTTCCTTCATTAGCATCTGAAATGTGTTGAGGAGATGCGAGCACGTGTCCCAGCCCCGTTCACCCCCGAATAAGAAATCATCCAGGTAATGGGCTACAGACCGAGAGCCCGACCTGCGAACGAAAGCCCACTGTAGGAAGGTGCTGAAACGCTCGAATGCCGAGCATGAAATGGAACAACCAAAAGGCATGGCCTTATCGAAATAATATTCACCCCGGAACTTGAAACCCAGCAGCTCAAAGTCGCCCGGGTGCACCGGTAAGAGACGGAAGGCCGACTTGATGTCGCACTTAGCCAGCAGCGCACCCGGGCCACATGAGCGCACCATGCGCAGTGCCTGGTCAAAAGATGTATACCTGACCGAACAAAGGTAATCAGGGATAGCATCATTGACCGATCGGCCGGCTGGGTAAGACAAGTGATGTATTAAGCAGTACTCACCCGGTGACTTTTTGGGCACTAACCCCAAGGGGGAAACTTTGAGATTGGGAAACGGGGGCGCCGGAAAAGGGCCTGCAACCCTGCCGGCATCGACCTCCTTAGTAATGCTCAAGGCAGCCACCTCCTCCCTTCCCCTGAGTGACAAGAGGTTGGGTGCATCTTGTGGAGCCCTGTCCCCCGTGAAAGGAATGCGAAACCCTTGTTGGAAACCCTCAAGCAGGTAAGCTGCGTCTGCCCTCCTTGGGTACATCATGAGCCAACGCTCCAACATGTCCACGTTAATTGGTGAGGGGGCCTTTAGCCTGACCAGCTCCCTTGGCGGCAGTCTTGCCCACCCCCTGTCCACCTCTACCCCTGCCCCGCGCTCCTCCTGGCCTGGGACAGGCGGAGGCAGCATGGGGGCCAGCACAAGAGGGACACTCATGCCTATATCGGCAATTTCTCCTACTACAGGTACCATTGGCCGAGAAGGTCCAACACAGCAGGCAGGCTGGAACCCCCTGCCCCGCCACCTGGCGGGGTGCCTGCGCCGGAGCAGCTCGCTGGACCGCATGTCCACAATGGTACCTCTCCCCCGGCGCCGGGCACGTGGGTGTCATGTACAGAAGCCACAGCTTCTGGCAGGGCTCATCCCACCTCATCTCCGGGTGTAGGGGCACTCTCATGCGGAATTCTTCGTCGTAAGCCAACCACGACGGGCCGGGGAAGTCAACCATCGCCCGATATATGTTATCCAAATACTGGACCATCGGAATGGCCAGATCCGGCCGGGCCCTGAGGTACACAGCCATGTATATGAGGTATGCTGGCAGCCAGTTGGCCCACGTGCGTGGCGGCTTATGACGACACGCTTGCTCCTTATCCTTCTCATCCTGCCCCTCCCTCTCCTCCTTGGTGGGTTCTCTATTCAGAAGGAAGAAAATGTCCACGTACTCCCCCCGCCAGATTTTTTCCTTGGTAGCCTGGGCCAGATGATCCCCAAGGGGTAAGGAATACCCCGCCGTAGGCAGCGCCGATACCGGCACAGTGGCAGCAGTGGGGGCGGTGAAAGGGGCCTGGACCAAGCCCGCCACCCCAAGTAAGTTCCCAACTGGATATGGGGCGCCACCCCAAGTGGGGCCCTGGGTCGAAGGTGCCGTCCTTGGCTGAGCGGGCCGTGGCTGGGTCACCGCACCAACCATACGAGGCCACGGCCACTGGAAGCCTCCCCCCAATGTAGGCAGTGGTGTGGGTGCACTAGTTTGAACCGTATACTCACACGCTGCACCCCCATGGGCCGCCCCCACCGGGGGTTCCAGCCCACTGCGGGCGTCGGAGCTCGCGACCGCAACCGAGCTTGTGGACGGGGCCTGTTCAGTACCTGGCGGCAGCATCTGTAGCATGGGGAGCTGCGAGGCAGCGGCTGACGCCGGCCCGCGGGCCTCGAGCAGCTCGACCCATCCGGCCACCTGGCGATGACCGGCAGCCGATGCGTCGACCTGTGATCCCAAAGGCACCTCGGGTGGGTTAACCATCCCCAAGGACGCCTCAAGGGCCGCTACGCGGGCCAGAAGGGCATCGACGTTAACATAGCCCCCAACGCTGATGGGGGGCATAGGGCCGGCCGGCCCACCAGTAGCGGGCGCCGGGCCAGTTCCCTGGACCCCGGGGCCCGAATATGGCCACGAACCCAGTACCGGCCCCTGAGGGGCCGGAGGCATACCCTGCCAGGGAAGGGAACCCAACCACCCTCCGTGGTTAAAGCCCACCGCAGGAAGCTGCGGGCCAAGGGCCAAAGGCCCCAATGAGTGAACCGGGCCAGGGCCGGGGGCCGCCGATCGCGGGCCAGAGGCCGCGGCCCCCACAGGACCCGTCTGAGGATGCCCGGTCTCGGGCCATGGGGCAAGCGACCCCATCCCACCGGTCCCGGTGGGCGCTGCCGGCAAAGGGGGCTGTTGGGGGGGCGCAGTCGCAGTCCTCCGACCCGGCTGGCGCCTCCGTGAAGTGCGAACCGCGTTCGCCAACGCCTTCTTTTTGGAAGGCATCCGTGCAAGTGCTGGGAAGCCGAAGAAAAGGAGCAAAAAGGAACGCTGCCCGAAGTATGCTTCCCAGCTAAGGTAAGAGCGACGGAGCAATTGGGGAAAAACTTCTCCTCTCCGTTGCTTCGCAAAATGGCAGCTCGGCTGCCTCGTGGCCACCCCTTTTATAAGGGTGCTGGCCACGCCCCCTGACTACCCAAATGTCTTCGTCCGGTGGGGGGGTCCGCAAAGAGCGCGGCTGCCATTTTGGCGCCGCGCTTGCATTTGCTTCAGGGTATTCCCACGCAGATGTCTTCACCTGCTTAGGATTCCCTGGAAATGGCATTGAGAGATATCCTGCGTATCTCTCCAACCCGGAGGTTGTCCTTAGGTATCCATAATTATAGCCATTGATACCCTTAGGTATCCACAATTACAGCCATTGATGTGGATGAAACTCAGTGGTGGGCATCAGCAGGTTCGCACCAGTTCACCAGAACTGGTAGCAGAAATTCTGGCTTGCCCTGCCCATCCAAGTTTTGAAATAAAGTAGTCCTAATTCTGGTGCAACGCAAGGCTTTCCCCCTGGCCATGCCCACCATACCACGCCCACAGTGTGGTAGTAAACTTTTTTTGGGAGCCCACCACTGATGAAACCTTTGAAAAGCAAATGGCAAAAATGTCCCCTTGGAACCAATTAAAATCGTTAAATGGGGTATTACTGTACCTCCACTCTGATGATGATGAAGAATCGGTCTTATAGATTTGAATTATTTATTATCACTCTTTTCATGCCTCATAGAATGAAAGCTCATGTTAGATCACTGACCCTGGAGTTCACATAAATGCATGCCTTTTAAAGACAGAGAAAGCACAAGGAAAGAAAGACCATCCAATCTGCCTGAAATGCTCCTTCCTTAAGCAATCACGGTATAGAATGGAGGCTAGAGTGCCCACAAGAAGACAATTCAGCATGCAAAGCGAGAGCACTGACAAGATAATGACACTCTAATTACTGCAAATGCCACAAGACGAAAAGTATGCCTGGAATGCAAAACGTGGGAATTAATGTGCCTCCTTTCTTGTATGCTGAGAACTTCACCCTGTTGCACAAAGAGCAGGTCCTCAAATGCTCCCATCACAGGAAGGATGGCCCCGAGATGATGATGATGTTCAAACAATTCTTTCTTTTCACTAATTGGGAAGCCTGTTTCTTGGCTCTGGGCTATTACTGCAAAAGCAGCTAGCATGCTATCACACATTTCCTTGTCTCCCCTTATTTAAATAACTGGATGAACATGGAATGCTTGAACCAGTATGTACCCACAACATTGACTGATTTGAACATTCTCCTTCCAGCTTAATATTCAGCCATAAATAATCAGCAAAAAATTATTGGTACAGTAAAACCCCAGATAACGACAAAACTTGGTTCCCCAAGTTGTGTCGTTATGCGGTTTTTGTCGTTGTACGGTGCATGCAATGGACAATGACAAAAAAAGCCCAGGTGCCTCTCTGAGGCTCAGGGGAGCCAATCGGGGCTGTTTCTGACCCACCCCTCACCAGTCCAGATGCTGCTGGAAGGCAAAACAGTGGCAAAAACTCCTTTGTCAGCTGCAGTGGGGGGGGGGGTGTCAGAAACAGCTCCGATCGGCTCCCCTGAGCCTCAGAGAGGTACCCGCACTGCCTCTACCCATCCCCACCAAAAGGACGACGTGATCCCCTACCTTTCCAGCTGGTTGAGGATGAAAAAATTGCCACCATTGGGCTGCTGTTTCCAGCTCTCTGGCTCCATAGGAGCATCAGGGAGGCTGGGAGGACCTATTCAATGAAAACCCCACCTTCCTAGGACTTCCAGAGCTGTGGGAGAAGTGAAAATAGTTATGGCCGCCATTTTGATTTTGATTTTGATTTTTTTTCTCTTTCCACTTCTAGTGTCTTAAAGGCATACCAATCTCAGGTGACCCTTCAGCTTTTTCCAGGTGAATTGAATACTTCCCCAGTTTGTCTGCAGAGGGGTATGGGATGTAAAATTAATTTGTTTGTGTCTGCTAGATCATCCCTGATATGCTGGTTCAATTAGATTAAATTGAAAGAAAATGTTTTTCATTGCCTTTCCATATTCAATGGTTTTAGGCAACTGGCTAAGGAGCCAGGGGTTTTGTTATGTATGTTAACTGTGTTTTCTGACAGGAGCGGAATGTAACTTTTCTCATGTATCTATTCTTATGCAAATAAGTGGATCGAAAATGTGCACACTCTGTTAGCCAATGGGCTTGTTGTATTATTGTTACTGTTACTGTTTATAGTGTATATAAGTCCGAGCTTTGCCCCATCCAAAGTGTGTTCAAACCCCACTAATAAAGAGCTAAATTTCACTACTTCACTCGTCTGCTTCTTCATTCCCTGAACACGAAAGGTTTGGAGTTTAATTTCCCACTGCACCTCCTTAACTTTCCCTACCCCACTGCAGACTAGCAGGGAAAGTGTTCAATTTACTGATACTGTATCTTGAGGCAGCTCATAAGCCACTTCAGGGTATCAGAAATTAACATTGGTAGGAGCATCTGACAGCTGCAAAGCTCTAGATTAGCCCATTCCAAGCAACCACACTCATGCGATAGAATGGACTAAGCTAGAGTCCACCAACCTGCACTAAAATAGTAGAAACCTCTGGTACGGGCTCAGAAATATATTGGTTGAGGCAAATTGGTCTGCTCCAGCAACTTGCAAGTGTAGATGGAAGACAAGTAGCTGGCCAACTCATCCCATCAGCAAACCAGACAGTGGGACAAATGTACATGTGGAAAGGATTTTAGAGCACTCTCTGAATTCCATATCCAGAAGCAAACCAGACTAGCACTGGACCCTGTTTTCAACAATGGCAACAAGGAAGCAGGCCAATTTTTGGTCTTGGAGAGCAGGTTGTGCATTTACCGTAACAGAGAGTTCTATTCTCCAGCAACTACAACCTGAATACAATCGTCTCAGGCTGCCTAATGATAGTGCCAGCCCTGACCCCTCCTCTCTTGCCACAGTCTCAAATATGTTAACACTAGGAATTATCCTTTCTCCTAAATCAGAGTCTGTCAGGCTTTAAAAGATTGAAAACAATGTCTGTGTGGATGACAGATAATACGGTTTTATTAATAATGTTTAATGAACGCAGAAGCTCAGCAAAGGAAAGCCCAGTTCTCCTCTGTGGCACTCGACCTTCTGATTCCATTGTGAAGGAGTACCAAAAGCCACAATTGTGTAGACACCCATAAGCCGTAAGAGGAATGCCAGGGCACAGCTGGAGACCTAGAGTTTGTAAAGTCTTTCCTTCAACCCAGAATGTACTAAAAATGAAGGAATTTGCACCTAAAGTGGGGGAGGGGACAAGGAAAACCTGTTGACTTTCTCAGCTAAGGGTTAAAAGTAAAGGTTGACCTTGCTCAAAAACCAGTCGTATCTGACTCTAGGATTCAGTGCTCATCTCTGTTTCTTTTTTATTTATGTCTATTTATACCCCACCCTCTTGGTGTGAGCACCACTCAGGGTGGCATACAACACACACAAAAACAATACAATTCATACAAAAGAGCAGTAAACGGCATTAAAGTTAAAAACATTATATAAAACCCCTATCAAAAAACAATCTTAAAAGTGCATTAACCCTCCAATACCCTCCCTACCCCCTTAAGAAGTAGCAATAAAATTTAAAAAGGAAATAAAAAGATAAAAACAAAAGAGAAATGCAAATGAGAGAAGGGGGAAGAATAAAAACAGAGGAGTCAGATTGTAAACAGGATGCTATACAAGCCAGTGGGACTGGGTCATCACACCTGTCGGCCCCCACACCTGCTGGCATAGCCAGGTCTTTAATGCCTTCC
The DNA here is from genome assembly GCA_035047345.1 of Bradypodion ventrale. Taxonomy (NCBI): domain Eukaryota; kingdom Metazoa; phylum Chordata; class Lepidosauria; order Squamata; family Chamaeleonidae; genus Bradypodion; species Bradypodion ventrale. The sequence continues at coordinate 269,979,065 of JAWDJE010000001.1, forward strand.
TAAAGGGGAGCAGCTCTGTCTGGAGGTGCAATTCGGGTGGTACGAGGTTCCACAGGGCCGGGGCAGTCACCAAAAAGGCTCTTCTTCTGGTCCCAGTCAGGTGTGCTTCTCTGGTCGAAGGGACCAGCACTGAGCCTCTCCGGTCTGTCCTCGTAGGATGGGTAGAATACATTGTGGTGACACGGTCTCTTTAGTATCCTGGTCTACTGCCATGGAGGGCTTTAAAGGACAAAACCAGCACCTTGAATTGCACCAGGAAGGCAGTGCAGCTCCCAAAGCAGCGGCGAGGCATGAGCATAACGCACACGCCCCATCACCACCTGAGCAGCTGCATTCTGTACCAGCTGCAGCCTCCAGATGGTTGTCAAGGGCAGCCCCATGTAGAGCGCATTACAGTAATCCAATCTAGAGGTAACCAGAGCATGAGTGACCATGAGCAAGGAGTCCCGGTACAGGAGCGGGTGCAATTGGTAGATGACACGAAGTTGTGCAAAGGCCATCCTGGCCATGACCACCACCTGCTCTTCAAGCATCAGCCACGAGTCCAGGAGGACCCCCAAATTGTGCACCTGATCTGTCTGAGACAGCGATGCCCTATCGAGAGCCAAAGATGGTAGCTCCCGGGATAACACGGGGCCCTGAACCCACTCAGTCTTGCAGGGATTCAGCTGAAGCCCGTTGTCCCCCAGCCAGACCCGAACAGCCTCCAGGCACCTGGTTAGGACTTTGACTGCATCATTCAGGTCCCCATGGGCTATGATGTACAATTGGGTATTTTGGTATCTTGCACGGAAGACAAAGAAGGAGTCGCAGGAAGGACTAACACAGGTTTATTCATTGATGGTCAGTATGAACATGTGGTAATGGCGGAGATACCTCACATTATATACAGTAGTACAATACATTTGAATCTTGCTGCATGGTAGCTCATTGGCTGCTACCGGCGTGACGTCGTCCGGGTCACGCCCATCTTCAGTGGTGGATCAATAGTAGTTTGCTGTTGCGGGGAGTTCCCGCGGCTGCAGGTGATTTGGGGAATGAGAACCATGTGAGTTGAACACTCGCAGCTGCCCTCTATGGGCAGCTTGCTCGCGTTCCTTTAACAGCTGGGCTACATTGTAATTGTGGTCAGGTTACATTCATACATTTCTTAAAGTAGCATTGTACATACATAACATCCCTCCCCCCTAGGATGGGACGAAGTCCCTCAACCATTGTGGCTTGCCGCACGTGCGCCTTGGGCGTGCGGCCGCTTGACTTAACACAGGGGAGCCGGCGGCTCCTGGTTCCGCGGAGTCCTGCCCTGCAATGGAAAGGGGGGACTCATTAGTGGCTCGGTGTGGCGTCTGTGGTAACCTTGCATTGGGGGACGGGAATGGAATGAATAGTTGGGAAGTGAATCCCTGCCTACCGTTTGAGGAGTTTGGGGACCCCCCCAGTACGAATCTCGGGACCGACAAAGAGGCCCTCGTGGCCTCGCCACCCCCCGTTGCCTGTCCGGGCGTTCTAGAGACTGTGGTGGGCGGACTTGCCCCTGTTGCCTGTCTTGGGGGTGTTGGTCTCCGGGGAGCAGGAGCTATGGTATACTCTAAAACAAAAGGGCTAGGGGGACTGGAAGTACCAGGGGCTGAACTGAAACCCCTCTTCTCGCTAGGACGGGTGGGGGACCACTCCGCTACACCCCCCCTGGTACTGCAACTCATAATCATCGTCAAACAGATCCCTCTCTTTCAAAGTATCCTCCTCTGTGGTTGGGAACCCAGGATATGCGTTTGTATCCGCGGGTTCCGCCGTGTCTCCCCCTTGGGTAATGCGGGTGGGGGAGGACCCTAACGCTGATTCCCCCTCACCGGTGACTCGCCTTCTGAGTTGGTCGGCGTGCCTTCTCCAGAGTAGACCTGAACTAGTCTCGACCCTGTAGGATACCGGCCCCGTTTGCTCAACAATTGTCCCTGGTACCCACGCTGGCCCCGAGGCCGCGTAGTTCCTGCAGTGGACCGGGTCCCCTACCAAAAAGCTTTTGGAGCTCTCTCCCCCTATGCTTATATTTCTCCCTTCATCCTCCACCCTGGACGTATCCATCCGGTCAAAAAGTGTTACCGGACGCCTCCTCATGAGGAGTTCGGCTGGGGAAAAGCCTGAAGCTAGGGGGGTTGTCCTATAGCAGATGAGGAACTGGCACAGATGCAGGTTCAACTCACCGGGACCCATGCGCCGCAGCGCGTCTTTCGTAGTGCGCACTTGGCGCTCTACCTGACCGTTTGTGGCGGGGTGAAACGGGGCAGCGGTTATGTGCCTGACGGCGTTCCTCTCCATAAACATCTTGAACTCTGCCGACGTGAAGGTACTAGTGTTATCGCTAACAAGGACGTCTGGCAGGCCGAAGCAGGCAAAAAGTTTGCGCAACTGTTTAATGGTTGTGGCAGAGGAAGTGCTGTTCATGGGGATTACCTCCAACCACTTGGAGTAGGAGTCGACTACCAGTAGGAACATGGACCCGCGGAAAGGGCCGGCGAAGTCGACATGGATCTGGGACCATGGCCCGCGGGCCGTATCCCATTCCCTATGGGGTAACCGGGACTCCTCGGGCCGAGAGCTCTGGCAGCTCTCACACGTGCCCACCAAGCGCTCTATGTCTCCGTCTATCTGGGGCCACCAAAAGAAACTCCTGGCCAGGGCTTTGGAGTGCACGATCCCGGGGTGGCTGGTGTGCAGTAGCCTCAGCACCTTGGCCCTCAGCTTCTCTGGGATAACCACCCGCTGGCCCCAGAGTAAGCAGCCCCTTTCCAGAGAAAGCTCTACTCTGCGCCTGAAAAACGGCTTGAAATGTTCCTCGGGGGGAGAGGTGGGCCACCCTTTTCTAACCCAGGAACTCACTTGGGCCAGGATCTTGTCGGCCGCCGTGGCCTTGGCGAGGTCGGCCGGCACAATTGGAGGTGAGTCAAGAGACTCAATCAGCAGGACTTGGTGTTCCTGCTCTACCTCGCATGTGGGGTCCCCTAAGCTAGGGAGAGGGGATCGGGACAGGGCATCCGCGTGGGAGATCTCCTTCCCTGGGCGATAGACTAGCTCATATTGGTAGGCGTTGAGAAAAATGGCCCAATGCAGCATCCTGGGGGATAGGATTTGCGGGGTTGGTTTGCCAGTAGTGAAGATCCCCAGAAGCGGTTTGTGATCCGTCACTACCGTAAACTCGCGGCCGTATAGGAAATCGTGGAACTTCTTTGTTCCCGCGATTATGGCTAAGGCCTCCCTATCTGTTTGCGCGTAGTTGCGCTTGGCCTTCGAGAGGGACCTTGAGTAGTACACCACCGGGGCTTCCCTCCCGCTCTCCAACACGTGGCACAGAACCGCCCCCACCCCCACCGGGGACGCATCACAGACTAACACCACTGGTTTTTTCGGATCGAAGTGGGTCAGGACAGCATCCGAAGACAGGAGTGACTTAAGTTCTTTGAATGCTCTCTCCTGCTTGTCCTCCCACCGCCAAACCACATCCTTCTTAAGTAACGCGTGCAGTGGCTCCGCGACCGATGCCTTCCGAGGCAGGAAGGAGTGATAGAAATTTAGGAGCCCTAGAAATGACTGCAGCTCCGGTTTCGCGGTGGGGCGAGGGGCGTCTCTCACGGCCGCTACCTTGGACTCGGAGGGTTTGATTCCGTCCGGGGTTACCTTAAACCCTAGGAACTCTACCTCCCTCATGAAGAATATGCACTTGTCCCTCCTCAATTGAAGTCCTGCCCTCTCGAACACTGAGAGGACCCCATCTAGCCTCTTTGCTAACTCTAATTTGCTCCCCGCTGTTATCAACACATTGTCGAAGTACGGGAGGACGCCTGGAAGCCCCTTTAAAAGGCGTTCCACGAGGGACTGGAAAATTCCGGGGGCCGAATTCACGCCAAACTGAAGGCGCGTTACCTTAAACGCCCCCTTGTGCGTGACGATTGTTTGGGCGGCGGCAGCAGCCGGGGTTACAGAGAGCTGCTGGTACGCCTGGGCCAGATCTAGCTTGGCGAAACACTTCCCCCCATGTAACGTGGCCAGCAAATGGCTGACCACGGGCACCGGATATGCATTTGGCCGAATGGCCTTGTTTATCATACATTTATAGTCTGCACAAATCCTGACCTCCCCATTTGACTTGAGGGCTGTAACAATCGGCGTTTCCCACTCCGCCGAATCAACTGGAACCAAAATCCCCTGCCCCACCAATTTGTCCAGTTCCGCCTCAATCTTGTCCTTGAGGGCGAAGGGCACTCTCCTTGGCTTGAGGCGGATGGGCCGGATTTCTGGGTCCAGCTCAAAGGAAACCGGGGGGCCCTTGTATTTCCCGAGCCCCTTCTTGAAAACGTCCGGGTGTGTGTTGCACACGTCCCGCATTGGGTCAGTCTCGATGGCGTTAATGCCGGACAGCTCGATCCCTAGGGGAGCAAACCACTGCGTTCCCAAAAGGCAGCACCTCCCCCCTTTAAGGACCACTAGGGGCAGTTTCTCGGAGTAGTTCTTGAACTTCACCTTGAAGTTCCCCACCCCCAACACCGGGATCCCATTTCCCTGCATGTCCCGTAGATTGGATCTCATGGCCTGCAGTTTGGGCCGCTTCTCTGGGGGAATGCGCATAAACTCTTTTTGGGACAGGATGGAATAAGATGACCCTGAGTCTATCTCCATCCTCACTGGGACCCCCTGCAACAGTACCTCTATGAAAAACCGCCGGTGCTCCAGGCTCACGCGGTTCACGCCTTCCTCGCTGTAGCCGGCTGAGACCTTCCTGGTGCCGGCTGCCTTTCGTTGGTGCGTCTGGGGATGGCTGGAACTGCCCTTGTCCTCGACTCGCCCGCGCCTGCATACTCGGGCGATGTGTCCCTTTCGGCCGCAGTTGTGGCACTCGGCCTTTCGGAACGGGCACCTCGTGCGGTCATGGGCCGCCCCACAACCGTCGCAGCGGCGGTCCTGCCGTTCACGGGTCTGCCGCTTCTCACCTCGCTTCTTGATCCTCTGGACGTCGTCGTCCTCACTGGAGTAGGGGTCCGCTGTCGTGGACGACTCCTCGGACGACGTTGGTGCGCCGGCGGGTGGCTTGGGGGCCTGCCAGGCCGTCTTCGCTGGTGTCCGCCAGGCCGCCTGTACTGGTGACTTGGCCCTCTCGGACGTGGCCCCTCGGGACTTGAACAGCCTGACTCCACTCCTGGCCTCCTCGGCTGCTTGGGCCTCCCGCAGTACCTCATTGAACGTGAGGCGATGGTCGCGGGTCATGAGCCTCCTCTGAAGCTCCTCGTCCCTCAAACCACACAGCATGCGGTCACGGAGGGCCTGGTCCAGGTCGTCCAACTGGCAATGCACCGCTGCGAGCCTGAGGGCCGCCGCGTAGGCGGACACGGATTCGCCTGGTCACTGGTCTCGCCTGTGGAACGCGACCCGGGCTGGGAAGATCGAGACGGGCGGCTGGAAATGCTCATGCAGCCTCTCCAGGATACGGTCGATGGGCACCTCGTCCACCTTCCGGGGGGCCACCAGGGTCATCAGGATCCGCAGCGTGGACGGCCCCACCTGAGCCAGGAAGTGGGAGCGCATCTTCGCGGCGGCGGCGATGCCAGCGGCCTCCATCGCATGCTGAAACTGGCACTCGTAGAGCTCCCATTGTTCGGGCTCGCTGACATCGAACTGGTACGGCTTGACCTTGGGATTCGCCATCGATCCCACCTTCGTCGCCAATTTGGTGTCTTGCACGGAAGACAAAGAAGGAGTCGCAGGAAGGACTAACACATGTTTATTCATTGATGGTCAGTATGAACATGTGGTAATGGCGGAGATACCTCACAATATATACAGTAGTACAATAAATTTGAATCTTGCTGCACGGTAGCTCATTGGCTGCTACCGGCGTGACGTCGTCCGGGTCACGCCCATCTTCAGTGGTGGATCAGTAGTAGTTTGCTGTTGCGGGGAGTTCCCGTGGCTGCAGGTGATTTGGGGAATGAGAACCATGTGAGTTGAACACTCGCAGCTGCCCTCTATGGGCAGCTTGATCGCGTTCCTTTAACAGCTGGGCTAGATTGCAATTGTGGTCAGGTTACATTCATACATTTCTTAAAGTAGCATTGTACATACATAACAGGTATCATCAGCATACTGGTGATACCTCACCCCATCAGAACGAATGATCTCGCCCAGCGGTTTCATGTAGATGTTAAATAACAGAGGTGAGTGTACCGAGCCCTGTGGCACCCCGCAAGGGAGAGACCCAGTGTCAGGCATCAGCTAGTCCGCCCTGGTCTGAGCGGACCAGTAGGAAACCTGGCTGACCATGCCCCCTCCCCTCCCCACCCCACCCACCTCTTCCCGGGTGGGGTTAATGTTTTTAACTTCGGTGGGAAGGTAACAGCATTCCGTGCACTCCGGTGTCTAGTCATGCCTGCCACATGACCACGGAAACGTCTGCAGAAGCAGACAGCGCTGGCTCTTCGGCTTAGAAACAGAGATGAGCACTGCACCCTAGAGTCAGATACGACTGGCTTTCGAGCAAGGGAAACCTTTACCTTACTTTACCTTGCCCAGAGGCCTCAACCTCAAGTTGAACAGAAGGGTGAAAAGGAGGGCCAATATTATTTTACTATGTTCCTTTATTGAAAACAATTCCTGTCATCTTAACGGCTGGAAAATGTGACACTAGAAAATTTGGAAATTGCTTGCTTCTGGGAGGCTGTGATTAGAGGGAATGGATCTCAGGGGGATTTCTATGGCTGCAGATAATTGTTGGTGGCAGCAGATTGTACTCTTGGCTGCATCTGAGAAAGAGCATCCCAAGAGAAAATAACTTCTTCATAGCAAAATTGCATTAGTGTTGGAAGGAAAACCTACTTTTTTCAATTGTGCTGTCATAACATTTTATGACTACGAAACCCAAGGTTTCAAAGTCCTTGGGATTCCATTTTATGGACTGCAGTTTTATAGGGCACTAGCTGATTACCCGGCCTTGCTTGGTTTTTTTTCTTCCTTAAGGGAAGTATATTTTTGTTCAGCAATGGCGTCTCTGGCCTGTAAACTTAAAGTTCTGTCAATCCGCAGTCTCCTTTCACTGTAGAAAGGAGGCTGCGGTTTGAATTTTCCAGCTGGACAGAACTTTAAGTTTATGGCCTGAGCCGCCGCCGCTGAAGAAAGCTTTACCAGTGGCATGTCCTGGCGGTATATTCAAACCACTCTCAAGCTGCATCCTCCTTCCTTCAGTGAAAGGAGTGTGTGGCTTGACAATACTTTAAGTTTACGAGCCAGAGATGCCACCATGGAAGAAAGCTGTGGCTGCTAATAGCAGCTGCAGCTTTCTTTAGCGGCGGCATGTCCCACTGGAAACTTCAAACCATTGTCAAGTCGCATCCTTGTTCCTTCAGTGAAAGGAGGCTGTGGCTTGACAGAACTTGAAGTTTACAGGCCGGGAATGCTGCCGGGTGGAAAAATTGAACCGCTGTCAAGCCGCGTCCTCCTGCCCTCAGCGGAAGGAGGCTGCGGCTTGTCAGAAATTTAAGTTAACGGGCCAGAGATGCTGCCGGGTGGAAAATTCAAACTGCTCTCAAGCCGCATCCTCCTTCCTTCATTCCCTACTTGTAAACATCACCCTCTGTGGCCTTTGTCACTTTTATGTTGTACTGTTGAGAAAGCCTGGAAACTGTCCTGTCAGTAAGTTCTCCTTCAGGAAAAGTGGGGCTGTGTTGGCTGCGTTAGCTGCATTGGCTGTGTTGGGATCACTTAGGAAAATGGAGGCTGTGGTGCTCGGACGCAGTACTGCTGTTTCATTGCTTTTTCTCCTGTCGGTGTGAGTGTCCCCTTTGCATCCCACTTTGGGGGGCATAAACCTCCAAATGGAGGTGCTGATCTTGCAAGCCCAAGGTATGTATGTGCCGAATTTCAGCACACCCAGGGATGTGGGTTCCTTTAGAGCACATACAAACCCACATCTCTGTTTTATAGATATAGATTGGATATCTGCTCTTCTCACAAGTGATGAACCCCTCCCATATTAAGAGCAAGATTGTCAGTAGGCAAAGAAATTGCCATATTCACTTTTCTTGTGCCTTTCAAATGTATATGGACATTTCGTTAGCGTAGATTGATTGATTAATTTATAGTTGTCAATTAGTTATTTGTCAGTTACCTTGGATACCTTGGAATTGTTATTCAATGCATGTTTACCTGGAAGCAGGAACAGTTTGCAATATTGCACCCAAATGTACATCAGCCTTAGGCTGAATCTGTGGATTTGCTGCTGAGTAATGTGCTACTGATTGCACTGAAATGAAACAGATGCTATGAACTCATTTAGAGGAAGAGCCTATTTTTCAGCCCCTCAACAGAGTGAGTTCAAGTGCATGCACTAAGTATATGATGTACCATGACCCAAGTCTTTATAGAGGGATCAAGCATCTGCCTTCTCAATATTACAGGCCTGCTGTAGGAGCCTGCCAAGCAAAAAAGGGAACAATTTAAATTTATGCAGTTTAAATTCATTAGAAATTTTATTTTAATTATACTTTGTAATGTGATTCTTTTAGTGCCCCTTTCCCAACTTTACTCTAATGTTTGATATTAACAAGATGTAGCCCAGCTGCTTCATTTCCTACTTAGAAATATACAGTCTATTTTATTTCTACAGGGTGGCCCGTAAGTCCCTACCCGGCCAAAAAGAGAGTAGGGCTCTGCTGGGGGACGGGGGAAGAAGTGCTCCCATTGGACTGCTGGGCAGAGGGGCAGGGCACATGCCCATGGAGAGGACAGGTAGGGGCTTACAGGCTGGGTAAGGACTTATGGGCCAATTAGGTACTTACAAGTCACCCTGTATATTGTTATTACTATACAGTATTAGCTGACTATGGCATATCTTGCCTCAGGATTAGTTTCTTCTAGGGGCTGTGGTGGATCAGTGGTTAAGAAGCTTGCCTTGTTAGCTGAAAGGCTAGCAAGTTGGCAGTTTGAGACCCAAGTACTGCATGATGGATTGAGTGCCCGTCTCTGTCCCATCTCTTGGGGACACGAAAGGAGCCTCATTTGAGCATTTCCTGAGTGGAGTTTCTTCTGCAAAAAATCCTTTCAACCCAGAATAATTTCTGACATGAAATTATTATATAGTTTCTTCTGAGTTTGTCATTTCCCAAGTTAAACATTTTGTTGTCTGACTGAAACTGTTCCAATCCAGTCCACTTTAGTTTACTCATACCAGTTACTGAAATTCTTGCATTACAAGAAGAGCAGTAACTGATAATAAAAGAGTCAGGTTCTGGGATTTTCCCTTGCTTGGTGTTTCTTTGTGAATAGTAGTGTGCACAAGAGGGTATCTTGTTGACATAGTTATTATTAACATTCAGGCTGCTCTTTGCTAAGTAAAACTTGACATCCTTTTTCCTGCTGGCAATGTGGGCATAATGTATTGCATAGTCATATTGGGCCATTTCCTAGTACAGTGGTACCTCGGATAAAGTCTGATTCAAATAACGTCCGATTCAGATAAAGTCACAGTTTTCATGCACACTTGATGCATCACATAAAATCCAAAACTGCTAAAAAATGGATATCCAAGGTATTTGTTATAGGAACCTCAGATAAAGTCCATTTTTTTGTACGTTACCCCTATGCATTGCCCATTTGATTCAGATAATGTCCAAAATTGGATAAAGTCCAAACTTGTGGAACCGAGTTTGGACTTTATCTGAGGTTCTACTGTATTTTGAATTGTAGATGGAGAAGCACACTATCCCTCATTCATAAACTGGAGGGTTTTTTAATTTAAAGAATTGAATAGATTGTGTGCCTGGTTTTGTATTTTGAAGAAGAAGGAACCAGATCTAGTCAGGGATGGGAAAATTGGTTAAATATAGCAGCGGGGCTTTCGACCAGCAGCCGGCCGGTGGAACGAGCAGCACCTGAGGGCTTTCCATCCCCCTCAAAAGCCACCCCAGCCTCCACCAAGCCCACCGGGGCTTTCGACCGGCACCCGGCCGGTGGAACAAGTGGCACCTGAGGGCTCTCCATCGCCCTAAAAAGCCGCCCCAGCCTCCACCAAGCCTGCCGGGGCTTTCAACTGATGGCCGGCCACTGCTGCTCTGCTTCTGCTCCTGGGACTAATCCCCCTTTTTTGTCTTGGCTGGAGCCAATGCCAGCATCAAGTCCTTCCCCAGCGTTTTTGCAGCTGCTGCTGCCCTGGGGCCAACTGGACTGCTGTGGCCACCTTTGCTGCTGTGGCCAAGGTGCGGAGCTCCTTTCTCCGAGTTGTTGGGGTGAGTGGTAGCTCCTATGACTTTCTCCAGCGGACATGGGGGTCTTGCTACGTTGGGTTCGCTGTATTATATTTATATTTATTGTATTTTTATGATGTAATTATGTTGCGTAGTTTTTGGGTATTTTTGCATTTTGATACTGTTTACCTGTATTGCTCTCTATTTTAGATTTATTGTATAGCACCTCTGTATTGTTATTTTGTATGATTATATTGTTAGCCGCCTTGAGTCAGCCTCAGCTGAGGAAGGCGGGATATAAATTAAACTGATTGATTGATAGTTCTGACACATTCAGATTATTTTTAATATGAAAGGCTTTGTGATGTGTGGCAAATTGCTGAAAGGAAAGTTGAAACAAAATTGTTCTCCATCTGGGTCAGATTTAGTAGGTACAACTATTTCCAGTATGGAGAAGTACATGTTGTATGCCAACTAAACATAGAAGCATTAAAGACGGGAAGCCTTTCAGAATGAATACACAGTAGCTCTTATTCAGTTCCACAAAAGTTATGCAGGGATTCAAACTTTAAGATTTAAGTGGCGGAAGGCTTGCATCTGTATATTTCATTTTCATTTCGCAAACAACAATATTCAAACTCTTTCTATCCTAAATATGGAGAGATTTTCAAACTTTGGCAAATTCTTGTCAAAAAATAAACTGGAACAAATTTTTCACTCATCCTGACAAGGACAAGAGAAAAAATGAGCTGGGTATGTAATTATTTCTACACACTTGCCAGCATACTTCTGATTGAAATTGTTAAATATCTAATTCTACTTTAAACCATGACCCTGTCTGATATGTATCAAGTGAGGCAGGAGTGAGAGAAAAGGGTATAGCAGGGGATGGATTATTGGCCCAGTAGTGAGATGACTCATCCTGGTTTATGTTCATTTAAGTCACGCTTGCATCATTTTCCTGTATTGTTACAGAAATTTCTGAGCCAAAGGGTCTCCACCTTGCTATTTGTGTCATAGTTTCAAAGTGCCCTGACCCCTAGTTAAAATATAAACATGCTAATATGACAGGATACCAGAGTCTACGAATTGTAATTTCTATCTACCTTTCATCAATCAGTATTTGCATATTGTAATTAGTAAGGTCTTGATGGGATAGGCTGTCATGATATGACTTGTTGACATGTTTTTCCATGTTTAATCAAGGTATAATGTGTACATCACAGACAAAGGATAAAGTTTGTAACTTAAAGGGTATAAATTGAGCCACGTGTTTCTTAGGCGCAAACCATTTGTGTACTTTATTCTGCAGAATAAAATACAGTGGAACCTCGGTTAACAAATGGCTCCGTTAACATAAAAATTGCATAACAAAAGGAAATCCATAGAAAATAGTGGCTCAGTTTGCAGAAATTTTTTGGAATGGATGAATTGGTTTTGCAATGCATTCTTATGGGAAACCATGTTTCAGTTAATGTTTTTTGGTTTTCAGTGGATTCCTATGGGAAATTTGTTTAAAGTATTTTTTGATGTAAGAAACGTCCCAGAGAACGCATCAATTACGTTAACCAAGATTCCACTGTACAGGAAACTCCTTGACTCTATCTCACCTTGTGTCTCTCCCACTTCCCACATGCCAAGATGTTCAGACTGCATTTTTGCAACAGTATCATTATTCCTGCTTCCATGATATGTAAAGAAAAAGATTTTTAAATAGACATGGCCTCAATGAGATTCTCTTCTCTCAATTGAGGAGTTTGATATTACTGATCTTATCTGTAGGTTGGCAATAAAGAAATGCAACATTTAGGCTATTGTGGGAGGGGATATTGGATTGTTGGTCCCACCTTCTCTCAAGCATTCTTCGTATTCCTGCATAACTTGGTCTTAGAATGGATCCCCTTTGGACTTCAGTATGGAGGAAGAATGGGTTAAATTTAATTTTATTAATCTCTTTGTCATGTTCTGTACCTTTTTGTCATAATCATGTGTTCTCCATACTCTCCATGGTTAGGGGGTTTCCAATTTTAGTAATACATGTTCTGAAAGCCATGGCATCCACATGGAAAACCAGATGAGTATGTCAACAGACAGGATATACTACAAACTATTTTTCTCTACATTTTTACTAGACCTGTGAAAATCCAGGAAGAAGAGTTTTTCCCATGTTGGAAAAAGAGGCAGTGAGAGCTGTAGTTAAAGAGGAGCCTGTACTGTTTCTTAAATGTTTAGTTATCTATCTTCCAGTATCTATCTGTCAGCAGAGTGGCAGTGGGCACCTGGCCAATCAAGGCAGTGAGGGGCACAGTGATTGAATTTCTGTCTTCGTTTTGTATTTGCATTTCTAGATTGGGCATATACCAATCTATTTGAAACCCAAAGTGAAAGATGATCCATCAGGAAATGTGGCACTTAGGAAAGAACTGATAATAAATTACAGTGTGGTAAAGAGTGCCGTCTTAATTTCTCTTATCTCCCTTGCATATTTAACCTGGAGTAGTCTTACTTCCTGGTCCCTTCTGGGAACAGAGGCAGTAACTTGGTGGTTTTTGGGAAATGCCATGGTAGAAAGTGTTTATGTGTGTGTGTGTCACAAGGATGGGACACTGTTTAGCCAGCTGTGTACAGGACTGGTATCCTAGCTCTGCAGAAATCTGAACAAAGAGACTGGGGTAGAAGATTAACCAGGCAGTGGTGAGGGAGGTTATTCCACCCCCGCACTCTACACTGCCTCATTTATCTATTTCATTTATAATCATTCATGCAGCCAGTTAATGAGACTGGGAGTTCTGAAGGAGGACAGCTCTGCCTTCCCACCTCTGAAAAGGATGCAGGTAAGATGCTGAACTTGATGACTGGAAGGTTGGCAGGTCAGCACTTTGAGACCTGAGTGCTGCATGACAGAATGAACATCCATCTCTGTCCCAGCTCCCGCCAACCTAGTAATTCAAAAGCAAGAAATTGTAAGTAGATAAATAGGGACCACTTTGGTGGGAAGGTAAACCGAATTCCGTGCACTCTCATGTCCAGTCTTGCCCACCACATGTACTTAGTGATGGCTTATACGAGCAAAAAGACCACAAGTACAGCAGGATTTCAGGAATTCTTATATTAGTAATTTCAAAGGGAGGGAGGAGTGGTGTGTAGGGCACAGTTAACGAACAAAGAATAACAGATGACAGTGGCGGGTGGGGAATCTGCTCCTCCTAGTTCTTCTAAATTGCTTTCAAATGTCAACTCTTCCTAGCCTGAAATGGTGCTAACATGGCCTTTTCTTGCAAATCACAACCCGTCATATAATGTAAGCATTACATCAAATGGTTTTTGCTCCTCTGGGAGAAAATGAATGCACACATCCAGAGAATTATGTACAAACAGACTGGGAGAATGAGATTGTCTCTGTAGTTAGCCATGCAGTGTCACTTCAATGCAAAGAGTACAATAAACACATCAGGGAATTTTGGTTATTCCTCTTAGTTAGCAGAGCATGAGGAATAAAAAGAAGAAGAGCATAGAAAATGTGGGGAAAATAGCCTTGTAGGGTGAGAAGCCTGCATCCTTAAGGCTACATGCAGCCTTCTAGGTCCTTCAATGCAGCCATTTGCCCAAATCCACATTTTACAGAACAAATCCTTTTATTTTTATTAATACATTTTTGTTAGCCTGTATACTTTTATTTTAGTAACTTTAAGATTAAGGTTTTTGAAATTATTAAGTACATGCAGCCTTCCAACAGGAAAAGGTTCCCTACCTGTGGCCTATTCTCATCACAGCCCACTGCCTTCATTTCCTACACACAAACTAGGACTTTGTATGATAATGTCATTCTAGACATATTTAAAGTAGAGAAAAAGGTATTTTTACTTACAGTTACCATTTTTAGTTACAGACAGAAGAAAAAAACAGGGGGAAAGGAGTGTGAAACATGTAGAGAGAACCTCCGTGCTTAATGCTTGACTGAAGGTTAAAGAGAAAAGGAAGGATTCTCAACAAAACAATGGAGGCAAGAAAACAAATAGGGAGATGGGCCAGGGACTTACCTCAAATGCCATATCTGTCTGGAGATTTTGCAAATGTACTCTATTTCTGTTTGATTTTTACCCTCTTCCCTCTCTCATAATACTTGGTTACTTGGTTGATCCATGTTTCACACATCAGGTTGATGGGGCGGAATGAAGTATCATTGTCCACCGTTTCCAATCCCATGCCAGTCTCCTCCAGGGCCTCAGGAACTTTGTTTTGAACTGGTCTTCCCATCTGGTTGCTGGCCTTCCTAGTGGTTGCTTTATGTCAAGTGGTATCCATTCTGTGATAGCTTTTGTCCACCTGCCATATTTGAAGCAGCACACATCCCCGGCCCACTGATGTCTTGCAAACTTAATCAATGTTGACTCATGTTTTGCATCTGATCTTATACGCAGTTCTTCATTTGATATTCAGTCAACCCATCATATGCGTAGCATTCTTTGCTTGATTGCTTGATTGCTCTTTGTGTTACGTTGATTTTTTGATGTCAGCTTTTGTAGGTGCCTATGTTTTATTGCCATATAATAAAACAGGCAGAATGGTATTGATGTGGACTCTGGGCATTGTACATTGTACATAGGCCAGCGAGCACCTCACTGACCATACAATGAAAAAAGTTACTTCCATGAGTCTTTTTCTTCTGTACACTTCATGGTCTTCTTGGAGCTTTCTTCTAAGTAGACGACATAGCAGGCAATATTCTAGAATCATTAGAGCAAATTTTCATTTCATTTCTTTTCATAAGTAATTGCCTAGTCTCCTTGGAATTTATGTTTTGGGAGTGATTTCCAATAGCAACTTCCACCTTTTCAACGTAGTCGTTGATCTGGCTGATGATACATTCATACTCTTCTGTAACATCTGTTACGCTTAACCAGTCTATTTTCTCCAGCTCTTCTTGATGAAGATTGGAATCAATGACAGCCTTTTCTTTGAGGTTTTCGTGGCTTTCATCTTACTTTCTACTGTTTTGTCAAATATGATTTTAGCATGAATGAGATAATGGTCACTTCCTATGTTAAAGGGGGTAATGACTGAAACATAATGTAGTACGTGTCTTCTATTATTTATTTTTCTGATTTATATTGCCACCCAATTCCAAAGACTCTGGGCAGCTCACAGAAAACAAAACCAACCACATTTTAGAAACCAATAAAAAACCCATTAAAACTGCCACCAAAAATTACTCCAACCCCTACAGATTAAACGAGGGAGAGAGTGTCCTTACTAAATCAGCAAGAAGGCAGGGGTCACCACATTGCTGGTGCCCCACACCTGTTTTGCCAGCCAGGTGTTTAGCCCTTTATTATTTATTTTTCAATTTATATGCCGCCCCATTCACAAAATGCAACTCTGGGCGGCTCGCAAACATATCATAACCTCAAGACAAAGTATAGCAAAACATCACAAAATATCACAAAACATAAATACAAACAATAAAACACATTGTCCTCTGTCGGCGCTGCAGCTGGCCGTTAGTGAGGCCCAGGGGTCGGAGCTCAGGGCTCAACGTCCTCGATGGGATCTTTGCATATTGTGTGGTAGAACACCATAGACCCATGATGGCGAACCTTGACACTCTAGATGTTCTTGGACTTCAATTACTGGAAGCTCAAGTCAGCACTCCTGCTGATCTGGGAATTGAAGTTCAAGAACAGCTGGAGTACCAAGGTTCGCCATCACTGCCATAGACAAACAACAGATATGCTGGGAAACAAAACAAACAAAATAGCTGGAGAAGGGCCATTACATCGATATTTGAGATGGTTTTGTATAATTCTGAATAGATGAGTAAGAGATTATGTCAGAAATGTAGAGATAAGGGATTAAACTGAAAATGCAACAGTGGTGATCGACTTTTTAAAACATCTCTGTGTAATAATATAATGAGGTCTAATTAATTATATTTTGTTTAGGACAAGTACGAAGGGTCTTGAGTCTTCAAGTTACAGTTTGGATATGAGCCCTTGAAGTGCTGCAGCTGTGAAAGTTGTTGAGCTTTTCTTTTAATTTCAAAGTTGCTAAGGAGCAGGAGCTCTTAAGAGGGTGATTGTGGAGATCAATGTTTTTAAACAACATTTGTAGCAATTTACACAGAAGTAAAATATTTGCCTCTGAATGCAAATGAGTAGGTAATTGACACTCAAAGACTTGGGAAGATTTTTTTTCTTCCTCTTTCCTAAATCATCTCTAAAGGCATGGATGAAAGCTAATTAAATTCATCAGCTTCCCCATCTACTCAGAGCATCTTGCCGTTTCATGTATGTGTATGAGTGTCTGTGCACATGCACACATACGTACACACACACACACACACAGAGAGAGAGAGAGAGAGAGAGAGAGAGAATGTTTCCTTTAAAATATATCAAAAATCAAGATGATCATTTATCATGCTGCCCTTCCAGGCACCATCTGCCGTTCATCATTCGGCTTTCCATTTGTCATCAGTTGTCACTACAGAGATCCCTGGTACATTTGCACATCAATTAATCAGTTCCTCACTTCCATGCCTGACTCCCTATGCAATGGATGGAGTAATCCCCAAGTTAATATGAATTTTAAAGGGTCCCAACAGTTCCTTTTAAAGGGAGGGAATAATGACACCCAGATATATCTTCCAAATTGTGGACATGTGCCTGCCTTTATATTGCAGATGATTAAGTGTTTTCATTTCAGGCTCTAGAGAATGTCCCAATGGTGTGTTTGGCAGAGACAAGTAAACTGTTTCTGATGTTTCACTGTGATCCCACCAGTTAATTACTTTGAATTACCCTGGGACTCAACTAAACCACTAACCTGATTTTCTGAGGGTCAATGAGGCTTTCATTTTGATGAGCATAAATACAACAAATGCTTTCATATACAGTCCATTGCATACCTCCACTAGTACATGACCAAGATAACTGGCAATCTTATCCCCATCCCCTTAGAAATAATATAATGGTTCAGTTTATTTAATATCAACAAAGCTTTGCTCCTTCTCTGGCTCCTCCCAGCAGATCTCATGAAACCTGCATTGGGTGAATAGGCTATGAAAGCATTTACTGCTTTACAGTGAAAAATAAGGCAGTGTCAGTAGGCTTTTAAAAACAAGAAAACCAATTTGTAAATAGTTTGGAGACGATGCAGCGGATACATTCTACAAAATGATGCCAATGAAAATTAATTGGCTTCATTACCGTTTATGAAAGTTTGTCCTTCCTGATGATGAAAACTCCATCAGCTTGGCGCATTATGGCTGTAGTTTATATGTAATGAACATTACCCATAATTGTTATGTGGTACTACACTGCAGATAACATTATTATATGGCAAAATCCATTACATGGTTAGGTCATACTTGATGTCTTGGGGTGACCTACAGAGTGAATTCAGTTAAATATAATTACCATAATCTACATATAATTTTCATGAACATGGTGAATTTCAAATTGCATTCAGCTTGCTTGTAATATTGTACACTATTAGACCTGACTAGAAACCCGCAACTAAGGATTTTGCTAGCGGCTTTAAATAGCTAAATGAGCTTCTTACCTCCTTCCTCTTAACCTTCTCACTTTTAGGGGAAAGGTCTCCCTTGCTCAAAAGCCAATTGTATCCAACTCTAGGGTTCAATACTCATCTCTGTTTACAACCAATGAAAGCGCGGCGCCAAAATGGCCGCCGCGCTCTTTGCAGCCCCCCCCCCACCCGGACTCAGACATCTGGGTGAGTTAGGGGGCATGGCCACCCCTCTATAAAAGGGGTGGCCACGAGGCAGCCGAGCTGCTATTTTAAAAATAGCGACGGAGAGGAGAAGTTTTCTCCGTCGCTGTTCCTTTGATTCTTCGGCTCTTTAGCCCTTGGCTTTCCCGGCTGGGAAGGAAGGAGTTGCACAGAGCCTTTGGCTTGCTGGCCGCTCTGTGCTTTTTGGCATAGGTTGATCCCTGGACAGGGATCCTGCTATTTCTATAGATATGCCTCCCAAACGGAAGGCCCCGGTGACGAAACCGCGGCCAACGGGGAGGACTTTTGCCGGCCCTGCACAGCGCGGGGGGCAGCCCTCAGGTCGGAGGACCAGGGCTGCGCTCACGCAGCAGGGCACTACCCCCACCGATACTGGTGGGGTGATGCAGGCTGGTGCTTGGCCCTCGGCTGGCCAGCCTCTGACCGGCCCTCCGGGGCTTCGGCCCTCGGCCCGCAGTTGTCGGCCACGGGTCAGGTCAGCGGGGGAGGGCCTGTTGCTGGTGCACAGCACGTTCCCCCTCCGGCCCCTCATGGGCTGGAGTTTTGGACATGGCCCTATTCGGGCCCAGGCTCTCATTTTGGGGTTCCTGGTCAAATGCCTGGGGGGCCGTCCGGCCCACCCGGCCCGCTTTATGCTTGGGGATCTGTGGCAGTGGATGCATTGCTAACGCTTTTAGCTGTGCTTGGCATCCTTGGGGATTGCACACAACCCCATGACAGGGGGCCCTTCTCTCTCTGCTGGGGGCCCTTCGTGTCCACCAGCTACCTCGACGGCCGCCACACTGCAACAAGCGGCCAGCTGGGTTGAGTTGCTTGAGATGCTCCGGCCTGCGCTTGCCGGTGTCTCGCAGCTCTCTGTCCATCCAGAGCTACAGCAGGAGAGTGGTCAGGTGTGGCCCCAGAGCTCGATTCCAGTTGCGAGCTCCGACGCCCGCCATGGGCCGGAACCCCCAGTGGGGGCGGCTCACGGGGGTGCACCTAGTGAGTATCATGTTCAAGTTAATGCACCCACATCATAGTCCACTTCCAGTGGTGGGGTTCAGTGGCCTTGGCCTCGTCAAGTCGAGGCGAGTGGGCATCAGTTGCCAGCCTGTCCCAGTGCCCCTTGGTTCCATACTGGCACAACGTTGGGGATGGGGGTTTCCACCCCCGGGGCAGTGCCGGGCATCGCAGGGGCTGTCCAGGTTCCACTGCGTCTGCCCTGTGTACCTAATGTGCCCCTTGGTGATCATTTGTCCCAGGTCACGAGGGAAAAGATTTGGCGGGGGGAGTACAGTTGATGCGAGCGGGCATCAGTTACCATCTTATTCCAGTATCCCATGGTGCTAAATGGTCCCTCGTTAAGGGCGGGGGTGTCCGCCCCCCGGGCAGTGCCAAGCATCGCAGGGGCTGTCCGGGTCCTGCTGCGTATACCCTTGCTACAGAACGTGCCGTCGATGGCTTTGCCGACGGCTGGTTATTCCTTGCCCCTGGGTGATCATTTGCCGCAGGTCACGAGGGGTAAGGTCTGGAGGGGGATATGTGGATATTCTCCATATTAAACTGTGAGCCCACTGAGGAGGAGAGAGAGGGACAGGACGACAGAGACAAAGAGCTGTCCCATCGTCGTAAGCCACTGCGCACCTGGGGCCAACAGGTGGTCGGCATACCTTATATATATGGTGGTATGCCGCAGGGCCTGGCCTGGTTGGGCCATCCCGATGGTTCCATCTATTGCTAATATTACAGGGCGATGGTTGATTTGATGGGCCCATCGCAGTTGGCTTACGACGAGGAATGTGGATGAGGGTGGCCCTACACCCTGAGAGGAGGTTGGATGAGCCCTGATAGCACGTGCTCGTGTACATGACTCCCACGTGACTGGCGCCTGGTGATAGGTACCATGGTGGTCATGCTGTGCAGCGGGCTGCTCAGACACAGGCTCCACGCTAACTGGTCGGGCAGTGGGTTCCAGCCCGCCTGCCGTGTTCGACCTGCTCAGCTGGCGACGGGTGTACTAAGCGCCAGTGTCGTTACCGACTTGGTGTCCCCTTTTGCACTGGCCCTGATGCCGCCTCCGCGTGCCCGCGGGTTGGTGGGTTACGGGGCAGAGGTAGGGGTGCACAGGGGGCGATCAGAGCTCCGTCTGAAAGAACTAGCCTTGTCAAAGCCCCTACTCCCCAATTAGTGTACTCAGGCTGGAGCGATGGCATTCAGCTCATCCAAGAAGGGATGACGCGGGGTACCTGCTGGAGGGTTTTCAATGGGGCTTTTGTATTCCATTCGGGGGTGTTAGGGGTCCCAGGATGCTACTAATCTGGTTACCTTGAAAGGTAACGAAGAGGTTGCTCCACTGGGCACAGCTATGGGAGTTGGGGCCATGAGAGTAGCGGGTCCCTTCTTGGAACCACCTTTCCTAAGTTGAACGTCTCCCCTATGAGGCTAGTACCGTGGTAGAACCAGGGTGAATGTCATTTAATCCTCCATTTAGCTCACCCTGTGGGTTATCCGGTTAGGGATGCCATTCCTGATGACCTTGTTCAGTCATGTACTCGTAGTTGGTTCAGCCCCTATGGGTGGCTTGCTCATGCAGTCCCGGTGCTTTCCGGGCTCAGTGTGATAGGCACTCGGCTTTCAGATTACTGCCAGTGCACCCAATGGATTTAGAGCTATTGGGTTTTTAGATTCCAAGGTGAATTTTACTTAGATATGTCCAACCCCTTCTGACTGGGTTAATTCATGTTCAGCATTCGAACGATTTGGGACTTTCATTCAGTGGGCCTTTGCTCGCAGGTCGGGGTCTCGGTCTCTAGCCCATTACCTCGATGAATTTTGGTTCGGGGATGAACGGGGCTCGGACACGTGCACGCGTCTCCTCACTACATTTCAGACACTCAGGTGGGAACTGGGTGTCCCCTTGGCACCTGAAAAGACCGAGGGCCCAGCTACTAAGCTCACATTTCTAAATCGACTCTGTTGCACGGGCATCCGGGTTACCCATGAATAAGGTGGCTCGGATCTCTGCGGCAATTTTGGCATTGATTGCCAGACATAAAGTGTTCCCTTGTGACCTGCCGTTACTTCATGGCCACCTTAATTTTGCCTGCAGGGTGGTTCCACCCGGCAGAGCATTGGCCGGGAGCCTGTGTGACGCCATGGTTGGCCTGTTAAAACGTCAACACAGGGTCCGGCTGATCAGGGGCATACGGGTGGACCTTCCGGTCTGGCTCAAATTACTCCTGGGTTTTAACGGGGTCTCTTCCTGGAGATCAGACCTGATGGTCTGCCCTGGATTTCAAGTACGGTCGGATGCCTCCGGCTCCCTGACTTATGGGGGTTTACTCTGAGGGTAGGTGTACTTACGGCCAATGGCAGCACCCATGGCTTGGCATGGATCGCCTCCGCGATCTTACCTTCCTTGAGTTTCTTCCCATCTTGGGGAGCACTGATGCTATGGGGCGATGAGTGGGCCTACTCAGTGGTCCATTTTTGGTGTGATAATGCGGCAGTGGTGCACATTGTCAACACCCAGACATGCAAATCCCCCAGGGTCATGACATTAGTTTGTCTATTCTTTTTGAGAAGCCTACGCCTAAATGTGCTGTTATGGGCCACACATGTTCCAGGTATTAATAACGACATTGCTGCTGCTTTATCCCGCCTGCAGATCCCCCGGTTCCGTGCCTTACTGCGGAAGCAGATGAATTCTACTCACCATTCCCGGCCGATATTTGGACGTTTGGCGAGGAGAGGTGAACCGGGCATGTCATTGGCACCTCGCACGCGTAAGGCGGATCACTATGCGTTCATGCATCGTGTTTTGGAGGGGTGGACACGGGAACTTGTCCGCCGCCCGGACATGCGTTACCCCAGTTCCCAGAGTTTCTGACCCACCTTGCACGAGGCTGGCATTATTTATGTTCGGATAGGTGTGAAGTGGCTCTTGGTCACGCAGCTACCACGATAGCCTTTTTGGAGCGCTCCGCATCAGTGAGTGGGTGCCAGAGTTGGTACCATCTGTGTAAGGCGGATGTGTCTCGTAGGGCACTGGAACTCGACGATGTCTCTGTCACACATGAGTGGGCTCAAGTGGGGATACGGTCCTCACAGGTTGTTCAGCACGGCGTAGGCAGTGGAGTCAGACTGCTACGAAGTTTTATTGGAGACATCTGTCCGGTTGGTGCCCTACATGAATTTTCGACAGTGCCTGCTGCGCGCCCCAGCCTGTTTTTCTGCCACCAGGATAGGTCTACCCTTGCCGAAGTAATGTTACTGAGGGTGACCGGTGCTGTGCTTCGCGGTGTGGGGGCCCGTTTTGGCACCCATTTATTTAGGATAGGCGTCGCGTTGATCGCGGCTGCGTTTGGAGTACTCGGAGGCGGACATGCATGTACGCGCAATTTCTTATATGTACGTGCCCTCACTGTATGAGTACCTAGTTATGTACTTAACCTCTTCTCCTCTTTTACAGATCCTGTGTGTCTCTACACACTGGTGGCAGTGGGGCTGGTGGGCCGCAGCTATGTACACTGGGCAGCAGTATATGCTGCGGCGACAGAGAGTGGACCCCGACTTGGGCTGTGTGCATCCGCACGTATGCGATGGTATGGTATGCGCGGCACAAGGGGGCAGGAACTGTTGCCATTCCTGATGTCCGTCGGGGATGCTGGACCGCCCGATGTCCTTAATAGGCACCTCGGCGGCAACGATCTTATACGGATCACTGCTGTTACTAAACTGTCGAGGGGCTGTGACCTGGCGTTTTATATCACGTATGGCTTACACACGGTCGCTATGGTCTAACATCGTGCCGAGACACCAATTTAGGGGAGACGTGGATCTCCGTGGTTCGGACTGTTCCGGCAGTCAGTGGACAGGGCTGTTGCTCAGTCCCTTGCTGAGCATGGCTGGGAGACAGCCATTGGACACCTGAGGATAGGCTTACAAAATTTTTGCCAGTAGGCAGGGGAAGGGGTCCACCTGTCGGCTGGAGGTATGTACCTCGTTCTGAGTGTGGTGCAAGCAGGCCTGGTGACCGAGCTGACGGTCTTGGGGGGGGGGGGGCGGTGAGTCATCATGGACGCCTCCCTGTGTGGCGGGTAGCACTGGTAAGGTAAATATTTATGATCCATAGGTATCCGGCAGGTTCGCAATTGACTGGCCAACACTTAGACAGGTACAGGTGTAATAACGTTGACCGGTCAACGACGAACCAGGCAAGGGGTGATGGCAGGAGCTTTTCAGCATGCATCACCCCGTGATTTGACAGATACACGTCAGAGGGTGGGGTCAGTAGATAGTTTATTGACTACGGTCAACAATTTGTTTGTGTCAACAAACAAATGGATACAAATGGATACATTGTAGCCAATTGTCATTGGCACTTTTGGGAGGAACCTTACCAGTGTTACTGCGGCCTGCTTGCCTTAAGAATTATAATTGGATGAGTACCAATTGAAAGTTATAATTCGGACTAGGGCATTATTCAATAAAAGTGGCCCAATGCCTTTATCCATATACCGGTGTCTGAGTCTTTCTTTGGGGGGTGCGCCTGCAAAGAGCCAGTGCCATCTGTGTCTACAGACATTTCCATGCGGCAAGCAAGATTAGATGTCGGAGTGTATGGAATGCTGTTACCTTTCCTGCCAAAGCAGTACCTATTCATCTACTTACAATTTCTTGCTTTTGAACTGCTAGGGTAGCAGGAGCTGAGCTCAGCAACAGGTGCTCACTCCATCATGCAGCACTTGGGTCTTGAACTGCTGACCTCCAGATCTTCTGGTTGTCAAGCTCAGCATCTTAACCACTAAGCCACTGCAGCCCCTTTTACAGGGATACAAATCCTTTCCTATAGTTAATTTAGACTTAGAGGTATTTTTGTTCCTTCTTCTCTGTTTCACAGATTATTCATGTCACTGCAGTAATTAATAGTGTCAGCAGTGATGGGTGTGACTTATAGTTGTATCTGGCTGCTGTGCAATAACTTCGTTAAGTGAATGCCCTACAATCATGTAATTTCCCTGGTGCTGCTGTGAGAAGCAGCTCTTATAAATAGTTACCTGTGCAGTACAGCACTGACTTGATTTAGCTCCTCAGCAGCAGCTAACCAGACAAAATAGCATACAGTCATATATTTCTTACCACTACCACTTGTTAGTGAGAAATTCTAGCAATGGCTTTAATTGGGTTTTGGTTTGCATTGGAGGAAGGAGCAATACAGACTTACATCTATTTTGGTAACATTTGCTTTCTTTACAAATATGAATTCAAGCTGCTGAAGTAGAACAGAAGAGAAAGAAAAGCCATAGCTACCTTCAGATTATCATAAAATACAAGCTGACCATATGTTCTTTCGAAATCTGGTTGATGTTAGAATCTGTAAGACACTGAAAAAATGTGTTATATAAATAAACCAATATTCTCCTACCTTTCTGTGGGCACGTGCGCTGTCACAGGTAAACCCCACCAAGCCTGCACCAATGGCAGCACTGCTTCCCCACCCACCCCTCTCCCACCACCAATGAGGAAGTGAGAGGGGAGGCTGAAATTCCACCCTGGAAGTGGCGCCAGGGATGAGGTGAGGCCATAGCAGCTGGTGGGGGAACTCACAAGGGGGCATGCACAATTCCCAAAAGCCAAAGTCAGTACATTGGCTGATCAGTGCTTTGAGGCATTGAATTAGGCTTCTGGGAATTGAAGTCTCAAAAACCAAAGATTGGGAAACCCTGACTTAGAGAGTGCAGTAAGCTCTATCGGGTGGTATATAAGTGTAATTGCTATTGCTATTTTAGTCTGTGGACAGAATCTGTCTAAAATGCATACATGAGAATACAATATAGCAATTTTTTGAAGAAGTATACGCACAAAAAATATCTTGCAACCCAATATGGAGCCAAGACAGAACAAAGGAGGAGTCTGAGAAATGTAACAAAAAAAAAACTAAAATCTCATAAGAAAGGCAACCTTGAATCCCCTTTCAGTTGTCATCCTCTTAGCAAATTCATAGTGTAATGGGTCAAAAGAACACTCCATGTGATCTCTGGCTGACAGTCATGGAAACTGCAGATCATTTAATTGAAAGCAATGAGGCTTCTAAAAGCGTTGTGGAGGAAAGGGGGTCAGTAGTAAATATCCTCTTGCACCAAGAGTAGAGGGAAAGAGACAACAGTGTGTAAAATTCTCTTTCAATCACTACTTGGTACAGCTATTCCCAGCTGAGACAGGACCATGTGCCTTGTATCCATTAGATAGTTATTACAAACATTGAGTCTCTCTTGAAAAAAATAAAGAATAGGTTAAAAATCAAATTCAGCACTAATACAATTGGATGCAAAGAGAGCTAGACTCAGATTTTTGAGAGTTAAGCAGTTAAAGGTCTCAGCCTATTGATGGATGGATCTACTAGTTTTTAAATTTTGATTTTTTTAAATCTTAGGTTTGTTCTAGCCTGAAGATAAAGGAATTGCATTTTGGTGTGTGTGTGTGTGTGTGTGTGTGTGTGTGTGTGTGTGTGTGTGTGTGTGTGTGTGTGTGTGTGTGCGTGCAAATTCTTACAGAAAATGAACTGATACAAAAATTTCCACTCATCCTTGCCAAATATTTTCTGCCTAGCTTATTAGATCTCAGGCAAAATCACCCAGGAGAATGAGGTGGGGAGGCTCAGACTTGGGTCTGGACATGTACTTTAGGTTGATTGAAATTGATTGCAGTCTCATGTTTTGGCTTTGATTGGTGGCAAAAATGCCCCCCCCCCCCCAAAAGGGCTTTCTGTTTCTTTTCTATGGCCAGTCTTTCTGCTGTTTGAAGTCACGTCCTGCTTTCTGCTCTGTTCCATTGATTTATTTAGTTTTCTAATTTGCAATGTTCTCTGTAATTGCCCCCAGTTTATTGATTGTTTTACAACAGATGTTTATAGTTCTTTTTATTCCCTAGCTATATGTGTAAATATTATTTGTTCTTTCAAAGTGCATATTTTAGCCATTGCAGGAGTATATATTGTCATGGATATGTTTGCTTCCTAAGGGTCTTTTCAGTCCTAATGTGCTTCTTCAGTGCATCAAAGAAAGTTATAGTGATGATGCTAAATGAGCCCTGCACCATTGTTCCACATGGAGTCTGAACATGTGACATGCAGTACACAGTGGATCAGCCAGCCTTGTGTTCATCAATCAGGGAGAAGCAATCTGTGGACCCACATTCATCTAGATATTATTGGACAAAAACTCCAATCATCCACAAGTAATAGCCATGCTGAATGGAGCAGATGGGAGCTTGAGTCCAACAAGATCGGGAGGGCCACACTTCTGCCATAGATATCTGTATATAGGAGAATCATTCCAATTAAACTCCCTCTCTGACTTTCTCCTTAAAGTCTGCATCTTAACTGAGCATTGCCTGCTACAAAGTGAGAAGGTTGGCAGCAATGCCCATGAGATGCAATGAAGACCTTTTGGAAGTTCATGTTCAGGACATGGTCCAGAAATCTCTTTTCTGAACAAAGGGCTCGTGGGCCTTCAACATATCTCATTGGCCCTAGTTGGCAGCTGCAGTGGTGCTGTACAGCAAGAAACACTATTTTGTACAATTAACAAACGTGAATAAGCTGCCATCTTAAATAACCTACAATGACCCCAAAAAAGGAGGCAAAACGATGTGGGAGACTCAATGGGAGTCATCAGAGAGGCTTCAAGTAATGATCGGCCCTTAACAGTGCTGAATGTTGGTCTTGACTGAGGGTGCCTTTGGTCCATTTTTGTCTTTAAAACTCTGGACACAGTGGACTAGTTCACCCCTGTACCTTGGCTGTATCTTGCTGTCTCCTGTGAAATACAGGTACAGTAGGTTGCCTGCAAATATTCAGTTTCCTTGAATAGCTCACAGTCTGCTACCACATGCTCTACTAGCTTGCCCAGGAATGTAATATTGCTGATTGAGGAGTGTGGTGTCATAAAAGAGTATTGGAAGAAAATTGAAATTGGGAAAATAATGAGAAGTACTATTCATTCTTTGATGGAATGAGCAGATCTTGGGACCAGATTTCATGACCCATAACCCTTTGTGGAAGAAGGAGGGTTACACTAGCACCTCCAAGTGAAACTAGAAGTAAACCAAAACATCTTCTGAAAAACAAAATAAATCAGAATCCTGACTTTCATTCTTAGGGAGAAATGCACACCAGATTCTTTTTTTTTAACTGAGTAGTTCCTAAACCTTCTTTAGAGAATAATTGTGCTTGGGGCGGGGGGGGGGGGTTACAAAAGGTGGTATATCCACCACAAACCCAGTTGCTGTTTGTGGAAGTTTTAGGCCCCTGCCAGCACCCTCTAACACAGGGGTTGCCAACCATTTTGAATTGGGGTCCGGGCCGTGCTCCCTCAGACATTTGAGGGGGGCAGACTGGTGTTCTCCCCACCATTTACAGCTGCTGTAAATGCATCCACGGCTGATTCCAGTGGCACTGGAGCGAGGGCATGGGCTGGATTATTTGGCGACTCAGGCCGGATCCAGCCCATGGGCCATAGGTTGCCTACCCCTGCTCTAACACTTTCAAAAATACAGAGAGCCAGTTGGGAGTCTGAATCTAGTCCTACTCAGACATTTTGACTGAGTAAACACACCATGTCCTGTCCTATTCTCTTGCTAGAGAAGGATGATGAGCACAGAGTAGGAGAATTGCGCCATATATGCGGGTTCTCCAAGAACATGGAAAATCAGGGTCCCATCTCAAGTGAGTCCACACAGATAGTGAGGCTCTTCTTTTAAGACTTGTCAAGTCTTTTAAGACTTGTCACCCTCCACATACAGGAGAAGAGAAAGCTACAGTGCACCCTTCCTTGTATGGTGAGTTTACACAAATTGTAATGGTTGGATATGGCTCCTGTCTTTCATATGGTTTTGGTTTTAATGCACTGCTAGGATTCTTTCAAAAGGAAGGATTGGTTCATTATACAAGCAGAAGGATCAACCTCTTTTTGAATGAAACTTGAACATAATGAGTAGTTTTGAGTATATCAGAGAAGCCAAAATGAATACCATCAGGAGGGGAGACATTGTTATGAATTTACAATTTTGGCAAGGTCACCAGGTGGAATGGTCAACGCTCAGATGCCTAAGTATGTATCTACACCAGTGACCTCTCACTATCAACAAGAAATTAAAGTAAAACTCCCTCTTTTCCACCTCACAACATTTCTCTGTACAAACTGTTTTTCTGAGATATCTAGCAGTTATTCTAATAGAACTTCTCAGTTGTTCACAGTAAAAAAAATTGGGGGTGGGGTATACTGATCTGCATAGAATTATTCCAATTCCTTTGCAAAATGGCATCTTTATTGTGCAAGATTCTCTGGAAAAGGCATTGAGTTGCGCAAAATTTGACAGGTTTTCTGCAAATAATAAATAAATAAATAATAAATTTATAAATGAAAAATAAAACCAAGAGATTAAGGTCTAATTTCATTGGGGCAGGGGAAAGTCTCAGCAAGGAATCTCAGCTTGGAAAGACTTGAAAGACTATAGAGAATGAAAAATCATCTAAATACAGTCCACATTCCTAATACAGTGGTACCTCATACAAGGATTTTAATCCGTTCCACAGGGCTCCTTGTTGTGAGAAACAATTGCTATATGATGTATGCATCATATAGTGATTTTCCCTATGGGATTCATCGTACAATGATTATTATTTTTTTGCTAAGTGGTTTTTCCCATTGAAAATTTGTTGTATGATTTTTTTCCATAGGGAAAATTGTTATGCGGGACGCCATTTTTTTCTGAAACCTAATTGTTTTGCGATTTCATTGTTGTGTGGGGCAATTGTTGTATGAGGTTCCACTGTATTAGACTTAAGTTAGAGCAATTTGATTCTACTTTAACTTTTGTAAGTCTGTCAGCTAGAAGACTGAGACTTAAAGTTAAGAACATAAGAACATAAGAACAGCCTTGCTGGAACAGGCTACAGCCCATCCAGTCCAGCATTCTGTCTCACACATTTCCTTCAGGGTATTCCCAAGGAGATGCCTTCACATGCTTAGGATTCCCTGGAAATGGCATTGAGAGATATCCTGCCTATCTCTCCAACCCGGAGATTGTCCTTAGGTAGCCATAATTATAGCCATTGATACACTTGTCCTCCATGATCTTGTCTAATCCTTTCTTAAAGCTGTCAAGACTGACAGCTGTCACCACTTCTTCTGGCAGGGAGTTCCATAGACCAGTAATCCTCTGGGTGAAAAAGTACTTTCTCTTATTTGTTTGAGAACTAGTACCCAAAAGTTTCATCAAGTGTCCCCTAGTTCTAGTGTTGTGCGATAGGGAAAACAGTTTTTCCTTATCTACTTTGTCCACACCGTGCATGATTTTATAAACTTCAATCAGGTCACCTCTTAGACGCTGTCGTTCAAGAGTGAAAAGGCCCAACCGTTGCAGCCTCAGATGGTAAGGAAGGTGTTCCAGTCCCCTAATCATTCTGGTTGCCCTCCTCTGTACTTTCTCCAACTCCATAATATCCTTCTGGAGGTATGGTGACCAGAACTGTACACAGTATTCCAGATGGGGCCTCACCATAGATTTATAAAGAGGCAAAATGACACTTGCTGACTTATTTTCTATACCCTTCCTAATGATCCCTAACATTGAGTTTGCTTTTTTCACTGCTGAGGCACACTGGGTTGACATCTTCATTGAGCTGTCCACCAGGACACCAAGGTCCCTTTCCTGGTTTGTCGCAGAGAGTTCAGACCCCATCAGTTTATAAATGTAATTGGGGTTTTTTGCCCCAACATGCATCACTCTTCACTTACTAATGTTGAAGCTCATTTGCCACTGTTTTGCCCACTCCCCCAGTGTCAAGAGATCCCTCTGGAGCTCCTCACAATCTCTCACAGTTTTCACTACCCTGTATAATCTAGTGTCGTCAGCAAATTTGGCTACCTTGCTTTTTACTCCTACCTCTAGATCATTTATGAAGAGGTTGAAAAGCAGGGGTTCCAGTACTGAACCTTGGGGGACCCCACTCTTTACTTCCCTCCACTTGGAGAAGTGTCCATTTAGTGCTACCCTCTGTTTCCTGTCCCTTAGCCAG
The DNA here is from genome assembly GCA_035047345.1 of Bradypodion ventrale. Classification (NCBI taxonomy): domain Eukaryota; kingdom Metazoa; phylum Chordata; class Lepidosauria; order Squamata; family Chamaeleonidae; genus Bradypodion; species Bradypodion ventrale. Next base: position 270,009,101 of record JAWDJE010000001.1, read on the forward strand.
TTGCTGATCCAGGACAAGACCTGTCCCTTTATTCCATGACTGGTAAGTTTATTCAAGAGCCTTTGGTGTGGGACCTTGTCAAAAGCCTTCTGAAAGTCCAGATAAACAATGTCAACTGGATCCCCCTTATCCACATGCTTGTTGACACTCTCAAAAAATTCCAACAGATTAGTGAGGGATGATTTGCCCTTGTAAAAGCCATGTTGGCTCTCCTTTAGCAGCACCTTCTCTTCTATGTACCTATTAATTCTATCTTTTAGGATGGTTTCCATCACTTTACCTGGGACACATGTCAAACTGACAGGTCGGTAATTTCCTGATCACCCCTGGATCCTTTTTTGAAAATTGGTGTTACATTCACTACCTTCCAGTCATCAGGCACAAAGCCTGATTTGAGGGAAATATTATATATTTTGGCTAGGATATCAGCAATTTCATCTTTAAGTTCCCTGAGAACTCGTGGATGGATGCCACCTGGTCCTGGTGATTTGTTAGTTTTTAGCTTAACAAGACATGCAAGGACCTCCTCCCTGGTTATTTCTATCTTGCTTAATTCTTCGGTTTCCCTCCCTACGAAGATAGGCTCTGTTTTGGGCATGTGGTCTCTGTCTTCTTCAGTGAATACTGAAGCAAAGAATTCATTGAGTCTCTCTACAATCTCTGTTTCCTCTTTAATAACCCCTTGCCTTCCATTGTCATCTAATGGTCCAATGGCCTTCCTAGTTGGGTTCTTACTTCTAATGTACTTAAAGAAGTCTTTGTTATTTCTCTGAGTATTTTTAGCTATACGCTCCTCAAAGTCTTGCTTTGCTTTCCTGATTGTTGCCTTGCATTTGTTCTGCCAGAATTTATGTTTCTGCCTGCTGTCCTCATTTGGACAAGCCTTCCATCTTTTAAATTAGCTTTTCTTGCTCTTGATCACTTCCCGAACAGCTCCTGTAAGCCACATCGGAGTCCTCTTGGACCTGGCAGTGCCCTTTTTCCTTTTGGGTATGCATTCCAATTGGGCCTCTGTTATTGTTTTTGTAAACAACCTCCATGCCTCTTGGAGTGTTTGGACTCTCTCAATTTTCCCTTTCAGTTTCTTTTTTACTAGTTTCCTCATCTTTGGGAAATTTCCTTTTTGAAAATTTAAGGTCTCTGTGTTTGATTTTATCAGTGACTTGCGGTCTATGATCAAGTTAAACCTAATTGAGTTGTGGTCACTGTTCCCTATTGGATCAGTCACATTAACATCTTGCACCAGATCCTGAGTATTACTCAGGATCAAGTCAAGCATTCTTGTACCTCTAGTTGGGTCTTCAACCATCTGTCCCAGGGAACAATCATTTAGCATATCTAGGAACTTTATCTCTTTATCATGTGCTGAACAACAGTTCACCCAGTCTATGTGAGGGTAATTGAAGTCCCCCATTATAACCAGGCTTCCCTTCTTGGATGCCTCCTTTACAACATTCTCCAACTGCCAGTCTCCCTCAAGAGTTTGGGTCGGAGGCCGATAGTATATGCCTACTGTTAGACCATCCTTGTGGCCTGGTACTCTTACCCACAGAGTTTTGTGAGGTATATAAAATTCTCTCACAGAGACCCTCTGGTCTAGTGCAATCCAAGGGATTATAGCAAGGAATTGTAAGTAATTTGCCAATTTACAGATCCAAACATCGACAAAATGGAGCCATGGAAAGTTAAAGAGGACTGAAACTGCTGAAAATGTGCAGTGTGGACACATTCTCGCAAGTAGCCCTTCTCTTCAAGAACTAATAGCTGCATCTGCAAAGGAAAATCAATAGTTCCAAGGGTGATGGGAGGAGAAATAAATTTTAAAAGGCTGACAACTAGGTGGCAGTAGTAGGAGAAGGTAACAATGCTGTGTTATGGACAATAGTAGTGACCTTGTCATTACCATGAAGAAGGTGGTAATGATAGAACTGAAGATTTTATATCTCAGAAACTCTATGATGACCTGAATTTGACATTATCTTTTGGAGATGATTAATTCATAGCTCAGAAACTACTTAATGGCATATAGCAGTGATGGTGAACCTTGGCACTCCAGGTGTTCTTGGACTTCAATTCCCAGAAGCCCAGTAAACCCATTCATGTGGATTCACAGGGACTTGGGTTTCTGGGAATTGAAGTCCAAGAATACTTGGAGTGACAATGCAAGCGCGGCGCCAAAATGGCCGCCGCGCCCTTTGCGGGCTCCCCCCCCACAGGACAGAGAATCCGGGTAGTTAGGGGCGTGGCCAACTCCCTTATAAAAGGGGTGGCCACGAGGCAGCCGAGCTGCCATTTTACCTCAGCGACGGAGCGGAGAAGTCTTTTCCCCTGTGTCTCCGTCGCTCTTCAGCCTACCGGGAAGCCTTTTGGGTAGCGATTCTGCCTTGCCGGCTTCCCTTTGCTTCGGTGGAAATGCCTTCGAAGAAGAAGGCAGCTCCGAGTGCAGCTCGCGCGGTTAGGAGGCGCAACCCAGGTCGGAGGACCGCGGTGCTGCCTCCTCAGCTGCCGCCTTTGCTCGCCCCTGCCGGGACCGGCGGAATGGGGTCTATTGCCCCTTCGCCCGGAGTGGGCAACCAGAGTGCGGGCGCGGAAGGGGTTCCGGCCCGCGGCCCGCGAGCGGTGGACACCGCTCCTCCACCTGCTTTTGGGTCCTGGGTACAGGGGCCTGTACCCATGCATGGACCAGGCGGGCCAGCCGGCCCTTCGCCCCAGGTTAACGTGGAAGTCAGGCGGGGCCCCCCCCTCCTTTGGGGTTCCTTTTGAGGCGCTGTCTTCAGGAGGACAACAGCCGACAGGGAGGGTTGAGCTGCTGCAGGCGCGTGGCGCGGTTTCGGCCACTGCCTCGCAGCTCCCCAGCCAGCGGCCAGGTGCGGGTTCTCCGGGGATGAGCTCTACGTCGGTCGTGAGCTCCGACGCCCCCAGTGGGCCGGAACCCCCGGTGGGGGCGGCCCGCGGGGGTGCAGCATGTGAGTATACGGTGTAAGCGAGTACATCCACACACATTCCCAATATGGGGGGGGGGCTTTCCAATCGCTTTGGCCTCGCGCGGGTGGTGCTGCGGTGCACCCGCTGACGCCTCACCCGGCGATGACAGCTAACACCCAGGGCCCCGTGGTGGGGGGTGTTCCCTACCCTTAGGGGAATGTTTTGGGTGGCCGGGTTGGTCCAAGCCCCTATTCCATACCGATGAGTGACCACTTGGCACAGGCCGCCAGAGAGTAAATTTGGCGGGGGGAGTACGTGGATATCTTCTCATTCCTAAACAGTGTGCCCACCAAGGAGAGAGGGAGGGGCAGAATGAGAAGGATAGTGGCAGGCACGTTGTCGCAAGCCACCAAGTATGTGGGCCAAATGGTTGCCGGCCTGCATCGTATGCATGGCGGTGTACCTTAGGGCATGGCCGGATTTGGCAATTCCGATGGTCCAGTATTTGGACAACGCCTACCGGGCGATGATTTACTTTCCGGGCCCAGCGTGGTTGGCTTGTGACGAGGGATGCCGTAGGAGGATTTCCCCGCACCCCGAGATTAGGCAGGATGAGCCAGGCCAGAGGCTGTGGCTTTTGTACGTGACGCCCACGCGCCCTGCACCCGGGGAGATATACCATTGTGGGCATGCGGTTCAGCGGGCGGCCCCAGCACAGGTCACCTGCCAGGGGGCGGGGCGGGGGGTTCCAGCCCGCCGGCTGTGCTGGACTTTTTGTCCAATGGCTCCTCTAAGGGGAAGACTTGCAAATACAGACAGGAGTGTCCCACCTGTGTTGGGCCCCATGCGGCCTCTGCCTGTCCCAGGCCTAGAAGGATGCGGGGCAGAGGGTGGGGCAGACAGGGGGCTAGCAAGACTGCCGCAGATGGATCTAGTTCACCGAAGGGCTCCCTCCCCATTTAGGGTGGACATGTTGGAGCGTTGGCTCACATGGTGCCTGAAGGGTGAGGATGCGGGTATCCTTCAGGGTTCTAGACAGGGGTTCCGGATCCCTTTCATGGGTAATAGGTCCCCTCAGGATGCCCCCAATCTTTTATCCCTTAAGGGGAGGGAGGAGGTGGCTGCTGCCAGCTTTGACGAAAGGGTCTATGCGGGCAGGGTCGTTGGCATTGTCCCGCACCCCCGTCCTGGGGAGCATATTGTTCAATGATGCCATGCCTTTTGGCTATTCCTTTGGGGCTCGGTATTCGAGCGTTTCACCATTTTCCTAGATTGCGCTTTTGTCCGCAGGTCAGGGTCCCGGTCTGTAGCCCATTCCCTGGATGGTTTTGTTCGGGGCTGAACGGGGCTGGGACACGTACCCACGTCTCCTCATCACATTTCAGACGCTAATGGAGGAACTTGGTGTCCCTTTAGCGCCCGAAAAGACCGAGGGCCCATCTCCACAGCTAGTATTCCTGGGGTGGAGAGTAACACGATAGCGCAGGATTCTAGGTTGCAGCAGGATAAGGTGTCAAGGCTAGTGGCCCTTGTCTCGGTCTTGCTGGCCGGGCGCATGGCATCACTGAGGTAACTTCTGGTGCTACATGGTCACCCAGTTTCGCTGGCAGGGTCGTCGCACCGGGCAGGGCATTTGCTCTGCGCTGGTGCGACGCCATGGCGGGATTATCCAGGCCCCATCACAGGCTCAGATTTACCCAGGGTATCGGGGCAGACGTGCTTGTCTGGCCATAGATCCAGAGGTAGTTCAACGGGGTGTCATTTTGGGGTCTGTTTTCCTGGCTCCCCCTTGCTTTCAGATGCGGTCCGATGCCTCATGATTCCTGGGTTTCTGGGATGTACTTCAATTGGAAGTGGGCCTATGGTGGGTGGCCACCATCCTGGGCAGGCAAAGGGTTGCCTGCATGGTCTCACGTATCTGGAATGTTTCCCTATCCTGGGTGCTTTGATGCTATGGGGCAAGAGGTGGGCCAACTCGGTTGTGCAACTTGGGCATGGCAACGCGGCTGTTCCGCATCGTCACTGCACAGGATTACAAATCGCCCGGGGTTATGGAGCTAGTTAGTTGGTTTGTGTTATGCAACCTGTGCCTCAACGTTCCCTTCAGGGCCAGGCATGTCCCAAGGGTTGATAATGACATTGCCGCTGCTTTGTCCCGCTTGCAGATCTCCCGGTTCCGTGCCTCGGCCCCCGGATGCGGAGGAATTTCCCTCGCCACTCCCGGATGTGAGATGGACCGTTGGCAAGGAGAGGTGAACCGGGCGATTGGCCTGTCACTAGCGCCATGCATGAGTAAGGCGTATCACCACGCATTTAGTTCCTTTAGAGTATTATGTACCCGATTCTGACTGCCAGGAACCTGGCCTTTTCCAGTAGCCCATGTTCTGCGGTTCACGATTTACCTGTATCCCCAGGGCCTTGCACCACGCACCATAGCATCTCAGCTGTCGGGTTGGCTTTTCTGGCCAAGGTGGGAGGCCGTGTGGACAGCACCAATGACTTCCGGGTGAGACATGTTGGGAGGGGTGGGTGCGCGTGCCCGGGCGTTTCCCGGGCGACCGCCACCCCATTTACCCAGAGGGTTTTTGACCCAGTTGGCCCGGGGCTGGCCTGGCCTCTGTTTTGATAGATGAGGCAGCCCACTTCATGCGGCTACAACGGTGGCCTTTTTTGGAGTCCTCCGCGTCGGCGAGCTTGAGATGCTGAGTAAGGCGGATGCAAGAGTTTCCCAGGGTTTTTACCCAAGTGGCCCGGGGCTGGCCTGGCCTCAGTTTTAAGAAAGGAGGCAGCCCATTTTATGCGGCTACAACGGTGGCCTTTTTTGGAGCCCTCCGCGTCGGCGAGCTTGAGATGCTGAGTAAGGCGGATGCAAGATTTTCCCAGGGTTTTTACCCAATTGGCCCGGGGCTGGCCTGGCCTCTGTTTTGGAAATGAGGCAGCCCACTTCATGCGGCTACAACGGTGGCCTTTTTGGAGCGCTCCGCTACAGCGAGCTTGAGATGCTGTATAAGGCGGATGCAGGTGTAGGGCACTGGAACTCGAAGATGTCTATATTGCCAAAGACTGGGCCCAGTTGAGGATACGCTCCTCTAAAACAGATCAGCATGGCGTAGGCAGTGGTGTAAGACTGCTACGGTGTTCTTTGGCAGACATCTGTCCGGTTGGTGCCCTACAGGAATTCCTGGCACTGCGTGGCAGGCACCACGGCCCGTTTTTCTGTCACCAAGATGGGTCTCCCCTTCCTAATTTCAGTTTTGGAAGGTGACAGCCAGAGCCCTCACCAGGGTGGGCCTACCAGGTGCCCGTTATGGCACACATTCATTCCGTATGGGTGCAGCCGCTACAGCAGCTGCTTTTGGGTACTCTGGGGCTGACATACGCAGCATGGGGAGGTGGGGCTCGCAATGTTTTCAGTTTTATGTGCGCCCACTCCTGCCATGAGTACCAATCCAGTCACCTTACCGCCTTTTTTCTCAATTTTCTTGCAGACCCTGGGTGTCGTTTTACACCGGTGACAGTATGGCTGGTGGGCCACAGCTATGTGCACAGGGCAGCGCGTTACGCTGCGGCGACAGAGTGGACCCCGACTGGGACTGGGTGAACACGCCAGTCTCGCATGGCATGGTAAGCCTGGGATGTTATGGCGGGGGCTGCGGCCTTTCCCTTTTCTGGCCTGAGTGCTGACCCGCCTGACATTCTCATCATCTACCTTGGGGGCAATGATTTGTGCCAGGTCACCGGCTTATCGCTCAAGCATGCGATTTGCGAGGACCTCGCCTACTTGCATTATGTCTGGCCTCCCACAACCCTAGTTTGGTGGACATTATCCCGCGCCTTTCTATAGAGGGGGCGTTCACCTCCTGGCCCTTGACCGCGCTAGGCGCACGGTCAACGGGGCGGTGGCGCGGTTTCTTGCTGACAGGGTTTGGGGAGGGTCACTCATCACCCCGATATCAGTCTACAAAATTATGACTTGTACGCAGGGGATGGGGTCCATCTGTCGCGAGGAGGTATGGACCTCCTGTTAGGTGATTGGCGAGCAGGCCTGTTGACCGAGCTGACGGTCTGGGTGGGGGCGTCAGGTCTTCTTTGAAGCCCCTCCGTGTGGCGGGTAGCACTGGTAAGGTAAACAGTATGACCCACAAGTATCCGGCAGGTTCGCAATTGACTGGACAACACTAGACAGGAATAAATTAGTTAAACGTTGTCCGGTCAACGACGAATCAGGCGATGGGGTGATGACGATTGCTAACCAGCATGCATCACCCCTGTGATTTCACGGATACGCATCAGAGGGTGGGGTCATGAGTTAGTTATTGACTACGGTCAACAATTTGTTTGTTGTCAACAAACAAATTGATACAAATTGATACATTGTAACCAATTGCCGTTGGCAATTTTGGGGTGGTACCTTACCAGTGTTACTTCGGCCTGCTTGCCTTAGGAATTATGATTGGTCGTTTTACCAATACAAATTTATAATTCGGACTAGGGCATTGAATCAATAAATGTGGCCCTTTGCTGTTATCCACTTTCAATGTTGTCTGTGTCCGTTATTGGGGGGGTGCGCCTGCAATGCAAGCGCGGCGCCAAAATGGCCGCCGCGCCCTTTGCGGGCTCCCCCCCCACAGGACAGAGAATCCGGGTAGTTAGGGGCGTGGCCAACTCCCTTATAAAAGGGGTGGCCACGAGGCAGCCGAGCTGCCATTTTACCTCAGCGACGGAGCGGAGAAGTCTTTTCCCCTCCACCCCCTCCCTAGTTAACAGTGTGATATTTTGGTCGCTTCGGGGCCGGGTGGGAATTTTGGCTGGGACCCATATTGGCTTCCGGGTCCTGGCTTTTTTGCCCATCCCACACTGTTGCTATGGTTTGATATAGGGGTCTTTCTGTGTTCCTAATGTTGACTTTGGTCACATTGGCGGGTAGCACTGGTAAGGTAAACAGTATGACCCACAAGTATCCGGCAGGTTCGCAATTGACTGGACAACACTAGACAGGAATAAATTAGTTAAACGTTGTCCGGTCAACGACGAATCAGGCGATGGGGTGATGACGATTGCTAACCAGCATGCATCACCCCTGTGATTTCACGGATACGCGTCAGAGGGTGGGGTCATGAGTTAGTTATTGACTACGGTCAACAATTTGTTTGTTGTCAACAAACAAATTGATACAAATTGATACATTGTAACCAATTGCCGTTGGCAATTTTGGGGTGGTACCTTACCAGTGTTACTTCGGCCTGCTTGCCTTAGGAATTATGATTGGTCGTTTTACCAATACAAATTTATAATTCGGACTAGGGCATTGAATCAATAAATGTGGCCCTTTGCTGTTATCCACTTTCAATGTTGTCTGTGTCCGTTATTGGGGGGGTGCGCCTGCAAAGTTTGCCATCACAGGCATATAGCATCAGCAGAATCAAAATGTTTTTCGAGTAAATGAATATTTGCATGGACATAATCCATCATAACTACAATACCATAGAAAGTATTGATTCAAAGCATCATTAAGGATGCACAGTTCTCTCATACATGTACAAAGAAAAGAAAACTTTCATTAATGTCCTTTGCTTCTCTTTAACAGGTCACTCTAGCTAGACGCACTAGGTTAGGACTATCCCACAAGCCTTTATCATAGGCAATATAGGTAGGGGATTCTGAGAACTGAACTCCAAAACATCTGGAGTGCAATGGCTTGCGACCTCTGCCCTAGGTTACCTCCCCAACCATTGTCTCGTCTCTCCCTAGTAACCAGTTGTACACAATCCCACTGTCTCTGAACCACTGGGCCACTCTCGCTGAACATAGACCATGCAGTGTTCAAGGTTGACACCTCCAGTTCAATAGTAACTTTATCATATGACTGGTTTGACATAGTAATATCGGTTCTAATACTCTTTTTATATGGGACGGAATGGACAGCTTGGAAAAGCCGCAGCACTCTGAGGTCTTGTTTATTAAATAAATTTGTCTGCTTGATAAAATGGCCTCCCTTGGCTTTGACAAAATGATCAATGAAGCTCATTTCCTATAGCAGCAAACTCTGATGAGATTTTCAGCCTAATCTACCTGATATAATTTACTCAACTGAAATTCATGCAGTTTAAACCATTCCATCAATTAAACACATTTCATCAAAGGAGCGCATGCATTTCTGGTGGCAAAGTGATTTGGTCAACAAAACTCAGCTTGGCACTTGTACAAAACAAATTACTTAGAGAAGAGAGACAACCTCTGAAGCATATGTCAGCACACACAAATTATAGTGCTAACTCCCCCCCCCCCCCCCGAAAAAGCACTAAGGATAGAGGCAAAGATGGGGAGGGGGCAGGAAGAGAAGAAAGTTGTATACTGTGTTGCAAAGTCAGTAATAATTTCCTAAGAACCTCAACCAATATGTATATTTCACTAAAATAAACAAGGTAACCTACAAAGCTGCCACATAGTGAATTTGACTATTGGTTTATCTAGTTCAGTATTGTTTCTATGATTAGCAACAGCTCTCCAGATGCAAATGGCTTAGGCATTTTTTTAACATGAGGATTTGTTGAAGTAAAGAAAAATGAGGCTATGTTATGTGTGAAAACGAACAAAGCCATGTCATCTGCTTGTAGCATCTAAAACTGCTGTGGCTTTCATTTTTGAGAGGTGTGGGCATAAAGTTAAAGCATTTGGGAAGCAGAAAGAAAACCATTTCGCCTATGCTCAGAGGCTTTCTTTATTTAACAGTTGTCTTTGCTTACATTCATGGATGCACATAAATTAATGCTAGTCATTCTGAATTTTTGTATATTGTATCATTTTGTACTTTATTTGTAAGTATACTGTATTATTGCATATTTATTGAGGATATTGCGTATATGATGTATTGCATATTATATATGATATCTGTTTGCTATGTGAGCCTCTCTGAGTCGGGTCCCCCTGAGTGGGCGGCATAGAAGCGTGAAAATTAAATTAGGTTAGGTTAGGTTAGGTTAGGTTAGGTTAGATTAGATTAGATTAGATTAGATTAGATTAGAAATTTGCAAATCTCCATGTAAAAAATGTATGTACATATTTTAAATCTATTAAAATAAATTAAGGTAAGTTAACATATGCACACTGTACCTTGGATCTTTTAAGTAGTGCGTATTGGTTATGACACTGAATTTGACAACTAAAAGGTCAGTAGGTCCACAGTTCAAGACCTGATTGCTGCTCAATGGACTGAGATCTCAACTCTGTCGCCTCCTGCCAACCCAGCAGTTCGAAAGCAAGAAATTTGCAAATAGATAAATAGGTACCGCTTTGGTGGGAAAGGTAACAGCATTCTTTGTACTATGATGTCGAGTCATGCTTGCCACATGACCATAGAAACATCTGCAGATGTAGACAGCACTGGCTCCTTGGATGTAAATGGAAATGAGCACTGCACTCTAGAGTTGGATATAACTGGCTTTCGAGCAAGGGTGACCTTTATCTTTTTACCTAAAGATCTTGCTGCCCAGTTGGAAAATGATCCTCTTGCCTAGGTCTATAAGCTCCCCCTGCACCCCTTCTATTGCTCTGCTGTTTTGCTGCTGCTGCTTCATTTCCCGCCCTTACTACCGCTCTTTTTTCTGTACCAGTCAGGTAACTCTATATCAGTGATGGCGAACTTTGGCACTCCAGCTGTTCTTGAACTTCAATTCCCAGAAGCCCAGATCAGCAGGAGTGCTGACTTGGGCTTCTGGTAATTGAAGTCCAAGAACACCATGAGTGCCAAGGTTCATGATCACGGCTTTATATGATCTCTTTTCTACAACCAAAACTGCACAGAAGCTTGAAAGAGGAAGGAGATCCTTTTCCAGACAGGCACTATGGAATTTAAATTAAAATAGTTGCTCCTAACACTTCAACCGTGCCTACCATCTTCAGTTCCTGGTATTGTGTAGCCACAGCTGCTGAAACTAATGAAATCTGTGGCTGGTCTACATAGCTAGAATACTATTTATATACCATATCTATGCCACTTAGCGTTCCCGAGTAGAGGATGTGTGTGTATAATTATAATAAATAAAGCTAAATCTGCAGTAGGTTAGCAATCGCAATCATAGTATGGCAACCACTACTGTTGTTAATGTTTTCTTTCAATACATCTTTCCAAGATGCCCCTGGCTCTGCAACCATTGATTGATTAACATAAATAAACAGTTGTGTGATTGAGTTTGCTTTAGGTTAGCTGGTGTTTAACTTCCAATGTCAGCATACAGGAGGTCAGTATCCAGTCTTTGAGTTGCTCTTGCCATTACTTAAAGCAGAGTTTGCTGTTTCCTGCATCATTTACAATAATGTATAGTTTTTTGGAGAATGGCTGTCAGTCCATCTGTTAAGGGTAAAGCCTATCTTTAGCTCCTGCCTTAGGTTCTTAACTGCTATTGTTATTCTCAAACCTTTGACCAGTGATTACTTGGATGAGTTTAGAACAGGGCCCATAAATCGCTGGGTGTCTCTGGAAAGGGAAGCCAAAATTCCCCCTTTCCTCAGCTTGCTGCAATGCTGAAAGTACATTTGGCAAAGTGGCTTTACATATTTAAGTAATGATTGTCCAGGAAGAAAATTAAATCATTCTCACTTCTCCTTGCACTGAGGCACATAGATTGAAACAGTAATAAAAGAAGAATCTCATCAGCTATCCACTGGCCACCAAAGTCATTTGTCTGTTATTGATCCACAGCATAATTTAATGGTGTGGAAAGCAGCTACAAACAGAATCCTTTGTTCCTCTCATTGGATTAGGGAGGGTTTTGAATGTTCTCAGAAGAAGGGGGATGGAGGGGAGACAAGGTTAAAGTATTACTTTGGTAATTTTTGAAAACTGGGCTCCAGTGCAGTTCGTTAAGAGCAGAGGTATATGCTATGAACATTGCCTGAGTAAGAACCTTGACTATGGTCATAACTGTGGAGGCTGGTGACTCTGACATTGTAGAATAGTAAATCCACTCCAGGTTTTGAACTTGATGGAATTATCTAAGGTACTAAATATTTGTTTTGGGAGGAACAATTCAGCGCCTTGGATAGCTTCAGTAATGTTCAAACCAAAACCTTGAGCAGACTCTTCACCTCCATGAAATCACAGTAAAAAGATTGGTATACTGGCCCTGACAGAACCCCGGTGATAGGTGATCACCTCGTTACCAGGGGTTCCTGAAGGGACAGAAATTGGGGGAGCGGAATATTAGATAGGGTTTACTTCACCTACAGCTGACCTGACAAGCAGCTCGGACAATAGGAAGCTAATGACTAACTCGCTAGTCATGTAATAGGTAATCTCGCATCTGCGGATTACTCTAAGTCCTAAAACCAATACCAGCCACATGTTTGCCCCAGATAGCTTGGAACAATGGAGTTTCCCTGTCATTGATTAAGTTAGTTAATTAACTCCCCTGAAGAGTTTCCCAATTAACTCATGTAAACATGGCATGTGGATCCTGTCAGATCGCAGTTCTTTTGCATGCAGCCTGTACATGATAAATACTGATGATTTGCCTTCATTAAATCACTGGTCTTCGCTCCATCTTGCCTCGTGTCTCATTGCTTGACCAGTCTCCTCCAGGACCCAACCGCCGCTTCGCGGCCCCGATCCAACAAAAAGACCCCAATGTTTTCACTTATACAGTGGAACCTCATACAACAATCGCCCTGTATAGCATAACAATTAGGTTTTGGGGGAAATTGTGTCCCACATAACAATTTTCCCTATGGGAAAAATCCGTACAACAATTTTTCAATGGGAAAAACCACTTAGTGAAAAAAATCATTGTATGATGCGTCCCATAGGGGAAATCGCTATATGATGCATGCATCGTATAGTAATTGTTTAGTACAACAACGAGCCCTGTGGAATGTATTTAAATCGTTGTATGAGGTACCACTATATTCGTATAGAAAAGAAATTAGGGATGATAAAAAGTTGTTAACTGATCTGTTTTGCCCTTTTTCTTTATTAAGAAAATAATCTTAAACAGCTTTTTTCTGGATTGTTTTAAATAACAAATCAGAAATAGAACAATTAAGCATTTATTTACATTTATATCAGACCAACCTATAGGTGGAGCGAGCTGAGGCCCTTCATGGTGTCTGAAGTAAGAGACAAGATGGCTCTCTACCCCACTCCAACTTTGGTACAATTTGGATTCCACTTTGGTTATGGGGCAGTGTCTTCCACTTCAGCTGTAGCAAGAGGCCAGTTTAGGTCTTGCAAGAGTCGTTACCCTGGTGTGCACACCAAAATTCACTACCCTTCTGCTTCAGTTGTCCAAGGGAACAACCTCACTTTGCTTAATGGCAGGGCTAGCTGTGGGCAAGTATCCAATTCTGTGCCCTTCAGAGAAGGAAATATTAGCTGATTGAGGACTATTGGTTCACAACCAGGATGGTTCTGAATTCATGGTACAACTTATTGGCGGACCTTAGTCTCATGTTGTGAAGACTCTTGCAAGCTACATCTCTGGCAGAGCTATGAAAGGTTTTTTTGTTGTTGTTTTTTTGGAGTAAAACTTGCTGAATCCCTGACAACATGGGAGATTTTGCAAAATGTAGTCCAAAATACAGTATGTATTCTAAACTCTGCTCTTTGGCATAAATGTATTTTTGGATGTGGGAAAATACATGCATTCCCTTGTGTAGGAACTGGTACATTTATGCACCACTCATTTTCTCTAGAAAGTTGAGGTCACAGCTTAGAATTGACAAGGTTAAATGGTTTGAATTTTGGAATTTTTAGGAAATCTCTCTGGTAGCTCACCTTATTTTTATCCCTTCAAAAGAAACAACATATACTTACACTACTTACTGACTAGCTAAAGATCTGCAATGAATCCACATATATGCTTCCTTACTGGGTGATTTAAGACGCATGTGATCCTCCTTTGAATTATTAGAATGCGTCCTCTTTTTTAAAATGCATTTTTTTCTTTTATGGAGAGACCTTTCCAGTTATGCAGGCTTGTAGAGTGGGTGTTTTGTTAGGGAGTGCCAAAGTATTGTAGTTTGTTATCTTCTTTTCAATTTAATTGCTACATTTTCTCCTTTTATTTTGAACAGCACTTTTGTGCACTTTAAGAATTAAAACAAACAGCAACTCTTAGTATTAGCTGTAACTCAGAAAAAGATAATTGTCATTCAAGATACAGCAAATAACTATTTGGTGGTAACAATAATTGTACCAGCTATGTGGAATAGGATTTTTGTTGATTTCTGAATAAGAATTTATTTAAAAGGATGATTGGTTTAAACAAAAAAATAAACAAAAATTTTAAGTTTCTTTGGTTTTTCTTGTATTTAACCTTTCTGTCACTATATGTACATCAAATCACCCAGGAAAACTTTTAACCAATAGTGAGGGCTGCTGACAGCAGTCAGTCAGAACACCTAGGGCAGTGGTGGCGAACCTATGGCACGAGTGCCAGAGGTGGCACTCGGAGCCCTCTCTGTGGGCACCCATTCAGTTGTCCCAGCACAGAGTTTGCCCCACCCCTCTGCCCTGCAGCCCAATGGGAGCACTTCCTCCCTTCCCCAGCACAGAGGTTGCCACACCTCTCTGCCAAGCAGCCCAATGGGAGGGTTTCCTCTCTCCCCTGTTGCCATGTTGGCACTTTCCAATAAATAAGTGGGTTTGGGGTTGCAGTTTGGGCACTCGGTCTCTAAAAGGTTCACCATCACTGACCTAGGGTGAGTAAAACTTCTGAAACTGTAAAAATACCTGGGTTGGTTGGAGCCCTGTGGGATTTCTCTTTCAGTTTTTCACTTCCATTCTGTTGTGGATACATGTGTCCTCCAATTTCTGTTACCTGCCTGTATACCTGCCTAATTGTGCTTCTATAGATCCTTTCTTTTTTCCCCTTGATCTTTACAAGGGATCTCCATCCCATTTCTTATTTTTTTTCTGCCTGCCGCTGCATGTCTCAAAGTAGAGAAGGAAGACATCAAGTAGGGAAGGAAGTTATATCTACCCATATTCTAGTCAATTTGATTATATTTGTTGCTTTTATTTATTTGCTTGCCTTTCTTGGTTTTTGGGAAGGGGGATGTCTGTATATATATTATTCAATGTTTTCTCTATATTTGGTGTGGATACATTCCCTGTTTTATTTTCTAAAATAGATATTTGGATAATTTACTGTGTATTTATTCCATTAAAATTGTATATGTGTGATTTTTTTCACAGTTTTGTTTGATGGTGGTTGTTGGATAAATTCTAGATGAAACACTAACTTCTGAATATGAAGACCAGGCCATTTGGATAATTCTTCCCACCCAGGTCCAAGCCTTTTATGCATCTTCTTCCATGAACAGTGCTCATCAAGGGGAAAGTGCTGCAAAGGTCACTCCTCATCACATACCACCCTATTTGGAGCCTGGTGTTGAGTGGTAAGTAGGTGCAAAGCTGAAACTACCAATTTTCACAACCAGGGCATACAGCAGGGTCTCCTACCTGCCTTGCCTTAACACACACACACACACACACACACACACACACACACACACACACACACACACACACACACACACACACACACACATGCTTTGAGAGAAAAGAAAGTAAATAGGGTCAAAAGATGTTGTTGTTTATTTTTATTAACACTCCCCAGTATAGTCATAATCACCAGCCAACCAACCAACTAACCAACCTGCCAGACAACCAACCAACCAACCACAGTGCCCTCTAAATTTCATGGCAAAGCCCTAGTTGCTCCACCCTAGTTACACCATGGATGCATTAATATTTGACTGTTTGGACAGGGGGTGACCAAGGATGGCAAATGTATGGCACCAATGCCAGGTAAAAAAAGTAAGAAAGAGATAGACAGAGGAAGGTAAGATTCTTTTTAGACTGTGCCAACTGAGATAAATGTGAGAAAAACACAGGATAAATTTCCCCAAGGGCCTAGCTGTGTTATAAAAAATAATAGAGTAGGACTGTCAGGTTGATGTTGAGGGCAAGAGGAAGAAGGCAGAGGGAAATTAGCTCAGTAAGGTCAGAGCCTGAGCTATAGAGAAGAATCTGACTTCCAAGGCACACTTTAACTGTCAGTGGGGAGAGGAGAGGAAGAAAGCTGGAAGACGCTGGCTTCCTACACTCACAAAGTGATACAGTACACAAGAAGAGTTTAATTGTATACACAGCCACTCTTCTGACAGTGGCCAGTAGGCAGTAGCATTCAGCCTGTCTTGTGGATAATACTGTACAACATAAGTACAGGTTCTGCAAAGGGTGTGTTCTTCACTATTTGACAACATACAATCCCATCTATGTCACAGGTACAATTAAAGCTCATTTTACCAACCATCTGATGTCATAGTTAGCTGACGAATATACAGTACAATACAATATAGCACACCTTGGATCCCTCACCCTGAAAGTCTTCCAAACAGTGGTGGGCTCCAAAAAAAATTACTACCACACTGTGGGTGTGGTATGGTGGGCATGGCCAGGGGGAAAGCCCTGCATTGCACCTGAATTAGGATTACTTTATTTCAAAACTTGGATGGGCGGGGCCAGCCAGAATTTCTGCTACTCAGGCAAACTGGTACAAACCTGCTGATGCCCACCACTACTTCCAAACCTAACTGCGGCCTCTGTTCTATTAGAAACCTGGTAACTGCTTTGTTTTTATAGCAGAAATAGTGACAGTAGGCCACAAAATTCCCCAAAGGTGCACTGTGAAATTTATGGCTGGTGTCATCATTTACTGGTAGAGAATTAAAAAGAGAGGAGGGGAACAGGGGTGGAAGTCAACCTTGGCCTGTTTTACCACAGATACATCTAGCTATAGCTAAAAATGTGCAAAATCCGTAAAACAGATTTTGCCTGCCTAACCTACAGTGATAAATCCAAGCTGGCCGCACACCTAACTACCTTGGCATAGAGTCTAATGATATGTGTGGTCTACCGCTTCAAATGGAGGGCTTCAGGAAAAGTAGGAGAGGGGATATCTTGCTGAGCAGGTGCATTAATAAATACAAACACAAGGCTCTTGTTGGAAACATTTAAGTAGCAGAGCATGGCAGAAGCCTGTGCTCCTTGAGTGGCAAGCAGTGTTTGAAATGAAAATAGGCTCTTAGTGGATGCAATTAAGATTCCGCTTCACTTTAAAGATGAACTGACCATAGAGAGGCAATTTTGTGGAGCACTTATCCTGCTGAGCCACGTAATCAGAGAGTAAAGTTGTAATTGTGGTCATTTTTTGTTTTGCTTCTTTTGGAGGAGCAGGATATGGGATTCATTTTAACAAACAGTTTGCCACAGGGGACAGTCCTGCTGAGTAGCAAAGCAAAACTTTCTCAGGTCTCTACTGTCCCCTCCATCTTGCCCCTTCTCCCCTGCATCTCCACAGCAGCTTTTGGAACCTGTTACATACAAAGTGACTTGAGGAAGACAAAAGTTAGAAAAATCTTTTGACAAAGCGAGCCGTATCTCATTGCCTGCTTTCACCACACTCACATTTCCCCCTTCCCACTCACTTTGCTAGGTCAGCTGTACAATTTATCCTAAGCAAATTGGGTTCTAGCAAGAGCCATTTACTTGCAAACATATTTTTCCTCTTTTAGAGGTTGAAATTGCATGCCTTGTGCCTTCTCTTCTTTCCTTCGCCTCTTGGAGGATAATTGGGATGGATGAATCTGCTGCCTGTCTTTCTCCCACTTTTAATTTTTGAAAAACATTTTGAGTGCTTTCCCCTCAAATTTATGAAGAAACTTGAATATTTTCAGATTTCTTATCAACAGCTTACGAGGCAAAATTCTCAAACATCTACACTGGCTAAACTTAATATGTAAAACTTTTCTAGCATGGAGAGGATAACCTCATAACCCTATGTCTGTTAAAGAGGATGAATCTCTTGGCAAAAAGAGATGGCAAAACTCATTTGATTACTGCAAAGCCACAATTTGGAGAGGCAAGAATTCAAAATCTTCTGTCCGGTTGGCTGGATCTGTCAGGTTTAATTCTCAGATATCTGAAATTTTTAAACACTCAGATACCTTTAATCATAATTTATGAAGAAATTAGCAACTTTGGGGAAATTCATATCTATCCTCCATCAGAAAACAAGCAAAACTCTCAACCCGCTCCAGAGAATTATTTGCAGAAATTCATATTGGTGGACATAGCAAATTTAGCCAACCCATTTGAATAGTTTTCAACAGCCTATTTGCAAACATCGGTTCAATTCTGACAATCTCTGTGCTTGCAACACGCCTAGTTAATTTCCTTCTTCAAATGTGCTACCTCTGGCATGAGCAAGGGAAAGCAGAGCAAAGAAATTGGGAACAAGGTGTAAGTAAAGTGAGACACATCTTCTCTTCAGTCAGGAAACAGATTGCTGACTATTCATTCACTGGTGCATGTCAGCTAGGTAATCTGTGAGCTTCCAATGTTGCTGAATTCCAAATCCCATCATGCTAGCCATTCTGGCCAATGGTCAGGTATTATGGAAATAATAATTAATCACTAGATAAAGGTGCAAATATTCCACATTATGGGTTTAGATCTGGGAGTCCACCATCATGTATTAGTAAGAAAATATATTAATAATAATAATAATAATAATAATAATAATAATAATTATTATTATTATTATTATTATTATTATTATTATTATTATTATTATTATTATTATTATTATTATTATTATTATTATTATTATACCACTTTCCTTCCCCTAAAGGAACTCAAAACAGTTTACATAGTGTAAAATAAATAATACAAAATATAAATTCATACAATAAAACACATATCAATCAAAAATATCAGTAAATGTAATACAGAATAAGAATACAAATGCACTGCAAAAGTAATAATGCAGTTACAAGTACAAAATACAAATTACAGGTCAAAATGCAATATTAAATGCAATATTAAATACAACGTACTACAATTCTGTCTTCAGATAAGACCCAGAGCAGGGCGAGCAGGAAAATTCTTCAACCACCGAAGCGGTCACAGCTACGCCAGTCTCCCCTTCCTCTGGGCAATGATGGAAGAAGCCTAGAGCATCCATCTGATGGTTTAAGTCCACCCTGCTGTGTGGGCCAGGTTCTTCTGCTTCTCGCCAACCAGCGGGCGGGGCAGTAGTCTGGTGGGGGGGGGGGTTATCAAATATTACAGTAAAGTTGAAGAAGAACACTAAAATAATCCTTGTGCCAAAATATAACTTCAGCAACATTTCTGATGAAGTTAAACTCCACAAAAAGAAAAGATTTGCATTGACTAGGAACCAGAAGTAACTTGAATTGAAACCAGCAATAATTATTAGGAAAGAATGTAAAAAGGCAATTCTTTTAATGAAAAGAAAAGCCTAGGTGGGTGATAGAAGAAGCATTTAATATTATTAAAGACAGGCAAGAGGCAAAAGTAAAAGGAGACAGAAGTAGAGTTTTAAAGCCACGCCAGCCACCCCCAGGTGTTTCTGCGCTTTCTCCGGCCCTGGCAGGCAGGGCAGCAGTCCGGTGCAGGGTGGTGGTGACCCTGGCACCAGCGTTTTAAAGCCACGCCAGCCACCCCAGGTGTTTCTGAGCTCTCTCCAGCCCCAGCAAAGCATTCTCTTCTCAGAATAATTTAAACTTTGCTGAAACTGTAGGAAGCAATTTATTTTTCATTGTACACTTACATCTAAGCCTCTAAAGTAAGGCTACATAGGCCCATATCCCAGTCCTAAGAGGCATCCTCTCATAGTGTTTAGTAAGCCTAACACTTGAAGTAGCATCCAATAAAACCCTCAACTGATGAAAGTCCAAAATGAAATAAGACATTGTCCTGAAAGATGAGACACCCAGATCAGAAAGTGCCCAGTCAAATACTGGGAAAGAGAAAAGGACAAGTACAAATAACACTGTCATTAATAACACAACTAGATTAAACCCAAAAAGAAATCTAGCAACTGGCATGCACAGATGTGAAAGGAAAATCTGATGCTGCACAATACATATAATTTGAACATGGAACAAAGGATGAATCAAGATAAATTATAAACTGTAAAGGGCAAAATGCAATGTATAAACATTGCAGTGGTTGGTGTCAGGGAACTGAAGTTGATAGGAATGGGGAATTTTCAGTCAGATAACTATGAAATGTTTTATTCTAGAAATGACAAACTCAAAAGAAATGGAATTAGTCTAATACTAAGGCAAGATGCAGCATAGACAGTTATGGGCTATAATGCAAGGTGTGACTGAACAACATCAATCAGACTCCATGGAAAACATAATGATTTTATAAGTTTATGCTCCAATAATGGATACTGGAGAAGATGAAATTGAAACGGTTTATGTAAGCATCCAAGAATAAATTGATGATATACCAAAACATGACATGCTGTTAATCATGGGTGACTTGAATACAAAAGTAGGAAACAAAGTAGAACCAAATGTTGTCTAGAGGTCAGAAATGAAGCAAGAAAATAACTTGTGGAGTTCTGCAAAGCTAGCAATCTGTTTATCACAAATACATGCTTCAAGCAACGAAATAGATGGCTGTACACATGGACATCACCAAACTGCCAATATAGAAATCAAATAGATTAGACTATGTAATTGGAAGCAGGAGATGAAGAAAATGTTTTTTCTCTGCCAAAACAAGATCAGGAGCAGATAGAGATACTGATCATGAATTGTTTATATCAAATATTACAGTAAAGTTGAAGAAGAACACTAAAATAATCCTTGTGCCAAAATATAACTTCAGCAACATTTCTGATGAAGTTAAACTCCACAAAAAGAACAGATTTGCATTACTAAACTCAGTTGACTAGGAACCAGAAGTAACTTGAATTGAAACCAGCAATAATTATTAGGAAATAATGCAAAAAGGCAATTCTTTTAATGAAAAGAAAAGAAAAGCCTAGGTGGGTGACAGAAGAAGCATTTAATATTGTTAAAGACAGGCAAGAGGCAAAAGAAAAAGGAGACAGAAGTAGAGTCAGAATCTTGAATGCAGTTTTCAGCAAATGTCACATAGAGACAGATAGATTGCAAGGAGATCAAATCAGTCAATCCTAAAGGAAATCAAACCCTGACTGCTCCTTGGAAGGACAGATACTAAAGCACCAGATGAGAAGAGAGAACTCACTGGAAAAGGCCCTGATGCTAGGAAAGATCGAAGGCAAAAGGAGAAGACAGCAGTATAGGATGAGATGATTAGATAGTATTGTTGATGCAGTGGGCATAGATCCGGGAGGACTTGGAGGACTCAGGAGGATGACAGATGACAGAGATTAGTTTGGCATAATGTGGTCCATGGGGTTGCATAGGGTCAAATTCAACTGTGCAGCAAAACAACACATATATCTCTGCCCATACGATTTCCAACCTCTTTTGGTACTATTGTGTGCCCCCATGTCTGTGTATCATGTCTTTGTGTGTGTTTTTAAAATTATAGGCTGTTGTTGGGTACAGTTTCAGGACAGCAGAGTTTCCTCTGGAAAATCCTGTCTTTTAACCATATTCTCTACCATGGAAGCAGGATAAAAAAGCCCTTCCTGCCTCCCATTTCCTTCAATAATTCAAGCACCTTCACAACCAATTTAAAAGGAGTCCTATCATATTATTTTCTGAGACCTCTAACTTTGACCTTTCCCCCTCTATAATCAGAGGTTAAATCCAACCTTGGCGGTGAGTAACAGATGGATAGGCCAAATGTGATGAAGTCTGAAAGGCTCTTCTAAGCTCAGTGAAATAAAACCACTTTCTACAGAATTCAGAATGGTCTCCAGTTATTATTACTAATAGCAGCAGCAAATCCCCTTCTTTGAAATGGCAAAGATTTTCTGGATAGTCGGTCATTCTGAAATTGAAGAATCTAAATGAAACATGACCAAATGGGAAAAATAATTGCTCCATAATTCAGCAAGAAAAGAATTGGCTATTTAAACCAGGGGTTCTCAACCTTTTCAAGCCGAAGAATATGTCACATTCCCTCAGACAGCTTTGGGGGCCGGATGGCCATTTTGCCCTGCCTGCCACACATGGCACTTCTGGGTGTGATGGAGGCGGAGGGAGGCCCACATGAAATGGTGTCATGGGCTGCATCCGGTCCCCGGGCCATAGGTTGAGAACCCCCGGTTTAAACCATTGCCTGAAATTCCTCTTTCTCTTGAAATCCTTTGGCCTAATCCCTTACATTTCATCCCCAACCAGTACAAGGCCTATAGACACATCACTGGTATGGCTTTTCTATCTATTCTTCTCTTTGCATTTCCCCCACCCAACACTTTCCTATTATTATTATTATTATTATTATTATTATTATTATTATTATTATTATTATTATTATTATTATTATTATTATTATTATTATTATTATTATTATTATTATTATTATTTAAAAAATAATAAAAATACGGGAAAAAAGAAAAAATACAAAAAACTTACTCATCATTTTAAATCTACCCTCATTTTAAACTCAATCAAAACCATATCATATATGCACCTTATGTAATATAATAGTTACATATGTACTTCAATATATCTATGTACTTTACTCCCAAGTTTCTAGTTATGTGTAAAATAAACAAAGTAACACTGGTGAACTTAATTTGTTACACTTTCCCATTCTTGTTGTCTACTTGGATATAGATAACTAGCTGATTACCCGGCCTTGGCTGGGTTGTTGTTGTTGTTGTTGTTTTGGGGGGGGGGGCTGGCTGCAGTGGCGCAAGTGGCTAAGACGCTGACTGGAAGGAGGGAGGTCAGCAGTTTGATTCCCAAGTACTGCAGGTCAGAATGAGCTCCAGTCTCTGTCCCAACTTCTGCTAACCTAACAGTTTGAAAGCAAGAAATTGCAAGTAGATAAAGAGGTACCACTTCAGTGGGAAGGTAAACAGTGTGCCGCATGCTCTGGTGTCTAGTCATGGCTGCTACATGGCCACAGAAATATATGCAGAACCAGTCAGCACTGGCTCCTTGGCTTCGAAACAGAGATGAGCACTGAACCATAGATTTGGAGACGACTGGCTGTCAAGCAATGGTAACCTGGCAGACCTTCCGGGGTGGTGTTGTAGTCATCAGCTCTGTTTCCCCTGGGGGCTTGTGTGGTGGTTGTGATGGTGGTCTGTTGTGTCTGTGAGGCTGTTGGTGCTGAGAGGGGGGGGGCAGGCAATGCGTTGTTTTCTGCTTGCGGACTCGACCGGCCTCCATGTGAGCCTGCATATAGCCATAATAGAACCTGCAAGGCCAGTTGAATGGGATTCTGGGAATTATAGTGCACAATGCATGCCGCTGTGAAGCCGCGCCCTCCTATTCCAGCTCGAGGCTGTTGCTGCTTGGTTTTGCCCCCTTTCTTTGGCTCTCTGGGGGCCCTGAAATAGGTGCCTTAATTGCCATCCTGTCTCTGCTCGGCACTGGTAGGTAAGCTGCGCTTCTAGGGCTCGGAGGAGTGCAAAGGACAGAGACACTCCTCCACGGAAGGAGTCCCGCATGCAGAGCAAATGTTGGCTCCGCTGACCGCAGAGACAGGATGGCAATAGTGGTTCCTACTTAAGGGGGAAAGATCGGAAAGGAAAGGAGGACGGCACCAAGCAATGACAGCGCCGAGCAGAAAAAGGAAGACGCGGCTTCACTGCATTGTGAATTGTGCACTATAACTCCGAGATTCACTTGCAAGTGGCCTTGCAGGTTCAACTGCATGTGTTGTTGTTTTTTTTGGGGGGGTGTGCTGGCTTACCTCCCCAGGTGTGGGTGGTGTATTTTTGGACCATGCCCCTCAGGCAGCTGCCTCAGCAGCCCAGCAGCAACAATGGTCTTGTGGTTCCATGTTGTGGTGGCCCCTACGCTGCCTCAGTGAGGGGCGGCCCGGGGTGTGTGGATGTTGCAAACCCTTGGCCAGCAGGATCCACATCCTGGCATTGAGCATGAGGCCGGGCGGCAGAGGTGGTGGAGGAGGAAGACCTTCCAACCACTCTGCTGCTTCCTCCTCCTTCTCTTGGGGTTTTTCCTTTGCCACAGAGCATCTGTGGCCTGGCATTTTGTGTTCCGCATCCTGCAGGCATCTCCATTGTTGTGGCACACCATGGCTGCATTCTGCATGCACAGCGACCATTGGGCTGGCCTTGGCGTGATCATTGTCCTGCCCCCTCTGTGCATGTTCCATCCTCCCCGATTGGTTGTGGCGCATCGCACTGGCTGCTGGGGGTTGTAGTTTTTTGTTTTTCTGTTTTGTGGGGCATAGGGCCCCCCACGGCAGTCCGGACCCTGACGTTGACCTTCTCTCCTGTGCCAGGTAAGTGTGTGCACAGTGTAGATGGGGACAGTTAAGGGGTGTGGATTCGTTTTGGGGACCAACCCAGAGACATTTCTCTTTTATATGTATAGAATTGAGAAGTTTATTTGGTCCAAATTTCCCAATGAACTTGCCTTATTTGCATCTCTTAAACTTACACTTAACAGAAACACTCTTTTACCCTGAATTATGCACTTGTCAGAATTCTGAGGTATCTCTTCCAGCTCAAAGGAAATGCACACAAGTGTATTTTAATGGAAAGTGTGTACAAACATCAATACGTCAGAAAAGCACATTCACAAAAAATGCAGCATATTAGATCACTCACAAGCAATGAGATCACTCACTTATAGCAGAATTGCATACAAAAATAAAATGAAATGAACACATGGTGGCTCTAACCACAACTATACAAACTTATGCAAATATGGGCTAAAATTAATTGTGGAAATGTAGAATTGACATGCTCACCTATCACTGGACCTTTTCCCATTTTCTTTTATTTTTCTCCCTTTTTTGTAAATTCCACGTGCAAAATTTAGCTTGTTTTTTCATATGGTTTCGTCATTACTGTTATTCTTTTTTAAATTTTTTTTAAAAATTATAAAAGGAAAATAATACACAAAATAAGAAAGACATCAATACATAATACAAAATAACATAAAAGTACAAATTACAAGTAAAAATAAAAAATAAAATCACATACTTAAAAATACAATAATAACAGATAGTGTATAATTCACTTTACCTTATTTGAACTATCTTGTTTAAACATAAACTATTTTGATTTTAAAAATACACTATCTTAAAAAACAAATCTGAACATAAGATAATACCCCAGTGCTATGTACATTGCCTTGGGAATTGCGGAGCTGCCCAGCATCACATATTATAACCAAAAACTCATATGGCTTGGGACTGGTCTGCCACTTTTACCTTCAGACAATGTATAAACCAGAAATGGTTTCCAAATAATTCCAAATTTGTTTTTATCTGTCATACCTCTTTTTATTTTCAGTTCCCATGTTAACTTGTCATTTAATGCAAGTTGCCACATTTCTCTATACCATTCCTCTATATCTACTATAGAATCATTCTTCCAATTTTTAGCAATACATTGTCTTGCAGTTGTCAATATTATTGTTAACAGTTCTTTATTATGTTCTTCCATATTCATATTGTCAAATTCTATCAATAAGACGGTGCCTGACTCCAGCTTAAGGTTACTACCCATTATTTGTGATATTTCATTTTCTATTTTAAGCCAAAAAGCTTTAACCACACCACAACACCACATATGTTCATAAGTCCCCGTAACAGTCTTACATCTCCAACACATTTTCGTTTTAGTACAATCCATTTGATTTAACCTAACCGGTGTCAGGTACCACCTCCACAACATTTTATAGTTATGTTCCATGACTCTCACAGACATAGATCTCATAATTCTTCTTTTCCATTTATACCTCCAACTTTCCTCTAAAATTCTAATATTCAAATCTTTTCCCCATTTTTTTCTTAATGTTTCCTGTGATCCATCATCACCATTTAACATTTTATACAATTTACTAACAAGACCCTTAATTCCTACCTCTCCCTTTCTTATTTTAAATACCAACTCTTCAAAATCTGTCCTTTCGCTTGTTAAACTAGTCTCCAAAAAGTATTTGTTATTCCATTTATTCAATAAAATAACTTGAAACCAGTTCAAATTCATTTGTTCATAAATTTCCAGTCTTTTTTCTTTGTTTTTACATATCTGAATCAAATCCTTAAGAAGGAACACATCATTTTTCAAAAACACATCTCTCACCTTCCTTTCCATCTTTAACGGAAAATTCCTCAAAGCTTCCATTTCTGTAATTGGGGACACATCTGGAGCTAACTATGTTTTCAATTTGTTCCATAAATTCAATGTTGTTTTTATCTATATATTTTTAAATTAATTTTTGTTGATACTTTGTCCAAAAAAATTGCTTTACCAACATGCTTCACTTCCTTCATCTCCATTTCCTCCCATAACATCTCTTCTTTCATTAAAAATTTCGCCACATTTTTTAATTGAAACGCCTTATAATAGCTATCGATATTTGGTATTCCCAATCCACCATCTTTCTGTGCTAAATACCACAACTTTTTTTGAAATTCTTGGCCTCTTCCCCCTATTACAATAGTCATTCAGAATTTTTTGAAAATATTTTATCTTGTTATCTTTAAGTTGTATTGGTAAAGCATCTAACAAAAAGTTTAATTTAGGTAATAATTTCATTTTACACAGTGCAATTCTACCGAACCAAGACAGGTTCAGCCTCTAATATTGTTGCACTTTCCCCTTCATTTCTTTTTTCTGTTTTTCATAATTTAACTCTATTAAATCCTCAAATTTATTTGATATGTTTATCCCCAAATATTTCAAATTGTCCTTAACCTGAATGTGATATATTAATTTAATCTCTTCTGTTTTCTCTTTATTTAAATTACAGAATATTACTTCAGATTTATCCCAGTTTATTCTCAATCCAGTCATTTCCCCAAATTCTGTAAGATGCCATTGTATCTTCACTAAGGCTCCTTTTGGATTTTTCATAATTATTAGGTTATCATCTGCATACAAACTAATTTTATTCCCTTCCAATCCTTCAGTGTTTTTGTCTTCCCTTATCATATTCGCCAATATTTTCATTGCCATTATAAATAATATTGGTGAAAGTGGGCAGCCCTGACGTGTTCCAGCCTTAAGCTCTACCTCTTCTGTAAAAGCTTCATTTACTCTCACTTTAGCAAAACCATGTTGATATAATTGATGTATAGTCCTTTTAAATTTCATACAAAACCCATAATTATTAATCATCTCTTTAATTGTAACCCATTGTAACGAATCAAATGCTTTGTATATATCCAAAGATAATAATCCCACCTCCTGTTTAGTTTGAAGTGCTGAATCTATTAAATCTACTACCCTCCTTGTTAAGTCTGTCATCTGCCTCCCTTTTAAGAACCCTGCTTGATCCCTGTTTATATAGTCTGTCATAAAACTATTCAAGCTTTTTGCAATAATGGCTGTAAATATTTTAGCATCTTGATTTATTAATGAAATTGGTCTATATGCTTCTACTTTCGTTAAATCTTTCCCAGGCTTAGGAATCAATACAATTATAGCCCTATGCCATGAAGTCGGCATCATTTCTCCTTCCAAAATAGAATTGAACAGCTTCAAAAGTCTAGGACCTACCATTTCATAAAACTCTTTATAAAACTTGGCCGGTAATCCATCCTCCCCAGCAGATTTCCCTCCTTTCAACTTCTTTATGACTTCTTTAATTTTCTTCTCAGTTATCCTTTCCTCTATTCTGTTTCTATGTTCCTCTATTAATTTAATTTTAGAACCCTTCTCTAAATATTTTTTCAACTTTTCCACAGTAACTTCTTTTTCTGAATATAATTCTTGATAGAAATCTTTTACAATTTTAAGTTTATCTTTTGTTTTACTGCATCTAATACCTTCTCTGTTTATTAATGTTCCCATTTCTCTTTTAATCTTTTTTTCTTTTGCTGCCCTAGCCAATAATTTTGAATTCTTATTACTATATTCAAAATATTCTCTCTTCAAATAAATCAAATCTCGTTTCACCTTTTCTATATCTTTACCAATCAGTTCAGCTTTTAGTCTCTGCATCTTTTCATAAATCTTTGTATTCTTGGTCTTAACATGTTGTTTTTGGAACTGTTCAATTTCCTTTTCCAAATCCTTTTGTTTATTCTTCCACTGTCTATTTTTAATACTAGCTAATTTAATACATTCTCCTCTAAATACCGACTTCATGGCATCCCACACTATGTTATATTTCACTTCACCCATATCGTTCCATTGCCAACATTCCTCCCAATTTTTCATTATTAATTCTTTATTCTTAGGATATTTAAATAGATTTATATCAAATCTCCAATTATTTCCTCCCTGATTCTGTCCCTCCAAACTTAATTCTAACAACACTTTTGCATGGTCTGATTCTTTAAAAAGACCCACTTCCATCTCTTCCAGATTTCTAACCTTATTTTCCATAACAAAGATATAATTTAATCTTCTGGGTGGGCAGAAGAGGAGCCGTTGGGGGGAAAGAGGTGGCTTTTCCATCAGCGCCGCCCCCCCTCTCGCCCACCTAAGGCCTGGGTGGGCAGAAGAGGAGCCGTTGGGGGGAAAGAGGCAGCTTTTCCATCAGCGCCGCCCCCCCTCTCACCCACCTAAGGCCTGGGTGGGCAGAAGAGGAGCCGTTGGGGGAAAGAGGTGGCTTTTCCATCAGCGCCGCCCCCCCTCGCCCACCTAAGGCCTGGGTGGGCAGAAGAGGAGCCGTTGGGGGGAAAGAGGCGGCTTTTCCATCAGCGCCGCCCCCCCTCTCGCCCACCTAAGGCCTGGGTGGGCAGAAGAGGAGCCGTAGGGGGGAAAGAGGTGGCTTTTCCATCGGCGCCACCCCGCCTCTCGCCCACCTAAGGCCTGGGTGGGCAGAAGAGGAGCAGGGGCTTTCCCATCTGTGCTGCCCCCCGGACTTTTGTCCACCTAAGGGTCTTCGCCGCGTCTCTCCTGGGCTCATTCCACCGGCCCAGGATGGGAGATGAGCGACAGCTGAAGCCGCCGGCAGTCCATTCCCTCCTGGCCCCACCCGCCAGGAGGGCTTCAAAAGAGAGCAGGAGCAGCTGCAGCTGTATAAGGGCCAGGTGTTCCCTGGCTTTGCTGTGGTTATGGACATTCAGCCTTTGGCTATGTTGCGGACTTTGGCAGCTGAAGACACTCTTAGGCTTGTTAAGGTCGTTGAGCTTGGGCTCCGACCTCCCCCCCCATCTTTTTGCTTATTCTGATTTAACTTGTACTGTATGATTCCTGACTTTGTTTTTTCTTCCCCCATTGTATTTATTCATTATGTTTTACTGTAATTGATATGTTGTATCATTGACATTTTGTATCTTATTTGTATATTGCTTTGTATTATTTGTATTGTATTTTGTATTGTTTAGCATTATTATTGTAAACCGCTTCGAGTTCCCTTTTCGGGGAGTAAAGTGGTATAGAAATCTAAACAATAAATAAATAAATAAATAAATATAATCCAATCTAGAATATGAATTGTAAACTTGTGAAAAGTAGGTATACGATCTTTCTGACCCTTTAATTTCTCTCCATGCATCTCACAATCTCAATAATTTAATCCATTTATCAATCAATTGCATTTTTACCCCAGATCTATATTTAGTCACATTTGCACAATCTATATCAGATCTTATTAAATTAAAATCACCTGCCACAATCATTTTTATTGACCTTTCTCTATCTATTATTCAATAAATTTTCTCCAAAAATTTATCTTGGAGTTCATTTGGGGCATACACATTAACCAATGTAATCTCTTCATCTTCAATTGTTCCTTTCACTATCAAGTATCTACCTTCTGGGTCAGAAATACTTTTTATCATTGTAAAACCCAATCTATTCAAAATCAAAATCACTACCCCTCATGCCTTTGATGTACCAAAAGCTTTTTCAGAATTTTGTGTCCATCCCAAAAATAATTTATTTGTGTCTTCTGATTTTTGATGTGTTTCCTGCAGAAAGATTACATCAGGTTTATCCCTTCTAAGGGCCATCTCCAACCTACGTCACTTCACTTGGCAGCCAGACCCTTTAACATTCCAAGACAATATCTTTACATACTTCATAATTAAATTTGATTAAATTTCCCAAGGTGTGCATTTAACTAAACATTTAAACCCATCTACCCTACATGTAAACGTATATATACAAAAACCTCTGCCATCTCCCCCATACTCTTTCTTCACGAACTAAAGAAAAGCGACCCTTGTCTTCCAAAGATGGGGGGGAAGACATGTAAGATGTTCAGACTTTTCATGTTCTTCGCTCTAACCACTCTTCCCATTTAATAGCTTCATTCCTCATTTTTCCTCCTCTTCCACCACCCTCAACCCATTCCCTGTCACTCCAGCTACTGTTCCTCCCATGGCACTGCTTTCTTCTGCTTCATCTTCCCCCTTCTCCTCATCTCCAAGACCTCCAACTCCTCCCTCTGTTCACCTCGTTCTTGAGAACCACTTTGAATCAGACCAATTGCTCTCAAATATTCCATTGCATCCATCTCTGAATCAATTACATGCATTTTCTTAGCATAAAAAATCTCAGCTGTTGGGTAAACTTCCAATTATATCTAATTTCTTGTTCTTTCAGGATCTTAGTAACCGGCTTCATCTTATACTTCCATATTCTCTCATCAATTGCAATGTCATTGTAAATTGCAATATCTTTTCCATCCATCTTTAAAACGCCAGATCCAGCTTGTTTTATAAATTCCATCACTTTCAATTTATCTCCCAAATTTGAAAATTTCACCAACACATTTCTTTGCTCCTCTCTCCCTCTCCTTGGTCCAATTCTGTAGGCACTCACAATGTCCGCCATCTCAAAATCTTTTCCCATCTTCAAATTGTTCAGCCAATCTAAAATTCTTACTTTAAGCTGATCTGGCATTTTCCCCATCAATTTTTGAATGACTATATTCTGTCTCCTCATCATTTCTTCCACCATATCCATTCTTTTTCTTGTATTTTGACTTTACTCTTTACCTTCTTTCCTTCATCATATAACATTCTCAAATCTCCTTGCATCAATTTTGAATCTGCCTTAAGAACCCCCATTTCCTTTTCCACTCTATAAAAATTTTCATTGGTCTCTTTAACAAATTTAGAAAACAACCCAGTAAGCTTATTCTCAGACCCTTGTATTCCTTTAAAAATATCTGCTTTATCTTGAGCTCTGGAGTCTTCCATTCCATCCAATCTTTTAAACAACTTGCCTATCTCTGTCATGATTTGAATTTCATCCAGAGGTGTTGGAGATACAGTCGGTGTTGTTTTCTCCCTCTTTTCCTTCTTTGTCTCTACTCACTTTGGCTTCACCACCTTCTCCTCTATATTCTTTTCCATGCTTGCCGTTATATCTTCAAATAGTACTAATAAGTTTTCTTTCAAGTCTTTCACTGAAACACTTTAATCCAGTCCCAAAATTGAGCAAAATATTTGACTTTGACCCTTAGTTCAGCTTCAAACTCTGAGAAAACAAAAACCAAGTTAAAATCCAAGCCTTAAAAGTGGGGGTGGGGGTGAGAGGGTTTTTATTTCCCAATCCAATCTTCTCTAACCCCTTTCACCTTCAGCAAAAACTTCAACAATAAAAATAAAGAATGGGAGAAAGAGGGGGGGGAAAGGGAAAAAAAGAAAGAGTAAAAAGAAAAAAAGGACTTTTTATAATACACAGTGGGTTCCTCCACAGCGGCGCTCTCCTCCTTCCATCTGTTCTCCCTTCGGCAACACTCCAGCACACTCACACAACTCCAATTCCTCTTCCAACCTTCTCAACTTTCTTTATCCTTTACCAACTTCCAACTCAATCATCTCTGCCCTCTGCAGCCATAACATTGTGTCTTCTCTGCTCATAACTTTCATTTCTCTCTAAATACTTTCTAGTGCCGCCATTACTTTCCATCCACCTCCTTCCATACCTGTCAAGTGCAGCTCCGGAGATTACAGGACCTGCGCAGAACATTTCTGTGCAGGTCCATTGTACGCATGCGTAGAAGGCTTTTACGCATGCGTAGAATGTTTCTGCGCAGAATGTTTCTGTGCAAGTCCATTTTACGCATGCGTAAAAGCCTTTTACACATGTGTACAATGGACCTGCACAGAATCGTTCTGTGCAGCTCACTTCTACGCATGCTTAGAAGGCTTTTACGCATGCGTAGAAGGCTTTTACGCATCCCCTTCTGCACAGAAGCCTTCTACGTATGCATAAAAGCCTTCTATGCATGCGTAAAAGCCTTCTATGCACGCGTAGAAGTGAGCTGTGCAGAAGGGATGCACAGTAGCTCATTTCCCCCCGCTGCCAAATTACGGGGTAGCGGCAGCTCCGGGCGGGAAATGATGAAAATTGGCACAAAAATACAGGAAATCCTGGCCAATCCGGGATACTTGACAGGTATGCCTCCTTCCCTTCTCGATCCTCTACTTCTACATCCAGCTTCCACCCATCGGGTCGCACTCACCACCGATCCAGTACTCCGATGCGCGATCGATCAAATATCACGGCTCAGCAAAACATGTTTCGCCAATTCAGAAGATCTTTTTCTTTTCACGTTCTCTCCTTTCCGAGTTCGATTTAGCTCCTCATTTACCAAATCTTATCTCACTTTCACTTTCTCTGGCTTCGGCACCTCGAGCTGGCTCGGCATTAAAGCCTTCTGCCTTGCTCTTCGGGACATCAGCCCACTTGAAAGTCAAGACCCCGATCACCATCAACTTATTTTTTTTAAAAAAAAGTCCTTTAAAGTCTTGTTTTGAAAAGCATTTCCATTAATCCACCTTTGTTAAAGTGGGAGCAAAGAAAAGTCGGTGTTAAACTATCACCATCTTGGCCACGTCCCCCATTACTGTTATTCTATAAAGTTTATTTTGTGAGTATTTCATATAGGATATTTTCCCTGTTGGTGTACATCTTTTGGTATACACATCTTATTCTTTGTTTGTAGTGAGAGTAGGTATATAAAAATAGTTACCAAGGCTGGAGCTTATTTAAAATATTATAAATAAAAATAAACCTAATTTGAACACTCAAGACTGTCTAGATGCTTGGGGAATACCCAAGTAACTGTACTGGCATGTCCCATTGCTTTAGTATAAAATTTTAGAGCGGACAATTTAGAGCAGATGGTCTGGGGTGATGTACCCAAGCCATGCAAGTGAACCATAAACTGCAAAATATGCTCCACAGGTGCATGCCAGTCTGTCTGCAACAGCTGGGTGCGCCTGAACCCACCAAATTCTGAAATAGTTGTGGCATAGCTACGGCGGGTTCTGGGTGCTATGGCTGCACCTATAGTGCGGTGTACCTGAAGTCACCAAGGTTCCATATCTCCGGCGGCATTATGTCCGGGTCTATTGCAGCATCTGGGGCAAGGGTACGAAACTGTTGCATCTGCCGCCGGGATAAAGCATCGGCAATTTGATTATCAATATCTGAGACATTTTGGGCTTTAAACAATATATTGTACTCTAGACATATTAAAACTAATTTGCAGTCTGGAAAAGAATTGAAAAGGAGATTGGTGAAATATTGGGAAAGATAATCAAGCTGGGGCCGGGTACCACTATGTTAACAGATGTGGAAGGTTTTAATTTAAATAAGGTGGAGAAGGAGTTATTAGAAATAATGCTTACAATGAGGCGACAATGTATTGCTAGAAATTGGAAAAATGATGTAATTATACAAACTGAAGAATGGTATAAAGAAATGTGGAATCTAGCTTTGAATGATAAACTGACTTGGGAGATTAAAGTAAAAAGGGGTAACTTGAAAGAAAATAGATTTTGGAAAATTTGGAAGCCTTTTGTGGATCACTCCTTTATTGGAGTTGAAAGAAATAGACCTGTTCCCGATCAAAGTGGTTTTTGGAAGTAAAACAACGAGATACTCTGAGTCCTCCAGGGCAATGTAAATAAGCACTGGGTGTAATATTATGTGTAAATTTTTTTGTTGTTTTCTATTCAAAATAGTATTGAATGTTTTAATGGGAAGAGAGTGTTAAAGAATAATTATAAAATTATAATTAAGCGAACTTATCTATAAAGGTTTTTTTCTTTATTGCTTTACTTCTTTTTTATTGCTTTACATATTATGTATTGTAGTTACTTTTATGTACTATGTATTTTGTATTGTATTGTATTCGTTTGAAATTAATATTATTTTTAAAAAAACTAATTTGCAGGCCAAACACATGACCCTCGAAGATCGGGATGTCATAGTGTTGACAATGTGAACCACAGCCAAATTGTCCACCCAAAATTTCACTGTGGAATTGGCCCATGTCTCGCCCCATAAGAACACCGCCCCAAATACCACGAATAAGTCAAAAAATGTAAGGTCCTTCATAATGCCCAATTCCCTCCAATGGGCAGACTACATGCCGTAGCACCAATGGTTGTGGTGATATAATCTGAAACTGCGACTGTCAGACGTGTTGGAAACCACCACCATTGCACCTCAGCCTTAATTTTGGAATGCCGAAAAAGAGACACCAATATAACAGGACAAAAATTCCAATAGTCAGATGTCCTCCCCCAAAGCTCGGGTGACCCTGGCTCGGGTCATCCCCTTCATGGCATCACACAGGCAGCAGGCAAAAGCCTTGCCCAGTGTGACCACCTTGCATGCAAAGTTTAAGTGGCCATGCAAAACCTGCAGCTCTTTCAGCGTCACTTTGCATCTCAACAATATGTTATCTTGTAACTGTGATAACTTGTCCTGGGAAGGCAAGACTGCTGTCTCAAGGTGTCTAGCTGGACCCCTAAGAAAATGAGAGAAGTGGCCAGTCCCTCCATTTTGTCATCTGCCAAGGAGACCCCTAGGTCAAGGGCCAGCACCTGGAACTCATGCAGGAGGTCATCACATCTCGGGGATTGGACAGGGCCACAAAAAAGGAAATCATCCAAATAATGGATCACATGGCTAGATCCAGTGTGTTGGCAAAATGCCCACTCCAAAAAAGTGCTAAAATACTCAAAGGCTGCGCAAGAGACAGAGCAGCCAAAAGTCATAGCCTTGTCTACAAAATATTGGCCCTCGAAGGCAAAGCCAAGGAGCTCAAACTCCTTGGAGGTATCTGAGTTTGTGGCATGGATTAATGGGGTTAATAGGCACCTGCAGTTTTCACACAGCTGTGATCCATTATCGTTATCCTTCTTAGATGTTGCTGTATATTTGGATAACTCTTGCAATATTCGTGTCAGGCTTTACCGTAAACCGACTGATAGGAACGCATACCTGCATTACAACTCTTACCATCCGCACTACCTTCGCAATAATTTACCCTATGGGTTATTCTTGAGAGCGAAAAGGAACTCTTCCAGCAACGTTGATTTTGAACACACCTCTAGCTCTATTTGGTTATGTTTGAAACAGAAGGGGTATCCGGAACGGGTCATTGATCATTGTTATGATAGAGCATGTAGAATTACCAGACAAAGTTTGTTGACCGTGAAGCACAAACAGGACAGGCACAGGATCACGTGCTCATTTGAATACTCCCTCCTAGCAAATCAAATTAAGTCTATTATTTATCGACATTGGCACATTGTTAAACATATTGCAGGCTGTGAGCAACTGCCTTTGATAGGATTTAGGAAGACACATTCGATTCGACAGTTTGTTACCAAATCAGATCTACATTCGCAACCTATTCAACCCATTGCATTAGGGCACTTCAAATGTGGGCATTGTGTGCACTGTAAGCTTGCTTGGGAAACTAAGGAAATTATGGTTCCTGGGTGTACTTATAAATTGAAATTGAAAGAATTTACCACTTGCCAAACCAAATGTTGTATATATATCATCATGTGCAGTTGTGGGTTAAGTTATGTGGGGTGCACCAGTCGTGAGATTAAAACCAGGGTGGGGGAACATAGATCTAGAATTAGGAAAGGAGACATCACTGCACCCATGGTCAGTCATTTCCTGGATAAGCAACATAGTGATAAAGATTTGAAGTTCGCTGTCCTTGAAACTGTTAGATCCTCTCGATATGAAGTGATTGATATAGAACAAAGATTACGCCACAGAGAAGCACATTTTATTCACTGTTTGAATACTGTTCATCCACATGGACTCAACATGGATTTGGATTTGTTGTGTTTCCTTTAAGAGATTTCTAGGTCTCAATATGTGGTTCTTCATTAGATGCAGCTGCAGTGGGTTAGTAGTGATTATAAAACAAGGTGTTAGTGAGTTGTTGTTTTTTGACGTCGAGGAGCACTACAGAATTTTCATTGAGGCTCGGACGCGAACAAAATATTTTTATAATTAATAATTAAAAATACCTTGAAGAAACTATTTCAACATTGCAAGCAGGTAATTTACTTTGAATGCATTTCCCTGATGTATATATGATGTATATATATGTAATATTGTATATTGGTGTATATATTGTATGGTTATGACATATATATTTTTATGTGCATAGATTCCTGAGGAAGCTTGGAAAAGCCAATTTATCTGGAAAGGGCTTCGAGTCTACTTGCGCATTAAAGCACCTATCAGAACATTGACAATTTTGTATGACTTTGATATTCTGCCGCAAACGGGTCTTTTGTTCCTAGTACCAAATGGTGGCCAAATGAATTTGGTTTTCTAAATCTCCACAACCTGCACATGTCTCTCCGTGTACGGAAAAATATATCATGGCCTTCATGAATCATTTTTATGCCTTTCTGTACTACTCCAAAGCAGGTGCCTGAGGTGTTTTCCTTAATCTGCTTGATGATAGAGTCAACCCTATAATTAACCACATTGAAGTAAAAAGCAGATACTGTACTGCTAAGAAGATGATACTATGAACTTACAAATCAATGAGCATCTTCTACAGTGAGAGTACTGTGGTTTTGTACCTGGCAAGATTTCTGATGTGAAGATAGCTCTAGAGTGTTTATCTCTGTTTTCTAGTTCTTCAATCATTCTAATGCAAGTGAATGATACTCCAATATGAATTTGAGAGGATTCATACTAATTACACATAATATGAAACTTTAAACTCTTCTTCTATGGTTATGGGGAAATATATTCTACTTTTTGCTTCCTAATTTTATGAATGTATCTATGTAATGAAGATAAAACAGGAAAAGCAGCTATGTTTCCTTCTAAAATTTCTAGAAATCATATAATATAAAGTCTATAAAAGTCATGTTTCTGGTTCTTTAAGTGAAGAGTTAGAATCCCCCCCCCCTCACGCCCCTTCCCATACTTACTTTCATCAGAAAGATCAAAGATGTGGACTCAGCTATAAGAAATCTGGTGCTGGCTACCTTTTCTGGGATAACTGACATTTAAATAATGATAAAAGAAATAGTGTAGAACCAACCTGATATTACTGGCAAATGAGTAGCTTCCAGCCCTAGCAACCCACTTTGTAGGGTTTCAGGATCAAAAGCCTGAAACCAGGGGGTGACCGTGAGCCCTTGTCAAGTCACAGAGGAAGAAAAGAATTGGGAAGGGAAGGTTTTATTTCTTGGCTTTGCACCTGTTGCCAGGACTGGTGCAAACATTGGAAACATGAGCTGCAACACGTTGCTCCAGAGCCTGCCTTATTCCAACTGACAACATAGGTCCAACATCAAATATTCCACATAGATGAGGAACTGGATAAAAAGCCAATGGATATATGCACTTGAATTCATCCTACTGTTTGAAGTGAGACACAAAAATGCCTTTATGGTGAGTCACAGAACCCTGAAATCAGCTTGTATATGTGGAATAGGAACTCCAACCTTGAAATCTATCTCACATAAAAAGTTCAAATTTTCTTCTTTTACACTGCTGCTCACCATGAGATTAGTTTTACCACTTGGAGATGTGGCATAACATGTACCTGAGATTTCAGGTGGAGGTCTCATGCTTAACAGCTCCATCCATCTCATTTTAGGTCAAAAGGCTCCAATTTGAGTTTTCTCACTGATGTCTTGGAGGTTGCAAGGTCTTTTTATTTTATAGTGTTGGATAATCATTGTAGAGTGGTGCAGCTAGCATGTCCCAAAGGATAAAGGCTGAATACTTTGAATTGCAAGCCCTCCTCAATTCCCCTTTTCTTTTCTTTTTAGTTCCTGTTGTACAAATGCTCAGGCACAGCTTTAACATAAAAAAGAATGTTTACTTACAATGTTTGTGTTCAAATAAAGTTGTTAGGTAGACGGCAAAATATATATATATAATACAGCAGTTCACTTCATTATGACTGAAATAATGCAGGAAGAAAAATCTCTCAAGCAAATGATGGTTGCAAGAGCATACTGAGTTACTAGCTTTCTGAGACTAAACCATTTTGAGTCAGAAAAGACTGAAATATATAAATTACATAGACAGTACTGATGGGAGTTCTATTTGTTCACTGACAGCTCTAACATAAAATCTGAGGTAGCAATTTCATCATCCAATTCACACATTTGCAGGAAGGGAAAGTGTGAGTTCACTGAAGTTATATATGCAACAATCTCATGCAGCTATTTGACATTTTTTAACCATGTTTAGCAATGTTAATAGCAGATTTTTAAAAAATCTGAGAATGTACTTGTGCTGATTGTTAGTTGTTGTTACATGCCATCAAGTCATCTCCATCTCTGGTGACATGCCATCAAGTCATCTCCATCCAGGGCCGGATTTAAGCATAGGCTACCTAGACTGCAGCCTATGGGCCTGCACCACAAAGGGGGGCCCGCGCCACATGATTCTACATTTTTGTAGGTTAATTTTTAAAAAACACTTTCCCCGGTAGGGCCCACGCCACAGGTTTAACCTAGGGGCCCACAGATCCTAAATATGGCACTGTCTCCATCTCTGATGAGAAATCTCAAAAATGACTGGTCCTCAACAGCCCTGCTCAGCTCCTGTGAGCTTAAACTTGTGGTTTCCTTTAGGAGTCAATCCATCTTGTTTTTGATAATTCTTTTTCCTACTGCATTTATCTTTCCCCAGCATTATCATCTTTTCCAAAGAATCTTGTTGTCTCATGATGTGTTGGAAATAGAATAACCTCACCTTCATAATTTTTGCCTCTAGGCTTGATAAGTTTTAGAACCAAAATTTTCATCTTTCTGGAAGTCCCAGGAATTCACAAACCTCTCCTCCAACAACATATTTTAAACAAGTACTTTTTTTGTGTGTCAGATTTTTTTACTCTTCCCTTTCACACCTGTGCATAGTGATCAGGAATGCGAAAATGTGGATAATATTGGTTTCCACTGACACATCCTTATATTTGACTAGCAAGGGTTGCCCGGTGTTGCCGGACTTTTCCCCCCGTGTGTTTTAATTAAAAATGAACCAATTTTATTTTTGCAATAGTTTTACATTGTGTTGGAAGGTTAAATTGTGTTAATGTTTTTTAAAAATTGCTTAGTCTGTAATTTTAAATTTTTAAATGTTTATTTATGTAATAATTTTTTGGCTTGGCTGTTATTAACTGTGATCTGCTTTTTTTGGTTTTTTTTTGAGGATTAATAAAAGAAGAAAGTATGATATAATTTTTTCAAATTGTTTTATGTAAGTGAATAATGTTTTAGTTTTTTGAATTTTTTTAATTAGTTGTACCGTAGGTAATAATTTTAATAATGTAAAAGTAAATGTTTTTTACATTCAATGTTTTTAAAATGTGTTTAGATATTTTGAGTTTAAATTTGAGTTATAACTCAGCACAGGATTTTTAAAAGTTTCTATTGTATTTTATTGACATATGTTTGTGATTTGTGTTAAAGTGTGTTTAGTGTAAAAAATTTTACTTGTTTTTATTGGTGTGACCTTTTGTGTAAAATTGTGAATTTGTGTTATGTTTTTGATTTGTTTTTACTCTTGTGGCCTTTTGTTTGGGGCTGTTGTGTGTTTTTGAATTGTTTTTACTATTGTGGCCAGGAGGTGGTGCTGGTAGGGGTTATTGTATTTTGACTTTTTTTTTCTCTCCTGGCCTCTGGGTGGAGCTTCTTCTGGTAAGTAGTCTCTTTCTTTATTCATTTCTTTTCCAGTCCTGGTGGAAGTAGCACATCTTTTGGTAAGTTTTCTTGTTTTCTTTCTTTTGTGTGTGTGTGTGTGTGTGTGTGTGTGTGTGTGTGGGCAGGGGGGTTGGAATTTGTATTTTTGTCTGTTTGTTTTGTTTTTGATTGTGTCTTTGTTTACTTCATATTGTTTTTGGTGTTTTTGTTTTTGTGTATTTTTGGATGTGTTTGACTGTTTTTAGTAATTTTTAAAAAATTATTTATTTATTTGGTGGTGGGGAAGGGACGTGATCATTGGGGGTTAGGAAGGGTGGGCTAGGTGGTGGGGAGAGGGGCATGGTCATTGGCGGTTAGGAAGGGTGGGTTAGGTGGTGGGGAGGGGGGCATGGTCGTTGGGGGTTAGGAAGGGTGGGCTAGGTGGTGGGGAGGGGTGCGTGGTCATTGGGGGTTAGGAAGAGTGGGTTAGGTGGTGAGGAGGGGGGCATGGTCATTGGGGGTTAGGAAGGGTGGGCTAGGTGGTGGGGAGGGGGCGTGGTCATTGGGGGTTAGGAAGGGTGGGCTAGGTGGTAGGGAGGGGGGCTTTATTGTGTTATGGTGCTTTGTTTGTGTGGAGTCGTGAAAGTAGATCGGGGTTTCCCCTTTAATATCAGTAGGTGGGGGTTGCGACCCCCCTCTCCGCTGGCTCCCCTGGGGTTGGGAGGTTTGTGGGGACAAAAGGGGTATATTGCCCCAACACTTCTGGACCCAGGAGACCAGGCAGAGTGGATCGATTTCCCCCCCTCCTTAAAACAACTCCGTTTTTAAAGAGAAGAAAAGACGGAGTTGTTTTAAGGAGGGGGGGAATCGATCCACTCTGCCTGGTCTCCTGGGTCCAGAAGTGTTGGGGCAATATACCCCTTTTCTCCCCACAAACCTCCCAACCCTAGGGTAGCCAGCAGAGAGGGGGATTGCAACACCCCACCCACTGATGTTAAAGGGGAAACTCCAGTCGGGACCTTCAGGCGCTGTTGGTGAGGGAAAGAAAGCCAGCTGGTGTTTGCTTGGCTGTGAGGCGGTGAGTTGTTTTTCGTTGGGGGTTAGGAAGGATAGGCTAGGTGGTGGGGAGGGGGGCTTTAGTGTGTTAATGTGCTTTGATTGTGTGAAGTCGTGAAAGTAGATCGGGTTTCCCATTTAATATCAGTGGGTGGGGGTTGTGACCCCCCTCTCCGCTGGCTACCCTAGGGTTGGGAGGTTTGTGGGGACAAAAGGGGTATATTGCCCCAACACTTCTGGACCCAGGAGACCAGGCAGAGTGGATCGATTCCCTCCCCCTCCTTAAAACAACTCCATTTTTAAAGAGAAGAAAAGACGGAGTTGTTTTAAGGAGGGGGGGATCGATCCCCTCTTCCTGGTCTCCTGGGTCCAGAAGTGTTGGGGCAATATACCCCTTTTGTCCCCACAAACCTCCCAACCCTAGGGTAGCCAGCGGAGAGGGGGATCGCAACCCCCCCACCTACTGATATTAAAGGGGAAACTCCAGTCGGGACCTTCAGGCGCCGTGGGTGAGGGAAAGAAAGCCGGCTGGTGTGTGCTTGGCTGTGAGGCGGTGAGTTGTTTTTCTTTTTAATTTTTCGGGCGCCGTTTTCCTCAGCGTTCTGCGCGCTCATGGCGCGCAGGACGCTGGGGCTTGTAGTTATGGGTTGGTGCTTTGTGTTTGTGCTGCGTTTTTTTAAAATGCTTTTCTTTTGATTGGCTGTGGCGCGTTTCCGAATGCTGCGCCGTGCGAGAGCCTCTCAGCCTGATTGGCTCTGGCGCGGCGCGGCGCAAGGAATGTTGGGAAGTGAAGTTGTTTCCCTTTCTTCGCATTTGTGGGGCTGTTGCCCCACTGCCGGTTTTCTCAATCCTTCGTTGACCTGCGTACCCAGATCGGCCGTGTGCACGAAGGGTGAGTGCAGGCAAGTAGGGCGAGGCATAGCAACCTATAGCCAGTTCCAACGGTTAACCCTTGGATTTATAGGTTAAGATTATCTTTTTAAATTTCTTCCTTGCAACCATTCCAAATCTCAGTCTTCTTCTGATTTCTTGGCTTTAGTCTCCATTTAGATTGATGAGTGATTCAAGATATTTTTTTCTCTATTTCAATTTATTCATTGTGTACATTAACGTTATGTAATTCTTCTATAATCATGATTTATGTCTTCTTAATGTGCAACTGCAGTCCTGCTTTGGAACTTTCTTCTTTAACTTTCTTTAAAACTCATTTCAACACATTACTGCTTTCTGGTGGTAAGAGGGTGTCATCAGCATATCTAAAATTATGAATGATTCTTCCAGCAATTTTTATTCTGTCTTCATCTAGCCTGGCATTGAGTGTGATATATTCTGTGTATAGATTGAAGAGATAAGGGGATTAAAGCATCCTAGTCTATTTACCATAGTAACTTGCATTTAGAGTAGGCCCATTTGAATCCATAGAACTTATAGAGGTGTTGACTCAGTAAATCCTCCTAGATTCAATGGACATACTCTAGTGCGATTTACTAATGAAAAAGACAAAATTTGGGTCAATATGCATTACACGATGGTTGAAACCCAGTAGTAATTTACTAATGGAGTAGGCCTATTGAATCAATGTAACTTACACAGTTGACTCACCAGATACCCATTGATACAATGGCTCACACTAGTTGCAACTTACTCCTGGGTTTCAGCCAGTGTGTATTAGATAACATGTTGTTTTTATCATAGTTTTTAAGGATATTTTTAGAATTTGGTTCTCATTTTTTTCAGTAGGAGATTTCAAGTGCTGTTTGATGGAATGGAGAATGACACTTGCCAAGTTTATTTTCTGATTCATTTTTATTGTCAGTCAGTAGTTAGTAGTAACTCTTCTTCATTTGCCAGGGAAAAGATTTGCAAACGAAGTACAGAGATACTTTATCACTATATTAGACGATCATGCACATCATTGGTATTTATAACTGCTATGTAAAAGCTGGACAGTGAAGAAAGTAGGCAGGCGGAGGGGGTATCAGTTGCCATATGGGAAAAGTGGGAGATGGTATGTGTGACAGATTGACTCGATAAGTCATAGTATTGAGTTTGTAAGATGTGAGTAGATCAGTTAAGAATAAGACCTTTTGGAAGTTCTTGTTTGATAGAATTGTCATATGTCAGCTCCACCTGAAAGCATATTACAAAAACATGCTGTGTTAGGCTTATGTCATACTTATACACATAGTGTAGTGTCCTATGAGTGACCTTGTGACTAATGAATAGGGGAGTCATTTGAATACAGACATTGCACAAAAATAAATATTTATTGGATCCGCCCTCCAAGAATTCCATTGACAGACTCAATTGGTTTGCAGGAATTCAGAATAGTCGTTATGGGGAAGTTATACAGTATTCCCTCAATATATAATTAAGTTTTTTTGTTTATGAGGAAACAACATGACTGTGATTCTCTCTGGTGGAATGGCGAAGCAGGAAGTAACCTCAGAAAAAATGAGGAAGAAGGAAAAGCTAAGAGTACTAATCAACACAGAAATTTCAGAAACATCTACCCTATCCATCTCTTTATCTCCCCTCAGTGGCTCAAATTACATGCTACATGTGGTGGTCTCAAGTCTAAGAAGCAGATGATAGAAAGCTGTCATCCTGTGTTCTGAAAGCAATGGTAAACACTGCAGCTTGCCTGCTTGATGAAAAGACTGCAATTTGTGATTAAGACAGTGGCAAAGGAAGAATGTTAAGAAGCCTGTGCCTTTTCCAAGGTGTAAAAGGCAGCCTTCTTATAGAAGTGATTTGAAACTTTAATACATCTCTCTCTCCACGTACAGTAGATTTTAACAGAAAGAAGTTACAATAACCAGTCTGGCAGAGTCTGAGACAAGATGGTGGACTGCAAGTGAACAGAAGAACAACAGGCACTTCCTTGATGGCAAAGACAGAAGGAGACTTCTGCCTTCAATAAGTGTCCCCCAGGGAGGTGATAAGGGAAAAGGAAAAGAGACCCGATCACTGTGGTCATTCTCTCTCCCTCATCTCCATCAACACCAGGTCACAAATGGCCAATGGGCAGCCAGGATAAAGCCATATGCCCAGTCTTCCTCCTTTAGATGGGTAGTATCAACAGGAGGTCACTATAGCCAATTCCTCTGTCTCAGGTAGACAGGCCTCTCCTTCCTTCATTCTGGCAGATGGGAGTGACTTGAGACAGCATAACACACATCTCTTCGATGGGGTTGAGTATATGCTGAGATAAATCTCTTTTTCAGTTAACAAGAGGACTGTGTAGGCGCAGCAGCAGCAGGCAAGGAGAAAAAAACAGCTGATAGGCTAACACTCCAGCTGTTATGGGACTTTTAGTACATACTGTAAATATTCCAAGGTAGACTTGTCATGAACTAGGAAGACGTAAAAGAGAAGTAAGTATAAGCCTACAACTTTTGAAATAAGTATGAGCATTAGGGACTATAGTGAAGGTTGAAACTTGGCAAGATGGAGGTCTTGTGAGTGAGGTTTTCATCCCTGGAAGAGATTTGCAAACTGTCTGGATTATTGTAATGCAGTATTTATACAAGTCTTCCCTGTATATTTTTTATCTATCTCATGAACCACATACCTTTCTGTATCGTATATTTCTATTTTATATATTTATGGTGTGCGTGTGTGTGTTGGGTGTGTGTTGGGTGTGTATTTTATGTTGTTAATGTTTTGAAAATTTTGAATGTGATTTACAAATAAGATAATAATGGTGTACAATTCTGACTTATGCCGACCCATTCCACGGTCTTCTAGGTTGAGAATACTCAGAAGTAGTTTACCATTTCCTTCTTCTGGGAGGACTGTGCAGTTTGTCCACACTACATAGGCTGGCTCTTCTCCCGGTTGGCACAGAGAGGAATTGAACTGCCGACCTCTTGCTCTTCAGCAAAATAGTGAAACCAGTGAGCTATCCAGCCAGCTGGTTTACAAATAGTCATGAATAAAAAAGAAACAAACACTTTGTGTTATGTGTATTTTGTCCTTGTTCACAATAAGTCAGATAGGAAAATATTGACATTTCTCTCTCAGCAGCAGATTAAGTACTGTGTAGATGTACAAATCAGTACTGCTGCAGACCTACAATAAAAACAGGAGAAGCAGTTAAAATTAAGT
Source organism: Bradypodion ventrale (assembly GCA_035047345.1). Lineage (NCBI taxonomy): Eukaryota > Metazoa > Chordata > Lepidosauria > Squamata > Chamaeleonidae > Bradypodion > Bradypodion ventrale. The sequence continues at coordinate 270,053,994 of JAWDJE010000001.1, forward strand.
GACTACACTTTCTTGAAGAAAAAAAACTTATATTTCATAGAGTACAGCTTGAATCTGAATACTAACTAGATAGATATGTGCTGAAAGAGACAGTTAATGTCTGCATCTTACAGAAGCATGAGAGGAAATTGAAATAAGGAAAATTGGTAGGTAGATCCAGACAATGTCAGCCTAACAGTAGTTGCAGAAGAAAGAAGAGTCAGAAAGTCAAAAAGAAAAAAGCTAGCCTTTCCTGACATGTACTCCCCAAGCTACAGTGGTGCTAGGAGGAAGTGCTTGGAGCACATCTGGCCAACAATTTGGAGTAAGCTGGTGTTTTGTGCTTAGCATAACACCAACAGACTCCAGGTGGGGAGTGGGGGAGGTGAGTGTCTCACCATGTTTGTCTTCAGTCTTGATTAAGATATGAAGTGCTTCGACAAAGTTTTAAAGTGAACTGGGGACTTCTACTTCCACGGCTAGTTCATCTGTCCTGGGCCCCTTCTGTTTTTGAGGGATACATGCAGTGCTGAGCATCAGCAGGTTCGCACCAATTCGCCAGAACCGGTAGCAGAAATTCTGACTGGCCCTGCCCACCTAAGTTTTGAAATAAAGTACAGTGGAACCTCATACAACAATTGCCCCTTATAGCAACGAAATTGCATAACAATTAGGTTTTGGGGGGAAATGGTGTCCCGCATAACAATTTTCCCTATGGAAAAGATCCGTACAACAATTGTTCAATGGGAAAAACCACTTAGTGAAAAAAATCCGATGCATCCCATAGGGAAAATCACTATATGATGCATGCATCATATAGCAATTGTTTCATACAACAATGAGCCCTGTGGAACGGATTAAAATTGTTGTATGAGGTACCACTGTAATCCTAATTCGGGTGCAACACGGAGCTTTCCCCTGGCCACACCCACCATACCATGCCCACAGTGTGGTAGTAATTTTTTTTGGAGCCCACCACTGGATAGATGGCAATGAAAAGCTAAGGCTTGGCTTGCATCCTAACTTTCTTGCTCTTCCTTTCATACAATTATTTCCAGGTGCATTGCTGTAAAGAATATTTGTTACCTCTGCCAGGGGAGTGGGCTATTGCGGAGCGCTTGTGGATATTAAACTGGAGTTGCTTCTGTGGAAAGTTGTATTTAGACAAAAGAACAAGTGTTTATTGTTTCAGAAAATCCATTCATAGGGAGTGCAGCCTAAAATAAACCTAGACATCAGCTGGGCATGTAGAAAAGTCAAGAGGAAACAAAATGCCTGGCTAGTTGTTTATCTACCACCTCTTGCTTTCTACTTGTTACATTCATGGTTCCCAGTTACTTTTAACTGAGTTCATATAGAGAAGGGAGTTCTTGGCCTCTAAGGGGTCAGTTAATATAATTATATTTAACATAATATTATATTATAATTAATATAAGAGGACATATTCACCATCCATGTGATAATATAATTACTGTACTATCATCTTTCAAGATGCACTGGCTGAATCATTCCTGATTATTATTTTTTATCTTTTTAGAGAGCCAACTCTGCAACAGGCTACGCTGAAGAGCTGTTTTTCCTGCTTTATCTCTTTTTGCCCTTGTGATGCCTCATTTATTTCACCTCACATGTGGTTGCAACTTTAAGCCTTGCAAAAGCCTTTCTTGTATCCAGGCAGCCTGCAGGGTAATCTGGCGATGCTTTAAAAGGTGTGATGAAGAATATATGTGGCTGTTTCATTAAATGACAGTTTACAACTGTCAGCCCGGATGTTAGGATTTAGATGATGATAGCTATACTATCTAGAAAATGAGGTGCAGTAGAAACATTAAAATAAGAGGATTCTTTATGATTCATCTGCCAGCAGTCATGGATACCTTGTTGTTGTTGTTTTCATTGTTGTTGTTGCTGTTGTTAATGGAAAAAAGCTACACAATGATGTATTTTTCTTTTTAGTGTTCTTCTTCCGAGCAAGCTTGACTTTCTTATTGCTGAGTTGTGACAGGAAATTCTCTCTCCCTGGCAAAGTCTTAACAATGAATTACTGCCAGACAATAAGCTTTCATCAGTTCTTGCTGGAACAGACAAGAACTCACGTCCATCTCTGACTGCTCTGTTTTCTGGTGTGGGAAGAAAATTTATGGAGGCTGAGACAAAGCAAAGTTCAAAGAGCACCTTCTCCTCTGGTGTAGAAGAATATCTGATTCATAATATGGCAGCCTTACATTGATTAAATGGCTCAGAAGGGACTTAGTGCTGAAGAGAGAAAGTTAATTTCTATTCTGAGGATACATCATCTAGGAGAAAAAAGAGGCTCTTCTGTCTCTGTATTCTCAACATAACAATATACAGGGTTAAGGTTATTTACAGTGCGTATGTTTGCTATGATGTGTGAAGGAAAGTAGCAAAGAATGAAAAAATACACAATTTCAACCAAGCAGATGGTGCTCATATGCAGAGTTTCTGGATAGTATGAGGAAGGTTTATATCTTTTATATATCAGAGATCTCCTTCACTTTTACTTATGTGTATATGACAGGGATGTGGAAAAAATCTTGCCATTGTCTCTATTCTTCTTCTTTAGTTCCTCTTTTACCCCTTCGGGTGTCGAGGGAGATACAAGGTTCTTGTTCTGGCACTTCTAGCAGTGTTCTTGTAATATTTATTTGATGTTTCTCCATCTTCCTCTGGATCTGCCTTGTGACCATTGTCCTTCTCTTTGCCTTTATATGCTAGACTTTCAATTCATTCTCTCCAAGTGAGCAAACCACTTTATTTGTTGTCTTTGTATATAGTTTAAGATTGATTTGATTTCAATTATAATATTTCCTTTGTAATCTCATTCCTGTTTTTATCCCTTCTAGTCACTTCAGCAGCCTTCCAGTTGAGTCCAAGGCAAGAAGTATTTTAACCAGCAATGTTGGGTTAAACTCAGTGATTTTTTTATTCAGCTCACACTTCAGACTGAGGACTATGTACAGGGGTAGACTCTATATATATATAGTGATTTGACCATTACAAAACAAGATACATTTAGGCGGGCTTCCAGAGGTTCAAACAAAGTTAAACTACAACATTTAACCACACTGACATGTATTTGAATTTTGCGTTTTAGAATGACACACTTTCTGCTCTTTTTTGGTGCAGTTTGACTTTTGAAAAGGAATAAACTTTTGGACACAACATCCCTCCTCCTTAGCGAGGAACATAATCTCCCCAATGTTTGGGTGGACTGCAAGTCCGTTTGGGGCACCTGGAAACTTCAGGTCTTGGTACCGGCTCTGTGGGAACCGTGACAGGTTCTAGAGTGGGCAGTAAACTTGAGGCAGCCTCGGTTAGTGCTTCAGCTTCGGGTATCTCCGGTGGAGTCCCGGGTGAGGGTGGTACTGGTGTTGAGGGAAGTGGCTCGCTAAATAGCTCCAACTCAAAATCCCACTATTGCTTACATTAGCTTCTCTTTGCGACTCTCTTTCTAGACTAACATTCTGACCAGGCACTAGTGGCTGAATTTGGTCAGTGTGCCTTCTCCATACTGTGCCATCATCCAACTGAACCCTGTATGACATGAGACCTGTTTGCTCTAAGACCTCAGCAATAACAGGAACCGTTTGTCTTAGCAAATAATATTAATTTAATGATGTCTGCAATGATGACTTCTCAAAGTATCTATATACACACACAAAGATCCGAACTCCTTTCGATAACAGGAATTTTCAGTTTTTTCCTGAGGGATCTAAACAAACAATTAACAGCATTTACCAACAGGTACATACATAGATATATACATATATACATATATACACGATCTTGGAATAAACATTTATACAAAATTACCTGTACTGTCTTATTTAAGTCCAATTCGTTGTTACTTTATTTATTATTTCTTATTTATCCGTGTCCTAGACCTCACCCGTTTGTTCTTATGGTGTCGACGGACGTTAACTAATACTGGTCAGTGATCATATTTAATGATAACTATGTTACACAGCTGATTAGGGACAGGAATTATAGAAAACAAGTAAAATCAATTTCTTGATTGAGTCCGAATGGGTACAAGGTGTTGAACCGGTGAATGAAATGACTCTCCCTCTGTCTTAAAGCAATATCTAAGTTTATGCGCTGAAATGGGTGTTGTTTGTAGCTCTCAAGTACTACGAATTTGAAGTCCTGGTCGCTATGGTTTGCTTCAATAAAGTGGCTGACAAGCAGGGCAGAAAAGTTCTTATTACGGATTTTAGACCTATGTTCCCCCACCCTCGTTTTTTTTTTTTTTTTGTGGGATGTCATTGACCAGTATTAGTTAACGTCCGTCAACACCATAAGAACAACATAAACATTATAAATGTTTATTCCAAGATCGTGTATATATCTATGTATGTACCTGTTGGTAAATGCTGTTAATTGTTTGTTTAGATCCCTGAGGAAAAAACTTAAAATTCCTGTTATCGAAAGGAGTTCGGATCTTTGTGTGTATATATAGATACTTTGAGAAGTCATCATTGCAGACATCATTAAATTAATATTATTTGCCAAGACAAACAGTTCCTGTTATTGCTCCTATCTTCACGTTTGTCCCCTACATTTTTGCTCTAAGACCTCACCTCCCAACCAAGGGGATCCAGGAGCGTAATTTCGGCAATGGACTGGTTGCCAGACAGCAAAACCCTTTGGATTAGCAATGTCAATGTTGAGACTCCTGTCCTCTAAATGGTGGGGATCTAGACGGTCCAAGACCGTGGACAATTTTCTCTTCACTAAGAGATCGGCTGGCGAAAACCCTGACACCAGGGGGGTAATTCTGTAGGACAGCAAGAACTGGCATAGCTGTAACTCGAGGTCTTCAGCCCCCAGGCGCTTAAGTGCTTCCTTGACAGTTCAGACCTGTCTCAATCTGTCCATTTGTTGCAGGGTGGAAAGGCGTGGCAGTGATATGCCTGATGCCATTACGGCAAAGAAAATCTTGAAATTCTGTCGACATGAAGGTCAACACGTCTGACACAACGATGTCTGGCAAACCAAAAGTGCAAAATACTTGCCATAACTTGCGAATCATTACTGCAGAGGAAGTCCCGGACATGGGTATTACTTCCAACCATTTGGAATATGAGTCTACAATGAGCAGAAATGTGACTCCCTTGAAGGGGCCTGCGAAGTTGATGTGGACTCGCGACCAGGGACCTCTGGCAGTGTTCCATTCTCTGCTAGGAAGATGTGTCTCCTCCGGCTGGGAAGCCTGACATTCCCTACAATACCTAACCCATGCCTCGATGTCGAGGTCTAATCTGGGCCACCAGAAGTAACTACATGCTAGCACCTTCGACCGGACAATCCCCGGGTGGCTAACATGTAGTGTGTGAAGAACCTTATTCCGTAGCACTGACAGAATGACTACTCTGTGTCCCCATACCAAGCAACCTCGCTCTAGGGACAGCTTGTTACATTTGCTGTAAAATACCTTGAACTCTTCAGAGACTGGTAGTGATGACCACCCTTTCTAACACCCTTTCTAACACCAAACTCAATTTGGACACAAGGTCCACTCTATCCTTCCCGGCAATAAGTACATTGACAAAATAAGGTAGGGCCCCAGGGAGACCTTTCAGCAACCTTTCAACTAAGGCCTGGAAAATGCCAGGTGCAGTATTGACACTGAATTGTAAATGCTTTACACGGAATGCACCCCTACGGGTGGTGATGGTTTGACACAGTGCGGACTTGGGGGTAACCAGCAATTGTTGATATGCCTGAGCTAAGTCTAGTTTAGCAAAACACTTCCCACCATGGAGGATGGCTAGCAGGTGACTGAACACTGAAACAGGATAAGAAATAGTTCGGATAGCTTTATTAATTGTGTATTTACAGTCTGCACAGATGCGGATGTCCCCCTTAGGCTTGATTGCGTTAACAATAGGGGTATCTCACAGAGCCGAGTCCACTGGCTCTAGAATGCCTTGAGCAACCAGTTTGTCAAGTTCTGCATCAATGCGGTCTTTGTGTGCAAAGGGCACCCATCGAGACTTCATGTGAATGGGCTGGACAGTCAGATCCAACTCGAAGTTAACAAGGGGTCCTTTGAATGTACCCAGTCCTGCACAAAAAACATCAGGGTAGCATTCACATGCAGCTTGAATGGGGTCAGCCTGAACCCCATTAATCCCAGAAAATGCAATTCCCAGGGGCCCAAACCACTGTACCCCCAAGAGATTATTCCTACCGGCCTTCACCACAACCAGAGGAAGTTTCGCTGAAATGCCTTTGAAGTGCACATCAAAAGTGCCGATTGCTAAGACAAGAGTGTGCTGGCCTTGCACATCGCTCAACAGGACCTGGAGAGCCTGCAACTTCAGACAGGCAGCAGGAGGGATCCGCAGGAATTCTTTATGTGAAATAAAAGAGTACGACGTACCTGAGTTGATTTCCATCTTGATGGGGCACCCTTGTAGGTGGATGTCGACGAAGAACCTTTCGGACACTGCCCAGACACCGGTAGACACTCTCAGCCTCGTGCAGACTTTGGAAATTGGGTGCTCCTGCCAGCGATGACCCTTGTCAACTGGATGACCCTCTGACCATTGGCGGCACACTTTTGCAATGTGGCCCTTCCTACCGCACTTGTTGCACTCAGTGATCTTGAAGGGGCATTGAGTGTATAGATGTCTGCTCCCGCAGCCTTGACACGGAGTGACGATGCCCTTGGAAGTCTTAGTAGGTTTCTGGCAGACTTTACCGATGTCACCCCCCCTCCTCGCTGTCATCTGAAGATGATGATGAACTGGAACAGCGTTGCTTTTGGACAGATGACTCTTTGTGGGCAGGCGCACCTGGCCTAGACTGGAAAAATTTCACCCCTGCGTCCACAGCTTCCAATGCAAAGGCCTCTTTTAGGACTTGGGCAAAAGTCAACGTGTCCCTTTTTACCAGTCTGTGCTGAGTTGCCTCATCTCCTAGGCCCAGGAGAAGCCGGTCCCAGAGGGCCTCATCCAAGTTGTGCCACTGGCATGGCACGGCAGCGTGGCAGAGGGCCGTAGCATAGTTGGTGACCAATTCTCCAGCCTTCTGGTCCCATTGGTAAAATGCCAGTCTTGCTGGGAAAATTGAGACTTTGGGCCTGAAATGGTTCCAGAGGACGGCTAGGATACCCATCAGTGGGACGTCCTTCAGAGCGTGTGGCAGCAGCAGGTGCATGATCAACTCCAATGTGGGCAACCCGCACTGGTCCAGGAATGATGCCTTCTGCCGCTCGTCCCCCTTGATCTTTTCCGTGACTGTGAATTTTTCAAACTGGATCTCGTACACGGGCCATTTCTCCATGTTGGAGATGTTCAACGACCTGATGGAGAACGCGGCAGCGGCTGCCATCCCACCTTCGTCACCAAAGATGAGTCTGAGGCAAGGAGTAACCAGCAATGTTGGGTTAAACTAAGTAATTCTTTATTCAGCAAATACTTTGGACTGGGGACTATGTACAGGGGTAGCCTCTATATACACAGTGATTTGACCGTTACAAAACAAGATACATTTAGGCAGGCTCCTGGAGGTACAAACAAAGTTCAACTTCAACATTTAACCACGCTGACATGTATTTGAATTTTTGCGCCTTTTAGAATAGCACACTTTCTGATCTTTATTTTCGGCGCAGTTTGACTTTTGAAAAGGAATAGACCTTTGGAGACAACACTTCCTCAGACATCTCATTTTCGTGGTGAACAACTTTTGTTTATGTTTTGTTGTGAGTGTCTCTATTATGGTTGAAAATTGCCTTCTCAAGTGGTGTAGATTCTCCAGGACTCCAGCATGAGAATGAGACAACAAACACTTTTCTGATCTGCAAAATAGGCCATCATTTTCTTTTTGGCAGATAAGCATAAAGCAAGCACAAAAGAACAGGTTGATCAAAAAATAAATAAACAATTCATTCAATACTATTGTGCTTGCTAGTTCATACAAGAAGACATTTAATAACTGTTTCTGTGGGAATTCATCTGGTTTCTGTCTGCCTGTCTCCTACACATTTTGTAAACATAGGCCTCTTTGTATACATGAGAGACAACGCTTGATTTTGGGCATGCGTAGAACAGTGAGAAGAATTCTCCTTATTTGGTTCTGGCGTTCTGATTGGTTATGTGTGCCTTAGTTTTGTTTCTGATATACTCTGTTTGAATAAAGAGACGCCATGATTATTCCTTTGTTCAGCCAAGACTGCAGTCGTGTGTATGCTTTGTCTCTATCTCTGTTTCCTCCTTACTTTGTCTAATGAGCTGGACTCCGTTAGACGTCTTAACTCTCCCTTTGTTTATCTGGGGCTATAAACTGCTCCTTATGAGGCTGAATAGATGTTTACATGAATCGGATTCCTACAAGTGGAGCCCCATTGTGAGGCGTTTGAATGAAATTCAAAGGAATGCTTTGAAGATATCTGCTTCAGCAATTAGCAATTAACACCTCATTATTGGCGACCGGGGAGGTCTATTGTCATTCACCCACGACCAGAGGAAAGGTCAGTCAAGCGCTTGCGAAATTCATCCAAATTGGATCCCAAAAGGATGAGTGAAAAGATTTATTATGGGGTGCGTGCTAGCTTCGCCAGAGCAGGAGCTTTGTAAAGATATCTCATATCTTCTGAATAAGAATGGGCAACAGGCTGATAAGAAGGAAGTACAACAGCTGGTCCAAGTTGTAGGAAAAACCTGTCCTTGGTTTAAATATGATTGTCTGGACTTAAAAGATTGGGAATGAATTGCAGAAGCGTGAGGGGGTTTCTGTCTCAGTGCAATATACCTGGAATGAAGTCAGAAACTGTCTTCAAAGACTTACTCCAAAAAATATTTTGTTGTCCCAGAGGCTTGCTGATCCCCTTCCACAGCTTTTGCCCCCAGCCAAAGGAGGGAGTCTGACTGCCCCTCCATCATATGAGAAACAACAGCATGAGCCCCCTGATGGAGGTGGGGGTGGAAAAGGAGATGGGACATTATATCCTGCCTTGCAGCAATCAAGCACTTTTAGCCCTACAAAAGACCTGTTCTCTGCTGCTTTAACTGCAGCTGTGCTGGATATGGAACCTGTTGCTGTATATCCAGTGAACAGAGAGGCTCTTGCAAATGGGACTGCTGCAATACTGCCTGCCAAGTCTAAAAAACAACTAGTGCCAGCTGATTGGGAACAAATGGTGGGGACCTCATCACAGATTGAAGCTAGTAATGCATGCAAAGTGGCAGGAAGCAAGGAGTGTGATTCAAAGGGAAGCACAGGAGACCTCAGCTCAGCCCTGAAGCAACCCTCATCACAAAAGCAGGAGAAGCTGAGTAGTAAACTTGATTCCTCACATGTGGCCAGGAAATGGAAGGATGGCCCAGAGGAGGAATGCAGAAAACCCAAGCCCAGAAAGGGGTCTTATGGCAAGTACAAACTAACAGATGCAGTTTGTCATAAAGTTGAGATTCAGATGCTGCAGATGAAAGAAGTCCAGAGGAAAAGGGGTGTGGATCCTTCCTCTATGGACAGCAGGCTTTTGCAAAAATACAAGGAGGGAGAAGACTTACTCCAGTTTTTGGCTGATTTTGAACTGCACAACCCTCAAACAAAGAGATCCAGAGTGGGCTGTCCCGTTTCAAGCATCAGGATTGCAGGGAAAGCAAATGGGAATTCCCTGTACTGTTCTTCTGTGTGAAAGTTACTTGCAACTTCTGGAGAAGTTCTTTGTGCCTTCATACCTCATCTGCCTGCCTTAATACAGAAGGGTGTGGCTGGAGCATGAAGGAATGTGTGTTTGCCCGAAAAGCTGAAAAGGGGGGTTGTCTGGTTGTCTTGTGAATTCAGTGAGAATTAATTTATGGCCTAATTTCAACCTTGCCATGCCAAGAACTGTGCTGGAGAGAAGATAAGTGTTTAAGTTGAAGAAGAAAGCTTCAATCAACATTTGGACTTTTAATTTGGACATTTTAATTGGACTAAAAAGTTTGTGTGGACTCTAAACAAGAATTGGCCTTGTTTGCATTATAAAACCTGAAAACTTTTTTAAGAAAAAAATTGTCTACCTGCTCATGCTATGAGTGTGAAATGCTCTAATGAGATTTGTACTGTATTTGATTTACCATGCTATGCTGGTTTTAAGTTATTGAATGCCTCTTTCACTTACACCTAGTGAGAGAAGAAGAAATGTAATGCCTTACTCATGTAATTGGGGAGTGAGAAATGCTTGCTAGAATGCAACAGAGACCTCCTTCATGTAAGGAAGAAGAGAAATGTTCATGTTTTGTTCATGCTTAAATGTTTTGCTTATTCTCTTGCAGGGGAAAGACCTGTCTTTGCTTATGTTATATTTTGCCTTATGAAACTGCATATCTCAAGGTACCTCCAGAAGTACATGGAAGAGTTTTCAGTACCCTACACATGTAAATGGGTTTGTGACATTGCATTTGTGTTAAATGTCAGGCATGTTTCATGTTTAGTTACATGGTGCTAGTAATAACATGGCACTGGTCATCAAACAGGGCATGCTCCTGTTTCTTAGGGGAGTGTCTTCCTAAGCCATTGGTCATTTATTGGCAACAAGGGGATCCTGAGTGGAAGGATTCCTGCTCGAGCGATCCGCCCATGGAGAGAGAAGAAGGTTACTCAGCTCCAGGACGGTGGTTCACCAGTGGACTAAGTTTGCTGACATTTGTTCTTTTCTTTCTTACTGTGCTTCCAGCTGTAAAAACAATGACTCATGGGGGCAACCCCAACTTTTGGCTTCATCATGCTAACTATATGTTTGAGGTTCATGGTAAGAATGCAACGTTATACTATGAGCATCCACTGGCAGTGTCTCAAATGGCCTTTCTTCCGGCATTGTTCAACACGCCTGAGTTGGCTATTGGACACTTGCAACATACTGATAGATCTACACTCTTCTCTAATCCCCCAGAACAATTTAACAACACCCGCTGGCGAAGCATGACATTCAAGAAATACACTAAAGGGCTTTGTTTCTGCTGTCATAGTTCTGGGGTCTGGAATAGTAAATGGAAGCACTGGACTCAAGCAAAAAGGGTTTTGCGGAATGTAGGCAATTATACGGGTTGTGATGATTATTTTTGGTTATGGGGTAGTTATAACAGTTCTTATAAGCTTAATTTTACCTTGTTTAACACTACTATTGAAGATATATATGATGTGTTTCCTATGTTTACTCCTGATTATTCTGCTATAGATAGTGGTTCAATTTGCAATGGATGGCAAATCAAGGATCCCAACATGTGGTTCTTTTTTAATGGAGTTGCCACGAATTTCCATCCAGGACAATATCAATGTGCAGCATTGGGTTATTTTACCTTACCCGTACAAGTGCAAATGCCGCTTCAGGCAGATGCACGGAGCCGGAGAGCTGTTGCCGGCCCGATGGGTTCTGGTTGCAATGATGAAGTGATAATCGATGTTCAGCTTTCTGATGGTAGCTCCTGGGGGAGAGCTATAGGGGGTGTTATCACTGGAGCACTCACCTTGGGATCATACCCAGGTGTCATTTCCCAGGAGAATAGAAGGTCCATTTTGGGACTCACCTGTAGGCTGGAGAAATCAATCAATGCCACAGGGAGGGTCATACGGGATCTTCAAATGGAAATCACTGAGCTTCATCAAGACCAAATGCAGGACAGACTGGCCATAGATTACCTGTTAGCAAAATCCGGAGGATTTTGTAAACTGGTCGGGAACCAGGGATATCGGGTAAAATTCCAGGATCTGAATAATACTATTGAGAAAGAACTTCAGACTTTACAGGAGAGCATTACTAACAATGTACGCACTGATGTTAATCTCTTTGATTGGATGACTTCTTGGTTGCCTGATTTGTCTGTCGTTAGACAAGTTTTCTTTTATGGGTTCTTTATTATTAGTTGTCTTATATCTTTGTGTTTTTGCATTTATTGTAGTACTAATCTTATTTCTATGTGTAACACATGTCCACTGCGTAGAAGGGAGACATCGGGTTTTGCACAACGGCAATTGTATTCAATGAGGTATCATCCTCCGGAACAAGGTACCAGGAGTCAAGATGTATATGGAGGAGTAGTTATGGAGTATGATGACATGCAGGGGTATGATTAGCCGTCCCTCTCTCAAATTTAAATGAAAAAGGAGGACATGTGGGAATTCATCTGGTTTCTGTCTGCCTGTCTCCTACACATTTTGTAAACATAGGCCTCTTTGTATACATGAGAGACAACGCTTGATTTTGGACATGCGTAGAACAGTGAGAAGAATTCTCCTTATTTGGTTCTGGCGTTCTGATTGGTTATGTGTGCCTTAGTTTTGTTTCTGATATACTCTGTTTGAATAAAGAGACGCCATGATTATTCCTTTGTTCAGCCAAGACTGCAGTCGTGTGTATGCTTTGTCTCTATCTCTGTTTCCTCCTTACTTTGTCTAATGAGCTGGACTCCGTTAGACGTCTTAACTCTCCCTTTGTTTATCTGGGGCTATAAACTGCTCCTTATGAGGCTGAATAGATGTTTACATGAATCGGATTCCTACATGTTTCTGATAATATTTGGCAGAAATCTTTTAAAAAGGGATTTGAAAACACCAAAAATTCCAGTGAAGCGAGCAAGCAAACAAACAAACAACTCAAAACAATACAAAAACCAAAATTTTGGAGAAGGGTTGAAACAAGAAGGGAAGTACATCACTAAGACATGTGCTATCCTTACTGTAACATACTTTGCTATAATCAGATTCTCTATTATCTTTTCTAGCTTGACAAATCACAAGTATGGATTGCTCCCGCTACCTCTCATTTTAGTGTTGTATGTTTCTCAGTGCTTGAAAATATAGCAATATAGCTACTCAATCAGCATTCCTATGGAAGACTGCAGCCAAGAAATCAGGAGACTGAGACTCAGAAGGGCAGCAATAAAGGAATTAGAAAGATCATCAAATGTAAGGATGGAGAGCATGTCCAAGATCATCCACTCTATTGTGTTCCCAATCACCATATGCAGGTTTAAAAGCTGGACAGGAAAGAAAGCTGACAGGAAAGGAATGATTTGTTTGAAATATAGCACTGGAGGAAAGCTTTGCAAACACCCTGGACTGTCAAAAAGACAAACAAGAGGGTCCTAGAGCAAATCAAACCTGAGCCATCTCTGGAGGCAAAAGTAAAGGAACTGAGGCTGTCCTTGTTTGGGCACATCATGAGAAAGCAAGATTCTCTGGAAAAGAGAATAACACTGGGAAAGATGGAAGGCTGAAGGAAAAGAAGGAAACCAAATGCAAGAAGGATTGGTTCACTAAGGAAAGCCACTTGCTATAGGTTACAGGAGCTGAGCAGGGCTGTTGAGGACAGGACGTTTCTGGAGATCTCTCATTCACAGAATTGCCATAGGTTGGAGACAACGTGATGGCACGTAAGCACAACAGTCAATTAACTCTCCCTTTTTGATAGAAAGGATGTGTGCTGTTTTTACATTGTATATATCTTGCTCCTTAATATGCATAGTGGTATCCTATGCCCATCCCATGTCAGCAGTTCGAGACCTGAGTACTGCATGATGGAATGAGCTCCTGTCTTTGTCCCAGCTCCTGCCAACCTAGCAGTTCGAAAGCAAGAAATTGCAAGTAGATAAATAGGGACCACTTTGGTGGGAAGGTAAACAGCGTTCTGTGCTAAGTGATGCCTGCGACATGTCCATGGAAACATCTGCAGACACAGACAGCACTGGCTCTTTGGCTATAAACAGAGATGAGCACTGAACCCTAGAGTCGGATACAAATGGCTTTCGAGCAAGGGCAACCATTAGCTTTACCTTATCTCATGACCAATGTTGAAGTGAGCATTAACCCTGAGGCCAGTTGCAGATATGGTTACAATAATTCCCTCCCACAAAAATGGGACAGAAGTAAAGGTTTCCCTTGCTCAAAAGCCAGTTGTATCCAACTCTAGGGTTCAGTGCTCATTTCTGTTTCAAAGCCGAAGAGCCAACACTGTCTGCTTCTGCAAACATTTCCATGGTTGTGTGTCAGGCATGACTAGACACCAGAGTGCACAGAACGCTGTTTACCTTCCCCCGAAGTGGTCCCTATTTATCTACTTGCCATTTCTTGCTTTTGAACTGCTAGGTTTGCAGGAGCTAGCCTGGGACAGAGATGAGAACTCATTCTGTCCTGCAGTATTCATGTAACGGCTGCTGCTACAGATGCCACAAGGAAAAGGGGCATCCCCCCCTCTTTCTTCCTTGTTCACCAAGCTGCTGCTGCTGCCACCTGCTGGTGGTTCCAATAGAAGTGCTAGAAAAATGCGTGGGTTTTTTTTCCAAATCAAGTGGTTTGAAAATCATGAATTTTCAATGTTTTTTATGGAACCATGTGGGGCAAGTTACAAAACGTGAAATTCATGGTTTTCCGTGACATATGGCAACTCTAGTTGCAGAATAGTAGATGAATGGGACTAGATCTTGGACCCATCCTATAACTAAAGTAGGTTTCATAGCAGGATTGGAATATTCCTATTGAGTGCCTTTCTTAAAAATCCAAGCTGTACCAAGGGAGTCCTTCTTTTTACATCATGCTACAGCACCTGGGCCAAAGGGGAGTGGAAACAAGGATGTCCATTTGGTGACAAAAAACAAAATTGCTGTTGGAGTCATTCCGTGGGAGAGAGCTAACTGAATCAGCTATTATTTAGATGCAGCCCATATTGACACTGCCTAGGCTCTTTTAACCTTCAGCTGCTAAATCTGGATTTCAGCTGCCACACTGATGTCATTTCTATTAGCCAGGTCATTCAGTGGTGTTAGATTCAATGGAGGCAATTAGTCCAATTACAGGGCCAGCTAGGGTAGAAGAGATGTGAGCAAATGAGCTGTTTCAGATAAATTTGAAAGAGATTATTGTTGCTTCAAAATGGCTTGCAACAAGCAAAATAGAAGCATAAAGGCTTCAGAGAAAAGATAAAGGGCCTGATATGACCACTTGTGTGAATTCACTTTATTTTATGCCCTTGATAATGCTGACATTGGTTATATTACCTAATCAAAGGATAAAAATCTAAACATAGCTTGCCAGCCACTTGCTCTATATTGGTTTTAGGCCTCTATTATAATATTGGTCATTATTAGGATGCAAATTACACTTTTCTTGTAAATGATAGTATATGTATGGGTTCATTTATATCAGTGGTGCCCAAACTTTTTTTTTTTTGCAGGCCGGTTCCGCCCCCAACACACAGTAGGCTGCTCCCACTGCTGACAGTTTTGATGTTAGCAGTGGTGACGGCAGTGGCGATCGTCCTTTAACCGGGATGCTCCAAGCAACCTCTGGGTCGGTCCCATCCCCTCTGCAGCCTTTGCCAAAGCCAATTGCCTCATTGGGGAAATCTTCGGAGCCTCCTCTGTTTCAAAATCTGTGGTGCTGGAAAGGTAAACCTGGCGCACTGCAGTGACATCATCCCCATCACGCCAGGGGGCTCTCCTAGCACCGCATATTTTGAAACAGAGGAGGCTCCGAAGATTTCCCCAATGCAGTGATTGGCTTTGGAAAAGGCTGCAGAGGGGATGGGACCAAGCAAGAGGCTGATTGGAGCAGCCAGGACAAAGCATGATCACTGCCACCGCCACCAACATCACGCAATAGGGGCAGTCCACGGTGAGCCCAGGTGCTCGCCATGGGCCACATTAATGATATGCAGGGGCCTAATTGGGCCCACAGGCCGTATTTTGGGCACCCTTGATTTATATAGACAACATCTCCATTCTGGGATTACTGTAATAGATGTAAGTCACGATACCAGTGACCTTATCTGCAAGATGGACAAGAAATGGCTCAAAATCCTCTCTATTCCCATCCCATTTTAAAAATGGAACAGTTCACCCTAAAGAAGAGTTCAATAAGAACTGAAAACTTGCATATTGTTTCACAAATGTTGGTTGATTCCAATAAAGGGCACTATTTTACTGACCCTACCTGTTATCGCACCCTCCGGTGACCAGGGACCATGGCAAGGAGGCCGAGTTGGTTCACTAAGCTGCGCCTGTTTGAATCAGCATGCACATTCCCTCCTGCAGCTTTTACTGAGGCCTCTCACTACCTGTCCACCAGCTCCTGGGTGGAATTCCAATAACCAGGGAATCTGTGGATTTATGTTTGTAGCATGGAGACAGAGAGCTGGATATCAAATCGTAATGCCTGATAAACTGAGTTCCACTCTTTCCATATAGCAGCAAAGTTTTATTTAGCAAAGTATCTGAAAAAGACAAAGTACAGAATACAAAGAAAATACAGAGTTAGTCAAAGGTTCGCTGTAGCATAGCCCCGGCAAGACTAGCATCTCAGATATTTAGTCTCTTCTCAGAGATAGGGGCAAAGTCCTAACAAAACTTGAGGTCTCTAGTTAGGAGCCCAACTTCAGTGGCTTGGTGCAGCTCCTTGAATAAGAAAGTTGCTCCTCCTTGGAGGTTTGGTCAATATAAGGATGACCTATTAAAAAGGGCAACTCCCATATCAGATAAGAGATACCAATCAGAATTAACCACCAAATTAGATGAGGTTATCCAATGAAATCTGACCACTGATAAGAGACTCCAATCAGAGAGATCTGCTTCTACCACTCCTGTCAGGTAAGGTGGAGTGTAACCTGATTGGTTAAGGACCTGGGGGATTTCCAGGTACTCCTGGCTCCCCACCTTTGCACTGTCATTGACTCCAAGTAGCCTAAGATGGAGGCAGAAAGTAAAATAGATGCAGTTTGGTTCATCCAGATCATGACATCTGTATCTTCCAAAATGTATTTACAAATAATACTAATTTCATGATATCAATCAATCAATCAAATCTTTATTATGGTCCAAGACCAGCATAGAACACCAAAAGGAACAGAAGTTAAGATGTGGGTACTAAAATATATCAAGAGACAAGAATTAAAATGAGGGTGCTTAAAACGGACAATTTCTGCTCCAGCATAGAACATCAGAGGGAACAGAAGTTAAAGTGGGGGAATTAAAATGTATCAAGTGACAAAAGATAAAATGAGGTAGTTGTGTATTGAGGCACTATTGCAAATAGCCCAGGGAGCACTCTTGCAATAGGAAAATGGCAGTTTCCTGTTATCCTAATTAGAAGCCTTAAGTGGCACGAAATCCCCTGCAAAAGGGCGTGCTAAATATGCTAACCCAGGCCTATCATTGGTTACAGTTTTGGATCCTGCTCTCCACTGGTTACCTTCATATACCCACTTTACTGATTGGTTAGTTACATTTGTCTGGCGGGTCACTACCTTGTATCCAATAGCCACCGCTGGGAAGACACTATATAAGCCCCACGGACAAACAAGGGTGGGGTCGGACCGGATCTATACTTCCTACACCATACTAGCCTGGGTAGCGCTAAGCCTGGGTCCCTCCATTATGCTACAATTCTCGGTAGCTAGTTTATTGCCCATTGCCTGGTCTTTGATATTTCTTGTTATTTCTTGTTATTAATTGTATCTTTAATATTGTATTTTTTGATTATATTGTTGTTATGCTGTATTTTCTGAATTTTGTGTCTTTCATATTGTGTTTTTGAATTTTCTGTAAGCCACTTCGAGTTGTCCATTGGATTGAAGGAAGCAGGATATAAATAAAATATCATCATCATCATCATCATCATCATCATCATCATCATCATCATCATCATCATCATCATCATCATCATCATCATCATCATCATCATCATCATCATCATCATTATTATTATTATTATTAAAGGTCCGGAGGGACTGACCCATTAGGATTGTATAGCCATCTTGGGATCCGGAACACCTTGTAAGCTAATCTCTACCGACTGTTATAATAAAGCCTATTGCTGTTTGTTCATTGTTGTCCTGCATTCGTGCTTATAAGGGCCGGATCTAACATTGGTGACGAAGGTGGGATTGAAGAATGATGAGATGGCTGACCAAGTTCCCCTTTGGCTGCATCCATTCGATATCAATAAGCCTCACCTGTGGCCGTACTACGAAGTCCAGATGGAAAGCTACTTCACAGTAAGGAGGGTTGAGCCGGCATTGTGGAAGGCAAGGTTTTTGGCCCACTGCAGGCTAGAGGTTTTGGACATTGTTGCAAAACTTCTGCCGCCTGCCGTGCTCCAGCAAACCTCCTTACCAACCTTGCTACATACTTTGCGCAAGCATTTTCAGCGCATGTAGACTCTCTAGGGTAAAGAGTCACCCGGTCCAACTATGACCACATCCATTTTGTCCAAAGCATCCAGCCATCTCCGCGAAGACCACAGAAGTTCACCACTGGGAATGAGGGCACCAACACCAGGGTTGGTAGCACCATGCCAAGGATGTGGGAAACTTTCTGACTGACCTTGGACTGGACTGACTCCCCTTTGGATATACCCTATGGACTAGAGCACGGTGAGTAATTGCCCAGCTGTTAACTCACACATGTGGACACTAGAGATAAGAAGCCATCTCCCCCCCCTGGGGGGGGGGCTGTTTGCATTCCACTGCCGGAGTCTGGAAACAATACAGAGACTTACAAACTTAACCCTTGCTGGTCGTGCCTGTTCATTGCTTGCCGGGGCTTCAGAAGAGGGAGGGGGGACAGAACACATTTCCGTCTTCAGGTGGACTCCGGGTCTTTCCTCTCTGTCATGACCAATGAGGAGTACCACCACATTCCGCCTGACCTGCAGCCCAAACACAAGAGTCTTCCAGGCAAGTTAGTGGACTTACGGGGTTGCAACGTTCCAGTGCAGGGAATAGGGAACTTTGAGGTCCATTACAACTATGTCTACACAAGCCTACCCCTCGTTGTTGCGAAAGCAGGTAAGATTAACATTCTGGGAGCCCACTAGTTCAGGATGAGCCCCAAGCTTTGTTATTTCTGGGGGGGATTGTCCCAGGGGCCCCCTGGAAGCAATTCCTCCACAGAAGAACTTAATGCAGTATTTTCTCGACAAGCACATGTTGCGCATATGGACAGTGGATTTGCAAAAGGGACTGGACAGTCAGATGTGTTTTAATTGCAAGAACTTTTGTCGCCTGATGCCCTAGACTGTGAGAATCCTGACTTTTGGGACAAACTGGCCATTGTGTTGCTCAAAATGTCCGTGAACTTTTCCGCAGCTTCTAGTTCTGATCCATTACTGTCTGATGTTATTGTGTGGGTGGACATCGGGTGGCCGCCTCCTTCTTACAATTCGGAGGCTTGTGTGTATTATCAGGACCGTGACAAACTCTCAGTACAAGCTTAAGCTTGCAAGACAGTGGTTCCCTGTGGGTTGCAGGCCACATTACTTGAGCACTTGTTAAGCGGGTACCAGGATTTTCTTTGCTCCCAAGACATTATCTGTAGCTATTTTTGGTGGCTGGGAATCGAACACGCCATTGAGATTTGGGGATTACAATACCGTAGTAGGAGTACATCGGGTGCAGGAAGATACTCAGTCTCCCCAGCGGCGGGTAGTTCCTCGCCGTCCCCTGGGGTTGGAGGGGGGATTAGGGTCCCACAATCACCCCCTAACATAGATTGGCACAAGAAGGAATATGTGGGCTCGCAATCTCCGGGAAAATGGGAGTGATTGCGGGAGCACTCTCAGTTCCCAGGAAGGGAAGGGATGACCAAGGTTCTAATTGGCATGAGAAGGAATGCCAATGTGCGGGCTTGCAATCCCCGGGAAAATGGGAAGGGTTGTGGGAGCACTCTCAGTCCCCAGGAAAGGAAACGGATGACCAAGGTTCTATGGATCTCTGTACACTGGGGGAATGGGAGCTTTCCTCAGTGCGTGCTGGAGAGCATTCAACTAGTCCATTTAAAAAAGCAGTTTCAGGGGGTAGACCGGGAGCGGTCCACTCCTTAGAAGCCTCAGTTGCAGTAGTTAGTTTACACGGGGCACAAGCTAATAGTCCCGGGTTGTTTACTAAGTCTTAGGGCAAGTATTTGGAACATGGGGGTTCTTTGTATGCACCACACATGGGATCTCTCACAGCCAACGTAGCCCAGGTAGGGAAGGAGTTACGCACCTCACCAAAATGGTTTGATTCGGGTTTCACACACACTAAGCCTCCCTGGATGCAACGTCCTTTGATCACTCCGCGGAGCTCCAGCAAAAACCATTAACCTCAGTACAGAGGCAAGGAAGGAACAGACAGGGTTCCTGTTCACAAGATAGACACTCTTCAGGAGAGGATCCTATGTCTTGAGTTTTATCCGAGGCCCCTACTGAAAACGTAGGGGGGAGGAATGTTGTGTATTGAGGCACTATTGAAAGTAGCCCAGGGAGCACTCTTGCAATAGGAAAATGGCAGTTTCCCGCCATCTATATTAGAAGCCTTAAGTGGCGCGAAGTCCCCTGCAAAAGGGTGCGCTAATTATGCTAACCCAAGCCTATCATTGGTTACAGTTTTGGATCCTGCTCTTCATATATCCCCTATACTGATTGGTTAGTTATGTTTGTCTGGTGGATCGCTACCTTGTATCCAATAGTCACAGCCGGGAAGACACTATATAAGCCCCACAGACAAACAAGGGTGGGGCCGGACTGGATCTATACTTCCTACACCATACAGGTAGCCTGGAAAGCCTCCATTATGCTACAATTCTCGGTAGCTAGTTTGTTGCCCATTGCCGGGTAAACGTCCGGAGGGACTGACTCCGTTAGGATTGTATAGCCATCTCAGGATCCAGAACACCTTGTAAGCTAATCTCTACTGACTGTTATAATAAAGCCTGTTGCTGTTTGTTCATTTCTGTCCTGGACTCATGATTATAAGGGCTGGATCTAACAGAGGGGGCTTAAAAAGGAGCATTTCTGCACAGTGTTAAGGAGGAGTAAAATTAGTATATAGGTCACTAGTATTACAGTTATTGCTAACCTATGCTGTGGTGCAAGTATGGAAGCGCGGCGCCAAAATGGCCACCGCGCTCTTTGCGCCCCCCCCCCACCGGACGAAACCATCCGGGTAGTTAGGGGCGTGGCCAGCACCCTAATAAAAGGGCTGGCCACGAGGCAGCCGTGCTGCCATTTTGGCGAACCGACGGAGCGGAGAAGTTTTTCCTCCTTACCTCTGTCGCTCGTGTCTTCTTGAGGGAAGCCTTTTTCAGGCAGCTTTCTCTTTTGTTTTAGGCTTCCTAGCTACTTTTAGCCATGCCCTCGAAGAAGAAGGCAGCCGCGAACGTGGCTCGATCGGCGCGGAGGCGTCAGCCGGGTCGGAGGACCGCGACTGCGCCCGTTCCGCAGCCACCTCTAGCGGACTCCACCGGGAACGGTGGGATGGGATCGGTAGCTCCTTGGCCTGCTGCGTGGAGCATACCCGCGGCCCCGGACGGGGCCTCGGCCCTTGGCCCACAAACGACCACGGCCCCTGCAGTGGTTCGTGCGGTAGGGCTGTCTTGCCCGCGTGCGCAGTTCCCTATGGGGGGTGCGAGCCACGGAGGGTGGTTGTGTTCCCTGCCCTTACAGGGCGTTCCTACGGCTTCCCAGGGGCTGAGCATGGGCTCTTGGCCTTACTTGGCCCCTGGGGCTCAGGGACCTGGACAGGTGCCGGTGAATTATGGGCCGGTTGCCCAATTGCCCCCTGTCGGGGCCGGGCCCTATGTCGACGTGGAGGCCCTCCTTGCCCGTGTAGCGGCCCTTGAAGCATCCTTGGCGAGGGCCAACCAAACGGGGGTATCCCTAGGTTTTCAGGTACCCCCTTTGACCGCCGAACAACGGCTGGCAACGGGGCGGGTTGAGCCGCCCGAGGCGTGTGGGCCGGTCGTGGCCACTGCCTCGCGGCTCCCCACCCCACAGGTGCAGCAGTCTGGTGCTGGTTTGGCTCCGTCGACGAGCTCAGCTTCGGTCGTGAGCTCCGACGCCCCCAGCGGGCCGGAACCCCCGGTGGGGGTGGCCCGCGTGGGTGCAGCGGGTGAGTATGCAGTCCAAGTTAATGCACCCACACAACTGACTTCATTGGGGGGGACTGTTCAATGGCCTTGGCCTCGCTCGGGTGGCACGACGGCCCAATGGCCCCCGGCCCACCCAACGACTTTGCCCATAACACAGGGCTTGGGGCGGGGTGGTGCCCCCAATGTGCTGGGAAATGTGTTGGGAATCCCCGGGCTGGCTCAGGCTCATTTTACTCTACCCATAGTTCCCTCGGTGCCGGTGTTGGCTTTGCCAACGGCAGGGTATTCCTTGCCCGTGGGGGACCATTTGGCCCAGTCTACCAAGGAAAAGATTTGGAGGGGCGAGTACGTAGATATCTTCTCACTTCTAAATAGGGAGCCGACCAAGGAAGAGAGGGAAGGGCTGGACAAGAAGGATAAGGAGCAGGCACGTCGTCGTAAGCCGCCACGCACATGGGCAAATTGGCTGCCAGCGTACCTGATTTACATGGCCGTTTGCCTCAGGGCTAGGCCGGATTTGGCTATTCCCATGGTCCAATATCTGGACAACATTTGCCGGGCTATGGTTGACTTCCCGGGTCCGTCATGGCTGGCTTACGACGAAGAGTTTCGCATGAGAATTCCGTTGCACCCGGAGATGAGGTGGGATGAGCCCTGCCAGAAGCTGTGGCTTCTGTATATGACCCCCACGCGCCCGGCACCAGGGGAGAGATACCATTGTGGACATGCGGTCCAACTAGCGGCCCCAGTACAGGTACCCCGCCAAGCGGCGGGGCAGGGGGTTCCAGCCCGCCTGCTGTGCTGGACCTTCTTGTCCAATGGTTCTTGCAACAGGAAAAATTGCAAGTACAAGCATGAGTGCCCCTCTTGTTCTGGCCCCCATGCTGCCTCCGCCTGTCCCAGGCCGGGAGGATACAGGGGTAGGGGTAGGGGTGGACAAGGGTCAGGCAAGACTGCCATGGAAGGAGCGGGTTCACCAAAAGGCCCCCTCCCCAATTAATGTCGACATGCTGGAGCGTTGGCTCGCATTGTACCCGAGGAGAGCAGACGCTGTGTACCTCCTTCAGGGTTTTCAACTGGGTTTTCGTATTCCTTTCACGGGGGATAGGTCACCGCAGGATGCACCTAACCTTTTGTCACTTAGGGGAAGGGAGGAGGTGGCTGCCGCCAGCATTAATAAGGAGATTGCTGCAGGCAGGGTCGCCGGCCCTTTCCCTGCACCCCCGTTCCCCAACCTTAAAGTGTCTCCGCTAGGACTAGTGCCCAAGAAGTCCCCGGGCGAGTTCCGCCTGATTCACCATTTGTCCTACCCAGCCGGCCACTCGGTCAATGATGCTATCCCTGATGACCTTTGTTCTGTTAGGTATACATCCTTTGACCAGGCATTGCGCATGGTGCGCTCATGTGGCCCGGGTGCACTGTTGGCTAAGTGCGACATTAAGTCGGCGTTTCGCCTCTTGCCCGTGCACCCAGGTGACTTTGAGTTGCTGGGTTTCAAATTTCGGGGTGAATATTATTTTGACAAAGCCATGCCATTCGGC
This sequence comes from Bradypodion ventrale, assembly GCA_035047345.1. Lineage (NCBI taxonomy): Eukaryota > Metazoa > Chordata > Lepidosauria > Squamata > Chamaeleonidae > Bradypodion > Bradypodion ventrale. The sequence goes on from JAWDJE010000001.1 coordinate 270,077,365, forward strand.
TGTTCCATATCCTGCAGTGGGCATTTGTCCGTAGGTCAGGGTCTCGGTCTGTAGCCCATTACCTGGATGATTTTTTATTCGGGGGTGAACGGGGCTGGGACACGTGTACACGTCCCCTCAATACATTTCAGACGCTAATGGAGGAATTCGGTGTCCCTTTAGCGCCCGAAAAGACCGAAGGCCCGTCTGATAAGTTAATATTCCTGGGGGTGGAAATTGACACGGTAGCGCAGGCTTCTAGGTTGCCCGCAGACAAGGTGGCAAGGATAGTTGCCCTTATATCGGACTTAGTGGCTAAGCGCAAGGCATCCCTTCGGGAATTGCAGGTGCTACATGGCCACCTCAATTTCGCTTGCAGGGTGGTCGCACCTGGCAGGGCCTTTGCTCGGCGCTTGTGCGACGCCATGGCAGGCTTATCCAGGCCCCATCATAGGGTGAGACTGACACGGGGCATCAGGGCAGATCTGCACGTATGGCTCCAGTTTCTGAGGGAGTTCAATGGGGTATCATTTTGGAGGTCTGACCTCCTGGCTTCGCCCCAATTTCAAATTCAGTCTGATGCCTCGGGATCCCTGGGTTATGGGATGTACTTCAATGGGAAGTGGGCATGTGGTGGATGGCCACCAGCCTGGTCAGGTGCGGGTCGCCTGAGGGATCTCACATATTTGGAATTTTTTCCCATACTGGGGGCCTTGATGCTATGGGGTGAGGAGTGGGCCAACTCTGTGGTGCATTTCTGGTGTGACAATGCAGCTGTTGTCCACATTGTCAACTCACAGACCTCTAAATCTCCCAGGGTCATGGATCTTGTGCGCCAGTTTGTATTGCACAGCCTGCGCCTCAATGTACTGTTCAGAGCCAGGCATGTCCCGGGGGTGAATAATGATATTGCTGACGCTTTGTCCCGCCTGCAGATCTCCCGGTTCCGTGCCTTGGCTCCGGATGCGGAGGAATTTCCCTCGCCACTACCGCAGGAGATATGGACCATTGGCAAGGAGAGGTGAACTGGGCGATAGGCATGTCACTGGCGCCACGCACGCGTAAGGCGTATCACCACGCGTTGGTTTCATTTCGGACCTTTTGTTCCCAATATTGCTTGCCAGATACCTGGCCGATCCCAGTGGCCCACATCCTCCGTTTTATGGTTTACCTGCACGCCCAGGGCCTGGCACCACGCACCATTGCATCTAGGCTATCAGCGCTGGCTTTTATGGCCAAGGTAGGAGGTCATGCGGATAGTACCGCTGATTTTCGTGTGAGACATGTTTTGGAGGGGTGGGTGCGGGAACGTGGGCATTGCCTGGACGACCGTCACCCAATTTCCCCTGGGGTACTTACCCAACTGGCACGAGGCTGGCATGACCTATGTTTCGATAGGTATGAGGCAGCCCTCTTTCGTGCGGCTACAACGGTGGCCTTTTTTGGAGTGCTCCGCATCAGCGAGCTTGTGATGCTGTCTAAGGCGGATGCAAGTCGTAGGGCACTGGAACTCGAAGATGTCTATGTTTGCAATGATTGGGCTCAGTTGAGGATACACTCCTCTAAAACAGATCAGCATGGCGTAGGCAGTGGAGTAAGACTGCTACGATGTTCCTTGGCAGACATCTGTCCGGTTGGTGCCCTACAGGAGTTCCTTGCACTGCGTGGCACGCACCATGGCCCGTTTTTCTGTCACCAAGATGGGTCTCCCCTCACTAAATTTCAGTTTTGGAAGGTGACAGGGAAGGCACTGGCCAGAGTCGGCCTCCCTGGGGCCCGTTACGGCACCCATTCATTTAGAATTGGGGCGGCCTCTACTGCGGCTGCTTATGGGTACTCCGGGGCTGACATACGCAGCATGGGGAGGTGGGACTCACACTGTTTCCAGTTTTATGTTCGCCCACTCCCACCATGAGTACCTCCTGAGTCACCATGTATCTCTCCTTCCCTGTTTTTTCCCTTGACAGACCCTGGGTGTCGTATCACACCGGTGACAGTATGGCTGGTGGGCCATAGCTACGTGCACAGGGCAGCGCGTTACGCTGCGGCGACAGATTGGGGACCCCGACTGGGACTGGGTGCATACGCACATTTCACATGGCACGGTAAGCCCGGTATGTTGTGGCGGGAGCTTTTGCTATTCCTCTTTTCGTCGAGGAGTGCCGACCCGCCCGACATTCTGATCATACACCTTGGGGGTAATGACTTGGGTCAGGTCACTGGCTTATCGCTGAAGCATGCGATTTGCGCGGACCTCGCCTACTTACATTACGTATGGCCCGCCACAACCCTTGTTTGGTCAGATATGGTCCCACGGCACGCTTATCGGGGAGGCTTCGACCTCCAGGCCCTGGACCGCGCTCGGCGCATGGTAAACAGGGCGGTGGCCCGATTCCTTTTGACCAAGGGCTGGGGGCGGGTCAGTCATCATCCCGCCATTAGTTTGCAAAATTTTGGGCTTTATTCAGGGGATGGGGTCCATCTGTCACGAGGAGGTATGGACCTCCTGCTGGGTGATTGGCGAGCAGGCCTGTCGACCGAGCTGATGGTCTTGGGGGGGGGGCGTCGAGCCTTTATTGAAGCCTCTCCGGGTGGCGGGTAGCACTGGTAAGGTAAACATTTATGACCCACAGGTATCCGGCAGGTTCGCAATTGACTGGACAACACTAGATAGGCATAAGTTGTTTAAACGTTGTCCGGTCAATGACGAACCAGGCGAGGGGGTGATGGTTACCACTAGACAGCTGGAATCACCCCCTGATTTTACGGATACACGTCAGAGGGTGGGGTCATTAGTTAGATATTGACTACGGTCAACAATTTGTTTGTTGTCAACAAACAAATTGATACAAATAGATACATTGTAACAATTGCCGTTGGCAATTTTGGGTGGTACCTTACCAGTGTTACTTCGGCCTGCTTGCCTTAAGAATTATGATTGGTCGTTTTACCAATAGAAATTTATAATTCGGACTAGGGCTTGAATCAATAAATGTGGCCCATGCCGTTATCCACTTTCATTTGTGTCTGAGTCCATCATTGGGGGGGTGCGCCTGCAATGTTATTTGGTTGAAGCTCCTGCCAGGATTGTTCTTCTGATCTTACATGATGCAGCACAGAATCTGGCAGTGTTGTGGGTGGAGGTGGGTCTTTCATGTGATAGCAGCCAGTGGGTGTATGTGGTGTTTGTCCAGCCAGGATACTTGCAGAGCAGTGGAGATATGAACTTGTTCTGGATGTCTCTACAGAGAAGGCAGCTACATAGAACGTCACAGGGACATAGTCTCTCTGACATTGGTGCCCTTTGGAACTTTCCCTCAAGAACTGCAGAAGGGAGAGCCTGGCAGTGGGCTAGGGTAAATGCCCTGTGATAACTTGGTGTCTCAAGTTGGAACAGATATGGGGCTGGGGCAACAATGGGTCTCCAAGACTCTGGAGACTAATTTCATGCATAGAATACCGATTGCATTTCTTATACTTAGATTGCTATTTTTCATAATTGTGCTTTAGTGTGGTCTCCAGTCCTAAAAAATGTCCCTGCCAATGAAGTTTATAATTAACATTTCTAAGGGAAGAGAGGGCATTTTAAGGAATAGGAATCATACAAATGTGTTTTTAAAGAAACAAATAATATGATCTTACTAAGTGAATTTGGGTGCTAAGTAAAGGACAATCAGATACTTAGACACATAGAGATGCCTTAGAAAGAGGCAATGAAATCAGTTTGGAGCTGTAAGTATTTGATTTTTCACAGAAAGCAAAGTAATGCTTGTAATGATAAATATGACAAGGCAAAGCTATATTAGGACTCTAAATTATCTCTGATAAACAGTATCCCTACAAGATGATTTAACTGCAGTCTTCACATAATTGGGTTTGTCAATGGATAGTCTCCCGTTACATCTTTGGCTATGTGTTTCCTGTGGGCACAATATTAGAATATTAATATCGGTACTTTTTCAGTGACATTGCTATTGCAATGATGTAGATGTTCTTTCTTTATAACTGTTCCGAATATGATTTAAGCACTCTGTGGGAAATCCATATGCCACATGTTCAGGCTGTCCTTTTTCATGTGCATTCTTTAAGACCACCAGAATACATACAGAGAGAAAATCTGTATGTAGGTACTTATCTGAAGAATTGCTCTCATGTTTATACCTATGGTTTTCCCATTCCCTTTCTTGTACGTCAATAAGAATTAAAATGATTTAATGTCTGCATTCACCTGAAGTGCCACTCTCAGTTTGTCTGTGGTTTAACCTAGTTATTAAAGAGAATGCATATTCCCAAATAGTAACCCTTTTTCCTGGGATTGCTTTAAGGAAAAAGTGCCTCAACAATAAAACTTGCAAATTAAGTCCTTATTTGCCACTCATAAAATAAATCATGCTAAAGCCTAGATGTGTGGATGAAGGAAATCTTGTACTATAACAGACATATTTTCATGATTTGGAAGAGCATCTCTCTCTCTTTGAAAAAAATAGAGGGAACATGGTAAACATTAGAAGTGTGAATACTGTCTGTTCTGTGTGGGTTCCGTGAGCGCAATTGGTATACTGTCCCTGAGAGAACCCAGGTGATGAAGATCACCTCGTCACCACGGGTTCCCGAGGGGACAGAAATTGGGGAGTGGAATATTAGATAGAGTTTAATTCATCAATAGCTGATCTGACAGGCAGCTAAGGCAATGGAGAGCTAATGACTAACTCGCTAGGCATGTAATAGGTAATCTCGCGTTTGCGGATTCCTTAAAGCCCTAGTGTCAATGTTGGCCACTTGTTTACTCCCGATAACAAGGAACAATGTATGTCCCCGGTAGTTAATTAAGTTAGTTAATGAACTTCCCCTGGTGTAGACTTCCCCAATTAACTTGTGTAAACATGCTGTGTGAAGTCAGGATTCGCACTGTATCGCTATGCATATGCACGCAGCCAGAACGGCATAAATGCTTCTGATTTGTCATCATTAAACACTGTTCTTCACTCCATCTTGCCTCGTGTGTCTTTGCTTGACCAGTCTCCTCCGGGACCTACCGGCCGCTTCACAGCCCCGATCCAGCTTGTGCAACCCGTTTCGTGGCCCAGATCCAACAGTTCTGATTTGTGTCCAAATATTTGTCATGCAAATCACAACTAAGTCACCCTGAGCTAATCTGCAGGTGACCTGAACTGATTTGTTTTCATGTGGCTCTAGACATTTGGAAAATAAAGTGATATGGAAAATAAAGTGATATGTCAAAAATAAAGTGCTATTATTTGAGAGGGGGATGCTACATAATATTCTCAACTTTGGGAATTTGATGGGCCTTCAGTTATAGTAAAGGTAAAGGTCACACTTGGTCAAAAGCCAGTCATAGCTGACTCTAGAGTTCAGTGCTTATTTCTGTTTCAAAGCCAAAGAGCCAGCGCTGTCTGCTTCTGCAGATGTTTCCATGACTAGACACCAGAGCACATGGAATGCTGTTTACCTTCCCACCGAAGTGGTCCCTATTTATCTACTTGCAATTTCTTGCTTTTGAACTGCTAGGTTGGCAGGAACTGGGACAAAGACCGGAGCCCATTCCATCCTGCAGTACTCAGAAATTGAACTGCTGGCCTCCCGCCTTGCAGTCAGCATCTTAGCCACTTGAGTCACTGCAACGATGCAAAGATCCTGCTACTTTCCTTCCTTCTTCCTCTTACTCCTGGGAATGGTTTTTAGTCAAAATATGAGTTGAGGCTGGTGGAAGATGTCTGCTTAGTTCAATCATACCTCTATCTGCTTAGCCCAAATCAGAGTGTTAGATATTTTGCCTCCATTCTCTGTTACCTGTTACACCATTACACAGGTATTCATAGCAAGGGGTGAGGTACTCACCTGGTGTCAGTAACAAAGGAGAGGACACATGTAAAATTGAAGTAGAGGGTTTGAGTCACTGCACTCATCAGGTTGGTAGGAAACTGTTCATGTTAGAGCTGTTTCCAACCACAAAAATTAGAACCCCTTTCCAAGAAGAATGTAAGTTCTTTGCTGAGAGGGTCTCCCCAATGTTTGTCAAACAACTAGAAAGAAAGGAATTCAATTTACAAAGCAGAATAAGTGTGGAATGAGACACTTCTCTGAGCAGCTAAAATGAGAAAATGTTGATAGTGAAGGCTATCTCCCCTCCAATCAGACATCTGTTTTTTCCCAGTTAACAATAATATTGGAGATATTTTTCAAATATCTGGGAAATGTTGCAAGTTAGCCAAGAGGTCCCATGAGATTTTAAAGGGATCTTTCTCCAAAGAGATCTGTGAAGAAAGAAATCGCAGAGAGAGGATTTATTTTGCTCCTCCTTGGAGAGAATGAAAAACTGAAATATTCACTTCACTATGTACCTTCATATATACAAACTGTGGTATCCGCGAGCACAATTGGCATAACTGTCCCTGACAGAGGCTACACCGGTCGAGAAGGCTCCTGGTCACTGGCCTCTGCGGGAACAGAAATTGGGGAGTGGATTAATAGTCATAAGATTGATTCACCCATATCTGACCTGGCAGGCAGTTCGGCAGGAAAAGGTTGAATATCTAACTCGAGTTAGGAATTAGGTAATTCCACACTTGCAGATTAGCCCAAGCCCTAGCGCAAATAGTGGCCATGTTTACTCTTGTGCAAGCCATGAACAATGGATTTCCCCTGTCAGTATTTGCCTTAATTAATTAACTTCCCCAAGAGAGATTCCCAATTAACCCGGGTAAATGGGTGATGTGATTTTCTGTCAGATGACGATTCTATCACACGCTGCCTTGAATTCCTATATATGATGATGATTTTCCCTCAATAAACCACTGGTCTTCGCTCCATCTTGTCTCGCGTCTTCTTCTGACCAGTCTCCTCCGGGACCCAAGGGCCGCTTCACGGCCCCAATCCAACAACAAACCATGCTCTAAGTATTTTGAAAACTCCATGTTGCCACCTAAAAACAAAAACAAGAAAATTCTATAACATGACTAGTTGAAGAAACAATGTAGCACCCTCCCTTTGCAAAGCCTACATGCATAACAGTTGTTCAGGTAGAAGAGGAATAAATAGAGTCCAGCCATGTCAATCTGAGCCCTCTCCAGGGATCAGAAATTGATTTACAAGAGAGCTTTTGCTTTACTCTCAGCTGTCAAACTACTTCTGTTCTGGTGTTTCCTTCTTTTGCAACAGCAAGTGGCACAGAGTATTTTTGTTTAACACTCCAAATACAAGCTACAGTGATTTGCAACCTGAGCACAACTGAGGGCCTTTTTGAACTCCTCTATACCTGTTCTAGTAACCTACACATGTCCCTGCTTCCCCTCATTTGGTCACTTTATTTCTGAAGTTGGAACCTCATCTACAGCAGACATATTGTTAGATCACTACAAGATCAACGTTATGGTGTAGCTGAAGCTACCAAGTAACCTCACCATTGCTAGCAAGTAACCATTTTTATTTCCTGGCTGCCATCACTAGATATCTCTTTAGCTTTTGTTAAAGTAGGATCATGCTGTATGATACATTAAATGCATGGAGTATATTTATTTATTTATTTTATTTATCATTCACATTTGTAAATGCCGCCCACTCAGGCAGAACCCGACTCAGGGCGGCATTACAGCAACTCCAAAAAATACATAAAAACATTATAAAACCTTATAAAACCCACCCAATAAAAAACCCACCCAATAAGAAGAAACCGACATCCACCCCCATTTAAAACCCATATCCCACTCACCCGTCCCACCTACCACACAGAGGGAAAGAGAGAGAGTCTTATAAAAGCCAGCCGGCGGGGGCCATAGTCCCGTTCGGGCCCCACACCTGCCCTGCCAGCCAGGTCTTTACTCCTTTCCTGAAGGGCAGCAATTCACTTTGAAGTCTTAGATCTGTTGGTAGGAGGTTCCAGAGGATTGGTGCGGACACGGAGAAGGCCCTCCTTCGGGTGCTAGTCAAATGTGCACCCCTCGTTGATGGCACCACCAGAGAGCCTCTCCGGTCCGCTCTGGTTGGACGGGCAGTCACTCTTGGGACGATGCGGTCTCTAAGGTATCCTGGCCCCCTGCCATATAGGGCTTTAAAGGTCAAAACCAGCACCTTAAATTGCACCCGGAGACAAACTGGTAACCAGTGCAGCTCCCGAAGCAGCGGTGAGGCATGGGCATATCGCCCACACCCCATCACCACCCGGGCCGCCGCATTCTGGACCAGCTGCAGCCTCCGAATGGTCGTCAAGGGCAGCCCCATGTAGAGCGCATTACAATAATCTAGTCGGGAGGTAACCAGAGCATGAGTGACCATAAGCAAGGAGCCCCGGTCCAGGAGCGTGCGCAGTTGGCGAATCACCCGAAGTTGGGCAAAAGCCCCCCTGGCCACAGCTGCCACTTGTTCTTCCAGCAGGAGCCGTGAGTCCAGGAGGACCCCCAAGTTGCGCACTGGGTCTGTCTGGGGCAAAACAGCCCCATCCAGTACCAAAGATGGTAACTCCTTGGATAACGTGGGGCCCCTTATCCACAGCCACTCTGTCTTGCTGGGATTCAGCCGAAGCCCATTGGCCCCCATCCAGACCCCAATGGCCTCCAGGCATCCGGATAGGATTTCAACAGCATCACTGGGGTCCCCACGGGCCGAGATGTACAATTGAGTATCATCCGCGTACTGATGGTACCGCACCCCGTGGGAACGAATGATCTCACCCAGCGGCTTCATGTAGATGTTAAATAAGAGAGGAGAGAGCACAGATCCCTGAGGCACCCCATATTTGAGAAGCCTAGGGCTGGACCTCTCACTCTCTAACCACACCGACTGGGTGCGGCCCTCCAGAAATGAGGAAAACCAGGACAACACAGTGCCCTGGATCCCCAGTCCTTCGAGCCGTTCCAGCAGGATACCGTGGTCGACGGTATCGAAGGCCGCTGAGAGGTCAAGAAGAGCAAGGACGGATGGACAACCCCCGTCCCGCTCCCGCCAGAGATCATCCATCAGTGCGACCAATGCCGTCTCCGTTCCATATCCGGGCCTGAATCCCGATTGAAAGGGGTCTAGATAATCCGCTTCCTCCAGGACACTCTGCAGCTGGCGCGCCACCGCCTTCTCCAAAACCTTACCCAGAAAGGGCAGGTTGGAAACCGGCCTATAGTTGTTAAGGACAGCTGGGTCGAGGGACATTTTCTTCAGGAGGGGGCGCACCAAAGCATGTTTTAACTGTGCAGGAAATACCCCCTCCCGTAAAGATGCATTTACTATCCCCCCAACCCAGCCCCCTGTTACCCCCCTGGATGCTTTCACCAACCAGGTGGGACAAGGGTCCAGAAGACATGTAGTGGCACGAACATCTGCAAGGAGCCTGTCCACTTCCTCAGGGACAACAGGATCAAACCGATCCCAGATCGAACAGCAAGACTGTGCTCCGGCACCCCCCCGACCCTCCCCATCCACGCCAGGATTCAATCCTGAACGAATTCGATCGATTTTCTCCACCAGATGGTCAGCAAAGTCCTCAGCCGACCCCTGCCAACCGGGCACCGATCTCCCTCTACCGAGGAGGGACCTGGTTACCCGAAACAGGGCGGCTGGGCGGTTATCAGCGGAGGCAATAAGGGTGGTGAAGTATTGCCGCCTCACCACCCCCATCGCCACTAGGTAGGCCCTAATAGCGGCTCTAGCTAGTGTCCAATCGGAGTCATCCTGGGTCTTCACCCAGCGGCGCTCTAGGCGTCTCTTTGCCCATTTGAGTTCCCGTAGTTCCTCTGTGAACCACGGAGATGACCTAGTTCCCCGGGCGCGGAGAGGCCGCAGTGGCGCGATTTCATCCAAGGCAGCTATTGTCGTCCTATTCCATAGGTCGACGAGTGCCTCGGGTGAATCGTTTAGCCGATCCAGAGGTACATGCCCCAGTTCCCTCTGGAAACCATCTGGATCCATTAGTCGCCGAGGGCGGACCATTTTAATAGGCCCTGCCTCCCTACGATGAAGTGTCGCCCCCAGGAAGTCAAGAGTCACCAGATAGTGATCCGACCATGGCACAGGTGAGATGACTAAGTCCTGTAATCTCAGGTCACTCTGCCACCGCTCCGACAGGAAAACTAAGTCTGGCATGTGACCGCTGCCCCTGGTCGGACCCCGAACTACCTGAGTCAGGCCCATGGCTGCCATGGAAGCCATGAACTCCCTTGCCCCCTCAGAGGCCATCCCCAACGATGGCAAATTGAAGTCCCCCAGAACCATAAGCCTCGGGAACTCCAATGCCAGCATCGAGGCGGCCTCGAGGAGCTCAGGCAGGGCGTCCCTTACCCTGCAAGGGGGCAGGTACAGGAGCAAGATCCCCAACTGACCCTTGGGGCCCAACCGTAGAAGCAGGGCCTCACAACCAGACACTTGTGGAGCAGTGGCCCTAGCGACTCCCAAAGACTCCCTGGCAATAATGGCGACACCACCGCCCCTCCCCTCACCTCTAGGCTGGTGCCAAATACCGAACCCAGCTGGACACATGTCCGAAAGAGGTACTCCATCCTCAGGTGTCAGCCAGGTTTCGGTGATGCATGCCAGGTCGGCCCGCCCATCCTGAATGGCATCTTGAATCAGGGGGGCCTTATTGCAAACCGACCTGGCATTCACCAGCAGCAGCCTAAGGGCGGGGGCACTCTGGATCTGCTGCTCAGGACCCAGAGATGTACCTGCAGGGCTGGAATGAGGGACCGCACTTAAACATCGGACCCGCATTCCCCGAGTGCGGCCCGCCCCACGGTACCCGCCATACCGCCCCATGCCCGTCACAACACCTATATTAATCTCTAGAACCTCCCTAGACGGAATGCTGCCCCTCCTTCCTGGCTGGCAAGGCCAACACTCTCTCTTCCCTCCCCCTCCGCCATCCACCCCCAAATCCAGCACCGAACAAAATTTCCGGGCCTCCGGCGGCGCCTCTTCTTTATGCCCCCCAACAGGCAGGGTCCAAAGGGAGATGGGACACCCCTGCCTCCCATTCCCGGGCCGAATAGCGTGGGCCCCCGGGAAGAGGCAGCGCCTCTTTATCTCCCCGCCGGTGGCGGGGGCGGGGGGAGCGCGGCTGCGGCGGCGGCGCCCCTTTTTGGAGCCTCCCGGGCCACGGGAGGCTCCCTTTAACTCCCCGCCGGTGGCGGGGGCGGGGAGAGCGCGGCGGCGCTCTCCCCGCACTAACCAGCACTAAGTGTTTTCAAATTCACATAAAAGCACATGGGGCCTAATATGGATCAGACCATGGAGGTAGAATAAAACAGGAGATGACATGATGTCACAAACTTGAAGCCAACTAATCTGAAAGTCCACCATGTTAGTTGCCCCAAAACATTGGCTTATGGTGCTTTGATTTGTGGAGTCGTGAAAGTAGATCAGGGTTTCCCCTTTAATATCAGTGGGTGGGGGGTTGCGAGCCTCCTCTCTGCTGGCTGCCCTGGGGTTGGGAGGACAAAAGGGGTCTGTCTCCCCAACCCTCCTGAACCCAGGGGACCCAGCAGAGGGGATTCCCCCCAATACCCCATATTAAAGAGAAGAAACCAGGCGGTTTCTTCTCTTTAACAATGGAGTGTTGGGGGGTGGATTTGATCCCCTCTCCCTGGTCCCCTGGGTTTGGAAGGGTTGGGGGTACAAAAGGGGTCTGTCTCCCCAACCCTTCTGAACCCAGGGGACCCAGCGAAGAGGGGATCCCCCCTGACACACCATATTAAAGAGAAGAAACCAAGCAGTTTCTTCTCTTTAACAACGGAGTGTTGGGGAGTGGATTCAATTCCCTCTCCCTGGTCCTCTGGGTTTAGGAGGGTTGTGGGGACAAAGGGGGTCTGTTTCTTCTCTTTAACAATGGTGTTGGGTGGTGGGTTCAGGAGGGTTGGGGAGACAGGCCCATTTTGCCTCCCCAACCTTCCCAGACAGAGGAGACCCGGAAGAGGGGATCGATTCCACCCCCCAAAACACTTCATTTTTAAAGAGAAGAAACTGCTTGGTTTTTTTTCTCTTTAATAACAGGGTGTCCTGCAGGGGGATCCCCTCTCTGCCAGCTCCCCTAGCTCTGGAAGGGTTGGGGTGACAGACCCCTTTTGTCCCCCAACCCCCCCTAAACCCAGGGTACCTAGGAGAAGGGATCAAATCCACCCCCCTTCAACACAAGAAGCAATGTAAACAGTAGTCTGCTAATGTTATGGAGGTAATGTTTTGGGGTATCTAATATGGCGGCAGGCCACACCCACTCATACCTGTCAACCATGGCTCCAGACAATCCGGGACCTGCACACAATGGTTCTGTGCAAGTCGCATTCTACGCATGTGCAGAAGGCTTTTACGCTTGCGTAGAACGCGACTTGTGCAAAAGGGATGCACAGTACCTCTTTCCCCCCTGCTGCCAATTCTGGGGTTTTGGCAGCTGTGGGCTGGAAATGAAAATTGGGAAATCCTGGCCAATCTGGGAAGGTTGACAGGTATGCGCCCACTGGCTTCAAAGAACTTACGGCATGAAACCTGAAGTGCCATCTCCTGTTTTATTATACCTCCATGCATCAGACTCACTGCCTGCTAGTCATAGACCAGTGGTGCCCAAACCTTTTTTTTCATTGGCTGGTCCCACCCCCAACACACCACTGCAGGGGCCGGAGGTGGGCTGCTCCCATTGCTGACAGTTTTGACGTCAGAAGTGATGATGGTGGCAATCGCGCTTTGTCTGGGCTGCTCTGATCAGCCTCTGAGTTGGTCCCATCCCCTCTGTAGGCTTTGCCAAACCTGATCGCCGCATTGGGGAAATCTTCAGAACCTCCTCTGTTTCAAAAACAGCAGCGCTCAAAGGGTAAACCTGGCATGCTGCGGTGACATCATCCCGGGCATGCCAGGAGGCTCTCCTAGCACCACAGATTTTAAAACCGAGCAGGCTCCGAAGATTTCCCCAATGCAGCAATCAGCTTTGACAAAGGCAGAGGGGATGGGACCGAGCAAGAGGGTGCTCAGAACAGCCTGGACAAAGTGTGATTGCCGTCGCCACTGTTGCTGATGTCAGGTGTTGGGGCAGGTGGGGGTAGTCCGCGGTAAGCCTGGGTGCTCATGGCGGGCTGCATTAATAATATACAGGGGCCTAATTGGGCCCACGGACTGTAGTTTGGGAGCCCCTGTCATAGACGTTTAAACATTTCTCATTTAGTTTTCGTCAAGTGAATATGACCTCCCCCCTTCCACAGTGACTTGAAATGAAGGGGGGGGGACTCAATTGGTGTAAGTTAACAAAATGTTCTTTTAATTAAAAATGTAAAGCTTCACATCCAGGATGCAATTTACTGCTCTTTTCTCAGCTGAAAAGTGACTTCAGGGATGTGGTAAGCAGCTGAGGCTGGTGTCTCCAATTTATAGGCATGGTGAATCCTCTGTAGATTTTAGTATGAACTATAAAAGAGGTATTCGAGGTGCTGAGTCCCCCCCCCAAAAAAAAGTACAACACCTAGAAACGTTTAAAGAACAAAGCCATAGGTTGGATTCACTGCTGCTGTGAAATCAGAATCACCCGTCTCCACTGATCAATAAACAGAAACCAAATCTAATTCTGAGTCCCAACTATAGTAGACCAATTGAATCAATGGAAATTACATACATAAATAAGTTTCCTTCATTCAATTAGTCTATTCTGGTTAGGACTAACAGTTGGAGTCAGCTGAGATAAAGTGCCAGAGGGATATCATGCCATAATATGATTTTTTAAAATATATATATACTGTACAGTATATACAAGCTAAATGTTAACACCATTAATTTGGTGTCTTGCACGGAAGACATAGAAGGAGTCGCAGTAAGGACTAACACAGGTTTATTGGTTGATGATCAGGAAGAACATGTGGTAATGGCGGAGGTACATCACATTATATACAGTAGTACAATACATTTGAATCTTGCTGCATGGTAGCTCATTGGTTGCTACCGGTGTGACGTCGTCCCAAGTCACGCCCCTCTTCTGTAGTTGTTTGATGGTGCAGGAGAGTTCCCGCGGCTGCCGGTGATTTGAGGAATGAGAAACATGTGAGTTGAACGCTCGCAGCTGCCCTCTATGGGCAGCTAACTCGCGTTCCTTTAACAGCTGTGCTACATTGTAATTGTGGTCAGGTTACATTCATACATTTCTTAAAGCAACATTGTACATACATAACATCCCTCCCCCCTAGGATGGGATGAAGTCCCTCAACCATTGTGGCTTGCCGCACGTGCGCCTGGGGCGTGCGGCCGCTTGACTTAACACCGGGGAGCCGGAGGCTCCTGGTTCCGCGGAGTCCTGTCCTACAATGGAAAGGGGGGACTCATTAGTTGCTCGGTGTGGAGTCTGCGGTAACCTTGCATTGGGGGACGGGAATGGAATGAACAGTTGGGAAGTGAACCCCTGCCTACCGTTTGAGGAACTTGGGGTCCCCCCCAGTACGAATCTCAGGACCGACGAAGAGGCCCTCGTGGCCACGCTACCCCCCCCCCCCCGTTACCTGCCCGGGAGTTCTGCAGACTGTGGTGGGCGGACTCCCCCCTGTTGCCTGTCTTGGGGGTGTTTGTCTCCGGGGGGCTGGAGCTATGGTATATTCTAAAACAAAAGGGCTGGGGGGACTGGAAGTACCAGGGGCTGAACTGAAACCCCTCTTCTCGCAAGGACGGGTGGGGGACCACTCCGCGACACCCCCCTGGTACTGCAACTCATAATCAACTTCATCCCTCTACTCCAAGGCATCCTCCTCTGCGGCTGAGAACCGAGGATATGCATTTGTATCCGCGTTTCAAATGTATTGTACTACTGTATATAATGTGATGTACCTCCGCCATTACCACATGTTCATCCTGATCATCAACCAATAAACCTGTGTTAGTCCTTACTGCGACTCCTTCTATGTCTTCCGTGCAAGACACCAAATTGGCGACGAGGATGGGATACATGGCGAATCCCAAGGTCAAGCCGTACCAGTTCGATGTCGGCGAGCCCGAACAATGGGAGCTCTACGAGTGCCAGTTTCAGCACGTGATGGAAGCCGCGGGCATCGACGACGACGCAAAAATGCGCTCCCACTTCTTGGCCCAGGTTGGACCGGCCACGCTGCATATCCGTTTCTCTCAATAAACGTCTTGAACTCTGCGGACGTGAAGGTACTAACGTTATCGCTAACCAGGACGTCTGGCAGGCCGAAGCAGGCAAAAAGCTTGCGCAACTGTTTAATGGTTGCCGCAGAGGAAGTGCTGTTCATGGGGATTACCTCCAACCACTTGGAGTAGGAGTCGACTACCAGCAGAAACATGGACCCGCGGAAAGGGCCAGCGAAGTAGACATGAATCCGGGACCATGGCCCGCGGGCCGTGTCCCATTCCCTATGGGGTAACTGGGACTCCTCGGGCCGAGAGCTCTGGCAGCTCTCACACGTGCCCACTAAACGTTCTATATCCCTGTCTATCTGGGGCCACCAAAAGAAACTCCTGGCCAGAGCCTTGGAGCGCACGATCCCGGGGTGACTGGTATGCAGTAGCTTCAGTACCTTAGCCCTCAGCTTCTCTGGGATGACTACCCGTTGGCCCCAGAGTAGACAGCCCCTTTCCAGGGAAAGTTCCACTCTGCGCCTGAAAAATGGCTTGAAATGCTCCTCGGGGGGAGTAGTGGGCCACCCTTTCCTAACCCAGGAACTAACTAGGGCCAGTATCTTGTCGGCTGCCGTGGCCTTGGCGAGGTCGGCCGGGACGATGGGGGGTGAGTCGAGGGACTCGATCAGCAGGACTTGGTGATCCTGCTCCACCTCGCATGCGGGATCCCCTAAACTAGGGAGGGGAGATCGGGACAGTGCGTCCGCATGGGAGATCTCTTTCCCTGGGCGATAGACCAGCTCATACTGGTAGGCGTTGAGGAAAATGGCCCAACGCAGCATCCTGGGGGATAGAATTTGCGGGGTGGGTTTGCCGGTAGTGTGATCCGTCACTACTGTAAACTTGCGGCCGTATAGGAAATCGTGGAACTTCTTTGTTCCCGCGATTATGGCCAGGGCCTCCCTATCTGTTTGCGCGTAATTGCGCTCGGCTTTCGAGAGGGACCTTGAGTAGTACGCCACCGGGGCTTCCCTCCCGCTCTCCAACACGTGGCACAGAACCGCCCCCACCCCCACTGGGGACGCATCACAGACTAAAACCACTGGTTTTTTCGGATTGAAGTGGGTCAGGACAGCATCCGAGGATAGGAGTGACTTAAGCTCCTTGAACGCTTTCTCCTGCCTGTCCCCCCACCGCCAAGCCGCGTCCTTTTTAAGTAACCCGTGCAGTGGCTCTGCAACCGATGCCTTCCGAGGCAGGAAGGAATGATAGAAATTTAGGAGCCCTAGAAATGACTGCAGCTCCGGTTTCGCGGTGGGGCGAGGGGCGTTTTTTACAGCCGCAACCTTGGACTCAGAGGATTTGATCCCGTCCGGGGTTACCTTAAAACCTAGAAACTCGACCTCCTTTGCAAAGAATACACATTTGTCCCTCCTCAATCGAAGTCCTGCCCTCTCGAACACTGAGAGGACCCCATCTAGCCTGTTTGCTAACTCTAATTTGCTCCCCGCCGTTATCAACACATCGTCGAAGTACGGGAGGACGCCTGGAAGCCCCTTTAAAAGGCGTTCCATGAGGGACTGGAAAATTCCGGGGGCCGAATTCATGCCAAACTGAAGGCGCGTTACCTTAAACGCCCCCTTGTGCGTCACGATCGTTTGCGCGGCGGCAGCAGCCGGCGTTACAGAGAGCTGCTGATATGCCTGGGCCAGATCCAGCTTGTTAAAACACCTCCCCCCATGTAACATGGCCAGCAAGTGGCTGACCACGGGCACCAGATATGCATTTGGCCGAATGGCCTTATTGATCGTACATTTATAGTCCGCACAAATCCTGACCTCCCCGTTTGACTTAAGGGCTGTAACAATCGGCGTTTCCCACTCCGCCGAATCAACTGGAACCAAAATCCCCTGCCCCACCAATTTGTCCAGTTCCGCCTCGATCTTGTCCTTGAGGGCGAAGGGCACTCTCCTTGGCTTGAGGCGGATGGGCCGGATTTCTGGGTCCAGCTCAAAGGAGACCGGGGGGCCCTTGTATTTCCCGAGCCCCTTCTTGAAAACGTCCGGGTGTGCATTGCACACGTCCCGCATTGGGTCAGTCTCGATGGCGTTAATGCCGGACAGTTCGATTCCCAGGGGAGCAAACCACTGCGTTCCCAAAAGGCAGCACCTCCCCCCTTGAGGACCACTAGGGGCAATTTCTCGGAGTAGTTCTTGAACTTCACCTTGAAGTTCCCCACCCCCAACACTGGGATCCCATTTCCCTGCACGTCCCGTAGGTGTGACTTCATGGCCCGCAGCTTGGGCTGCTTATCTGGGGGAATACGCATAAACTCTTTTTGGGACAGGATGGAATAAGATGACCCCGAGTCTATTTCCATCCTCACTGGGAACCCCTGCAACAGTACCTCTACGAAAAACCGCCGGTGCTCCAGGCCCACGCGGTTCACGCCTTCCTCACTATAGTTGGCTGAGACCTTCCTGGTGCCGGCCGCCTTTCGTTGGTGCGTTTGGGGATGGCTGGAACTGCCCCTGTCCTCGACTCGCCCGCGCCTGCATACCCGGGCGATGTGTCCTTTTCGGCCACAGTTGTGACACTCGGCCTTTCGGAACGGACACCTCGTGCGGTCGTGGGACGCCCCACAACCGTCGCAGCGGTGGTCCTGCCGCTCGCAGGTCTGTTGCTTCTCTCCTCGTTTCTTGATCCTCTGGACGTCGTCGTCCTCGCTGGAGCAGGGGTCCGCCATCGTGGACGACTCCTCGGACGGCGTTGGTGTGCCGGCGGGCGGCTTGGGGGCCCGCCAGGCCATCTTCGCTGATGTCCGCCGGGCCGCCTGCACTGGTGACTTGGCCCTTTCGGACGTGGCCCCTCGGGACTTGAACACCCTGACTCCGCTTCTGGCTGCCTTGGCTGCTTGGGCCTCCCGCAGTACCTCGTTGAACGTGAGGCGGTGGTCGCGGGTCATCAGCTTCTTCTGGAGCTCCTCGTCCCTCAGACCACACAACATGCGGTCTCGGAGGGCCTGGTCCAGGTCATCCCACTGGCAGTGCACCGCTGCAAGCCTGAGGGCCGCCGCGTAGGCAGACACGGATTCGCCCGGTTGCTGGTCTCACCTGTGGAACGCGACCCGGGCTGGGAAGATCGAGACGGGCGGCTGGAAGTGCTCGCCCAACCTCTCCAGGATGCGGTCGATGGGCACCTCGTCCACCTTCCGGGGGGCCACCAGGGTCATCAGGATATGCAGCGTGGCCGGTCCCACCTGGGCCAAGAAGTGGGAGCGCATTTTTGCGTCGTCGTCGACGCCCGCGGCTTCCATCACGTGCTGAAACTGGCACTCGTAGAGCTCCCATTGTTCGGGCTCGCCGACATCGAACTGGTACGGCTTGACCTTGGGATTCACCATGTATCCCATCCTCGTCGCCAATTTGGTGTCTTGCACGGAAGACATAGAAGGAGTCGCAGTAAGGACTAACACAGGTTTATTGGTTGATGATCAGGATGAACATGTGGTAATAGCGGAGGTACATCACATTATATACAGTAGTACAATACATTTGAATCTTGCTGCACGGTAGCTCATTGGTTGCTACCGGCGTGACATCGTCCCAAGTCACACCCCTCTTCTGTAGTTGTTTGATGGTGCGGGAGAGTTCCCGCGGCTGCCGGTGATTTGAGGAATGAGAACCATGTGAGTTGAACGCTCGCAGCTGCCCTCTATGGGCAGCTAACTCGCGTTCCTTTAACAGCTGTGCTACATTGTAATTGTGGTCAGGTTACATTCATACATTTCTTAAAGCAACATTGTACATACATAACAATTAAACTAACTTTAAATCTTACAATCTATGTTATGTACCTTTGAAATCCCTGTGCTCTCTCAAATGGCTAGTCAAGCAGGTTCTTAGAATCAGCCTGGTTGACAAAGCTGAAATTAGCACTTCCTTGCCTTCAATTAAATAAATCATGGTGGGGGGAAATGTTTTTGTTTTTTTAAATTTCACTTTGGTTCCCCCCCTCCCCCTACTTTTCATTTTTATGTTTTTCAGTCATGGGTCTTTAACATGAAAATGAATGCCTATGGGGGGTAATTTTTTTCAAGTTTACCCATTATTTCTGGCACTAGTCCAAATTAAGCCCTAGAGAACCCTTAAAAACTGTTCCAAAAAAGCAGAAAGGTTATGCAACAGAGAAGCATGTCCAAAATCAAGCAACAGTAACAACAAAAGTAACAACAAAGAAAAATCATCATCTGCAAAAGCATTCTCACTCACACACCAACCAATTCAGAAAGCAATAAAGTAAACACAACTTGGAAAATGAAAATAACAATAACAATAGCAGTTCAGTGTCATCCACACAGTACATCAGAAGACCTCTGGGCCTGGGCAGCAGCAGCAGCAGCAGCAGCACCACCACCACCACCACCACAACCACCACCACCACAAAACAACAACAGAGAAACAGCCAGCCACTACCTGGCACACAGCAAACTCTGAACAACAATAACAAATCAAAGCAGTCTACCTTTTCCCCAAGATACATCTTTAATACAAGAAATACATGAAATATTAGTCAAATAGCAATTAATTTTTTTCTTCACTTTGCACATTTAACAAAGCACATTTAACAAAGCAAGTTCAATAAGTCTCCTCCTTTCTGGACCTCAGAAAGTACCTTTTTTCTTCCTTGCTTTCTTTCTTTGTTCTTATCAGAGCATTGCACAATTAGATTATTTTTAACCAGAAGTGTGCTACTCCAATAGCATTATATTTGCCACTTATTAGATCTTCTGTTGTACACGTGATTGGGGCATAAATTGCATGCACATAAATGCTGCATTGATTGAATTTATCCACATTTGCAGAAAGAATGTCCTGTAGTCATGTTTTACATGATTATTCTTTGCTCTTCCTTCTTCATTTCAAAGTGTATTATGTGATTTCCAGATGGTCCAGCCAGAATCTTGTCCTGGTGCAAGAGACTCTTTGGCATTCGCCCATTTGGCAAGATGTATTCTTTTTAGAGGGCTTTTTAGATGTCTGCAGTGGCTCAAGTGGCGGAAGGTCAGCAGTTCGATTCCCGAGTAATGCAGGACGGAGTGAGCTCCCGTCTTTGTCCCCAGCTCCTGCCAACCTAGCAGTTCGAAAGCAAGAAATTGCAAGTAGATAAATAGGGACCACTTCGGTGGGAAGGTAAATAGTGTTCCGTGCGCTCCGGTGTCTAGTCATGCCTGCCACATGACCATGGAAACGTCTGCAGAAGCAGACAATGTTGGCTCTTCGGCTTGGAAACAGAGATGAGCACTGCACTCTAGAGTTGGATACGACTGGCTTTTGAGCAATGGAAACCTTTTCCTTTACTTTACTATTCTTTTTTTGCTTCCCACAGGTTTAGTCTAATGGCCTCTTCTGTTTTAATAGTTAGAGCTTGAGATTGTGCAGAAAACATTTCCTCTCTTTTTACCATTGGTTGGGAGTTGGTGTTCATGAAGTCAGTTGGTTTGGTGCTGCCTTACCTTCTTCCATTCATTATTTACTATCACCTTTCATCATACGTCCAGAAGGGCAATGGCAGCTGAAGAATATCTGGTCGCTGGGAAAGGAAATTGGGAAGATAAAGCGGGCTAGTTAGAGATGAATCAACCCCAGGCTGGGGGAAAATAGAGTAAGGCAAACAAGCCAGGGCAGACAGAAGACAAGTTAGATACCCAGAGTCAATACACATAGACCCCGAGATTAGGGCAGGAACAATGGGTTTTGCCAGCCCAAGGCAATTAACTGCGGGCTGTCCATTAACCACAGGGCAACTTCCAAGAGCTGACATTGTAGCTGATCACTGAAAAATGCCACGTATGCAAGCCTTCTGTATAGGGGTGGCATGAGTGCCCTAGGCATGTGTCACAAACCCCAAGGCAGGGTAATAAATATGTACCCCCAACTCTAGTCGGGGCTGGACTTCACTGCACGGCTATCTCCATGTGTCTTCCAACCAGCCAGCCATTCCAACAGGCAGCCAGTAATAACCCTGCATGATTCATTAAAAGTTACTTCCATGTGTTTGGCATGAGTTGATTTATACTGTACACCGCTAGCATATTCTGCTGCAGAGTAACACAGGGAGAAAGGAAGAGCCTTGTGCCAATGTAAGATCCTTTGCACCCACAGGAGTTTTGTGTTTCAGAACATGAAACAGAACATGGTAGACACAGCAGTCTGTATCCTGTTCACAGTTTATATTTATGCAGAGCTAAAAAGATGTCAATTATGTGAAACTACAGTGATCTATACTGCCACCACCTGATCACATCACCATGGCAACTTGCAGAACTGGATTTCTGCAGTGAATGTTGTTTTCTGAGTTGCAACAACTAAACAATGCTAATTCTTGTAATGAAAATAATAAATCTGACTAGATTGGTGTTTGTCCCTGGGGGGAAAACAGAGGAAACATCTGAGAGATCCTGCAAAGTTTCCTGTGAGAAAAAAAAAATACATACATACTGTACTGAAATCTTGCTGTAAGGAGAAAAGAGTGTCCTCCACCCTTAGTTTCTCACCAAGAGCAAGAGGCTGTGTGATATATGTCTCTTAATACTTGGCCTGCTAGCTGTACAGCACATTACTGTACTGCAGCTTGGAAAATACCAGGGCATTTGTCATAATAGACAGGCTGGAAAAAAAACCCCAAACAAATACATATATATATTATGGCATTTTTATGACTTACAGATTTACTTCATTGTGAACTTTTATTAATCCATGAAGTCATTAACTGAAGTTAATTTGTTAGTCTAAAAGATGCCACACACTTTTTTCTCATTTTGTTTTCTTTTTGTTTTGGTTCTTCTTCTTCCATATCCAGGCCAGACATGAAACTGCCGAAATGAAGCCACGATTGGGGAGTTCATTGTTTAGTTCCTGTTGTAATGTGGCACCCTGCTGTGCTGGAATAAAGACACGTGGAGCCTGAGATATCGTGGTCCAGCCTCGAATTGAGGAGGGCAAAGACATTTTATTACCCTGCCTATGGGCAGAGCGACTCTGAGATGGTGAACGCCCCTAGGTTACAGATTGGCTCTTTTGCTAAGCATATTCTACATCACATCTACACTATAGGAAAAGGGTTTTACTCTAATTGAAAGTAGCATCTGTTTCCCTGGCTCTAACTGACCTACTTAACTCAGGGAAACATCTTGTGGCTATTGTCTACCTTAACTCAGGGAAGCATATTGTGGCCATTGCTTATGCAAAGACCAGGATTTTGCCAAGTCAGTCAGGGAGCAGCTAAGGAATGTGTATTCCAATCTTATCTACCTCTCCAGAGAGACCCATGCTTTTGCGTTCGGAAGTCTTGCCCTGACTCATGCCTCGGCTGTGGCCAGTGAATGAACCTCTCGGGAGGGGAATGATTAATATTAAATAATTCCCACTTACGCAGGCAATCCACATTTCTCCCTTTTTATTCCTTTAATGCTGCCTGACTGAGGGCAAGTGGTATGCTAAGCTTCCTGTGAAGCCTTCCAATGCGATAGGCAAAGAGTCTCCCATTTGCATTAATTGCTGGATCTGATCCTTGCTGAAAGGGACAACTATTTTTGCTAAGTCATAGCCTGAAATATCTCTGGCTCTAAATCTTCCTCTGTGAATTATTATGGCAACTAATTCCTGTGGTGGCACAATGTTTCTGGAGGGGGTATTCAGTAAATACACCCACTCCATTATCCTCGCCCTGCCTTTTGAATCAGTGCCTAATGCTCCTGCAAAAAGGCTTCCTGTTCTGGCTATGTACAGATTCAGGATTGGGGCCAATGGCCCTTCTTCGATCCTATCCACCCATTGACCGCTAAGGATCCTATTTACAGCTGCTAATGCTAGTCTCACTTCCCTGCTAATTTGTATCTGGTCACTGGGCTGTTTCGCTTGGGTTAACAGGGCAAAGAGCGGCTTTAAAAGGTCGGTGTCTATTAATGTTCCCCAATTAATGTTCCCCAAAATTTGCTGAAGTTCTATAAGCGTGACTGCGCCTTTAATATTGATCTGTGGCAGCACTGGTGCTGCAAAAGATCACAAAAGTCTGTGCCCTAAGTATGAATAAGGTTCTGACTTTTGTACTTTCTCGGGCGCTATTACTAAACCCTTTCCCCCTAATGTGCTCTGGCGGTCACAAAATACTTCGCTGCCTATTTTTGGAGCTGCAATCAATATGTCGTCAATGAAATGGCAAACTAAGACTTTGGGGTACAGTTCCCTAAATTTGGCAACTGCTTGGTGTACATATATTTGGCACAAGATCAGGGAGTTGAGCATCCCCTGTAGCAAAAATTTCCACGCAAACCTTTGGGTAGGTTCCCTGTGGTTGGTGGCTGGCACCATGAAAGCAAACCTTTCTCTGTCCCTTGGGTCTAGGGGATCATGTAAAAGCAGTCCTTAAGGTCTACAATTAAGATCTCCCACCCCTCAGGAATCATATTTGGGTTCGGCACACCACACTGGAGTGGCCCCATTGGCTGAATGCATTTATTAATTTCTCTTAAATCATGGAGAAGTCTCCACTTTCTGGACTTCTTTTTTATGACAAATATAGGTGAGTTCCAAGGGCTTGTAGATGGCTCAATATGACCTGAAATTAGCTGCTCTTTAACAAGCTGCTTTAATGCCTCTAATTTCCCCCCCACAATCGGCCACTGCTCGACCCATACTGGCTCATGGGTTAACCATTTGAGCGGAAGGGCCATGCTTTACTCGAAAGTAAGCTTTACCCAAAAGTAAGGGTTGCTCGATACTGGTGTAAGATGTCTCTTCCCCAGAGATTGACAAGGACATCTAGTATATGCAGGCGAACTACCGCTTTCCCATCTGCTCTGGGGATAGAGACATCCACCCAGTTTCGACTCCTGCTAGCCTCCTGGATCCCTCCTACTCCCCACACATCTGAAACTGCCTCTATGGCCCACTCCTTGGGCCAGAATTTATTGCCTAATACACTCACATCGGCCCCTGTGTCAAGAAGCCCATCGAAAGGCACCCCATTCAAAAATACCTTAATCACAGGGCGCTGCTTCCACTCTATGTTCTGTTCCACTCTGCTATGATTTGATATCCTCCTACTGCCCTCTCCTCATTCTGGTGGTCTGTTGACCCGAATCCTGCGTCTCCTCTGACTACCTTTTTACCCCCACCTGGCAGATGATAAGGAACCATAATCAATTGCACTATTGAATCCCCTTTGCTAATTATCTGGGGCAGCTGTGTCCACAGCTGGATTTTAATGATGCTGGTGTAAACAGAGTCTATGACTCCTGGGATCACAAAGATTCCTTTTTTTCCTGTGCTACTTCGAGGCAAGACAAGTCCCACTGTGCCTTTTGTACTGGGAGTCAATTAAGACTACCACACCTGGCAGGTCGCATGCAATGTCTGCCTGGCACTCAAGGTCCAATCCTGCACTGCCCCTGGTCTCTGCCTGTGTCTCGGAGATGCTTGGGGTAATTATTGCTGGGATGTTTCCCCTGGTGCTGCCAGAGCAGGGACTGCCTCTATTTGGACTGGGGCTAGAGACAAGCCCGTAGTCTGGTTTCCCGAATTCGGACATTGCCTGGCCCGATGAAAGTTGTTGTGGCATCATGGGCATTGGGTCGTGGGCTTATCCAGATGGCCCTTTGAAGAGCTGGTCAGGCCACAGCCTCTGAAGTTCGGCAAGTACTGCAGCCGGCAATTCTATCTTGTGAAGCTCCTCTTCCACCATGAGCTGAAATGGACTCTTGGGAACTCGGTGTGTGTGTGCCTGGTCCCCCTGAGCCCCCACCCGCTTCCACAGCTCCTGCAGTGGCTGTAGAAGGGGAATCCTCTATGCCCCCATGCCTGAATTGGATGGTCGGGTAAAGACGCTGGGGCGCTGGTGGCTCCTCATACGCTGGTGGTTTCTGCGTTTCTACCCAGGCTGGACGTAAGACTGAAATTTTTTGCTGACATTTGCTCCAAGTCCCAATGATTTTGGCAGGTGCTCGGGGCTCCTCTTGCAGACATTTCCCTACTTTCTCCCACACACCCATGTCCATCGTTCCTGATTCTGGGTAGAACAAGCAGGTACACAATCAAATCCGCTAGCTCTCCTTTCCCTAGCTCTATCTTGAGCTGCCTGGCCAGGCCTTTGAGCTCACGTGTGTGCGCTTGCTGCCTAATGGATGAATTAGCCCCCATACTGCCCCTTGAAATCCCCGAAGTTACCCTCCATGGGATGAGTTGGCACGCCGTCTAGCAGGATGGCCCTGGGCAAGTGTACTGGACAATGGACTAGCGAGCATTGCGGTGGTCTGCTGTTTGCTGTTGTCAGAATTTTGGGAGCGTTGCGGCAGTCTGCCATTTGCTGTCATCTCTGCTGCTGTGGAGGATCGAGCACTGACTTGCCCTGGCTATGGAATGTATCCGCCCCATTTGCCAGTAGCTTGCCTGAGCATGTGATTGTCTGCGGCTCAGTGTCTACGCTAGCTGCGTTGGCGTGGCTTCAGATAAGAATCACGTCAGGGGTCACCACTATGTTGTAATGTGGCACCCTGCTGTGCTGGAATAAAGACACGCAGAGCCTGAGATATCGTTGTCCAGCCTCGAATTGAGGAGGGCAAAGACATTTTATTACCCTTCCTATGGGCGGAGCGACTCTGAGATGGTCAACGCCCCTAGGTTACAGATTGGCTCTTTTGCTAAGCATATTCTACATCACATCTACACTATAGGAAAGGGGTTCTACTCTAATCTAAAGTAGCATCTGTTTCCCTGGCTCTAACTGACCTACTTAACTCAAGGAAACATCTTGTGTCTATTGTCTACCTTAACTCAGGGAAGCATATTGTGGCCATTGTTTATGCAAAAACCAGGATTTTGCCAAGTCAGTCAGGGAGCAGCTAAGGAATGTGTATTCCAATCTTATCTACCTCTCCAGAGAGACCCATGCTTCCGCATTCGGATGTCTTGCCCTGACTCATGCCTCGGCTGTGGCTGGTGAATGAACCTCTTGGGATGCCCACCACTGCTTCCCATGTTCCTATATAAGGAACTCAAGGTGTATTGTCTATTATAACTGACAGAAGCCCTCCAGGTTCTCAAGCAAAGTTCCTGGTTGCTATCAGAGACCATTTGATCTAGAAAGTGTGAAGGATTGAAACTTGACCCACAGACAATTAAAGCAGGTGCTTGCCTTTCAAACATGTAACTACACTGGGATTTGATTTCAGCGCTTTTTGAACTGGAGCCTTTGTTACCTTTGAAATCACAGTCAATGCACACACAGGGACTGTGAACTGATTCTGGAGTTCACCACGCATCCTGGATGCAATGTGATTCAGCCCAGAGCCTTCCATTTCTCCTCTGGTCTTGCCTGCACTGATCCTTCTAAAGTTTCTTTGTGAAGCCACTTTCTCATTTAAAGCTTCAAACTATTGCACAACTATCACTCAAACTGACACGGGGAAGGTTTCATGGAAAAAAAAGGTCTTCAAGGCCTTCCTAAATGCCAGCAGAGTTGAGGTAGATCTAATCTCTGATGGCAGTTTGTTACACAGCAGGGCCATAGCCAGGGGGTAATTAGGGTGGGCTTGGCCCACCCTGAGTTGGCATTTGCCCACTCTGGCAAAGCATGGTTTCCCATAGGAATACTTTGAAAAGAGGCTTTGATGCTCATCCATAACAAATATTCGCCCACTGTTATGTATGTTAACTGTGCTTAACTGTCAAGGCGATTCAAACCGCCATGTTCCCATGCTTTCCTAGCTGTCAAAACAGCGTCACTGTTTGACAGCTGCAAAATCTCGCCAGACAGCGTAGTCTCGCGAGATTTCAATATGGCACACAAATTAGAATCTGACAGGAGCGGAATGTATCTTTTCTTATGTATCTATTCTTATGCAAATAAGTGGATCAAAAAATAGGCACACACTGTTAGCCAATGGGCTTGTTGTATTATTGTTGCTGTTACTGTTTATAGTGTATATAAGTCCGAGTTTTGCCCCATCCAAACTGTGTTCAAACCCCACTAATAAAGAGCTGAATTTCACTACTTCATTCGTCTTCATATTTATTCCTTGAACACTAAACTGGCGACGAGGATGGGATGGCGTACCCACATGGCAGCAACATCGGCCCATTCAACCCAGCACGTCCAGAGAAATGGCCTTGCAGAAGATCACTGATGAAGATCAGAAGTGCTCCTGCTTCCTCGCACAGTGCGGTTCTGAGACGCTTGAGCTGGCAACCCACCTCGTTCTTCCACGGGATGTAGATGTGGTGCCGCTCGCGGAGATCATGTCCGCACTGAGGAGGCATCTGCAGCCAGAGGTCTCAATTTTCCTGGCCAGGGTGGCCTTCCACATAAGGGAGCAGGGACCCAGTGAATCCATTGCAGACTATGCCACCGCTCTGCGCATTACTGCCACCCTGTGCAAGTGGGACAACATCGAAGTTGCGCTCTGGGACCGTCTGCTGGCCGGCATGAGGGATGAAGATGCTCAATGTCACCTCATGATCAGAAAGACACTAACCTTCATGGATGTCCTAGAAGAGGCAGAAGTGTCTGAGGCCGCAAGGTCCGGGATAAAGCTCTTCCGGCATCGCCACTCCACCACCAATGCCACCGACTTAGCTGTGCAAGCTCAGCAAAGTTCATCTTCATCGTCCTCAGCATCACCTGGTTCCACCTCTTCATCGGTGTCCGGTGACGCAGAGGGAGAAGTCCGAGCGGTCCAACAAAAGCACCGTTAACACTGTGACAAGAATTTCCTTTGCAAGTGTGATGGCTGCGGAACCCAGCATGACTGCAACAAGTGCCCATTCTGCACCGCAGAATGCCACAACTGCGGGCGAAGAGGGCACATTGCTAAGGTATGCCGGCAGCGAAAGCGAAGACTTCCAGTGCCTGAGCTCAAGAAGAGTCATCACCAAAGTGTCACCCGGGCCTGAGCAGTGCCAAGTGGGCATCGTCAGCGAGCTTTTCTACACAGACCTGAGCCTTCAGGATGTCCCCTTCAAGATGGAGGTGGATTCAGGTACTACCTTTTCCATAATTCCACAGTGGGAGTTTTTGATGATTCCCCCTGCCTCTCGGCCCAAGCTTAAATCCCTTAAGACTTCCCTCTGAGATGTGCAAGGTTGCCAGATTCTGGTCCTGGGGGTGGGTAATTTCATGGTTACCTGCAAAAACATTTGTACCTCTTTGCAATTGGTTGTAGTTAAGGAGAGAGGAGGAACACCCTGGAAGAGGAACAGGTGTAGAATGTATCAAATGCAAGTAACAACCTTTAATATAAAGACTAAAATGGTGGATAACAAAAAGCCACACATCCAGTCACTGCATAACGTAATGAGTATCTCTCTAAACAATATACCGCTAGGTACAAATACCAAATACAATTGCATGCAATATTTGCAGGGGGAAAAATACTACTAATTGGTATCAGGAGTATTGTCCGTCGATACTGAAGCATAAAGTGAGTCCATGTCTGCAAAGTTCATAAATCCGCAAAACCGACAAGGGAGATGCGAAAATTACAGTAAATATTCAAGAGCGATAATGATCAGCAATGCGTCATCAACAGAACAACTTCCCGCACCAGCTGGAACAAATATGCAGATCATGGGATGTGGGACGTCACAAGCAACAGGTCTCAATATCCATCCGGTAATTGGACATTTCGTGAGCCTTTCTCAAGAGACTGTGAACAAAATAGAATAAAATACAATATACAAATTGCCAGATACCAGAGTACAACCCGTGAAAGCATGGTAACACGAACGACTAACGATAACAATTACACAACACTATAGGGAAAAATACACTTTTGTACTTATCAAAACATACCTGTAAAGACATAATAAGGTGCTTATACGACCTCCAAGAGAATATTCATACTGGGTCAAGCGTTAAGCAAAGTAAAAATGATCTGGATTTAAATATGTGAGAATAAGTGGTACACGTGGGGAGAATCAAGCCTACTGAGATCCTTAAAGGGGACCGGACTAGGGAGGGAACAGGGGAACTGAGGGCTGTGCTCATAGAAACGCCGAAAAGTCAAGATCCATATTGAGCCCATGTGGAATGAGAGTCCCGAATCAGTGGATGTAGAACACCTCCCTTTGTAAAAGATAACGTTCCACATCAACTGTGTGATGTTTATTGGGATGATAAGATTCCAGAACAACAATTTTCATGTCCTTAAATGTATGTCCTGTGCTCATGAAATGGGTAACAAGGGGCGCAGTGACAACCTGTGTTCTAATGCGGGATTGATGTTCCCCCAGTCGTATTTTTATGAGGCGTCTAGATTGCCCAATGTATGCCTTCTGACAGGTACAGAGAATAAGATACATGGAATCTTGTGTGTTACAATTAGTAAAATAGGATAGATTTACTTTAAAGTCACTCCCAGGGATTTCAACAATGTCAGTACGCCACATGAAAGGGCAGAATTTACAGTGGCCACATGGATGGTAACCGATGGGAAATCTAGAAGAGTGCACTTGTTTTGGTAAAATATCTGTTTTGGAAATTAAGCTGGCAATGGTATGGGTTTTGCGGAAGGCTATAGTAGGTTTTTCTCGGCAGCCTGGAATTGAGTCCAGGACATGCCAATGCTTAAGTATGGTACCTTTAATCTTAGTGGCCAGAGGAGTGAAATCCACTGACCAGAAGATATTCATGTTGTTGGGCCGATCTACTCGATTGAACAATGATCTTCTAGGACGAGATTTGACTTTAGAACGGGCAGTTGCGAAGGATCTCAGTAGGCTTGATTCTCCCCACGTGTACCACTCATACTCACATATTTAAATCCAGATCATTTTTACTTTGTTTAACGCTTGACCCAGTATGAATATTTTCTTGGAGGTCATATAAGCGCGTTATTATGTCTTTTCAGGTATGTTTTGATAAGTACAAAAGTGTATTTTTCCCTATAGTGTTGTGTAATTGTTATCGTTAGTCGTTCGTGTTACCATGCTTTCACGGGTTGTACTCTGGTATCTGGCAATTTGTATATTGTATTTTATTCTATTTTGTTCACAGTCTCTTGAGAAAGGATCACGAAATGTCTAATTACCGGATGGATATTGAGACCTGTTGCTTAGTCACACACCCTTGCCGTCTCTCTCTCCTCCTTACATTGGTTGTAGTTAAGCAGGGCACTAACAGTCTTCTTGGAACTCAATGGTTTAGACCCCTGGGAATCCGGTTTTCTGGCATTCACGCAATAGACTCTGACCCAATCGGGATGTTTGTGCTGCACATCCTGAGGTGTTCAAAAGGGGTTTAGGCTTATACAAAGGACCCCCTATTGACTTTGAGCTTGACCCTACCATCCGGCCCATCCAGATGAAGCCACACCAGGTACCCTTTGCTCTAAAGGAGAAGATAGAAGCCGAGCTGGACAAACTGGTGGGGCAGGGCATCCTAGTGCCAGTGGACTCTGCAGAGTGGGAGACACCAATTGTGACTGCTTTGAAAAGTAACAGGGAGGTCAGGATATGCACAGACTATAAGTGTACCATCAATAAAGCTATTCACCCAAATGCATATCCTGTGTCCGTGGTAAGCCACCTTCTTGCCTCCTTGCATGGAGGAAATTACTTCGCAAAACTTGACCTGACCCAGGCTTACTAACAATTAAATGTGTCTCCTGCTGCTGCCATAGCCCAGACCATAGTAACGCATGGGGGGGGGGGCATTTAAGGCAACCAGACTACAATTCGGGGTGAATGTGGCCCCCGGAATATTTCAGTCTCTTGTAGAACATATTTTAAAAGGTTTGCCTAGTGTTCTGCTACATTTTGACGATGTCCTGATCACCGCTAAGGAGACCGTCGAACTAGCGGCCAGGCTTGATCGAGTCCTGTCATGTTTCGAGAGGGCCAGTCTACGTCTCAGAAAAGACAAATGTGTGTTTTTGGCACTGGAAGTAGAGGTCCTGGGGTACCGAATTACACCCCAAGGTATCATGCCCTCTGATTCCAAGGCGATGGCCATG
The DNA here is from genome assembly GCA_035047345.1 of Bradypodion ventrale. Classification (NCBI taxonomy): domain Eukaryota; kingdom Metazoa; phylum Chordata; class Lepidosauria; order Squamata; family Chamaeleonidae; genus Bradypodion; species Bradypodion ventrale. The sequence goes on from JAWDJE010000001.1 coordinate 270,108,395, forward strand.
CGGAATGCACCCAGGCTGAAATGTAAAGCCGAATTGCAATCATTTCTAGGGTTGTTAAACTTCTATCATCCTTTTCTCCATCGCAAAGCCTCAGTTGCTGAACCATTACATTGGCTTCTTCAGAAAGATACTGTTTGGTACTGGGGCAATTGCCAGGAGAAAGCGTTCCTAGAACTCAAAAGGCTGCTATCTTCGGATGCTGTATTAACTCATTTTGATCCTAACAAGGAAGTTGTACTTGTGTGTGATGCATCCCCTGTGGGGGTGGGAGCTGTGTTTATGCCATGTACTAAATGATGGGAGGGAAGCCCCCTAGCATGCTATTCCTGTTCGCTCTCAAAGCCTGAGAAAAATTATGCTCAGACAGACAGGGAGGTGTTGGCAATCGTGGCAGGCACTAAGAAATTCCATGATTACCTTTATGGAAGACCTTTTACCATCGTAACTGACCACAAGCCCCTCCTTGGAATCTTTGTGAACGGGAAACCAACGCCTCAAATTCTGTCCCCAAGGATGTTGCGTTGGGCAATTTTCCTAAATGCATATGATTTTACTTTGGTGCACAGGCCCAGCAAGAACATCAGCCACGCTGATGCCCTGTCACGTTCTCCACTGCTAGGGGTCGGGGAAGCAGATTGCGAGATCGAAAGCGACCACCAGGTCCTCATGATTGAGGCTTTTGACTCATCCCCCGGTCATCCCCTCAGATATAGCCAAAGCTACGGCCATGGATGTAACTCTAAAGTAATGTCTTGGGTACAAAAAGGCTGGCCTGTCTCTCCTCTAGCCGAAGAATTCAGAACATTCTACCACAAGCATTTGGAATTGTCAGTGGAACGAGGTTGCCTTCTATGGGGCAAGTGGGTGGTCATTCCTGTCACTTTCAGGAAAAAGGTTTTACATTTACTTCACACAAATCACCCGGGAATTGTACGTTCCAAAGCCCTTGACCGTAGCTACTTTTGGTGGCCTCAACTGGACCAAGACATAGAGCAAATGGTCAGCACATGTGCCAGCTGTCAATCCTCTCAGCCAAAGCAATTTCACCTTCCCTCTCTGGAATGGGATTCTGCTAGGGGCCTGTGATCCAGGTTGCACATAGATTTTGCAGGTCCATTTAGGGGTGCCCTATTTTTGTTAGTTGTAGACTCATTCTCTAAGTGGCTGGAAGTGATTAGAGTGCCTAATACCACTTCAGCCACCACGATAATGAACCTGAGAAGGCTGTTTGCAGCATTTGGACTTCCAGATGTGCTGGTATCCGACAACGCGTCCATGTTCACATCTGCAGAATTCCAATCCTTCATGGAAAGGAATGCAATTAGGCACATCACTGCTGCCCCATTCCACCCAGCCACCAATGGCTAGGTGGAGCGGCAGGTGCGCACAACTAAAGATGCGCTTCGGGGTATGGGTGAAGGGGATTTGGAGCTCCAGTTATGCCAGTTTCTTTTCACCTATAGGCTCACCCCCTTTGCCTCAGGGCTGTCCCCTGCTGAATTGCTCCAGTGAAGGAGACTGTCATCCTTGCTGGACAGATTGGATCCCTCTAGGGTGGAGGACAAAGGCACAAATATAGTGATCCAACACCAGAAGGGTGTCTCATCTGGAGACCCTGTACATTGCCGCAATTATGCAGCTGGTGGTCCTACGTGGGTGCCTGGGTTTGTAATCGATCAAACTGGTCCTGTTTCTTACAGAATCGAAACAGCCACTGGTCTGATCTGGAGGAGGCACACGGATCAATTGAGACCCAGAATACTGGACCTACAGGATGAATGCAGACACTCAATGTTAGGGTTGGCCCCCACCCATTTAAACCCAGGGGGCAGAGGTAATAGTCAGCAGCAAGCTAACTTAGACCCAGAGGTGTGTTTTAGGGACCGACTTCAAGGGGAATTTTTGGAATGCTCCCCTACTCCGGCCAGGTGTACCCCTACACTGTCCCAGCCTAGCACTCTGGATTCCTTTATTGATGATAACCAATTTTGTTTAGAGTTGCCCTCCACTCTTAGTACACACAGGAGGGACCATGAGTTGTCTAATTCATACACAGAATTAGATTTTGGTTTTGAGTGATCCCCTGCTCCTCCAACTGACAAACAGGGCTTTAATTTGGGTTTACAATCCTCTCCATCTAATCAATCCCTCACTCCAGTCGGATTGCCCATTCTATGAGCCCCTGAGCCGGCTCAGCCAAGTGTCCGACCCAGAAGGGAAACTAGACCGCCATCCTGGTTAAAGGATTTTGTTTTTACCTACGGGTGAAGAATGTTATGTATGTTAATTGTGATTAACTGTCAAGGTGATTCAAACCGCCATGTTCCCGAGCTTTCCTAGCTGTCAAAACAGTGTCCCTGTTTGACAGCTACGAAATCTCACCAGACAGGTAGTCTCGCGAGATTTCGATATGGCACACAAATTAGAATCTGACAGGAGCAGAATGTATCTTTTCTCGTATATCTATTCTTATGCAAATAAGTGGATTGAAAAATGTGCATACTCTGTTTGCCAATGGGCTCATTGTATTATTGTTACTGTTACTGTTTATAGTGTATACAAGTCCAAATTTTGCCCCATCCAAACTGTGTTTAAACCCCACTAATAAAGAGCTGAATTTCACTACTTCATTCGTCTTCGTATTCATTCCTTGAACACTAAACCCACTCACATATAGAATCCTGGCTATGGCCCTGTTTCCACAGTCTGTTGCCTACAGCAGAGAATGCTCTGGATCTGGTCACTTCCTTTCTTGTCTCTTTAGGGGCAACCACCTGAAGTTTAAACATTTGGGTGGATCGGGTATAATTCTCTCTTCCTCTACCTCTGCTGTGGATGTTATTGACGTCTGTGAGGACTGTCTGGCCTTGGCAATGTAGTGGATGAAGTTGAAACTGAATCAAGAAAATATAGAGATGCTATGGTTGCCACCCCAGCCTGGCACTCAGTTGAATTGGACTCTCTCTAAGTTGGTGGATATTACATTATCTGTATGGGAGCATACATGTGGTTTAGGAGTTATTCTGGACCCCGCTCTTTCAATGGATCTTCAAACATCACCTGTGGCCAAGTCTGCCTATTACCAGCTGAGATGGATTGTCCATCTGCATCCATTCCTAGACAAGGGATCTCTGACAACACTAGTACTGTATTTGCATTGGTAATCTCAAAATTTGATTACTGTAATACTTTTTATACGGGATTATAAGGGAAAGAATTGGAACAGAATCAATCTTGCACTATATACAGTAACAACAAATAAAGTGATTTGTCCATTTCAAGAGAGTGTCTTGGAATTCCATACTTTACAAAACATATGCGGAAAAAGGAGAAGGACAAAGACCACAAGGCAGACCCAGAGGAAGGTTGAGAGATAACATCAAGTACCAGGCCACAAGGATGGTCTAACAGTAGGCATATACTATCGGCCTCCGACCCAAACTCTTGAGTGAAACTGGCAGTTGGAGAATGTTGTAAAGGAGGCATCCAAGAAGGGAAGCCTGGTTATAATGGGAGACTTCAATTACCCTCACATAGACTGGGTGAACTGTTGTTCAGAACATGATAAAGAGATAAAGTTCCTAGATATGCTCAATGATTGTTCCCTGGGACAGATGGTTGAAGACCCAACTAGAGGTACAAGAATCCTTGACTTGATTCTGAGTAATACTCAGGATCTGGTGCAAGATGTTAATGTGACTGATCCAATAGGGAACAGTGACCACAACTCAATTATGTTTAACTTGATCATAGACCGCAAGTCACTGAAAAAAATCTAACACAGAGACCTTAAATTTTCAAAAAGGAAATTTCCCAAAGATGAGGAAACTAGTAAAAAAGAAGCTGAAAAGGAAAATTGAGAGAGTCCAAACACTCCAAGAGGCATGGAGGCTGTTTACAAAAACAATAACAGAGGCCCAATTGGAATGCATACCCAAAAGGAAAAAGGGCACTGCCAGGTCCAAGAGGACTCCAATGTGGTTTACAGGATCTGTTCGAGAAGTGATCAAAAGCAAGAAAAGCTCATTTAGAAGATGGAAGGCTTGTCCGAATGAGGACAGCAGGCAGAAACATAAATTCTGGCAGAACAAATGCAAGGCAAAAATCAGGAAAGGAAAGCAAGACTTTGAGGAGCGTATAGCTAAAAATACTCAGAGAAATAACAAAGACTTCTTTAAGTACATTAGAAGTAAGAACCCAACTAGGAAGGCCATTGGACCATTAGCTGACAATGGAAGGCAAGGGGTTATTAAAGAGGAAACAGAGATTGCAGAGAGACTCAATGAATTCTTTGCTTCAGTATTCACTGAAGAAGACAGAGACCACATGCCCAAAACAGAGCCTATCTTCGTAGGGAGGGAAACCGAAGAATTAAGCCAGATAGAAATAACCAGGGAGGCGGTCCTTGCATGTCTTGTTAAACTAAACACTAACAAATCACCAGGATCAGATGGCATCCATCCACAAGTTCTCAGGGAACTTAAAGATGAAATTGCAGATCTCCTAGCCAAAATATATAATATTTCCCTCAAATCAGGCTTTGTGCCTGATGGCTGGAAGGTAGTGAATGTAACACCAATTTTCAAAAAAGGATCCAGGGGGGATGGAGGAAATTACCTGTCAGTTTGACATGTGTCCCAGGTAAAGTGATGGAAACCATCCTAAAAGATAGAATTAATAGGCACATAGAAGAGAAGGCGCTGCTAAAGGAGAGCCAACATGGCTTTTGCAAGGGCAAATCATGCCTCACTAATCTGTTGGAATTTTTTGAGAGTGTCAACAAGCATGTGGATAAGGGGGATCCAGTTGACATTGTTTATCTGGACTTTCAGAAGGCTTTTGACAAGGTCCCACACCAAAGGCTCTTGAATAAACTTACCAGTCATGGAATAAAGGGACAGGTCTTGTCCTGGATCAGCAACTGGCTAAGGGACAGGAAACAGAGGGTAGCACTCAATGGACACTTCTTCAAGTGGAGGGAAGTAAAGAGTGGGGTCCCCCAAGGTTCAGTACTGGGACCCTTGCTTTTCAACCTCTTCATAAATGATCTAGAGGTAGGAGTAAAAAGCAAGGTAGCCAAATTTGCTGACGGCACTAAATTATACAGGGTAGTGAAAACTGAGAGATTGTGAGGAGCTCCAGAGGGATCTATTGACACTGGGGGAGTGGGCAAAGCAGTGGCAAATGAGCTTCAACATTAGTAAGTGCAGAGTGATGCATGTTGGGGCAAAAAAACCCAATTACATTTATAAACTGATGGGTTCTGAACTCTCTGTGACAAACTAGGAAAGGGACCTTGGTGTCCTGGTGGACAGCTCAATGAAGGTGTCAACCCAGTGTGCCTCAGCAGTGAAAAAAGCAAACTCAATGCTAGGGATCATTAGGAAGGGTATAGAAAATAAGTCAGCAAGTGTCCTTTTGCCTCTTTATAAATCTATGGTGAGGCCCCATCTGGAATACTGTGTACAGTTCTGGTCGCCATACCTCCAGAAGGATATTATGGAGTTGGAAAAAGTGCAGAGGAGGGCAACCAAAATGGTTAGGGGACTTCCTTACCATCTGAGGCTGCAACGGTTGGGCCTTTTCACTCTTGAACGATGGCGTCTAAGAGGTGACATGATTGAAGTTTATAAAATCATGCATGGTGTGGACAAAGTAGATAAGGAAAAACTGTTTTCCCTATCGCATAACACTAGAACTAGGGGACACTCTATGAAACTTTTGGGTACTAGTTCTCAAACAAATAAGAGAAAGTACTTTTTCACCCAGAGGATTACTGGTCTATGGAACTCCCTGCCAGAAGAAGTGGTGACAGCTGTCAGTCTTGACAGCTTTAAGAAAGGTTTAGACAAGTTCATTGAGGACAAGGGTATCAATGGCTATAATTATGGATACTTAAGGACAACTTCGGGGTTGGAGAGATAGGCAGGATATCTCTCAATGCCATTTCCAGGGAATCCTAAGCAGGTGAATACATCTCCTTGGGAATACCCTGAAGGAAATGGTGAGCCACTGTGTGAGACAGAATGCTGGACTGGATGGGCTGTGGCCTGTTCCAGCAAGGCTGTTCTTATGTTCTTATCAAGGAAATAGTAGATGAACACCAAATAACACTGGTGGAGGCTGCTAGAAGTGCCAGAGCAAGAACTTTGTATCTCCCTTCCTCGACCAGAAAGGATAAAAGAGGAAGCAAAGAAGAACATTTTTTAAATACGGCTGCCCTTGTGTTTGGTTTGGAAATTGCAGTAGGTCTGGAATGCAGCAGCCAGATTAATTTGAAGTGCAGTGGCTCAAGTGGCTAAGATGCTGACTGGGAGGCAGGAGGTCAGCAGTTCGATTCCTGAGTCAGCCTCGGCCAAGAAAGGTGGGGTATAAATTAAAATTTATTATTATTATTATTATTATTATTATTATTATTATTATTATTATTATTATTATTATTATTATTATTATTACTACTACTACTACTACTACTACTACCACTACTACTACTACTACTACTACTACTACTACTACTACTACTACTACTACTACTGCAGGACGGAATGAGCTCCCATCTTTGTCCCAGCTCCTGCCAACCTAGCAGTTCGAAAGCAAGAAATTGCAAGTAGATAAATAAATTGGGACCACTTAGGTGGGAAGGTAACAGCGCTCCATGCGCTCCGGTGTCTAGTCATGCCTGCCACATGACCACGGAAGCATCTGCAGAAGCAGACAGCGCTGGCTCTTCAGCTTTGAAACAGAGATGAGCACTGAACCCTAGAGTCAGATACGACTGGATTTCAAGCAAGGGAAACCAAATAAATTAAATCATGTCTCTCCAGTTTTGGCTGGTCTCTACAGGTTGCCTGTTGCTCACTGTGCCAGGTTCAAAGTCTTGATGTTAACATTCAAAATCCTGACGAGTTTGGGACTTTGCTATCAATCGGACCTTCTCTCCCAAAGAATTTTTACTCATCTTACTCAGTTCTTGCAGACTTTAACATTGAGGACTGCCACCCTGAGAGAGGTGAAAAGAGTTCTGACAGGGAAATGTTCTTTCTCAGGGGTAACTCCTTTATTGTGGACTAATTTGCATTTGGATATTTGCCAGGAGTCTTTCCTCCAGGCCTTCAGGAAAGCATTGATAGCAGAACTCTTTACGGAAGCCTTTTAAGATATTCTCGTCTTTAATAAAGGTAACCCTTGTTCGAAAGCCAGTCATATCAGTGCTCATCTCTGTTTCATAGCCAAAGAATCAGCACTGTCTGCTGATTTCTATGGTTATGTGGCAGGCATGACTAGATGGAAAACAGCATGGAACGCTGTTTACCTTCCCACCGAAGTGGTTCCTCTTTATCTACTTGCAATTTCTTATTTTCGAATTGCTAGGTTGACAGAAGCTGGGGAAAAGACAGGAGCTCATTCCGTCCTGTAGCATTTGGGTATTGAACTGTTGACCTGCCACCTTCCAGTCAGCATCTTAGCCACTTGAGCCACTGCAGTCCCAGCCCATCTTTGATAGGGCTGTCTTATAATAAGCTTTTAGGTAGATTTTTAGTTGTCACTTGATTTTGGTTGTATCTACCATAAATGTTGCAAGCTTGTGGGTTGGGTGGTTTATTATGTATTTGGTTTGGTTTGGGGATTATTGCCTGTATCCCACCAGCCAGAAAAGTGTATGTCACTAAATCACACAGTATATAAATGTTACCAATAAATAAATAAATCTGAAAATGCTTAAATTGGGCTAAATCCTGTCATTTTTTTTAAAAGATAGAACATACACTTTGTATTTGGTCTTTCTATTAATATTAAATATGTGAATCTAAAAGCAACACCCTTGGAGATGGAAGGATCGGTTATGTATTTTTAGCTCCCCCAGCATCTCACATGATTTGATATCTTCCAGCACAGATGGATTTTTCCACAGCACATTGTCAAATGTTTGCTCAGCCAGGATGAATTTTGTTCCAACTCTTTTCCCACCTGCTGCTGAAATATGTTTCACATGCCAAGCAAATTTTTAATAAAATGAAAATTTAACTATGTAGATCAGGGGTACCCAAACTACGGTCCATGGGCCAGATCCATCCCCCAACACCAATCCACCTGGCCTGCACCACCCTCATCATTCTCGGAAGCTGAACTATGGATGCTTTATACTTCAGTTTCTGGGAGCAATGAGGGTGGTGTGGGCCAGATAAATTAGCATCAGGTGCTGGATCCAGCCCATGGGCCGTAGTTTGGCCACACCTGATGTAGATGTTTGAAGTTTTCTCCCACCACATAATGTATTCTCTAGTTAAGTTAACATCATTGGCATTTTTTTAAAAAAAAATTGGTGAAGATCTGGACAAACCACTCTTTCTGGTGTTGAGTTAATTGATTTGCATTGTTGAGACAACCTTCAAAGTAAAGGGTTGGATTAGACATTCTGATGGAAATTCATGCCACAAAGTGGATTTTTTTTAAAAAAAAAGAAAATAAGCATGGGAGGCTGTGATGATAAAAAGCACAAGAAGATAGAGGGCGGCTTAAATCCTCTGCCAATCAGCCCTTGCCTCCTTTGATGCCCAACTACATTTCTCTTTATTGTTTCTATCAGATGAGGCTGTGGAGCTACTGATTCGCTTTGTGGACTTGACAGCGAGCTGGATGGTACTTGTAGCTCAGTTCAGACAAGATGAATGCACTGTGAATGCTGGGTCTATGAAGTTGGTGCCTTGAGTGATCTGAATTAGTGTGGTCCATCTGCCATCGTCCATTTTGGCTGAGGCAATATGCAGGTTTACAGTTCAACACAGGTGTAACTTTAATATAAACTCATCCTGGCACAGGTGGGTTTGGTGACTTAACTATTTATAAGCAGAGGAGGAGGAGGGTGACAGTTCAAGCCACTCAAAGTCTTTTAGAGTCCTTCAGTGCCACACTGTATGCTGGTGACAGTGGAGGCATCTCACTGCCACAACTCACTTGTCTAGCTCTCTGCCAGCCTATTCTGGTCTGTGATCCCCCTGTGCTATTGTGTCACTACTCCCACTATTCCCATTCCACCCAGTAGCAAGACTTGTAGGGTATCTTGACATAAGCCTAGTGTTCATCCTCCTCCAGAGCACCTTCATCTACACAAGTTCACCTGTTCAGAGATCTTTTTTTAAGGATCCAGCCCAGCAACAGGTGCAAGTCCTCCTCATCTGAATGCCAGCACCTTGCCATCCTTACCTCTACTTCTCCTCCTTCCCCTTTTATCTCTTCCTCTCCTTCCCATTTCCCTCTTTCCACCAATCCCAGCTGTCCTATACCTTATGGGATCTCTTTTAACCCTTTCACCTCTGTTTCTTATTCCTTGTTCCTTCACCCATGCTTTCTCTACCATCACAAAACCCCTGGCTCCCTCCAAACTTTGTGGCCCCAATCTATGGAGGACCTTCTTCTTCCATTTTCGAATATTGGCAATCCTCATGGCAATTAGTCATGAAGACTGTGCTGAGAATATAATGCAGTGACCTTTCATCTGGCTTCTTCATCGCAGCATGACCCCTGTACCACTGATCCAGTTCTGCAAGTCACTTTCTGGTCCTGAGCCCTTTTGGCATGCAAAGTCCTCCTCAGCCCCAGGCCAGTATGGATGAAGCTGCTGTCCTCCATCAAGATTTAATCCACCTGGAGACTATCACCCTTGCCTGTGGACTTTGCCAAGGCTGCTAGTCCTCAGGGTTGTCAGGTTAGTTAACTGCCATCTGACACTTGCCATTGAGACGCTGGCAGTATGGCTTACTCTATTACCATAGAAGGATAACCTGACCAGACTCTAATGGGGAACATAGAGGTCTTAAAATCTGGCCCCTCATCTGCAAGGAGCTACAGGCCATCTCCTCCTCTGGGGTTGCCTCCACAATTTAGGGATGAAAAAAATCTGTCCATTTCAGTTTTTTTCTGAAGAAAATAGATTCATCCATCTAGAGTGGCTAAAATTCAGAAGGGCTTTTCTTGACAAAAGTTCGCTAATTTTGATGAATTTTTATTTGAAAAATAAACTGAAATGAAAATCCTAAATGTGTCTAGTATAAGTGAAGTGAAGATGGGAAAAAATCTGAAGAGAGTTCAAGACTAAGGATAGTGTGAAGTAGGTAGCAGACCCTGGCCTGGTGATCCAGTATTCGATTTCCTTGGATTCAGGTTGCTCGGGAATGCAGCACAAAGTACATGGTAAACTCCATGTGAGGATGAATACCGACACAAGACCAATAAAATAGATGTCATCTTCCTAGCAGCTGATCCTGAGAGCATGGTTTGATTGAAACCATTGTGGCCACCACAGAGAAACTGTGACTGTCAATCCTGGTTTTAATAATATATTGACTGAATTCATATTTGTTTGCAAAATCTGAGTGATGCTAAAATTAAAACTGGAGATGACCTCTGCCTTTGTAGATAAGGAACCTCAAAGTGATTTGAGCTTGATATTGTGAGTGGTTTCTCTTGAATCTTTGAGAAATTGTCATTGACTACAAGAAGGAAAGGGACTGTGGTGGCTCAAGTGGTTAAGATGCTGAACTCACTGACTGAAAGGTCGGAGTTCGATTCCCGAGTACTGCAGGACAGAGTGAGCTTAGACTTGAAAATACAGTTTGACTGTTCTGTGTTTTAATCACCACATAAAGCTATACTGCATGATGGTTTTAGCGACCGTCTCTGTCCCAGCTCTTGGAGACATAAAAGGAGCCTCATTCAGGCATCCCCTGAGCAGAGTTTCTCCAGCAAAAATCCTTTCAACCCAGAATAATTTCTGACATGAAATTATTATAACATAAGAACTGTTGTCCAAAGTGTTTCTGCCACTGAGTATTTGCATTTCTCAATTGCCACAGACAATGTATTAAGTCTGATTTAGTTAATTCTGGAAGATAACAACTATCTCTTCCCGTGGGGAATCTGTGAGAAATTGGTAGTTTTGTTCCTGATTAGCTATTTCTTTCCTGATAGCAACATTCACATGCAACATACTTTTTTCTTGAGAAGCACAAAACATTTAGGAAGGTTCATAGCTCAGTGTAAGAAATTTTCCATTTCATATAGAAGGCCTGAAGTTCAACTCTGGTATCTTCACTAGATGCATCTACCTGGACATGTCAAGCAGGAAATAAGGCAGTTAATACAACCTACAGTAGGTCTTTGTCACAATTAAATGTGCAAATTACCTGGACTGATTCAAGACAGCATCTTACACTTTCTCTAATCTTAGAAATCTATCAAAAGGTGTTTGGCTGCAGAGCCAGTGATTCAAAATTGATTCTCTACTATGCCTCCTAGGAGAAGAGCTAGCTCGTGTAGTCATGGGAAAACTATACAGTAACTATACAGTCCCACAGTATCTCCTGAAGAAGGAAATGATAAACTATTTCTCAGTATCTACTTAGAAAACACTGAAAATCGTCACCATAAGTCTGAATCGATGGGATGACATGCAATTATTATTTAACTAAAAATTTTCAATCTTATTTAGGCAGAAAGTGAACCAAAGTGTATTGGAATAGGATTTTTGCTGAAGCCATTCTTTAATTTGTAGATTAAATCTCAATTTTTCTCTTTAATGAAGCCAGGTGCAGTGGTGGGCTCCAAAAAAATTTACTACCACACTGTGTGTGTGGTATGGTGGGCGTGGCTAGGGCTGAAGCCATGCATTGCATCTGAATTAGGAGTACTTTATTTCAAAACTTGGATGGGCGGGGCCAGCCAGAATTTCTGCTACTGGTTCTGGCGAACTGGTGCGAACCTGTTGATGCCCACCACTGGCCAGGTGGTAGTTCTATTTATAGCTCCTCTGCAAACTCTCTGTGTAGAAATGCAATCTTGATATAGTATCTAGGTGTATCTTTCTGAAGACTTTGCAATCAGGAGCATTCTTATTGTGTTGAACTTGACAAAAGCAGAGGTTTCATCTAAGTCTTTTCCATATTTCTGTATGAACCCTTTGGATACTAATCTTGCCTTGCAGTGCTCCACTTCTCCATCTGCATTTTGTTTCAGCTTATCCTCAATGGATTTCTTGCCTGGAGGCGGCTTAGTTACTGTCCATGCCTCGTTCTTCTGCAGTATTTCTATATCTTCCTTTGTGGCTTTCCACTTTCTGTTGGTTTCACTTTCTGACATCTGCTCAATCTCCCTCAGGTTGCTGGCTTGTTTATCAGCAACAACCTTGTGAGATAGGAATAAAACTCTAATAGTAATTACAGGACCATGTGAACTAAGTGTTGCAGTGAGAAAAGTGTGATAGTATTGTGGATTCAGAAAAGAAAGAGGGTAAGTGGGTAGATGTGTCACTGAAGACCAAGATGATGTTGATTTACATTATAATATTCCCTGATAGTTTATACAGATATAAAAGCCGAAAAATAAAGTAAACTGATGGGAAGAAAATTTGACTTATTTGAAAGTGTGGTGTCAAAGGAGAACTTTCAGGAGACACCATTGACCACAGGAAAGACAAATAAGTTGGTCCTGGATCAAATCAACCATAAACTTTCCATAGAAGGAAAAATGACTAATTTGAAATTATTTTACTTTAGATAAGATAAGAGCTAGATAAATCTTTATTGTAATTGTCCCCTTGCAGGAACAACGAAATTTCTCGGTTGCTATATATCAACTTGAATAAGGCATACCCCTTAATTTAAAACAGCTACAGAAACACCAATTAAGATAGTACACCCAGATGATACTGGGTGTATCATGTGAAAACTGTTTATTGTATTTTAATTATTGTATTTTTACTTTGACTTAGTAGTTGTATCAAATTGATGAGTTTAAGAATAGAATTTGAATATGTATATTAGGATAGTTATAAGAGTATTATAATGTATTAAAATTTCAGAAATATAACTAAAGATGTATGGAAGAAAGAAGAAGTTAGTATATTACTAAGTCGTAGTTTAATTGTACTCTTATGCTTTTTTCTTTTTGGTTATATATATTGTAGTTGTAAGCATGATGTTTGTATTTTCATTTATAGTTGTTGTTCTTTTTAAGTTGTATTATTGTTAAAAATTTAATAAAAATTATATTTAAAAAATAGTACCATACAGTACAATTTTAAAATTTTAAATAAGATAAGATGACTTCAGAGTCCAGATTTTCCATTTAAGGCCAAAATTGCTCTGGAGAAGAAACTGTTCTTGAGACGGCTTGTTTTTACCTTCATTGTTCTATATCTCCATCCCGATGGCAGAAGCTCAAAGAAGCAGTGGCCAGGATGCGATGGGTCTCCTACTATATCTAATGCTTTTCTGTGGCACTTGATGGTGTAAATTTGTTCTAAAGTGGAGAGTGGACAGCCGATGATACTCTCCACTGTTTTAATAATTCTGTGCAACATTATCCTATCCCAATGAGTACTACTCCCATACCACACACATAAGCCATAGGTGAGCACGCTCTCAATAGCGCAGCGATAGAAGGCAAGCAGCAGCTTTTGCAGAAGATGGATTTTCCTTAGAGTTCTCAAAAATACAGTCTCTGCTGCGCCTTCTTCGCAAGCCCCCTTGTGTTGGCACTCCAGGACAGATCCTCCTGTATCTCAATGCCCAGAAATCTGAACGTCACTATCCTCTCCACACAGGTTCCGTCAATCAAAAGTGGCTGGACATCGATTCTCTGCCTCCTAAAATCCACCACAAGCTCTTTTGTTTTCTTTATGTTGAGGAGCAGATTATTGGTTCTACACCACTTTGTCAAACGTTCCACCTCATCTCTATAAGCCGTCTCACCCTCCTTATTAGAGATGAGCCCAATCACAGTTGTGTCATCTGCAAATTTGACAATCCTATTGCTAGGATGGACAGAGACACAGTCAAACGTATAGAGAATATAAAGGAGCGGGCTAAGCACACATCTCTGTGGTGTTCCTGTATATGTACTAAGCATATTAGAGGTAAAAGGGCCCAACCGGACCCTCTGGGAGCGTTCTGACAGAAAATCCAATATCCACCCACAAAGTGATGGCGGGAACCCCAGATCTCTCAACTTAGATATCAAACACTGCAGTAGAATGGTGTTGAATGCTGAGCTGAAATCCACAAAGAGCAATCTGGCATAACCCCTCTGCTGCTCCAAATGTGCAAGAACAGCATGAAGGGCAATCACCACAGCATCCTCTGCTGATCTTTTCATTTTATAGGCAAATTGGAATGTGTCCAGTCCCTCTGGTAGGCAAGCAATAACATAATTTCATACCAGCTTTTCAAAACATTTCAATTTTACAGGTGTGAGTGCCACTGGATGAAAATCATTCAAATTTTCCGGGTTGGATTTTTTTGGTATTGGAACAATAATAGAAGACTTTAGGCAGGGTGGAACAATAGCCTGAGATAGGGATCGATTCATTATCCCCGTAAAAACTCCTGCTAGTTGATCTGCACAGTCTTTCAATACCCTTTCAGCTACTCCGTCTGGCCCTATGGCTTTTCTTGGGCTAGTTCCCTTCAGCACCTTCCTCATCTCTCCTTCTTCCACACTACATTCCTTTGTACCGATGATAGTGACGGTAGTGATGGTGACGAAGCCTCTGAAGATATCACTGCTGATGTTGTTTCAAAGCGGGCAAAAAAGACATTCAACTCCTCTGCCAGTGATGCCCCTCCCTCACCTGCCAGGGAGCCTTTAGGTTTATACCCAGTCAATTTCTGTACACCTCGCCACATCTGCCTGGTGTCGTTACTCTGTAAATGATTTCCCAGCCACTGTCTATATGCCTCCTTGGCCACACCGATGCCTCTCTTTAGATCCGCTCTGGCTATGCTATACAGCGACCTATCACCACTTCTAAAAGCAGTATTCCTTGCTTGTCATCCAGGGCTTCCTGTTTGGATAGATCTTTATCCGGCTCTTTTGTGTTACATTGTCAGTGCAGAACCTGATGTAATCCAACACTACCTCTGTATGAGTCTCTACATCCTGTTGGTCAAATACCTCCCAGTTTGTGTCATAAGAGCAATCCTGTAGCTGTTGAGACGCTTCTGCCGGCCATATCGTAATATCCTTCTTTATTATTGGGGTCCGTTTCCTCAATGGGATGTATGCAGGAGTCAGGAGCAGGGACACATGATCAAATTGGCCCAAGTGTGCCAACGGTTCAGTCCTGTATGCCTTTTTGACATTTATGTACAACCTGTCCAAAGTCCTTTCTCCCCTGGTTGCACACTTTATATGCTGATAGAATTTAGGTAGGACCACTTTCAAATCCGCCTGGTTGAAGTCCCCACATACAATGAGTGCAGCCTCAGGATATTTGCATTGTTGTCTACTAATAATATCGTGCAAAAGACCCAATGCTTCGTTGATATTTGCATCAGGTGCAATATACACTATAGTTATCAATACTACTGTAAATTCACGGGGGATATATATAGGTCTGCATTTAAGCGTTATAAATTCCACAATTGGAGAACAGTGACTGCCACATCTTGAGAAGACAGAAAGCATTGGAAAAGCCAATAATGCTGAGAAAAGTTGGAGATACTCAGAAGATACTAATCTTAACCTATAAAACCAAGGGTTAACCATTGGAACTGGCTATAGGTTGCTATGCCTCACCCTACTGACCCACACCCACCATTCGTGCACACAGCCGAAGTGGGTCCGCAGGTCAACGAAGGTTTCAGAAAACCAGCACGGGGGCAACAGCCCCACAAACGGCAAGAAATGGAAAGAACTTCAATACCCCCAAACCATTGCGGTTTGCCACGGTTCGCCGAGTGGCAGCCAATTACGATGAGAAAGAGAACATTCTCAGTAATTCTCAGACGCGCCGCAGCCAATCCAAACATACGTTTTAAAACATTGCCGAAGCACGAATGCTGAAAACAGAGGTAAAAATACATATCCCAGCGTCCTATCCACCTTATTACCATTTAAGAAGGTAAACTACAAATCACACCATCCTACGCATTCACAGTAATGTAACCAATCAACTGCTTTGGAGCGAACACGTCAAACGTTTCGAAAAATAGCGAGACCAAACGGTACAAAAGGAGCAGCATTACATTGTAAACCCCACATAGTTACGTACTTTTGCGATTGCATATTGGTATGGAGCTAAGACAATTGCGAGCTTTCAGCAGAAAACTTTGACTACAAAAATATGTTTTAAAACATTGCCAAAACGCGAATGCTGAAAACAGAGGTAAAAATACATATCCCAGCATCCTATTCGCCTTTTTACCATTTAAGGAGGTACACTACAAATCACACCATCCTACGCATTCATAGTAATGTAGCCAATCAACTGCTTTGGAGCGAACGCGCCAAACATGATGAAAAATAGCGACACCAAACGGTACAAAAGGAGCTGCATTACCTTGCTAACCCCTCATAGTTACGTACTTTTGCGATTGCATATTGGTACGGAGCTAAGACAATTGCGAGCTTTGAGCAGAGAACTTTGACTACGAAAAACCTACTTCTTTCTTTCTAATTAATTTATTATTTAACATTTACCTTCGACTTTTAAGTTTGTCTTTTACTTTAAATTACTTATACTTTTTTATTTTGCTGAGCATAAACCACAATTACAGTTATCATCAATTCATTTACTATTTAATTTATTTACGTTACCTTTACTTTAATTTCTTTTTATTTAATTTTGATTTACGAATATACTATCAAAACACATATAGTTTAAAAATACACATCCCGAACCAATTCTCAACACACATAAGAAGAACGCATCGGATCAATTCCTACTCAACCAGAAATCGTTACGCAAACCATCACGCATCGGAGCAATTGAAAAGCAAACTATTGACGGAGCACACTCCATTCTCTAAATTAATCATTTAAGTTCCAAAAACCATCGAAAATAATAGAACCATCGAAAATAAATTAAATAACCTTTAATACATGTTGAAATAAACCAAACACGTCCGAAATAAACGTTAGAGAAAAGAAAAGCGTCACGCATTTAAAAGAAGTGCACAGCATTTTAAAGTAAAAACAATTACGGAACAGAATACCTTAGCAAATTCAGAAATAACCCTGGGAAAATTAAAATACATTTAAATTAACAAACATATATATATCTTTAAAATATTAACAGTCATATTGAACATTTCAAACAGACTTTTATAATTTAAAAATATTTAAACAAGACCATACTATTCCTTTAAAACAACAACGGAGCACTTTGCACTCAAATTTAAAGAGAAAACTGCCTTTAAATACAGAAAACCTCCACTTCATACCATAATATTTTAAAAACAGTATAAACAGTAATATTATACGTTTCAAAAATACTTTTCAAGTTTTAAAACATTGCAAAAATACTTTTCAAGTTTTAAAACATTGAAATAATAGAACACTTTCTTTAAAACAACAACTCAGCAGTTCTCACTCATTTTAAAAGATACAGCCCCATTTAAAGATTGCAACCTTCTACTTCAGAACATAATATAAACGATTTTAAAAAGCCAAAAGATTTTAAATTAAACCTAATTGAGTAAAAATATTACACTACAACAAACAGGAAAGGATCAAAACTATTCACTGTGCAGATTCCATTTTGTCTGCTGCACACTCCATTTACTCTGCTGAAAATTAAATACCACAAATATTACACATTATTTTAAAATACTATAAAAATCAAATAAATCCATTACATTGAATATCAAAATGCCACCAAAGAAAAGAGTAAATATAGCGCAAAGAACAAGTGAAAGATTAAAAAGAAAAATGCAAACCACACAACAGACAGCACAAGAAAGGGAAGAAAATCTTAGTAAACGTAGAAAGGCATATTCAGAAAAAGCACAACAAACAAATTCTGAGGAACATGAAAGCATGTTAACACAACGTAGAGAAATTGATAGTAATTCAAGGGCAAATGAAATTACCAAAAGACATGAAAATAGATTAAAACAGAATAAAGAGACAAGAGAAAAAAGAAAACAGGAGTAAAGAAGAGAAATTAACATTAAAAATGGCTGCCTTTTCCTATGATCCAGAAACTGATTATTCACAACAATATAATTTACACATTGGAAATCTAGACAACATTTGCAAATTCTGCCAAGCCAGAAAATTTAAAACTGAAACAAAATCCTTATGTTGTAAGGAGGGAAAAATCAAAATTCAGCAACAATTGCCACCACACCAACTTATAGACTACACCAGTGGAGAAACACAAGATTCAAAACATTTTTAAAGAACATTAGAAAATACAACTCATGTTTTCAAATGACCTCATTTGGAGCCACAATCCAACATTCACCATACAAGGACAGGTTTACCACCAGATTGGATCACTTCTACCACTACCAGAAGAAGATCCAAAGTTCCTTCAAATTTATTTCATGGGAGATGAGGAAAAAGAAACAGCCCAACGATGTACATACATTGAAGGAACCAAAAAACATATAGTACTAAACATACAGAGAATGCTACATGAACACAATAACCTCACCCGCACTTTCAAGAATGCAATGGAAAACATGCCACAAAATGAATACCAAATTGTCATAGCTGCAGACAAAACACCAACAGGAGAGCATATACGCAGATATAATGCTCCAGAAACAAATGAAGTGGCAGCCCTCATTTCTGGGGACACTTTCCATCCAAGAGATATTATACTTAAAAGACATGATAAAAAACTCCAACGTCTTTCAGAAACACATCGCTCTTATGATGCTCTTCAGTATCCCATTCTTTTTCCATATGGTGAAGATGGGTATCACTTTAATTTAAAACACATTGATCCCAAAACAGGAACAGAAACTTGCAAAAAAAAATATCAGCAATGGACTACTACTCATACATTTTAATGATTAGAAATGAAGAACAAAATCATATACTGCACTGCAAAAAATTGTTAAACCAGTTTGTGGTTGATATGTATGCAAAAACTGAGTCTGAAAGACTACTTTACATTAGAACCAATCAAAAATCACTCAGAACAGAACAATACATACACTTAAAATATGCTGTGGCACAAGATGGAAACCCAGCTAATGTCGGAACACTACTCATACAGCCAGCAACATACACTGGAAGCCCAAGACATATGCATAAATACACTCAGGATGCCATGACCTATGTTAGGAAACATGGAAGACCAGATTTATTCATTACTTTTACATGCAACCCAACATGGCCTGAGATCAAAAATAACCTCAGAAATAATGAAACATCTAATGACAGGCACAATTTAATTGCAAGAGTAGTCAGACAAAAACAAACACAATTAACTAATCTGATCACCAAAAATGAATTATTTGGAGAATGTATTTGTTATATGTACACCATAGAATGGCAAAAGCGTGGGCTGCCACATGTGCACAACTTAATATGGCTAAAAAACAAAATACATCCCACTGAAATTGATAAAATAATATCTGCAGAAATACCAGAGGAAAATGAAAACATTGAATTGCATGAAATATTGAAGAAAAACATAATTCATGGTCCATGTGGACTTCTTAACCCACAAGCACCATTTATGAAAGATAAAAGCTGCACCAAAAGATATCCCAGAGCATTATTGAAAGAAACACAAACATCAGAAGATGGATACCCACAATACAGAAGACGTTCTGTAGAGGATGGAGGGAAAACAACAAAAATAACAATGAAAACACAAGGAGAAGTAGTAATGGATAGTCCCATACAGTCCTTTACTATCAAAAATTTTCAAGGCACACATAAATATGGAATATTGTAATAGTATTAAATCAATAAAATATGTGTGCAAGTACATGAATAAAGGCAGTGACATGGCCGTTTATGATGTCAGAAACCTAAACAAAAATGATGAGATTTTACAGTACCAATGTGGAAGGTACATTAGCACAAATGAAGGTTTCTGGCATATTCTAGGCTTCCACATTAATGAAAGACATCCCACAGTCCTTCATTTAAGTGTCCATCTGGAAAATGGCCAAAGAGTTTATTTCACACCCAAATCAGCAACAAGTGTGGCAGAAAATCCAAAGGAAACAACTTTAACAGCATTGTTTAAATTGTGCCAGAATGATGAATTTGCACAAACGATCCTATATAATGAGTGGCTACTTATTATACATGGAATAAAACTAAGAGACAATTCTGCTGCAGAAAAACTGGCACTTATATACCAGAACTTGACATGTATCAAAGTGATGCAATAGGAAGACTATATACTGTGCATCCGAATAATAGCGAATGCTTCTATCTCAGAATGCTACTCCACACAATACTGGTCCCTAAATCTTTCCAGGAACTAAAAACTGTGGATGGAAAAATTATGGAAACATACAGAGAAGTTTGTCAGCATATGGGATTGTTAGAAGCAGATCAACATTGGGAAACAACTTTGGAAGAAGCCAATATATTTTCTATGCCACAACAAATGAGAACATTGATAGCTATAATACTGACTTCATGTAGTCCATCTAATCCACTACATTTGTGGGAAATGTTTAAAAACCCACTAAGTGAAGATCACCTCCTCAAAGCAAAGAAAGAAAATCCATCTTTAAACATTGACTATACACCACACATCTACAACATGGCCTTAATAGAAATTGAAGACCAATGCATACGCATGGCAAGCAAAACACTAAAAGCAGTTGGCCTTCCAGAAGCTACAAGGAACGAAGGAGATGCACTAAATGCTGATTATATAAGAGAGACCACATATAACATAGACAGATTAAAAGAATACATAACTGAAAATAAACCACTACTAAATGATGAACAGAAAGCTGCCTATGAAAAAATAATGACACAAATAAATTCTGAAAATGGAGGAATAATATTCTTACAAGCAGCAGGAGGAACAGGAAAAACATTCCTTACAAATCTAATTCTGGCAGAAATACGATCAGAAAGCCATGTGGCATTAGCCATAGCATCATCTGGAATAGCAGCCACATTAATGGAAGGGTGTTGAACAGCTCATTCTGCACTCCAAATACCACTTGACATAGCAAAACAAGAAACACCCACATGTAATATTACAAAAGATAGTGCACTTGCCAAAGTACTTAAAGAAGCGAAAATAATAATATGGGATGAATGTACCATGGCACATAAGAAATCAATTGAAGGTTTACACAGAACCCTACAAGACATTAATGACAATCAAAAAATAATGGGAGGACTTCTATTATTTCTTTGTGGAGATTTCAGACAAACACTCCCTGTAATTCCAAAATCTACACCAGCAGATCAAATTAACACATGTATAAACCAATCCTTTCTATGGAAACATGTGCAAAGCATAACATTGAGAGAAAACATGAGAGTAAGACAGAACAGTAACACTAAAATATTTACTGACTTTCTCCTAAAGATTGGTGAAGGGAAAGTGCCCAAAAATGAAGAAAACAACATTACATTTCCAGATTACTTCTGCACCATGGTATCCTCAGACTCTGAACTAATCAATGCCATTTACACAGACATTACCAACAATTATCATCATCATGAATGACTAACAAAAAGAGAAATCTTAGCAGCCAGAAATGATGATGTTAACAATATTAATCACGAAATTCTAGACATGTTGCCAGACCAACCAACTGTATATAAATCAATTGATACAGTGGTTGACAAAGATGATGCTGTAAATTTCCCCACAGAATTTTTGAACTCATTAGAACTGCCTGGAATGCCATCTCACCACCTATTACTAAAACAAGGCGCACCAATCATTTTACTTAGAAATATGAATCCACCAAACTTATGTAATGGCACAAGACTATGTGTGAAAAACCTAATGCCAAATGTAATAGAAGCTATAATTATTACAGGGAAAGGAGCAGGTGAATCAGTATGCATTCCTAGAATACCACTGATACCAACTGATCAAACAATTCCATTTAGAAGACTCCAATTC
The DNA here is from genome assembly GCA_035047345.1 of Bradypodion ventrale. Classification (NCBI taxonomy): domain Eukaryota; kingdom Metazoa; phylum Chordata; class Lepidosauria; order Squamata; family Chamaeleonidae; genus Bradypodion; species Bradypodion ventrale. The sequence goes on from JAWDJE010000001.1 coordinate 270,130,245, forward strand.
CCAGAAACTAGCATTCGCAATTACAATAAATAAGGGTTGTTTCAGCAGATAACTTATTCATACTAGCACAAAACGATGAAACCAAAAACATAGTCTACCAACAAGTACTGCAAAAAATAAAAGAATAAGCAACACATTTAATCCTTTGAAGAAGCAACAGAAATTACTTATTTAACATTTTAAATAAAGGCCTATATTTAAAATCAGAAAAAGCGCAGCACCATTACAAACAATTAAATTAAAACACTCACACTTAGCAAAAGACGGGTAAAGACTCCACGGCCAATCTTCACACAGTCTCAAAAAGGAGGAACATTATCCTTTCAAAAATACAAACCCCATTTCATTCTTCCAAAAATTATAAAAGGTACAGCACAAGAATAAAGAAAGGGGCCAAAGAATCACATCTGCTAACATTTTCAAAAAGCGAGCCAAAGTACACTCATGGTGATTCCAATAGGAAGCAAGACATGCCTACTTAAACACCAAAATACGCACTCACTTACAGCAATGCCTACTCCAAAGCCAAACAGCGACGCGAAATCGAGCTACACCTCCACACGTGAAAAACAGCGAGGCTAAGCTAGCTCCGCCAACATCGCAAAACAGCGAGGGAAAATAACGCGAGAACGAGAACTTAAAAACACACAGACTACAAATAGCAAAGAAACAAAACCAATCCAGCCACGGGACCTTGGGAAAGTAGGGGAGAATATTGAACCTACGGAACTCAAACTCACAGCGACATTTAATAAACAGTGATGGAAGGAAGCAAGGAAAAAAGGCAAATGAGAGACCTGCCAAAAATGACGATCTTGGGGAAGCTCAACTTTCAAAAGAAAATTATAGAACAGGACCCTTAAGCATAACGAAACAAATACTCCATCACTCAAATGGAAAGGAATGGTGTAAAATTATTACACATATCGAGTATGAAACAGAAGACTCTCAAATTATTTTCATGCAGGAATATAACTCAGACAGTGAAGAAGGTGAAGAAGAAGAAGATCAAGAGCAAAAAACAGGTGAACATCTTTACAATAATAATCCTGAGCCACAATATGCATATATATCAGAAGACTCTCAAAGAAAACTAAAAGAAATAATTGAAAAAATTAATCAAAAACAAACAGCAGCAACTGATTAGCAACAGTACACAACAAGACCAAATGAACAAAACAAAACAACAATAAATAATCAATTTCAAATCCAAGAAATAGAAAAATTCAAAACTGAAGACACTGCAATAGTTAGAAAAATGGAAACAGAAAATAATTGATGAAATTAATCAAAAACAAACAGCAGCAACTGATTACAAACAGTGCACAAAAAGAACAGATGAACAAAACAAAACAACAACAAATAAACAATTACAAAACCAAGAATTAGAAAAATCTAACACTGAAGACACTACAATAGTTAGAAAAAAGGAAACACAGAAAATAATTGATCAAATCAATCAAAAACAAACAATAACAAATGAATCCAAAAAGTACAGAGCAAACACAACTGAAGAAAACCAAAACACAACCACAAACAAACAAATTTACAAACAAGAAATGGAAGAATAAAAAAATCCAGAAGTACAAGTTGTGAGGAAAAAAGAAATACAAACAACATCCAAACAAAAAGATATTTTGCCATGGAAACAACAAACAACAGAAATCTCAGAAAATAATGTTCAACCAACAAATAAGTTTCAAAAAAACATAAAAGAAAAGGACACAGAATTAAAACAACAACAACAGAAACAAACATTAGAAGAAATAATACAGCAAATAAACAACAAAAATACAACAAAATGAAACAAATTACAAAAACAATGACAACACATATGAAATAGAACAACCACAACAAGAAAATAACCCACAACTACAAATAAACCAAAATATGTTATAGATTCCATACTACAAAGACATCTCATGATGATGAATCTACCCAACCCATTCAACCTGCCATTAGCATTAATAATGCTAAACCATTTAATCAACATTCAATTTCTACAGAGTCAATAAAACACAGGTAAATAACAATAAATTTTTATTTACAAAAGAAAAATATTTAACACAACAATACAATTGATTTCTCTAATTTATCTCATTTCATAGATGCCACAACAAAGCCAAACTCAAACAACTTTCCTGCAAAAACCAACTACAAAGATAAATGAAGGTAAATAAAAATATGTTGATAAACTAATTTATGCAAAAATATATATAGAGAACAAAATGTATAACATTAACAATTATTACACTTACAAATCAATAAAAAAACTTATTTACAACTACTCAATACAAAAGAGAAACCATCATTACTAAAATCTTGCACAAAACTATACAAATATCAATATCTCTCCCTATGTATTCTCTTTTTCAGATGCAACAGAGACATGGATGGAACAAAACAACAAATATAAATATTAAAAAGTTAAAAACATAGTTATATTTATAAAAATGTTTAACAAATTTAATTAACAAAGTTTAGCATGCACGTTTAAGTAACATTACTACAGTTCAAAAAAGTTTCAATGTTTTAAATATATTTTTGTAACAAACCAAAAAAGCATTACAAACAAAATGTACAATTACATGCAAAAAAACAAAAAAATATTGTTAAAAATAAACAATATTTTAAAAGGAGAATGAATCCTTATTTAGAAAAAAAACCAAAAAAAACCCTGCTAGTATTAAATAGAGAAAGGTTTACTCTGTAAAGAAAACCACAGACTTTGCAATGTTGTTGTCAATAGAATCTTTTAAACGTCACATTTTCATAGGGTCATCATAAAGTGCAGGGTACATAGAAAGAGCCTTCTTGAAGATTGTGGCATTTTTTAAACACAATCAGGCATACCCATGTAATGGCAACCTTGTGTTGCTGGCTAATTTTTCTCATATTAGGTCAGGTGAAAGGAACTGCAGAATGAACTCACCAAAAGGTGCCTTCATTTTGGCAGTTTCATGTCAGGCCTACACATGGAAGAAGATTATCATAAAGCGAAAGTAACTTGATGACTAGAAGCAACAATAACAAGCTCCATAAAACTCAATAAGATTTACTTTTGGATAGACATACAGAAGACGGTTATATATACACGTAAAGATCTATGCAAGGAGACAGAGCAAGTGGATAAAGCATTGTGCAAGGACTAAAGAGTGATGTGTTGATATACCGCTACTTTTTCATTCAATGTTATACAAAACTTCCCTGAACAATTCTAGTTTCAGTTTTACATGGAAGCTCCAAGTATAGGGTTGCCATAAGTCCTGTTTTTCCAGGATTTTCCCGTCCGGTTTACGGAAAAACATGTAAAAGTCCCAGTTCAAGGAAAAACATGTAAAAAGCAAGAAATGCCCATGTTTATGGAGGATTCCTTCTTCCCATGACTGCAAAGGGTTAAATGCATAGTGTCAGCATTCCTAGAGAGGAAGTGGAAGTTGTCTCTCACTTCCTATCCACAGTGTTCCCTTCCTCTCTAGGAATTCTGACTCTATGCATTTAAGAAAGGACCTCTTCCAAAATAAGCCCCTTCCTTTTCTCCTTCTGGAAAGAAATGGGGACTCCAAGGGCTGCATTCCCGTTCCAGACCTCTTTTTAGAGCTTTCTTCCAAGGGATCCTTGTGTCAGGTTTGAAGGTTAGTCATTTCATTTCATTTCACTTTATTCTTGTATACTGTTTCATTCTGCCAAAGTAGACTCTAAGCAGTTAACATTGGTGCATGCTGACTGCAGCACAGCCAGCAGCAGGAAAGTGAAAGATACAATAAAAAATTAGATACAGAACGCTCAACACAATAAACCGACATAGTCAAATGGAACAATACTCAAAATACGTCCTTTGGCAATGTTGGGGCCAGAGGGTGGAGGCAAAGCATCCTGGTGTCTTTGGGGCCACAGCCAGTCTTTTATCCCTCCCCGGGCGAAGCAAGACCCAAAGGAGGGGGACGGGAGCAGGGCTCCACCACCCGACAGCCACAGCTGATGCTGTTCCGGCCTCTGGCGATGTTGGGATCAGAGGGTGGAGGCAAAGTGTCCCAGGATCTTCAGGGCCATGGCCAGTCTTTTATCCCTCCCTGGGTGAAGCAGGACCCGAAGGAGGGGGGTGGGAGCAGAGCTCCACCACCTGATGGCCACAGCTGATGCCGTTCCAGCCTCTGGTGATGTTGGGGCCAGAGGGTGGAGGCAAAGCTCAATGGGTTGTGTGTGTATGAAAGGTAGGGTAGGGGTGACCTCAGGGAGAGGAAGGGCAATTTCAAGAGTGGCCCAAGAAATGTTTATTCAAAAATAAAGAAACTGCCTCTTGACTACAGTTTATTTTAAACTGACGGAGGCTGCCTACCCTGGTCGGGGATTCTGCAAGGTCTTAGAGTTTGAAGAATGCAATAATGTCACATGGCAGTCCTGCTTTGGGGGGGGGGGGATAGAATTATGGCACCTTTATCCAAGTAGATCAGTCAGGGGGGGATCTCTCCTAAGACTTGGAATAGTGACACCATTTGCTTTATCCACGAACTCACCATTCACAGATATACAAATGCATGCTTTGCATCTGTCTGCTCCTGAACTGTGGAATTTGGTATGATAAACATGTTGCTATGGAACAAAAGATCCAAACAGCATGTAACTGTATATGCCTTGGCACATGAGTGTAACAAGGTTACAAGAAGTCACCTTGTCTTCTTATTTGCTGCTGACATTATTGCAATTTTATTGGGTGCAGGTTTTCCCTCAAAATAATGATTGCCTTTATCCATGTTTTATATTTTTATTGTAAGCCTTCCTGGAATTCTTCCCTCCAAAGAAAGAAAACATGTTTTTCAATAAACTAATTGTGAGAACACATAATGGCATGATGACTCGACTCATTGTCGAATGACAATGGCATATCCACACTCCTAACTTGTCATCAAATTACCCCTGCATACTGATTACTAGAAATATGACAGTAACAATAAAAATACTTTCTAGGCCAGCATGAATGTTTGGTGGGTTTGTCTACAGTAATGGTTTCCATTACATTGGTTGATCAGTGCTTTGGGGAATTGACTGAGACTTCTCGGAATTGAAGTCCAAAAACCAAAGTTTGGGAAATACTGATCTAATGCATGGCAGAATTTTTGCAGTAAGATTCATAAACCTCAGAACTGTTGTAGGTTTTATGTATTTATTTATTTCACAAAGGAGAATTTCAATAAAGGGCCAAATTATAAGGAAATTTTGCAGACATAGTGTCTAAAAGACATGTTGGGTAAAACTGATGAGAAATAGTGTTATTGTAGTAGAAAATTCTATTTTACTGAGGAAAAAATCCCCATTGATTAGAGTACGGGTGGCCAAATTACGCCCCATGGCACCAAATGATCCAGCCTTCGCTGCCCTCGCTACTCCTGGAAGTGGAAGTTAAATGCACCCATGCATGCACAAAACGCGGCCGTAAATGCACCACGGCTGTCATAAATGTGTTTATGACAGTTGCAGGTGTATTTACGGCAGTATGGGCATGTTTAACTTCCGCTTCCAGTGGGAGGAACCATGTGACCGGCCCACGGCATAAAAAGTTTTGGAACCCTTGGATTAGAGGATGAAACCAACTAACTAAAATACTCTTTGTAATAAGGGATTGAGAAATGTAGTAAATAGTGTTTGTATAAACTTTGCTCATTTATGTTATGTTCAGGCAAACTACAAATGATGTATTATGCTTGTACCTTGTTACAGCTACCAAATGGATGGCAGTTTTTGAGTCCATACATAAATAGTCATGACAAACCAGAAAATGATTGCTATCTTTGAGAGAGATAGAGTATTACAGTCTTCCCATTCTAGGTGAAAGAAAATCCATCCTAGAAGGATTTATTCTGTTGATTATCCAAACAGTGAAAGCCAGAAAAAGAAAGAAAAGTTGGAAACGTGTCTCAACGTAATGAACCTTGATTCTACAAAATGGCATTTTGATTAAGCTGATTTTAGGTTGGGTATATAGGATATATTACTAACTAAATAAAAAAAAAATCTTTAAAATCATGTTGCATCAAGAATACATACTCACCCCAATACCAAAAGCTGCCCCTAAAGGACAGTGTTTTATAGCTTGAGATTTTAAAATCTATCTTTGTGAGGCATATTTTTGAAGAAAATAAATGTTTGGGTTTTAAACTAGTTAGACTTAAAACTTTTCTGTGGAAAATGTAATCATTTTTTCATATCTAATTTTGGTGCAGGTTTTAAAGTGTTGTCCTAAAGGAGGTTTAGATACCTGGTCTTTCTCCTTATCAGCAATACCTTGAAATAAACACTCATCTTTCTTGTCAAGAAATCCTTTCTGAGTCACTTAGTTTTACTGACTGAGCAAAAACAATGGCATGTCCCTGTAGCTGCTGCATCCAACCATATCAGAGAAGGTGGGTAAGAGGTCAAACAGATTCAACTCCTGAAGGACCAGTGGGAAATGTACATTTTTTATGAGCTTTGAGGGAAGCAAAGACCACCTGCTCAGATTCTTTCCTGCTCAGCTCTGGTGTGAGATTTTAGTCTGTTGAACTTGCCCCTCTGATGAGTGCCACCAGGCCTCTAGCTGGTGTCCGTCATGCTTCATTTAGCAGAGGCCATTTCAGTGGTGGGCGTCAGCAGGTTTGTACCAGTTTGCCAGAACCGGTAGCAGAAATTCTGGCTGGCTCCGCCCATTCAAGTTTTGAAATAAAGTACAGTGGTACCTCGGATAAAGTCCGATTCGGATAAAGTCCGATTCGGATAAAGTTGCGGTTTTCATGCACACGTGATGCATTGCATAAAGTCCAAAACCACTTTAAAATGGACGTTATCTGAGGTATTTGGTATAGGAACCTTGGATAAAGTCCATTTTTGGACGTTAACCTGATGCATCGCCCATTTGATTTTGATAAAGTCCAAAATCGAATAAACTCCAAACTTGTGGCACAGAGCTTGGACTTTATCCAAGGTTCTACTGTAGTCCTAATTCTGATGTAATTCAGGGCTTTTCCCTATGCCATGCCCACTATACCATGCCCACAATGTGGTTTTTGGAGCCTACCACTGGGCCATCTGTATACCAAAGCTACATCTCAGGCCATGAAAACTGGGAAGTGAGTATCAGGGATGCTAATCAAAGGCATGCTAATCAAAATCTGAACTCATCTATAAAGTCATTGAGAAAGTAGTTTAATACCCTTTTATTAGAACCTGCCTTTCTTTTTTCTTTCATGTCCAAGTCAAACGTTAAACCACCAAAATGAAGCCACCTGCTTGGCTTTGCCATTAGCCAAACTTAATCCTCTTCAGTACATGTTTCCAGAAGTAATCGGCAGACCAGCAAATGAGCCAGATTCTGTATTTCTCTACATTCATTTTGATGTCCTCTTGTAGCCCCCACTTGAGCATGTTTGTCTTGCATTTAGGGACTCAAACCCTCAGCCTATTTGTGGTCCTCAAGTGATGTAGGGGAGGTCCTCAGCTATATCCTCCTTTAATGCTATTCCTTGTCCAGAGAGCTCCTATTTCCAGCTTCTAATTTAGTTTTGCTCTTGTGTACCCTCAAGATTGTTTGTTCTCATGTTTAGTTCTTTCAGTGTCAGCTGCTACTTCTCTCCTTATTATAGGTGGAGCAATGTGCCAACAAGAGGATCTATTTGCTCAACTAGTGTAGGTTTGAAGAATCCTGTCACTATGTAACTTGTTTCATTAATAAGTTTTCCTTAACAAACTGAGATTGTTGGCTTTGTTTTGTGGAAAATCTGACAATATATTTTCTTCAATGTAGGACCTACATCATAAATACTCTCCCCTCCCCACAGGAAAATGGAAACCGGGGGGGGGGGGGGTTGCCTGAATCTTACATCCATCAACATAATCCACAAAACAAGTGAGAAGAAAATAACTGAGAAAAGATTGAAAGGAGGTCTCAAATGAACATTCAACCTTTTGGCCTCTCAGAGTCACAAAAGAAAGTTGCTGTATCTTGCTAAAAACAAAATCCTTTTTTGTCAGTCCATGAAAATGCTGCAAAAAAAAAAAAAGCTTCCTGGTTTAAATTTCAGTTCCAAAGCCAAAATCAATATCTATGTGTCATAAGAGATGTCCTCACCCCAAGAAACACCACATACTCTTCATTTCTTGGCAAGATGAATGATAGATCAGAAGTATAGAGGGAATGCACCTCTGATATTGTGAGATCAATCAAAAACATTCCATAAGCCATTTCTGACAGAAGGGAAAAGTTCAAACAAAATGTTACAATTTCTGAATGGGCTCTTGAATCAGGATCATACGTGGCAAATTGATTGTAGACAGAAAGGGCTTGTTGCATGTCACATTTGGAGAGGTCTGGACAAGTACTTCAAAAGATCTGATTTCTGATTTTTTTTTAACTTCCCCATTCACAATTTTGCTGCTTTTTAAAATCTGGCTCATTGTGAGTTCAGTAATTTTTAAAAAAGTGTCCACTACTGCTTCCTCAAAGGAAATGATTCTTGTTATAAACCTTTTAACATCTGGACTTGATCCGTCCTGTTATTTAGAAGCTACAGAACTGTTAAGATGTTTGGATTTTTAACACAGGGAAGTTCATTAAAGTTCTGTTTAAACATGCCCACTGAAGTATTGTGTAGTCCAGTGGTGCCCAAACTACAGAAATGCGAATTGTCTCTTTTGAAATAGCTGTCCAACTTCTCCAGTAAAACATGGCAATTTGTCATGTTGGAATAAGGGACCCTGTGAAACAAGATCTGGTGATCTAAAACTAAATTCTAATTTAAACAGTAACTCCACTCATTATTCCAGGAGGTGTGGACTGCATTCTTTTGTATTGAAATGTACCAGATTTCATGCCCTCTTTCTTCTACAAAGTACATGCTTGTGATGCTGGCAGAGGCAGAAGAACAACAGCACCTGCTAGCCCTTGGACTGGCTGGATCTGGAAACTGACAATGTTCACTTACAGGGATTCCTCCGGGGCTTCAGAGAAACAGCTGTGCCACCTCGCACCTGTCCTTCTGCCTTTTTGCCACTTGTATGACCCAGATAGGTTTGTTGTATTTAGGAGAGATGCCACTTAGGCTTTTGGCAGGTTTTTGCACAGGCAAACTCTGAAAAAAACAATGAAAATCCAGACCAAAATCCTATTTTGAAATACTGCTCAAGCATGGGCAATTTCACAAGCAACTTCCCCATATTACCAATGACCGATTGCCTAGCTGAATGTATGGCTGATAATTCCACCCAGGCATCTCTGATCTCACAGTCGGCAGTGGGCGAGTTCACAGACACCACTTGCATGACTGAAGGTTTGCCTTCCATGGTTCCATCATGACTCTGGTCCCACTGATCAGGTTCTTTCCCTCCTCATTTCTTGTTTGTTTTGTAATATACCTGAGAAGGATTGCCATGAGTCAGAATTCACTTGATGGCATATGATTGTTCTTCTTAGAGGTCGCTGGATAGCTCAGTGGTTTAGGTTAGGGGTGAGAAAAAACCAGCTCACATAGCCTTGGGCAAGTGGCACAGTCCCAGGGTGCTCCTATAAAAATAGCAAACCACTTCTGTGTATTTTGTACCAGAAAATCCTGGGAAAAGTGACCAGAAGTCAAAATTGACTTGACGACACATGATTGCAACAAGGTGTTTGAAATATAAATGGGATCAGAATCCCACACCTGCAGTGATTTGATGGACTGGTAATATCAAGTGGCATGCCCATGTCCAGATGTCAACATGCTCCCAGATGAAAGAGGGCCTCCCTTTCTCATTAGTACACCATCTGGAACCAGGCTTAAGTTTTCTAATGCAGGAATTGGGAACAGGGACCAAAGTACTCACAGACAATGTTTCTAGAAGCCCCTAGAAATGACTACTGAGAGATGATCAGTCTAGTCCTCTGGCTGTGTTTTGGAAGGACTTTGTTCCACTGCTCCATGTAGTCAAGGTGTGAACACAGGTGTAGGTGCTGTATCCGGAATGGGCTGCCGCACCCCTTGACCAAACCCTGTGAAATTCGGCACACATGTACTTTGCACACATGAGCAGGTCACTGTCGGTGTCCCGAAGCCCATGATGGGGGGTGTTTGCTCCCCAAGTTGATCCCTTAGTCTTCAACCAATCACAAGGGCTGACCAGGTCTGGGCCTTTGTGATGTCATGCCCTTTGTGATGTCTTGCCCAGACCTGGTGGTTAGCCCTTGGGAGTGGTCAGCCATTTTGACATCACAGGGCTCCACCCCTTGGCAAGGCATGTGAGCTGGCAGGACAGAGCAGGAGTCCAGAGGTCAGCCCAGAAGATGAAGCACTTGAGCAACACAACTCTGGGAGGTAGGAAAGTGACCCCCCAAACCCCACGGGTGAAGCCGGGCACCTCTGCTAGTAATCCTATAAAGGTGTGTTGAGCCTTTTGGAGGAAATGGGAATATAAAAATGTTACATATTAGGTTATATTGCTATTATGTCCATAATCTGTCAGACAGGTGCTTTTCACCAGCTCTTGTTTCTTATGAAACACTAGCATAGGTTTCCCGGCGTTGCCGGGCTGTTATAAATTGTGTTTTGCTTTTTTTTGGGGGGGGGGGGGGGAGTTGAGTAAAAAATCAACAGAGAATGCTATAAATCTTTTTATTTTATTTATTTAACATATGTTTGTTATTTGTGTAAACTTTTGATTTATTGATATTTTTGACTTGATTTTACTCTTGTGGCTTCTAGGTGGGGCTGTTTTGTTTTTTGACTTGTTTTTAATATTCCGGCATGCAGGTGAGGCTGTTAGTAATAGTATTGGAGTCTTTTTTTTCTTTTACTTGTTTTTTCTCTCCTGGCCTCTAGGTGGGGCATCTTCTGGTAAGTAGTCTTTGTTTCTTGATTTCTGTTCCGGTCTCGTGGAGGGAGGATGTGCTGGTGAGTTCTCTGGATTTATTTATTCTGGGATTTTTCTTTGTTTTGATTTTGTGGTGGTGGGCTGGGAGGAGTTTCTGTTTGTTCTTTTGTGGGTTTTTTTAAAAATAAATTTTATTAACTTTTTCAAAAATATACAAGCATACATAAAAAGAAGAAAAAACATATATTTCATAAAAAAATAATCTCATACATAATAATTGAACTTTCCCTTGAATTCCACCCAGTGTTTATTTACATTGCCCTGGAAAGCTCGGTCCCAATATTTACCTCCAGAAACTACTTTGAGATGGTACAGGTCTACTATTTTCAGCACCCGTGAGGGAATAATCTACAAAAGGCTTCCAAATACTCCAGAATCTATTCTCTTTCAATTTATCCCTTTTTACTTTTATCTCCCATGTCAGTTTATCGTTTAATGCTAAATTCCACATTTCTTTATACCATTCTCTTGTCTGTATAATTACATCATTTTTCCAATGTCTAGCAATACATTGTCTACCCGTTGTTAACATTATTTCTAGTAATTCTTTTTCCTCCTTGTTTAAACTCATACCAGCCACATCTGTTAACATAATGGTACTTGACTCCAAGTTAATTTTTTTACCCATTATTTCCCCAGCCTCTTTTTCTATTCTTCTCCAAAAATCATTTATCATTTTACAGCTCCACCACATATGTTCATAAGTTCCAATAGTGTATTTACATCTCCAACATAAATTGTCCTTTTTATTGTCAATCTGATGTAACCTCAGTGGTGTCAGGTACCATTGCCACAGCATTTTATAATTGTGCTCCTTAATTCTTACTGACATAGTTCTCATTATCCTCTTTTCCACTTATTTCTGCATTCATCTTTTCCTATCTTTATGTTCAAATCATGTTCCCACTTCGATTCCAAAACTTCCTGTGATTCGGCCCCCCCGTTTAATACGACATAAAGTTTGCTTACTAGACCCTTAATACTTCTGTCTCCTTTTCAAATCTTTGAAACCAATTCTTCAAATTCCGTCTTTTCTCTAGCTATATCTAATTCTCTCCTATATTTGTTATTCCAATTATTAACCTTTATTATCTGAAACCAATCCAATTTTAACTGTTTGAACAACTTTTTCTTCTTATCTTTGTCCCTACAGATCTACAACCAATCTTTCACCAAGGAAACTTCATTTCTATCCAATATTTCCTTTGTTTCTTTATCTATTTTTATCGGAAAGGATGCCATATCTGCTAATTCCAAAATTGGAGAGACACCTGGGGCCAGGTCCTTCTTTAATCTTTTCCACACACTCACAAGTCCCTTTATCATTGTGTTACTAGTAACCACCATTTTAACATTACCTCCCAGAAAAATCATTTTGCCTATATTTCTATAATCTTTCATCTCGATCTCCTCCCAAATTACTTTTTCTCTTGCCAAAATCTTCACAACATTCTTAATTTGAAAAGCACGATAATAAGCTAATAAATTTGGCATTCCTAAGCCCCCTTCTTTCTGAGGCAGATACCATAATTTCTTTAGTAGTCTAGATATTTTACCTCCATTACAAAAATTATTAAACATCTTTTGAAACTCATTAATTTCCTTTTCATTCATTTGAATTGCAAGTGCGTCGAATAAAAAATTAATTCTCGGTAACAACATCATTTTGCAAATTGCAATCCTCCCAAACCATGACAACTTCAACTTTAAAAGACTTTGTATTCTAGCCTTAAATTCCATTTTCAGGCTATCATAATTTAATTTTTTAAATTCATCCAATCCATTTGATATAATTATCCCCAAATATTTCAACTTATCTTTGATTTGTATATTGGTTAATCCCGCAATCTTTTCCCTCTCCCCTTCTCCCATGTTACACAGCATCATTTCCGATTTATCCCAATTTATCATCAAACCCATGATATCCTCCAAATCCTCAAGTTGCATTTTAATCCTATCCATAACCCTCTCAGGATGCTTAGCTGTTATCAATGTATCATCTGCATACATACTTATCTTATTACCCAATATCCCTTCTATCTTTGCATCTTCTCTTATACTTTTGGCCAAAATTTCCATTGCCATAATAAACAAAATAGGGGAGAAAGGACAGCCCTGCCTGGTACCTGCCTCAAGCTTTACCTCATCTGTAACTTCATCATTTACTCTGATCTTTGCAATCCCTTTCTGATATAACAAATCGATTACCCTTCTAAATCTGTCCCCAAATCCGTAGCTTTTAACTATTTCCTTAATCGAGGACCATTGTAAAGAGTCAAATGCCTTAAAAATGTCTAAAGAAATTAAGCTCACCTTTTCATTCATTTGGTTTACATTATCAATTAAATCTAACACTCTCCTAGTCAAATCAGCCATGTGTCTCCCTTATAAAAATCCTACTTGATCTGCATTTATATATTCACCCATAAATTTATTTAACCGATTAGCCAATATTGCTGTGAAGATCTTAGCATCTTGATTTATAAGAGAAATTGGTCTATAAGATTCCATTCCATTCCATTCCATTCCACTTTATTTTTGTATACCGCTCCACTCTGCCCGAAGGAGACTCAGAGCGGTTTACATAGGTGCATGCTATCTGAAAGCAGACAGCATATACAATAATAGAGATATAGAAATTACATCAGAACACAATACAATAAAAGCATAATCAAGTACAAAATACAATGTTCAAGATACATATAGTCAAGAGCCCCAAATACACAATTAAGTAAGAGAAGAACCCACGCTTACATAAAAAATAGAATCTGAGAGACAGAGTCCTTTAGCATAATGAGGACCCCAGCCGTGGAGGCAGGGGTCGGAGGAGAGCAGCCCAGGTGCCTTGGATCCCCTTGGCCGGTGAAGAGGGCCAGGGAGAGGCAGCCGCAAGGAGGCTCGGGGGGTGGGGGTGGTGGCAGCGGGCACAGGTTTCCACTATTTCCAAATTCTTTCCCAATTTTGGCAGCAGAACGATCGTGGTCCTATACCATGAAGTCGGAATTTGTCCACCGTCTAATATATAGTTATATAACTTTACCAGCTTTGGTACCACAACATCTTTAAATTTCTTATAAAAATCAGTCGGTAATCCATCCTCTCCCAGGGCTTTCCCCAACTTCAAATCAGTAATTACCTCCTTTACCTCCTTCCCCAAAACTTGTTCTTCCATTTTATCCCTGTGTTCCTGTTTTATTCCGCTCGTTATTTGCCTCTCCAGGATCATTTTAAGCTTCCCCACATCTATCTATTCTTTTGCATATAAGGCTTGATAAAATTCCTTCACAATTTTACATTTGTCACTAATTTTATTGCACCTTACCCCTTGATTGTTAACCAAAACTCCAATTTCCCTTTTTTCCCTTTTAGCTTTTGCAGCTCTTGCCAATAATTTTGAATTTTTATTGCTGAATTCAAAATATTCTCTGTTTAAATATATCAAGTCTCTTTTTACCTTTTCTATATCCTTACCCATCAGTTCTGCCTTCAATCTTTGCAGTTTAGCGGAAAAAAATTATCCTTCTTTTTTGAATGTTCTTCCTGTAGTTGTTTTATTTCCTTTTCTTTTTCATCCTGTACTAACGTATACTTTTTATACCTGTTACTTGCCAACTTTATACTTTCACCTCTGAAAACCGACTTCATGGTATCTCAAACCACATTAAAATTTACCTCATTGTTATCATTCCAATGCCAACTTTCCATCCAACTTCCTATAATTTGTTCTTTACATTTTTGATCCTTAAATAAATTAGGGTCATATCTCCAATTTCTTCCTCTTCTATTATCATTTTGTAGCCTCAATTCCAAAGTTACTTTAGCGTGGTCTGATTCCTTAGAAATTCCTATTTCAATCTCCTCAACATTTTAAACCATATTTTCCATTAAAAACACATAATCTATTCTAGAATAGGATCTGTGAACGTGTGAAAATTAAGAATACGCCCTTTCTGATCCCTTAATCTCTCTCCAAGAGTCTTTCAAACCTAGTGCAACCATCCAATTGTCCAAAATATTCCCCTTAATACCTGCTCCACACCTTGTTACATTTGTGCAATCCAAATTTGATTTTATCAAATTAAAATCGCCAGCCACTATCATCTTTACCGCTTTTTCTATTACCACAATTTTACGAACTTTTTCTAAGAATTCAGCTTGATGCTCATTTGGAGCAAAAATATTCACCAGGGTTATTTCCTCATCATCTATTTTCCCTTTCACTATCAAATATCTGCCTTCGGGATCCAAGATACTTTTTATTATCTCAAATCCTAATCTAGTGGAGATCATAATTGCAACTCCTCTTGCTTTTGAAGTACCAAACGCCATTTCATAGTGTTGCATCAAACCTAAGAAAACTTTGTTTGTATCTTGTGATTTTTGATGAGTTTCCTGTAAGAAGACTATATCGGGTCTATCCTTCTTCAAAGCCAATTCTAACCTCCTCCTCTTAAGAACAGAACCTGTACCTTTTACATTCCATGTTAAAACTTTAATATTTTCCATATTTTATTTCAAATTCACCCTCTCTTACTTCCAAGCTCTCCATTAGGCATGCTGTCTCAAACCCATCACCAATAAAATAAAAAACATGCAAAAAACATGCAATGCCACCCTCCCCACTTTCTTTGGAAAAAAGCCGTCTTCGTTCTCCAAAGAGGGGAGGGGGGGAACATGCAAGATGTGCATATAGTTGGTGTGCCGCGCATCTTCCCCTTTCTAAAAACCTGATTGTATAAAAAAATTACAAAATAATCAACTACTCACTACTCCTTACTTGGCTCTTCCTCCACCATGATCACTGACAACTCCTCCTCTTCTCATCCCTGCTGCCCACCACCTGTGGCACCACCTGCATCTGCCCCCTCGTAATCTCTTCTTATGGCACCCGATTCCAACAAATCTTTTCTGAGAGTTACCCACTCCTCAGAACCCACCTTAACCAAATCAAGCAAACTCAGATACTCCAGTGGATCAGTCCCTTCATCAATAACCTGCATTTTTTTCCATAAAAAAATCTTAACTGCTGTGGGAACCTCCAATTATACCTTACACCTTTTTTCATCCGCATTTTAGTTACCGGCTTCATCCTGTATCTCCAAGCTCTTTCCTTAATAGAGATATCGTTATATACTTCCACATCAGAGCTATCGATTTTCAGAGCGCCAGAACCAGCTTGTTTTTAAAAAGCCATTACTCTAAGTTTGTCTCCCCAATTTGCAAATTTAACCAAAACATTTCTTTGAACCACTTTTCCTCTTCTTGGGCCCACCCTATATGCACTTACAATATCTTCCTGTGCAAAATCCTTTCCCATTTTCAAATTGTTTAACCACTGGACAATTCTATCTCTTAGCTGGTCTGGCGTCCTTTCAGTCACATGACGTATCACAATATTCTGCTTTCTCATCATTTCTTCCATAGCATCAATCCTTTTTTCATGATCATCAATTTTCACCTTATTTTCCCTCACCCCTTCCTGTGTCCCTTTTATTTCGCCTTTCATAGCTTTTACCTCATTTTGGACCAATTTCACATTTCCTTCTATTTTTTGCAAACTTAGTTCTACTTTTTTTAGAGAAATCAACAACAGTAGAAACCACCTTGTCCTGTTTTTTCAACATTTCATTTTTGTCCTTCACTCTTGCCTCTTCCATCTTCTCAATCTTCTGAAACAGTTTGCCAAGTTCAACCATAATTTGAGTTTGGTCATAAGGTTTGGGTGGTGGTGATGATGATGGAGGGGCCTCCTACATTGGTGCTTTTTCCTTTCTCTTAAATTTCACCACCGGCTCCTCCTCTTTTGCTTTTCCTCTTTTTTTTTAATATAATTTTTATTGAATTTTTTAAGACATACAGAAAAAAGAAAAAAAAGACAATGACTAACAGTACAATACACAAACAAATCCATAGTATCATCTTAACAAACATTACTAAATATTAGCACATAACAATATCTAAACTCATTAATTACTTATGACCACCAAATATTAAAAACCATTATTTCCAAATCCAAAATAATAAGGACTTTCTGTGCTACTACTAATCTTTGGATAAATAAAAATCACCCTGTGAATATATACATTGCCCGGAGAGTTTATTTTCTGCTCATCTCCAGAAACTTCTTTGAGATAGTACTGGTCCTGAACTATCATTTGCCATACACGAATGGTCCACAAATGGTTTCCATATATTCCAAAATCTATCCTCTTTTAAGTTATCTCTTTTCACTTTAATCTCCCATGTCAATTTATCATTCAGTGCTAAACTCCACATTTCTTTATACCACTCTCCAATCTGTATATCAATATCATTTTTCCAATTTCTAGCTATACATTGTCTACCCGTTGTCAATACAATTTCCAATAATTCTTTTTCCTCCTTGTTTAAACCCAAACCTTCCACATTCGTTAAAAGAATGGTACTTGACACCAGCTTAACACTTTTACCCAGTATTTCACCAAGCTCACCTTCTATTCTTCCCCAAAAATCCCTTACTTTTTACAGCTCCACCACATATGTTCATATGTTCTGTCGGATTCTCTACATCTCCAGCATAATTTATCTCTTTTATTATCCATCTGGTAAAGTCTTAATGGCGTCAAGTACCATTGCCACAACATTTTGAAATTATGTTCTTTAATTCTTACTGACATTGTTCTCATAATCCTCTTTTTCCATTTGTTTTTCCACTCAATCTCCCCAATTGTTATATTCAAATTTTGTTCCCACTTCCGTTTCAAATCCTCCTGTGGATCTGCACCTCTATTCAGTATGTTATAAAGCTTACTTACAAGACCTTTAATACTACTTTCCCCTTTTCTAATCTTCCTTACCAACTCCTCAAATTCTGTGTGTATTCTATCTAACCCTACTTCTTTTTTATATTTTTTATTCCAATTGTCCACCTTCAACTTCTGAAACCAATTCAGATTTAATATCTCAAATATTTTTTTCTGCTCCACATCAGAATCACAAGTTTTTAACCAATCCTTCAGTAAAAGTATCCCATTTTTATCCAATATTTCCATTTTTTCCTTATCTAACTTTATTGGGAAACACATCATGTCGGTCAATTCCACAATTGGTGAGAGATTTGGGACCATGTCCTTTTTTTACCTTCTTCCACACCTCCATGAGACCTCTCATCATAGTATTATTTGACCTTTTCACCCTATCCTTTATTCCCAAAAAAATCATATTTCCAATATTTCTATATTCCTTCATCTCCAATTGCTCCCAGATTGTCTTTTCTCTTGCCAAAATCTTCACAACATTCTTAACTTGAAAAGCTCGATAATATGCTAGCAAATTTGGCATACCCAAACCCCCTTTCTTTTGAGACAGGTACCATAGCTTCTTTGGGAGCCTGGATTTTTTGCCTCCATTACAAAAGCCATTGAACATCTTTTGAAACTCATTAATTTCTTTCTCTTTCAGATGGGTCGCTATTGTATCAAATAAAAAGTTAATCTTTGGTAACAATATCATTTTACACATAGCAATCCTTCCGAACCATGACAGCTTTAACTTCTGAAGTTCTTGTATTTTGTTCTTAAATTCCATTTTCAAGCTGTCATAGTTCAATCGTTTAAGTTCTTCTAATTTGTTTGAAATAATTATCCCCAAATATTTCAGTTTGTCTTTAATTTGTATATTAAGTGTCGACACTATCTTACCCATCTCACTTGGTTTCAAATTACATAACATCAGTTCTGATTTATCCCAATTTATCTTTAATCCAGTTATAGCTTGAAATACCTGTAAATGATCTTTAATCCTGTCCATTACCAACTCCGGGCGCTTCACCATAAGCAGTGTGTCGTCTACATACATACTCACTTTATTACCCATAATCCCTTCTATGTTTAGATCTTCCCTTATGCTTTTGGCTAAAATCTCCATTGCCATAATAAACAGAATAGGAAATAATGGACAGCCCTGCCTAGTGCCAGCTTCTAGCTTTACCACATCCGTGAGCTCCTCATTTACTCTAACCCTAGCATTTCCTTTTTGATATAATAAATCTATAACCCTATTAAATTTATCCCCAAACCCATATTTCTTCACTATTTCCTTAATTGAAGACCACTGTAATGAATCAAAAGCCTTACAAATATCCAATGATAATAATCCCACCTTTTCCTTTGTTTGATTAACACTGTCTATTAAATCTAATACCCTTCTGGTCAGATCCGCCATATGTCGTCCTTTTAAAAACCCAACTTGATCAAATTTATATATTCCCCCATGAAACTGTTTAAACGGTTAGCCAATATTGCTGTGAAGATCTTCACATCTTGATTTATAAGTGAAATTGGCCTGTATGAATCCACTCTTTCCAAATTCTTACCAGGCTTTGGCAAAAGAACGATTGTAGTGTTATACCATGAAGTCAGAATTGGTCCTCCCTCTAGTATGTGATTATATAACTTCACCAGTTTCGGGGCCACCACCTCTTTAAATTCTTTATAAAACTCTGTCGATAATCCATCATCCCCCGGAGCTTTCCCTATCTTCAATCTGCTTATTACCTCTTTAACCTCTTTATCAGTTATTCTTTCCTCCATTTTCTCCCTATGCTCTTGTTTTATTCCATTCCCTAACTGCCTCTAGAGTATCTTTTTAAGCTTTTCCACATCTACTTCCTTTTTTGCATATAATACTTGGTAAAATTCCCTAACAATTTTACATTTATCCTTATTCTTATTACACCTTGTGCCTTGACTATCAACCAATACCCCAATTTCTCTTTTTTCCCTTTTAACCTTGGCTGCTCTTGCTAATAACTTTGAGTTCTTATTACTAAATTCAAAATATTCTCTATTTAGGTAAATCAAATCTCTTTTTTTTAAAAAAAATTTTAATTTTATTTCTCGATACACATCCAATAATTAAAAAACATGAGATAACACACAGAACAATATAAGAAAATAAAAGACAAAGTACACAATAATATAAATAAGCAGAGAAGGAGAGAAAAGAAAAAAAAGAAACAGAACAAAATATCACCACGTGCTATATACAATGCTACGGAGACAGAATTTCCCCTTTTATCTATTATCGTCTCAAAAATGCAATGTAATCCGGCACCGGCAGTTGCCCATGACCATTAATCAAGGTATAATCTATCAAACATTTCCAAATTTCCTGAAATTTGCTTTCTTTAATTAACCCTTTTCTTAAATTTAACTCCCAGGTGAGCTTATCATTCAGCGCAGTATTCCATAACTCCTTATACCAATCCTCTATTTTTGGGGTAACATCACATTTCCAATATTGCGCTATACACTGTCTAGCACTGGATAACATAATTGCTAATAATTCCCTTTTTTGTTGCTCTACCACCTCCACATCTGTTAACAAAATTAAAATTACATCCAATTTCATTCTTACATCTAGAATTCTCCCAATTTCGTGTTCCACCTTCAACCAGAATGACTTCGTCTCTTTACACCCCCACCACATATGCTCATATGTTCCAATTTCCCCCTTACACCTCCAACAAAATTTTGACTTTGTATTGTCAATTTGGTATAGTCGTACCGGAGTCAAGTACCACTTCCACAATAATTTATAATTGTGCTCTTTTATTCTTACAGACAAAGACCTCATTATTCTCCTTTTCCATTTAGCATTCCACTGCTCGTCTGAAATTATGATATTCAAATCTAGCTCCCATGTTTCTTTTAAAGCTTTCTGATGCTGATCTGAGTCATCTAAAACCTTATATATTTTGCTTACTAACCCCTTAACTTTTACCTGCCCACTTTTTAGACTAAGTACCAACTCTTCAAATTTCGTCCGCTCCCTATCCAAGCTCGTTTCATCTAAATATCTTTTATTCCAACTGTCAATAGACATCAATTGAAGCCAATTCAATTTAAGTTGTCTTCCTATATCTAACTTTCTTTCCTTGTCTCTACATGCTGTTATCCAATCCTTTAATAAAGTTATATTATTCTTATTCAATACTTCTTCTAATCTCCTATCCATTCTCAGTGGGAATGATTTCATATCACTCAGGCCTAATATTGGGGACAACCCTGGTGCCAATTTATTTTTCAATAATGTCCACGTTTTTAAAAGAGCTTTTAACAATTTATTTGTAACATTAATTTTTGCTTTCCCTTTGCCCAAAAACATTAATATTTCTTCACCCAGTTTCTCTCGCAATTCAATTTTTCCCCAAATCGATTCTTCTTTCACTAAAATTTTACAAATATTCTTCAATTGAAATGCCCAATAATAATTTTTAATATTTGGAATTCCTAACCCGCCCTTTTTTTGTGATGAATACCATAAAAACTTTGGTATCCTGGTCCTTTTTCCACCGTTACAAAAATTATTTAATATAGTTTGAAAAACCTTTAATTCCTTCTCTTTCATATATATTTGCAGGGTATCAAATAAGAAATTTAATTTGGGTAAAAGCTTCATTTTACATAGCGAAACGCGTCCAAACCACGACAAATTTAGCTTCTTATACCGTAAAATCATTTCTTTTAATTCTTTTTCCAATTTATCATAATTTAACCTTTTTAAATCATCGTATTTATTTGAAATGTTTATCCCCAGGTATTTTATATTATCTCTAATTTGTATTTTAAATTTAGCCTTTAAACTTTCTTGTATGTCCAAATCCACATTAAAAAGAATTGCTTCTGACTTATCCCAGTTTACCTTAAGTCCCGTCACCCTTTGAAATTCCTCTAAATGTCCATATATCTTCCCTAGTGCATTCTGTGGATTTTTTATTGTTATTAGGGTGTCATCAGCATATTGGCTAATTTTTATACCCTCAATTCCAATTAATTCCTTATCTTCCCTTATTACATTAGCTAACAATTCCATGGCCATTATAAATAAAGATGCCGACAATGGATCTCCTTGCCTTGTGCCCGCTTCCAGTTTAATCTCCCCTGTTAATTCCTTGCTGATACAACTGCTCAATTACTCCACAAAATTTTTGTCCGAATCCGTATTTCTTTATAATTTCCTTTATAGTTACCCATTGGATCGAGTCAAAAGCTTTGAATATATCCAGGGAGAAGAAACCCACATGCTCCTCTTGTTCCTGAGCAATAATTGTCAAGTCAACCATCCTTCTCGTCAAATCCGACATATACCGATCCCTCATAAATCCCACTTGATCCTTATTAATGTATTTGCCACTAAAATTATTCAATCTATTAGCTAAAATTGCCGTAAAAATTTTTGCGTCCTGATTCATCAGGGAAATCGGTCTATAGGATTCAATTTTTTCCAGATTTTTCCCTACCTTTGGAATTAAAATTATAATTGTACTATACCACGATTTAGGAACTCTCCCTCCCTCCAAAATATAATTAAAAATCCTTTCCATTTTTGGTAACAACATCTCTTTAAAGTCTTTATAAAACTCCACCGATAAACCATCCTCGCCTGGAGCCTTGCCTATCCTTAACCTTTTTATGACCTCCTTTATTTCCTTTTGTGTTATCTTTTCATCCATGTAACTCCTATGCTCCAAGCTTAAATTTATTCTTGACCACTTATCTAAATATCGCTCTAATTCATCCTTATTTACGTCCTTCCTTGAATACAATTCCTGATAAAAAGCCTTGACAATTTGAATTTTATCTACTAACTTATTACACCTTCTGCCATACTTATCTATCAGAACTGAAATTCCTCTTTTATCCTTCTTTTCTTCAGCCGCTCTAGCTAATAGCTTAGAATTTTTATTACTGTACTCGAAGTAATCTCTTTTCAAATAAATTAAATTCTTCTTTACCTTTTCAATATCTTTTTCAATAAATTCTCTTTTTAATTTTTGCATTTTATCGAATATGTCCCTATCTCCCGTTCTTGCATGAATATCCTGCAACTTCTTTATTTCGTCCTCTAACTCTTTTTCCTTTTCCTTATTTTGCCTATTATTAATACAAGAGAGCCTAATGCTTTCTCCCCTGAATATTGCCTTCATGGTATCCCATAATATTCCATCATTTACATCCTTTGTATCATTAATTTCCCAGCACTCTTCCCATCTTTTTATTATCGTTTCCTTACTCTTTTGATCTCTATATAACCTTGTATCATAGCTCCATGTACCCTTTTTTTGTTTGTCATCACTTAGTTTAAATTCTGTAATTATTTTAGCGTGATCAGATTCCTTAATCATACCAATTTCAATATTTTCAACCTTATCTATCATACTTTCTGAAGCCAAAACATAGTCAATTCGTGAATAAGAATTGTGCACATGCGAAAAAAATGTATATCCCCGTTCTGATCCTCTAATTTTCCTCCAAACATCCTGTAATCCCGTTATTTTTAACCACCTATCCATCACCCTATTAGTACATGTACGCTTAGCCACATTTGTAGTATCCAAACCTGATCTGATCAAATTAAAATCTCCAACCATTATTAACTTGGACACCCTTTCTGATTCTATACTTTGATACACCTTATCTAAAAATTCCTCCTGTTTTTCGTTTGGCGCGTATACATTAACAAAGGTTATATCCTCATTATTAATAAATCCCCTTGTTATAAGAAATCTCCCTTCTGGATCTACAACTGCCTTTACTTTTGTAAATCCTAACTTTTTTGATATTAATATGGCAACCCCTCTTGCCTTAGACGTACCCAATGCCTTCTCATAATATTCTATCCCCTTTATATACAATTTATTTACATCCTCACTTTTTTGATGCGTTTCTTGTAAGCATATCACATCTGGCCTATCTTTCCTAATTACCGCTTCCAGACGTTTCCTCTTAATAATACTGCCCGTGCCTTTCACATTCCATGATAACACCCTAATCGATTTCATAATTCTTTATTATTTTTCGCTCGCAACAATTCCATCTCCTACAAGCATGTGCTAATCCAACCCACAAAACATAAGCAAACAGCTGAACACAAAACATAAAACAATAAATCATCACCCTCCCCGCCATTTCGAAACGAAAAAGAAAAACACCCCTGCCAAACAAGGGGGGGAGGGGGGAGGGGAGACAACACTCACAAACCAAACCACCACTTCTCTTGCCTAATTACCCATTCCAAATACTATTTAATTTTCCATGCCACCATTTCCACATGAGGATTCTATCATCGCTTTATATTGTGCCTTACAGTTACTTCAATTGCAATTTTTACACCGTTATATCATTCCACACTACCTAGTTCATCCTGGCTAGACAACGCAACCCTCATATCCTTCATCCGCTCTTCCTCTTCCCTGTCATATGTTGTGTAAACCCCTGCTATTATCAGCTCCTCTTTAAGATCTTCCCATTCCTTGGAGTTTCGGTCGATTATCTTTGCCTCTGCAAGTATGTCTAAGACATATGACCCATCCCTCAACACGTATGATTTTCCAGATACTATGAATTTTAGCTTTTTTAAGGCAAGCCAAAAATAAACAATTCCTTTTCCCCTCAACTTCCTGGTTACTGGTTTGATTTGTGTTCTCCATGTTCTCTCGCCAATAGAAATATCATTATAGATCTCTATACTATTCCCTTCCATTTTCAATATACTTGACCCAGATTTCCTGATATGTCGCATTAACATCACCTTCAAACCTTCACTAGCAAACCTCAATAGCACATTTCTGTCTGCTGTATTATGTTTCTTAGGCCCTAATCTATGCACACTTAATACATCCTCAGCCTCGAACTTCCTATCCATACCTAAATCATTTAACCAACTCATTATTCTGGCCTTCAGCTGATCAGGGCGGGCCTCAGAAACATGCCTAATTATAATATTTCTTTTTCTAGATTGGTCTTCAAGTAACTCCAGTCTCACTTCATGATCATCCACTTTTACTTCTCTCCCTTTAGCTTTTTCCTGCACCTCTTGGACATGTCTCTTTACATTTTCAACCTCCTTTGAAATTGAACCCATTCCTTCTTTTACATCATTCACCTCTTCCATTATCTTGGCAATTTCAACTTTAGCTGATCCGATCAAACCTGTCACCACTGACAGCATTTTTTGCTGAAAAGCCTCAAAACTCTCTTGCTGCAGTTTAATAAATTCTTGATTATCCCTCGCTCGCTGCTCTTCTAAATTTTGGAACTTGGTCTGAAGATACTTCTCAAGACTATCTAATCTCATTTCAATAGAGCCTCTACATTCATTCACATCAGGGCTATCCCCTTCCACACTTTCCTCTACATCTCCTTCTATTACTTTCTTTTTTATAGCTCCCCGAGCATTGGCCTCTTTAAATTCAATTTGCTGATCTTCTTGATTTATATCTAACTGTTGTAATTGCTGTTTCTCTTGTACTTTCTTCTTTGCTGCCATGCTTGCTCTAAGCCTATCCTGCTCCTCAGCTTCCAAAATTTCGTCCTTTAAGGACTTCCTTCGTTCCTCACCACCTGCTCTTACTAATCTACCTGTTCTTAGCCAAATTGGATCTATTTCTATCTCTTCTCTCTGCTGCTTTCTTTTTTCTTTTCGACTCATTCACTCTATTCTAAAATAGTCCTAACCAGGTCTACACAACTTTATCCACACTTTTAGCCAATACCCTATACAATTATCACCTTATGCCCCAATACATAAACAACCATAGTTTACAATCCCTTTTACAATTAACTTCAACCACTATGGACTTTCAAGTTAATCCAGCTCATTACTCTACACAAGGCATGTATACAAAACACAGATCTTGAAGAAAGAAAAAAAAATTGTTCCTATAGTCCAACCAGTTGAGCAGTACACAGCTGCACTTGATGATAAAGCAACTCCAGGGCTAGCCTTGATTTTATCACTGTCCTTGGCACAGCAGCTGTGAAAACTAATTTTCTTTCTTTTTCTTCACTTTCTCTCTTCTTTCTGCCGCAGTCAAAATCACAGTCACAAATTGCCCTCCACCACCTAAGCACCAGCTCTATTTTACACCCCCACAATGGTCCAATGATCAGGGCTCATGGAAGGACCCTGCCCGACAGTCAATCAAACAGAATATCCTCTGCCCTTCCAGCACACCACTTGTAAAACAAGTTCAACACAATCCAAGTCCAAGTTCCAAGGATAGAAGAAATAACAGCTCCTTAAAGACTGTTTGCTGTCACCTCTGCTCATAAACTCCATTCTCCAACAGCACCACTAACTCGGCTCTCGGCACTTGAGAAACAGCTGCAACAGTTTTACTCTTTTCCGTTGTCCTCCAGGCTCCAAATACCTCCAATTACAATCTATCAACTTCACATTCCTTCCAGAAACATTTTCCTTCAAAAACGTAACAGTTTAGCATTATATATCCACATTTGTGGCTCCCCTTTCCAGGCAGTGGTGAGAAAAACGGTGTGCTCAGTCTGCCATGATGCTCCTCCCCCCTGATTTATAAGTGAAATTGGCCTGTACGAATCCACTCTTTCCAAATTCTTACCAGGCTTTGGCAAAAGAACGATTGTAGTGTTATACCATGAAGTCGGAATTGGTCCTCCCTCTAGTATGTGATTATATAACTTCACCAGTTTCGGGGCCACCACCTCTTTAAATTCTTTATAAAACTCTGTCGATAATCCATCATCCCCCGGAGCTTTCCCTATCTTCAATCTGCTTATTACCTCCTTAACCTCTTTATCAGTTATTCTTTCCTCCATTTTCTCCCTATGCTCTTGTTTTATTCCATTCCCTAACTGCCTCTAGAGTATCTTTTTAAGCTTCTCCACATCTACTTCCTTTTTTGCATATAATACTTGGTAAAATTCCCTAACAATTTTACATTTATCCTTATTCTTATTACACCTTGTGCCTTGACTATCAACCAATACCCCAATTTCTCTTTTTTCCCTTTTAACCTTGGCTGCTCTTGCTAATAACTTTGAGTTCTTATTACTAAATTCAAAATATTCTCTATTTAGGTAAATCAAATCTCTTTTAACTTTATCAAAATCCTTACCCATTACTTCTGCCTTAAGTCCTTGTCATTTCATTTAAAAAAAATTATCTTTGTTTTTTGCATGCTCCTCCTGTAATTGTTTTATTTCTCTTTCTTTTTCTGCCTGTTCTGCTATATATTTTTTATATTTGAAGCTTGCCAATCTTATACTTTCCCCCCTAAAAACTGACTTCATGGTATCCCATACAACGTTAAAATTAACCTCATTATTATCGTTCCACTGCCAACTTTCTTTCCAACTTTCCATAATTGCCTCTTTACTTTTCTGATCTTTAAACAAATTAGGATTGTACCTCCAATTTCTTACACTTCGAATATTTTTCTGTGCTTTCAGTTCCAAATATACTTTAGCATGGTCCGATTCCTTAATAATCCCAATTTCACTACCTTCTATATCCCCAATTAAATTTTCCGAAAGCAAAACATAATCTATTCTTGAGTAGGTCCCATGGACGTGTGAAAAAAAGGAATATGCCCTTTCCGAGCCCTTAAACTCTCTCCACGAATCCTTTAAGCCCATAACATCCATCCAATTATCCAACACCTTCCCTTTCAAACCAATTCCACTTCTAGCTATATTTGTGCAATCTAATCCTGACCTTATCAAATTGAAATCACCAGCCACAATAGTTTTTGCAACATTTTCCAACTCCACTATTATCTGAATTTTTTCAAGAAACTCTGCTTGGTGGTCATTCGGAGCATAAATATTTACCAACATAATTTCCTCATCCTCTAATTTTCCTCTTAACAACAAATATCTACCCTCTTGATCAACAATCTTTTTTGTAATTTCAAATCCCAGCTTCCTAGAAATCATGATTGCCACCCCTCTTGCTTTCGAAGTACCAAACGCCATCTCATAATGTTGCATCCATCCCAAATAAAGTTTATTCGTATCTTTTGACTTCTGATGTGTTTCCTGTAAGAACAATATATCTGGTCGATCTTTGTTCAACGCCAATTCCAATCTCCGTCTCTTGAGAACAGAACCTGTACCTTTCACATTCCATGATATTATTTTAGTACTTCCCATAACCAAATTCTTTTCCCAGCTTTAAACTCTCCATCGGGCGTGCCACCAATAACCCTACCACCATACCAAGAACATAAAACACACACTTTCACTCTCCCCACTTTCCCACGAAAAGCCGCCTCTGTCGACCAAAGAGGGGATATATAATGCAAGATGCGTCTTACTACCGGCGCTACGCACTATTTACCCATTCTATCTCTATTAACTGCTTAAAATTACTAAAGTCTAATGTTCACTACTCCTTACCTATCTCCTCCTCCACCATGATCAAGGACGGCTCCTCCTCCTCCTCCCCTCGCTGTGGTGTTCCAGCTGTGGCCCCACCGGTCTCCTCCCTCTCATATTCCCTCCCCAAAGCTCCAGAATCCATCAATTCCTTCTTAAGATTTTTCCATTCTTCCGAGTCTACCTTTACCAGTTCCAACAAACTCAAATATTCCAATGGATTAGTGCCTTCATCAATAACCTGCATTCTTTTGTCATAAAAAAATGCAATTGTTGCAGAAATCTCCAATTATACCTTATATTTTTACTCATCAATAATTTAGTGATAGGCCTCATCTTATACCTCCATGTTCTTTCTTTTAACGAGATGTCATTATAAACTTCCACATCTGAGCCATCAAATTTCAATGCATCAGAACCGACTAGTTTCAGATGGGCCATTACTTTTAACCAACACATTTCTTTGAACCACCCTCCCTCTTCTTGGGCCCACCCGGAAAACGCTTACAAGATCTTCCTGAACAAATTCTTTCCCCATATTCAAACCATTTAACCACTGAACCACCCTTTCTCTTAACAAATCCGGAGTGCGTTCCACCACCTGACGGATCACAATGTTCTGCTTTCTCATCATATCTTCCACAGCATCTATCCTTCTCTCTTGCTCCTCCAATTTCAGCTTGTTCTCCCGCACTGCCTCCTGAGTCCCTTTTACCTCCTTCTTTATGACAGTTACCTCAGTTTGAACCAATTTTACATTTCCCTCATTTTTTTTCAAACTTAGGTCCACTTTTTTTTGCAAAATCTGCAACTGATGACATCATCTTATCTTGTTTTTTCATCATTTCATTTCTGTCTTTCACCCTTGAATCCTCATTTTTCTCCAATTTTTGAAACAATTTGCCAATTTCCACCATAATTTGGGTCTGATCATATGGCACTGTGGGCGGGGATGAAGACTGAGTGGATTCCTCCATTGGTACTTTTCCTTGCTTCTTAGGCTTTACAACTGGTTCTTCTTCCTTTGTTTTCGCTCTTGTACCTTTATCCATAGTAATGTAATATATAAGAAGCCCAATTCTGCAGTTCATTGTAAATGTTAGCCACTGAAATAAAGCTTGTAACACTGCAACCACTGGTTCCACAGATCCAAAAAGGAAATTTATATGCAAGCAGAAGATCAAAAAAATTACTGTAATCCACAGAGATAAAACAGAAGGAAACAGTTCTCCCAACAGGCAGCTCAGAAAAAAAAGAAGAGCAAAAGATGTTAATCCACAGAAGGTCCGTTTCCCCAAAGCAAATAATCCAATCAATCGTCTTCCAACTGCAGTAAAATGGCTTCAGGGGAACAGTCAGCCCAAGCTTCTCCTTTAAAAAAACCAAGCCGCCAGAGAAAAAAAGATGGGGGGGGGAGACCAGAGGGAGAAAAAGCCCAAAATCCAACCAGCGAGGGGAAGGGGTGAGGAGCAGTACATTCCACAGTAAACAAACAGATGTTTATAATCCACACGGTGAGGGAACCAAAAGGCAAAAGCCACCCAATCCTTCTCTTGAAGCGGACAATCAAAACGCCATTCCAGCGGCTGCCTTAACTTTTGGGTAAACCCCCCCCTTCTTTTTCTAAGGAACAGAAAACTTTCTCCAAGCAGTTTAAGCTGGGGAACTCCCAATCGCCTTCCGATGTTGTAGCCCAGACAAAGATAATTAATCCTCTTTGTTGTCATCAAAACGTGGCGCGATCTTCTGGTGTGTAAAAGAAAACATAGCCCAAACATGCTCACTTTCGTTTTCCAGGACCGCCGCCATTAACGGAACCTCCGCTTGCTTTCATCCACTTCCACCCGCTGCCATTTCAGAGTCCGAGCTCATTTAGGAAAAAACCCCAGCCAATTTTAAAGTTTAAAGTTCCATTCATGCACTTACATGCAAAGTTCCATTCATGCACTTACATGCAAGCTGTTCTCGTGCCAAACAACTTCTTGCCAGTTCCAAAGCCTGCTCTGCAGTCTCACTGGTCCCGTTCTCGGTTCCCAGGCAGAAAAGCCGCGACTACCGTCACAGCTTCAACCGCCCAGAAAAGCCTCCCGAACTTCGACCATCCAGCCTCAAAAGATCCCAAAATTTTCCATAACGACAGGCAAGGTTCTTATCTTTAAAGTTTGCCACTTTAAAACTTCTCCATTTCCCTCCGGTGTATTAGTTACCACTTTGTTAAGCGCGAGCGTCCGAATCTAGATGTTACTCGGCGGCCATCTTGGCCACACCCCGCCTGCTTTTCCTCTTGTGCCCTTATCCATATTAGTATCAGCTAAAAGCTTTAATGCAGCAATGCTCTTGACTCTTGTTGAGCCCTCCCCTTGAGCCTGTTCCACTGCTGCCAATATTACATCCTATAGTAACTATAATCCTTTAAGCTTGATGACATTTGATTGGGAAAAAAAGGATTAATTGTTGTAATCCATGGGCAGCAGGAATCCAGGAACAACAAAAAAATATTGTAATCCACAAGCAACCAACATCGAAAAAAGCCAATAAATCCTAATAAGGAAGAACTCCTAGAATTTCCCAGATTTTAAAATTTGCCTTTAAAATAAATTCAGAACTTTTTCAGTAATTCCACTTTAAAAAATCCAAAGCAATAATTGTATTTTGAAACTCCAGCCAATAACAAAAGAGGAAAGAAGATGAGGATTAAATCCAAAAATAAAAGAGAAGAAAAAAATATCCAGGCTTCAATAATGGTGTAACCGAGTAGCCAAATAGCTATATTTCCAATGAGCCAAATTATATCCAAATGTATCCAATTGTATCCAAAGCCACAGAGGAGGAAAGGGAAAATCCACAGTATCCAAGTGTTTCAAAAAAAAGCAGGGATGAGAGCTATAATCCACCAAGCAAGGAGTATAAACGAGAGTTCCCAATTATAAAGTGCACACTTTCACTTTTTCCCCTCTGCCGTGGCCGCGGCTTCAGGGGGGGAGCCCCTCCTTCTTCTTCCCCAAACCAGCAAAGTTTTAAACTGCTCTCTTCCTTCCTTCTGATTCTCCAACTCACAAGCCAAACAATGCTTTTTAATTCACCTCTTTCCTTCTTATGTCTGCATTCAAGGCTCCAAAAACACTTCAGGGCTCCCGGAGGTTACTCAAGCGCCATTATCCGATGGTGGACACAGCTTTTGAATTCCACCATCGCCGCCATTATCATCCCGTCCACCACCCTTCCGTTCCTCTTTCACTTGCTCTTGCTTAATCTCCAGTCTTTTCAAAAGAATCAACTGCCCCTTCCGACCACCGCCGCAGCATAAATTACTTATCTTGTTTTCTCGCTGATTTCTCCCACTTTTTTCACTTCGCCTCCGCTCGTGCCGCTGGTCCCATTCTCAGCACCTCGACCAGAGAAGCCGCTGCTTCCGTCGCACGCCTCTCCAGCCGAGAATACCTCCCAAACTTTGACCGTCCTACGGCAACTTTTCCAGGCAAATGAGAGAGAATCTTCTCACAGCAAGAATTTTCTAAACTTTATTCAGTTTGAATCAGGTTTCTCATTGATTACCACTTTGTAAAGCGCAAGCACACAAATCTGCGTGTTACTCGCCGGCCATCTTAGCCACGCCCCTTATGGTTTTGTTGGGCTTTAGATGTGTGTAATTGGTTTGTTTATTTTTGGTTTTGTTTATTTTGGTGATTTCATTGGTGTTTATTTGTGTAATTTGTGTAATTTTTTGTGCTAGTTGTGTTGTTTGAGTTAGGTATTTTCATGTTGTAGTTAGGTGTTTTTTCTGTGCTTTTCTGGTATTGTGGATGTTTCTGTTTGTGGATTTTGTTGTTTACTTTTTTGTTTATTAATGCATTTTAAATTATTTACTTATTTGTGTTTTAGTAATTTTTATTAATTTTGGTGTTTGTTGTTGGTGTGTACTTTTGCGTGAAGAACGGGCTGCCTGTCGGTTCCTCTTTTCCGCATTGCTGCTTCGAATTTTGGTTTCGATGCAGCAATGGGGAAAAGGAGGAGCCGGCAATCAGCCCGCGCTTCCCCTGGTAAGGTTCATTAGGTAGGTCAGGGGAGAAGGAGGCAGAGAAGAGCTATCTGCCTGACAATGGTTCTCTGTCTCCTTTTTCTCCTGGCTTACCTAACCAGAGATCGGCAAGCAGTGATCCGTAAGGGGTGGTGCTCTTCCTTGCAGATTGCTGGCTGCTGCTTTTGTATTACCTCCACCGCTGTTTCGTGTTAGTTCTCAAAACAGTGGTGTCGGAAGTACAAAGGCAGCAGCCAGTCATTCGCCAGGGAGTGTGCTTTCCCTGATGAACTGCTGCCTGCTGTTGTTGTTTTTTCGCCACCCTGGCTCAACGTACCTTGAGGCCGGCGGTGGTCTCACCATGTCTTTGGCGGGGTAACGGGGAGGAGAGGGATTCCCTCTTCTCCCCATTGCTCCAGGAAATAAGGCCAGCGGTGGTCTCACCATGGTTTTTTGTGGGTGTTTGTTTTGTGAGGCTGTGAGGCACTGCATATGCCTGTGGCGCACTTATGCTCCCATTGCAAGATGCCGGCATTTTTCAATTTTATTTTTCACGTGCTTGCTTTGCTAGCGTTCTGCATGCTCACACCCTTCAGCCTGATTTGCTGAAGTGCTCATGGTGCGCAGGACACTGGGACGTATAGTTTTCTGTTTTTTGTTTGCGTTCGTGTGGCGTTTTTTCACCTGCGCCTCGATTTCAATTGGCCGTGCCACGTTTCCCAATGTCCCAGATTTCCCCTGAGTGCTCCTTTTGGAAGCCTTTAGTGTTCAAGGAATGAAGAAGGAGATGAATGAAGTAGTGAAATTCAGCTCTTTATTTGTGGGGTTTGAACACAGTTTGGATGGGGCAAAACTCAGACTTATATACACCATAAACAGTAACAGTAACAATAATGCAACAAGCCCATTGGCTAACACAGTGTGCACATTTTTCGATCCACTTATTTGCATAAGAATAGATACATGAGAAAAGATACATTCCGTTCTTGTCAGAAAACACAGTTAACATAGATAACATTCTTTCCCCCTAGGTAAAAACAAAATCCTTTAATCCAGGATGGCGGTCTAGTTTCCCTTCTGGGTTGGACGCTTGGCGGAGCCAGCTCAGGGGCTCGTAGGATGGGTGGCCAGACTGGAGTGAGGGATTGACTAGAGGGGGAGGATTGTTAACCCAAATTAAAGCACCGTTTGTCAGATGGAGGAGCAGGGGATCGCTCAAAACCAAAATCTAATTCTGTGAATAATAACATAACATAAGAACAGCCTTGATGGAACAGGCCACAGCCCATCCAGTCCAGCATTCTGTCTCACACAGTGGCTCACCATTTGCTTCAAGGTATTCCCAAGCAGATGCCTTCACCTGCTTAGGATTCTCTGGAAATGGCATTGAGAGATATCCTGCCTATCTCTCCAACCCAGAGGTTGTTCCTAGGTATCCATAATTATAGCCATTGATACCCTTGTCCTCCATGAACTTGTCTAATCCTTTATTAAAGCTGTCAAGACTGACAGCTGTCACCACTTCTTCTGGCAGGGAGTTCCATAGACCAGTGATCCTCTGGGTGATAAAGTACTTTCTCTTATTTGTTTGAGAACTAGTACCCAAAGGTTTCATGGAGTGCCCCCTTGTTCTTGTGTTGTGCGATAGGGGAAACAGTTTTTCCTTATCTACTTTGTCCACACCGTGCATGATTTTATAAACTTCAATCAGGTCACCTCTTAGACGCCGTCGTTCAAGAGTGAAGAGGCCCAACCGTTGCAGCCTCAGATAGTAAGGAAGGTGTTCCAGTCCCCTAATCATTCTGGTTGCCCTCCTCTGCACTTTTTCCATCTCCATAATATCCTTCTGGAGGTATGGCGACCAGAACTGTACACAGTATTCCAGATGGGGCCTCACCATAGATTTATAAAGAGGCAAAATGACACTTGCTGACTTATTTTCTATACCCTTCCTAATGATCCCTAGCATTGAGTTTGCTTTTTTCACTGCTGAGGCACACTGGGTTGACACCTTCATTGAGTTGTCCACCACGACACCAAGGTCCCTTTCCTGGTTTGTCGCAGAAAGTTCAGACCCCATCAGTTTATAAATGTAATTGGTTTTTTTTTTGCCCCAACATGCATCACTCTGCACTTACTAGTGTTGAAGCTCATTTGCCACTGTTTTGCCCACTCCCCCAGTATCAAGAGATCCCTCTGGAGCTCCTCACAATCTCTCACAGTTTTCAGTACCCTGTATAATTTAGTGTCGTCAGCAAATTTGGCTACCTTGCTTTTTACTCCTACTTCTAGATCATTTATGAAGAGGTTGAAAAGCAGGGGTCCCAGTACTGAACCTTGAGGGACCCCACTCTTTACTTCCCTCCACTTGGAGAAGTGTCCATTTAGTGCTACCTTCTGTTTCCTGTCCCTTCTCTTCTATGTGCCTATTCTATCTTTTAGGATGGTTTCCATCACTTTACTTGGAACACATGTCAAACTGACTGGTCGGTAATTTCCTGGATCACCCTTGGATCCTTTTTTGAAAATTTGTGTTATATTTGCTACCTTCCAGTCATCAGGCACTAACCCTGATTTGAGGGAAAGATTATATATTTTGGCTAGGAGATCAGCAATTTCATCTTTAAGTTCCCTGAGAACTCATGGATGGATGCCATCTGATCCTGGTGATTTGTTAGCATTTAGTTTTACAAGACATGCAAGGACCTCCTCCCTGGTTATTTCTATCTGGCTTAATTCTTCGGTTATTCAGATGAATAAGACAACTCAGGGTCCCTCTTATGTCTGCTAAGAGTGGAGGCAACTCCAAACAAAATTGGTCATCATCAATAAAGTTATCCAGAGTGCTAGGCTGGGACAGTGTAGGGGTACTCATGGCCGGAGTAGGGGAGCATTCCACAATTTCCCCTTGTTTCCCCTTGAAATCGGTCCCTAAAACATACCTCTGGGTCTAAGTTAGCTTGCTACTAACTATTACCTCTGCCCCCTGGGTTTAAATGGGTGGGGGCCAACCTTAATGAGTGTCTGTATTCATCCTGTGGGTCCAGTATTCTGGGTCTCGATTGATCCGCCTCCTCCAGATCAGATCAGTGGCTGTTTCAATTTCTGTAAGAAACAGGACCATTCTGATTGATCACAAACCCAGGCACCCACGTAGGACCACCAGCTGCATAATTGCAGCAATGTACAGGGTCTTCTGGAGAAAAACCCTTCTGGTGTTGGATCACTATATTTGTGCCTTTGTCCTCCACCCTAGAGGGATCCAATCTGTCCAGCAAGGATGACAGTTTCCTTCACTGGAGCAATTCAGCAGGGGACAGCCCTGAGGCAAGGGGGGTGGAGTCTATACGTGAAAAGAAACTTGCATAGCTGGAGCGCCAAATCCCCTTCACCCATATGCTGAAGCACGTCTTTAGTTGTGCGCACCTGCCACTCCACTCCACCTGGCCATTGGTGGTGATGTGCCTAATTGCATTCCTTTCCATGAAGGATTGGAATTCTGCAGATGTGAACGTGGATGCGTTGTCGGCCACCAGCATATCTGGAAGTCCAAATGCTGTGAACAGCCTTCTCAGATCCATTATCGTGGTGGCTGAAGTGGTATTAGGCACTCTAATCACTTCCAACCACTTAGAGAATGAGTCTACAACTAACAAAAATAGGACACCCCTAAATGGACCTGCAAAATCTATGTGCAACCTGGACCACAGGCCCCTAGCAGAATCCCATTCCCAAGAGGGAAGGTGGGATTGCTCTGGGTGAGAGAATTGACAGCTGGCACAAGTGCCGACCATCTGCTCTATGTCTTGGTCCAGTTGAGGCCACCAAAAGTAGCTACGGGCAAGGGTTATGGACTGTACAATTCCCGGATGACTTGTGTGAAGTAAATGTAAAACCTTTTTCCTGATAGTGACAGGAATGACCACCTGCTG
Organism: Bradypodion ventrale; assembly: GCA_035047345.1. NCBI lineage: Eukaryota > Metazoa > Chordata > Lepidosauria > Squamata > Chamaeleonidae > Bradypodion > Bradypodion ventrale. The sequence goes on from JAWDJE010000001.1 coordinate 270,166,247, forward strand.
GCCCCATAGAAGGCAACCTCATTCCACTGACAATTCCAAATGGTTGTGGTGGAATGTTCTGAATTCCTTGGCTAGAGGAGAGACAGGCCAGCCTTTTTGTACCCAAGACATTACTTTAGTCAATGTTACATCCTTGGCTGTAGCTTTGGCTATATCTGAGGGGACGACCGAGGGCAAGTTGAATGCCTCAATCATGAGGACCTGGTGGTTGCTTTTGATCTTAAAATTGGCTTCCCTGACCCCTGGCAGTGGAGAACGTGACAGGGCATCAGCGTGGCTGATGTCCTTGCCGGGCCTGTGCACCAAAGTAAAATCGTATGCATTTAGGAAAATTGCCCAACGCAACATCCTTGGGGACAGAATTTGGAGGGGCTTGTGGTCAGTTACAATGGTGGAAGGTCTACCTGTCTGTCTGAGCATAATTTTTCTCAGGCTTTGAGAGCGAACGGGAATAGAATGCTATGGGGAGCTTCCCTCCCGTCACTTAGTACATGGCATAACATAGCTCCCACCCCCACAGGGGATGCTTCACAGACAAGCACAACTTCTTTGTTAGGATCAAAATGAGTTAATACAGCATCCGAAGATAGCAGCCTTTTGCGTTCTGGGAATGCTTTCTCTTGGCAATGGCCCCAGTGCCAAACAGTATCTTTCTTAAGAAGCTGATGTAATGGTTCGGCGACTGAGGCTTTGCGATGGAGAAAAGTGTGATAGAAGTTTAACAACCCTAGAAATGATTGCAATTCAGCTTTACATTTCGGCCTGGGTGCATTCTGCACGGCCGTCACCTTAGATTCAGAGGGCATGATATCTTGGGGTGTAATGTGGTACCCCAGGAACTCCACTTCCCATGCCAAAAACACACATTTGTCTCTTCTGAGACATAGACTGGCCCACTCAAAATGTGACAGGACTTGATCGAGCCTCGCCGCTAGTTTGACAGTGTCCTTAGCGGTGATCAGGAAATCGTCAAAATATAGCAGGACACCAGGCAATCCTTTCAAAATACATTCTACAAGAGATTGAAATATTCTGGGGGCTGCATTCACCCCAAATTGTAGTCTAGTTACCTTAAATGCCCCCCTATGCATTACTATGGTCTGGGATATGGCAGCAGCCAGAGACACAGTTAATTGTTGGTAAGCCTGGGCAAGGTCAAGTTTTGCAAAGCAATTTTCTTCATGCAAGGAGGCAAGAAGGTGGCTTACCACGGGCACAGGATATGCATTCGGGCGAATAGTACTGACCTCCCCGTTACTTTTCAAAGCAGTCATAATTGGTGTCTCCCACTCTGCGGAGTCCACTGGCACAAGGATGCCCTGCCTCAACAGTTTGTCCAGCTTGGCTTCTATCTTCTCCTTTAAAGCAAAGGGTACCTGGCATGGCTTCATCCGGATGGGCCGGATGGTTGGGTCAAGCTCAAAGTCAACAAGGGGTCCTTTGTATAAACCTAAACCCTTTTTGAATACCTCAGGATGTGCAGTACAAACCTCCTGGATTGGGTCAGAATCTATTGCGTAGATGCTAGAAAGCCGGATTCCCAGGGGCCTAAACCATTGGGTCCCAATAAGACAGTTAGTGCCCTGCTTAACTACAACCAATGGCAAGGAGGTGCGAATGTTTTTGAATTTAACCAAGAAATTATAGTGAATTTCATTTGTTATACTGTATTTGATTTACTTGTTGTAAGCTGCCTTGAGTCGGCCCTGGGCCGAGTATAGCGGGATATAACTCAAATAAATGAAATGAAATTAAATTAAAGAAATTACCCACCCCCAGGAATGGAATCTGGCAACCTTGCACATCCCGGAAGGAAGTTTTAAAGAATTTGAGCTTGGGCCGAGAGACAGGGGGAATTCTCAAAAACTCCCGCTGTGGGATTATGGAAAAGGTAGTACCTGAATCCACCTCCATCTTGAAGGGGACATCCTGCAGGCTCAGGTCTGTGAAGAAACGCTTGTTGATAATGCCCACTTGGCCCGGCTCAGGCTCGGGTGACACTTTGCTGATGGATGTGTTGTGGTGATGACTCTTCTTGGGCACAGGCACTGGAGGTCTTTGCTTTTGCTGTTGGCATACCTTAGCAATGTGCCCTCTTCACCCGCAGTTGTGGCATTCTGTGGTGCGGAAGGGGCACTTCTTGCAGTCATGCCAGGCTCCGCAGCCATCACACTTGCAAAGGAATTTCTTCTCCCGATTGTCATGGTGCTCTCAGTGTTTTCGTCGGACCGCTCGGACTTCTCCCTCTGCGTCGCTGGACTCCGATGAAGAGGTGGAACCAGGCGATGCTGAGGAGGATGAAGGTGAACTTTGCTGAACTTGCACAGCTGACTTGGTGGCACTGGTGGTGGAGTGGCGATGCCAGAAAAGCTTTATCCTGGACCATGTGGCCTCAGATGCTACTGCCTCTTCTGGGACATCCATGAAAGTTAGCGTCTTTCTGATCATGAGGTGACATTGAGCATCTTCATCCCTCATGCTGGCCAGCAAACGGTCCCAGAGTGCTTCTTCAATGTTGTCCCACTTGCACAGGGCGGCAGTAATGTGCAGCGTGGCGACACTGCAATGGATTCACCGGGTCCCTGCTCTCTTCTGTGGAAGGCCACCCTGGCCGGGAAGATCGAGACCTCTGGCTGCAGGTGCCTCCTCAGTGCGGACATGATTTCTACAAGTGGCACCACATCCACGTCCCTTGGGAGAATGAGGTGGGTTGCCAGCTCAAGCGTCTCAGAACCACACTGAGCGAGGAAGCAGGAGCACTTCTGGTCTTCGTCAGTGATCTTCTGTGAGTCCATTGCGTGGGGGAACCGACGTTCATATGTTGCCCATTTCTCTGGATGCGCTGGGTCGAATGGGCCAATGTTGCTGTCATGTGGGGACGCCATCCCACCCTCATCATCAGTTTAGTGTTCAAGGAATGAAGAAGGAGATGAATGAAGTAGTGAAATTCAGCTCTTTATTTGTGGGGTTTGAACACAGTTTGGATGGGGCAAAACCCGGACTTATATACACCAAAAACAGTAAGAGTAACAATAATACAACAAACCCATTGGCTAACAGAGTGTGCACATTTTTTGATCCACTTATTTGCATAAGAATAGATACATGAGAAAAGATACATTCTGCTCCTGTCAGAAAACACAGTTAACATACATAACAAAGCCCGATCAGGGTTTTTACATTGAGGGGGAGGGGGACTCACTTTTAGTACATTCACAGTGAGTTGGTTACTGACAACAAGCTACATGTGAGCCCTGCAGCTGCCAAAGGATGCTTTCTGTATAAATCGAGGCAGGAAAAGAACAGGCTGAAAGAAAGCTGTGTAAACCAGTAGCCACAACATGGTTTTGACTGGCAATATGCACACATGCAAAGATACTTTTTTTTACTTAAACAAGGTGTTGCATTGCTTGAGCAATGATCTCTGAAATGTAAAAATAAACCCCAACCTGATACACTTTCCTTGACTGTTCAAAAACAATCAAAGGAAATATTCAATTATTCAAAGTGTTGGTTCCCATTTAGATGGGAGGAAAAGGCCAAATGGCTGCTCAGTCTGAACGTGCCCTGAGAGGGAGAACCAGTGACCCATTGCTTCTTTTCTGATGGACTTGTTTAAACTTATATTAACTGATGCCTCCTGCTCTCATTAAAAACAATGGCAATTAGATTAAATAGAGTAATGCAGTCTGTAGCAGACAGATGCCTGAAATACGTTGGTAAGTTCAAAAAGATCCAGAAAAGAACTCTAAAGATACCAAAGGTCTAGGAGTTAAATTCTACATTTGTACTTGTCTAGAAAGAAAATGAACTATACAAGAAAATGCTGTGTGAATGCAGAGAGACACAGAGCTCGGCTCATTTGCTGGTGTGCCAATTACTACAGGAAACGAACTGATGAGGAATTTAGGTTTGGTCAATGACAAAGCTAAGACGGTGGCTTCATTTTAGCATTTTAAAGTTTGATCTGGACATGGAAGAAGAAGACTGCACACCTTACAGATCCACTTTCTTTTCTTACACAGCCTTTCGATGTATTCCTTGTGGCAGCCTGGAATATACACAATGGGTCTCTTTACATGTTGCTCTTATTGACATGGATGAATCTCCTGTGATGACAAATATGAACACAAAAACAATTTGGCACTAGAGAAGCCAACCAATGTAGGCTTTCAAGCAAAGGTTTAGTAGCCACATGGTAAGGATTCCTTTTGTATGTGTAAAATGTCTTTCATGACAAGAGGGAGTCCGAACACTTCTACATTTTCTGAGAATTCTTTTCTTTAGCACTGTGTTGTTTTACTTGTTTTAAAAAGAATTCTCTCTTTGTTGCTTCTGACCACAGAGTACTTTCTGATGGCCTACAGTAAAGCATTGAGATCAATACAGTCAACAGCAAGAGAACAAAGAAAATCACTTTGCATTACATATCTTGTGGTTAGTCCCATATTTTGGAGTGCAAAAATGTAGGGTAAGGATTGCATTGTCAGCAACAAAACAAAGAAGTGTACTTAAACACTTGCACAATAGTTCCCTGAGTCTTCCTCTGGGTCCCTTATGAGAAAATTGCAAAATTCTGACATTGTTACCGAAGAGACAGTTCAACACTGAGCACTATTACCTTGCCTTTTTCTGTTACATACTGGGTGATATCCAATAGTAAATCACAACTGAAGTAGCCCCATTGAATCAATGGAATGTATGGAGGATCTGCCTCACCAAATCAATGGCTTACTCTATGGTAACATACTACTGAAATTCAGCCACTATAGATTTGTATTTGTGAAATTTAACTATGCACTGTTCAGTTTCACTATTTGAACCTGCCTAGTGTACTCTGTGGTTTATAAGGTAATTCTCTGAGAAAAGACTGTGCGGATGTTATGTATGTGCAATGTTGCTTTAAGAGATGTTGCCTCAAAATGTATGAATGTAACCTGACCACAATTTCAATGTAGCCCAGCTGTAAAGGAACGCGAGTAAGCTGCCCATAGAGGGCAGCTGCGAGCGTTCACCTCACATGGTTCACATTCCCCAAATCAGCAACAGCCGCGGGAACTTTCCCGCACCGCCCAAACAACTATAGAAGAGAGGCGTGACTGGACGATGTCACGCCGGTAGCAGCCAATGAGCTACCGTGCAGCAAGATTCAAATGTATTGTGCTACTGTATATAATGTGATGTATCTCCGCCATTACCACATGTTCATCCTGATCATCAATGAATAAACCTGTGTTAGTCCTTCCTGTGACTCCTTCTTTGTCTTCTGTGCAAGACACTAAATTGGCGATGAGGATGGGATCGATGGCGAATCCCAAGGTCAAGCCGTACCAGTTCGATGTCAGTGAGCCCGAACAATGGGAGCTCTACGAGTGCCAGTTTCAGCATTCGATGGAAGCCGCGGGCGTCGACGACGATGCCAAAATGCGCTCCCACTTCCTGGCTCAGGTGGGGCCGGCCACGCTGCGGATCCTGATGACCCTGGTGGCCCCCCGGAAGGTGGACGAGGTGCCCATCGACCGTATCTTGGAGAGGCTGGGCGAGCACTTCCAGCCGGCTGTCTCGATCTTCCCAGCCCGGGTCGCGTTCCACAGGCGAGACCAGCGACCGGGCGAATCCGTGTCCGCCTACACGGCTGCCCTCAGTCTGGCAGCGGTGCATTGCCAGGGGGATGACCTGGACCAGGCCCTCCGAGACCGCATGCTGTGTGGTTTGAGGGACGAGGAACTTCAGAGGAGGCTGATGACCCGCGACCACCGCCTCACGTTCAACGAGGTACTGCGGGAGGACCAAGCAGCCGAGGAGGCCAGGAGCGGGGTCAGACTGTTCAAGTCCCGAGGGGCCACGTCCGAGAGGGCCAAGTCACCAGTACAGGTGGCCCGGCGGACACCAGTGAAGATGGCCTGGCGGGCCCCCAAGCCGCCCGCCGGCACACCAACGTCGTCCGAGGAGTCGTCCACGACAGCGGACCCCTACTCCAGCGAGGATGACGACGTCCAGAGGATCAAGAAGCGAGGTGAGAAGCGGCAGACCCGCGAATGGCAGGACCGCCGCTGCGACGGTTGTGGGGCGGCCCACGACCGCACGAGGTGCCCATTCCGAAAGGCCGAGTGTCACAACTGCGGCCAAAAAGGACACATCGCCCGAGTATGCAGGCGCGGGCGAGTCGAGGACAAGGGCAGTTCCAGCCATTCCCAGACGCACCAACGAATGGTGGCCAGCACCAGGAAGGTCTCAGCCAGCTACAGCGAGGAAGGCGTGAACCGCGTGGGCCTGGAGCACCGGCGGTTTTTCATAGAGGTACTGTTGCAGGGGGTCCCAGTGAGGATGGAGATAGACTCGGGGTCATCTTATTCCATCCTGTCCCAAAAAGAGTTTATGCGTATTCCCCCAGAGAAGCGGCCCAAACTGCGGGCCATGAGATCTCATCTACGGGACGTGCAGGGAAATGGGATCCCGGTGTTGGGGGTGGGGAACTTCAAGGTGAAGTTAAAGAACTACTCCGAGAAACTGCCCCTAGTGGTCCTCAAAGGGGGGAGGTGCTGCCTTTTGGGAACGCAGTGGTTTGCTCCCCTGGGGATCGAACTGTCCGGCATTAACGCCATCGAGACTGACCCAATGCGGGACGTGTGCAACGCACACCCGGACGTTTTCAAGAAGGGGCTTGGGAAATACAAGGGGCCCCCGGTTTCTTTTGAGCTGGACCCAGAAATCCGGCCCATCCGCCTCAAGCCAAGGAGAGTGCCCTTCGCCCTCAAGGACAAGATTGAGGCGGAACTGGACAAATTGGTGGGGCAGGGGATTTTGGTTCCAGTTGATTCGGCGGAGTGGGAAACGCCGATTGTTACAGCCCTCAAGTCAAATGGGGAGGTCAGGATTTGTGCGGACTATAAATGTACAATAAATAAGGCCATTCGGCCAAATGCATACCCGGTGCCCGTGGTCAGCCATTTGCTGGCCACGTTACATGGGGGGAGGTGTTTCGCCAAGCTAGATCTGGCCCAGGCGTATCAGCAGCTCTCTGTAACCCCGGCTGCTGCCGCCACGCAAACGATCGTAACGCACAAGGGGCGTTTAAGGTAACGCGCCTTCAGTTTGGCGTGAATTCGGCCCCCGGAATCTTCCAGTCCCTCGTGGAACGCCTTTTAAAGGGGCTTCCAGGCGTCCTCCCATACTTCGACGATGTGTTGATAACAGCGGGGAGCGAATTAGAGTTAGCAAAGAGGCTAGATGGGGTTCTCTCAGTGTTCGAGAGGGCAGGACTTCGATTGAGGAGGGACAAGTGCGTATTCTTTGCGAGGGAGTTTGAGTTTCTAGGGTTTAAGGTAACTCCAGATGGAATCAAACCCTTCGAGTCCAAGGTTGCGGCCATGAGAGACGCCCCTCGCCCCACCATGAAACCGGAGCTGCAGTCATTTCTAGGGCTCCTTAATTTCTATCACTCCTTCCTGCCGCGGAAGGCATCAGTCGCGGAGCCACTGCATGCGTTACTTAAGAAGGATGCGGTTTGGCGGTGGGGGGACAAGCAGGAGAGAGCATTCAAAGAGCTTAAGTCACTCCTATCTTCGGATGCTGTCCTGACCCACTTCGATCCGAAAAAACCAGTGGTATTAGTCTGTGATGCGTCCCCGGTGGGGGTGGGGGCGGTCCTGTGCCACGTGTTGGAGAGCGGGAGGGAAGCCCCGGTGGCATACTACTCAAGGTCCCTCTCGAAGGCCGAGCGCAATTACGCGCAAACAGATAGGGAGGCCCTAGCCATAATCGCGGGAACAAAGAAGTTCCACGATTTCCTATACGGCCGCGAGTTTACGGTAGTGACGGATCACAAGCCGCTTTTGGGGATCTTCACTACCGGCAAAACCACCCCGCAAATTCTATCCCCCAGGATGCTGCGTTGGGCCATTTTCCTCAACGCCTACCAGTATGAGCTGGTCTATCGCCCAGGGAAGGAGATCTCCCATGCGGACGCCCTGTCCCGATCCCCTCTCCCTAGTTTAGGGGACCCCACATGCGAGGTAGAGCAGGAACACCAAGTCCTGCTGATTGAGTCTCTCGACTCACCCCCAATTGTACCAGCCGACCTCGCCAAGGCCACGGCGGCTGATAAGATACTGGCCCAAGGTAGTTCCTGGGTTAGGAAAGGGTGGCCCACCTCTCTCCCCGAGGAACATTTCAAGCCGTTCTTCAGGTGCAGAGTAGAGCTTTCTCTGGAAAGGGGCTGCTTACTCTGGGGCCAGCGGATGGTTATCCCAGAGAAGCTGAGGGCCAAGGTGCTGAGGCTACTGCATACCAGCCACCCCGGGATCGTGCGCTCCAACGCTCTGGCCAGGAGCTTCTTTTGGTGGCCCCAGATAGACGGAGACATAGAACGCTTAGTGGGCACGTGTGAGAGCTGCCAGAGCTCTCGGCCCGAGGAATCCCGGTTACACCATAGGGAATGGGATACGGCCCACGGGCCATGGTCCCGGATCCATGTCGACTTCGCTGGCCCTTTCCGTGGGTCCATGTTTCTACTGGTAGTCGACTCCTACTCCAAGTGGTTGGAGGTAATCCCCATGAACAGCACTTCCTCTGCCACAACCATTAAACAGTTGCGCAAGCTTTTTGCCTGTTTCGGCCTGCCAGATGTCCTTGTTAGCGATAACGCTAGTACCTTCACGTTGGCAGAGTTCAAGACGTTTATGGAGAGAAACGCCGTCAGGCACATAACCGCTGCCCCGTTTCACCCCACCACAAACGGTCAGGTAGAGCGCCAAGTGCGCACTACGAAAGACGCACTGCAGCGCATGGGTCCCGGTGAGTTGAACCTGCATCTGTGTCAGTTCCTCATCTGCTACAGGACAACCCCCCTAGCTTCAGGTTTTTCCCCAGCCGAACTCCTCATGAGGAGGCGTCCGGTAACACTTTTTGACCGGATGGATCCGTCCAGGGTGGAGGATGAAGGGAGGAATATAAACATAGGGGGAGAGAGCTCCAAAAGTTTTTCGGTAGGGGACCCGGTTCACTGCAGGAACTACGCGGCCTCGGGGCCAGCGTGGATACCTGGGACAATTGTTGAGCAAACAGGGCCGGTATCCTACAGGGTTGAGACTAGTTCAGGTCTACTCTGGAGAAGGCACGCCGACCAACTCAGAAGGCGAGTCACCGGTGAGGGGGAATCAGCGTTAGGGTCCTCCCCCACCCGTGTTACCCAAGGGGGAGACATGGCGGCACCCGGGGATACAAATGCATATCCTCGGTTCTCAACTGCAGAGGAGGATACTTTGGAGGAGAGGGATGAATTTGATTATGAGTTGCAGTACCAGGGGGATGTCGCGGAGTGGTCCCCCACCCGTCCTAGTGAGAAGAGGGGTTTCAGTTCAGCCCCTGGTACTTCCAGTCTCCCTAGCCCTTTTGTTTTGGAATATACCATAGCCCCAGCTCCCCGGAGACCAACACCCCCAAGACAGGCAACAGGGGGGAGTCCGCTCACCACAGTCTCTAGAACTCCAGGGCAGGTAACGGGGGGTGGCGAGGCCACGAGGGCCTCTTCGTCGGTCCCGAGATTCGTACTGGGGGGGACCCCAAACTCCTCAAACGGTAGACAGGGATTCACTTCCCAACTGTTCATTCCATTCCCATCCCCCAATGCAAGGTTACCGCAGACTCCACACCGAGCCACTAATGAGTCCCCCCTTTCCATTGCAGGACAGGACTCCGCGGAACCAGGAGCCTCCGGCTCCCCTGTGTTAAGTCAAGCGGCCGCACGCCCCAGGCGCACGTGCGGCAAGCCACAATGGTTGAGGGACTTCGTCCCATCCTGGGGGGGGGGATGTTATGTATGTGCAATGTTGCTTTAAGAGATGTTGCCTCAAAATGTATGAATGTAACCTGACCACAATTTCAATGTAGCCCAGCTGTAAAGGAACGCGAGTAAGCTGCCCATAGAGGGCAGCTGCGAGCGTTCACCTCACATGGTTCACATTCCCCAAATCAGCAACAGCCGCGGGAACTTTCCCGCACCGCCCAAACAACTATAGAAGAGAGGCGTGACTGGACGATGTCATGCCGGTAGCAGCCAATGAGCTACCGTGCAGCAAGATTCAAATGTATTGTGCTACTGTATATAATGTGATGTATCTCCGCCATTACCACATGTTCATCCTGATCATCAATGAATAAACCTGTGTTAGTCCTTCCTGCGACTCCTTCTTTGTCTTCCGTGCAAGACACTAAAGCGACTGAACAACAAAACCTCTGAGCATCTGGGCATCTTGTTAAAGGCTATGAAACTGCATGACAAGAGGGTGATCAGTGAATAAATCAAATGACATGCTTCAGATATTTTATTTTTCCTCCCAAACACCTGTCATATTCTGGATGTGAGGCCTGTAGTTGATGGGAAATGATTGTGGAATGTGCATGAAAGTGTACAGTCATCTAAACAGTGATAAGCTGAAGTAGGCAGATCTGACTTTTTTAAGAGTCTCAAAGCATGTAAAATGAAAAGCAGAAATCATTACACACTTGGATCCCTAGGAGTGATGGAGTGAAGAGAATGGATTGCAAAATAGCTCTCCCTGAAAAATGAAACGCTGTAGGACAATTGGAAATTGATTTGAAGGCAACTGTGTATTCTAGGCAGTTCAGAAGTCATGTATTCACTTTGCTTACATTTCCATTCTATACTTTAGCTATTCAGACGTGAAAGGGTGCTTGATATGATGGAGACTTGGAATATTTTGACTCAGTAAAGCTTTTCATTATGCCATTTCTCTTGGTTGGGGTTTCCTGTATTGATTCAGGGAAGCTTCTAGCTGAAAGTCAGCAAATGTTCTCTTCTCCATCTCTGATTTCCATGAATATATAGTAGGAGATTGACGAAAGCTAGAATGAATTATCAAACCATAAATGATATTTCAGTTCAGCACAAGAATTGCTAACATAGTCATCACATCCAGTATTGGTGGGGGAAATTTTTCAAGCAGAGTGGGAGCATGGTGTGGGAGGAGGAAGTGAAAAGAAATAACAGTAGGGTGATATCTTTGTGGAGGAAAAATATGTGCAGTTTTGAAAATGTAACTAAGCTAGTTTGTTTAAAAGAAAATGTAGCTGAAATATTACTGTTCGGAATATGGGGGTTGTCGGCTGCAACTTGATTTGAGTATACGGTTTTTTTTCTGCCCCAGGGCAGAAGCCTGGTCTTGGAGGCCAGCTGGTTCTGGGCCACCTTTGCCCTCCAAGGCAATCAGGAAAAATTCCACTGGTGTGAATTTGTTTAAGATGGATCCCAGCTTGCCATGAAGTGACCCACACACTGTGATCTCAGAGCCATTCGCTGAGACACATATGAAATAAGACATGCATTTAACACCGGGACTGCAATGGACTGTCGCAGCTTTGAGGATATGGACAAGGTGTGCCTTCAACAGCCAGTCCATCTGGCATGGCCTCTCCCACCACTATGACAATTGGGAATCAGAGATCCTCCTCCTCCTCTCATTTTGCCCAATATTATGGTTTCCAGTGGCATTTCCTCCACTGAGGGGACCATTACCCCACCTAAAGGGGCTCATCTGCCCGTAGCCGTTGGCCCCTTTAGGGAGTCAGGTTATTTACCACCACCCATCACTTGGTGTTGAGTTGCTGGCTGTACGATCTACTCCATTACCATAGCAGGATGTCTGGACAGACAAGGGTAACTATGGGTAACTATGGGGTAACTAGTGACATACAGCTGGTTATCCATTATTAATTGCTTTCCTTCTAATTAATGGAACTATGTTACATTACAACTGTGACTTAATGAGGGAAAAATTCACTCCTTACACAACTGTAACTTTTAGGGTTTTTTTTTTTATTATGACTGAATCGTCATTAAATGTCAGAGAAGGAATATCTCTTTGTTCAAAGGATAGTGTGTCCTGCTGACTTATTCGGTGTCATGGGCATTGAGGAGACCATGAGTCAGACAGGAGTTGTGCATGTTTTCTTTGAGAAGCAATTAGCTTGTAGCCTTCAGATATTGCTTTTCTTTTTAAAAAAAAAAACACTTAAGTGAACAAATTGCAGTTCTAGTTACACTCAAGAACAGGAAAAATAATTGCTGTAAAATGTAACTTTAACAGTAATTCACTAATTGAGAGCCTGGAGGCTTTAATAACAACTAATCTGGGTTCTTTGAACTATAATGGTAGTGATAACAATTACGCTTAATCACTTCCAACTCTTTTTCTGTTGATGCTGCCATGGATTGGAACACTAAGAGGGCTAGGATAAAAATAATAGTTTCCCCAGGATCATCTTCTCATATCAGGTGAGGCAAAGGGAACTGGAGAATGAACTCACCAAAAGGTGCCTTCATTTTGGCAGTTTCACATCTGGCCTAGACACAGAGGAAGAAGATCTAGAGTAGAGATGGGACTTACATATTTATAGGACTTTGAGTTGCAGAATTCATTTAAAATTTCTCAAGCAGAATTCTAGAACTGAGAGAGAAGAAGCCAGATGGCAAAAATGATGTTTCCTTCCTTCTATTTTCTTCTTTCTCCTGCCAATGTAGCAGTTTGAAAGGAAGAAATTGTAAGTAGATAAATAGGTACCGCTTTGGTGGGAAAGGTAACAACATTCCATGTGTTTCGGAAACTAGTCATGCCTGCCACATGACCATGGAAACATCTGCAGGCACAGAGAGTGCTGGCTCTTTAGCTGTAAATTGGGATGAGCACTGCCTCCCTAAAGTCAGACATGAATGCAAGCGCGGCACCAAAATGGCCGCCGCGCTCTTTGCGGGGCCCCCCCCCACAGGACGAAGAATCCGGGTAGTTTAGGGCGTGGCCAGCTCCCTTATAAAAGGGGTGGCCACGAGGCAGCCGTGCTGCCATTTTAGCTAAAGCGACGGAGCGGAGAAGTTTTTCCCCTGTGTCTCCGTCGCTCCTCACCTTGCGGGAAGCCTTTTGGCGGCGAATCTTCTTTTCGGCTTCCCTCTCCAGCGATTGAGATGCCTTCGAAGAAGAAGGCAGCTTCGAGTGCGGCTCGAGCTGTGAGGAGGCGCAACCCGGGTCGGAGGACCACGGTGGCGCCTCCCCAGCAGCCGCCTGTCCAGGCCCCCGCCGGGGCCGGCGGAATGGGGTCCATCGCCCCTTGGCCGGACGTGGGGGATCGGAATGCGGGCGCGGCAGGGGCTCCGGCCCACGGCCCGCGAGCGGTGGACACCGCTACTCTCCCTGCCCATCCTGTTGGGCCTGCCTCTCTTCCTCCTGGGCCTTCTAGCCTGGGTGGGTGGTGTGGTCCCCTACCTTGGCAGGTTCCTGCACCGACCCTACCGGGCTTCGGTGTTGGGCAATGGCCCTATTCGGGTCCTGGGGTACAGGGACCTGTACCCGCGCCTGGACTTGGCGGGCCGGCCGGCCCTTGGCCCCAGATCGACGTGCAGGCCTTACTGGCCCGCCTTGCGGCCCTCGAAGCGTCTTTAGCTCGGGCCAGCCAGGCTGGGGCTCCCTTTGGCGTCCCTTTGGCGGTGCCGTCGGCGGGAGGACAACAGGCGGCGGGCAGGGTTGAGCTGCCTCGGGCGGGTGGCGCGGCTTCGGCCACTGCCCCGCAGCTCCCCAGCCAGCAGACGAGTGCAGGTCAGGCCCCGATGATGAGCTCTACGTCGGTCGTGAGCTACGACGCCCCCAGTGGGCCGGAACCCCCGGTGGGGGTGGCCCACGGGGGTGCAGCATGTGAGTATACGGTACAAGCCAGTACACCTGCACACATTGCTTCTATGGGGGGAGCTTTTCAATGGCCTTGGCCTCGCTCGGGTGGTGCGGTGGCACAGCAGCCGGCACCCCACTCGGCGACGGTAACTGCCACCCAGGGCACCGGGGTGGGTAGTTTTTCTTACACTGCGGGGAATGGACTGGGGGTGGCTGGGTTAGCTCAGGCCCCTTTCCCGGTGTCTGTGGTGCCTTTTTCGGCCTTACCAACTGCGGGGTACTCCTTGCCACTGGGTGACCACTTGGCACAGGCCACCAAGGAAAAGATTTGGCGGGGGGAGTATGTAGATATCTTCTCACTCCTGAACAGAGAGCCCACCAAGGAGGAAAGGGAGGGACAGGATGAGAAGGATAAGGAGCAGGCACATCGTTGTAAGCCGCCACGTACCTGGGCCAACTGGCTGCCGGCTTATTTAATTTACATGGCAGTGTATCTGAGGGCGCGGCCGGAGTTGGCTATTCCGATGGTCCAATATTTGGACAACATATACAGGGCAATGGTTGATTTCCCGGGCCCTTTGTGGCTGGCTTATGACGAGGAATTCCGTATGCGGATTCCCCTCCACCCGGAGATGAGGTGGGATGAGCCGTGTCAGAGGCTTTGGCTTCTGTACATGACGCCCACGCGCCCCGCACCAGGGGACAGATACCATTGCAGACATGCGGTCCAGCGAGCTGTCCCAGCACAGGTTACCCGCCAAGTGGCGGGGCAGGGGGTTCCAGCCCGCCTGCTGTGCTGGACTTTCTCGTCCAATGGTTCCTGTAATAAGAAGAATTGCAAATACAGGCATGAGTGTCCCACCTGTTCGGGCCCCCACGCAGCCTCCGCCTGTCCCAGGCCTGGGGGGACGCGGGGCAGAGGGAGGGGCGGACAGTGGGCTGGCAAGGCTGCCACAGATGGAGCTGGTTCACCGAAAGGCCCCCTCCCCAATTAAGGTGGACATGTTGGAGCGTTGGCTCACAGTGTACCCGAAGGGGGAGGATGGGGAGTATCTCCTTCAAGGCTTTAAGTACGGGTTCCGCATCCCTTTCATGGGTGATAGGTCCCCTCAGGATGCCCCCAATCTTTTGTCCCTCAAGGGGAGGGAGGAGGTGGCTGCTGCCAGTATTAGGAAGGAGTTAGATGCGGGCAGGGTCGCTGGCCCTTTCCCTTCACCCCCGTTTCCCAACCTTAAGGTGTCGCCCCTCGGCTTGGTTCCCAAAAAGTCTCAAGGCGAGTTTCGCCTTATTCATCATTTATCCTACCCAGCCGGCCGGTCGGTCAATGATGCTATCCCTGATGACCTTTGTTCAGTCAGGTATACGTCTTTTGACCACGAGCTGTGCATGGTGCGCTCGTGTGGCCCGGGTGCCCTGCTGGCCAAGTGCGACATCAAGTCGGCCTTTCGCCTCCTGCCGGTGCATCCGGGTGACTTTGAGTTGCTGGGTTTCAAATTTCGGGGCGAATATTATTTTGATAAGGCCATGCCTTTTGGCTGTTCCATATCATGCTCGGCCTTTGAGCGCTTTAGTACCTTCTTAGAGTGGGCTTTCGTCCGCAGGTCAGGGTCCCGGTCTGTAGCCCATTACCTGGATGACTTTTTATTCGGGGGTGAACGGGGCTGGGACACGTGCACACGTCTCCTCAACACATTTCAGACGCTAATGGAGGAACTCGGTGTCCCTTTAGCGCCCGAAAAGACCGAGGGCCCATCTACCAAGTTAGTATTCCTGGGGGTGGAGATTGACACGTTAGCGCAGGCTTCTAGGTTACCGGAGGATAAGGTGTCCAGGATAGTGGCCCTTATCTCGGAGTTGATGGCCAAGCGCAAGGCATCACTGAGGGAACTGCAGTTGCTACATGGTCACCTAAATTTCGCTTGCAGGGTGGTCGCTCCGGGCAGGGCTTTTGCTCGACGCTTATGCGACGCCATGGCAGGGTTATCCAGGCCTCACCACAGAGTTAGACTTACCCGGGGTATCAGGGCAGACATGTTTGTCTGGTTACAGTTCCTGAGGGAGTTCAATGGGGTCTCATTTTGGAGGTCTGACCTCCTGGCATCCCCCAATTTTCAGATCCAGTCTGATGCCTCAGGATCCCTGGGTTATGGGATGTACTTCAATGGGAAGTGGGCCTATGGTGGGTGGCCACCGGCCTGGGCAGGCACTGATCGCCTGCGTGATCTCACATACCTTGAATTTTTTCCTATACTAGGGGCTTTGATGCTATGGGGCGAGGAATGGGCCAACTCGGTCGTGCATTTCTGGTGTGACAACGCTGCTGTTGTACACATTGTTAATGCACAGACTTCCAAATCGCCCAGGGTTATGGACCTAGTGCGCCATTTTGTGCTGCGCTGCCTGCGCCTCAACGTTTTGTTCAGAGCCAGGCATGTCCCAGGGATTAATAATGATATTGCTGACGCTTTGTCCCGCCTGCAGATCTCCCGGTTCTGTGCCTTGGCCCCGGATGCGGAGGAATTTCCCTCGCCACTCCCGGACGAGATATGGACCATTGGCAAGGAGAGGTGAACCGGGCGATTGGCCTGTCACTAGCGCCACGCACGCGTAAGGCGTATCAACAAGCATTTAATTCTTTCAGGGCATTTGCTGTTCAATTTCACCTGCCAGAGACCTGGCCTATCCCGGTTGACCATGTTCTGCGGTTCATGGTCCACCTGCATGCTCTCGGCCTCGCACCTCGCACCATAGCATCCAAGCTCTCGGCGCTGGCTTTTATGGCCAAAGTAGGGGGTCATGTGGACAGCACCTCTGACTTCCGTGTGAGACATGTTTTGGAGGGGTGGGTGCGCGAGCGCGGGCGTTGCCCGGACGACCGGCACCCTATTTCCCCAGGGGTTCTTACCCAGTTGGCCCGGGGCTGGCCAAGCCTCTGTTTTGATCATTATGAGGCAGCCCTTTTTCATGCAGCCACAACGGTGGCATTTTTTGGAGCGCTCCGCATCAGCAAACTTGTGATGCTGTCTAAGGCGGATGCAAGTTGTAGGGCACTGGAACTCGAGGATGTCTATGTTGCCAAAGACTGGGCCCAGTTGAGGATACGTTCCTCCAAGTCAGATCAGCATGGCGTAGGCAGTGGCGTAAGACTGCTACGGTGTTCCTTGGCAGACATCTGTCCGGTTGGTGCCCTACAGGAGTTCCTGGCACTGCGTGGCACGCACCATGGCCCGTTTTTCTGTCACCAAGATGGGTCTCCCCTTACTAAATTTCAGTTTTGGAAGGTGACAGGCAGAGCCCTCGCCAGGGTGGGCCTACCAGGTGCCCGTTATGGCACACATTCATTTCGTATTGGGGCAGCCTCTACAGCAGCTGCTTTTGGGTACTCCGGGGCTGACATACGCAGCATGGGAAGGTGGGGCTCGCAATGTTTTCAGTTTTATGTGCGCCCACTTCCACCGTGAGTACCAATCCAATCACCTTACCTTCCTTTTTCTCAATTTTTCTTACAGACCCTGGGTGTCGTGTTACACCGGTGACAGTATGGCTGGTGGGCCACAGCTATGTGCACAGGGCAGCGCGTTACGCTGCGGCGACAGAGTGGGGACCCCGACTGGGACTGGGTGAACACGCCAGTCTCACATGGCATGGTAAGCCTGGGATGTTATGGCAGGAGCTGCTGCCTTTCCTGTTTTCCAGCAGGAGTGCTGACCCGCCTGACATTCTCATCATACACCTTGGGGGCAATGATTTGGGGCAGGTCACCGGCTTATCGCTCAAGCATGCGATTTGCGCGGACCTGGCCTACTTGCACTACGTCTGGCCTGCCACAACCCTGGTTTGGTCGGACATGATCCCGCGCCATTCTTACAGAGGGGGCATTGACCTCCTGGCCCTTGACCGCGCTAGGCGCGCGGTCAATGGGGCGGTGGCGCGGTTCCTTGCCGACAAGGCTTGGGGACGGGTCAGTCGTCACCCCGCTATTAGCCTACGAAATTATGACTTGTATGCAGGGGATGGGGTCCATCTGTCGCGAGGAGGTATGGACCTCCTGTTGGGTGATTGGCGAGCAGGCCTGTTGACCGAGCTGACGGTCTGGGGGGGGGCGTCAGGCCTTCTTTGAAGCCCCTCCGTGTGGCGGGTAGCACTGGTAAGGTAAACAGTATGACCCACAGGTATCCGGCAGGTTCGCAATTGACTGGACAACACTAGACAGGAACAAATTAGTTAAACGTTGTCCGGTCAACGACGAACCAGGCGACGGGGTGATGGCGATAGCTAGCCAGCATGCATCACCCCGTGATTTCACGGATACGAGTCAGAGGGTGGGGTCATGAGTTAGATATTGACTACGGTCAACAATTTGTTTGTTGTCAACAAACAAATTGATACAAATTGATACATTGTAACCAATTGCCGTTGGCAATTTGGCTTACCAGTGCCGTTGGCTTACCAGTGTTACTTCGGCCTGCTTGCCTTAAGAATTATGATTGGTCGTTTTACCAATACAAATTTATAATTCGGATTAGGGCATTGAATCAATAAATGTGGCCCGATGCTGTTATCCACTTTCAATGTTGTCTGAGTCCGTTATTGGGGGGGTGCGCCTGCAATGGCTTTTGAGCAAGGGAGACCTATTTTCTTCTTCAGCCCATATGCTTAGGCTGGGAAGAAGAAGGGAATGCCTCCTCATTCCAGCTGTTTTGTGAGACTCACCCCAGTGCTCCGTAAGAAGGCAGTTCAATGAGAGATTCACTCATACAATCTAAGACCGTGATGGTGAACCTTGGCACTCCAGATGTTCTTGGACTTGAATTCCCAGAAGCCCAAGCCCCTTGTGAATCCACACAAATGAGTTTACTGCTTTTCATCCGGCTGTAAAATGCGCCCATACGGGCATGTTTTACTTCCGCTTCCAGGAGTGACGAGGGCAGTGCAGAGAGGATGAATCGCAGTAAACCCATTCATGTGGATTCACAGGGGACTTGGGCTTCTGGGAATTGAAGTCCAAGAACATCTGGAGTGCCAAGGTTTGCCATCATGGATCTAAGAGGTAGCAAAACATCCCTTTCTGGAGTGACTCCCAGGAAGCTGTTAGATGAAAGGTTGTGTGTTCAATTCTTCTTCCAAACAGAAGTACAGTACATGGAGTGAAGCAGAAAGTGGAATTACACTGATGTCTCTTTTGCCTTCTGGGTTGCCCTCTTCCAGTTCCAGAATCCTGCTTCAGGAATTCTCGGCAAATTCTAGGAGAGAAAGCCCTAGAATTATGAGTGTCCCATCCCTAGTCTGGAGACAACATCATAGTCAGGAATAAATTTCCAAATGATAAGTAAACAAATGAATGAACAAACACATCATTCTGTCTCATGCTTGGCTTAGATGAAAAAGAAAAAAAATAAGGGATGCAGCAGTAGTCTTAAAACTTGTCACTGACACAATTTCCAATAATTCTGCTTAAACATGAGCATGAAAGTATATTTCACTGCCCATCACACAGAGAGTGAGCAAGAGTTTCATTTCCATGGCTCTCTAAGACTGTGCTACAGAAGGAGCACTCCCATTTTCTAGTACTGTATATGCTAGAAGGAAATTTTCCTCTGAACACATCTGAAGACTTACCAATAACTGAAAGGGTCACCAGGTACAAGATTTCAACCATATTTGAGGCTTATTAAAGAATAAAGAAAAGTGCTCCCTCCACCCCAGCAAATCCAAGGTCTTTGAATTTTTGAGGCAGATAGTTCATACTCAACATGAGACTTAATTTGAAATTCCAGATTTCTCATTCACGCAGTGAATAACAAAATGGGGATAATTTGCTAAATTATGGATATTTTCCACTCTGTATTTGAGCTAAAAGACCAAAGGGAGACTATTTGGCAGAGGATTTGAGGGGACGTTATGTGACTTGAAAAGTATGGAAAACAAAATCTATGAGAAAGATTTTAACTCCCAAGCATTTCAAATGCCCTTCTCTAGTTAAAAAGTCATAAAGATGTGCTAGAAAACAATGTCTTCTGAGCATGTCCCATTTATTCCCTACTGGCAGCATGAATTTAAAAAAACCTTTTCTTTGTAAAAATGCATAACCAAACATCGCAACAGACAGGGAGAAATTCTTTTTAGAGAAGGTCAGATGAAGAAAAAGTAGCTATCTCTGCATTCAGAATGAGTGATTGTTGTCTTGTTAAAGCACAGGGTTGTTATTCTGTGATGAAAATTCTCATTCACAAATCACTGGAGAGGATTAAGTGAATGATTAATTCTCTCTGAAGTAAATCAAGGGTTAAAATCTGAGGGGGTTGGTTGTTCTGTTTTGAGAGAGCATTTAGCACCATGAAAATGGAAAATAATTGCACTTGGTGAGGAGAATTTTATGGAGCAAATATATATATATATATATATATATATATATATATATATATATATATATATATATATATATATATATATATATATATATATATATATATATATATATATATATATATATATATATATTTCAGAGAGTCCAATAGCTTATAGCAAATATCTTGAGGAGAATATTTGTTTATTTATTTATTAGTCAAATTTGTATTGCCACCCACTCGGCTAGCAACTCTTGGTGGGGTACAACAATTACATCATGAACTACATAAATCCCACTAGAGAACTATAAAAAACTTAAAACCAGTAAAAAAAACAATTAAAAATACAATAAAAAATTAGCCCGACAACTAAAAAGAGCAAGGGAGTGATCTTTACCTATAAAGAGGGGCGTTTACCATTGGACTCCAGTATACATGCCCGCACCTGACTATCGTATCCCATACTGAACCACCTGCAATCGCCCGAACCTGGGCCGCAGAGCACCGCAAGGTTGCCGAAGCTGGCAGTGGGGCAATAGCCCCACGAACTGGAACAAAGGGAAACAACTTCAATTCCCAATGTCCTCTGCACCGCGCCACGCCTCAGCCAATCAGGCTGAGAAGCACGAGCAAAAAAAATGTTGGAAAATGCGGTGCACCCAATTGAAATTGAGCCACAGAAAAAAAATGCTGCACGAATGCAAACAAAACAAACAAAACTCCAAGTCCCATTGTCATATGTGCCATGAGCACTTCAGCCAATCAGGCTGAAGGGCGCAAGCGCGCAAGCGCGCGGAATGATAAAAAAGCCAGCACGTGAAAAATAAAATAAAAACATGCTGGCCTCCTGCAATGGGAGCGCAAGTCCGCCGCAGGCGGACACAGAGCCTCACTGGCTCACAAAACAAAAAGCCACAAAAGCCCATGGTGAGACCACCGCCAGCCTTCTTTCCCAGAGCAACAGGGAGAAAGGGGACTCCCTCTCCTCCCCACTACCCTGCCAAAGACACAGCGAGACCACCGCCAGCCTCAAGATCACTTGAGCCGGGGTGGGAAAAAACCAGCAGCAGGCAGTAGTTTGTCGGGGGAAGCACACTCCCTGGTGAATGACTGGCTGCTGCCTTTGTACTACCGACGGAGGTAATACAAAAGCAGCAGCCAGCAATCCGCAAGAAAGAGCACCATGCCTTACGGATTACTGCCTGCCGATCTCCAGTTAAGTAAGCCAGGAGAAAAAGGAGACAGAGAGGAGAGAACCATCATCAGGCAGGTAGCACTTCTCTGCCTCTTTTTCACCCGACCTACCTAACAAACCTTACCAGGGGAAGAGCCAGCTGACTGCCAGCTCCTCCTTTTCCCCATTGCTGCATCGAAACCAAATTTCGAAGCAGCAATGGGGAGAAGAGGAACCGACAGACAGGCCATTCTTCAAGCAAAGAAACACAACAAGAACAAAACCAAACATTTACCTAAAATGCCAACCACCAAAATTAATAAAACACAAATAAATAAATAATTAAAAAAATATTAACCAACAAAACAATAAACAACAAAATCCACAAACAAAAATACCCAAAATACCATGAAAGCACAGAAAAAACACCTAACCACAACACGAAAATACCTAACTCAAACAAAAAAACAAAACACAAATTAAACAAATAAACACAAAAGAAATCAGAAACATAAAAAAACAACCAGAAATAAACAAAACAAACACATCTAAAACAAAAGAAACACAAAAGAAGATAGAGAAACACCTACCAGCCCAACACCAAAAAAACCCAAAAAACAAAACCCATATTAAAAAAAACCAGAGAACTCACCAGCATGTCCTCCCTCCACGACTCTGGAACAGAAATGAAGAAACAAAGATTACTTACCAGAAGAAGCCCCACCTTGAGGCCAGGAGAGAAAAAACAAGTCAAACAAAAAAATTACCCAACACTATTGCTAACAGCCCCACCTGCAGGCTGGAAGATTAAAAACAAGTCAAAAAAATGCAAAGCAGCCCTCTTGCTAACAGCCCCACCTAGAGGCCATAAGAGTAAAAACAAGTCAGAAAAATAAGAAATAAATCAAAATCACAAATAATTCTAATAAAATAGAACAAAAAAGTCACAAACTACAAATGCAAAACACCCCCACCCAAATCACCCTTAACCAAAAAACAACAACCCATCAATAAAAACTGCCCGGCTGGTATTACTATATCAGCCATCAGGTTGGCCATTATTGTTGGGTCAAGCGCTGGCTTCTTAAGGAGGGGTGCACCAAAGCATGTTTTGATGGTGCAGGAAACACCCCCTCCCACAAAAATTGGCTTAGGAACTGGAAATCAAATATCAAATGAATGGAAAGCCAACATTTATGTAACTCTCATCCATTCAAGCAGTATGCTCTAGCTGGGAGTAACTATTTGGAAGAGTGATGCACTATAAAAATAATTACTACCTACTCTGTGGGCTGGCCAAATCTGTGGGCATGGCCAAACATCATGCATTATGGGGTATGGAGGTGGCCATGGCCTACCAAGTGGGCATGGCCTGGGGGAATTTCCATTACTGGTTCTGCAGAAAATGACAGGACATGCTGCAGTGCATCACTGATTTGGAATGAGTTTATTGTGCCCTGAAGAAAAATCTACCATCAAGGCTTTTCCAGGCAGTCTCCAGAGATCCATGAGTACACATGCTCACCCCTGGTCCTCCAAGGCTGTACACACTCCCACAAGTTGTACCTCTCCCCAAAATTTGTTTTCTTACAAAAATGACTGAAAATATTCCCTTGAGCCTTCTAGTGGCAAAATCATTTATTTTTAAATAAAAAATATCTAATATCTAAATTTGGTATTTGGATTTCCCAGGAGAGTTGGGGGACCTCAAAAATGCAAAATCTCTTCTACTAAAGGACAGGAGAGAACATTTTGAGAAATTTTAAAAACTCTTGTGGAGTATGTGTAGGGGATTCTGTAGTCAGGGGTATTGGGAGACAAAACTGATGCAGTTCAGCTTCTTTTTCTTTCTCACTTATAGGCAAATTAGTAGGAGCACAGTCCAAATGATTACTACCATACATGAGGTCAGGAGATGAAAATTTCCTCCAGTATTTTCCACTCCCCCCATATTAAACACCTTCTGCCCATGCTTGGTTAAATCCAAAATGGGGGCTCCACATGCTTACATGTTGCCACTCAAAAAGAAAAAGAGACTGAACTGTACACTGTATTTCTGAAAAGTGTGATGTACATTACATACTGGAAAAGAAAACAATTGATGAAATTCATTGCTATAGGATTTGGCAACAGCCTCTAGCGTGTATGGCTGAACACATTTATGGGGGGATAAGTTTACCAACAAATTTTAGCCAACTCAGGGTCTTCTACATATAAAGTCAGAATACCTCTGAGTGCCAGAGGTTGTGAACAGTCAAAGGGGGTGGTGAGGCAATCTGTGTCATTTTGTAACACTAGAAATGTTTCCTCCTCCTCATGCTCTACATGGGATGTCCCAGGAGACCTGCTCTTGTAGTGCTGAAGTCTTGGCTGACATTTAAAAACATAACAGAGAGGCAATTTGATTAATGAATGCCATGAGAATCATTCCAAGCATTTTTGCTCCAGATTATGGATTCATCGACATGAAAGTCTAAACGGAGGGTGCGGGGGTTGGGTGAGCCTTGCTTTAAAAACATGGCTACCATTTACTAAGATGTGCTCAGCCTATCTTCCACAGGTTTTGTTAATAACAGCTGGGGACCAAATAACAGGCCAGCCCTCCCAATAACAAGAGTGAGGTAGCTGCCTCAAACAGTGGATGCTGAGTGTTATGAAAGAAGAGCAAATTCCTGATCTGTTGTTGTTGTGTTTCTGCTGTCAGGGAATGAGAGAAGTATTTGTGGAGTTTGTCTTCTAGTGCCCAAATAACTTAGCTGCTCTTGCATAACTGCACCTTGACTGTATTTGGGAAGTCATTTGCTTCAAGCAGCAAAGCTTTTTGTCAAATGTTGAATGCTACAGTATTCACATCTACCTTATTTTGGACCATAAGATGCACCTACCCATAAGACGCACCCAGTTTTCAGAGCAGGGAAAAAATATTTAGTACTGTATTTTGCACCACCAACCAGTTGTGGCACTGCAGGGGAAATGGTAGGCTGGCCAATTGCACTGATACTCTAGCCTAGCCTCTTGCTCTCCTTTCACCCAGGAAGCATGTTTTCCCCCTCCATTTTGTCCACATGGAGTAGGCATTGAAGGTAAATGAAACCCTTTCTTTTTAAGCACAGGTTTGGTTTCCCACTTAAATGCATTGGGAACACACAAACAGAAAACTTTTGAATACAATACAAGAAATTTATTTCCATTGCATTTAAATGGGAAATTTCAGCTGAGAGGCAGCAGTAGAGGTCTTCAGCCAGCTGCGGCTTTGTAAACTATCCTTTTACAACAACCACAGCTGGCCAAAGACCAGCATTTGGACTATAAGATGCACCCTCATTTCCCCCCCCCCCCACTTTTGGGGGAGAAAAGTGTGTCTTATGGTCCAGTGGCTCAAGTGCCTAAGACACTGACTGGGAGGCGGAAGGTCAGCGGTTCAATTCCCAAGTACTGCAGGATGGAATGAGCTCCCGTCTTTGTCCCAGCTCCTGCCAACCTAGCAGTTCAAAAGCAAGACATTGCAAGTAGATAAATAGGGTGGGAGGGAAACAGCGCTCCGTGCATTTCGGTATCTAGTCATGCCTACCACATGACCATGGAAACGTCTGCAGCAGCAGACAGCGCTGGCTCTTCGGCTTTGAAACAGAGATGAGCACTGCACCCTAGAGTCGGATATGACTTGCTTTCGAGCAAAGGGAACCTTTACCTTTACCTATGGTCCAAAAATATGGTAGTTACTGGGGAAGAACAATGGGAGAGTGTTATTGTCTGTGTGCCTTGCTTACAGGCAGCCCATAACCTTAGATTAGCCACTATGAGAAATCAGTTTGAAAGATACAGGTGAACATTTGGATCTAGCACAATTCTTCTTTTATTCTTTCTTTTTCCTATGTACAACAATCACCCCTTCACTATCTGTCTTTAGGGCTCCTTTTGAAATGTGTTTTGCCAGTGTGGGAACCACTTTTACGGCAGCCCTTCTTAGGGACATGGGTTTTACAGCCTTTGTCTCTTGAATAGAAATGAAGGAACATATCCCTCTTTTCTTCTTGCAGTGAGATTCCTCTGTACAAAATGTCTACTTTGCCCATCCCACAATATCTCACAGGAAAAAGTGTGGGATTTCTCTGAAATTTCCTGGGCATTCCCCCACCCCCACCACAGAAGAAATACTACATTGGGCAGGTTTATAACAGTTCTAAAGCTGAATGGCATCTTACCTGTGCAGAATGCATTCAGAAGAGGCAGAAGACAAACCAAGCTATGCAAGATGGTTACAGTTCCTTGATTAATGAATGTCATGAGAATCGTTCCAAGCATCTCTCCTGTGCAGAATTGACTACAAAGTGTATGAAGCTGCACAGAATTTGGGAGTTTTCCTGTTTTAGTCCTTTGCCTGTTTTTTTTTTAATTTGTTGCACGGTTTGATTATTTGTCTAAACCTCCCCCACTCCCTTGGTATTAGGCCTTTTTATTAGAAAAGGGTGATATAGACAGGAGGATGAGAAATGGGCAAGAACTCAGGTTTTATTATCAGTGTCACCTGGTAATCCTCAATTTATTATGGTGCCTTTGTTTTGTTTCAGTCAGCAAAAATGATGTTCTCACCATCAGAGCTTCTGTGAAAGAAAAAGAATGAGACCTCACTTTTTGTATTGATTTGCCACATTTAGAAACTAGTTTGTATCTCAGAGGAAAAAACATAAATGCAATGGTTGCTATAGCAAGCAGGGATATCCCTGTTTCACAAAAACATAACTTGTTGCTTATAATATACATCTAGCAGATGTACAGATATAGGAGAACTCATGGATGTCAGGAGAGTTAATCATATGTAGCATAATTGTTCTGAGCCCAAGGAAAAGATCATTTTGGACACATGAAATGCACTTATTTCCCCTAGCTAAGCTGATTTCTTCTTTCTTTCTTCTTTTTTATTTAGTGAATTTTTCAAACGAATAAATTACAATACAAAATACATAGTACATAAAAGTAACTGCAATACATAATATGTAAAGCAATAAAAAAGAAGTAAAGCAATTAAGAAAAAAGAAGAAAAACCTTTATAGATAAGTTCGCTTAATTATAATTTTATAATTATTCTTTAACACTCTCTTCCCATTAAAACATTCAATACTATTTTGAATAGAAAACAACAACCAAAAAATTACACATAATATTACACCCAGTGCTTATTTACATTGCCCTGGAGGACTCAGAGTATCTCGTTGTTTTACTTCCAAAAACCACTTTGATCGGGTACAGGTCTATTTCTTTCAACTCCAATAAGGGAGTGATCCACAAAAGGCTTCCAAATGTTCCAAAATCTATTTTCTTTCAAGTTACCCCTTTTTACTTTAATCTCCAAAGTCAGTTTATCATTCAAAGCTAGATTTCACATTTCTTTATATCATTCTTCAGTTTGTAAAATTACATCATTTTTCCAATTTCTAGCAATACATTGTCGCCCCGTTGTAAGCATTATTTCTAATAACTCCTTCCCCACTTTATTTAAATTAAAACCTTCCACACCTGTTAACATAGTGGTACCCGGCCCCAGATTGATTATCTTTCCCAATATTTCACCAATCTCCTTTTCAATTCTTTTCCAGAAATCCTTTACCCTAATACAGCCCCACCACATATGCTCAAGTAACACCTCCATAACATTTTATAATTATGCTCTTTTATTCTAACTGTCATAGTTCTCATTATCCTCTTTTTCCATTTATTTTTCCATATATCATTTTCTATCTTTATATTCAAATCCTGTTCCCACTTTAATTTCAAATCCTCCTGTGGATCACCCTCCTTATTTAATAATGTATATAATTTGCTGACTAATCCCTTAATATTTTTATCTCCCTTTCTAATTTTTAACATCAAACCCTCAAAATCTGTCTTTTCTCTTTCCAAATCATAATCTCTCATATGTTTACTATTCCAATTATTAATCTTCATTATCTGAAACCAATTCATTTTTAATTGCTCAAACAGATTCGTCCTAGTAACCACATCCCTACAGATCCGAAACCAGTCTCTCAACAGGAAAATTTCATTCTTATGCAATACTTCTTCTACTTCATTATCAATCCTAATCGGAAAGTTCGCCACGTCTGAGAGTTCCAAAATTAGAGAGATACTCAGGACCAGATACTTTTTTACTTTCTTCCATACACTCATTAATCCTTTCATCATGATATTTTTAGTAACCACCTTTCCCAAATTATATCCTAAAAAGACCATTTTACCTATATGCTTGTAATCCTTCATCTCAATTTCCTCCCAAATCACTTTTTCCTTTGCCAAGATCTTCACAACATTCTTAATTTGAAATGCTCAATAATATGCTACTAGATTCAGCATTCCCAAACCACCTTCCTTCTGAGGTAAAAGCCATAATCCTTTTGGTAACCTAGACTTCTTTCCCCCGTTACAGAAATCATTAATCAATTTTTGAAATTCCTTAATTTCCTTATCCTTCAGCTGGATTGCTAATGCTTCAAACAAGAAATTAATTCGAGGTAACAACATCATTTTGCTAAATGCAATCCTCCCAAACCATGACAGTTTCAGCTTTTGATAGCTATGTATTCTAGATTTAATTTCAGTTTTCAAACTGTCATAATTTAATCTTTTCAACTCTTGCAATCTATTTGATATAATTATTCCCAAATATTTCAATTTATCTTTAACTTGGATATTTCCCTTTCCCTTTATCTTCTTCTGATCTTCTTCCCCCATATTACAGAGCATCATTTCTGATTTATCCCAATTTATCTTCAAACCACTAATATCCTCAAAATCCTTCAGTTGTGCTCTAATTCTATCCATCACCTTCTCAGGATGTTTTACAATTTTCAATGTATCATCAGCATACATACTTATCTTATTTTCCATAATCCCCTCTATTTAACCATCCTCTCTTTTGGCTTTTGCCAATATCTCCATAGCCATAATAAACAATATCGGGGTTAACGGACAGCCCTGTCTCGTGCCTTCTCTAATTTTACCTCATCGGTAACCTCATCATTTACTCTTACAGTGGCTATTCCTTGCTGATATAATTGATCAATTACTCTTCTGAATTTATCGCCGAATCAATAACTTTTAACTATTTCCTTAATTGAAATCCATTGTAAAGAATCAAATGCTTTAAAAATATCCAAAGATATTAATCCCACTTTTTCTTTTGTTTGGCTCACAGTATCTATTAAATCTAAGACTTTTCTAGTCAAGTCTGCCATGTGTCTCCCTTTCATAAAGCCCCCTTGGTCCTCATTTATATAGTTGTCCATAAAATTGTTTAAACGATTAGCCAATAATGCTGTGAAGATCTTGGCATCTTGGTTTATTAATGATATTGGTCTATATGATTCTACTTTTTCTAGATTCTTTCCAGGTTTTGGCAACAGTATGATTATGGTCCTATACCATGAAGACGGAATTTGGCCCCCATCCAATATGTAGTTATATAGCTTTACCAACTTTGGTACTACTATATCTTTAAATTCCTTATAAAAGTCTGCAGGTAATCCATCTTCCCCGGGGGCTTTCCCCAATTTCAAACCCGCAATAACCTCTTTTACTTCTTTTTCTGACACTTGTTCTTCCATTCTATCTCTATGCTCCTGTTTTATTCCACTGACTATCTGCCTCTCTAGTTGCTTTTTAAGCTTTTCCACATCTATATCTTTTCTTGCATATAAGGCTTGAAAAAATTCTTTCACAATTTTGCATTTATCTTTAGTCTTATTACATCTTATTCCTTGTTCATTAATCAAAACTCCAATTTCCCTTTTTTTCCCTCTTATCTTTTGCTGCTTTTGCTAATAGTTTTGAGTTTGTGTTACTATATTCAAAGTACTCTCTTTTTAAATAAACTAAATCTCTTTTCACCTTTTCTATATCTTTACCTACCACTTCAGCCTTCATTCTTTGTAAATTAGCAAAAACCTTCTTGTCCTTCATCTTTGAATGCTCCTCCTGTAGCTGCAATATTTCCTTTTCAATTCTATCCTGTGCTAACCTATTCTTTTTATATCTATTACTTGCCAACTTAATACATTCCACTCTAAAAACTGACTTCATTGCATCCCAAACCATGTTAAAATTTACCTCGACATTATCGTTCCATTGCCAATTTTCCTTCCAACTCTCCATAATTTGTTCTTTGCACTTTTGGTCTTTAAATAAATTAACATCATATCTCCAACTTCTTCTTGAACCACTTTCCTTCTGTAATCTCAATTCTAAAACCACTTTAGCATGATCTGACTCCTTAAAAATTCCAACTTCAGTATCCTCCACATTTTTGACCATGTCTTCAGTTACAAATATATAATCTATTCTGGAGTATGAATTATGAACCTGTGAGAAGTAAGTGTACACCCTTTCTGACCCCTTAATCTCTTTCCAAGAATCTCTCAAACCTATGGCAGCCATCCAATTATCCAAAATCTGTCCTTTAAGACCTTTTCCACATCTTGATAAATTAGTACAATCCAAATTTGATTTTACTAAATTAAAATCACCGGCCACAATCATTTTTGTTGTTTTTTCTTTTATCAAAATTTTACGCATTTTCTTTCTGAAAATGATAGCTAGAATCCTTGATTTACATGATTTGTTCATGTATAAGTTGCGCTGCTAAATTACAACTAATTAACCATTTGCTGATTGCCCGTTTGGGTGCACAATCAAGTCCATGCTCAGCAACACATTGTTAATTAACTGGTAAATTGCCACTGTGACTTAGGAGTTTTCACTTACACAAGAATAAATTGCTAATAGATTCTGGCCATTATTGTTATTTGTTCATCAAAGATTGGCCAAGCAAACAACCAAATAACCAAAGGAGACACAGATTTAACCTTCGGATCTTAGATCTTCAAGAAATTTTCAATATTCATATTTTTGAATATTTTCTGGAGCAATTTTTCTGTAAGAAAAGAGTACAACATTTGGAGGTATTAAGTTGGAAGAGAGCAAGGGGAAATGTGATAGGAATATAAAAAATATGCAGTGTAGAGAAAGTTGATAGGGAGATATTTGTCTTCCTCTCCCATAATAATAAAGTTGGAGTCTTCATGTAGGCCAGATGGTGGAAGATTGACGACAGGACATTTTACGTGGCACATAGTGAAACTGTGGAATTCAGTGTCATAGGATGTAGTGGTGGTAGCTTCTAACATGTAAACAAAGATTTATTTATTGGAGGTTAAGACCACCAATGGAGAACTCTCCCCCTGGACACCCCATCTGCTAATTCATTTCATTTTCATTTCATTTATTCGATTTGTATGCCGCCCACTCAGCATATACTGACTCAGGATTGCTCACAGCAAATCAAACAATAATATCAAAATACCAAATACAATTACAAAATATCATATCATATCATATACAATACACATAATATCATATACACCATATCTATACACAAAATATCCTATCCAATACATGTTACAAACTAAACACATTGCCAGCAATACACCAGGGAAAAGCCAAAAACATTACAAGAAAAAACTTGGACCCAACCCCTTCCCTCCAGGCTGAACAGCAGAGGGAAAGTCCAACAAAAGTCCTCATCTCCATCAAGGCCTGGGGGTGGCCGAGGGAGGGAAGTCCAGTGATGGCACTGGCAGTGCTCCCATGGCCATTCGTCCATACCGCATAGCTGCCTCTCGTCTCCCTCAAGACCAGGGGCTGGTTGAGTGGGAAAGTCCTATGCAGGCTGCGGAGCGAAGCGGTGAAGCATGGTCCTCCTGCCTGTGGCTGCTGCATCTCACAAACCCTCCAGCCGGCAGAACCAGGAGAGTGACGACATTGGCAGCAGTTCTTATGGCTGTGGCAGCATGGAACACAGCTTCTCCTGCTTCCCTGCAGCCAGGCCGGACCGGGGGAAGGAGCTGGGGGCAACAGTGGCAGTTCTTATTGCCATGTGGATGTGGCGCTCAGCTGCTTCCACTTCCCCGTTGCCAGGCTGGGCCGGGGAAAGGGGCTCAGGGCATCGGCATCAGCAGTTCTTATTGCCGCAGGATGCAGCGCTCCGCTGCTCCTACTTCCTCGCAGCCAGGCAGGGTGAGGGGAAGGAGCTCAGGGCGGCGGCGGCAGCAGCAGCAGTTCTTATTGCCACATGGACTCTAATTCCTGTGAGAGTATTAAGAAAAGGAATAAAGGCAGATTTCTAGACCTCATTACTGTTTGTCATGAACTCCTGACATTCCCTTCTCTTGGAGGAAAAATGACCTGTGTGCCATGCAGTCTCTCCTTCACTCCCTAAAAATACATAGTTTGTATTGAAGTAAGGTTCAGCTGCCAGTCCAGTATGCTTCTGTGCTTGGAATGAAACATGGTGCTCCTTTGGCTACAGGTTTAGGCAACACAGTGTCTGGGACTAGCCCTAAACCTCTTGGCTATCGATACAAATTTGAGCAAGTAGCTGCAACTTGTTTATAGCTCCCTATTTTAATGGTATACTGTATTTTAAATATGTTAACAAAACTCTTTCTATACAGAAATCAAAAGAAACAAAATGATGTAACTTGCAGTAGCAAATTGCCACTAATAAAAGACTCCCTCCTCGATTCGTCATTGTGCTACAGTTGAATGGCTTAACATGGGACCAAGAATTTGAGTGGGGCCTCATTAATTTGTGTTATGCCATTTCCTTTCCAGCAGGGTACCTGTGCAAGAGGATTGGTACTGTTCACACCCAGATTATATAGTATTTCACCAATCATTTGTTTTATTTAGCAAAGGTATATTCTTTAAGAAGTACTGTACATATATTATATTTTAGTCTGATGCAGAAATTTCAATAATGTACTTAAGAGAGAGTTATGGTGAATGAAGCCACCAGGGGTTTGGCTGCACCATCAGGGGTTTTGGTGTCTTTGCTTTTTTGTGTTCTGCATGGACAAAATATGGTGACTTAGCTGAACTCTACCTATTCAGTAGGTCCCATAATTGGGGGAACTGGTGTCAGCAACAGTCACCTATTGAGTATCTAGCTGTGGATATAGATGATTCTCAGTTAGCTAAGGGCCAAAGTTTTCTGTCTTCTATTCTCCTTAAGCTAATGCAGTTTGAAGCCTTAGTTGATGCATCCAGTGCAAATGCCAAGCCCCTCCCCTGTTTTCTGATGCCATGCCCAAACCTATTTCACCTTGTAGTTTTCACTGCAGGATTTTATATCTAGGCACAATAGATGATGTCTGAACCCAAAAGATTTGTTGACTGGAAGCTCTTAGTAGAGCAGATGCAGAGGAAGTGTAAGAATGGTTCAATCTCACTTTGCAGTAAGGTAGAGAACAATTTTTTTCACATCTTTTTCGTATCCGTTCAGAATATTGGCTATCATCATAGTGATAGTCTTCCTGTTCTTAGCTCCTTGGAAGAATTCTTTTGAGGACATTACACACCAGACTCTCAGGAACTTAAGCCACATGGTCTGTCTACATCCAGGACCCCTCTTCCCAAGGATCTTCCCTTGCAAAGCAAGTTGGAGTATTCTATACATTATCTTGTTCCTCATGGTATACCCAAGGTACAATAATACCTCATACAAAGTCTGCTTCATAAAACATTGAATTCATACAACATCGCCTAATTCCTTGAAAAAAGTTGCCTCATACAAAGTCACTGCGACTTTGTATGAGGCATTGGGGTTTTCCCCAGGTTGCATTGTGCCTGGGCAGTTTAGGCAGGACACATGTGTGCATTGCTCTTGTGGGTTTTGCATGAGACGAAGAGTGTTTAGGAGTGGTTTTGAGAGCGATTTTTTATTTTTTTTATTTTTTTTCATCAGAATGTTTAGAAGTATTCCTGGGATTGTTTGCAGCAATCAATTCTTGGACATTCAGGGTCATTTGACATGTTTTTGTAATGTATTTAGCCTTTAGACAATGATTTCTTAAAGTTCTGTCAGTTTCCTGTCTGTTTCCTTGACTTTGCCCTGAAGTCTGTGCTGTTACAGTAAAATGTATCTCTGTGGAAACGACACTGTATGAGGCATCACGGCAAAGATTTGGACATTGTATGAGGCATCACAGCTAGGATTTTGCATGCCTCATACAAAGTCCAAATCCATATAAAGTCCAAACTTTTGGAACCAAGTTTGGATGGTGTATGAGGTTTCATTGTATTAGAGCTTTCTTTGTTTAATGGTCTTAAAAAGCTCTTGTTCTTTATACATCCAGTGCAACACTTCTACATTAGTCACATGGTCAGCCCATGATATCCTTAGCAGCCGTCTGTAGATCCACATTTCAAAAGCTTCGATTTCCCCCCCAGATGCTTCAGTCAATGTCCAAGGCTTCGATAGCATCACTGGAAATATGTAACATCTCACTAATCCGGATATAGCAAGAGTTAAATCTCTACTGCATAAGAGCTACATTGCTTTATTAGGAATCTGTTGGAGATTACATGACATGATCAACAGGTCCAGCTCTCCCATTCTCCCAGTTAACTGATACCCACACCCATGTAACAGCTACACGTATAACAATCTTTCATGCATAACACTCACAAACACACAAACATATTTTATATGCAAATATAGGTGTTGTGTTCTAATGGTTTTATCTTCCACATGGATTACAATGTATCTGAACCAATGTAACCTTGCCTATAACAACAATGTAACCTTCACCTGTATCATATGAACCCTGTAATAGGACGCGAGCTAATGACCACCAGCTGGCAGCAGCGAGCGTCCAAGCTCTCTTGGTCCAAACTCATCAAAGGCAACAGCGCGGGAAGTTTTCCCGCCACCACCTACACCTGGACAAGAAGGGCGTGACCAGCAATGACGTCACGCAGACAGTAGCCAATGGGCTACCATGCAACCACGTTCAAATGTATTACTACTGTATATAAAGAGCTATCGATCCGCCATTACCTCATGTTCCCTCTGTCCACGATGCAATAAACCTGAGTTAACCCAGCCCGAGGCTGTGTCCTGTGTCTTGGTTTTCATACACCAAATTGGCGACGAAGGTGGGATAATGGATTCCCAAGGAACAGTCAGGGCACAGAGCGGGTTCAACATCACCAAACCGCAAGACTGGGAGCTGTTTGAGATGGACTTCCAGGCGGCACTGGTGGAACTCAAAGTCAAAGAAGACGACGAGGAGAGGAAGAGGGCCATCCTCACCAGAATGCTTGGGTTAGAAAACAAGCGGACGCTGGTGGGCATCATCGCTCCGAAGAAGGTGAGCGAATTTAAGGCAGACGACATCATGAAGCTGCTGCGAGAGCGTTTCCGACCCTCGAGGGCAATGTTTCCCGCTCGGAGCGCGTTTTGGAGGCGAGTCCAAGCGCCGGACGAGTCGGTTGAGGCATTCGTGACCGCCATGAGGATAGCCGCCGGCCCCTGTAGATGGGACAACCTAGAGATGGCCCTCAGGGACGGCGTGCTGTGTGGCCTGAAGGACAAGGAGGTGCAGCGCAGCTTGATGAACAAGGAGCCGCCACCCACGCTGGCAGAGGTCGTAGAGGCCGTGGAAGCCGCGGAGTCCACGAATGCTGGAGTGGACGAGATGCACCAGTGGCGTGAGTGGCGTCCTAGAGCCGGCAAGGCGGAAAATTCGGTGCACGGGAAGTCCGGACAGTCGGTGCACGCAACTCGACGGGCCTCAAAGTCGTCTACGGAAGGCAGCGACGGCGAGGAGGTCCAGAAGGTCCGAAAAGGTGGGCGCCGCTGCGATGGTTGCGGGGCGGCCCATGAGCGCGCGAGGTGCCCATTCAGAAAGGCCGAGTGTTACACCTGCGGCCGTCGGGGGCACATCGCCAGGGCATGCAGAAAACGGAAGGAGGGCCGGAGGCAGTCACAAGACCGCTCGACCAGACCGGACCGTCCAGCGAGGTCCAAAGATGGCGCCCAGACCACGAGGAAGCAGGACGGCGTGGGCCGCGTCTCGGACGACAGCGAGGACGACGCCCCAGTGTTCAGCGTGTCCGCGGGACAGTCCCATTACTTCGTTGAGGTACTAGTACAAGGGGCCCCTATTAGGATGGAAATTGACTCGGGGTCCTCCTATTCTATAATTCCCCAGAAAGAGTTCTTGAAAATCGACCCCCACGTGCGGCCCAAACTTAAAACGTTGAGGTCCACGCTACGAGATGTACAGGGAAACAGCATTCCGGTGTTGGGGGTCGGGAAGTTTCGGGTCAGCTTTAAGAGACATTCTGCGGAACTGCCCCTAGTTGTCCTTAAGGGGGGAAGTTGTAGCCTCCTAGGGACGCAGTGGTTTCAGCCCTTAGGCTTGTTCATAGGGGGAGTGCATACAGTGGGAGTGGACCCAATACAAGCGGTTTGCGATGCGCATCCCGCCGTCTTTGAAAAAGGACTTGGAAGGTTCAAGGGACCCCCTGTAGCCTTCGACCTAGACCCGGAGGTCCGCCCGATAAGACTCAAACCGCGCAGGGTGCCGTTCGCACTCAAGGACAAAATAGAGGCGGAACTGGACAAACTGGTGGGCCAGGGGATTCTTATTCCTGTTGATTCCGCGGAGTGGGAAACTCCAATTGTAACAGGTCTGAAGGCCAACGGGGAGGTGCGCATTTGCGCTGATTATAAGTGTACAATTAACAAGGCGATCCGCCCTAATGCATACCCGGTGCCGGTGGTCAGCCACCTTTTGGCCAGGCTGAATGGGGGAAAGTGTTTCGCTAAACTCGATTTGGCACAAGCCTATCAGCAACTCCCCGTAACTCCCGCCACGGCCGCGGCACAAACGATAGTTACACACAAAGGGGCGTTCCAGGTGTCGCGCTTACAGTTCGGCGTGAACTCGGCACCCGGCCTTTTTCAGTCGCTTGTGGAACGCCTCCTGAAGGGGCTGGAGGGGGTGTTGCCTTATTTTGATGACGTGTTGATAACAGGGGGGAGTGAGGCCGAACTGGCAAAGAGATTGGATAAAGTACTAACTGTTTTCGAGAAAGCGGGGCTGAGACTGAGGAAGGACAAATGTGTTTTCTTCGAAACTGAGGTCGAGTTTTTAGGGTTCCGGATCACACCCGAGGGCATTAAGCCGTCTAAATCCAAAGTAGCAGCCATAAAGAAGGCCCCTCGCCCCACATCCAAAACCGAGTTACAGTCATTCCTGGGGCTCCTCAATTTTTACCATACATTCCTCCCACGGAAGGCGTCCGTGGCCGAACCGCTTCATCGGTTACTTAAAAAGGAGGAGACATGGATGTGGGGTGACGAGCACGAGAGGGCGTTCAAAGAACTAAAGCAACTCTTAACATCTGAGGCAATCCTGACGCATTTCGACCCCAAACGGCCAGTGGTCTTAGTCTGTGATGCATCCCCGGTGGGGGTGGGGGCGGTGCTGTGCCACGTGTTGGATGACGGAAGGGAGGCCCCGGTAGCGTTTTATTCAAGGTCCCTGTCCCAAGCGGAGCGCAATTACGCACAAACCGACAGGGAGGCATTAGCAATAGTAGCCGGAACCAAAAAATTTCACGATTTTTTGTATGGCCGCCCGTTCAAAATCGTGACTGATCACAAGCCCCTGTTAGGGATTTTCACGGCAAGCAAGCCCACGCCGCAGATCCTGTCCCCGAGGATGCTGCGATGGGCTATTTTTCTCAACGCATACCAACACGAGTTGGAGTACCGGCCCGGAAAGGAGATCAGCCATGCTGATGCACTTTCGAGATCTCCTTTGCCCTTGTCGGACGACCAAAAGGCGAGAGTAGAAAGAGACCGCCAGGTGTTGCTAATTGAGGTCTTAGACGCACCCCCAATAGTACCAGCCGACATTGCTAGGGCGACAGGCAAGGACAGGACGCTGGAGAAAGTTAGTTCATGGGTACAGAAGGGGTGGCCGGCATCGTCCCCAGGCACAGAATTCGACCCATTTTTTCGGAAAAAGCTAGAGTTGTCCCTAGAAAGGGGGTGCCTGTTATGGGGCCAACGGGTGGTGGTCCCTACGTCCCTGCGTCCGAGGGTGCTCGAACTGCTGCACGTCAGCCACCCGGGCATCGTTCGTTCAAAGGCGCTGGCCCGGAGTTATTTTTGGTGGCCACAGCTAGACACAGACATTGAGCACATGGTCGGCACTTGCGAGGCATGCCAGGGATCCCGACCAGAGGCGGCCCGTC
The DNA here is from genome assembly GCA_035047345.1 of Bradypodion ventrale. Classification (NCBI taxonomy): domain Eukaryota; kingdom Metazoa; phylum Chordata; class Lepidosauria; order Squamata; family Chamaeleonidae; genus Bradypodion; species Bradypodion ventrale. Next base: position 270,203,551 of record JAWDJE010000001.1, read on the forward strand.
TCCCGCATAGGGAATGGGACACAGCAAGGGGGCCATGGTCCAGAGTGCACGTAGATTTCGCTGGCCCATTCCGGGGAACCATGTTTCTCCTGGTGGTGGATGCGTTCTCCAAGTGGCTGGAGGTTATCCCAGTAAAGAGCACGTCCTCCGCCACTACAATTAGTCAACTGAGGAGAGTCTTTTCCACGTTTGGTTTACCCGACACTTTAGTCAGTGATAACGCTAGTTGTTTCACCTCCGCGGAGTTCGGGGCATTTATGGAGGCAAACGCCATTCGGCATGTCACATCCGCGCCGTTTCACCCGGCCACGAATGGCCAAGTGGAACGGCTGGTGCGTACAACAAAGGATGCGCTGCGGCGCATGGGCCCGGGGGACCTAAATCACCAAGTATGTCAGTTCTTATTAGCGTATAGGGTGACCCCCTTGGCGTCAGGTTACTCGCCGGCGGAGCTCTTGATGCGGCGAAAACTGACCACGATCCTGTCCAGGCTAGACCCGACGAGAGTCGAGGATAAAGGAAAAAACATAGGGTTGGCAGTCTCGAAAGGTTTCGCCGCCGGCGACCCTGTTCACTGCAGGAACTACGCCAGCGCAGGGCCAGCCTGGGTACCAGGGACGGTTGTAGAACAAACGGGGCCAGTGTCGTACCGGGTCGAGACTAACACCGGCCTCCTCTGGAGGAGGCACGCAGACCAACTGAGGCACCGAGTGAGTGGGCCAGTCAGTGGGGCGCAGCAACAAGATTCAGCGTTAGGGTTCTCCCCCACCCGCTTAGCCCAAGGGGGAGACAGCAGCGGACAACAGTCCCAAGCAAGGGGGGAAGGCAGAAGCAGCGGCCCCGACTCATACCCTTTTGATACGCCAGTCCTATCAGAGGCCGGGGAAGGGGGAGAGGAGTGCGCGACCGCTGCCCCCGAAGGTAATTTTGATTTTGATTTTGCGAGCTGGGGGGGTTTTCAGGAGTGTTCCCCCACCCATCCAAGCGAGAAGAGGGGTTTTTCGTTAGCCCCCAGTGCCCCCGGTTCTTCCCTAAGAAAGAGCACACCTCCAAACAACGCCGCGGAGCCGCGGCAAGTCACTAACGAGTCTCCCTCTCCAATTACAGGACAGGAAACCAGGGAACAAAGAAAAGGTAGCAAACCCGGGGAAAGGCAGCCTGCATCGAGACCCCAGCGTGTTCGAAATAAGCCATCTTGGCTGAGAGACTTTGTCTCATCCTAGGGGGGGGAGTGTGTTTAAGTGTGGGCTCGAGACTTTGTCTCATCCTAGGGGGGAGGGGTGTTGTGTTCTAATGGTTTTATCTTCCACATGGATTACAATGTATCTGAACCAATGTAACCTTGCCTATAACAACAATGTAACCTTCACCTGTATCATATGAACCCTGTAATAGGACGCGAGCTAATGACCACCAGCTGGCAGCAGCGAGCGTCCAAGCTCTCTTGGTCCAAACTCATCAAAGGCAACAGCGCGGGAAGTTTTCCCGCCACCACCTACACCTGGACAAGAAGGGCGTGACCAGCAATGACGTCACGCAGACAGTAGCCAATGGACTACCATGCAACCACGTTCAAATGTATTACTACTGTATATAAAGAGCTATCGATCCGCCATTACCTCATGTTCCCTCTGTCCACGATGCAATAAACCTGAGTTAACCCAGCCCGAGGCTGTGTCCTGTGTCTTGGTTTTCATACACCAAAATAGGGAACTCCTCCCATTTGGCAATTTGGCTTAGTAAAAAGCCTTTCGTTAAAGCAGATAGGAGGCTTTTCATAAGTCTTATGGAAGCACAGAGGGGCAATTAGGTGATACATCTGGGCTGCAACTCTTTTCCTACAGTAACATCAGAAATAAAAGTTAAAATAGCTTTCCAATGATGTCAGTTATAGGCTTCTCTTATGCTTTTCTGCATGGGATGGGGCAATTATGGGGTGATTCACAGTGTACTAGGAAAGAACATTCAACCTTTCCTTCTTTTATGTCAGTGCCTCATCCACACTGAACAGCAGTTCAAATAATGCAATTGAATGTTTCCCCCACTCCAGCCTAACTTTTGGATGGGAGGAGGCAACAAGAGATTGAAGGCTTGATTCCCACCCCCATTCTTTAGTTTCATTAATATACTAGAATTCCAGAGTTTCTCAACCTTGGGCCAGGGCTGTAGCCAGGATTCTAGATGTGGGTGAGCAAATATTTTTTCAGGATGGGCAACAATGTCATATATATGTGTGTCATATATATAAGCAGCTGGGAGTTTGAGGGTGGGCAATGCCCACCCTGGCCACCCTCTGGCTACAGCCCCGCCTTGGGCCTCCAGGTGTACTTGGACTTTAATTTACCAGAAGCCCAAGTCAGCACACCTGCTGATCAGGACTTCTGGGAATAGAAGTCCAAGAACATCTGGGGCCCCAAGATTGAGAAACCCTGTACTAGACTCCAATAGAGTGTGTCCATCAGTCTCATCTTCTGACTTCATTGCTACTAATATTAGAAGAAAAATGATAAATATAGGGTTTACAAACAAAATAGGTGGGTGCAGGCTTATAACCTTAGACCTAAAAGAAGGAGAGGAAAGGAAGCAAAGATAAGAGGCAGCGGTAGCTTTCATATATTAGTTTGTAGAAAGCCAGTAATGGAATTGGTCAGTTTGGCCTAGATTTCCCTGTAAGATTCAGTCAAACTCCTATTCAAAGGTGAATTCTAAGTTGTGAGGCTTCCTGTCAACTCTGTACTCAAATCAAAGTAGCTTCAACAGTAGAAAATGTGCTTTAGGGCCCAGATATTACCACTGAACCAAATCTGCAATAAATGAACCCTTTGACATCTACCTTTCAGTTGCTTTGGCAAATGTCTCTGTATTTTAAATGCAAACTTTTGCTCCAAAGTGAAAAAAATAAGTGTAATTAAGATGCATTATTCAATTTATCACTGTCAAGAGTCACTGCTGATTGATGTGCCTTTTCAAAAGCTTCATTTGATCCTAAGAGGCTTAAAGCTTATCCTGTAAAATCTTTCCATAAATCCCAAGCCAGCTCTGGAGAATCTGACATGTAACAACTAATTCTCCTATACTTCACTGACGGGCATAAATATTCCTTCCAAAATGGGGAGAAAGAAAGAAAGAATATGTAAATCCCGAGAAAATGTTGATTATTTTTCTTCCCATTTTCTGTTACTGTATTTCTTCCTCCCATTTGTGTTTTTTAAAATTAGGATCTAATTAAGCCTCTTCATAACAAGCTAAGTGAAATGGTTATATAGAATATGCTACATATTAATCAATAACTGATACAAAACACCTCTTAAAGTCCTATATTTCCATACTGATTATCATCTCATCTGCCCAATCTTCTCTGCTTCAGCACCTGAACACTTCAGGACAATTTATTGTTTTATAGATAGACTAGCATAAGTTGCCCGGCATTGCTGGGCTGTTATAAACTATGCTTAGATGTGTGTGTGGGGAGGGGTTGAGTAAAAAAATAAACAGAGGATGCTACAAATGTTTATTTTTTTTATTTAACATGTTTTTTTTATTCTGTAAACTTTTGATTTATTGTTATTTTGTGAGTTGTTTTTACTTTTGTGGCATCTAGGTGGGGCTATTAGCAAGAGGGCTGCTTTGAATCTTTTTGACTTGATTTATTCTTCCGGCCTGGAGGTGGGGCTGTTAGTAATAGTGTTGGATCCTTTTTTTTCACTTGTTTTTTCTCTCCTGGCTTCTAGGTGGGGCTTCTTCTGGTAAGTAGTCTTTGTTTCTTCATTTCTCTTCCAGTCTCGTGGAGGGAGGACATGCTGGTGAGTTCTCTGGTTTTCTTTCTTCTGGGTTTTTTCTTTGTTTTGTTTTTGTGGTGGTGGGCTGGGAGGTGTTTCTGTTTGTTCTTTTGTGGTTTGGTTGGGTTTTTGATTTGTTTAATTGGCTTGTTTATTTCTGGTTTGTTTCATTTTTGTGATTTCATTGGTATTTATTTGTGTAGTTTGTGGTAGTTGTCTTGTAAGAGTTAGGTATTTTCGTGTTGTAGTTAGGTGTTTTTTCTGTGCTTTCATGATATTTTGGGTGTTTTTGTTTGTGGATTTTGTTGTTTATTGTTTTGTTGGTTAATGTGTTTTTATTTATTTATTTATGTTTTATTAATTTTGGTGTTTGGCATTTTTGGTGAATGTTTGGTTTTGTTGTTGTTATGTTTTCTTGTGTGAAGAATGGGCTGCCTGTCAGTTCCTCTTTTCCCCATTGCTGCTTCGAATTTTGGTTTTGATGCAGCAATGGGGAAAAGGAGATGCTGCCAGTCAGCTGGCTCTTCCCCCGGTAAGGTTTGTTAGGTAGGTCAGGGGAGAAGGTGGCAGAGAAGAGCTATCTGCCTGACGATGGTTCTCTCCTCTCTGTCTTCTTTTCTTCCTGGCTTAACTAACCAGAGATCGGCAGGCAGCGATCCGTAAGGGGTGGTGCTCTTCCTTGCCAATTGCTGGCTGCTGCTTTTGTATTACCTCCACCATTGTTTTGTGTTAGTTCTCAAAACTGTGGTGTTGGAAGTACAAAGGCAGCAGCCAGTCATTCGCCAGGGAGTGTGCTTCCCCTGACGAACTGCTGCCTGCTGCTGGTATTTTTTCCCCACCCTGGCTCAACTGACCTTGAGGCCGGCAGTGGTCTTGCCATGTCTTTGGCCGGGTAGTGGGGAGGAGAGGGAGTCCCTCTTCTCCCCATTGCTCTGGGAAAGAAGGCCGGCAGGTGTCTTGCCGTGGCTTTTGCTTTGCGTGGCCATGAGGCGCTGCAGCGGACATGTGCTCCCATTGCGGGAGGCCAGCATGTTTTTATTTTATTTTTCGCTCGCTGGCTTTTTCAGTGTTCTTTTTTTTGTTACATTTTTTTATTAACATACCATCAACAACACATAAACGTAAAAATAAATAAAAACTACATCATCCCGACAAGACAATCAATCCCCCCAAACATTAAAAACAAAATCGTATCCCTTCAAAAAAAAGAGATTTTCACAAAATGTACATTTAGGGGATGAAACACCCGTGCACAAGTTAGGGATTGCAACATATGTCAAAAATAACTTCATACATTTATACCATCCAAAACTGAATCATGTCAGGGCCAGGTTTAATTCCTCCCTCGTTAGTCAATGCATATATTGTATATATGGTTTCCAAATTTCCCAAAAGGATTGCTCTGTTCCTCTACCTTGTTTTTGACGAATTTGGTTCTTTAATTTTTTATTTAATGCTAACTGCCATACCCCTGCGAACCATTTTCTTCTAGAAATTACCTCTTTGCTTTTCCAATCCTGCGCAATTAGCTGTCTCGCTACTAAAACTAGTGCCAAAAATAGCTCTTCCTTGGGTTTTTCTAATTTTAGTTCTTCTAGCTCTCCCAAAATGGCATGTTTAGGTTCCAAGCTTATATTCATATTAAAAATCTTATTTATATCGCCCTTTATCCTTTTCCAAAATTATTTTGTTTTTTCGCACATCCACCACATATGCGTATAAGATCCCTTTTCTTTATCACACCTCCAGCAAAGGTCTGACTCATTGTGTTTCATTTGATATAACTTATTTGGAGTGAGATACCATCTCCAGAGAATTTTACTTGTACCATGTTTCCCCGATTATAGGACCTCCTCCCATAATAAGACACCCCCTTTTCCCCCTGCCTTTGAAATATAAGGCCCCACCCCAAAATAAGACCTCCTTACCTCCTGCCCAGCTCCGGACAGAGGCCACACGGCCGCGGCGGTAGCTGGCCTTCCTTCTTGCCGTGGGCCAGCTCCTCACCTCCAGCTGGGGGTGTGGTCCCCGGGTCCAGGCGGCCCATGCCTAGCTCCAGATGGAGGCCACGTGGCCGCGGTGGTAGCTGGCCTTCCTTCCCGCTGCGGCCCAGCTCCTCACCCCCACTGGGGCTGTGGTCTCCGGGTCTGGGCGGCCCACACCCAGCTCCAGACAGAGGCCATGCAGCTGTGGCGGTAGCTGGCCTTCCTTCCCGCTGCAGCCCAGCTCCTCACCCCCAGCTGGGGGTGTGGTCTCCGGGTCTGGGTGGCCCACACCCAGCTCCGGACGGAGGCCATGCAGCTATGGCAGTAGCTGGCCTTCCTTCCCGCTGCGGCCCAGCTCCTCACCCCCGGCTGGGTGTGTGGTCTCCAGGTCCGGGCGGCCCACGCCCGGCTCCAGATGGAGGCTATGCGGCTGCGGCGGTAGCTGGCCTTCCTTCCCGCCACGGCCCAGCTCCTCCTCACCCCCGGCTGGACCTGGAGACCACACCCCCAGTCAGGGGTGAGGGGGAGCTGGGCCGTGGTGGGAAGGAAGGCCAGCTACCGTTGTGGCCGTGGTCCGGAGCCGGGCGTGGGCCACCCAGACCCAGAGACCACACCCCCAGCCGGGGGTGAGGAGGAGCTGGGCCGCGGTGCAAAGGAAGGCCAGCTACCTCTGCGGCTGCGTGGCCTCCGGCCTGGACCCAGAGACCACACCCCCAGCTGGGGAAAATAAGACATCCCCGAAAATAAGACCGTGTGCTAATTTTGGAATTTTAAAAAATATAAGACAGTGTCTTATATTCGGGGAAACATGGTATGTTCCTTTTCCTTCATTGACATAGCTCTATTTTCCCATTTTTTCTCCAACTTTCATCTTTAATTATAATTTTCAAATCTTGTTCCCATATTCTTTTAAGTGCAATTTGAGCTTCATCTCCTGGGATTAATAATTTGTAAATCCTATTTATTAAGACCTGCCATTTTATTTCTCCCTTCCTTTCTCGTAACACTAATTCCTCAAATGATGTTATTGCTCTTGTTTCTCTGTTTACTGCCCTTATGCGACGATCCCATCCTTCCATTTGCATTTCCTGCAACCAATTTAAATTCAATTTGTTGTATAATTCTTTCCTACCTTGATAAGTATCACATTTTTTAATCCAGTCTATAATTAATAATACTTTATTCTGCCTTAGTATATGCCTTGTTTCAAACGTCGATAGTAAAGGGCAATCCTGTATATCTAAAATTTCAATTATGGGTGATTGATTAGGAGCTAATTTACCTTTAATTCCTTTCTATATGTTATAAATATTTTTAAGAGAGAAATTTCCTATTTTAAACTTATTATGTTTCTGGGCCAAGAACATCCCACCTTTCAACTTTTTAAACTCTTCCGATTCCACTTCATATGATGTCACATTGCTGGGTTAATAATTTTATTATTCTTTTCAAGTGAAAGGATTGATAATAAATTTTAGCGTTTAGCAAACTCAGACCTCCATATTTATTTATTTTTATACAAAAATCCTTTATTTATTATTGGCTTCTTCCCATTATTACAAATTTCATTTATCAATTTTTGCCATTTATTTTAATCCCCTTCTTTAATTTTAATTGGGAGGTTTTCAAATAAAATTTTTAATTTTGGCATAATTTGCATTTTACAAATATTAATCCTCCCAAACCACGAAATTTTTAACTGTTTTATTTGATCTACTAATTGTCTTATATCATTTTTTAATTTAGTAAAATTAATATTATATAGTTCTTTCACCTCTTCCATAACGTATATGCCAAGATATTTCAATTTCTCTTTTATTGTGATATTATATTTTGTCATAATCTTCTGTTTTTCCCCTTGTGATAAGTTACATGTAATAGCCTCTGTTTTTGTCCAATTAATACTTAATCCTGTAACCTCCTCAAAAGCCTTTAAATGTATTTATACCTTACTTATATTAACCAAGGGATCTTTTATCACTAACAGGGTATCATCAGTGAATAAGCTTATTTTTTATTATTTATTCCTACTAATTCTTTATCCTGTCTTATTTCATTCGCAAGTAACTCCATAGCTAAAATAAATAATGATGGTGACAGTGGGCAACCCTGTCTAGTTCCTGCATTAATATTAATTTCCTTGCTTAGCCAATTATTCAATTTGATTTTTGTCTTACTTTCTTTATATAATTGATCTATCACATGTCTAAATTTAGGGGCAAATTGTAATTTTTTACATATCTCTTTTATCGTTTTCCACTGGATCGAGTCAAAGGCTTTGTAAATATCCAATGCTAGTATACAGATTTTTTTCTTTTTTTTCTTTATTGTATCCAAAATGTTAACTAGTCGACTTGTTAATGTACTCATTTGCCTTCCTTTGATAAAACCATTCTGATCTTCTCCAATATACGAGGTTAAAACTTTATTAAGATGATTATTCATAATTGATGTAAAAATTTGGAAAATACCATGTGGTGGTAGGTTGGGGGTATTTTTGCAGGCCGGCCACGTTGGAATATCCACGCCGCCGGCCCGTGGGAATCCCCCCATTGTGTTTGTTGGTTTGTTTGTTTTGGTGGAGGTGGGGGCTTCGCGGCTTGGACTTGGTGGCCGGACTGCACAAATCCCCACGCCGTTTTTGTTTTTGTTTGGGGGGAATCCCAGCGTCGGGGTGTGTATGGGCTTTCCTTCCTGGGGACTGGCTTCTGGCCCGCAGTAAGGAAGCCCAGTGGCGGGGTGGTGGTGATGGGCTTTCCTTACCGGGGGCTGGATTCCCTGGGCGGCCCGTAGTAAGGAAGCCCAGCGGCGGGGGGGCCTTTCATTACCGGGGGCTGTGTCGCTGTGAGCCTTACCGGGGGCTGGCTTACGGCCCGCGGTAAGGAAGCCCAGTGGCGGGGTGGGTGGGTGGGCTTTCCTCACCAGGGGCTGGCCTCCCTGGGCGGCCCACGGTAAGGAAGCCCAGCAGCGGGGGGGTGTGCTTTCGTTACAGGGGCTGTGTGGCTGTGCGTTTTTTATTCTTATTTTGGCCGCGCCGGCTTTCCCAGAGTTCTGCGCACTCACGGTGAGCAGGACCCTGGGGATTGTATTTTTCCATTTGTGCTTTCCCTTTGTGCTCAGTTTTTTTTCATGCGGCTTGGTTTTGATTGGCCACGCCGTGTTTCCCCAGGTTCTTTGTGCTCCCGCCTCTCAGCCTGATTGGCTGTGGCGCAGCGCGGCACAAAGAACGTTGGGAAATGAAGTTGTTTACCTTTTTTTGCATTTGTTGGGCTGTTGCCCCACTGCCGGTTTTCTCAATCCTTCGTTGACCTGCGTACCCAGATCGGCCGCGTGCACGAAGGGTGAGTGCAGGCAAGTAGGGCGAGGCATAGCAACCTATAGCCAGTTCCAACGGTTAACCCTTGGATTTATAGGTTAAGATTATATATGGAATTTAAGTATTAGAATGAATATAATTTGTTTTTTATGTTTATGTATACTTTTTTTTTGTAATTTTGTGTTTTCTTTAAAATTAATAAAAATAATAATTTAAAAAAACCAAAGTTAATATAGTAATGTCACCACCACTGTTTTTGATAAGTTCTTTGAAATTAAACCACTATTCAAGTCACTTTTTGCCCTCCTCTCCTTCCGTTCTCTATTTTCCTCCAATGTTCTGCTGAACCAAGCTAGAAACGAAACCCAAAAATGCCTCAGCTCGTCATCTCCTCCTTGTAATCAACCACTCTATCTCCCTCCGCTCCCCGGAGGAGCCCATTCAGATTTATCCAAATGACTCCCTCTCAGGGGAACCTGCAGAGAAAAATATTAATGTCCCAAAGTCTTAAACAAAAGGAAGACAGCTAGTGAAACTTCACTCCAATTCCAGCTCAGCTTGCAGTTGTCCCTGTTCAACTTGCAGTCTGTTACTTTGAATCTCTCACAAATCTTGCCAGCCGAGATCCACCCCAGGAAACGTCACCTCTGTTGCATTTGCGGGAAGCTGCAATAGTCCACGAACAGACCAAAAAAAAAAAAAAAGAGCAGCTCTGCATCCTCTGATAGCAAGCTCCTTAAAGATTCTTTTTTGTATATTATTAGCTAGTTTATAAACTTTAAACTCTCCCTTTTTCCCGCATCACGTGGCTTACCTTTCGGAACAAATGGAAAGAATGTCCGGTCAATTCACTATGATGCCACACCCCTGGCTTTTTCAGTGTTCTTTGCACTCACGCACTTCAGCTTGGCTGAAGTGCTCATGGCACGCAGGACACTGGGACTTGGACTTTTGTTTGTTTTCTTTGCATTTGTGCGGTGGTTTTTTCCCCTGCGGTTCAATTTCAATTGGGCGCACCACGTTTTGCAATATTGGTTTTGCTTGTGCCTCTCAGCCTGATTGGCTGAGGCGCGACACAGTGCAGAGGACATTGGGAATTGAAGTTGTTTCCCTTTGTTCGCGTTCATGGGGCTCTTGCCCCACTGGTGGCTTCGGCAACCCTGCAGTACTTTGCGGGCCGGGTTCAGGTGAGTGCAGGAGGCTTGGTACGGGATAGTGTGGATGGGTGCAGAAGTGTATAGCAAATTCCAACGGTTAACGTCTGGATTTATAGGTATAGATAAAGCTTCCATTTTCACAAGATTTTCATTTTGTCTAAATGGACCTAAATAAAAAGTTAGATTGCAACACTCCTTTTTAATTTGCACTGCGCCATGTCCTATAGGAAAGAGAATCATCAATGTACCCATTTTAAAAGCTGCATCAATTCCAATACCAGTGGACCAATTCAGATACAGTAAAACCCTGCATAATGAAAAAACTACATTCCATGCAGTTCTTCGCTATGTGGATTTTTCCTATTATGCGGTTCCCTATGGGAGATACACCGCAAAATGAAAAAAGTTCATTAACCGGGATTCCCACTATGTGAGTATACCCCAGTTACCAAAAATTCCACATAACAAATTATTTTCTCATTTGCGGGGTATCGCCCTTGCATAACGAATGCTTTGTTATGTGATTTTTTTCGCTATGCGATGTGTTCTTTGTGCAAGGCACCACTGTATATTGAAAATACACCTTTGCATTATAGTGCAGTTTTTTTAAAAGTCAATAGTATAATCTTGACAATATTGAAGACATTAACAGGTGGCATGGCAGGCAGCATGGCAGAAAATTTTCAGTATAGTTCTGCATTATGTAACCAATAAGATCTAGCTATGTCCAATCATAGTTTTTTTACAAAAGCAATAGAAACTCCTTTGAGTGATGGAATTTTTATACAATGAACCTAGCAAGTCAAGAGCCATTATTAATGCAATAGGCTTACTTTTCTCAGCCTTTCTGCAGGGATCCTTGGAATCCACATTCCATATTGAGATCAAAGCACTGTCGAAAGATAGGGACAATGAAAAGGGGGAAAGGCAGAGAGGGGAAAAGGACTAAGATTTATTTCAATATGACCTTTCATATTCCATCTCACACTGAAACAAAATTGTTTGTTTTAAAGTTCTACCATACTTTGCTTTTCTCTCTTTTTTCTTTTTCCTCTTTCGTTTTGCCAGCACACTGAGACAGACCAACATAGCTAAAATAGGGGACTCTTTGTAAAAAAATTTGCAAGTACTATCCTAACTTCTTTCTTTTGTCTCTCCACTAAATCCTTCCTGCCGTGTATTTTGCTAGATTAGCTCATTCCAGGCATGGCTATCTATAGGCTTCATGTATTGTACATTCTCTGAAAGAATGCTGGCATTAAATGAGCTCTCCTCCATCCCTTACACAAATGAAAAGCCACACCTAGAAGATACAAGCTTGAGCCACATAAGCTTTTCCCTGGAGTTTTAGTTCTCATGATCCATCTCCAGAAATGAGCTCCCGTCTTCATCCCAGCTCCTGCCAACCTAGCAGTTTGAAAGCAAGAAATTGCAAGTAGATAAATAGGGACCACTTTGGTGAGAAGGTAACAGCGTTCCATGCACGCTGGTGTCTAGTCATGCCTGCCACATGACCATGGAAATGTCTGCAGAAGCAGACAGCGCTGGCTCTTCGGCTTAGAAACAGAGATGAGCACTGCACCCTAGAGTCGGATACGACTGGCTTTCGAGCAAGGGAAACCTTTACCTTTACCTATCTCCTTACTCACATGTGAGATTGAAAAAAGTCCCTGTCATTATAGATGGGCAGATCAGTCAATATTCGGTCCGTATCTCTTTAATAAATTTGGAAATTTCATTGTTTCCCTCTTCTGTGTCAACCTTCATTTTAAAAAACACCACTATAATGTCCATCTATTTTCAAATTTTCCTAACATAATACAAGTGATCCATAACTTTCCCTAATTTCCAAGCATTGTTTTGATGGCATTTTTTTGATCCAAGAACTGCTCTCATTTCCATGTAACTCCAGGGAAGTGGTGCAGTTTTTTTGGACTGCAGTCTCCATAAGTTGGTAGTTTCTGAAAGCTGTAGTTCAAAACAACAACAGCAACAAACTTCACAACTTTTTCAAGCTCTGAAGACAGTGTGTGGAATGCCACTTAAATGCAATGTAAGAGATTTTTAAACTTCAAGCCGGGTGCTCCCTCCCTCTGTATGAAGACCTTTGAATGCTCATTTTAAAAAAGGCTATTCAGCAAATAAAACAAGGAGATGTTTATAATAAAAAGACTAGCACCATCTGCTCCACAGCTTAATAACTTTATGCTAGTGTATTAATTGAAGATAAAATGAACAGGGTCTTCATTAACTCTGGCAATTTCACCTCACTGTTGACTAGAGGGTGGATGGAAGACTCACGTGGGTTTTGTAATGCAAATACTTATCTTTAAATGCATTTGATTATGAGTGGGATGTTCACTGCTCAGGCATATTTTAAAAGATGGGAGTAAAGTGTGTTCCTTAAGTCATTGATAAAAGATACAGTATAGCCAAAATGTATAAAAGTGAAATATGTCTAAAAGAATCTGATGAATTTGATAAGAGAATGGAAGTGAATGCATTTCAAGAGTATAAAACTGCATTTTCAAAGGGAAAAAAATCTTTCTTTTTTCTTATTGTTAGTAATAAAAATGATTGTTAATCTTAACCTATAAATCTAGACATTAACCATTGGACTCCAGCATATGCTTCTGCACCCATCCACACTATCCCGTACTGAGCCTCCTGCTCTCGCCCGAACCCGGCCCACAGAGTGCTGCATGGTTCCCAAAGCCAGCAGTGGGCCAACAGCCCCACGAATGGGAACAAAGGGAAACAACTTCAATTCCCAATGTCCTCTGCACCGTGCCATGCCTCAGCCAATCAGGGTGATATGCGCAAGCAAAAAAAATGTTGGCAAATGCGGTGCACCCAATTGAAATCGAGCCGCAGAAAAAAAACTGCCGCACGAATGCAAATAAAACAAACAAAACTCCAAGTCCCAGCGTCATATGTGCCATGAGCACTTCAGCCAATCAGGCTGAGCACTTCAGCCAATCAATTCCCAATGTCCTCCATGCCGTGCCACCCCTCAGCCAATCAGGCTGGCAGGCGGCAGCAAAGAGAATGTTGGCAACGGCGCCATGCCCAATAGAAACCGAGCCACATGAAAAAAAACCACAGCACGAGCGCAAACAAAATAAACAAAACTACAAGCCCCAGCGTTCTACGCAACATGAGCACTTGAGCCAATCAGGCTGAAGGGCCCGAGCACGCAGAACGATGAAAAAGCCAGCAAGCAATAAATAAAATAAAAAACACCGGCCTCCCGCAACGGGAGCGCAAGATCACCACAGGTGGATGCAGCACCTCATGGCCTCGCAAACAAACACCCACAAAAAAACCACAGCAAGACACATGCCAGCCTTCTTTTCCGGAGCAACAAGGAGAAGAGGGTCTCCCTCTCCTGCCCGCTATCCCATCGAAGACACAGTGAGACCCCTGCCTGCCTCAAGGTAAGTTGAGCCGGGGTGGGGAAAAAACAGCAGCAGGCAGCAGTTCGTCAGGGAAGCACCCTCCCTGGCTAATGCTTGGCTGCTGCCTTTGTACTACCAACATCACTGTTTCGAGAACTAGCACGAAACAGAGGTGGAGGTAATAGAAAAGCAGCAACCAGGAATCCGTAAGGAAGAGTATACCCATTACGGATCGCTGCCTGTTGATATCCGGTTCAGTAAGCCAGGAGAAAATGGAAACAGAGAGGAGAGAACCATTGTCAGGCAGATAGCTTTTCCCTGCCTCCTTTTCACCTGACCTACATAACAAACCTTACCGGATGAAGAGCGAGCTGACTGCCGGCTCCTCCTTTTCCCCATTGCTGCATCGAAACAAAATTTTGAAGCAGCAATGGGGAAAAGAGGAACCGACAGACAGGCCATTCTTCATGCAAAAAAACACAACAACAACAAAACCAAACATTTACCCAAAACGCCAACCACCAACATTAATAAAACACAAATAAACAACAAAAAACACAAAAAACACCCAAAATACCATAAAAGCACAGAAAAAACACCTAACTACAATACAAAAATACCTAACTCAAACAACAAAAATACCACAAATTAAACAAACATGAAAGAAATCAGAAAAATAAAAACAACCAGAAATAAACAAAACAACTAAACACATCTAAAACAAAAAAAACACAAAAGAACAAACAGAAACACCTCCCAGCCCAACACCACAAAAACAAAAAAACAAAAACCCAGAACAAAAGAAAAACCAGAGAACTCACCAGCACGTCCGTCCTCCATGAGTCCAGAACAGAACTGAAGAAACAAAGACTACTTACTGGAAGAAGCCCCACCTAGAGGCCGGGAGAGAAAAAACAAGTCAAACAAAAAAAGAATCCAACACTATTACTAACAGCCCCACCTGCGGGCCGGAAGATTAAAAACAAGTCAAAAAATGCAAAGCAGCCCTCTTGCTAACAGCTCCACCTAGAGGCCACAAGAGTAAAAACAAGTTAAAAAATAAGAAATAAATCAAAATCACAAATAAATCTAATAGATCAAAAAATAATCACAAACAACAAATACAAAACACCACCACCCAAACCACCCTTAACCAAAAAAAAAACCACATAAAAACTGCCCGGCAAGGCCGGGCAAAACTATGCTAATAAAAATAATAAAAAGAAGTAGCCAAAATGTCATATGAAAAGTTATTGTATTTTTAAAAGGAGGTGCTTCTTACAGCTATTAAATCATCATATTGCTTGTTTAGCTGGCTGCATAGCCCACTGGTTTAGATTAGAGGTTGGGAGAGAAACTAACCTATGAAGCCATGGGCAAGCTTGACAGTCCCAGGGCACCTCTAGAAGAAAAGAATGGTGAACCACTTCTGTGTATTCTCTACCTAAAAAAACCTGGGATGGGTCAACATACAGTAACTCAGAAGTGATTTGATTGCATAAAATGATGACCATAAAATGATGACCATGATGATGATGATGTCTACGATGATTATGTGTATGGTCCACCAGACATTGGGACCAGAGTTTTGGATCTTCACTACTCAGCTCCTAGCCTTGGACGTAAGAGCCTGTGAGGTATTGCCTGATTATGTACTTTGTATGTAGTAGTGCTATTCTCTGCAACTGCTCTCCTTTGATCTTATCAATGCCAACTTGTTGTGTATGCAAGCAATTCACCAGTCACCAAACGCAACCCAACTGCCAGCAATAGCGCAGCTGAGGAAGCTCAGCCCATGCGACCCCAATCACCCAATCAGCAACTAGCGTGGGAAACCTCCCTGCTATAGGTGACCCTTAGGAAGGTATGCAACAAGTCTTAGTGAGGTTAGGCGGACCTTAGGAAGGTTCGCAGTGTGTCCCCAATGATGTTACTGCAACCGCAACCAATGAGTGCCTTTGGGGGGAAATTCAAATGCATTGTACAATATATAAGGAGCTGCGTCTCCACCATTTGGTTATGTACAGATTGACCATGCTACAATAAAGAAGTGTTTGGCCCGCCTGCTGGCTCCATGTGCAATCAATCTGCCTACATCAAATTGGCGATGAAGGTGGGATAATGGCTTCCCACAAAGTTACCCTCGCTCCGTTCGACACCTCTAAGCCAGAGTCATGGGACCTCTACGAGGAGCAGTTCCTGTATGCCATGGATGCAGAGGGCATCGAGGAAGAAAAGCAGAGATGAGCCTGCCTACTGGCTCAGTGCGGGCTGTCAACCCTGGAACTGGCGAGGAACCTGCTGATTCCAAGGGCCCTAAAGTCGCTACCCCTCGGCGAAATCCTCGCTGTCTGCAGGCACATTTCCGCCCGAAGGTGTCCATGTTCCCAGCATGACTGGCCTTCCACCGGCGTGACCAATGGCCCGGAGAGAGCATGGCGGAGGATATCACCGCACTGTGACGGGCGGCCATCCATTGCTAGTGGGGAACGTTCCTGATCGAGGCACTGCGAGACTGCCTCCTACTCGGCATGCGAGATGAGGAGGCCCAATGGAGACTGTTGGCCTGGGACGAGGACACCACCTTTGAGCAGGTCCTCAGGGCTGCCCAGGCTGCAGAGGCGGTCAAGGACAGGGTGCGAGCATGTTGGGCGAGAACCGCTGCCTCAGGGAACCTGTCGTCCACCGTGCAGGCCCACAGCTGCTCGTCTCGCAGGGAGCGAGAACTGAGAGCCGCAACAGCCGGCGCCACGTCCTCATCCAACCTCAGCAAGAGTGAAAGTGAACCCGAGGTCCAGAAGGTGAGGAAAAGACCTTACGAGAGGCGAGACACCATCAAAGCAAGCAGACGCAGCAAGGGGTGCAGGGCACACACGACCGGAGGAAGTGCCCCTTCAAGAAGGCAGAGTGCCACAACTGTGGGCATTTGGGCCACATCGCGAAGGTGTGCAGACAATGCAGAGACCAAGACCCTGACTGGACCAGATGCCGGAAGGACCAGAACATCGGAAAGGTGCACAAGGGAGACACAGTGGTGAGATGTGTGTCAGACCGGCGCACCCGTTTTTTTGTTAAGGTACTGTTGCAGGGGGTCCAGGTGAAGATGGAGGTGGACTCAGGGACTACCTACTCCATTGTCTTGCAGACTGAGTTTCTGCGAATACCCCCTAGAGACCGCCCCAAACTTAGAGCCCTCAAAATGAACTTGCAGGATGTTCAGGGAAATTGCATCCCAGTCCTGGGGTTGGGGGACTTCACTGTCCACTTCAAGAACTTCACTAAGAAGTTACCCTTAGTGGTCCTTAAGTGGGGGAGGTGTCTCCTGGGGACCCTGTGGTTTGAACCGCTGGGAATTGCATTGACTGGAATCAACGCCGTCCAAGGCGACCCCATCTAGACGTGTGCAACGCACACCCGGCAGTCTTTAGGAAAGGACTTGGGGAGTACAAGGGGCCTCCTGTGGACTTTGATATGGACCCTTCCATCTGCCCCGTGTGCCTCAAGCCGCACAGTGCCATTTCGCACTTAAGGACAAAATAGAGGTGGAATTGGACAAACTGGTGGGTCAGGGAATTTTGCTTCCAGTGGACTCCGTGGAGTGGGAGACACCGATTGTAACTGCCATGAAATCTAAGAGGGAGGTTAGAATTTGTGCTGATTACAAGTGTACTATCAATAAGGCAATCTGCCCCAATGCCTACCCGGTGCTGGTAGTTAGCCACTTGCTGGCCAAGTTACATTGGGGGAGGTGTTTTGCGAAGCTGGACCTAGCACAGGCTTACCAGCAGTTAACAGTCACACCTGCGGCCGCAGCTGCCCAGATGATAGTTACGCACAAGGGTGCCTTTAAAGTGACACACCTTCAGTACTCCCTGGGGTACTGCCATACTTCGACGATGTATTGATAACTGCTGGGGATGAGTCAGAGCTAGCCCAGAAGTTAGACCGGGTGCTGTCTGTGTTTGAGAGGGCTGGGTTACATCTGAGAAGGGACAAGTGCATCTTTTACGCAAATGAGTTAGAGTTCCTGGGGTTTCGGATCACCCCCGATGGGGTAAAGCCCTCAAAATCAAAGGTTGTGGCCATTCAGGACACCCCTACACCAGCTACTAAGTCAGAGCTGCAGTTGTTCTTGGGACTCCTGAATTTCTACCACTCCTTCCTCCTGCGGAAGGCATCTGTGGCAGAGCTGCTACACCGCCTACTAAAAAAATACGCAGTCTGGTGGTGAGGGGAGGCTCAAGAGCGAGCGTTCAGTGAGTTAAAGTGGCTCCTCTCTTCCGAGGCGATACTAACTCACTTTGACCCCAAGAAGCCCATAGTGCTAGTGTGTGATGCCTCACCAGTGGGGGTGGGGGCTGTCCTCTGCCATGTGTTTGAGAATGGGAGGGAGGCTCCAATTGCATTCTATTCGAGATCCCTCTCGAAAGCAGAGTGAAACTATGCCCAGACAGACAGGGAGGCCCTCGCGATCATCTCAGGGACTAAGAAATTCCATGACTTCCTGTACGGGAGGGAGTTCACCATTGTCACGGACCATAAGCCCCTCCTAGGTATCTTTGTCATGACCAAGCCCACCCCACAGATATTGTCCCCTAGAATGTTAAGGTGGGCAATCTTCCTAAACGCATATCAGTTTACACTGGTGCATCACCCAGGGAAAGACATCGCGCACATGGATGCACTTTCCAGGTCTCCCCTATCAGAGCTGGGGGGAACCCAAGTGCAAGGTTGAGCAAGAGCACCAGGTGCTGCTCATCAAGTCCCTCAAATCGCCCCCAGTTGTGCCTGAGGATATCGCCAAGGCAACCGCCAAAGACAAGGTCTTATCCCAAGCATTGGCATGGGTTAAGAAGAGCTGGCCCTTAACAGCTCCTTCTGAAGAGCTCGCTTCGTTCTTCAGGAAGCGCCTCGAGCTTTCGCTTGAGAGAGGATGTCTTCTCTGGGGCCAAAGAGTAGTAATTCCCGAAGTCTTGCGAGCCAAGGTGCTCCATCTGCTCCACATGAGCCACCCGGGAATCGTGAACTCAAAAGTGTTAGCAAGGAGCTACTTCTGGTGGCCCAACATAGATGAGGATATAGAGAAATAGGTGGGCCGGTGTGAGAGTTGCCAACAATCATGGCCCAAGGAGCATAGGCTACCCCCCAGGGAGTGGGAACAGCCCATGGTCCATGGTCCAGAATCCACGTCGATTCCGTGGGGCCCTTCAGGGGCACAATGTTCCTACTCACAGTTGACGCATTCTCGAAATGGCTTAAAGTCATTCCAATGTGAAACACATCCTCTGTGGCCACAATCAAACATCTGAGAAGGATGTTTGTGTGCTTTGGTATTCCCAACGTGCTAATTTTGGATAACACATCCACTTTCATGTCCACAGAATTCCAGGCATTCCTCGAGCGGAATGCGGTCAGGCACGTCACCTTTTCCCCTTTTCACCCAGCCATAAACGGCCAAGGAGAGCGCCTGGTCCACACCATGAAGGAGGCACTAAGAAGGATGGGTCCGGGGGACCTGGAGCTACAGCTCTGACAATTCCTCATAACCTACAGGGTCACCCCACTAGCCTCGGGACAATCCCCCTTGGTGCTACTAATGTGGAGAAGAATCCCAACGTTGCTCAACCACCTGGATCCTTCTAGGGTGAAGGATAGGGGTACAAATGTGTCAATAGAGCAGAGAAAAGTGTTTGGGGCAGGTGACCTGGTCTACTGCAGGAATTATGTGAGCTCAGGACCAGCGTGGGTACCTGGGGAGGTGGTAGAGCAAACCGGGCCAGTATCATACAAAGTCATAACAGACTCAGGGTTACTGTGGTGCAGACACGCTGACCAGCTTAGGAGAAGGGTCACGGAAGCCACTCGGGGGGCTGATCCAGAGGAACCCACTGAAGGGAGTGACAGAGAGGAATCAACATTAGGGTTGCCCCCGCCCATTTAACCCAAGGAGGGAATACAGGATTCAGTATGACAGGCTGCATGGAGCCACGAGAGTCAGCCTTTCAGCCCGAGGACGCAGACCCCCAGTTTGATTTTTTTGTTTCAGGATGAGGGGAGTTTTTGCGAGTGTTCCCCCACTCATCCCAGTGAGCAGCGGGGCCTCGAGTTCTCCCAACGGTCCCCTCATCCCCCCCGAGCCATGAATACCCCATCCCTTTCCCTGCCAGGATTCGATGGGACTCTTCAGTTCTCTCGAGGGGAAAGCCCCGGCGCCCAGGGCAACACTGCTGAACCGGTGGGTCGGCCACAGCGACGTCGCTGGCCCCCACAATGGTTTAGGGACTTCGTCCCATCCTAGGGGGGAGGGATGTTGTGTATGCAAGCAATTCATCAGTCACCACATGCAACCCAGCTGCCAGCAATAGCGCAGCTGAGGAAGCTCAGCCCATGCGACCCCAATCACCCAATCAGCAACTATCGTGGGAAACCTCCCCGCTATAGGTGACCCTTAGGAAGGTATGCAACAAGCCTTAGTGAGGTTAGGTGAACCTTAGGAAGGTTTGCAGTGCGTCCCCAATGACGTCACTGCAACCGCAACCAATGAGTGCCTTTGGGGGGGAATTCAAATGCATTGTACGATATATAAGGAGCTGCGTCTCCACCATTTAGTTATGTACAGATTGACCATGCTACAATAAAGAAGTGTTTGCCCCTCCTGCTGGCTCCGTGTGCAATTAATCTGCCTACATCAAACAACTACAATCAGATTTTTTCCAGTCCTTTTAGGATTGCTTTCAGGAATCACTAGTGGTATTACTGTTGCTTCTTTCTCCCAGTGATGCTGTATTTCAGTTCTCATATGCTGATATCTCATTATCATTTGAAATTTTTTTCTTTCACCTGAATGTTACTTGCAACCAGAGCAACATCAGGAGTGTCGTGTTCGAGATTATCAGTTTGGATCCAAAAGTTCCACAAGATCTTAACCATCTTGTCCTCATTCTCAACCATCTTTCAGGTTAGTGTTCGCACCAGTATTTCATAGATGGCATTCCATAATTCTTGCACAGATTCCAATGTAACATTGCTGCAACTCAGTTATAGCATCCTTTGTAGTCAGTATGTGCAATCTTAGTGCATTTGCTGATAATGTGGTCCACTGTTTCACCCACTATGAAGTCTACATTTACTGTCATTTCCAGCTTTTTCAATTTTTGTTTAAATTACATTGGTTCATTGTTGCTGTTTGTTTGTTTATTATAAACCATTTTTAAATATGCAATGTGGAGCAGAGTTGTACAGACATGTTTTTAGAATCATTTCATATTTCCCTCTTGGAAGCAGAAGATACCTAAAATTAATCTGTACCCCTAGAGAAGATGATGAGGGAGGAATACCTGTTTTTCAGCCTAGACTGCTGGTGGCATGAAGGGAAGCACGGCGGCAACAATATGGCTGTTGCGTTCTTTGCCAGCCCCGCCCCAAAGATACGGGCACCTGGGGCTCGGCAGGGGGCATGGCTACATCCCCTATAAAGGGGGTGGCCACACTCGCACCTGCCGCCATTTTGAGTGATCGGCTGGGCCAAGAGTGTGTTTGCCTCCTGCTCCAGCTGATTCTTCCTTTGAGCTCGGATGCCTTTGGCACCCAAGCTGCTTTTAGTGGGCGGCCTTTTGAAGGCCTTGGGGCATGACATGGCCCCAAAGAGAAGGGCACCTTCTGGGCCCTCCGCCATGGAGCATGGCTCGGCCCCTTGGGCCCCCACCACACCTGTACGGGCACGTAATAGCTGGGCCCACGCGGCATCTCTGGCATGCAGCGTCGGGCCTCCCCCCAGCTGGAGGGCTTGGGCCAGGCCTGCATGAACGGCACCTGTTGGGGCCTCACCCCTACGTGGGCCTTCCGGCCCTCCTGCCCCTCCAGGGGAACTGGGCCTACCCTACAGCCCCCTGGGGTCCCCGACCAGGTTGACCTATGGCCACTCTTGGCCCGTATTGCGGCCCTGGAGGGCTCCGCAGGCATTGGGCCTCCGCCCGATAATTACTGGGCGGCGGGGCAGCCTAATTTAGGCGGGCCGCCTCAGGCCGAAGCTGAGCGGCCACAATTGGCTGCTCAATTGCAGCATCGAGTCGAGCTGCTAGAGGCCACACAGCCTACTCCGAATGGCCAAACTCAGCTCCCTGACCATACCTGCCAGCCGGGCATGGCTCAGGCGGGTCATCCAGGCCAAAGGGGATCATCGGGTGCATCAAGCTCAAATGCGCTCCCGAGCTCCGACGCCCCTCACCAGCCAGAACCCCTGGTGGGGGTGGCTGGGGGGGTTGCTGCGTGTGAGTATAACAGTCAAGTTAGATCACACAGTACTACTGTTACATCCCCGACTGGTGTTCAATGGCCTTGGCCACAACAGGTGGTTAACGCCTTACCAACGCCTGCTCCGTCTGCCCCTGCGACACAGGTTAACACATGGAGGGCTCCTTACCCTCCTGTGCTGCCTGGGGTTCCCCCGGTGGGGCCTAATGTACCCTATCCGGTATGGCCGTACGGCCCTCCTGTTAATCCAGCATATCATTCCATCCCAGTGTCAGCTATGCCTACTGCCGGTTATTCCCTGCCCCTTGGTAACCATCTTTTGCCAGCCACCAGGGATAAAATATGGTGCAGGGAATATGTGGATATCTTTAGTTTGCTGAATAGGGAACCTACCAGGGAAGAGAAAGAACGAGAGGATAATCAGGACAAGGAATTGTCCTGTCGTTGCAAGCCCCCTTGTACTTGGGTCAATTGGCTGCCAGCCTACCTGATATATGCTGCTGTGTATCTTAGGGCTTGCCCGGACATGGTGATTCCCATGATACAATACTTAGACATGATATACAGAGCATATGTAGATTTCCCCGGCCCATCGTGGCTTGCATACGATGAAGAATTTAGAATGCGGGCCGCTCTTCATCAGGAGATGTGCTGGGATGTACCAAATCAACTCCTATGGTTACTATACAAGATGCCGTCCCGGCCTGCAGCTGGGGACCGCTATCACTGCGGGCATGTGGTACAGTGGCCCAGCACTGCACAGTCTCCCCACCAGCCGGCGGGGCAGGGGGTTCCAGCCCACCTGCTGTGCTAGAGTTATTCATCCTCAGGTACCTGTAACAGATGGCAGTGTAGATACCATCATGAGTGTCCCACATGCTCCCGGCCTCATTCCGCTTCGGCCTGCCACTGGGCCTGAGGGTCCCGGGGGAGGGGTCGTGGACAGTAGGGGCCTGGCAGAGGTTCTTCCGATACAGCAGCAACTACAAAAGGCCCCCTCCCCGATCCGAATTAATGTTTTGGACCGATGGTTGCGCATCTACCCTAGAAGGGTTGATGCAGTTTATTTGTTACAAGGTTTTATGAGTGGTTTTTGCATCCTTTTGCAGGTGAACGCGCACCTCAAGACGCTCCCAATTTACGATCACTATGGGGTAAGGAAGCTATAGCCAAGGGGAAGATAGTTAAAGAAGTCAAGGAAGGAAGGGTTGCCAGTCCTTTTGACCACCCCCATGTGCTAACTTGAAGGTGTCTCCACTTGGCTTGGTACCCAAAAAGTCCTCCAGTGAATTTCGATTGATTCACCATCTGTCCTACCCGGAAGGTTCGTCAGTCCGGTATACATCTTTTGACCAAGCCTTACAAATGGTTTGCTCATGTGGTCACGGGGCGCTACTGGCTAAGTGTGACATTAAATTGGCTTTTCGATTGTTGCCAGTACACTCTGATGACTTTGAGGTGCTAGGTTTTTGTTTTGAGGGGAAGTATTATTTTGACAAAGCTATGCCCTTTGGCTGCTCTATTTCATGTTCTGCCTTTGAACATTTCAGTACTTTTTTACATTGGGCTTTTGTTCAGAGGTTGGGGTCTCGAGCCATTGCCCACTACCTAGACGATTTTTTGTTTGGGGGTGGTCATGGTTCGGGCTCCTGTGTGCAGCTATTGCTTACTTTCCAGGAGCTTATGTCTGAGCTTGGGGTGCCCCTCACCCCGGAAAAGACGGAAGGCCCTGCCACTACTCTTATGTTCTTGTGCATAGAGATTGACACTCTGGCTCAAACGTCCCGGTTGCCCAGAGAGAAGGTGACCCGTATTTCTGAGGCAATAGTAGCCATGTTAGCTAAATGCAAGGTCCCTTCACGAGTTGCAGGTGCTTCACGGGTACCTCAACTTTGCTTGCAGGGTTGTTACCCCGGAGGGAAGAAAGAAATACACCCAAAATAAAAGCAGGAGTTTAAATGTATTATATATCAAAACGTAATAAAGCCCACTGAAATATAGACGATGTGAAAAACACGTAGATAGGGACTAATAAAATGTTATACAGACTAGGCACGCAACGAGTCAAAATCAGGTGGCCGAAAGCCTAAATGTACATGCATAAGCAACTTCTAAGAATATATAGATATAAAAATCTGAATAAGAAGCAAGTCGTTGCTGAGGAGCCTAGTAATAAAGTCCGTATTAAAGTCCGTAACACAGAGTCCATATACAATGGGGGCAAGGTCCAAAGTACATATCAAAGAGTCCGTATCAAAAATCCATGTAAAAGGTCCTAATCAAAATCTGTGGATGACAAAGAGAGGTACGAGGTACGAAGTAAGGCAGCCAGGAGGGCTATGCAAGCATAATAGGAGAACAACGTCGTTGCAGGAGAAACAGGTCGATATCCTTCCGGTAAAAGATATTTCGTGATCTTTGTCAAGATCTGCAACAAAAGGAAACCAAGACCTCATAATGATACTAGAAATACAGTAACACGAAACAAACACCATATATAAAACATATGTACAAAACAGAGTTAACAGCAATACAATGAATACCTGTACAAACGCGCTCAAAATCACCTCTAGTAGTATTCTCATCATGGGTGGGAGCGTTAAGAAAGCTTAGAATGTGACTGCTACATATAGTTCCTGGGAAAACTCATGTAAAAACAGTAACAATAATTAGCAAGGAAAATGAGTGCCGTGTTTAAAGAGAAAGGAGAATGAGCTGAAATACATAAGTAATTCAAAAGCTAAAGGAAGGCAGAATAATCCTGATCCGTGTTTAAACCTAGGGGATGTAAGGTGGAGAATCGATGAATATAAAATGCTTCCCGTTGAAGTAAGAAGCGTTCTTTGTCGATGACATGAAATTGGCGGGGGGAAAATGATTCGAGTGCAGCAACCCTTATGTCAGTAAGGGCATGGACTTTAATACGGACTTTATTACTAGGCTCCTCAGCAACGACTTGCTTCTTATTCAGATTGTTATATCTATATATTCTTAGAAGTTGCTTATGCATGTACATTTAGGCTTTCGGCCACCTGACTTCAACTCGTTGTGTGCCTAGTCTGTATAACATTTTATTAGTCCCTAGCTACGTGTTTTTTACATCGTCTATATTTCAGTGGGCTTTATTACATTTTAATATATGATACATTTAAACTCCTGCTTTTATTTTGGGTGTATTTCTTCCTTCCCTCCTTGATTATCTACACCCTCGCCGCTTTTCCTCCCTTGAGGGTTGTTACCCCGGGCAGTGCATTTGCCAGGCAACTTTGCGATGCGATGGTTGGTCTGTCCAGGAAGCACCACAGGGTGCGACTCACCAGGGGTATGAGAACCGACCTATCAGTCTGGCTCACTTTCCTCAAGGAATTTAATGGGGTTTCCTTTTGACGCATCGAGCTGGCTGCTACACCCCAATTTCAGGTCCAGTTTGATGCGTTGGGGGCTCTCGGCTGTGGCATTTATTTTAATGGCCGGTGGGCTTATGGTAGGTGGCCCGACAAATGGCAGGGCACTGAGCTGCTAAGAGACCTGACATTCTTGGAATTCTTTCCTATACTGGGTGTACTCATGTTGTGAGGTGAGATGTGGGCAAATTCTGTAGTACACTTTTGGTGTGACAATGCGGCTGTAGTGCACATTGTCAACACCCAAACTTCACGGTCACCTAGAGTCATGGCCTTAGTCAGACAATTCGTGTTACGTTCCTTGCACCTTAATGTGCTTTTCAAAGCCAGATATGTTCCAGGCATTAATAATGATATTGCTGATGCTTTATCCTGCCTGCAGATCTCCCGGTTTCGGGTCTTAGCACCAGAGGCCGAAGAACTTCCCTCATCACTTCCGACCGAGATGTGGACATTTGGCGAGGAGAAGTGAGCTGGGTGATCGGCATGTCACTGGCCATGTGCACTCGTAAGGTGTATCAGCAAATGTACTTGGCTTTTCTGGCATTCCGCAGGGATACGCACCTGCCCAACATGTGGCCAATTCCTGTTGACCATATACTCCAGTATATGGTGCACCTTCATCATGAAGGATTAGCCCCATGCACCATTGGCACTCGACTATCTGCTCTGGCCTTTGCCGCCCAAGCCTGGGGTTACCTGGATAACACAGGTGATTTCCGAGTCTGCCGGGTTCTGGAGGGGTGGATGCGTGAACGTGGCCGCCACCCTGACACGCGGCAACCGGTTTCCCTGGCTCTACTTGCAAGCCTAGCTAGGGCATGGCTTAACCTTTGCTATGATCACTTTGAGGCATCTTTTTTCCATGCGGCCACCATAGTGGCCCTTTTCGGGGCTCTTAGGATCAGTGAACTGGTGGCTCTTTCAAAACATGATGGGTCACGCAAGGCTTTAGAATTGGCCGATGTTTCTCTTCTGCAAGCGTCGGCCCAGTTGAACATTCATTCATCTAAGGCTGACCAACAAGGGAAGGGTAGTTCCGTTACACTCCTTAGGTGTAGTTTCACCGAGATCTGCCCTGTAAGGGCCCTGCATGCCTTTGTGGCAGTACTAGGCTCCCACCCAGGCCTGCTATTTTGCCACTGTGATGGGTCCCCACTCACTAAGTTTCAATTTTGAAAGATTACTGGGACTGCCCTTTCCAATTTAGGGCTCCTGGGGGCTCGTTGTGGTACCCATTCCTTTTTTTAAATTAATTTTTTCTTAATTTTTTCAAAAATATACAAACATACAAAACAATACATCATAAAAATACATATATTTCACAAAAAAATAATCAACATATCCGATAATTGATCCAATACATTTTTATACCTATCTTTACTGTAAAACATCCCCTAAAAAGAGAATTAACATTTAATTATGATTTAGTACTTAACATCTAACCTACTTCAAAAATTCTTCCCGAAACTCTTTATTTATTACTACCACTAAATCCATTCCCATTAAACAATTCAATAATATTTTGATTTAGATACAGCTATCGAAATCCAAATTTCACATACAAAACACTCTGTGTTTATTTACATTGCCCTGGAAAGCTCAGAGTGTCTCATTATTTACCTCCAAAAACTGCTTTGAGCCGGTACAGGTCTACTTCTTTCTGAACCCATCAGTGAATGATCCACAAAGGGCTTCCAAATATTCCAAAATCTATTCTCTTTCAACTTATCCCTTTTTTCTCCCATGTCAGTTTATCATTCAATGCTAAATTCCACATTTCTTTGTACCATTCTTCCGTCTGTATAATTACATCATTTTTCCAATGTCTAGCGATACATTGTCTGCCTGTTGTTAACATTATTTCTAGTAACTCTTTTTCCTCCTTGTTTAAATTCATACCATCCACATCTGTTAGCATAATGGTACCTGACACCAGTTTAATTTTTTTACCCAATATTTCACTAATCTCTTTTTCTATTCTTCTCCAAAAATCCTCTATCATCTTACAGCCCCACCACATATGTTCATAAGTTCCTATAGTGTCTTTACTTCTCCAGCATAGATTATCCTTTTTATTATCAATCTGATGTAGCCTCACTGGTGTCAGATACCATCTCCACAACATTTTATAATTATGCTCTTTAATTCTTACTGACATAGTTCTCATTATCCTCTTTTTCCACTTATTTCTCCATACATCTTTTTCTATCTTTATATTCAAATCCTGTTCCCACTTCAATTTCAAATCCTCTTGTGGATCACTCTCCCTATTTATTAAAGCATAGAGTTTGCTAACTAGGCCCTTAATTATTCTATCTCCTTTTCTAATTTTTAAAACCAATTCTTCAAATTCCGTCTTTTCTCTGTCTATATCTAAATCTCTCAAATATTTACCATTCCAATTATTAACCTTCATTATCTGAAACCAATTCATTTTCAACTGTTCAAACAACTTTTTCTTCCTGCCTTCATCTCTGCAGATCCGTAACCAGTCTTTCACCAAGGAAACTTCATTTTTATCCAATATTTCCTTTATTTATTTATCTATTTTTAACGGGAAACAAGCCATATCTGCTAATTCCATGATTGGAGAGATATTTGGGGCCAAATCATTCTTTAATCTTTTCCACACATTCATAACTGCCTTCATCATTGTATTATCAATAGCTATCTTTCCAACCTTACCTCCCAAAAAGATTATTTTACCTATATTCCTGAAATCTTTCATCTCCATCTCCTCCCAAATTACTTTTTCTCTTGCCAAGATCTTCACTACATTCTTAATTTGGAAAGCACAGTAATATGCCACTAAATTCGGCATTTCTAAACCTCCTTCTTTCTGAGGTAGATACCATATTTTTTTGGTAGTCTAGACTTTTTACCCCCATTGCAAAAATTATTAAGCAACTTTTGAAACTCATTAATTTCCTTGTCCTTCAATTGAATTGCCAATGCATCAAATACAAAATTAATTCTAGGTAACAACATCATTTTACTAAGTGCAATTCTCCCAAACCATGACAATTTCAACTTTTGAAAACTTTGTATTCTGATCTTAACTTCCATTTTCAAACTATCGTAATTCAGTCTTTTAAGCTATTCCAATCTATTTGATATGATTATCCCCAAATATTTCAATTTATCTTTAATTTGGATATTACTCAATCCCTTTATCTTCCTCATCTCCCCTTCTCCCATATTACACAGCATCATTTCCGATTTATCCTAATTTATCTTCAAACCCGTAATATCCTCAAAATCCTTAAATTGTATTCTAATCCTATCCATAACCCTCTCAGGGTGTTTAACAATTATCAATGTATCATCTGCATACATACTTATTTTATTCCCCATTATCCCTTCTATTTTTACATCCTCTCTTATACTTTTTGCCAATATTTCCATTGCCATGATAAACAATGTAGGAGACAAAGGATAGCCCTGTCTAGTACCCGCCTCTAGCTTTACCTCATCTGTGACCTCATCATTTACTCTAACACTGACTATCCCTTTCTGATATAATAAATAAACTTTTCCTCCACCACAATCAATGATAACTCATCCTCTTCTCCTCCCTGTTGCCCTCCACCTGTGGCTCCACCGACATCTGCACCCTCAAAGTCTCTTCTTATGGCTCCCGATTCCAACAAATCTTTTCTAAAGGCTATGCACTCATCTGAACCTGCCTTAACCAGATCAAGCAAACTCAAGTACTCCAATGGATCAGTCCCTGCATCAATGACCTGCATTTTTTTTTCCATAGAAGAATCTTAACTGTTGTGGAAATCTCCAATTATATCTTACACCTTTTTTCATCAACAATTTGGTTACTGGTTTCATCTTATATCTCCAAGCTCGTTCCTTAATAGAAATATCATTATATACTTCCACATCAGAGCCATCGATTTTCAGAGCGCCAGAGCCAGCTTGTTTTAGAAAGGCCATTACCCTAAGTTTATCTCACGAATTTGCAAATTTAACCAAAACATTTCTTTGAACAGCTTTTCCTCTTCTTGGGCCCTCTCTATATGCACTTACAATATCCTCCTGCACAAAATCCTTTCCCATTTTCAAATTATTTAACCACTGAACAACCCTATCTCTTAGCTGGTCTGGCGTCCTTTCAATCAAATGACGTATCACAATATTCTGTTTTCTCATCAATTCTTCCATAGCATCAATCCTTTTTTCATGCTCATCCACTTTCATTTTATTCTCCCTCACTCCTTCCTGTGTCTCTTTTATTTCCCCTTTCATAGTTTTCACCTCATTTTGCATCAACTTAACATTTCCTAGTATTTTTTGCAGACTTAATTCTACTTTTTTGGAGAAATCCACCACAGTTGAAACCACCTTATCCTGTTTTTTCAACATTTCATTTTTATCCTTCACTCTTGCCTTTTCCATCTTCTCAAATTTCTGAAACAATTTACCAAATTCAACCATAATTTGAGTCTGATCATAAGGTTCAGGTGATGATGATGATGATGATGATGATGATGGAGGGGCCTCCTCCACTGGTACTTTATCCTTCCTCTTAGGTTTCACCACAGGCTCCTCCTCCTTTGCCTTTCCTCTTGTAACCTTATCCATAGTAACGTCGACTAAAAGCTTCAATGCTGCAATACTCTTGACTCTCACTGAACCCTCCCCTTGAGTCTGTTCCAGTGCTGCAAATATTATATCCAATAATAATTGTAATCCTTTGGCTTGATTGAAAATTCAGCAAAAATTTAATTATTGTAATCCACAGCCAGCAGGAATCCAGGAACACCAATCAATCCAAATAAGGAAAGTTTTATAATCCAATTGTCAGGAGCCAATCTTTATATTCAATGATACTGAAATAACCAATAATTGTAATCCCTTAGGCTTGATTAAAAATTCAAAAAAATTGTTATGATCCACAGCCAGCAAGAATCCAGAAACACCAATAAATCAAAACAAAAACCTATAATCCAATTGCAAAAAAATCCCACACTTTCCACAGCTCAATCTTGATTGTAGAAATCCAATCCTCTATGCTGCAAGCCAAAACAAAACAAAAAAAAGAGTCCAAAGCACTCCAAGCTTGTTTATACTTTCAAAATCCCACTGAGAACAGAAAGTAAAACTTGTATCACAGCAATAAAACTGTTACAGTAGCAGAAGAGGAGAAGAGACACACTATAACAATATTTTAAGTGGAGAATAAGTGTGTGTGTGTGTGTGTGTGTGTGTGTGTGTGTGTGTGTGTGTGTGTATTTCCTTTCCTGAAAGGAAAGTTATCCAAATTTAAAAATTTAAAAACATAGCCAAACAGGCAAATCCAACGAAGCAATGCTCACATTCCACCTCCGCAAAGTCTATTTTGTACTCCTGGCCATAGCAGCGACAACACAATGCAGCCCCTTCCTTCTTCTCCTCCATCCCCACCTCCAAAGTCGAACTCGCCTTTAACTTTATAAATCAAACGTTGAATCTCAACATTCCACCCATTATTTCCACTCTTTGTCCTCCAAACAGCTCCAAAGAACACACCAACTCCGTCTCAGTCTCTTTCTCCACAAGCCCGACTTCTCTGCTGTTGTCACCGCCGCTTAAGTTTCGTTTCTAAAATGCTGCCGCCATTACTCAGCCCTCCTCCTTCTTTCTTCCAATCTAATTTCCACGGCACTTACTGAGACTTTGAATCCACCAAACTCCACCTTAATCCACTCGTTCGTCCTCCACCACCATCACAGCCACACTCTTTTTGCTCTGATCCTCCAGTTTTAAATTCAATTTGAATTTCACAAATGTTCCAAGCTCCCGTCTGACCTCAGGCACCTTGATCGGCGTGGCTTACACCGCGTCTCTCTCGCTGCCCAATCTTCAGACTCCGACCACTTGTTACCGACCACTTGATGTTACAACAGCCGGAGGTTCAGATGCCTTTAATTTTGAACTTTTTAAAAGCTTTTTTATTGCCAGTTTAGACAAATAAACCGCTTTTCTGGCACGAGCAAAGCAAAGTTTGTGTTACTCTGCCACCATCTTGGCCACGCCCCTTACGGCACCCATTCCTTTCATATAGGCGCTGTATGTACAGCCGCAGCATTTGGGTACTTGGAGGCGGACATATGAAGGATGGGCAGATGGGGGTCTGCACGCTTTGGTTTATATATTCGTCCTATGCACATTTAAACATGTCGCTGGCCCTTATTCTCTTCTGTTTTCTTGCAGATCCTGAGTGTATGCATGCACCAGTGGGAGTATGGCTGGTTGGACACAGCTATGTTTTCTGGGCTGCGCATTATGCAGCGGCATCAGACTGGGGTCCCCATCTTGGTTTACGCGCAACGGCGTGTCTTCGGTGGTATGGTTTGCACGGAATGAGGTGGCGGGAACTGATGCCATTCTTTATGTCCGTTAGGGATGCCGACCCTCCGGATATATTAATTATTCACCTGGGCGGCAATGATCTTGTGCAGATCACGTGCCTGGGGTTAATTATATCCATGCGCAGGGACCTTGAAATTTTGCACCAGCTATGGCCATGGATGCGGTTTTTATGGTCCCAGATCATACCAAGTTACTGTTTCCGGGGAGGAATAGATCCTCGTGGTTTAGACCAAGCCCGGCGGTCTGTTAATAGGGCTGTGGCCCATTTTCTAGCCGAACATGGTTCGGAGACATCAGTCAAACATCCGGAGATACGGTTACAGAATCCTAGTCTGTACCGTAGAGATGGGATACACCTTTCCATTAGCGGCATGGACCTCTTTTTGGAGGATTTGCAAGCGGGCCTGATGACCGAATTGACGGTTGGGGGGGGGGGGCAGTGAGTCATTGGAGACGCTTTCCGTGTGGCAGGTAGCACTGGTAAGGAAAAAGTCGATGACCCATAGGTATCCGGCAGGTGCTCAGTTGATTGGCCACCCCAAGGACAAGGTACAGGGAAACTGGGGCTGGCCAGTCAAGAGTGGACCATGAACAGGGTGATGCTATGATCTATGCAGCCTGCATCACCTTGATATTTTACCAGATATACGTCAGATGCTGGAGGCAACAAGTAGCATCCTGACTTGGGTCAACAATTTGTTTCATCAGTAAACAAATTGCTACAATTGGATACAAAGTAGCCAAATATGATTGGCAATTTAGGTTGGTTCCTTACCAGTGCTATTGTGGCCCGTTTGCCTTAACAGCGTTAAGGAAAGTTTAAAGTTCTAAGTTAAGATGAAGTTATAATCAATAAAGTGGCCCAAAATTTTAAATCCATTACTGGTGTCCGTGTCTTTATTGGGGAAGTCGGCTGGCAAGAAGGACTTGGTTTCTGAGATACAAACAGATGGCAGGTCCAGAAAGTGTATTTCAAAGTGTCATAAGGGTCACAGTCATCTAACCCAGACAATAAGTGAGTAACATTGCTAAGGAGGTCAGACTGCAGGATAGAGTTGGTATGAGGATGAAGCCAAAATCAATGATATGAGAGCTATTCTGCAAATCCAATGGAACCACAGAGAAATGCAGCTGACCCAACAAGATTTCAACTTCCTTTTGGCCTCTTATGTTGCTTCATGTAAGCTGGAACAAATGCTAGAAGAAGGGCTTTTGCACAGAAAAGGCTCAACTCTGACGTCTGCTGTGTATCAGACCTTTCCTTCAGCTTTCTCCTACCCATGGGCATCCATATGGGCAAGGGGACAAATAAGACCCGCGAAGAATCACAAATTTTTCTTTCCCATTTTTAAAATTAAATAAACAGGTCTCCTCAGAGAACCTGCTGTAGTATATAAAATATGCTACCATTCTTTTTGTCCAAGCCTGCTCTTGCCTTTATTTTTATTTTCTTCAGCCAAAGAATGGAGACATATCAATGACTGACAAAGCTTCTTTCAGAAGAGGAAACATCCTGATTTATTTTTAAGTCTTTCTGAGAAGATCCTTCTTGATGGGGAAGCTGGTTATACCGACCCACTGGGGGGGGGGGGAGGATTAAGAGAGCCAGAACCTTAGTGAAACACTTCTGCTCTGAACCAAAGCAATAAG
This sequence comes from Bradypodion ventrale, assembly GCA_035047345.1. Classification (NCBI taxonomy): domain Eukaryota; kingdom Metazoa; phylum Chordata; class Lepidosauria; order Squamata; family Chamaeleonidae; genus Bradypodion; species Bradypodion ventrale. Next base: position 270,236,859 of record JAWDJE010000001.1, read on the forward strand.
GCATGGTATAAATGGTGCTGAAATAAAACAAACACATTTAAAATTAAACTCTAGTTCCTGTACGGCTAAAGCTTGCCATTAAGACTTCTTTTCATTTTTAAAATTTAACATTGTTATATAAGTTACTGAAGTGTAGAGTATAAATAATTCAAACAATGCCATTTAGGTATGAATCGATTCATTGATTTGTCATTCAATGTTCCCTTATCTCCTGAAATGAGTTTGGGAGATGCAATCTTAACGCTGTTACTCAGCAACATCTGCCCTTCTTATTGGAATCTTGCCTCTGCCAGATGCTAGTAATGATTACATCTATAATTCAGGTGTGTTTTCACCCAAATGTAACCAGATAATTTATCTACACCAGTGAAATTGCAGGGAGCAAACTCAGGATGGGGTAGGCTCACCATTTAGAATTTTAGCCCTGTGTGCAAAGAGTGTATCCTGTCCCTGATCTTTATAGTCTTTGTGTATGAATTTACTTTTTCAGCTACAAAGCCCAAAATCTACAGCTCCCTGTTTCAATAAGGTCTGTATGTGTGCCACACAAGTACTTGGCAAACCTTTTGATTACAGTTTCTAGAATGCCTCAAGCAGCATGATTGTGTTGGAGCCACAGTACAACATTATGTTTCCCCACCTCTGTTTCATGTACAGGTGAAACTCAGAAAATTAGAATAATGTTCATTCATTTCACTAAAAAGGCGAAACAAATATATGAGATAGACTCACTACATGCAAAGCGAGAGATGTCATGCCTTAATTCATTATAATTGTGTACAGCGTACATGAGATTATGTGATGATTATGGGGTATATGAGATTGGGGGGTTGGGGTTTTCATAAGCTGGAAGCCATAAGCATCAATATTATAACAAAGTAAGGTTTGAACTATCTCACTTTGATGAGTCTATCTCATTTATATTTTTACCTTTTAAGTTGCATTGCTGAACTGAATGAACATTTGCACAATTCTAATTTTCCGAGTTTTACCTGTATGTAATACATACTCATTGACAATTTGCTCTAAGTGACAATTAAATGGCAATTGCTTTCTCCAGGAGAAAAAATAGGCAGTAATTAATGGCTTTCATAGTTGTAGTTTTCAAAGTGGTAGCCATGTTATTGTATCAGAGAAGAAACAACACAAAAGCAAAACAACAAAATTATGGCAACTTGAAGACTAACTGCTGTATTTTAATGTTATGTCTGGCCAGTAATCCCACTACAGTAATGGTGTAGACCGTACATCCAGCAAAGCCGAGTGTTGCCTGGCGGTACATAACTTGACTCCCTAAATGGGCCAACAGCCACTAGTGGGGTGATGGTCCCCTCAGGGGAGGTAATGCCACTGGAAACCATCATATCGGACCCAATAGGAAAACGAGTGGAGGAGGAACTCTGATTCCCAATGGGCATGGAGGCAGAAGAGACCATGCCAGATGGACTGGCTGTGAAGGCACACCTTGTCAATACCCTCAAGTCTGCGGTAGTCCATTGCAGTCCAGGTATTAAAGCCTGCATATCTTCTTTCATACATGCTGCAGGAGAAGGCTCCAAGATCATAGTGTGTGGGTCACTTTAATAGCAAGCTGGGATCCACCTTAAAAAAATTCATGCCAATGGCATTTTTCCTGCTTCCGGGGAAAATGCATTTTTGAATACAAGTTGCATCTGATGGTCATGGATCAAGTCTGTCTCCTAAGATGTAAGAGTGAAGCTATATGGCAATAATTTATCCATGGCCTCAAGAAAGAGAGACAGTGGGTGGTTAGTAGACCTATGTAATTACTTAAGACCTCACTTGTCCTCTAATGTTTCTTCTCCAGGATATCTATGTTCAAATCCATAACGAGTGTCTAGGGAGAATAAATCTTATATTTAGAAATTATAATTCTAATACAGTGAGATTGATGCAGAATTCTCCATTTGCCAGGACTGTATCCCTCAGTTGCCAAGTGGAATAACCCTGAGTCGGGTTTTTACCTGAGTGGGCAGCATAAAAATTGAAATAAATAAATAAATTATACTTGATTAAGGAGAGTGAGATTAGGTCCTCTACCAATAGCAATTACAGTAGCAACTACATTTATATACCGCCCCATAAAGCTTAGTGCACTCTCCGGGTAGTTCACAAGGTAATTAGCATTTTGCCCCCGATCATACTGGGTATGCATTTGACTGACCTTGGAAGGATATAAAGCTACGTCAACCTTGAACCCTGTCAGGACCAAACTCACAATGACAGCAGTTTTGGCTACAGTACAGCATTTTAATCACTGCACCAGCACTTGAAGGCAAGTATAGGATGGGCTCTTGTCCTTCAAGAGAGAATAATGTCTTGAAGCTCACAAGAGATGCCCTTTCTTCAATAGTGGCAGTGAGATAATGTCCTCTACTACACCTAAGGCACCAGGCTAAAGACAGATTGTGCATACACAGCTCTGACCTTCAACAGAAGAAAACAGCATGAGGTTCAGGAGGCACAACTAAAAGACTTCCACCACCATGTCTATTGTTCGAGGGAATTAACAGTCTCTCCCTAATGTTGGGTTGGAGTACACAGAAAGAGCCTCCTCAAAGATTGAACCATAATCGGGTGTACCCTGGTAACGGGAACCTACGTCATGCGAAATGAACTGCAGAGTGAACCCACCAAAAGGTGCCTTCATTCTGGCAGTTTCATGTCTGGCCTAAAAATAGAAGAAGAATGTTGGGTAAGCCGTGCAAAGGTGGCAAATACAGCAGTTCAAATTAATCTTGTCTGAAGTAGGGTCAATATAATACTCAAGTAGGCTTTTTATTTATCATGGTAAGTAAAATCCGTCACTGCTTCTACTTCTTCCCCGTCTACTTTCCAGGTGCTGATAGGGCCTGTTGCCATTATCTTGGTTTTCTTGGTGTTAAGTCTCAGGCCAGCTTTTGCACTCTCTTCTTTCAACCTAATCAGTAGCTTCTTTAAATCTTCTTCACTTTCTGACATTAGGGTGGTATCGTCTGCATATCTCAAATTGTTGATGTTTCTCCCAGCAATTTTTATCCCATATTGTGATTCCTCCATCCCTGCATTGCGCATTATGTGCTCTGTGTATAGGTTGAAAAGGTAGGGTGATAAAATGCAGCCTTGTCTTACTCCTTTTCCTATTCCAAACCATTCTGTCATTCCATGTTCTGTCCTAACTGTTGCTTCTTGACTCCTGTACAGATTTCTCATGAGGCATGTGAGGTGTTCTGGTATTCCCATTTCTTTAAGTACTTGCCACATTTTATTGTGGTCCACGCAGTCAAAGGCCTTGGTGTAGTCAATAAAGCAGAGGTATACTTGTTTCTGATATTCCTTTATTTTCTCCACGATCCACCGTATATTAGCAATGTGGTCTCTAGTCCCCCTGCCTCTTCTGAAACCCGCCTGCACCTCTGGCAATTCTCTCTCCATGTGCTGCTGAAGTCTATCCTGTATTATCTTGAGCATCACCTTGCTAGCGTGTGGGATGAGCGCAATTGTTCGATAATTTGAACACTCTTTGGCGCTACCCTTCTTTGGGATTAGAATGTATACTGATCTTTTCCAATCCTGTGGCCACTGTTTTGAGTTCCAGATCTGCTGGCATATCGAATGCAGTAATTTGATTCCGTCATCTTTTAGAGCTTTGAAAAATTCAACTGGGATACCGTTATCTCCACTAGCTTTGTTGTTTGCAGTGCTTTTTAGGGCCTTTCTGACTTCACTCTCTAGGATGTCTAGCTCAAGTTCAATGTTCTCATCATTGTGATTATCAGTGGTGTTTAGGTCCTTTTTGTAAAGTTCCTCTGTGTATTCTTTCCATCTTTTCTTAATTTCTTCTGCATCAGCTAACTCCTTGCCGTCTTTGTCCCTTATCATGGTCATTTTTGCTTTGAATGTTCCCTTGATTTCCCCATTTTTTTTTAAAAGATCTCTAGTCCGGCCTCTTGTGTTGTTTTCCTCTATTTCTTTGCACTGTTCATTTAAATAGATTTCCTTGTCTCTCCTTGCTTTTCTTTGAAATTCTATGTTCAAGTGACTGTATTTTTTCTTTTCTCCTTTGCCTTTTGCATTCCTTCTTTCCTCTGCTATTTTAACAGTCTCATCAGATGACTACTTTGCTTTCTTATGCTTCTTTTCTTTTGGTATGGTTTTCCTTGCTGCCTCCTGCATGATGTCCCGCACAATTGTCCATAATTCTTCTGGCACTCTGTCTATCAATTCCAAACCATTAAATCTGTTTCTCACCTCCACCGTGTATTCCTTAGGGATGTTGTCTAGGTCATATCTGTCTGGCCTGATTGTTTTCCCTATTTTCTTTAGTCTAAGTTAGAATTTTGCTATTAGTGGGTTGTGATCTGAGCCACATTCTGCTCCAGGTCTTGTTTTGGCTGACTGTATGGAGGTTTTCCATCTTTGGCTGCAGAGTATGTAATCAATCTGGTTTCAATGTTGGCCATCTGGTGATGTCCATGTGTAAAGTCGCCTCTTGTGTTGCTGGAAGAGGGTGTTTGCTATGACCAGTGTGTTATCTTGATAGAACTCTATCAATCTTTGCCCTGCTTGAATGTCTTACTTCTTGCTTTTAAGCAAACTGGAATGATGACTAGGGTGCTTTCCCCATCTGTGGAGAGTCTATCTCTTCTTAAATGTAATTAGAAATGGCTGTTGGAAAGATAATATCTCATGAGGGGTGCTGATCAAACAAGAACTAATGAAGTCTTGTAGGGAGGAAAGGAAAAAATCATTAAAACTCATGACTTCAATCCACAGCTGGCTCATTTAATTCAAAATAAGGTAACAAATAGTTGATAACATTTCATGGTAGATTCTGAGGAAAGATTAACTGGAGCCAGATTGAATTCTAAGCTCTGCACTCCACGTCAAGCTGTGTACCTGTTGCATAGCTTGATAAGCAGTCTGGATAGGAGACAGAGTCATAATTGCCTGTCTAGTCCCAAATTGGGAAAAATAATTTATTGCAATCTTGACTGAGCTAAGAATTGCCACACAATGTTATTTAGCATTTATATAGCAGTTTTAATATAACAAAGCATTTCATAATCCTTTGTTCTTTCTCATTGCCCTTTGTGTGATAGATCTATATTGAGTTTTTGTTTTGTTTTTCTTTCAGAAAGGAAATTGAAGTTGGGGCATACGGACTTGTCCAGAGTTGTCCAAGTAAAGGCTTTTCACATACAGTATTATAGAGTGCAGCATTAAGCTGGGCATCTTAATGGGCACAGTTTTCTAATGAGCAGCTGTATTAGTCTGTGAAAACATACCCAGACAAAAATAAAAGCAAAAAATAAAAAACAAAAAAATAAAATAAAATTTCACGACACCTTGAAGAATAACTGCTATATTTCAATATGAGCTTTCATGGATGCACATCTGAAGAAGCAGATGTACAGTATAAATGAAATCTCACATTGAAAATTGACACTTAATTTTTAAGATGCTACAACATTTTGAGAAGGGTTTTGTTTGTCTGTCTGTCTGTCTGTCTAGATATAAATGAATTCAGTGCCTATATCAGGGATTTCATGTAGCCCCCACTGCCTCCACCACACCAGAAAGTGCCATATGGTGGAGGAAGGACAAAATGGTTGTCTGGCCCCTGAAGCTGTATTAGGGAGCGTGACCCAGCCCCCAGCTTAAAAAGATTGAGAAGTCCTGGCCTATATTAACAACTGTGTGCCATCAAGTCAATTCTGATGTTATGACAACCCTTTACATGGTTTTATTTAGGTAGAGAATACTCAGAGGTGGCTTACCATTCCTGGGATTGTGCAGCTTGTCCATAACTATACAGGCTGGCTTTCTTCTTGAGAGGCACAGTAGGAAATCAAACTCCAAATGTCTAGCTCTACAACCAGATACCTAAACCACTGAGCTATCCATCCAGCTGGGGGCTATATTAGGGAAGGGCATATTAATGAGTTGCATCTGTCCACTTCCCCTTTGGCCACTATCTCCAGGCTCATGCCTGGTTCCATCAGAGCTGTATGTTTTTCTGTTTGGACAATGCTTTTTAACTTTTTGCTTATTTCACTCCCGAATACATACAAGCTGTCAAATATCATCATATTATTTATGCCAACATTTCATTATTATGCCAGAACCTTACTGACTTTTGCACCCTTACATTAAAACCCAGTATTCTCCCAGTTAGTACTAAAGGACTCCTCTTATTTTTAATTGGTTCCTGATACAGAAGATGTGTTAACTTTTAGTTCATGATGGTCTAGCAGTCATATTAGTAATTATTTTCAATTTCACAAAGTGCTCAGATTAAATCTGAGCACTTTGTGAAAAAACGGATAAAAGTAAAAACCCTAATGAGAGCTCAGGAACATGCATTGCAGGTGTCAAAAGTGACTGGGTGCAGTCATAGGAAGATCATAGAATCACAGAATAATGGAGTGGGAAGGAGCCTTTTAGGCCATCAAATCAAACCTCCTGCTCAATGTAAGAATCCAAATCAAAAAATATCTAACAGTTGGTTGTCTAACTTTCTCTTGAAGGCCTCTAGAAACACTCACCGCTGCCTATCAAGTATTTGAAAAATGTTTTCATATCCCCACTCAATCTCCTTTCCTCAAGGCTAAACATGCCCAATTCTTTCAGTCTTTCCTCACAGGGTTTGGTTTCCAGATTTCTGATTATCCTTGTTGCCCTCTTCTGAACTTGTTTTAGTTTGTTGGCATCCTTCTTAAAGTGTAGTTTCCAGAACTGGACATAGTACTCTAGATGTGATCTTAGTATCAAATATAGAGAGACTAGTACCTCCCAAGTTTTGGAGACTATTCTGTTAATGCAGCCGAAAACAGTGTTTGCCTTTTCTGCAACCACATCACACTGGTTGTTGGGGGATGTAAGTCTTCACCTCACACCCTAATTGGTTGCAAGGCATATTGTGTCTGTGATGCCTTTAAGACCCTACTGTTGGGGCACACAGGTGCTGGGACTTTTCGCTGATGTGCTCCATGGGCTTGTGTATTTAGGTCAGAGCAGGATTACAGACTTCCAGCTACAATGCTCAACTTGCCTGAGCTTTAATGCTCACCTTCTTCTGCTGACAGTCTGGATGAAGATTCCTGCATCTTCCAGAACCTGCTACAAGGACTGAATCTTTGCACTGATCCTGATGATGGCTTTTGCCTGATATGCCATCTGTCCTTTCTGGACAAAGAAGGACTACTTGGGGTAAGCTTCCACCAGGAGGACAGAAGCTGTAGAACTCTTTGACTTTGTCTGTAATTACAGCTTGCATTTATCCTGCTGGACTGCTACTGAACTATATGGACTTGTATATAGCACAACTGAACTGTCTCAGTGAGGTCAAGTGACAGCCCAAGTGTTATGTATTGGGGCACAGTTGCAGATTTTGTGCGGGCAGCGCCTTGCAAAGAGAAAATGGTGGTTTTTCTGCCATCCAAATTAGAAGCTAACATTGGTGTGAAATCTCTCTCTCAGGGCACGCTCATTATGCTAATCAGAGTTCTGTGATTGGTTACTTTACTGTATGGGACCAAAGACAACAGAACAGCCGAAGGGTTGGCTTAACACAGGTTTATTGGATGATGATCCGGTGGAGCATGAGGTAATGGTGGTGATACATCTCTATATATACAGTAGCATTATACATTTGAATCTTGTAGCACGGTAGCTCATTGGCCGCTACCGGCGTGGCCTCGCCCAGGCACGCCTCTCTTCAGTAGTTCTTCTTTCTGCTGCTGAATGCGGGGAAGGTTTTCCCGCGGCTGTCCGTGATTGAGCAATGTGAACCATGTGAGACTGAACGCTCGCAGCTGCCCTCCATGGGCTGCTTGCTCGCGTTCCTTTACAGCTGAGATACATTGTAAATGGAGTGGTTACATTCTTATCAGTACAGTGGACATGCATACACAACATCCCTCCCCCCTAGGATGGGACGAAGTCCCGCAACCAATGTGGCTTGCCGCACGTGCGCTTGGGGCGTGCTTGCGCCTGACCTAATACCGGAGAGCCTGTGATCCCTGACTCCGTGGCTGCTTGTCCTGCAACGGAAAACGGGGACTCATTAGTGGCTCTGTGGGGCGTCCGTGCCTGCCTTGAAGTCTATCCTGTATTATCTTGAGCATCACCTTGCTAGCGTGTGGAAATGGAATGAACAGCTGGGAAGTGAACCCCTGCCTGTTGCCTGCGGACCCTGGAGACCCTCCCATTACGAATCTCGGGACCGACGAGGATGCCCTTGTGGTTCTGCTACTTTCTGTTCCCCGCTCGGGGGACCTTGAGACTGTGGTGGATGGACTCGCCGTCGCCTCCTGTCTTGGGGGTGTCGGTCTCCGGGGCATTGGCGCTATGTTGCATTCTAACTCACAGGGGCTACTGGGACTGGAGGTACCAGGGACTGAACTGAAACCCCTCTTTTCGCTAGGACGGGTGGGGGACCACTCCGCTAACTCCCCCTGGTACTGTAAATCAAGGTCTAAACTTCTTGGGGAATCTGAGTTTTGGGGAAACTTCCGAGGGTTATGTGCGAGATCGGGGCTCTTCCTTTCCGCCGCAAATTCCCGCAAAAGATCTCTGAGGATCGATTCCCTTTCCTCCCCCCTTGGTGGGGACCCATGTCCCCCTTTTTCTCCCCCTTGGGCTAAGCGGGTGGGGGAGTACCCTAACGCTGATTCGTGGCTATTTTCGTTTTCGTCCTGCTCTCCGGGGACCCTGCGCCTGAGTTGATCCGCGTGCCGCCTCCACAGGAGGCCTGTATTGGTCTCCACGCGGTATGAAACGGGGCCGGTTTGTTCTATTACAATGCCGGGCACCCAGGCTGGTCCCGCGCTGGCGTAGTTCCTGCAATGCACGGGGGCACCTACGCTGAAGCTCTTTGTGGAATCCATCTCTACATTCCGCCCTTTGTCCTCTACCCTTGTGGGGTCTAGTTTGGAGATTACTGTGGCCAGCTTCCTGCGCATTAACAACTCTGCGGGGGAGTACCCTGACGCTAGTGGGGTGACCCTGTACCGTAGCAGGAACTGGCACAGTTGTAAGTCAAGATCTCCGGGGCCCATGCGCCGTAGCGCGTCCTTAGTGGTACGCACGAGGCGCTCTACTTGGCCGTTGGTGGCCGGGTGGAAAGGGGCGGAGGTGATGTGCCGAATGGCGTTGAGATCCATGAATGTCCTGAACTCGGCGGACGTGAAACAGCTAGCGTTATCGCTGACGAGGGTGTCGGGTAAACCGAACGTGGAAAAGACCCTCCGTAACTGTTCAATTGTTGTGGCCGAGGAGGTGCTCGAGACTGGAATGACCTCCAACCACTTGGAGAACGCGTCCACCACAAGGAGGAAAAGTGTTCCCCTGAACGGGCCGGCAAAGTCTACGTGTACCCGGGACCAGGGCCCCCTTGCTGCGTCCCACTCCCTATGTGGCAAGCGAGCCTCTTCTGGCCTGGAGCCTTGGCACGCTTCGCAAGTGCCGACCATGTGCTCGATGTCGGCGTCTAGCTGGGGCCACCAAAAGTAACTGCGGGCTAGTGCCTTAGAGCGGACGATCCCGGGGTGGCTGACGTACAGCAGTTTAAGCACCCTCGGCCGGAGGGACGTGGGGATCACTACCCGCTGTCCCCATAAAAGGCAACCCCTCTCTAGGGACAATTCTAATTTCTTTTTGAAAAATGTGTCGAATTCCGCTGCTGGGGAAGACACGGGCCACCCTTTCTGTACCCAGGAGCAAACTGTAGCTATCGTTTTGTCCTTACCGGTTGCTTTGGCGATGTCGGCCGGTACTACTGGAGGGGAGTCTAGGACCTCTATCATTAAGACCTGGTGGTCCCTCTCTTCCTCGTCCACGTGGCAGCAATCCCGGGGAATGGGGGACCTCGACAGGGCATCCGCATGGCTGATCTCCTTCCCGGGCCGGTACACCAACGCGTGCTGATACGCGTTGAGAAAAATGGCCCACCTGAGCATTCTCGGGGACAGGATTTGGGGTGTGGGCTTATCTGCGGTGAAAATGCCTAGCAAGGGCTTATGGTCAGTCACTATGGTGAAGGGGCGGCCATACACAAAATCATGAAATTTCTTGGTCCCCGCAATTATCGCTAGTGCTTCCCTGTCTGTCTGGGCGTAGTTTCTCTCCGCTTGGGACAAGGACCTGGAGTAGAAGGCTATCGGGGCCTCCCTCCCGTTCTCCAGCACGTGGCATAACACCGCCCCCACCCCCACCGGGGATGCATCGCATATCAGGACCACTGGGCATTTGGGATTGAAGTGGGTCAGTACAGCATCTGATGCCAGGAGTCGCTTCAGGTCATTGAAAGCCTTCTCATGGTCGTCGCCCCACTTCCATGCCTCGTCCTTTTTTAACAATTTGTGTAGCGGTTCCGCCACGGCTGCTTTCCGAGGAAGGAAGGAGTGGTAGAAGTTGAGCAGCCCAAGGAACGACTGCAGCTCGGGCTTGGAGGTGGGGCGAGGGGCCTTTTTGATGGCGGCCACCTTGGATTGGGATGGCCTTATTCCATCGGGAGTAACACGGAACCCTAGGAACTCAACCTCAGTTGCGAAGAAAACGCATTTGTCTTTCCGCAACCGCAACCCCGCCTTTTCGAATTTTGCCAGGACCTTTCCCAACCTTTCTGCCAATTCGGCCCGGCTCCCCCCTGTAATCAACACGTCATCAAAGTAGGGTAACACCCCCTCTAACCCCTTCAGGAGGCGTTCCACGAGTGACTGGAAGATCCCGGGCGCCGAATTCACGCCGAATTGGAGGCGCGATACCTGGAACGCCCCTTTGTGGGTGACTATGGTCTGCGCAGCAGCTGCGGCGGGGGTCACCGGGAGTTGCTGGTAGGCTTGGGCCAGGTTGAGTTTAGCAAAACATCTCCCCCCCGTGTAACCTGGCCAACAAGTGGCTGACTACCGGCACCGGATACTCATTAGGGCGGATCGCCTTATTGATGGTGCACTTGTAATCAGCGCATATGCGGACCTCCCCGTTGGCCTTGAGTGCTGTTACAATTGGAGTCTCCCACTCCGCAGAATCAACAGGAACAAGAATCCCCTGGCCCACCAATTTGTCCAACTCCGCTTCTATTTTGTCCTTTAGTGCGAAAGGCACTCTGCGCGGTTTAAGTCTGATTGGCCGTACCCCAGGGTCCAGGTCGAAAGTCACTGGGGGGCCCTTGAATTTTCCAAGTCCTTTTTTGAAAACCTCGGGGTGCGCGTCGCACACGCTCTGTATTGGATCAGTCCCGGCGGCGTGTACTCCCACGGTGTGCACCCCCCCAATGAACAACCCCAGGGGCTGGAACCATTGAGTCCCGAGGAGGCTGCATTTACCTCCCTTGAGGACGACTAGGGGAAGAGTTGCGGCGAGCTTTTTGAACTGGACCTGGAACTTCCCAACCCCCAACACCGGGATGCGGTTCCCTTGCACGTCCTTCAGTGTGGACCTCAACGCTTTGAGCTTGGGCCGCACGTGGGGGGCTATTTTTAGGAACTCTCCCTGGGAGATGATAGAGTAAGAAGAACCCGAGTCCACCTCCATCCTAACAGGGGCCCCTTGTATTACTACCTCAACGAAGTATCGGGGGTGCTCCGTGGATACGCTGAAAACCGGAGCGTCGTCCTCGCTGTCGTCGGAGATGCGCCCTACTCCGTCCCGCTTCCTCGTGGTCCGGGTGCCGTCCTTGGGCCTCGTGGTGCGGTCCTGCCTCGCCGAGCGGTCTGGGGAACTCCTCTTGGCCTCGCGCCATTTTCGGCAGACCTTGGCGATGTGCCCGCGCCGGCCGCAGTTGTGGCACTCGGCCTTGCGGAACGGGCATTTGGCGCGGGCGTGGGCGGCGCCGCAGCTGTCGCAGCGCCGGCCTTCCTTCTGGACCTTCCGGACGTCCTCGTCGTCGCCGCTCTCCGCGGACAAGTTCGAAACTCGCCGGGCCGCGCGTACCGAGCTCTCTGCCTTGGCGGGTTTCGGGCACCAGTCCTGGAGCTCTTGCACCCCGGCCGTCGTGGCCTCCGCGGCCTGTGCCGTGTCGAGGACTTGCTGCCACGTGGGAGGCGGCTCCTGTTTCATCAGCGCGCGCTGAGTCTCGGTGTCCCTCAGACCGCAGAGCAGGCAGTCTCGGAGGGTGACTTCTGGGGTCTCCCACTTGCATGGGCCAGCGGCCAAGTGCAGGGCCGCGGCGAACTCAGCGACCAATTCCCCGGGCGCCTGGACTCGCCTCCAGAACGCGCTCTGAGCGGGGAACATCGCTATTGCGGGCCGGAGGTGGGTGCGCAACACCGCCAGGAGCTCTTTGGCTTTGAAGTCGCTCACCCTCCTCGGCGCGATCAGGTCCACCAAGGTCCTCTTGGTTTCGTGTCCGAACATGCGGACGAAGATGGCCCTCTTCTTGTCCTCATCTGAGACTTCGAGCTCCACCAGCGCTCCGTTGAAGTCTATCTCAAACAGCTCCAAGTCTCCCGGCTTCCTGATCTCGTAGCCGGCGCATGTCTTGGTCCCGTGGGCAGCCATCATCCCACCTTCGTCGCCAGTTTACTGTATGGGACCAAAGACAACAGAACAGCCGAAGGGTTGGCTTAACACAGGTTTATTGGATGATGATCCGGTGGAGCATGAGGTAATGGTGGTGATACATCTCTATATATACAGTAGCATTATACATTTGAATCTTGTAGCACGGTAGCTCATTGGCCGCTACCGGCGTGGCCTCGCCCAGGCACGCCTCTCTTCAGTAGTTCTTCTTTCTGCTGCTGAATGCGGGGAAGGTTTTCCCGCGGCTGTCCGTGATTGAGCAATGTGAACCATGTGAGACTGAACGCTCGCAGCTGCCCTCCATGGGCTGCTTGCTCGCGTTCCTTTACAGCTGAGATACATTGTAAATGGAGTGGTTACATTCTTATCAGTACAGTGGACATGCATACACAACAGTTACAGTTTTGGATCCTGTTCCTCATTGGCTAATACATTTATATCGTGTTGTGATTGGTTAGTTATGATTGTCTGGCGGGTCACTACTTTGTATCAAGGAGCCACTGCTGGGGGAACACTATATAAGCCCCAAGGATAAACAAGGGTGGGGTCGGGCCGGATCTATACTACCCATTACCGTACAGGTAACCAGTAAAGTGCTAAGCCTGGGTCTCTTCCACACGTTACCACTTCTAGTGTAGCTTAGGCATTGCCTCTTCTGCAGCAGATTCTGGAGGGACTGATTTCATGAGAATTCATATAGCCATCTCATGTCCGGAGCGCCTTGTAAGTGTAACCTGAAAGACTGTTAAATAAACTCCTGTTGTTGTTCTGTTCATCGTTGCCTGGACTATTGCTTATAAGGGCTGTATGCGACACCAAGAGAATATATCTGTTTTGTGTTACAGTTGTTTATTTATTTAGTTATCATATTTCTAATGCCTCCCCACTTGCCTAGGCGATCCTGGGCAGGTTACAGTAAACAGCAAAACACATCAACATTTAAAACGGATTAAAATCTTTTTTAAATTCTTAGAAATTTCTTCTAAAAAATTTCTTTTTTTAAAAAAAACAACACCAAAATCACATCCGGAACATCAATGAACAGCTACTCAGACTAGCCAGCCCACAGTGGCTATTTCTCCGGCCGCCCCGCCCCCCCCGCCGGCTGCACCAGCCAGGTTTTCACGCCCCTACAAAAGTGTAAAAGCTCCACCTGGAGATGAAGTTCAGTAGGCAGGAGGTTCCACTGGGCCAGGGTGGACACAGAGAAGGCCCTCCTTCTTGTGCTTGAGAAGCGAGCCTCTCTAGCCAAAGGAACTATCAGAGAGCCCCTCTGGTCCACTCTAGTGGGATGGGCATGTATCCTTGAGGTGATGCGGTCTCCTAAGTATCCTGGCCCACTACCATATAGGTATAAATTACATAGTTGTTGCACTGTATATACTTGCACCTTTTTACTTCCTGAGTAAACCTACGTTGAGTTTTTCTTCTGCACCAAGGTCTGTCTGCCTGTTTTTCTCACAAGGGGCCACTTTGCCAGGTGCGGACCTCTTGCTGGCCACTGCATACCACTCTGCTAACCATTTACATCAACACTGGTGACTCATATTCAGCTTGTGATCTACAACAATTCCAATAACTTTCTCACACATAGTATTGCTGAGTCATCTTCTAAATAAGCATTTGGTTCCCCATTCTCCCAAGGTGTAGTACTTTGGACTTCTCCCTTTTAAATTTAATTTTGTTGTTTTCAGCCCAGTGTTCAGGCCTATTAAGATACTGTGCATGTCTTTATATGGAGAAGGTTAGTCCAAAATAATTCTGAATTAGAAATTGTAAAGGCTGCCAGGATGTACTGATGCATGGTTTAGCATGAAGACTATTTCAATTACTTATGTGCTACTTGCCAGAGTCCATGGGTTTTACCACCCACTGGTATCAAATTCTACAACAAACCACATTTATTTTGGAGGTGACAGAAATTGAGATGGCTTAGAACAGGGGTCTTCAAACTTGGCTCTCCATGTGTTCTTGGATTTCAATTACCAGAAGCTCATGTCAGCATACCTGCTGAGCAGGGCTTCTGAGAATTGAAGACCAAGAACATTTGGAGAGCCAGGTTTGAGAACCCCTGTCTTAGAAACCTGAGCCTTAGGCCACTCAAGTCTTCCCATTGAGAGAAGAATTTGATTCCATGCAGTCACTGTTCCCTCTATATAAGCAGGGATTCTCAACCTGTGGCCTGTGGGCTGGATGCAGCCCATGGCACAATTTCATGTGCCCCCCACACAGCCTCCACCACACCAGGAAGTTCCATGTGGTGGAGGAAGGGCAAAATGGCCATCCGGCCCCCAAAGCTGTCTGAGGAAGCGGGACCTGGGCCCCGGCTTTAAAAGGTTGAGAACTCCTGCTCTAGAGAGCTGGAGGAACCCTTCTCGACAGCATTTTTAGGGTTGTTGAAGGCTGGAGGGAGGATGGAGAGAAGAAGAATGGCCCATTATGGGATTACAGGAGCTGTATGGGATGGGGAAAATAATATTCAAGATCCAATGATGGACTTCGTCTTGTGAGCACAATAATTTGGAAAGATCCTGGTCAAAACCACAAGAGTTCCAGAGACGGACACATTTCTCAACAGTCAAATAGCCTAAAGCATCAAAAGTATCAGGAATAGTTCTTCTAAGTTTAAATTTAAGCATGGCTGATAGTGATTTCTTTTTAAATTTCCCATTGTAATTGGAATAGATTTAATTGCTCTCATGTTTTGGATATTAAAAATGACTCTGCCTCATAGAATCAAGTAACTACTTTGACAATGTTCTGTTCTACTGCAAGCCATTGAGAACATTGATTAGATAAAGAAGAAATAAATAATTGTCTGAGAATAGATTACCATATTAATGGGGGATTTCACCAGCCAATTTGCCCAATTAGTTTGACAAGCAAATATCCTAGTTCTTCAAACACTAGGTCAGTCATGATGCTATTCTTTCTTCATAACTACTGCCTTCCTTGCTCTGTGCCTTTTCATTTTCCTGCTCCAGGATGCTCCTATCTTCCTGTTCCATTTGGCAGATGCTTAGGATGGAAACTTAGGTGCCCATTAGGGGAAGCCCAATTCTGTTTTATAAGTGGTCATTATGATTCTTTAAAGCACATCTACTGCACAGTCCTATGGATGTCTATTCAGAAATAACTCATTGAAACTAAAGGGAATTCCTCCCAGCTAATTGGGTTTAGGACAGCAAATGCGATCATCACACAATCACAATGGTCTACCATTTCACTACTTCTTCCCCTTCTGCTCTCAGTGTTTCCACTTTCTATTTGCTCCTGTCTGTTCCTGCTTGCATGCATTCGAGTACTGCATCTGCATGCATGGGTGTATAAGACTTAACAAATGTTACAAATTGTGCTTAATCACCACATGCCCCTCCGGGTACCCACATTTTGTCTTGGTCTTTTGGTCAACAATGCAGATGAGGAGGATGAAGTGCAGCAAAGATAACCTGCTTTGTTCTGTTCATATATTGCTATATAAAGCACCTGAGTCTTCCTGGGCTGGTAAAAGAATACTCCAGGGGGTTGACTTATACCTGTTGGTTTGAGAGCTTTTCTCCTCACATTACTACTCTCTATATGAAGAGAATGATAATGGAGGCATCCAGGCTAGGTTGCTTCCCCTTCTCACATGTTTATGCTAACCAGTCAAGATTCTCTAGTTGCTAATGTTGGCTGGTTTTATAGATGCCATATCAATTTGTGTGCATTGGAACAAAGGAGGTAAAGCATTGGAACAAAGGAGGTAAAGCAATTAAGAAATGTAAAAGTTGTTATTCCTTTTCCTCTGAGAACATGTAACCGATGAGACATCGCTTAAATTAAGTAGTGAAAGCCATAATACCCAGAACACAAAAGTCCTTAATTCTCCTTATTTCTATAGTCTTCTATGCATAATCCCTAAATCATTTTCCTTTGTGTTTGAACAAAAACCTTTGCTAGAGAATTCCAAACAAAAACCTGCTGTCAGGTTGTATCCTCTGAAACTTTTATACTGAGCAAGCTGCTTGCTTAGATGAAGAAGGCTTATATATATATATATATATATATATATATATATATATATATATATATATATATATATATATATATATATATATATATATATATATATATATATATATATATATATATATATATATATATATATATATATATATATATATATATATATATATATATGTTGTTGTATGAAACAATTGGTATATGATGCATGCATCGTATAGTGATTTTCCCTACGGGATGCATCGTACAACCTTTTTTATTTTTATTTTTGCTAAGTGGTTTTTCCCATTCAAAAATTTTTGTACAATTTTTTCCATAGGGAAAATTGTTATGCAGGATACCATTTCCCCCCTGAAAATTAATTGTCATGTGATTTTGTTGCTATACGGGGCAATTGTTGTTTGAGGTTCCACTGTAACTGCTTAGAGCTCCTTAGATCTCCTTTCAGATAAAAACAGTTTATGACATTGGCAGAGATATAGCCAGCAGATGGATTGGGATGGAATGTGGACGGGTCTTTCTACATGATCCATTCCCTCTCATATTTGCAGCACAGATAAAAAAGGAAGTTTGAACAGCAGTTCTGTGTTATACGTTAAATGATTTGTTGTAAAGGAAATATTCGGGAATTCACAACAACAGTTGCTTTCTACTGTTGTCCACAGATTATATTTGAGTTTATCCCTTGTTGCTTTGAGGGGTTAGTGGTCTGAGGGCTGTTAAGGGGGAGTGAATGCCTTGTCAATTAGCTCTGGCCACGGTGGCTTAGTGGTTAAGATGCTGCACTTGACTGGAAGGTTGGCAGTTCAAGACCTGAGTGTTGTGTGATGGCGTGAGCTTCCGTTGTCTGTCCCAGCTTCTGCCATCCTAGCCGTTTGAAAGCAAGAAATTGCAAGCTGATAAATAGGTACCGCTTCAGTGGGAAAGTTAACAGCATTCCGTGCTCTCTGGTGTGTAGTCATGCCTTCCACATGACCATGGAAATGTCTGCAGACGCAAATAATGCTGGCTCTTGGGCTGTGAACCAAGGCTACATTTATACCAGTGCTTCCCAACCACAGGAACCTCTCATTTGGGGGGGCTATCATCAAAGCACTGTCATATGTTCTCAGCCACACCTATAGATCATTTCAGATCTTAATTGGGATTTCTAGAGCAAGGGTGCCCTACAACTATCAGAGTGGCACCTCTACCCAATCTTATTTCCTCTGGATAGCTGTTGGAGACTGGCGAATTAGGTTTTTCCTGTGAATTGTGACATTTTTATTACTTGTAAGAGATATTTTAGAAAGCAAAGAAATGTTCCCCTCACATAATGCTTAAATATTGGAACAGAAATATATAAAAAAGTACTTTGGAAGAATAAATTACTTGAGCAGATGGTTCAGTACTGAAGCAGGAATTCTAATTTAGCCAGACTGAGTTGGATTGAATTGATGAATATTTGAATTATTAAATAAAGTCAGAAGATGTTCGGTAAATGAAAATTACTAATGTCTCAAAGTAGCAAGAGCTGTGACCTTCAACGGCTTTGTTATTCTGATTAAGATAGGGCTATGTATCATGTATTATCTGTAGTATTGATGTTTCTGTTTTTATAGAATGGAAAACTCCTTTTTGAGTATGTGTTTGTTATACACTATTAAGAACATGTATTGTTGATTATGTGGGGAATCAGGATCTGGTACACAAGCCTAATGTAGCCTGTGGACAGCCAGGATCTCCCCTCCCCCCCCCCCCAATCCACTGGCACTAGAAATGATCAGGGGTAACAGGGGTAACACAGGGACCTCCTGTGTACCACTGTGATACAGGAAACCAACCATTCTCGAATACCAGCTGAGAGAACTTTAGTTCTCTACCTATGCCCTCACACAGCAACAGAGAAGGGAAACCAAGGCAAGTCCACTCTCAGATTGTGCCTGGAAATGGCAACTGAGAGAATGTCAATCCCTTGACCTCTACTACTTGCTAGCATGAATCGAGGCAAAGAGAGGGCACCCTTTTCACCCTGCTTTTTACAGAGCCTGTCAAAGGTTAGAATTCTGATTGGTTACATGACTTTAGTGATTCAGAAGCTCGCCTTGTTTGCTGGAAGGCCAGCAGTCAGCAGTTCGAAACCCAGGTACTGCATAATGGATTGAGCGCCCGAAAGGAGCCTCATTTGGGCATTCCCTGAGGGGAGTTTCTCACACAAAAATCCCTTCAACTCAGAATAATTTCTGATGCAAAATTATCATCATCATCATCATCAAGCATTTCTCCTGCCCTTGCACCCTCTTCTTCACATTACTGGGCATGAAATTGACGGCAAAATCAGAGACACAGGTGATCATGCAAAAGGCACACCAGGAGAGTGTGAGGGGGAGAGCAGCTCGATTCCTCTACTGCATTAGTACATCTTGAGTATGGTGTTAGGCAGAGAGTGTGGGAGTTTCCTCTTATTCTTCAATACAGAGGAAGCAAGAGCTAAGAGCAAATGAGACCTTTCAGGTTGTGTTTGCAATCAGGCTGAACCTAAGTCTTAGGAATTAGACAATGCTTGAAAGCACTGGTTGGTAGCCTTGAGCTTCTCTTCCCAGTTCTGTGTGAGAAAAGAGGAAGGACAATAAAGTTGGATTTCAAAATAAGTATGTATGCAGATGATACATTGATAATTGCAAAACACCCTGAGAGGGTCATGGATAGGATTAGAACACACCTTAAGGACTTTGAGGATATTACGGGTTTGAAGATAAATTGGGATAAATCAGAAATGATGCTGTGTAATATGGGAGAGGGGGAGAGGAGGAAGATAAAGAGTATGAGTAATATTCAAATTAAAGATAAGTTGAAATATTTGGGGATAATCATATCAAATAGACTGGAAGATCTTAAAAGATTTATGATAGTTTGAAAACAGAAATTAAGATTAGAATACAAAGTTTTCAAAAGTTGAAATTGTCATGGTTTGAGAGAATTGCACTTAGTAAAATGATGTTGTTACCTAGAATTAATTTTTTATTTGATGCACTAGCAATTCAATTGAAGGACAAGGAAATTAATGAGTTTCAAAAGTTGCTTAATAATTTTTGCAATTGGCGTAAAAAGTCTAGACTACCAAAAAAATTATGGTATCTACCTCAGAAAGAAGGAGGTTTAGGAATGCCGAATTTAGTGGCATATTACCATGCTTTCCAAATTAAGAATGTTGTGAAGATCTTGGCAAGAGAAAAAGTAATCTGGGAGGAGATTGAGATGAAAGATTATAGGAATATAGGTAAAATGATCTTCTTGGGAGGAAATGTGGGAAAGATAGTTAGTAATAATACAATGATGAAGGGATTAATGAATGTGTGGAAAAGGTTAAAGAAGGATTTGGCCTCCAATATCTCTCCAATTTTGGAATTAGCAGATATGGCTTGTTTTCCGTTGAAAATAGATAAAGAAATAAAAGAAATATTGGATAAAAATGAAGTTTTCTTGCTGAAAGTCTGGTTACGGATCTGCAGAGATGAAGGAAGGAAGAAAAAGTTGTTTGAACAGCTGAAAATGAATTGGCTTCAGACATTGAGGGTTAATAATTGTAATGGTAAATATTTGAGAGAATTAGATATAGATAGAGAAAAGACGGAATTTGAAGAATTGGTCTTAAAAATTAGAAAAGGAGACAGAAATATTGAGGGCCTAGTTAGCAAGCTTTATGCTTTAATAAATAGGGAGGGTGATCCACAAGAGGATTTGAAATTAAGGTGGGAACAGGATTTGAATATAAAGATAGAAAAAGATGTATGGAGAAATAAGTGGAAAAAGAGGATAATGAGAACTATGTCAGTAAGAATTAAAGAGCATAATTATAAAATGTTGTGGAGATGGTATCTGACACCAGTGAGGCTACATCAGATTGATAATAAAAAAGATAATCTATGCTGGAGAAGTAAAGACACTATAGGAACTTATGAACATATGTGGTGGGGCTGTAAGATGATAGAGGGTTTTTGGAGAAGAATAGAAAAAGAGATCAGTGAAATAATGGGTAAGAAAATTAAACTGGGGTCAGGTACCACTATGCTAACAGATGTGGATGGTATTAATTTAAACAAGGAGGAGAAAGAGTTACTAGAAATAATGTTAACAACGGGTAGACAATGTATCGCTAGAAATTGGAAAAATGATGTAATTATACAGACTGAAGGATGGTACAAAGAAATGTGGAATTTAGCATTGAATGATAAATTGACATGGGAGATAAAAGAAAAAAGGGATAATTTGAAAGAGAATAGATTTTGGAATATTTGGAAGCCCTTTGTTGGACCATTGATTTTTGGGTCCTGAAAGAAATAGACCTGTAGATCAAAGTAGTTTTTGGAAGTAAAATAATGAGAAATTCTGAGCTCTCCAGGGCAATGTAAATAAACACAGGGTGTAATGTATGTGTAATTTTGACTTTGATAGTTTCTAATTCAAAATATTATTGAATTGCTTAATGGGAATGGATTTAGTGGTATTAATAAATAAATAATCTAAAGAAGAGTTTTTGAAATAGGTTAGAAGTTAACTACTAAATCACAATTAAATGCTTATTTTCTCTTTAAGGAAGGTGTTAATGCATTTGAAATATAAAGATAGATATAAAAATGTATTGGATCAATTATCTGGTATGTTAATTATTTTTGTGTATTATATGTTTTTTATGCTGTATTGTTCTGTATTTTTGTATATGTTTGAAAAAATTTAATACAAATTATTTTTTAAAAAATAAAGTTGGATTTCAGGCTAAAATCCCTCCCTTGAATATTATCTGGCTTGAAGTAAGGATAAGGGAGTACAGTAAGGATAAAGAAGTTCACCAGTGCCGGATCAGCCATATAGCAGGAGTAGCAAATGCTGCAGGCCCTGTGTCTCTTGGGGGCCACGGCCCCCATGCTCAGTTAGAATGAAAATCTAAATTTCAATATTCCGTGCATTCATGTGGATATTTAAAAAAAATCACTCGGAGAGACTCGCCAATTCCTTATTGGCGTGTTTGTTTTACTACTGGTGTTTTATTTTATAGCTATCCTAAATCTAAGCAAGGGCCTCTTGACACAATTTGCTACAGGCCTCACACAGCTTAATCCAGCACTTCACCCCCTCATCCAAAGATGGTTCTCTACCAATAGACTCAAAAATCTTTACCTATAAGAAGGTGGATTAATCATGCGTGTCTGGCATACATGGCCACACCCGATCCAACCATCCCAAACCGAGCCTCCTGCACTTACCTTAACACCCTTGGAGCATCGCTGCAAGGGTCTGCCAGCTGTGAGTGGGGCAACCGGCCTATGAAGGTGAACTAAAAAAAACCTACAAGGCCCAGTGTCCTCCGTGCCGCATCACCCCTCAGCCAATCAGCGCGGAGGAGGCCGGGAAAGTGCCGCACACGGGGGAAACCACCGCCACGTCCAGGCCCTGCCAGTGACAGAGGCTGGCACCAGCACTGCTGTGACTTTGCCAGGGTTGCAGAGAGAAGAGGGAGGCCCTCTTCCCTCCACGGCCTTGGTGCGGCCCCACTGCAACTTTGCCAGGGTTGTGGAGAGAAGAGGGAGGCCCTCTTCTCTCCACAGCCCCGGCGCCAGACCCTTTGTGACTTCGCTGGGGTTGTGGAGAGAAGAGGGAGTCCCTCTTCTCTCCACGGCCCTGGCAAAAAGCTTCCCTCCGGGACACAGAGCCCAAGAACAGCACTCCTTTCTTGGCCTCCATCTCCAAGAGGGAAGACAATGCCTTCCATGGAGGGTGAGGGCCCCTGCCCGCCAAGGAAAATGAACAGCTTCCCTCCGGGAGACAGAGGCCAAAAACGGAGCACCGTTGTCGGACTCCATCTCCCAGAAGGAAAACCATGTAGAGCTCCCCCCTCCTCTGTGTGTGTGTGTGTGTGTGTGTGTGTGTGTGTGTGTGTGTGTGTGTGTGTGTGTGTGTGTGTGTGTGTGTGTGTGTGTGTGTGTGTCTTTGCCAAGGCTACAGGGACGAAGGGGAAGGGTGTGTGTGTGCACCCCAAAACCACCCCTACCACTAACACCCAAAAAAACCTGCCCAGCAGGGCCAAGCAATAAAAGCTAGTATACTATAGAACACTGTACACAAGGCGATTCCTATCTATGTTACATTGAGCCTAGGGAATACAGTCTACAGAATATTTTAAGTTTTTTGAAATTGTAGCCGTGTAAATCTGTGTTTCAAGCATATCAGAGTAAACAAAACAAAGACAAAAAATGTTGTGGCATTTTAAAGAATAACTGTTGTATTTTAATGTTGGCTTTCATGAATTAAGTCTGACGAACGTTAAAATACAGCAGTTAGTCTTTAAAGTGCCACAACATTTCAGAATATTTTAAATATCCCATCATATAAAATGATGACAATGTCCCTTGATCCCAATTGAGATTGTTCCTATTTATATTTTGTACTGTATATATATTTGTGGTCTTCTACAGTAGCCTTTATGAGATTTCATTAACACACAGGGTCTGTTCAATATTGATTGTTTATCTCCTACCTCTTATAATAAGGCTGATTTAAATTAATTTTCAATAAGATGTAAGTGAAGATATAGAAGACTGTAAAATACATATACTGAAAATAGCCTCTCTTTTTTTATACTGTACCAGGATAATTAAATACAGTGATACCTCGGATAAAGTCTGATACGGATAAAGTCTGATTCGGATAAAGTCACAGTTTTCATGCACATGTGATGCATTGCATAAAGTCCAAAACCTCTTTTAAAAATGGATGTTATCCGAGGTATTTGGTATAGGCGCCTTGGATAAAGTCCATTTTTGGACGTTATTCAATGCATCGCCCATTTGATTTGGATAAAGTCCAAAATCGGATAAAGTACAAAATTGTGGAATGGAGTTTGGACTTTATCCGAGGTTCTACTGTATAATATAATTTAACTACTTAACAAGATAATGTTTTCTTTTAGCTTCTGAGCTTAAATCTTCAAATTCCTGAATTGCTAACCCCATCATCCCTGGCTAGTTTTCCATTGTTAGTACAAATACTTTCTGGTTTTTCCAGTTTACAAGGGATAGGCATGTATCCTCTGTTGAATGTCACATGTGTGAGACATTCCACATCACTTTATCACTCATATTTCCTCTAAATGTATTCTATGTTACACAATAGGAGTTTAGTCAATATCAGTTAGTGTTTGCAGCAAGGAAAATTTGTTCTAATGCCGTAAAGACGAACCTTAGCACTCCAGATGTTCTTGGACTTCAATTCCCAGAAGCCCCCATGAATCCACACAAATCAGTTTACTGCAATTCATCCAGCTCATGCCACATCGTCGCTCCTGGAAGCGGAAGTAAAACGCACCCATACAAAAGAAAGTAATGAAATGCTCATGTTATTCCCAACCACAACTCATCATCAGCTCAGTTTAAGAAAACCTAAGTGTCTAAAGAAATACATTTCTAAAAGAGTGCGGCAAAGCCGCCCATCTGGGTTCACGGTGCAGATCCAGGCTGGAAGCGAAAGGACAGCATCTCGAGATGAAATCAGAGATAGTTGTTCTGCTCCTCCTTTCCAGGGCTCAGAACCTCGGTTTTTATGTTTTTTGGTGAGAACTTGTGCAGTGTTATCTTGAGTGACAGACAACTCTTTTTGAAGTCTGGTCTGAGACCGGAACATTTTATCTCAGTTCTCATCGCTCGGTGTGAGGCTCACGCACTCCGACAGGTGGCTTGTCTGAGAATCATGATCCTTCCAGGTGATTCTCCTGAGAACAGACATTTTCTCAGCTTCGATGTCTGTGAACGGAGGTCAGGCTGACCTGCTGTGTCTGATTGGTGAAAAGTCAGCTTCTGCATATTGAAGCCTTCCAAAATGGATCTGCTTTTGCTAAGCAGAGTTAGACAAACTAGGGAAATGAAAGCAGAATTAAAAAAAGACATATTAAGCTTTAAATGAACATAGTAAATAATAAAATAAATTCTTCCCTACTATGAAATCCCTTACAATCCATTCACCTTGTGACTTCTTGCCTACCTTGACAATGCCCCTGGACATCCTTTGAACTCAACGCTTGCTCTGATCCTTACAGGTACCCTGACCTCGGCTTGCTTTCTGGACTTGACTATTGGACTCTCCTTGGATAGATTTTTGCCAGGACTCTCTGTGTAACACCATTGTGTGGCGACCCTGCCTACTGGGTAGGTCAGCACACCAATCCAGACATGCCTAAATGGGCAGTCTGGATAGACCCTTATTCTTTTCTCTAATAGTATCATTTTTTATTATTTCTTGTTTTCCTCTTGGAAAAATAACAGCCCTCCTCTTCACCCTCTGTTTTTATTCCTTCTTTTTTTCCCTATCTCTTTTTGACTATTTATCTCTTAAGTGATTAGGGAGGGTATTGTGGGTTTATGTGTTTTTAACATATTTTAGATAGGGGTCTTAGTAACATTTTTTTTAATTTGTAAAGGCCTTTTATTGTTTTTGTATTTTATTGTATTTTTTTTCTATGTTGGCAGCCGCCCTGAGTGGTGTTCGCACCAATAGGGCAGGATATAAATATACAAAATAAATAAATAAACAAACAAACAATCATATAGATGGCAACTGATGCAGCTATTTTTAGTCTGGGAATGGTCACCAATGTACCCACTGCACAAGACAAAGATTTGTATACTATGTTGAAGGCAGAAAGCAGAAAATACTGTAATATCTTACTAATAATGAAAATCAATATCTCATCTCTGCCAATTTTATTTTAACGTTCAGACCACCAGAAGTTATCTAGAGGCAGCGTTACCTGCTGCTCTCTTAGGATTTGTAAAATTCTCTTTC
This sequence comes from Bradypodion ventrale, assembly GCA_035047345.1. Taxonomy (NCBI): domain Eukaryota; kingdom Metazoa; phylum Chordata; class Lepidosauria; order Squamata; family Chamaeleonidae; genus Bradypodion; species Bradypodion ventrale. The sequence continues at coordinate 270,262,203 of JAWDJE010000001.1, forward strand.
TCTGAAAGCTTTCTAAAAACTAGACTTCAGCCTCTTTCAAGAACACCAATTGGCATCTTAATTTCGAACTTCATTGTACTGGAGTGTGTGTTTACTCTGGATCAATTTTGAATCTACAATGGAAATGAGCTGCATCACATAAATATGGAATTGCTCAAAGCATAATTTGAATCCCCCAAGACAATCTAAAACTAAATCTGACTTTTCCAAGGTTCAAGGACTGACTGCAGTAATCTTGAGGAAAAATGCGCCACATTTGCAGGCGCACCCCCCAATAAAGGACTCAGACACAAATGAAAGTGGATAACGGCATTGGGCCACATTTATTGATTCATGCCCTAGTCCGAATTATAAATTTCTATTGGTAATTGACCAATCATAATTCTTAAGGCAAGCAGGCCGAAGTAACACTGGTAAGGTACCACCCAAAATTGCCAACGGCAATTGTTACAATGTATCTATTTTTATCAATTTGTTTGTTGACAACAAACAAATTGTTGACCGTAGTCAATATCTAACTAATGACCCCACCCTCTGACGTGTATCCGTAAAATCAGGGGGTGATGCATGCTGTCTAGCTGTAGCCATCACCCCATCGCCTGGTTCGTCGTTGACCGGACAACGTTTAAACAACTTATGCCTATCTAGTGTTGTCCAGTCAATTGCGAACCTGCCGGATACCTGTGGGTCATAAATGTTTACCTTACCAGTGCTACCCGCCACACGGGGAGGCTTCCCAAAAGGCTCACCGCCCCCCCCCCCCCAGACCGTCAGCTCGGTCAACAGGCCTGCTCGCCAGTCTACTAACAAGAGGTCCATACCTCCCTGCGACAGATGGGCCCCATCCCCTGAATGAAGCTCATAATTTTGCAGACTGATGGTGGGGAGGCGAATGACGCGTCCCCAACCCTTGTCAAAAAGGAACCGGGCAATAGCCCTGGAGCGACGAGCCCAGTCAAGAGCCTGGAGGCCAAACGCTCCCCTGTAAGCGTACTGCGGTATCATGTCCGACCAAATGAGGGGTGTGGCAGGCCACACATAATGTGAGTAGGCCAGGTGACTGCAAATCGCAAGCTTCCGCGATAGGCCAGTGACCTGTCCAAAACCATTGCCCCCAAGGTGAATAACCAGGACATCAGGTGAGTCAGCATCCCTGATGTAGAAAAGGAATGGCAACAGTTCCCGCCATAACATGCCGCGCTTACCACACCACCTGAGACGTGCGGGTGCACCCAGTCCCAGTCGGGGTCCCACTCTGTCGCCACAGCGTAATGCGCTGCCCTGTGCAGTGTAACGCGCTGCCCTGTGCAGCGTAACGCGCTGCCCTGTGCACGTGGCAACGGCCCACCAGCCATACTGTCACCGGTGTAAAACGACACCCAGGGTCTGTCAAGGAAAAAAGGGGGGTGAGAAACATTGCAGTGACTAAACTGGTACTCACGGTTGAAGAGGGTGAACACAAAAACTGAAAACAATGTGATCCCCACCTTCCCATGCGGCGTATTTCAGCCCCAGAGTACCCAAAAGCAGCTGCAGTAGAAACCGCCCCCATCCTGCAGGAATGGACGCCGAAACAAGCCCCCGGGAGGCCCCCACTGGCTAGGGCTTTCCCATTCACCTTCCAAACTGAAATTTACTGAGGGGAGACCCACCCTGGTGACAGAAAAACGGGCCATGGTGCGTGCCACACAGTGCAAGAAACTCCTGTAGGGCACCAACCGGACAGATGTCTTCCAAGGAACATCGTAGCAGTATTACTCAACTGCCTACGCCGTGCTGATCTGTTTTAGAGGAGCGTATCCTCAACTGAGCCCAATCATTGCAAACATAGACATCTTCGAGTTCCAGTGCCCTACGACTTGCATCCGCCTTAGACAGCATCACAAGCTCGCTGATGCGGAGCGCTCCAAAAAAGGCCACCGTTGTAGCCACATGAAACAGGGCTGCCTCATACCTATCGAAACATAGGTCATGCCAGCCCCGTGCCAGTTGGGTAAGAACCCCAGGGGAAATTGGGTGGCGGTCGTCCAGGCTACGTCCACGTTCCCGCACCCACCCCTCCAAAAAGTGTCTCACACGGAAATCAGCGGTACTATCCGCATGACCTCCCACCTTGGCCATAAAAGCCAGCGCTGACAGCCTGGATGCTATGGTGCGGGGTGCAAGGCCCTGGGCATGCAGGTAAACCATGAAATGGAGGATGTGGGCCACCGGGATCGGCCAGGTATCTGGCAGCTGAAATTGTGTACAAAATGTCTGACAAGAAACTAATGCATGGTGATACGCCTTACGCGTGCGTGGCTCCAGCGACATGCCGATCGCCCGGTTCATCTCTCCTTGCTAAAGGTCCATATCTCCTCCGGGAGTGGCGAGGGAAATTCCTCCGCATCCGGGGCCAAGGCGCGGAACCGGGAGATTTGCAGGCGGGACAAAGCGTCAGCAATATCGTTATTGACCCCCGGGACATGCCTGGCCCTGAACAGTACATTGAGGCGCAGGCTGCGCAATACAAACTGGCGCACCTGGTCCATGACCCTGGGAGATTTAGAAGTCTGTGAGTTGACAATGCGGACAACGGCCGCATTGCCACACCAGAAATGCACCACCGAGTTGGCCCACTCCTCACCCCATAGCATCAAAGCCCCCAGTATGGGAAAATTTTCCAAATATGTGAGATCTCTCAGGCGACCCGTGCCTGACCAGGCTGGTGGCCACCCACCATAGGCCCACTTCCCATTGAAGTACATCCCATAACCCAGGGATCCAGAGGCATCAGACTGTATCTGAAAGTGAGGTGAAGCCAGGAGGTCAGACCTCCAAAATGAGACCCCATTGAACTCCCTCAGGAACTGGAGCCATATGTGCATATCTGCCCTGATGCCCCGTGTCAGTCTCACCCTGTGATGGGGCCTGGATAAGCCTGTCATGGCGTCGCACAAGCGCCGAGCAAATGCCCTGCCAGGTGCGACCGCCCTGCAAGCGAAGTTAAGGTGGCCATGTAGCACCTGCAATTCCCAAAGGGTTGCCTTGCGCTTAGCCAGCAATCCCGAAATGAGGGCCACTATCCTGGACACCTTTTCCCCTGGCAAGCTAGATGTCTGCGCTACTGTGTCAATCTCCACCCCCAGGAACACTACCTTAGTAGATGGGCCTTCGGTCTTTTCGGGCGCCAAAGGGACACCAAGTTCCTCCATTAGCGTCTGAAATGTGTTGAGGAGACGTGTGCACGTGTCCCAGCCCCGTTCACCCCCGGACAAAAAGTCATCCAGGTAATGGGCTACAGACCGAGACCCTGACCTGCGTACAAATGCCCACTGTAGGAATGTACTGAAACGCTCGAAGGCCGAGCAGGATATGGAACAGCCGAAAGGCATGGCTTTGTCAAAATAATATTCCCCCGGAATTTGAAACCCAGCAACTCAAAGTCACCCGGGTGCACCGGCAGGAGACGGAAAGCCGACTTGATGTCGCATTTAGCTGACAGTGCACCCGGGCCACATGAGCGCACCATGCGCAATGCCTGATCAAAGGATGCATACCCGACAGAGCAAAGGTTATCAGGAATAGCATCACTGACCGACCGGCCGGCTGGGTAGGACAAGTGATGAATCAGGCGGAAATCGCCCGGGGACTTCATGGGCACTAGTCCCAGTGGGGATACTTTAAGGTTGGGAAACGGGGGTGCAGGAAAAGGGCCAGCGACCCTGCCCGCATCAACCTCCTTATTAATGCTGGCGGCAGCCACCTCCTCCCTTCCCCTGAGTGACAAAAGGTTGGGTGCGTCTTGAGGGGACCTGTCCCCCGTGAAAGGAATACGAAACCCCAGTTGAAAACCATGAAGCAGGTAATCTGCGTCTGCCCTCTTCGGGTACAATGCGAGCCAACGCTCCAGCATGTCCACATTAATTGGGGAGGGGGCCTTTCGGTGGACCTGCTCCCTCAGCGGCAGTCCTACCTGCCCCCTGCCCACCCCTACCCCGCCCCGAAGTCCTCCCGGCCTGAGACAGGCGGAGGCAGCATGGGGGCCAGAACAAGAGGGACACTCATGCCTGCACTTGCAATTTTTCCTGTTGCAGGAACCATTGGACGAGAAGGTCCAGCACAGCAGGCGGGCTGGAACCCCCGGCCCCGCCACCTGGCGGGGTACCTGTACTGGGGCCGCTCGTTGGACCGCATGTCCACAATGGTATCTCTCCCCAGGCGCTGGGCGCGTGGGGGTCATATACAGAAGCCACAGCTTCTGGCAGGGCTTGTCCCACCTCATCTCTGGGTGCAGTGGAAACTTCATACGGAATTCCTCATCGTAAGCCAGCCACGACGGACCCGGGAAGTCAACCATTGCCCGGTAAATGTTGTCCAAATACTGTACCATCGGGATGGCCAGATCCGGCCTGGCCCTGAGGTAAACAGCCATGTAAATTAGGTATGCTGGCAACCAATTTGCCCACGTACGTGGCGGCTTACGACGACGTGCCTGCTCCTTATCCTTCTCGTCCTGCCCTTCCCTCTCCTCCTTGGTAGGCTCCCTGTTAAGAAGGGAGAAGATGTCCACATACTCACCCCTCCAAATCTTTCCCTTAGTGGACTGGGCCAGATGGTCCCCTAGGGGCAAGGAATACCCTGCTGTCGGCAATGCCGACACCGGCACAGAGGGAACTGCGGGCAAAGCAAAGGGGGCCTGAACCAACCCAGACACCCCCAACACATTCCCTACCGCATAGGGGGCGCCACCCCAACCCGGGCCCCGGGTCAGGGAGGAAGTCGCCAGATGGGCCGGAGGCGGCTGCACCGCTGCACCACCCGTGCGAGGCCATGGCCACTGAAATGCCCCCCCCCAGGGAAGTCAGTTGTGTGGGTGCACTAGCTTGAACTGCATACTCACCCGATGCACCCCCACGGGCCGCCCCCACTGGGGGTTCCGGCCCGCTGGGGGCGTCGGAGCTCACGACCGAAGCTGAGCTCGTCGACGGGGCCAGATCAGCACAAGTCTGCTGCGCCTGCTGAGTGGGGAGCTGCGAGGCAGTGGCTGCCACCGGCCCGCGCGCCTCAAGCAGCTCGACCCGACCCGCCGCCTGCCACTGCCCGGCAGCCAAAGGATCAACCTGGAAACCGAAAGGCGCCCCCACTTGGTTGGCCCCTGCTAGGGATGCATCGAGGGCCGCTACGCGGGCCAGAAGGGCCTCCACATTAAGATAGCCCCCAGCCCCAACAGGGGGCAAAGGGCCAGCCGGCCCACAAGTAACGGGCACCTGTCCAGGTCCCTGGGCCCCAGGGGCCAGATATGGCCAAGAGCCCCTGCTCGGCCCTTGAGGGGCCGTGGGCATGCCCTGCCACGGCAGGGAACCCAACCACCCCCCCATGGCTCGCTCCCCCCGTGGGGAACTGTGCACCCGGGAAAGAAGGCCCAGCCGCACGGACCATGCCCGGGGCAGTGGTCATCATTTGCGGGCCAAGGGCCGAGGCCCCAGTCGGGTCAGCCTGCGCGCGCCGCACATCGGGCCAAGGGGCCACCGATCCCATCCCACTGGTCCCAGTGGGCTCCGCCAAAGGTGGCTGCTGCGCGGGCGCAGTCGCGGTCCTCCGACCCGGCTGACGCCTCCGCACAGATCGAGCCACATTCGCAGCTGCCTTCTTCTTAGAGGGCATAGCTAGCCTAGCTGGAAGCCAAAGGAAGGAAAAGCTGCACCGAAAAGGCTTCCCCTGAAGAACACGAGCGACGGAGGTAAGAGGGAAAAACTTCTCCGCTCCGTCGCTTCGCAAAATGGCAGCTCGGCTGCCTCATGGCCAGCCCTTTTATTAGGGTGCTGGCCATGCCCCTAACTACCCGGATGCCTTCGTCCGGTGGGGGGGGGGGCGCAAAGAGCGCGGCGGCCATTTTGGCGCCACGCTTGCATTTATAGAACATAATTATTGCATTTAAAAAGCACCAAAATAGAAAGGGACAGGTAAAAAAAATGTGTTTTTTTGTGTGATCATTCTTGTTGCCAACCCAGGAACCAGCTATGTTGGTCTGTCTGTATAGGTTTTCTAGCCCTAGAAATATGAAAAATAAAAATAAGTATCTAACATGATTTGGAAATTTATATTGCGTCTGAAAGCATAAATAAGACTCAAATTAAAGTAAAGCTTGAAAGCCAGTTGTGTCAGAATCTAGGGAGCAGTGGTCATCTCTATTTTCAGCCAAACAACCAGCACTGTTTGTGTCTGGAGACACTATCATGATAATGTGGCAGCATGACTAGATGCCATAGTGCATGGAAAACTGTTACATTTCCTGCCGAAGCAGTACTGATTTATCTACTTGCAATTTTTTGCTTTCAAACTGCTAGGTTGGCAGTAGCTGTGACAGGCAACAGGAGCTCGCTCCATCATGTGACACTCAGGTCTTGGACTGCTGATTTGATGACCTTCTGGTTGTCAAGCTCAGCGTCTTAACCACTAAGCCAATTCAACTTAAGGTCCACATTAAATGAAGCAGACTATTTAAAAGATCTACAGCAAATGAAGCAAATCTCAGTTAGAGGGTCAGAATCAACTTGATGGCACATAACAACAGCAATCTCTGCTAGTTACTATGTTGTGAATGGTACATGGACACTTGCCTCAATGAGCAACTCTTAAACAATACTGCAAAAGAAGTCACATTAGAGTTACCATCTTATGAATATTATGCACATTGATCTGACATCTTCCTGTGAGCATAACTGCAGGGCCAGAATCCTGTTGCAATGCTTTTGCTCACTGATGTTCTCTACTATAGATGCATTTAGTGGCTCAGTGGCTCACAGAATCTGATCACATGGTCATAAAAGGCTTGATAGTCAAGGCCCTCTGAGACCAATAAAGTTGGTCTCAATACAGTATTTAGTTTCATCTCCTTCTGAAACTTTCCACTCAGAATGTAAAAATTATGTGGAAAAGTTCCTTTAAATTTTAAAAAGCGTCTGAAAGGAACTCCAGAGCCAATATCATATTTCTCTTGACTCCCCTGGTACACCACTTCACATATAGAAAGGTTTTCATCTGCACCAGATGGCTGAATTACACATTTCATTTCGGTGCAACAGTGCTCTCAGGAAGACCCAGCTGGGACACTTTAAAAGAAATGCTACACTGTAATTCAGCTTCGCAGCAGCAACCTACAGGTACAAAATCAAAACATTTCGACCTAGAGAACACCTGCTACGTTTTTTAGAATCAATTATCTGTACCTATAAAATGGTGTGTTAACTGTTGGAATGTGACAAAGGATGTTGCACCAGGCCCCACTAGCCTGTAATGGGCCTCTGTTCACTCGTCCGAACCCGGTTCGCAGGTAACTGTCGTGGGGAAAAAAAAGAAACCCCCCCGCCGCCGCTGCCCTTCATTTCTATGGGCAAGCTGGCACAAGAAAAATAAAAGTAAAAAAAACCCCACCGCCGCTGCCCTTCTTCCCCATGGGCCAGCCATCATGGCCCGCGGGAAAGAAAGCCACCCCCCTCTGAAAAAGTAAACACAAAACAAAAACAATCAAAAACACTCAAAAATCCAAAAAGGAAACACAAAAACAGCCAAAAACAAACAAGAAAAAACACACAGACACACCCCCCAAAAAAGAATCCAAACCACCACACACACACCCAAAAAAAAAACCAGAGAGCTTACCAAAAGACGTCTTCTATCCATGAGGACCGGAACTCAAATGAGAAAATAAAAAAAACTTACCGGAAGCGACACCCAGAGGACAGAAGAGAACAATTATAGAGAGGAAGAAAAGCTCACCACCCCCACCCAGAGGCCAAAAGAGAAAAAACATTCAAAAATATTGAAAATAATAAGATTAATTCCAAAATTAATCAAATAAGTTATAAAAACATTAAAAAAATAATCACACTAATCTCAAAAAATACCAAAAAAACCAGAACTCACTTTTCACTCAAAAAATAACAAAACAAAAAAGAAAAAATGTGTAAAAATAAAGATTTAAAAAACCAAAATTAAATTTTAAACTAAATAAAATAAAATTAAATTAAATTAATTAAATTAAAATAAAATTTGCATAAACATAAAACAAAAACCTTCAAAAACCAATATAAAGAGCCAAGCACACACAAAAAAAAGAAAAATACTGGGAGCGCAAGTCCGCCACAGGCGGACGCAGCGCCTCGAAGCCACAAAATCACAAAACCTTACAACATCATTTAAAACAGCCCAGCACCATTGGTTCAAGAAAGAAAAACGAAACCCTTTACTATCCAACACAATTTTAAGAAGCCCGGCACCGCCGGGCAAAATATGCTAGTTACAAATAAAAATGGCCCATGCCACATCAAATCCCAGGGAAATTACATGGTAGCTATTACTGTATGTATGTTAGGTAGAATTAATGGTCATGGTCAGCAAATGAGATATAGCTTGTGATTTAGCACACTATAATGTGCCAACACTGTTAATGGTACATTAATAGAATTTTTGGCTATGGTACTTTTTTGGACTACCATCTCAGGGTCTCCCAAATACCACAGTTACCTGAGGGATTCCATGAGTCACAGTTTTGGGAAGTTACTTTTCTATGCATCTACATGATGTGTAGTTCCATCCTGGTGTTTTCTGAAGATGTATTGTTATAAAAAGCAGTTGTGGGTGGCATTGTTTGCCTATGGCTGAGCTGACAGGGCCTGAAGAATCAACATGCAGCACTACACTCACCTCTTTAAGAGGTCTGACCACTTAACCTGGGTTCTTTTTGGAAGGGAAATTCTGGTTCTCCCTTAGGGTGCCCCTACTGCACTTCTAAGGGCAGAAGCAGGGCTACCTTCAATTACTATAAGAGGTCACCTCTCATTGGTAATAGATTTCAAGAAGCTGGACAGCCTCACATATTATTGCTTGGTCAAATCCTGCAATTGGCATTACTGGGAGGGGAGTCAGGGGGCCAATGCATCTTTTCCATGTTCATTTCCTGCCCCTTTTTAGAGGATATTAAGTCCTGGAACACCAATCATTTTGTAGCTGGCTCATTGAGTCAAACGTCAGTTGAGATGCTGGTCTGATTCAGCCTTTGATGGTTTCTTTGTGGCATCTCTGTTTTAAGAAAGAAAGAAAGAAATACCATACAGTTTCCTGAATTTTATTTAATGCATATCTCTAGGTCTCAATGTTATGGTGTATGGTTACAACAATAAATGTATTTACATCCCACAACAGGCCATCAACACATTTCCTTCAGTCATGTTCAGATCTATGCAGCCCATTTCAGAACAGCTATCTCCTAGGAAATTTGATCAGCTATCCCCAACCTGATGCTGACATTTTAGACTGCAACTCCGAGCATTCCTGAGACCTGACCATTGGCCATACTGTCTGGAGCTCGTGAGCTCCGAAATGCAAACTGCCTTGGAGGGCACCAAACTGGAGAAAGCTGGGTTAGACTTTTGTCTTAAAAATTATAAATGTTGCATTGTTAGGAGCTTATATATCCTTTATCTAATAGCAACCAACATCCACAACAACAACAACGACAACGGCGGCGGCGGCGGCGGCGGCGGCAGCGGCGACCAGGTCTGAGAATATATTTGCTCTATGGCAGCATCTTCCAAGATGGGGCCCACAGGGGGTCTTCAATCCCCAGAAGCCTAAATCAGTACATTAGCTGATCTGTGCTTTGGGGAATTGACTTAGGCTTCTGGGGATTGTAGTCCAAACCCAAAGGTTGGGACACACTGCTCTAAGGCCAGGATGACTATCAACATGCATCTTCTCTTAAAGAGGATCTATGAAATAGAAGCAATTGCCCTTAATAATACACTTGCCACAGTAGAAAGGCTCTCGCTGTTTTAAAATATATTTCTACAAACATGGAGAAATCAACATCATTACCACAAGCTACACAGTTACATCTGAGCCTGCCAACACTCTGCCTTGTCCACCCCCAGCATGTTCAGAACATTCTCAGTGGATGTGATCTCAGAATCTAGTTTCCAAAACCATCTGTGTCCCAAAAAACCTCTGCTCCCAGATCCTCCTACACACCCTCTTCTCACATTTTTTTTTAAAAAACCAGGTGCTTTATGAGCAAAATAGAACACTGAAGGGAGCAGTATACTGATACAGTATCTTCCAAGGACACTGGAGAGCAATCAGCATCCTGGCTTCTGCTGGAAACGCTGCCAGAATATTTATTTCCTTATTCGTGGGTGAGCGGCAATCTCTCCTCTTGTCCGCTTGCAGTAGCTGACAGTTCTGTGCCATTAAGCTCCAAAATCTCCTTGCATGTCTATCCACTATCCTCCTGCCATCAGCAAAAGCGGCAGTCTTTTTATCAGTCTCCTTGGCGGGGCATTGTGGGTTTGAGCTCTTCCTTGGTTTATAGGGGAGTGTTTATGGCAATGGTGCTTTGGTAGTCAATGACAGAATTCGCATCCTTGAGAAACTAATTTATGTATTTATTTTAATGCTGCGCTCTTAAGGCTATAAGTCTCTTATTTCCAACAGCTGGGATTTCGAGAAGGGACTAAAGAAGGAAGACAGGCATAAGGATTTCAAGTTTGTTGAAAGTAGCTTGAGTACACAGAAGAAGACTAGCTTGTTCTCATCACTTTTACTATATCATAATTTGTGCACCACTGACTTTTCAGACATAACTACAGTAAAATATCACATAAAGAGCGCTTCACATAGGGACTAAATTGATTAAACAGCAGAGTTTTCTCCGAATGGTCACCTTGTAGAACAACCAAAAACTCACTTAACAACTAAATTGGAGTTCGTAATCCCGCTGCCTAGTGGTGGGCATCACCATGTTCGCACCAGTTCACCAGAACCGATAGCAGACATTCTGGCTGGCCCTACCCATCCAAGTTTTGAAATAAAGTAGTCCTAATTCGGGTGCAATGCAGGGCTTTCTCCTTGGCCACACCCACCATACCACTCCCACAGAGTAGGTAGTAAAAAAAATTGAATCCCGCCACTGGGCAGGCATGACTAGATCACCCACCCAGTCACATGGCCATGCCCAAAGAATAGGCCATGCCCACAAAGTAGGCCACACCCACAAAGTAGGCCACACCCACAGTGTGGTGGGAAATGTTTTTGGAGCCCACCACTGCCCCCGCCAGAAGTCACAATTGGTCACTTACCATGGCAGCAGCAGCGCTTTTTCCAAGTGTTTCACTTAAAGAACAAGTCGCTTTAAGAGCAATCCCGTGGAACACATTATGCTCTTTAAGCGAGGTACCGCTGTAGTTAGCAATATAGTGCCAAGGTGCATGAAGGAGTTATATTAATTTATAATTATTTAAAAGAAATCCTGAATGTTTTGTTTCCCACAAAAAAGCATGGTATCATGTTGTACCTGCTTGCCAGATAGCTGTTAGAGATGAGGACCTTGGAGAGGGGGCGGGGGAGTAATCCTAAGAGCTGGCATATAAAGTCCTGGGCCTGGATGGAGTACCCTGTCAATTTCACTTTTTCAAAAGTTCACTTTAAGACAATCAAATTCTGTTCATCCCAAATATAGCACAATTTGAAAGTTTTAGTAAGTTCTGACCAGGGCCAAGCAAAGCAAATCAATCAATAAGTTTGTTGTGCCAGTCAATTGACCATGGACCAACCAAAGCAATATTCTCTCCCATTGCTACTTTATACTCATGTCACTGGGCTTCTAAAGCAGTTACTAGCTCTGCCTGCCATACAGGCATTGTTAATCTCATAGTCAGAGGACAAGACAAGTGGCTGGCTATAAATAGATTGGTAAAGTTAAAAAAGTTTCCTTCAGTAAAACCACCAAACTCCAATGTGTGCACGTTGTGTACTTTTTCTCTCTCCCTGCAGGAAGAAAAGATCTTGGTCTCAAGGGAGTCTTTACCAGTGTGTTGCATCACGTGATTTTGAATCAGCCCTGAAGAACCATTGAGCGTAATTTGGATTTGAACAAAACTTTGCTCCTTGCTGTGAGGGAGATAGGAATAAAAGTTGGAATCCATAAGATTCCTGCAGTGTCTTATTTTGTATGAAAATGACAGTTTGAAAAGAATGGTGATCCAAAAGGTTAGCAGTGAATGGCTTGCCCGAGACATGTCCGAGCAACAACTCCTTCTCTTTCATTGAAAAGGTAACCTGGGTCAGTAAGAACCCTGGTGTTACATAAAATGTCTGGATTGTGGTCAAGAGGAATAGGATCACCGGTTCAAAGAACAGCCACAAACTTCTGTCCTAAATAACACTAAGCTGCTCTGTCCATCATGTAGCTTTTCCAAGACAGTGGGGCAGCTTAACTATTCTGGGAGGGCAGAAAAGAGACAAGGCACATTTTTAAGTAAAATCTTCTCCCCAGGTAAGTGATGTCTGCGCAAAACACTTTCACTGCTGTCTTTATCTTTTCTCTCCCTTGCTGGAAGCTTTGTGCCAGTGGCTCTTCCTCTCTAGAGAGACTCCCTAGACTAGAGAGTCTTTCCCATTCAAAGCCAACCCAGATGGGAAGAAAGTGTTTTCCACCCTGTGGCTATGCATTGTGATGGCAGACTGCCTCTTCTGGGTCTCAAACAATGGCACAGTTAGACCCTTGAAGCACTTAAGCTAGAGGGGGGTAGGAAGCAGTCAGCCAAAGACACACTTTGCTGCTTTTAAGCCCTTTTGCTCCGTTTACTCTCCTGTCCCTTTTCGCAATAGCAAATCACTCTGACCACATGGAATACAGCTTTCTGGAATTTAGGAAATAAGCCATTGCAAATAACAGCTGACTTGTGATTAATTCCTTCTTTTTTTGCCACAATGAAAGTATAATTACTGAACACATCTATATCTATAAAATGAAATCTATGTTTGTATGTGCTCAAAAGGCTCCCACACCCCTGGAACGATCCTGCTGAAATTTGACACATATGTACCTTGGGCTGGCGAGATCAGCACTGAAGGGGTCACAAGCCCCATGGGAGGGGTGTATGCCCCCAAATTGCATCCCAATTGATCTATACAATGTGTGTGTTTCCCAGTGATGTAATTGGCTGATGTCATAGTCCCAGGTAGGTTGAGATTGTGACATCATATGAGCCCTCTGAGCTCAGCTGTAGTTTTCACATTTTGTGGAAGACAAATGGGCATGCGAGATCAGCACTGCGGGAGCCACAGAGGTGGCAGAGGCGGAGGCCACAGTGGGCGAAGCCGAGGAGAGAGGGAAGGTTCGAGGGCTCCTCAATGGCTGTGTGCTGCTCTCTCACCAGGTGGCTAGACACATGTATGGGCAGGATAAGGGTGGTAAGTGACCGTCAGCAGAGAAGTGGGATGGATAAGGGAAGAGAGAGACGGAGGAAGGGAGGCAGGACTGACCCCACGAGGTTTCCAAGAGGGAAAGGCTGGCCTACATTAAAGAAAAGAAAAACCTGAGCGAAGCTGGGTAATCAGCTAGTATAATATAAGGGCTAAAATTCTGTTGCTAATTTATGCTTGCTCAAAGGAAATTACATAAAAGGGAAATTGTATTTTTAAAAAATTCCTTATTCAAGCAAAATGGGTGATAGGACTTCGGCCAATGAAAACTGAATTCATTTTTTACATGGAGTAGCTATATTTATTCAAGGTATTTTTACAGGTAGAGGGTATGTGTATCCTCACAACTTAGCTGTGTTTTGTACACTAGCTTAGTAAGTGGCTCATGTTATTGTGATCCCCACCATGACCATGAAAAGTCATGAAAATATCATCATTAAAGCTATATGTGCCTCTCCCCCCCCCCCACACACACACACACACCTGCCGCCGCCCCCTTGTTCAGAAGATAATTTGGTGCCTTGGGATGGATTCCGATTTGGGCCCTATCTGGTTTTGGATCAGCTGCCTCCTGTTGACTTGCATTTGAAAACAAAATAATGTGTGTGTGTGTGTGGGTGTGGGTGTCAGTGGTGTGGTAATGACAATAAATTTCCCTTCCTAGAACAAGCACAAAAGAATACACAAGAATACACAAGGAGCAAATGGAAGATCGGACGAAATTACAATATTGCATAAGACAATGGGAAATGAAGAGACAGAGATTCAGAGCAGTCAGCGATCCCCACCATTTACTTGAAATTATTTAGTGTTTATTATTATTTATTTAGTGTGCTTATATACCGCTTTTCTTATCTATTCACAACTCAAAGCAGTTTACAACACAATTAAATAAATACAGAGCAAAACATAAGTACTGGGGGAATAGAAAAACATACAAAATACAATTCAAAATACGGTATCACCAAATAGAATACACATATCAATACAGTAGCAAAATACAAGTCACAATTCAAATCAGAAACTACAAAGTTAAATACAAAGTGCAAAATACAGGCCCCGGGCAGCGACCCCTTCCAGCGGTGCTCCAAATTCCCTGTGGCCAATGCCAGACCGGGGAAGGAGCTCAGGAGACAACTGTTTCCATCCCCATGCTGGTGTTGGAGGCAGCGGGGAAACACGGCAAAGGTCCTGTCTGCGACGGGCATCCTCTGGTGCTGTGGGCATCCTTCTTTATCCTCTGGCCAGGCGGGGCCAGGGGAGAGGGACAGGCATCCACAGGTGCAGCTCGTTCCATCCCCGCGCCGGTGTTGGAGGTAGAAGGGAAACGCGGCAAAGGTCCTGTCCACGGCGGGCGTCCTCCAGCTATATTTTGCACTTAATTGCTAAATGAAATAAGAGATGTGTAAGGTAACATCCATGATCCCACAGAAACTTTCTCTGCAAGCACTGTGATTGGAGCATGATGGTGAAATTCTTGCCCAGATTATAGATGAGAGTTGTCACACACAAAAAATGAGTTCTTCTTCTTCCCCTCTTGATCACACCACCATCTTGCATTAAAATAAAACCTCTCTTCCCACAAGCACTTTGATTGGAGAGATATGGTGAAATTCTTTTCTCACATTACATGTTACAGCTATCAATAAACAAAGTCCAGCTTCCCTCCTTCCCTTGTTTATCATGTTGCCATCTTATATTCAGGGGTGTGCTGGGCACATTGGGAGGGCGGTGGTAATGAAGTGATGGGCTGCCAATTTTTTTTTTTGGGGGGGGGGGGTTTGCAGGAGGAGAAGTCTCATACATTCCCATTACCTCTGCCTGTCTCTGGTGGGCACCAGTTGCTGGGGTGCACCAGGATGAGTCCCTGTATCCCTGTGGGCCAGCACATGCCTGCATGTATTCAAATAATTCCTCCCTTCCCTTTGAATTTCCACATTCAATTTAAATCAGTCCAAATCACCCCATACCATTTCATTTCACCCGGGAACCACATCTGACCATTATTCTTCTTCAAAACTTTATTATGACCAGAGACCAGTACAGTCATCACAGAACAAACAGGTACAACCAAACAGGTACAACCAAATAATACAGCCATGAACACTTGTTCTGTCGTTGCAGGCGCACCCCCCCAATAATGGACTTACAAATGAAAGTGGATAACGACATTGGGCCACATTTATTGATTCATGCCCTAGTCCGAATTATAAATTTCTATTGGTAAAACGACCAATCATAATTCTTAAGGCAAGCAGGCCGAAGTAACACTGGTAAGATACCACCCAAAATTGCCAACGACAATTGTTACAATGTATCTATTTGTATCAATTTGTTTGTTGACAACAAACAAATTGTTGACCGTAGTCAATATCTAACTAATGACCCCACCCTCTGACGTGTATCCGTAAAATCAGGGGGTGATTCCAGCTGTCTAGTGGTAACCATCACCCCCTCGCCTGGTTCGTCGTTGACCGGACAACGTTTAAACAACTTATGCCTATCTAGTGTTGTCCAGTCAATTGCGAACCTGCCGGATACCTGTGGGTCATAAATGTTTACCTTACCAGTGCTACTCGCCCATGTGACCAAAGTCAACAGCAGCACAGAACAAACCCCTATATCAAACCATAGCAACAGTGTGGGATGGGCAAAAAAGCCAGGACTCAAGGGCCAATTGCGAGTCCCAGCCAAAAATTCCCACCCGGCCCCGAAGCGACCAAAAAATCACACTGTTAACTAGGGAGGGGGTGGAGGGGAAAAACTTCTCCGCTCCGTCGCTTCGCAAAATGGCAGCTCGGCTGCCTCATGGCCAGCCCTTTTATTAGGGTGCTGGCCACGCCCCTAACTACCCGGATGGCTTCGTCCGGTGGGGGGGGCCCGCAAAGAGCGCGGCGGCCATTTTGGCGCCACGCTTCCATTGCAGGCGCACCCCCCCCCAATAATGGACTCAGACACAAATGAAAGTGGATAACGGCATTGGGCCACATTTATTGATTCATGCCCTAGTCCGAATTATAAATTTCTATTGGTAAAACGACCAATCATAATTCTTAAGGCAAGCAGGCCGAAGTAACACTGGTAAGGTACCACCCAAAATTGCCAACGGCAATTGTTACAATGTATCTATTTGTATCAATTTGTTTGTTGACAACAAACAAATTGTTGACCATAGTCAATATCTAACTAATGACGCCACCCTCTGACGTGTATCCGTAAAATCAGGGGGTGATTCCAGCTGTCTAGTGGTAACCATCACCCCCTTGCCTGGTTCGTCGTTGACCGGACAACGTTTAAACAACTTATGCCTATCTAGTGTTGTCCAGTCAATTGCGAACCTGCCGGATACCTGTGGGTCATAAATGTTTACCTTACCAGTGCTACCCGCCACCCGGAGAGGCTTCAATAAAGGCTCGACGCCCCCCCCCCCAAGACCGTCAGCTCGGTCGACAGGCCTGCTCGCCAATCACTCAGCAGGAGGTCCATACCTCCTCGCGACAGATGGGCCCCCTCCCCTGAATAAAGCTCATAATTTTGCAGACTGATGGCGGGGAGGCGAATGACGCGTCCCCATCCCATGTCAAAAAGGAACCGGGCAATAGCCCTGGAGCGACGAGCCCGGTCAAGCGCCTGGAGGCCAAACGCTCCCCTGTAAGCGTACTGCGGTATCATGTCCGACCAAATGAGGGGTGTGGCAGGCCACACATAATGTGAGTAGGCCAGGTGACTGCAAATCGCAAGCTTCCGCGATAGGCCAGTGACCTGTCCGAAACCATTGCGCCCAAGGTGAATAACCAGGACATCAGGCGAGTCAGCATCCCTGATGTAGAAAAGGAATGGCAACAGTTCCCGCCATAACATGCCGCGCTTACCACACCACCTGAGATGTGCGGGTGCACCCAGTCCCAGTCGGGGTCCCACTCTGTCGCCGCAGCGTAACGCGCTGCCCTGTGCAGCGTAACGTGCTGCCCTGTGCAGCATAACGCGCTGCCCTGTGCAGCGTAACGCGCTGCCCTGTGCACGTGGCAACGGCCCACCAGCCATACTGTCACCGGTGTAAAACGACACCCAGGGTCTGTCAAGGAAAAAAGGGGGGGTGAGAAACATTGCAGTGACTAAACTGGCACTCACGGTTGAAGAGGGTGAACACAAAAACTGAAAACAATGTGATCCCCACCTTCCCATGCGGCGTATTTCAGCCCCAGAGTACCCAAAAGTAGCTGCAGTAGAAACCGCCCCCATCCTGCAGGAATGGTTGAGTGAGGGGAGACCCACCCTGGTGACAGAAAAAACGGGGCATGGTGCGTGCCACACAGTGCAAGAAACTCCTGTAGGGCACCAACCGGACAGATGTCTTCCAAGGAACATCGTAGCAGTATTACTCAACTGCCTACGCCGTGCTGATCTGTTTTAGAGGAGCGTATCCTCAACTGAGCCCAATCATTGCAACATAGACATCTTCGAGTTCCAGTGCCCTACGACTTGCATCCGCCTTATACAGCATCACAAGCTCGCTGATGCGGAGCGCTCCAAAAAAGGCCACCGTTGTAGCCACATGAAACAGGGGTGCCTCATACCTATCGAAACATAGGTCATGCCAGCCCCCTGCCAGTTGGGTAAGAACCCCAGGGGAAATTGGGTGGCGGTCGTCCAGGCTACGCCCACGTTCCCGCACCCACCCCTCCAAAAAGTGTCTCACACGGAAATCAGCGGTACTATCCGCATGACCTCCCACCTTGGCCATAAAAGCCAGCGCTGACAGCCTGGATGCTATGGTGCGGGGTGCAAGGCCCTGGGCATGCAGGTAAACCATAAACGGAGGATGTGGGCCACCGGGATCGGCCAGGTATCTGGCAGCTGAAATTGTGTACCAAATGTCTGACAAGAAACTAATGCATGGTGATACGCCTTACGCGTGTGTGGCGCTAGTGACAAGCCAATCGCCCGGTTCACCTCTCCTTGCCAAAGGTCCATATCTCCTCCGGGAGTGGCGAGGAAAATTCCTCCGCATCCAGGGCCAAGGCACGGAACCGGGAGATCTGCAGGCGGGACAAAGCATCAGCAATATCATTATTCACCCCCGGGACATGCCTGGCCCTGAACAGTACATTGAGGCGCGGGCTGCGCAATACAAACTGGCGCACGAGGACCATGACCCTGGGAGATTTAGAGGTCTGTGAGTTGACAATGTGGACAACGGCCGCATTGTCACACCAGAAATGCACCACAGAGTTGGCCCACTCCTCACCCCATAGCATCAAAGCCCCCAGTATGGGAAAAATTCCAAATATGTGAGATCCCTCAGGCGACCCGTGCCTGACCAGGCTGGTGGCCATCCACCATAGGCCCACTTCCCATTGAAGTACATCCCATAACCAAGGGATCCCGAGGCATCAGACTGAAACTGAAATTGAGGTGAAGCCAGGAGGTCGGACCTCCAAAATGAGACCCCATTGAACTCCCTCAGGAACTGGAGCCATATGTGCATATCTGCCCTGATGCCCCGTGTCAATCTCGCCCTATAATGGGGCCTGGATAAGCCTGCCATGGCGTCGCACAAGCGCCGAGCAAATGCCCTGCCAGGTGCGACCACCCTGCAAGCGAAATTAAGGTGTCCATGTAGCACCTGCAGTTCCCGAAGGGATGCCTTGCGCTTAGCCAGCAAGTCCGATATAAGGGCCACTATCCTTGACACCTTGTCTTCCGGCAACCTAGACGCCTGCGCTACCGTATCAATCTCCACCCCCAGGAATACTAACTTATTAGACGGGCCTTCGGTCTTTTCGGGCGCTAAAGGGACACCAAGTTCCTCCATTAGCGTCTCAAATGTGTTGAGGAGACGTGTGCACGTGTCCCAGCCCCGTTCACCCCCGAACAAAAGTCATCCAGGTAATGGGCTACAGACCGAGACCCTGACCTACGGACAAACGCCCACTGCAGGAATGTACTGAAACGCTCGAAAGCCGAGCAGGATATGGAACAGCTGAATGGCATGGCTTTGTCAAAATAATATTCACCCCGGAATTTGAAACCCAGCAACTCAAAGTCACCCGGGTGCACCGGCAGGAGACGAAAAGCCGACTTAATGTCACACTTAGCCAACAGTGCACCCGGGCCACATGAGCGCACCATGCGCAATGCCTGGTCAAATGATGTATACCTGACAGAACAAAGGTCCTCAGGGATAGCATCATTGACCGAATGACCGGCTGGGTAGGACAAGTGATGAATCAGGCGGAACTCGCCCGGGGACTTCTTGGGCACTCGTCCTAGAGGAGACACTTTAAGGTTGGGGAAAGGGGGCGCGGGGAAAGGGCCAGCGACCCTGCCCGCAGCGACCTCCTTATTAATGCTGGCGGCAGCCACCTCCTCCCTTCCTCTAAGTGACAAAAGGTTGGGTGCGTCTTGCGGTGACCTATCCCCCGTGAAAGGAATGCGGAAACCCATTTGAAAACCCTGAAGGAGGTACACAGTGTCTGCTTTCTTCGGGTATAATGCGAGCCAACGCTCCAGCATGTCGACATTAATTGGGGAGGGGGCCTTTCGGTGAACCCGCTCCTTCCATGGCAGTCCTACCTGCCCCTTGTCCGCCCCTACCCCTGCCCCTGTATCCTCCCGGCCTGGGACAGGCGGAGGCAGCATGGGGGCCAGAACAAGAGGGGCACTCGTGCTTGTACTTGCAATTTTTCTGTTGCAAGAACCATTGGACGAGAAGGTCCAGCACAGCAGGCGGGCTGGAACCCCCTGCCCCGCCACTTGGCGGGGAACCTGTACCGGGGCCGCTCGTTGGACCGCATGTCCACAATGGTATCTCTCCCCAGGCGCCGGGCGCGTGGGGGTCATATACAGAAGCCACAGCTTCTGGCAGGGCTCATCCCACCTCATCTCTGGGTGCAGTGGAATCCTCATGCGGAATTCTTCGTCGTAAGCCAGCCACGACGGACCCGGGAAGTCAACCATTGCCCGGTAGATGTTGTCCAGATACTGGACCATAGGGATGGCCAAATCCGGCCTAGCCCTGAGGCAAACGGCCATGTAAATCAGGTACGCTGGCAACCAATTTGCCCACGTGCGTGGCGGCTTACGACGACGTGCCTGCCCTTCCCTCTTCTCCTTGGTCGGCTCCCTATTAAGAAGGGAGAAGATATCTACATACTCTCCCCTCCAGATCTTTTCCCTGGTGGACTGGGCCAGATGGTCCCCCAGGGGCAAGGAATACCCTGCCGTTGGCAGTGCCGACACCGGCACAGAGGGAACTGCGGCCAAAGCAAAGGGGGCCTGTACCAGCCCGGGGATCTCCAACACATTCCCCACCACACAGAGGGTGCCGCCCGGACCCGGGCCCTGTGTCAGGGGTGAAGTCGCCGGGTGGGCCGGGGGCAATTGGACCGCCGGGCCACCCGTGCGAGGCCATGGCCATTGGAAAGCCCCCCCCAGGGAAGTCAGTTGTGTGGGTGCACTAGCTTGAACTGCATACTCACCCGATGCACCCCCACGGGCCGCCCCCACCGGGGGTTCCGGCCCGCTGGGGGCGTCGGAGCTCACGACCGAAGCTGAGCTCGTCGACGGGGCCAGACCCGCACCAGACTGCTGCACCTGTTGAGTGGGGAGCTGCGAGGCAGCGGCCGCCACCGGCCCATGCGCCTCAGGCAGCTCAACCCAACCCGTCGCCGGCCGCTGTTCGGCAGCCAAAGGGGCCACCTGGAATCCTAAAGGCACCCCTGTTTGATTGGCCCTCGCCAAGGATGCTTCAAGGGCCGCAACGCGGGCCAGAAGGGCCTCCACGTTGACCAAGGCCCCAGCCCCAACAGGGGGCAAATGGGCAACCGGCCCATAGGTAACGGGTACCTGTCCAGGCCCCTGAGTCCCAGGGGCCAGATAAGGCCAAGAGCCCATGCCCGGCCCTTGTGGAGCCGTGGGCACACCCTGCAAGGGCAGGGAACCCAACCACCCTTCGTGGCTCGCTCCCCCCATGGGGAACTGTGCACCCGGGCAAGTAGGCCCAGCCACACGGACCCTGGTGGGGGCAGTCGTCATCGCTTGTGGGCCAAGGGCCGAGGCCCCGTCCGGAGCAGCCTGCATGCACCGCGGATGGGCCAAGGGGCCACCGATCCCATCCCACCGGTCCCGGTGGGCTCCGTTAAAGGTGGCTGCTGGGCGGGCGCAGTCGCGGTCCTCCGACCCGGCTGGCGCCTCCGCGCCGATCGAGCCACGTTAGCAGCTGCCTTCTTCTTAGAGGGCATAGCTGAGTTAGCTAGGAAGCCTAAGAAGAGAAAAAGCTGCCCAAAAAGGCTTCCCCTGGAAGGATACGAGCGACGTAGGTAAGAGGGAAAAACTTCTCCGCTCCGTCGCTTCGCCAAAATGGCAGCACGGCTGCCTCGTGGCCAGCCCTTTTATTAGGGTGCTGGCCACGCCCCTAACTACCCGGATGGCTTCGTCCAGTGGGGGGGCCCCGCAAAGAGCGCGGCGGCCATTTTGGCGCCACGCTTCCATTAGCCAAGTCATTTCCAGGGCTAATTATTCTTGCCATTGCCAATCTACTCTTACCAATTATGTTAGGATAGTAAATCTGAATGTGAGAATGTGTTGTAATTAGCTAAACAGAACTATCAAGTATTAAAACGGAGAAGTTGATGAGAGTTGTTATACCATAAACCCTATAATCAGAAAGACCGAGGAAGACACACATAGGCTCACTGCCATCCTAAGAGCTTTTTATCCCACAGATGGGAGGTTTTCTGCTTCTGCCCAGAGTTCATACAGATATGGGTTAATCAGACTAGTTCAGTACTGGATGTGGCAGAAGCCAATGCAAAACCCAGTTTTAGTTAATTTTGAATAATGAATAATAACTTTTTTGTATTATTAATAATAATAATAAAAAGAAGAAATTTTGACTGTCGAAGTAAGTGACTATGTTGGGACCTTGGAACTATAACTACAGTAAAACCCCGACTTACAAATGCCTCGAGTTACATAAAATTAAACTTACATAATGATTTTGTGCTAAAACCATGTCCCGATTTATACAATTTCCTATGGGTTTGCTTCGAGTTTCATAAAGATTCTTTTCCCCATGGGTTTGCTTCGAGTTATGAAAATAATCTTTTCCCTATGGGTTTGCTTCGATTTACATAAAAAAATTATTTTTCCTATGGGTTTGCTTCGAGTTACATTAAAAAAATATTTTCCTATGGGTTTGTTTTGAGTTACAAAAAAATCAATTTAAGCAAAAGGCTACAGAATTGACTTTTTTCATAAGTAGGGGTTTTACTGTATATCATACTGATTTATCTAATTACTTCTTAAAATTAGATATCTAAACTCTGCATTTTTAGGATGCCTTCAGAGTGGCTTTTGAGGAATGTTAGCTTCCAGATTGGCTGACCAGCCTAGGTTGTGTGAGCAAGACCTTCAGCAGGTTCAGTGGTGGAGTTCTGCAGTCTTCTTGTGAGTGGATAAAAACATTTGGATTTGTTTCATCCTCAGCAGAACCAGTGTGTTTGCTGGATTTGAGAGTGGTAATCTAGCACAGGGGTGACCAAACTACAGCCCATGGGCCAGATCTGGCCCCTGATGCCAATTCATCCAGCCCATGCAGCCCTTGCCACTCCCAGAAGTGGGTGTAAAATGTGCATGTATGGGCGCAGAATGTGCCCATGCATGCACAGAACGCTGCCATAAATAACCCACGGCTGTCATAAACATGTTTACAACAGCCACGGGTCATTTACAGCAGTTCTCTGCACATGTGTGGGTGCATTCTGTGCCCACATGTGCACATTTTACTTCCGCTTCCGGTGGGAAGAACCACGTGACTGGCATGCTCAACCATGTGACTGGCCCATGGCCCAATACCTTTGGGTACCCCTGATCTGGTGTTTTACAATATGCATGTTTTCAGGAAGCCCTGGGAGCAAAGGTGGTTGGTTCTTCAATAAAGAACAAAAAGGCTAATTAAGGCTGCAACTCTATTTAGACTTAGAATGGATTTTACTTCACTGGATATAGTCCTAAGCAGAAATGTATACAATTGTATTGCATATGAATATCCTAGTACCGTGATTGTGAACCTTGGCACTCCAGCTGTTCTTGAACTTCAATTCCCAGGAGCCCTGATCAGCAGGAGTGCTGACTTGGGCTTCTGGTAACTGAAGTCCAAATACACCTGGAGTGCCAAGATTCGCCATCACGACCCTAGTGGTAACAGAATGAAACAGAATTGGGGGATTTCTGGCCCTCTGGGTGTTGCCAGATTCAAACTTCTTTCAGCCCAGCCACTGTGCTTGATGGTGCTTGATGGTCAAGAAAGATGGGATTTAGTTCAGGTGTTCCCCAACCCTCAAATACAAACCTCCTTTATTCGTGTCAGAAATGATGCCTCACTGTGAGACATCAAGAAGTCTGCAGGTTACTTGGAATGGCACCAGGCTCAAACACTGCATCACCCCCCAAAATACCTGGAAGTTACCCTGGGTTGAACTCTTATTTTCAAGACCCACTGCCTTAATACCAAACAGAAGGTTTTGGCCAGGAACAATATTCTGAGGAAAATAACTGGCACAAGATGGTGTGCCCAACCACACACATTAAGAACCTCTGTGCTAGCTTTATGTTACTCTGTAGGAGAGTATGGTAGTCCAGTGTGGTACAGATTAAAACATGCAAAACAGATGGATGTGGCCTTCAATGGAATAGTGAGATTAGTCACAGGATGTTTAAAATAAACTCCAATACAAAAAGTACATTACTTAGCTGGCATCCCTCCATCAAAATTCCATTGAGAAAGTGCTGCTCAGAAAGAGTAGGTCAAAGCAAGTTCCTAGGAAACACAACTGATATTTGATCACCAACCACCAAAGCAGAGACTGAAATCTAGGCATAGCTTCCTTACAACTTCTGCCCCCTCTCCCCCCAAAACAACCAGACCGCCTTAGAAGTATGGAAGTGTGAAATGTCTAAAGCATTGATTTTGAGTAGTGTGGTAATTCTTTTGCAAAAAAAGCTAATTACTTGAATTTGTAGTTCATTCTGTTATCTTGGAATTTTATCCTGGATTTCAGTTTTGCTCATTCTCCTTGCTAAGGTTATATAGCATGTTGCCAATCTTTTTTCTTTACCAATAAACTGGTATAGTCTGGTATCAGGAACTAGTTAACAATCTAGAAATCCTAGTCAGAGGGAAACTGTTGTACATTCTGTACTAATACTGTAATTTGATATCATGGACTTTAGAATTTACTTTGAACTGGAAGCAAATTACCTGCCAAATTTCCCTAATGACCTATGATGACTAATAAGGCTAACATCAGAGTAAGTTATCAGTGAAGTAAGTTTAGGGATAAGTTACCAACATGTTATGAAAATTTAAGAAATATGTTCTTTGTGTTCCCTGTGAATCACACAAATGGGTTTTGTGCATGTGCAAATCATCACTTGGAACTTTACAAAACTATATAAAATACCAAGACTCTGAATTGCATTTTAGAAGCAATTTAAACTGCCCATAAGAACCAGAATTCTATTTCTCTACTAGCAGGGGTGCCTGGCTTTGCCCGGGTGAGTTTTTTTTTTGGGGGGGTGCTGTCCTACCTCCCGGGGTTGCGTTGCTCAGGTGCTCCTTCTCCTGGGCTGACCTCTGTCCACTGGACTCCTGCCCCACCCTGCCCGCTGGCCTACCTGGCCAAGGGGTGGGGCCATGTGATGTCACATTGGTTGAGCACTCCCAAGGGCTGACCACTCCCAAGGGCTGACCAGTTCTGGGCAAGACATCACAAAGGCCCAGACCTAGTCAGCCCTTGTGATTGGTTGAGGACTAAAAGATTAATTTGGGGGGGCATAACCCTCCTCATGGACTTCGGGACCCTGAAAGTGACCTGCTCACATGTGCAGGGTACGTGTGTGTCAAATTTCACAGGGTTTGGTCAAGGGGTGCAGCAGCCGTGTCCTCCACAGCATAATTTCATACTTACTTATAATTTATATATCAAATTTATATAGCTGCCCACTCGCTCTGTTTCCTTTATCTTTTATTATTTGTACTAGGTTTTTTCCCTGTTTGCTGTCTTCCTTCCAATCTCTTTGAGTTCCATATATTAATATGCTATTTTCACTTAGAAAAATTCATCCCTTGCTGAATTCATGTCTCAATTATTGATTGGATTTTCAGGGCCACCTGGCCGGGGATATGTCACTGCCTACTCAAACTTCCAAACTCTCGCTAGCTTTTCTCCTCCTCCTGTTTTTTGTTATTTTGTTGTATTAATTTTGTAAGCCACCCTGAGTCGCCACGATGTGGTGAGTGGGCAGCTATATAAATTTGATTTATAAATAAATATAAAATAAGGCAAGACTCTCTACCGCCTGGCTAAGAACAACCATGGCCTGTGTGGAAAGCTTTAAACAGACTGTGTGCAGGGGTAGGAAGATCAAGGGCTAATCTGAGAAAATGTGTTTCCCTGTAGATGCCCCTCAACGAGCTCTGAGGAGGACCTTATGTTGGTAAGAGGAAATGCTTTTGATATGGCCTGATACTGGGCAGATGTCATCTAGCCTTTTAAAATTCTATTTTGTTTTAGATGTGTTAATTTTAGCTTTTTATGTTATTATATGCTGGTGGTGCATCTGACATGAATAAAGAAAAAAATTCAGAAATACTGCTTTGCTCTTTCAAGGGTTAAGGTCAGGAAGCTGTGGTTTATTCTTCATGATCTCATCTTCTTTGTTCACTGAAGGTACTTAGCATCTTCTACTCATAGGTTGCACTACAGCATTGGCCTGAAATGCTCACAATTTCCCAGTCCCAGCACTAATGGATATTTGTTTTTATTGTTTTGCTACAGATTTAGAGTTAATGGACCATTGTTAGGAAAGTAACTGAGTTACTCACTGTTTTATACTTTCTTAATTTGAGCATGGAGTTTCTGAATACAAAATGAGCTGTAATGCTTCAGTTCAGGGGAGTAATAAATTCCTGCATTTACAAGATTTGCATTTTCTTAGCAAATTGTTATGTCTGTCAAGCTAAGACATGCCAGTAATGATAACCCATTTTTTCCAAGTAAAATAATGGCTGTTCCTGTTGTTTTATGGGCCATAAATCTCTAAAGCACTTCCATCTAAATGTAGCCTGAAATAATTGGACATAGGGTTCTTGGTGTTGAGGTCAGGGCTTGGTTTCATTTTACATTTTCTTTTGGTAGTTTTAACAGCACCTTTGCTGGATGAAGTTTTCTGACAGTATTTAACATATCTGTCTATGAAAAATATCAGACAAGAAACAAAACAAAAGTGAAAACAAAGAAACTATAGCAAATGAAGTAAAATATTTTGGCACCTTAAAGAGTAAATGCTATATTTAAATGAGGGCTTTCATGGATCAAATCCACTTCTCAGACATAAGAGTGAGATTACATGGCAATCATTTATACATATTTTCAAGATAAAGAGACAATGATTGGTTAGACACAAGATGCAAAATGTGTGAGTTAATGTGGCATTTCACACCCATTATGGCCTAAACTTTACTCCCCTAATAACCACTGCCATTCCCAGCCCCCTTCAAAACAAGCTTTTAAGAACAAAGCTTTATTGGAAAAGAACTGAGTAAATGTGAAGGTTGAGCTGGCATCTGGGCTTTTAGTATGATATAGTCCCCATCAATGTATTGGTGTTGTATAAGTCTCTTAAGTTATTACTAGGTAGGATATGCCACATTGACTCACACAATTTGCAACATGCTTTCTATATCCTGATGTTCTTTCACCCCCCTAACATCATCAGTTTTTATTGAACAAATCTTCTTTCAAAAAGAATGGGGTATCGAACAGGGCTCTTAAGTCATTATGAGAAGTAAAATGCACAGTGACTCACACAATTTACAATCTGTGTCTAATCAATCACTATTTCTTGATCTTGAGGCAGGGGTGGCCAAACTACGGCCCATGGGCTGGCTCTGGCCCATGGCACCAAATCATCCAGCCGGTACCACTACCAGAAGTGGAAGTAAAACACCCCTGCACATGCCTATAACGCACCCACGCATGTGCACAACAATGGGTAAATGTACCCATGGCTGTCATAAATGCATTTACGACAGCTGCAGACATGTTTTACAGCAGGAGAAACCACATGACCAGCCCGCTCAACCACGTGACCGATCCGTGGTACGAAATGTTTGGCCACCCATGTTGTGAGGCCTTGTAGAAAAGATTGCCATGTAGTATTTCTCTTATGTCTAAGTAATTAGACTTGATCTGTGAAAGCTCACGTTGAAATAGAGTAGTTGTTTTTTAAGGTGCAACAACATTTTTGTTTTCTTTACTTTTTTCACTAACTTTTGTTTTGTTTTCTTGTCTAATATGATTACACAGACTAACATGATTACCACTCTGAAAACTACCTCTGTTTGAAATATATACTAGGCCTGAGTCTGCCTTATTTTTTGCTCCTAATCTCAAAAGGAATTTTTGTGTTGTAGAGGTAAATATTATTTTCTTCCCTCTCCTTCTAACAGCACCCTTAGTAAACCATGATCATTCTAAAAATAATCTATATACATGACTACTAATATTACTGCAATAATGCTCCTAAAAATAACAATTTGCTTTCCTGGAGCTCCTTTTCTTTTTGTGTAAATTTGCTAATTGAATAAATAAATATATTTTTTAGGAATCTCAATACTTTTCGGGAGAGCAGCCGGGAGCAGAATATACAAATAAATTTTTACCTTCAGTTGTTTTACTGACACTTTATCTTCTGTTTCTTTATAGAGCTGTAGGGGCAGATAAAAATATGTCATCTAGCCTGGACTTCTAAACCAGACTCGAATTTTGTCCCATGCATATGTGTCTCATTTGTCCATGCCATGGGATATGAAAATGAATCTTGAGTCTATTAACCTTTTTTGACCATGCATATAACTATTACATGTACCATGAGCTACACAACTAGGAACTTGCATGAACTATAGGCTTGCAAGGGTCCCAGGATGTGGTTCTTAACCTCCCAGGAGGCCAAGCAGAGATTTTCTGAGTCAATTATATATATACTAGCATATTTGTGCCTGGCTAGCCTGGCATTTTTAATGTGTGTGTTGGTGGTTATGGGTGGTTTTGGGTGTGCACAACCACCACCACCCATACAATACCACTCCAACCACCAATACAAACATTAATTATTTCTGGCAAGGCAGGAGTGTCGTGTGTGTGTGTGTGTGTGTGTGTGTGTGTGTGTGTGTGTGTGTGTGTGTGTGTGTGTGTGTGTGTGTGTGTGTGTGTGCATCCGTGCACGTGCATGCGTGTGTGTGTGTGTGTGTGAGAGAGAGAGAGAGAGAGAGAGAGAAGCAGTGTGTGTGTGTGTGTGAGAGAGAGAGAGAGGAAGAGAGACTGACAGATAGAGTAGACCACCAGAGGGTGCTAGTGAGTTAGATAGAGTGAGGGACAGGAGAGGAGACAGTCAGACAGAGGAGACAGGCGAATAGGATGCGTGCAGGTATGTTTGGAGGGAAGGTTTGTTGTTAGGGGGTTGTTCCACAGTGTGTGTGTGTGTGTAGTGTTTCCCGTGTGTGTGTGTGTGTGTGTGTGTGTGTGTGTGTGTGTGTGTGTGTGTGTGTGTGTGTGTGTGTGTGTGTGTGTGTGTGTGTGTGTGTGTGTGTGTGTGTGTGTGTGTGTGCAGAGAGAAGCGGATCCTTCTCTTGGGGAGGCAAAGGCACCTTTGCCTCCCAGAGAGAAGGAACCCACGTAACAGAGAGGCGTTGCTTCTCTCTGAGTTGGCTGGGAACGGAACTTTCATCCGCAGCCAACCCAGAGAGAAGCGAGGCTGAGACGTAGAAGGCCGCACCAGGAGGGAAAGGCTTTTAAAGACCCAGCTGGAGCCAGGAGGTAAGCGCGGTCAGTGGGGGTTAGGAAAGGGGGGCTAGGTGGTGGGGCCAGGGTGGTGGTTGCTGTGGTTACTGGGGCCATGCCTCACCCCCCCTCCCTAACCCCTGCCGACCGCGCTTACCTCCTGGCTCCAGCTGGGTCTTTAAAAGTCTTTCCCTTCCAGTGTTTTTTTTAAACCACCGCGCCATGCTTTCCCAGCCTCCTCTGTGCTCGCGTCCTTCAGCCTGATTGGCTGAGGAGTTGCGCAGCACAGAGGACTCTGGGAATCATAGGGGTTTTTTTGGTCGCATTCGTGGGGCTGCTGCCCCACTGGCGATGACGAAAACACTGCAGCGCTGGGAAGGCAGGGGATACAGTGAGTGTGGAAGGCTAGGTCGGGGATGGTTGGGCCTGGTGCGGGAGCCTTTTAACGAACCCAACAGTTAAGGGCTCTTTTTATAGGTATAGATAATTGGGATGAGGTGGGAATTAAGGTGTTATGGATCCATCTGGGCTCTAGGGCTTGTATGTGGAAAACAGGCCAAACATTGTCAACTCCAAATTAAAACTGCTTGATTATATATACATATTAGAGCCTACCTCGTGGCAATACACGCAGCAAAATGGCAGTATTTCACCACTTGTATTGCAGCATAGGTGTCAAGTATCCCGTATTGCCTGGGAAAACCCTTTCATTTATCCACTCTTCCCGCCATCACTTTTTTTTATACTCTCCCATATTTTTTTAAAAAAACCAGGGGGCATGTAAATCTCCCATATATTATTTTATTATATCTTTATTCTTGAGGTGTGT
Source organism: Bradypodion ventrale (assembly GCA_035047345.1). Taxonomy (NCBI): domain Eukaryota; kingdom Metazoa; phylum Chordata; class Lepidosauria; order Squamata; family Chamaeleonidae; genus Bradypodion; species Bradypodion ventrale. The sequence goes on from JAWDJE010000001.1 coordinate 270,292,122, forward strand.
ACCTTATATCAGAGCCAGAGAAGAGGAGTGCTGGGCACCCCCAAGTGGAGGAAGAACCACTCCCTAGGCACTCTCCTTAGCACGACTGCTTCCCCTCACGGGGAAGAAGGTAGCCAGACTAGCAAGCCAGGCTTACTGTAATAATAATTCTATTTTAAATTTCCCCCTATTCTGTTGGCAAGATAATGGCAACAGGTCCGATCAGTCCCTGGAAAATAGATGGGGAAGAAGTAGAAGCAGTGACAGATTTTACTTTTCTAGGATCTAAGATCACTGCAGATGGTGACTGTAGCCATGAAATAAAAAGACGACTGATTATGGGGAGACAAGCTATGAGAAACCTGGGGAATATAGTGAAAAGCAGAGACATCGCCTTGAAAACAAAAATTCGCATAGTCAAAGCAATGGTATTCCCTGTGGCAATGTATGGGTGTGAGAGCTGGACCATTAGGAAAGCTGAGTGCAGAAGAATAGATGCCTTTGAAATGTGGTGTTGGAGGAGAGTCCTGAGAGTCCCCTGAACGGCAAAGAGAACAAATAGGTCAATATTAGAAGAAATCAACCCTGACTGTTCGTTGGAGAGACAAATAGTGAAGATGAAGCTAAAGTACTTTGGACATCAAATGATAAGGGACAACTCACTTGAGAAGGCCTTGATGCTAAGAAAGGTGGAGGGCAAGAGAAGAAGGGGGCGTCCAAAGATGAGATGAATAGATGATATTGTGGACACAATCGGCACAGAGCTTGGTGGACTGAGGAGAATGGTGGAGGACAGAGGTGCCTGGAGGAAAATGGTCCATGGGGTCGCAAAGGGTCAGAATCGACTGTGCAACTGAACAACAACAACAAAATTAAATTTCCTCCTATTCTCTGCTGACTGCATTTCATATTATGGTGATCTTTCATGGAACTGTTTTGTACACTTTAATCACTTAATTGTCTAATGTCTTAGCCTTGTTTGCCTTAATTTCATTTTTTAAAACTCTGTGTTTAAGAGAAAACCACAGAAGTATCCTGTTTATGTAGTATGCAAATATACTTGAAGCCGATTGGCTCATTGTCTTCCCTTTAACACCCTTTTCCCAGGAGAGAGAGGGCTTCAAGTATATTTGCTCAAGGGTGACCCTGCTCATGGTCACCTATGCCCTGGTCACCTCCCGTTTGGACTATTGTAATGCACTCTACATGAGGCTGCCCTTGATGACCATCTGGAGACTGCCGTTTATCCAGAATGTGGTGGCCCGAGCAGTGTTGGGGTGTAGTCCATGCCTCACCACTGCTGCAGGAGCTGCACTGGCTGCCTATATGTCTCTGGGTGCAATTCAAGGTGCTGGTTGTCACCTTTAAAGCCCTTCATGGTAGCGGACCAGGATACCTCAAGGACCGTATTGTCCCTAGGACATCGACCCATCCCACGAGAGCAAACTGAGAGGGCATCCTTCAGATACCATCTGTTGGGGAGGCTCGCCTCTCCAGCACAAGGAAAAGGGCCTTCTTGGTCGTAGCCTCCATACTATGAAACCTCCTCCTGGTACAACTACGCCTCCAGGCCCAGTTGCTACCATTTAGGAAAGAACTGAAGACGTGGTTGACAAAATGGGTCTGGAGGCCAGTATTATCAACAAGCTCCCCTTTCTGGATCGTCTGAGGCTCCCCCTCCTATAATTAATTTTTAATGTTAAGGTTGCAGATTTTATATTTGTTTTTAAGATAGTAAATCGTACAGCGGTAGGTAATATTGCTATGTTTTTAAGGGTTTTTTAATTGTTTTATATTGGTTTTAACTTTTGTACACCACCCAGAGTCCATTGGATAGGGCGGTATATAAATCTATTAAATTAAATAACCACAAAACCTATGTACAAGGCCTATAACCTTTATAATGGGGTGCCCAAACTTTTTGGGCCATGGGCCAGTCATGTGGTTCAGGGGGCTAGTCACTATGGCCTGGGGGCCAGATCTGGCCCCTGATGCCAATTCATCCAGCCTGCAAAGCCCTCATTGCTCCCAGAAGCGGAAGTAAAACGTGCCCGTACAGGTGCATTTTACTTCCATTTCAGGGAGCAACGAGGGCTTTGTAGGCTGGATGAATTGACACCAGGGGCTAGATCTGGGGCCCGGACCATAGTTTTGGCACCCCTGCTTTATAACCTGTAAAGTTTCTTTCCTGGCAGTTTCTGAAGAAATACATTACTTTTTTATGACAAGCTGAGAGAAATCTCCCATTGCTTTCAGTGCCAGGGAGATTAATAGACTAACTTGGTGGACTTTGCATTTCATTAAGGTCAGGCTAAATTGCCTTGCAAATAATTTAATTCCAGCTCTCCCTTTCCCACCCCCAAAATCACTGATTCTAAACTGACAGATTACACAACAATTAATCAGTATCGGGTTTGGCCTTTGATTCCTATACCAAGAAGAAAAACCTACTTTGTTTTTGGTGTTTTTGCACAGGAAAGTGGCATGCTCCAGTAGCTCCTGATTATTTTTTCCCATCCAGCATGAAAGATTAAATACACTTTTAAATAAATTTATTCATACTGCACAGGGCCTTATTTTATACAGGCAGGAGGAAGGCAATTTCACTTTGAAGGGGACATGAGATAAGGTTTGTCAATTCAACACTGGGCCTATAAATTAGCTGCCATGTCATAAATTATGGAGACAGCTATTGTCTATTTTTGGGTTGGGCATGTGTATGATAATATCTAGATCGTTTGGAGTGAATGCCTTATTTCCTAGCAGTCTTTGATATACAGATGAAGATGGGAAAGGGTCTTCATTTCATTTTTAGAAATAAATCTGTGTGCATATTTTGGAGATCTCAACCTATGACAAAATAAATGGACAATACTTTTCAAAACATCCCAGAGATTTCCTGAAGTCTAGTGGAGCATTAAAACCAGTCTAGCCAAGCCCCTACAAAATTTCTCATCCACCAGCCTCATTCTAAAAAGTCATAAGGTGTTTCTTATAACCATTTCTTGTACTTTTGAAATTCAAAATGGGCCAATAGCTCTCTGCCTCTTTTTAATTGGTGCTGTGAAAGGAGGACAAATGAAGAAGCCACCACTGCTGACCTGACAACCAGTATGTTCTCCCGATGCTCCATCCCCTCCACTGTAGTCACAAGAGCCAACCTAAATTCATCACCTGCAATGGGAGTACTGCCTGGGTTGGTTGCTTCAGTTCAATTTAGGTGATGATCAGTGGTGTGCTGGCCCACAGGGATACAGGTCAGGGACTCATCCCGGTGCACCCCAGCAACTGGTGCCCCCCAGAGCAAGGCAGAGGTAATGGAAATGTATGGGATTTCTCCCTCCCAATAGGCTCCCCATCACTTCCTGTCCACCGAACTCCCAAGGTGCCCAGCACACCCCTGGCCAAGATGATCATCTGTTGCTTTCATGTACTGAGGATGTCCACAGAACTGTAATCAAATGTGTCCTTTGAATGTCAGTCCCCTCAAAAGTAGACCCAGTCTGCCTGGATTCCTGTCACAATGTACTAAACCTGTAGGAAGGCAGTGGTAGTGTTACTTCAATGTTTTAGCAATGAGGTGTGATTAGATAAATCGATTGTATGACTTTGGCAATGCCAAACCCCCACAAAATAGTGACTGTACATATGGAACATCTATGTATACTCCAGGGATGTGGTGGTTTGGTGGTTAAGATGCTGAGCTTGATGACTATAGTTTGGCAGGTGAGAAGTTCGAGACTCTGGTGCTGTGTGACAGAGTGTGATGGAGTGAGTTCCCATTGTCTGTCCCAGCTCCTGCCAACCTAGCAGTTCAAAAGTAAGAAATTGCAAATGGATAAATAGATACTGCTTCAGTGGGAAGGTAACTGTGTTTCATGCATTGTGGTGTCTGGTCATGCCTGCCACATGACCATGGAAACGTCTGAAGATGTAGACAGTGCTGGCTCTTTGGCTATAAACAGAAATGAGCACCGTACTCTAGAGTCAGACATAACTGGCTTTTGAGCAAGGGAGACCTTTATCTATGCATATTCCACTGAATTGGAAATTAGGATTGTGTGTTTTCCCTAAATTTAGCTGTCTATTCTATTTGTGAGAGGAGCTGGTCAATAAGCAGATGGGGGAAAAGTTACGTTTTTAGACTATTGCCAGATTCCTATTGTCAGGGGTGTGCTGGCTACGCTAAAAGGGCGCTGGACAGGGAGGGAGGGGCATACCTGTCAACCTTCCCGGATTGGCTGGGATTTCCCTTTTTCAGCGCCGATTTGCGACATTTCCTGCCCGGAGCTGCCAAAACCCCGGAATTTAGCAGCGGGGGGAAAGAGGTACTGCGCATCCCTTCTGGGCAAGTTGCCTTCTATTCATGTGTAGAAGGCGACTTGCACAGAACCATTCTGTGCAGGTCCCGTATTGTCCGGAGCCGCGGTTGACAGGTATGGGGAGGGGACAGCACCCAGGGGAGGTACTGCATGACATCATGGATTGTAGATGCCAGGTGACATACTTCTGCCCACCTCTGGGGGGTGGGGCACCAATCACTGGGGTGCACCAGGACATGTCCCTGTGTCCCAAATGGCCAGCACGGGCCTGCCTATTGTTCAATAATGTCAGCATAAATGCAGTGACATAAACTCAAGCAATGAATTGCTGCTAGTTAGAGAGTTGCTACTTGTATCCCTCATCATACATGAATCACACAAGTTCATGCATGACAAAGGATATGAGTTGCAGCTCATTAGCCAGTGGCAATGCACTACTGCAGTTTATGCCACTGCACAAACACTGCTGTAACTAAACAATAGTTTTCTAGCCAATATCTCTCAATAGCTATGCTGACTAGATTATTCTGAGAGTTATTACCCCCCTCCCCCAACATAACTTTTCCTATTTCCAGCAATAAGTGATGATAACTCCTCTTTTTTGAAAAACACAATTTCTGCAGAGGAGAAATGCTATTTGCAGCCCCCCCCCCCCAATAATGGACTCAGACACAAATGAAAGTGGATAACGGCATTGGGCCACATTTATTGATTGATGCCCTAGTCCGAATTATCAATTTCTATTGGTAAAACGACCAATCATAATTCTTAAGGCAAGCAGGCCGAAGTAACACTGGTAAGGTACCACCCAAAATTGCCAACGGCAATTGTTACAATGTATCTATTTGTATCAATTTGTTTGTTGACAACAAACAAATTGTTGACCGTAGTCAATATCTAACTAATGACCCCACCCTCTGACGTGTATCCGTAAAATCAGGGGGTGATTCCAGCTGTCTAGTGGTAACCATCACCCCCTCGCCTGGTTCGTCATTGACCGGACAACGTTTAAACAACTTATGCCTATCTAGTGTTGTCCAGTCAATTGCGAACCTGCCGGATACCTGTGGGTCATAAATGTTTACCTTACCAGTGCTACCCGCCCATGTGACCAAAGTCAACAGCAGCACAGAACAAACCCCTATATCAAACCATAGCAACAGTGTGGGATGGGCAAAAAAGCCAGGACTCAAGGCCAATTGCGAGTCCCAGCCAAAAATTCCCACCCGGCCCCGAAGCGACCAAGAAATCACACTGTTAACTAGGGAGGGGGTGGAGGGGAAAAACTTCTCCGCTCTGTCGCTTCGCCAAAATGGCAGCACGGCTGCCTCATGGCCAGCCCTTTTATTAGGGTGCTGGCCACGCCCCTAACTACCCGGATGGCTTCGTCCGGTGGGGGGGGGGCCCAAAGAGCGCGGCGGCCATTTTGGCGCCACGCTTCCATTGCAGGCGCACCCCCCCAATAATGGACTCAGACACAAATGAAAGTGGATAACGGCATTGGGCCACATTTATTGATTCATGCCCTAGTCCGAATTATCAATTTCTATTGGTAAAACGACCAATCATAATTCTTAAGGCAAGCAGGCCGAAGTAACACTGGTAAGGTACCACCCAAAATTGCCAACGGCAATTGTTACAATGTATCTATTTGTATCAATTTGTTTGTTGACAACAAACAAATTGTTGACCGTAGTCAATATCTAACTAATGACCCCACCCTCTGACGTGTATCCGTAAAATCAGGGGGTGATTCCAGCTGTCTAGTGGTAACCATCACCCCCTCGCCTGGTTCGTCGTTGACCGGACAACGTTTAAACAACTTATGCCTATCTAGTGTTGTCCAGTCAATTGCGAACCTGCCGGATACCTGTGGGTCATAAATGTTTACCTTACCAGTGCTACCCGCCACCCGGAGAGGCTTCAATAAAGGCTCGACGCCCCCCCCCAAGACTGTCAGCTCGGTCGACAGGCCTGCTCGCCAATCACTCAGCAGGAGGTCCATACCTCCTCGCGACAGATGGGCCCCCTCCCCTGAATAAAGCTCATAATTTTGCAGACTGATGGCGGGGAGGCGAATGACACGTCCCCAACCCATGTCAAAAAGGAACCGGGCAATAGCCCTGGAGCGACGAGCCCGGTCAAGCGCCTGGAGGCCAAACGCTCCCCTGTAAGCGTACTGCGGTATCATGTCCGACCAAATGAGGGGTGTGGCAGGCCACACATAATGTGAGTAGGCCAGGTGACTGCAAATCGCAAGCTTCCGCGATAGGCCAGTGACCTGTCCGAAACCATTGCCCCCAAGGTGAATAACCAGGACATCAGGCAAGTCAGCATCCCTGATGTAGAAAAGGAATGGCAACAGTTCCCGCCATAACATGCCGCGCTTACCACACCACCTGAGATGTGCGGGTGCACCCAGTCCCAGTCGGGGTCCCACTCTGTCGCCGCAGCGTAACGCGCTGCCCTGTGCAGCGTAACGCGCTGCCCTGTGCACGTGGCAACGGCCCACCAGCCATACTGTCACCGGTGTAAAACGACACCCAGGGTCTGTCAAGGAAAAAAGGGGGGTGAGAAACATTGCAGTGACTAAACTGGCACTCACGGTTGAAGAGGGTGAACACAAAAACTGAAAACAATGTGATCCCCACCTTCCCATGCGGCGTATTTCAGCCCCAGAGTACCCAAAAGTAGCTGCAGTAGAAACCGCCCCCATCCTGCAGGAATGGTTGAGTGAGGGGAGACCCACCCTGGTGACAGAAAAAACGGGGCATGGTGCGTGCCACACAGTGCAAGAAACTCCTGTAGGGCACCAACCGGACAGATGTCTTCCAAGGAACATCGTAGCAGTATTACTCAACTGCCTACGCCATGCTGATCTGTTTTAGAGGAGCGTATCCTCAACTGAGCCCAATCATTGCAAAATAGACATCTTCGAGTTCCAGTGCCCTACGACTTGCATCCGCCTTAGACAGCATCACAAGCTCGCTGATGCGGAGCGCTCCAAAAAAGGCCACCGTTGTAGCCACATGAAACAGGGGTGCCTCATACCTATCGAAACATAGGTCATGCCAGCCCCGTGCCAGTTGGGTAAGAACCCCAGGGGAAATTGGGTGGCGGTCGTCCAGGCTACGCCCACGTTCCCGCACCCACCCCTCCAAAAAGTGTCTCACACGGAAATCAGCGGTACTATCCGCATGACCTCCCACCTTGGCCATAAAAGCCAGCGCTGACAGCCTGGATGCTATGGTGCGGGGTGCAAGGCCCTGGGCATGCAGGTAAACCATAAACGGAGGATGTGGGCCACCGGGATCGGCCAGTTATCTGGCAGCTGAAATTGTGTACAAAATGTCTGACAAGAAACTAATGCATGGTGATACGCCTTACGCGTGCGTGGCGCTAGTGACAAGCCAATCGCCCGGTTCACCTCTCCTTGCTAAAGGTCCATATCTCCTCCGGGAGTGGCGAGGGAAATTCCTCCGCATCCGGGGCCAAGGCACGGAACCGGGAGATCTGCAGGCGGGACAAAGCATCAGCAATATCATTATTCACCCCCGGGACATGCCTGGCCCTGAACAGTACATTGAGGCGCAGGCTGCGCAATACAAACTGGCGCACGAGGACCATGACCCTGGGAGATTTAGAGGTCTGTGAGTTGACAATGTGGACAACGGCCGCATTGTCACACCAGAAATGCACCACAGAGTTGGCCCACTCCTCACCCCATAGCATCAAGGCCCCCAGTATGGGAAAAAATTCCAAATGTGTGAGATCCCTCAGGCGACCCGTGCCTGACCAGGCTGGTGGCCATCCACCATAGGCCCACTTCCCATTGAAGTACATCCCATAACCAAGGGATCCCGAGGCATCAGACTGAATCTGAAATTGGGGTGAAGCCAAGAGGTCTGACCTCCATTAAACTCCCTCAAGAACTGGAGCCATATGTGCATATCTGCCCTGATGCCCCGTGTCAATCTGGTCCTATGATGGGGCCTGGATAAGCCTGACATGGCGTCGCACAAGCGCCGAGCAAATGCCCTGCCAGGTGCGACCAACCTGCAAGCGAAATTAAGGTGTCCATGTAGCACCTGCAGGTCCCGAAGGGATGCCTTGCGCTTAGCCAGCAAGTCCGATATAAGGGCCACTATCCTTGACACCTTGTCTTCCGGCAACCTAGACGCCTGTGCTACCGTGTCAATCTCCACCCCCAGGAATACTAACTTATTAGACGGGCCTTCGGTCTTTTCGGGTGCTAAAGGGACACTGAGTTCCTGCATTAGCATCTGAAATGTGGTGAGAAGACGTGTGCACGTGTCCCAGCCCCGTTCAGCCCTGAACAAAAAATCATCCAGGTAATGGGCTACAGACCGAGACCCTGACCTACGGACAAATGCCCACTGCAGGAATGTACTGAAACGCTCGAAAGCCGAGCAGGATATGGAACAGCCGAATGGCATGGCTTTGTCAAAATAATATTCACCCCGGAATTTGAAACCCAGCAACTCAAAGTCACCCGGGTGCACCGGCAGGAGACGAAAAGCCGACTTAATGTCACACTTAGCCAACAGTGCACCCGGGCCACATGAGCGCACCATGCGCAATGCCTGGTCAAATGATGTATACCTGACAGAACAAAGGTCCTCAGGGATAGCATCATTGACCGAATGACCAGCTGGGTAGGACAAGTGATGAATCAGGCGGAACTCGCCCGGGGACTTCTTGGGCACTAGTCCTAGAGGGGACACTTTAAGGTTGGGGAAAGGGGGCGTGGGGAAAGGGCCAGCGACCCTGCCCGCAGCGACCTCCTTATTAATGCTGGCGGCAGCCACCTCCTCCCTTCCTCTAAGTGACAAAAGGTTGGGTGCGTCTTGCGGTGACCTATCCCCCGTGAAAGGAATACGGAAACCCAGTTGAAAACCCTGAAGGAGGTACACAGCGTCTGCTTTCTTCGGGTACAATGCGAGCCAACGCTCCAGCATGTCGACATTAATTGGGGAGGGGGCCTTTCGGTGAACCCGCTCCTTCCGTGGCAGTCCTACCTGCCCCTTGTCCGCCCCTACCCCTGCCCCCGTATCCTCCCGGCCTGGGACAGGCGGAGGCAGCATGGGGGCCAGAACAAGAGGGGCACTCGTGCTCGTACTTGCAATTTTTTCTGTTGCAAGAACCATTGGACGAGAAGGTCCAGCACAGCAGGTGGGCTGGAACCCCCTGCCCCGCCACTTGGCGGGGAACCTGTACCGGGGCTGCTCGTTGGACCGCATGTCCACAATGGTATCTCTCCCCAGGCACCGGGTGCGTGGGGGTCATATACAGAAGCCACAGCTTCTGGCAGGGCTCATCCCACCTCATCTCTGGGTGCAGTGGAATCCTCATACGGAATTCTTCGTCGTAAGCCAGCCACGACGGACCCGGGAAGTCAACCATGGCCCGGTAGATGTTGTCCAGATACTGGACCATAGGGATGGCCAAATCCGGCCTAGCCCTGAGGTAAACGGCCATGTAAATCGGGTACGCTGGCAACCAGTTTGCCCACGTGCGTGGCGGCTTACGACGACGTGCCTGCTCCTTATCCTTCTCGTCCAGCCCTTCCCTCTCCTCCTTGGTCGGCTCCCTATTAAGAAGGGAGAAGATATCTACATACTCTCCCCTCCAGATCTTTTCCCTGGTGGACTGGGCCAGATGGTCCCCCAGGGGCAAGGAATACCCTGCCGTTGGCAGTGCCGACACCGGCACAGAGGGAACTGCGGCCAAAGCAAAGGGGGCCTGTACCAGCCCGGGGATCCCCAACACATTCCCCACCACACAGGGGGCGCCACCCGGACCCAGGCCCTGTGTCAGGGGCGAAGTCGCCGGGTGGGCCGAGGGCAATTGGACCGCCGGGCCACCCGTGCGAGGCCATGGCCATTGGAAAGCCCCCCCCCCAGGGAAGTCAGTTGTGTGGGTGCACTAGCTTGAACTGCATACTCACCCGATGCACCCCCACGGGCCGCCCCCACCGGGGGTTCCGGCCCGCTGGGGGCGTCGGAGCTCACGACCGAAGCTGAGCTCGTCAACGGGGCCAGACCCTCACCAGACTGCTGCACCTGTTGAGTGGGGAGCTGCGAGGCAGTGGCCGCCACCGGCCCGCGCGCCTCAGGCGGCTCAACCCAACCCGTCGCCGGCCGCTGTTCGGCGGCCAAAGGGGCCGCCTGGAATCCTAAAGGCACCCCTGTTTGATTGGCCCTCGCCAAGGATGCTTCAAGGGCCGCAACGCGGGCCAGAAGGGCCTCCACGTTGACCAAGGCCCCAGCCCCAACAGGGGGCAAATGGGCAACCGGCCCATAGGTAACGGGTACCTGTCCAGGCCCCTGAGTCCCAGGGGCCAGATAAGGCCAAGAGCCCATGCCCGGCCCTTGTGGAGCCGCGGGCACACCCTGCAAAGGCAGGGAACCCAACCACCCCCCGTGGCTCGCTCCCCCCATGGGGAACTGTGCACCCGGGCAAGAGGGCCCAGCCGCACGGACCCTGGTGGGGGCGGTGGTCATCGCTTGCGGGCCAAGGGCCGAGGCCCCGTCCGGGGCAACCTGCACGCACCGCGGATCGGGCCAAGGGGCCACCGATCCCATCCCACCGGTCCCGGTGGGCTCCGTTAAAGGTGGCTGCTGGGCGGGCGCAGTCGCGGTCCTCCGACCCGGCTGGCGCCTCCGCGCCGATCGAGCCACGTTGCCAGCCGCCTTCTTCTTAGAGGGCATAGCTGAGAGCTAGGAAGCTGAAGAAAAGAAAAAAGCTGCCCGAAAAGGCTTCCCCTGGAAGGAGACGAGCGACGGAGGTAAGAGGAAAAAACTTCTCCGCTCCATCGCTTCGCCAAAATGGCAGCACGGCGGCCTCGTGGCCAGCCCTTTTATTAGGGTGCTGGCCACCCCCCTAACTACCCGGATGGCTTCGTCCGGTGGGGGGGGGGCGCAAAGAGCACGGCGGCCATTTTGGCGCCACGCTTCCATTATTATAGTTAATTATGACATTGTGAAAGGCATGTGCTAATGTAACAGTACTTGCTGGATCAGACATAACCAGGCACAGCTGATTGTTAGGCAAGTATTCCCCAGCCTGAGACAGATTTTAACTTCAAAAATACAGCTATACATCAGAGAAACTGTAGCTAATGCTGGCTTACAGAGATGAGCCTTTATATGATTCCTGGGAGACAGATGAGATTGGGGCTTCTTCAGTCCGCTCTGGACAATGCTTTGCATCTGTTGCTGTTAATATTCATGGAGATTTGTCACTGAAATATGTTCATCGGGGAAATGTAACTACTTCTGATTCAGTGGAAAGACTAGTTGTTTGATACATGTGTTTGCATGCCAATCACATTCATGGCACACATTTTTAGGTGTGCATTTAAAACATAGGAAACATGAACCTGTGTCCAATGATTTAAGAGGAAGCAATAGTGTAGCAGGCACTATATGGAGAGTAGAAAGCAGAAACATAATTGGTTTCTGAAGCCTTTACTACACAACTATTGTGTCTGTTAATTCTCCAAAGGTAAATAGAAATAATCATGTATATATTTTGTACATTCTCCAGAAGTATTATAACAAGTAGATGCTGTCTGTGCTGATCCACCTGGCAGGCGTGGTCACCGCACGGTGGTGCTACACAGAGAGTCTTGTTCAAGGATAGTCCAGATATCAAAGTCCAAAAGGCAAGCCAAGGTCTTTTTACCTGTAGTCTGGTCAGTAGTCTAATCTAAAGGATGTCCAGGAGCATCATCAGAGTTGGCACAGAAGTCAGGGTCACAGCAGGCACTCTGGAGTCAAGCAAGATGACAGTCTTCGAACAAGAGTTGTTCCGACACTGGCAGGCTGCAAGAAGCTTGCTTATAAACCTCCCAGCTAATCAGTATCAGCTGGGAGCCTTCTTTGGTGCTTCGCTCTAGCCTGCCTACGTCTCAGGTGTAGCTTTTTCCTGGACCTCTCCCTGACTGAGGGCTAATCACTTTCAGAGCCAGACTCCTACTCTGACAGATCAGCTGCCCAGGAAAACAGACTTGGGCCAGGCGCAGGCTGAGATCCCTGGCTCAGGGCATCCTCAGGCTTGGGTGCAGGCAGAACTGCGCTGGGCATAGGGAGTGCCCCTGTTATGTATGTACAATGTTGCTTTAAGAAATGTATGAATGTAACCTGACCATAATTACAATGTAGCTCAGCTGTTAAGGAACGCGAGTAAGCTGCCCATAGAGGGCAGCTGCGAGCGTACAACTCACATGGTTCACATTCCCCAAATCACCGGCAGCCGCGGGAACTTTCCCGCCCTATCACTACCTGCAGAAGATGGGCGTGACTTGGAACGACGCCACGCCGGTAGCAGCCAATGAGCTACCGTGCAACAAGATTCAAATGTATTGTACTGCTGTATATAATGTGATGTACCTCCGCCATTACCACATGTTCATCCTGATCATCACCCAATAAACCTGCGTTTAGCCCTCACTGCGGCTCCTTCTTTGTCTTCCGTGCAAGACACTAAAGCCCCCTAATCCAGGTCCTCTTCAGAGTTGAAGGAGGGCTGGATCACAACACTGTCATGCACTGCCAGTTCACTTCTGATTTATGACAACCCTTAAAGGAGTTTGTGAGATATATGTATCTCAAGAAGTATGCTGTACCTCAAGGAACTTCCAAGCAGGGATTTGAACCTAAGTAAAATACCTGTTTACTAAATTTTATACTATACTTTCCCACCCAATCTGGTGTTCTGACAAAATGAGCACCTGTCTCTGTCCCAGCTCCTGCCAACCTAGCAGTTGGAAAGAAAGAAATTGCAAGTAGATAAATAGAGGCCACTTTGGTTGGAAAAGATCTTTGGGAACATGAAAGGAGCCTCATTCGGGTGTGGAGTTCCTCCAATAAAAATCCATTCAACCCAGAAAGCATCTTTGTGTGCTTCTGACACAATTTTAAAAAATCCAATTTCCCCCCTTATATTCTAATTAAGGGGTTACTAACCTTTTCATGCCATGGGCCGGACCACACCCCCAGACAGCTGAGTGGGCCGAACACATGGTTCCTCCCACCATAAACAGTGCTGTAAAATGCATCCACGGCTGTCATGAATGCATTTACGACAGCCATGGGTGCATTTATTGCAGTGTTTATGGCAGGCAGGGTGCATTTATGCATGTGCGGGTGTGTTTTATGGTTGTCATAAACACATCCACTTCTGGTAGCTGCGAGGGTAGTGGCAGGCCTCATGAAATGGTGCCATGGGCCGGCCCACAGGCTGTAGGTTGGCCACTCCTGATCTAATTCCTGATTTTATTCCTTCACTCCAGCAGCCTTCCTCAGACATCTCATTTCCGTGATGACCATCTTTTGCTCATGTTTTGTATTAAGTGTCCATGTTTGGGACTGGTAACATAAGGTGGGAATGAAATATGCTTTGTATGAGGATTTTTTTGTTTGTTTGTTTGTTTTTGTGCTGGCCAGTATATATACACATACACACACACACACACACACACAATATTAATGTATTGTTGTACTATAATTTACTTGCCTTCTTTTGTTGTTAGGTGCTATCAAGTCTGAACCAACATATAGCAATCCAGATAGGACTTTCAAGGTGAGTTATTTAAGAAGTGTTTCTCCATTTCCAATGGTTTTCATGGCTGAGCAGGGATTTGAACCCAGGCTTTCTTATCATACCTGTCAAGTACCCTAGATTGGCCGGGAAATCCTGTAATCTAGTGCTCCTTCCCCCACCTTCCTGCCATCATCCCGTAATTTGACCAGCCAGGAAAGGGGTTACTGTGCATGTGCGCAGGGGTTACTGGGTTACTGTGCATATGCAGTAACCCAGTTAGCCCTGTGTACATGTGCAGTAACCCCTTTTCTGGCTGAAAGGGTTACTGTGCATGTGCACAGGGGTTACTGCGTATGCATGCCGCTGGCTCTGATGGCCGCGCATGCGCAATAACCCCTTTCTTGCCCGGCGCCTGTAAACTTACTGTGCATGTGTGCCCGGCTCCCAGATTTTGAAAACCACGGCTTGACAGGTATGTTTCTTATTCCATCATTCTATCCACTACACCACACTGGGTATCCTAGCTTGCCTTCTAACAAAGCACAAGTACTATACATTTTTTATCTCCAAGTGTGTATTGGGGGGGGGGGGGTGGAATTGTGGGGGAAATATGAATCCTCACTTTTAAAGTCCACAACATACCTGTGTAATGTGTATAACTAAGACTCAAATTTCCACTCCTGTCAATACTAACACTAGATAAAATGAAAAAATTAATTCTCATTTCCCATATCAACAAATCAATAGGGGAGAAATTGCATTCAGTCTCCCTAATCCTTTAATTACAGTGTCTTTCCTGTAAGAGCCAGCACAAAAAGCTCACTTTGAACAAACCCACTCTTCTTTATCTACTATATCTTCCCCATATGTGGGGTATGTGGACAATCCAAATCAATATTTGATGACCAGGCAAGCTTGGGTTAACGCTATTTAAATCCCATATTTAAATTTCAAGTGGGAAACAATAATTTGTACCAGAGCCCACTTGTGGTAAATCCAGTTAGTTTTTCTTTTAAACTGCTGTTTGTTTGGGGGGTTTTTTTGGTTTTTTTAAAAAAAGTATACTGGGCTAATAGGGAATACTTCACAGCTGCAGGTGAAGGGCAACTTTTCAAAAATACTGATCTGACAGAATTTTCAAGTTTGATGTTGGCTTAGATGTATCATATCACTCAACGTTTTAGAATAAAAATATCTGCAAAATCTTACAGACTTTATGCTCTTTTGCAAAATTCTCATATTCACTCTATCTGTTTTCTCAGAGTGGTTAGTTTTTTTCTCCCTGTAGCAACAGTCCCCCCCCCCCCCACCAAGTTTCTATTTTGTTAGGGAGGCTATTACTATAATAGTAATTCTGCACTTAGGGAGAAAGGGCAGCACTAGTAGGTGAGTGGGTGATCACATTGGTGTATAGTCAGGGGGATGGCAGAATGCCACATTGGGTTCTTCCCCTGCTGCAATCAATTGAAGGTGGTCTTTGGAAGAACCTTAAGGGTGACTTCAATAGCTGCTTAAAAGAGGAAATTTCAATAGGTGTGGTTTGCATTTGAAAGCTGGAGTATTAAAGGTAAAGGAACCCTGTCTTATTTTCCATCTGTCCTCCTACACCTGTTGTGTGTTCCCATGAGGAAAATGCTACCTAATTTGTAATGGTCAAGGAAGGAAGGAACTGAATCCCTGGTAGCTGTTTTAGCATTTCTTCCTTTCCACTCTTCCTCCCTAAAAGGTCCCGTTAGTTAAATGCTGCTGCAGGCACTGCTGCATTTACCCAGTCCTAATCCTCAAAGGAATCAGTAGTCTTTGAAATTCTGAATTTGTCTTGTTTGCAAAGTCTTCTGGTTCCCCCCCCCCCTCAGCACAGGGATTCTCAACCTGCAGACCATGGGCCAGATGTGGCCTGCAACACCATTTCATGTGCCCCCCATTGCCTCCATCCCATCAGGAAGTGCCATGTGGTGGAGGAAGGACAAAATGGTCATCTGGCCCCCAAAGTGTCTGAGGGACTGTGGCCCGGCCTCTGGCTTAAAAAGGTTGAGAACTCTTGCCTCAGCATCACTAGGAAAGATCACCATCTGGGACATTGAAAGCACCATGGCCAACTGGTCTGGATAGCTGGTCTGGACAGCTCTGAGCTAGGTGAACCAGAGAATATGACTCACCATAAAGCAACTTCCCATGTTTTAATCAGTGGGACTTCAGATGAAACATGCAGAAACAATTTGCATCTTCAGATCAGTACTTCATTGACTTAGGTGCAGTGGTCCTCTCAACTGGGTCTTGCCAGCTCCTGCCCTCTTAGTTCTCCCTCTGGCTAGACCTTTGGCTCACAGAGTATAGACAGATACATGGGGACAGGAGTTGGGGTCATGCCTGCTGACTCCATCCCTCTCTGCGCTTTGCTTGTGTGGAGTAGGGATGTTCATTTAAGGCAGACAACACATACCTGCATGAACACATAGGCAAGGGGACGGCATCATATGGTTTTCATTTTAAAGTGTTATTCCTGCAAAAGAATAATTACTTCATTTAAAATAACACAAAGCATTACCATACCATCATTAGCTTAATTTTGACTGATATTTGAAGTAAAGCATAGCCAGATTTGTTAGTACTTAAATGGAGTACCACCAGAGGACACTAAGGATCTTCACTAGGAAAGCATGCAAAACTCTTACCTAACAGTACTAGACTAGACTGAATAATGGTCTGAGTGCCAGATTCCTAATGTATGATTTTAATAATACTTAACTAAATTTACTGCACTTCCCAGCATCACATTTGGACTCAATATTTCAGCTTTCACTGGAGTTCAAATCAGAAGTCCAGTTCTCTGCTTTACCACCACCCCTCAAAAAAAAAGAGAGAGAGAGAGAGTGCGCACACACACACACACAAAATTTACCTGTATGTTAAGGAGATGGTGTACAAACATATATATTCAAGGGATATTTTTTTCAAAAATACATAAGGGAATTACATCTACATAGGATTTAGGAATTTTGCTTATTCCTCTTAGATAGCAAAATAAGAGATTGAAATACATCAGCAACACAGAAAATGGGGAGATATTAGCGCAGTCTCCTCCTCTACCCATCTCTCCCTGGTTTCTTTTTCACACAAACTAGCACTTTGCATGATAGAAGTACTCTAGAAGCATTTAAAGTAGAAAAAGTATGTTTACTTATAACAACAATTTGTTACTGTCAGACGGAAAAAAAGGAAAAAGTGGAATCTCCAGCATGTGGAGAGAACCTCTATGGTTGTTGATTAAAGAAAGAACAGAGGAAGAAGGAAGGGCTATTAAAAAAAACAATGGAAGCAAGAAAATAAACAGGAAGAGGGGCGGGGCTTGCCTTAAATGCCAGATAAGGGGAAAGAATATTATCAATATTACCGCTGATACCCGCAATAATAGCATGCAAGATTGCTATTATCCCAGTGCAAAAATGCATACTAATTCCCATGCAGATGTGAAATAAGATATTCACAGATTGAAAAAGGAACAGACTGGACCAAATCCATGGTTCAAAAACATGTGAACGCCACAGAAAGTGAAACAGACAGATAAACCTCATTTATTTTTGTGAGACCACAGCTGGACCTACATAGTGAAAAAAGAAAATTATAGTAATATACATATAAGTAACATACATAAAGAACTTGTGTCTTTTAGCAATGCACACATAGGTCATGTTCCAGCAGGATTTTGAATGCTTGGCTGTCATGCTGTAGTATGTTCATTCCTGAGCATAATGACCTTTTGTGTAGAGGAAATGTAGATGCCAAAGGAACTTTACTGAGATACAATCCATCTCTTTCTCAGAAATGTAGAGTCTGCAGCATATGTTCACTTAAAAATCTTAAAAGAAACCAAACAGCTGGGGGAGAATGGTTAAAGGATAAAAATCTCTTTTGAGGATAGTGGTCATCACTGCTTGGATTAGGCAATGTCTTCCACATGCAGAAAGATAATGAGAATGGTCTCTGATTTTCTAATTCTTCTCAACAGCAGTCCATTCTCCTGCAGCTTCAAGTGGCATTCTTAAATGTCGCTATCCCTGAGGAGAGGCTTTTTAGCAGTCCAGGAAGTTTCCAAACCAGGAAGGAAATAGGCATGCTCTGTTTTATGAGCAGAAGTCTATGTGTGGGTGGTATGATCCACCCTGATGTGGCCCAATAGCAATGGAAGCTCAGGGAATTTCGGCTCAACAAGGTCACACATTGTTCTACATGCCGGGATCCAAGGGTATGCATCAGTATTGATACCATTCAAACTAGGATTTTCTTTCCACAGGTCTGTGTAGTGCCTCCAGAAAGTCTGCTTCTTTGTCAGACAGGGGAAATGAAGAAGAATGGCCACCAATTCTATCAGAAGCAGTGAGATCTAATGAAAATATACTTCTATATTTTTTGTTCAAGATTCCCTTGTTGATGTCACAGAAGTGCCAATGGTCATTTCATTGCATCGGTCTCTGACTGCACTACAAAATGTTTAGAACCCCAGAGAAACATGTACAAAACATTAACTTTTAATTTCCATTACTCTTGCAATTAATGGACGTATTGGTGTGACTGCCAACACAAGATGAATATTAAGGAGAAATTCAATACCACGAAACAATAATCAAAATGTTAATAGCTATGGAATCTAATTTATTTAATAGAAGTAGCATTTATAGAAAGGGATAACACTGTCATTGTATAGCAAACTGTAATAGGATAATTAGTTGTCATATCAGTAACTGAAAATTACACTTCTGGCAGGACTTAACAATCAAACAGAAAATTAGTGAGAGGAGTAGGAAGTATTTGAACAATTTGAAAATACCTGAGATGGGGCTCTTCTCTGAGGCAGTGATAATGTGCAGCACAGTGCAAAAGTCCTAACCGCCACCAGCTGGTTTGGGGAAAACCCAATGAGTAATTTGGGGGCCATAACTCAGACATCCTAATTCCAAACATCACCAAACTTGGAGAGGGTAGAGAGGAGCATCAGCAGAAGCTCCTCTCAAATTCTAGTGTGCCTAGGTGGTTCAGGGGCTATGTACTGTACAGTACTGCACATTCTCCAATTTGTTGTAGACTTTACCTGTTGAATTTTGGCAACTAGGTAAGTAAGCAACTGCTGTCATAGAAAATGGACTCCCAAAGAGAAAGTGAATTTTATGCTTGTGTACAAGGGCCACAGTGGCTCAGTGGTTAAGACCCTGTGCTTGACAACCGGAAGGTCAGCAGAATCAGCAGTTCAAGACCCAAAAGTGCTGTATGACAGAGTGAGTTTGCATTCCCTCCCAGTTCCTACCAACCTAGCAGTTCTAAAGCAAGAAATTGCAAATAGGTACTACTTTGGTAGGAAAGGAAACCGAATTCTGTGCACTTCAGTGTCTAGTCATGTCTGCCACATGACCATGGAAACAACTGCAGATGCAGACTTCTTTTTGTTCTGCTATGTCCAACTCTGAATATTGGTGATCCTCAAGGTGATCAGCCATGAAGACTGTCCTGAGAATATAATGCAGTGGCCTTTTGTTGTTATTTATTTATTTATTTATTTATTTATTTATTTATTTATTTATTTATTTATTTATTTATTTATTTATTAGTCATATTTATATATGCCGCCCACTCAGGCTGAACCCGACTCAGGGCGGCATTACAACAAGTTTTAAAAACACATAAAAACACTTTAAAAGACCCATATCCCACCCACTTTAAAAGACCCATATCCCACCCACCCATCCCACCCACTATAAAAAGAAGAAGAGAGAGTTCTTAATGGTTTACATAAGCCAGCAGGCAGGGACCGTGTTCCCATTCGGGGGCCCCCACACCTGCCCTGCAGGTGTTCAACATCCTGTTTCACCCTCCTTTGTTCATTTAATTTATAGCCTATTAATGAGATTGGAGAAACAAGGAGTAAATTAGTAAAATAATAAGACATATAAGACTCAGAGCTTGGAAAGTTACTTTTCAAAAGTAACGACATCTTTATCACAGTAAACCAAGGTACAGTGGTAACTCATGTCTCCAAAAGAATATCACTTACGCCTGGCAAGGAAACCGATTATAGCATTGTTCAGCACCAAAATACCTCGGTGTGATACTTGACAGGATACTCTCTTTTAAGCAGCACTGGCTGAATATCGAAGTAAAAGGAAGTACAGTACAAGAAACGTCATCAGAAAACTCACAAACTATAAATGGGGAACTCAACCATCCACACTGCATACATCAGCTTTGGCCCAGTATGGAGCACATCCACACACAAAACAAGTTGAAATCGCTTTTAATGAAGCCATCCATATAGTGACAGGATGCCTCAAACCTACACCAGTCGTACTTGTCAACCATCCCAATTTGGCCGGGATTACCCCGTAATTTGACGTCGATTGACGTCATAACCCGCCCCGTGCTGCCAAAACCCCGTAATTTGGCAGGGGGGGGAACGCTTTCCATGCATGCGTGGAAGTGCTACGCCGCTTGCGTAGGGGCTGTGCAAGTGGCATAGCACTTCCACGCAAGCGTGGAAAGCGACCTGCGCACAAGCGATCTGCGCAGGTCCTGTTTTTCCGGATCCGCGGGTTGACAGGTATGACACCAGTTGAGAAAATATACCCTCTTGTTGGGTTGCTCCACCTAAGATAAGGAGAGAAGTAGCAGCAGACGCTAGAGAATGAAGCAAGAGAATGAAGCAAGAGAATGACCCTCAACATCTTCTGATGTGAGCCTCAATTCTGCCAACTCAGATCCAGGAAGAGCTTTATGGCAAGAACAAACATTCTGGAGGGTACACAAGCAAAACCAAATTAGACAGTGGAGGAAGGAGATCACTGAACAAGGAATAACATTAAAGGAGGATATAGCTGAGGAGCTCGACATCCCCTATGTCACTTGAGGACCCTGAATAAACTGAAGGTCAGAGTACCTAAATGTAAGACCAACATGCTCAAGTGGGGGCTGCTGGCAAGTAGCAACATGCTATGTGAATGTGGAGAGAAACAGAATCTGGCCCATTTGCTGATCTGCTGATTACTGTCGGTAATCAGGGGAGGTGGGAGCGCAGCTGACCGGCGTTACGCAGCGGGATTTTGAAAAGCTGCTACTACCAGAGTAGCCAATGCCGGTGTATTTCCTGGCCTCAGTTGCTTTGGGGCCAGATCGTCCCCTTCTTTGACTCCATCAGGGACTTGTGAGCCATGGGGCTATGTTTTGGGGGGACGTTAGTAGCCGAGGGATTGTGTAACTGTTTTGTTATGTTAGAACTTAAATGTTTATTGCATATTTTATTGTTTAATTTGCTGTATTGTAACATTGTATCATTTGTAATTTTGTATACTGTATTTGATTTACCTGTTGTAAGCCTCCCTGAGTCGGCCTTGGTCGAGTAGGGCAGGGTATAAATTGAATAAATGAAATGAAATGAAAAATCAGCAGATCAGCAAATAATCACACTTTAGAAAGATGAAAACAACCAGTTACCTTAACTATATGAAATTGCTATTATGGGTACTGTTCTATTATGCTCACCAGTGACTTACTTCTGTACTGTGTTCTTGTTTGCAGAAAGTACACCTCCCAAAAAAAGAATAAATGTTTACATAGAATAGGTATCTATTGACTTTAGAAGCAAATATTTCGTACTGACATTAATGCTTACAAGCTTGTTACTGCATTTTTCTACTGTTTTGCAAGATAGGTAGTTTGAATGCATACATTCTTAAAAGTGTGTATAAACACAACACACAAAATTAAATGATTATTTAAAAAACAAAATTGTCTTAAAATGCCTGATGCTGAGGAAAAGTAGCTCCATTATGGTTGATTCCTCCACAATCAGATTTATGGATAATTTCTTTTCCACTTTTCCTGATGGAAGATGGGGTAATTTCCCTCACATAACCATGTAATTCCACTGTTGATGTGAACAGCTGAAAAGCATACTGATTTTCCCTTTGCTGTATTTATAATGAACTGTTTTAATATTGTGAAACACTTTCTATTAAATCCAAAGTTCACAGGGTATAATTTCAAGTAATGCTACTGGATTTAATAAGGTGGGGATTATTATGAAGATGAAAATTATGAAATAAATAATATTACTCAAAGTCTTATTAGCTCATTCTTTTTTTATATAAGAAAGACAGCCAGGTTTACCATTGGATAGATACTCAGATGTCCATATACATTTCCAGCTCTTTGCTCATCTAGTTATTATTATGCAACATTTATTTAAAAACTGAAATAATTACTATATCTATTACAGTTTTACCTTGCAAGATGCTGTGTAACCACTGCTCTTTCATCTTCATATCTACCATATGCCAAATTCATGAACTTTCCCCCCTGTTCATTAATTTTAATAACATCAATATATATAATATTAATATCTGCTCTTTGTAAATTGGCAACAAAGGGTGCCATTTTGTGTGATTTCAAGGTGTGAATAAAAGTTTGGGACTTCCTGTTATAGGTCCATCTTCTAAAACAGTTGGAGGGACACCAATTTTGCATTGCTGGTCTACTATTTGCTCATTACATCTTTGCTCTTGCTGGCTAATAACATCTGCCAGGTCTAGCTGTGTTGTGTAAATCTCAGTTGTAGTTAATGTTATCTTAAAAGGATGGATAATACCATTTTTTTAAAAAAATCACAACTTGGAAATAATTTGTTAAAAACGAACTTGTTGCCCCAATTTGTAAACCAACAAACAATTGAACAATTATCGTAAAAGGCACTAAGCTATGAATAGGTCAAGCATATTGTTTCACATTATTTTGATTTGTTACTTGGATGGGCTAATTTGGGGGACTGACTATTTTAAACCATTTTATAGTAAAGGGAGCCTCCCCCGACCCAGTAGGCTCTGAAGGACGCCGCTGCTGTGAGCTGCCGTGCCCTCTTGGCCCTTTTAGCAGCCTGGAGAATGACAAGGGCAGGTGACTTTGCAGGCGCACCCACCCAAATAAAGCCTCAGACACCGGTATTGGATTAAAGGCATTGGGCCACTTTTATTGAATAATGCCCTAGTCCGAATTATCACTTTCAATTGGTGTATCATCCAATTGTAATTCTTTAAGGCAAGCAGGCCGCAATAGCACTGGTAAAGTTCCACCCAAAATGCCAATGGAAATTAGCTACATGTATCAATTTGTATCAATTTGTTTGTTGACACAAACAAATTGTTGACCGAAGTCAATATCTATCTACTGACCCCCCACCCTATGACGTGTATCCGTTCAAATATCAAGGTGATGCAGGCTGTGAAGCTCCTGACATCACCCCTTTCATGGTTCACCCTTGACCGGCCAATCCTGTTTCCCCTGTACCTATCTACATGTTGGCCAGTCAATTGCGAACCTGCCGGATATCTATGGGTCATAACTCTTTACCTTACCAGTGCTACCCGCCAAAAGTGACCAAAGTCAACTTACCCCGTATCTCAAACACTAGCGACAGTGTGGGATGGGCGAAAAAGCCAAGAACCAAAGTGCCAATTGCAGGTTCAAGCAAAAATTCCCACCCGGCCCTAAAGTGACCAGAAAATCACACTGTCCACTAGGGAGGGGGTGGAGGGAAAAACTTCTCCGCTCCGTCGCTTCTTGAAAATGGCAGTGAAGCTGCCTCGTGGCCACCCATTTTATAGAGGGGTGGCCACGGCCCCTAACTAGATCCGGATGTCTGTGTCCGGGTTGGGGGGGGGCCGCAAAGAGCGTGGTGGCCATTTTGGCGCCGCGCTTGCATTGCAGGCGCACCCACCCAAATAAAAACTCAGACACCGGTATTGGATTAAAGGCATTGGGCCACTTTTATTGAATAATGCCCTAGTCTGAATTATCACTTTCAATTGCTGTATCATTCAATTGTAATTCTTTAAGGCAAGCAGGCCGCAGTAGCACTGGTAAGGTTCCATCCAAAATGCCAATGGAAATTGGCTACATGTATTAATTTGTATCAATTTGTTTGTTGACACAACAAATTGTTGACTGAAGTCAATATCTATCTACTGACCCCACCCTATGACGTGTATCCATTCAAATATCAAGGTGATGCAGGCTGTGAAGCTCCTGACATCACCCCTTTCATGGTTCGCCCTTGACCGGCCAATCCTGTTTCCCCTGTACCTATCTACGTGTTGGCCAGTCAATTGCGAACCTGCCGGATACCTATGGGTCATAACTCTTTACCTTACCAGTGCTACCCGCCACATGGGGAGGCGTCCATGATGACTCACCGCCCCCCCCAGACCATCAGCTCGGTCACCAGGCCGGCTTGCATGTCCTCCAGAAAGAGGTTCATACCTCTAGCCGACAGGTGGACCCCATCTCCTGCATACAGGTCAAAATCCTGCAACCCTATCCCCAGGTGTCGAATGGCTGTCCCCAAGCCATTCTCAACAAGGAACCGGGCAACAGCCCTGTTCACTGACCGCCGGGCACGGTCCAAACCACGGAGATCCATGCCTCCTCTATAACATTGTCTCGGCACGATGTCAGACCATAGCAACCGTGTGTACGGCCATAAATGATGTAAAAACGCCAGGTCACTGCACACCGACATTTTTAAGGAAAGGCCAGTGATCTGTGCTAGATTATTGCCGCCGAGGTGCAGAATCAGAACATCAGGCGGTCCAGCATCCCTGATGGACATCAGGAATGGCAACAGTTCCTGCCACCTCATGCCGCACATACCATACCCCGCATATGTGCGGATGCACGGAGCCCAAGATGGGGTCCCCACTCCATTGATGCAGCATACTGTGCCGCCCAGTGCACATAACTGTGGCCCACCAGCCACACTGCCACCAGTGTGTGTAGATACACAGGGTCTGTAAAAGAAGGAGAAGGAATTAAGGCCATAACTGGTACTCATACAGTGAGGGAACGTACATATAAGGAAAAACGTGTGGACCCCCACCTGCCCATCTGACATATATCAGCCTCAGAGTACCCAAACGCAGCCGCAGTTGAAGCGGCGCCTATCCTGAATGAATGGGTGCCATAACGAGTCCCAGGGAGGCTGACACTGTGAAGTGCCATACCGGTCACCTTCCAAAACTGAAATTTGGTAAGGGGAGACCCATCCTGGTGGCAGAACAATGGGCCAGGGCGCGTACCGCGCACTGCCAAAAATGCATGTAGGGCACCAACCGGACAGATGTCAGCAAATGTACATCGTAGCAGTCTAACACCACTGCCTACTCCATGCTGATTGGCCTTTGAGGAACGAATCCTCAACTGAGCCCACTCCTGGTTGATAGAGACATCGTCGAGTTCCAGTGCCCTACGAGACATGTCCCCCTTTGACAATGGGACCAGCTTGCTGATTCAGAGAGCTCCAAAGAAAGCTACGGTGGTAGCTGCGTGAAAAAGAGTCTCCTCATACTTATCGTAACACAGTCTATGCCAACCTCGTGCAAGGTGGGTCAGAACACCTGGTGAAACAGGGTGACGTGTGTCCGGGTGGCGGCCACGCTCACGTGTCCACCCTTCTAATACGTGGTGTATGCGGAAGTCATTCACGCAGTCAGTAAAGCCCTGTGCCTTGGCCATAAATGCCAAGGCAGAAAGCCTGGTGGTGATAGTGCATGGGGCCAACCCCTGATCATGAAGGTGCACCCTATACTGTAAAATCTGGTCGACCGGTATTGGCCACATTTCGTGCAACTGCCTTTGCCTGCAAAAGGTCCTAAATTGGAGGAGTGCATGTATATACGCCTTACGCGTGCAAGGTGCCAAAGACATGCCGATCGCCCGGTTCACCTCTCCTCGTCAAATGTCCAAATCTTGGAGTGGAGAGGGAAGTTCCTCTGTGTCTGGAGCCAAGGCACGGAACCAGGAGATCTGCAGGCGGGATAAAGAGTCAGCAATATCGTCATTAATGCCTGGCACATGTCTGGCCCTGAAGAGCACATTAAGGCGCAAGGACCTAAGAACAAATTGGCGAACTAAGGCCATGACTCTGGGGGATTTAGACGTTTGGGCATTGACAATGTGCACCACCGCAGCATTGTCACACCAAAAGTGAACTACTGAATTAGCCCACCTGTCTCCCCAGAGCATGAGGGCCCCCAAAATTGGAAAAAACTCCAGGAACGTAAGATCGCGTAAGCGATCCGTGCCCTGCCATGTCTGAGGCCATTGACCATAGGCCCACTGTCCCTCAAAATAGATCCCATAACCTAGGGAGCTGGAGGCATCCGACTGTACTTGGAAATGAGGGCTGACCATAAGCTCAGATCTCCAAAAGGAGACACCATTAAAGTCCTGTAGGAATGTGAGCCAAACCGCAAGGTCTGCTCGTAAACCCCTAGTCAGCCGTACCCTGTGGTGTCGTTTAGAAAGGCCCACCATAGCATCACACAGATGCCTGGCAAAGGCTCTCCCTGGTGTCACTACCCTACAGGCGAAGTTGAGGTGGCCGTGAAGCACCTGCAACTCCTGGAGAGACACCTTACGCTTGGCAAGCATTGCCAAAATCGCATCAGAGATCTGAGTCACCTTTTCCATAGGCAACCTGGATGTCTGAGCGACTGTGTCGATTTCAATACCTAAAAAGGTAAGGGTGGTGGCTGGGTCCTCTGTCTTTTCAGGTGCTAGGGGGACGCCCAGTTCCAGCATAAGTGCCTGAAATTGTGGTGAGCAGGCGTGCACATGTGCCGGTGTCATGTCGACCCCCGAACAAAAAATCATCAAGGTAGTGGGCTACAGACCGGGATCCCGACCTACAGACAAAAACCCAGTGGAGGAAGGTGCTAAATCGCTCGAAGGCAGAACAGGAAATTGAACAGCCAAAAGGCATGGCCTTGTCCACATAAAACTTGCCCCGAAAACAAAAACCTAACAGCTCGAAGTCATCCGGGTGCACTGGCAACAATCGGAATGCCGATTTGATATCACACTTTGCCAATAGTGCCCCGGGACCACATGAGCGTACCATCTGTAAGGCCTGGTCAAAGGACGTATACCTGACAGAGCAAAGGTCGTCCGGTATAGCGTCATTGACCGATGAACCTGCAGGGTAAGAAAGGTGGTGAATTAGATGGAATTCACCCGGGGACTTCTTAGGGACTAAACCTAGAGGGGATACCTCCAAGTTAGAATATGGGGGGTCGTCAAATGGCCCCGCCACCCTCTGTGCCTTAACCTACATATACACAGAGAGAGAGAGAGAGAGAGAGAATGCCATGGCCTTTCATCTACCAAATGACTAGGGAAGAGATATTTGTGTGTTACTAAAACAGGTACAGAACAATTAAAGAAGCCCTCTGTAATGTCCTGCTTGTTTAGGATGCCCCTTTGGTGTTCTGGTCGTTAAAATGCTGAAACCATAACTAAAATTCAGGATGTCAGTTGCTGTAGCAGAAAAAAGGAAATACCAATGGAGATGCAGATTGAAAGCTGAAGTTCCAGTGAAAGATACACTCACTCCTGGAAACTCCAGCTGCTGAACCTTGATGAGGATCAATCTGACAAGACTTTCTTTATTACTCAACCAAGCAACTAGCAGAAGCATACAAATATGTACCAGTATCTGAAGAACCCTGTGCAGAAATTGCCTCAAAACACTGAAATCAGCTTGGGGCAGGTCAGTCCCAATTTGTATGGCTAGCACTCGGAAACGAATTAGACTGGATGTTGTACCACTCATACCACTCATTAATATTATTATTATCTGTCTGGTTTTGAATTTGTTTTGAATTTGTTTTAAACTTAATGGTTTTTAATACTACCGCTTCATGCTGCTTTGAATGATTTTACCTGCTGTCATGTTTTTGTGGTGGAAACAATTTACGACTGAATTGTTTAGAAGAGTGGCTGACTGATCTGAGTAATGAGTGACACATTGCTTCCTTTTTGATAAGGAATAGATCTAGGCAGTGATGCACTGAAAAAAATTACTACCCACTCGATGGGCGTGGCTATCTGTGGGCATGGCTATCTGTGGGTGTGGCTATCTGTGGGCATGACTATCTGTGGGCGTAGCCTCAAAACCTCCCATGAAAAAAGTGGGAAAAGAAAGAAAAGAAACCTACCTTGGCTTGCTCTCTTGGCTTTCACCGGTGCCGCTACTGGGAGGTGAGCAGTGCAGGTTGGTGGGCTGGTGCTGGCCTCCCCCTCCCAGCACTGCCAAGCAGACTTTTGGTCCTGGGGCTAGGCGCATGGGAAGCGTTGCCGGCGGTGCTGCTGGGAAGTGAGTGGGGCGGGTTGGTGGGCTGGTGCCAGCCTCCCCCTCCCAGCGCCGCCAGAAATGCATCCTATTTGCCTCACCCAGGGCTGAAGGCGCAAAGGAAGTGCGGAGATGAAAGCATGCCTGGGCAAGGCGAATGAGATGCGTTTCTGGTGGCGCTGGGAGGGAGAGGCCGAGATATGGGCATGGCCTGGAATTTCCACTACTGGTTTACAAGAACCATTCAGAACCAACTACCGTACAACACTGGATCTAGGCTACCAGATCCCTTTCTTTGCTTCCCCCCCTCTCAATGATGGCATTATCAGCAAGACCAGCCATTAATTCATTATACTGTAACTTTCTTTCTAACAAGAAATAAAGAGATTTGTGGTGCCTTAAATACAAGCACCGTGATTACAATCCACTTTATCAGTTATGTAAAGTGCTATCCAGAATTTTGGGATGGTACACATGATTCGGAGTGGAATTTTAGACGATCAGTAACTGGTGATTCTGACATGCAACTATGCATACTGTGTGGCCACATGCACATCTAGAATGCAATAACATGCTTTGGTGGGTCATCTGGCAGTCAACAAACTGAAACATCTGGATGCTTGGGAAAGTGTTTTTTTTTTAAGATGCCAAAAGATTTGGAGAAAGTATATTTGCTTCTCCAAAAGCTAACATAAATTAGACCAGGGATCTTCTATTTGCTATACGAAAGAAGGCATTAAAACAAGGCCATTCTTCTTTCCCGGAAAGTTGCAATGATTGATCCTAACTGAATCTAAATGACTTCAGGCTCTATAAAGGTCATGCCCAGATAAAACAGTACCTACCTATCCTACACAGACAAAGCTAGAGCTTCTGAAAGCTACAAATCTGTGAGAGTAGAGGTTAATTCTATAATGCCTGATCTCAGCATAAAAATCCATGAAGCCTTTCCTAACTCCACTCGTCCATGTATCAAACACATCCGCAAAATTGATAAAAGTACTGTTCTGAAATAAGTGCAATTTCCTGCTAGCTTCCACCCTGCCTTTTAAATGAGCTGTTTCAGGGTTTTCCCACTGAAAAGAATGGGGGAAGTTGGCTGCTTAGATTCTGTGAACTAGATCAAGTCATTTGTATATTTCAGAGAATGCTAGAATTCATAGATGAAGGAATGAATTTGGTTATTTCCCCAAGTTCCTTGTTTTGAGCAATATGTGACTTTCACTTTTTATCTTCCATGGTTAACCATTCAACAAAGTGAAAGATGCTCCAAATGGTATCAATGGTTGACTAAATAATAGATTTAACTCATAAGTGAGCAAGTGGTAAATGTCTGTTTCTGTCAGCTCCTTAAAACCATTTCCCTAGACATGAACAAAGAAAGGGCCCCTCCTTTCTCAATTTACATAACATGAATAAAATCATTTTTTTACATTCTTTCAATCTTTTGTTAAAAATGTGCTTTCTAACCTCATTTAGATCTCATCTTTCTTCCTGCTATAAAGCTATCGTAAAGCTAGTGTATCGTAAAAGTTAAGGATGAAGTTTAAAAGAGTAGTTTTAGTTGTAAGAAGTGTACAATCTAGTCAAAGCTAACCATGTTTGAATCTCATTGTCTTCAAAGGGAGAAAGTAAATGTTAGTTTTCCTGTTTAAATCAGTAGAACTTTATACTGCCACACAAATCAGGAGTAAGTTCCGTTGATTTCAGTGGAGCACACTCCCCATGTAAGTAGACAGAGGATCACAGTGTAAGGTGATTCATTCTGGCTGAATCATTCCCTCAGTATTGAGGTACCAGCCTAATTTAGTGTTAATTTATTAATCATAATTAATAAATATTGGGAATATAGAGATTAAATTCAAGGCACGTCAGTTTATCACAAAGATATAGGAAAACGATTATTCATATCATCTGTGGATGGTTCATTAGCAGTCCCAAGATTTGGCCTCCAATTGCTTTTAGTTTATCTCAGTTTACAATAACCGTCATCAAGAACTGCAAAATAAGCTTCATTTTGGATGAATGCTCTAAAAGAGTATTGTGCTACTTTGCATTTCCATTCCCTCCCATGGGAGTCCTCCAATTCCAGGTTGGAAACAAAATCAGAATCCAATTATTTCTATTAATGGCTAAAATGCTTATTTCATTGCTATAATTATTTTGAACAGTTCCTCAAAGATCAAGCACTGAACACTCATCCATTGCAAGCATAATTAGGGGTGGGCCTTTTGTGTCTCAACGAAGGATCCAAAACATGAAAGAGACTCTACTTGCTGTTTTTGTGCTCTTTCAGCAGTTGCTGAAAGGGAACCTCTCTGACATAATTGATAAGTATATTTAGAAAAGAGAGGTACACAAAAAAAGTGTTTCCTTTCATGTGACCTTTGGGGTTTTTTTTACCTTTCGTCTCTCAAATCACTCAGGACTTGTTCATCCAATGATGTAGAGAGAGCTGTGAGCAACCAATCAGAATGTCAGGGGAAACATAGAATTTTGAATCTGCATATGATCCAGGAAGTCCATGGTGGCTTAGTGGTTAAGATGCTGGGCTTGACGACTGGAAGGTCAGCAGGTTAGCAGTTTGAGACCAGAGTGACCGAGTGGGTACCTGTCATCTGTCCCAGCTCCTGCCAACCCAGCAGTTTGAAAACAAGATATTGCAAGTAGATAAATAGGCACTGCTTCGGTGAGAAAAGTAACAGTGTGCTTCAGTATCTAGTCATGCTTGCCACATGACTGTGGAAATGTCTGCAGATGCAAACAGCATTGGCTCTTTGACTATAAATAGAGATCAGCACTGCCCCCTAGAGTTGGACTCAACTGGCTTTCAAGCAAGGGAGACCTTTACCTTTTATACCTTTATATGGCCCACCCAGGAAACATAGCTTTGGGGATTTTACCCCACTCATTTTGTCCTTCACTATCTTGGATTTTTTTCCCCCACTGCTTGGCCTGCCTGCTGAAGCCTACTGAATTCATGGAAGATAAGTCATCAAGTAGTGGTTTTATTTGGCTAATCTACCATGTATTAATTCTGTTAAAGATGTATATTTTGGTGGAGTTTAGGGAGAATGTTTTGTTTGCTTGGAGTAGTTTTAAAGAGGTCTTTAGGGCTTTTGAAGTGCCAGAAAATGGACACAGGGAAACCTGAATGAAAGGGAGAGAGAGACTTTCCATTTTGTGTATGCAATGTTACTTGGGGCTTTGCGTTTAGCCCACTTTAGATGTCCCATGCAATTTCTTTGGATCCATAGCACTTAATATTACCACCCATTGTGCTAAAATACATAGATTACCAATCTGAGTCAAGGAAGAAACAGATGTTTACTACCCCTAAATAGCTTCACCCGTCCAGCCAGGTTATCCTGCTGTGGTAATAGCATGCCGCTACTGACTCAACACCATACTGCCATACAGACCATACTGTTACTGACTGAACACCAATCAACAGGTGGCAGTTAATTAACCTGACAACCCTGAGGACTAATGGCCTTGGGTGACGATGAAATAGGGGTGAAAGAATTAAGATAATATTAATTCTGTTTTAAAAGTAAAAATTATTTTCTCTGTACTCTGTAAAGTTAAACAGATCAGATTGACCTATCATACAGAACTGATGATGAGGCTAAGTAAACAGAAGGCCTTTGGTGTATGGGAACCAAGACACCGGGACAGCCGAAGAGCTGGCTTAACACAACTTTATTACATGCTGGTCAGAGGGAACATGTGGTAATGGCGGACGAACAGCTCAATATATACAGTGGCTATACATTTGAATGTGGCTCCTTGACAGTCTATTGGTTACTGCCCGCGTGACGTCATTGTGGGTCACGCCCTTCTTGTCCAGGTGAAAGTGGTGGCGGGAATCTTCCCGCGCTGTTGTTCTTAGGTGAGTCTGGGCTAATGAGCTGGACGCTCGCTACTGCCATCTAGTGGTCACTAGCTCGCGTCCTATTAGGGTTACAGTGATGCAGCTGAGGGTTATCATGTTACAAGTAGAAAGGATACATTGGTTACACATGAATAGGTACATTGTATAAAGGTACAGTGTTTGAGAACACAACAAGGCCTTTATGTCCACAAGCTCAGCACAGTTTGTACAGCTGACAGGGAACCGTAAATAATATTTGTGTGACATGACATGATGTGACATGAGACATGTTCCTTATATGACATGATCTAAATAACAGTTACAGAATGATCTAACCTGAACTTAATGAAATGTCAGAAGATTAATTAATAATTTTGGCTTATCCCATAGTGATGTAATGTGTAGAAATTTCCAAATTTTATCCTATAAAAGGATGGCTCTGAAAATGTATATTCATTCAGGGAATAATTTAGCTTGGTAAAGCTTTCCTGAATCTGTTTGGCCAAATATTAATAACAATAAAACTCCTAAATCTGTCTTAGCGTGTGGAATGCGACTTTGTCTAGTTCAGAATTCCATAACAACGAAGTCCACAGGGAAGGGGAAGGATCCCCAAGTGAATTAAATCCCACTTGAATCCATCTTGTTGGAGGGCAGCAGTTTCATCAATACTGGCCTGGGGCTGAGGAGGATTTTGTGTGCCAAAAGGGCTCAGGACCAGAAAGTGACTCGTGGAACTGGATCAGTGCTATGGGTGTCATGCTGCAATGTGGAAGGCAAATAGAAGACCACTGCATTTTATCCTCAGGACAATCCTCATGGCTGATTGCCACGATGATAGCCAATATTTGGAGATGGATACAGAAGGAGGAGGAGGGGGAGAACTCTATAAACTTAGAAATGGAAAAAAGCTGCAAAATATATATCATCTCCTCCCACCAGTGTCATTTTGGACTTTTAATGCTTTTTGCAGCACAAATTGCTATCATTTAACCTTGGGGGGGAGTTTCAAATCCTGATTTCTGTGGACTTTTTGTCATTAATGGGAGAGTGATGTCTCTAAATCTTTTTAAAAGAGCATACTCCTCGCCCTAGTTAACTACACCCTCCCCAAGCGAGATGTGAATGACTCTTTTAATGCTAAATTTTAGGTAGACATTCAAGATATTTTATAAATTCCATAGTTTTTAGAGGGTTGTAATTCTGTGTTTATTTCATTGATAACTGTTTTAGCTTTGTCTGTTTTATATGGCTCTGTTGTTTTTGTTACATTAAAATTATGTTCTTATTTTTCCCCAATAAATATGAGATTTTATGAGATCCAAAAAGCTGTATATAAATGCTTCTGTATAAGAAATAAGTGAACAAACAATTAATGGTGATTTATTTATTTTTAAATCCAGGAAATAAATCTTAGCTTCAGACACTCCGTGGCATGCTGAGTTCTGTGAAACGATGTTACGAATCAAAAGAATTTTGGGAAACTGAGACCTGCCCTGTGATAAAGTACAGTATCTAAATTGGAAGTAAATTTATCTGTGTAGAAATTGGGGTGGGGGTGGTGTGGTGTGGTGTTGTTGTTAATGTCTCATATTTCCCTCGAATAACCCTTGTGAAAAATATGTATGGGAGAGGTTGTGACAGTTAAGAGAAGATAGAAGGCTATACTCTTGCAGGCATAATGTTTGATGCACAAC
Organism: Bradypodion ventrale; assembly: GCA_035047345.1. NCBI lineage: Eukaryota > Metazoa > Chordata > Lepidosauria > Squamata > Chamaeleonidae > Bradypodion > Bradypodion ventrale. The sequence continues at coordinate 270,325,728 of JAWDJE010000001.1, forward strand.
CTACCTTAAAATGCATGGCTTGCACTCTTTTTCTGTTGTGCATAGTGCATATAGGAGCCTCAGCATGCCTCTATAGTACTAGCTGGGGATTTTAAGATCTGGGAGAATAGTGGGACCCCTGGTCTGGAAAAATAACTTTTCCAAGCTTTAAGATTACTAAGGAAGACCTCTGAGTGATTGTTGTGTCCTAATGGTTTAACCTTCCTCATGGATAACAGTGTATCTGAACCAATGTAACCTTGCCTATGGGCAACAATGTAACCTTCAGCTGTATCACATAAACCCTGTAATAGGACGCGAGCTAATGACCACCAGCTGGCAGCAGCGAGCGTCCAAGCTCTCTTGGTCCAAACTCATCAAAGGCAACAGCGCGGGAAGTTTTCCCGCCACCACCTACACCTGGACAAGAAGGGCGTGACCAGAAATGACGTCACGCAGACAGTAGCCAATGGGCTATCATGGAACCACGTTCAAATGTGTTACTACTGTATATAAAGAGCTATTGATCCGCCATTACCTCATGTTCCCTCTGACCACCATGCAATAAACCTGAGTTAACCCAGCCCGAGGCTGTGTCCTGTGTCTTGGTTTTCATACACTAAATTGGCGACGAGGATGGGATATGGATCCCCAAGGAGCAGCCAGGGCACAGAGCGGGTTCAACATCACCAAACCGCAAGACTGGGAGCTTTTTGAGATGGACTTCCAGGCGGCGCTGGTGGAACTCAAAGTCAAAGAAGACGATGAGGAGAGGAAGAGGGCCATCCTCACCAGAATGCTTGGCATAGAAACCAAGCGAACGCTGGTGGGCATCATTGCACCGAAGAAGGTGAGCGAATTCAAAGCAGATGACATCATGAAGCTGCTGCGTGAGCGTTTCCGACCCTCGAGGGCAATGTTTCCCGCTCGGAGCGCGTTTTGGAGGCGAGTCCAAGCGCCGGACGAGTCGGTTGAGGCATTCGTAACAGCCATGAGAATAGCCGCCGCCCCCTGCAGATGGGACAACCTAGAGATGGCCCTCAGGGACGGAGTTCTGTGTGGCCTGAAGGACAAGGAGGTGCAGCGCAGCTTGATGAACAAGGAGCCACCACCCACGCTAGCAGAGGTTGTAGAGGCCGCGGAAGCCGCGGAGTCCACGAATGCTGGAGTGGACGAAATGCACCAGTGGCGTGAGTGGCGTCCTAGAGCCGGCAAAGCGGAAAATTCGGTGCACGGAAAGTCCGGACAGTCGGTGCACGCAACCCGACGGGCCTCAAAGTCGTCTACGGAAGGCAGCGACGGCGAGGAGGTCCAGAAGGTCCGAAAAGGAGGGCGCCGCTGCGATGGGTGCGGAGCAGCCCATGAGCACGCGAGGTGCCCATTCAGAAAAGCCGAGTGTTACTCCTGCGGCCGTCGGGGGCACATCGCCAAGGCGTGCAGAAAACGGAAGGAGGGCCGGAGGCAGTCACAAGACCGTTTGACCAGACCGGACCGTCCAGCAAGGTCCAAAGATGGCGCCCAGACCACGAGGAAGCAGGACGGCGTGGGCCGCATCTCGGACGACAGCGAGGACGACGCTCCAGTGTTCAGCGTGTCCGCGGGACAGTCCCATTACTTTGTTGAGGTACTAGTACAAGGGGCCCCTATCATGATGGAAATTGACTCGGGGTCCTCCTATTCTATAATTCCCCAGAAAGAGTTCTTGAAAATCGACCCCCACGTGCGACCCAAACTTAAAACGTTGAGGTCCACGCTACGAGATGTACAAGGGAACAGCATTCCAGTGTTGGGGGTCGGGAAATTTCGGGTCAGTTTTAAGAGACATTCTGCGGAACTGCCCCTAGTTGTCCTTAAGGGGGGAAGTTGTAGCCTCCTAGGGACGCAGTGGTTTCAGCCCTTAGGTTTGTTCATAGGGGGAGTGCATACCGTGGGGGTGGATCCAATACAAGCGGTGTGCGACGCGCATCCCGCCGTTTTTAAAAAAGGACTTGGAAAGTTCAAGGGACCCCCTGTAGCCTTCGACCTAGACCCGGAGGTCCGCCCGATAAGACTCAAACCGCGCAGGGTGCCGTTCGCACTAAAGGACAAAATAGAGGCGGAACTGGACAAACTGGTGGGCCAGGGGATTCTTATTCCTGTTGATTCCGCGGAGTGGGAAACTCCAATTGTAACAGCGCTGAAGGCTAACGGGGAGGTGCGCATTTGCGCTGATTATAAGTGTACAATTAACAAGGCGATCCGCCCTAATGCATACCCGGTGCCGGTGGTCAGCCACCTTCTGGCCAGACTGAATGGGGGAAAGTGTTTCGCTAAACTCGATTTGGCTCAAGCTTATCAGCAACTCCCTGTAACTCCCGCCACGGCCGCGGCACAAACGATAGTCACACATAAAGGAGCGTTCCAGGTGTCGCGTTTACAGTTCGGCGTGAACTCGGCACCCGGCCTTTTTCAGTCGCTTGTGGAATGCCTCCTGAAGGGGCTGGAGGGGGTGTTGCCTTATTTTGATGACGTGTTGATAACAGGGGGGAGTGAGGCCGAACTGGCAAAGAGATTGGATAAAGTTCTGACTGTCTTCGAGAAAGCGGGGCTACGACTGAGAAAAGACAAATGTGTCTTTTTCGAAACTGAGGTTGAGTTTCTAGGGTTTCGGGTCACACCAGAGGGTATTAAGCCGTCCAAATCCAAAGTAGCCGCCATCAAGAATGCCCCTCGCCCCACATCCAAAACCGAGCTACAGTCATTTCTGGGGCTCCTCAATTTTTACCATACCTTCCTTCCACGGAAGGCGTCCGTGGCCGAGCCACTCCATCGGTTGCTAAAAAAGGAGGAAACATGGATGTGGGGCGACGAGCAAGAGAGGGCGTTTAAAGAGTTGAAGCAACTCCTAACATCTGAGGTAATCCTGACGCACTTCGACCCCAAACGGCCAGTGGTCCTAGTCTGTGACGCATCCCCGGTGGGGGTGGGGGCGGTGCTTTGCCATGTGTTGGACGACGGAAGGGAAGCCCCGATAGCGTTCTATTCAAGGTCCCTGTCCCAAGCAGAGCGTAATTACGCACAGACCGACAGGGAGGCATTAGCGATAGTAGCGGGAACCAAAAAATTTCACGATTTTTTGTACGGTCGGCCGTTCAAAATCGTGACTGATCACAAGCCCCTATTAGGAATTTTCACTACAAGTAAGCCCACGCCACAGATCCTGTCCCCAAGAATGCTGCGGTGGGCTATTTTTCTCAACGCATACCAGCATGAGTTGGAATACCGGCCCGGGAAGGAGATCAGCCATGCCGACGCACTCTCGAGGTCTCCTTTGCCCTTGTCGAGCGCCCAAAAGGAACGGGTAGAGAGAGATCACCAGGTTTTGTTAATAGAGGTTTTAGACTCACCCCCAATAGTACCAGCCGACATTGCCAGGGCCACCGGCAAGGACAGAACGCTAGAGAAAGTTAGCTCATGGGTACAGAAGGGGTGGCCGGCGTCATCCCCAGGTACGGAATTCGACCCATTTTTTCGGAAAAAAATAGAGTTGTCCCTAGAGAGGGGCTGCCTTTTGTGGGGCCAACGGGTGGTGGTTCCTACGTCCCTGCGACCGAGGGTACTCGAACTGCTGCACGTCAGCCACCCGGGCATCGTCCGGTCCAAGGCGCTGGCCCGGAGTTACTTCTGGTGGCCACAGCTGGACGCGGACATTGAGCACATGGTCGGCACTTGTGAGGCATGCCAGGGCTCCAGACCAGAGGCGGCCCGCCTCCCGCATAGGGAATGGGACACAGCAAGGGGGCCATGGTCCAGGGTGCACGTAGACTTCGCTGGCCCATTCCGAGGAACCATTTTTCTCCTGGTGGTGGATGCGTTCTCCAAGTGGTTGGAGGTTATCCCAGTAAAGAGTACGTCTTCCGCCACTACAATTAGCCAGCTAAGGAGAGTCTTTTCCACGTTCGGTTTACCTGACACTTTAGTCAGCGATAACGCTAGTTGTTTCACCTCCGCTGAATTCAGGGCATTCATGGAGGCAAACGCCATTCGGCATGTCACATCCGCGCCGTTTCACCCGGCCACGAATGGCCAAGTGGAACGGCTGGTGCGTACAACAAAGGATGCGCTGCGGCGCATGGGCCCGGGGGACCTAAATCACCAAGTATGTCAGTTTTTGTTAGCGTATAGGGTGACCCCCTTAGCGTCAGGTTACTCGCCGGCAGAGCTGTTGATGCGGCGAAAACTGACCACGATCCTGTCCAGGCTAGACCCGACGAGAGTCGAGGACAAAGGAAAAAACGTAGGGTTGGCAGTCTCGAAAGGTTTCGCCGCCGGCGATCCTGTTCACTGCAGGAACTACGCCAGCGCAGGTCCAGCCTGGGTACCAGGGACGGTTGTGGAACAGACGGGGCCAGTGTCGTACCGGGTCGAGACTAGCACGGGTCTCCTCTGGAGGAGGCACGCGGACCAACTTAGGCACCGAGTGAGTGGGGGGCCGATCAGTGGAGCTCAGCAACTGGATTCAGCGTTAGGGTTCTCCCCCACCCGTTTAGCCCAAGGGGGAGACAGCAATGGACAACGGTCCCAAGCAAGGGGGGAAAGCAGCGGCCCCGACTCATACCCTTTTGATACGCCAGCTCTATCAGAGGCTGGGGAAGGGGGAGAGGAGTTCGCGACCGCTGCCCCCGAATTTAATTCTGATTTTGATTTTGCGAGCCGGGGGGGTTTTCGGGAGTGTTCCCCCACCCGTCCAAGCGAGAAGAGGGGTTTTTCGTTAGCCCCCAGTGCCCCCGGTTCTTCCCCAATAAAGCACACACCTCCCAACAACGCCGCGGAGCCGCGGCAAGTCACTAACGAGTCTCCCTCTCCAATTACAGGACAGGAAACCAGGGGACAAAGAGAAGGTAGCAAACCCGGGGGAAGGCAGCCCGCACCGAGACCCCAGCGTGTTCGAAATAAGCCATCTTGGCTGAGAGACTTCGTCTCATCCTAGGGGGGGGGGGAGTGTGGTTTCGAGACTTCGTCTCATCCTAGGGGGGAGGGGTGTTGTGTCCTAATGGTTTAACCTTCCTCATGGATAACAGTGTATCTGAACCAATGTAACCTTGCCTATGGGCAACAATGTAACCTTCAGCTGTATCACATAAACCCTGTAATAGGACGCGAGCTAATGACCACCAGCTGGCAGCAGCGAGCGTCCAAGCTCTCTTGGTCCAAACTCATCAAAGGCAACAGCGCGGGAAGTTTTCCCGCCACCACCTACACCTGGACAAGAAGGGCGTGACCAGAAATGACGTCACGCAGACAGTAGCCAATGGGCTATCATGGAACCACGTTCAAATGTGTTACTACTGTATATAAAGAGCTATTGATCCGCCATTACCTCATGTTCCCTCTGACCACCATGCAATAAACCTGAGTTAACCCAGCCCGAGGCTGTGTCCTGTGTCTTGGTTTTCATACACTAAAGTGATATTCCTCTAGAACAGGGGTGCCCAAACTATGGCCCGGGCCCCAGATATGTCCCGTGACACCAATTCATCAGGTCCGTGATGCCTTTGCCACTCCCGGAAGTGAATGGGGGACGCGCCTGCCAATGTGCATGCACATCCAGAACCACTTCCAGGAGTGACACAAGCACATCTGCACATGTGCAGGGACATCTAGAACCACTTCCATGAGTGGCACGGGCGTGTTTGCGCATGTGCAAATAACATCCCTGCCACTCCCGGAAGTGGTTCCGGATGTGCATGGGCAAACATGCTTGCTTCCAGGGGAGTGGTCAGGCCCACTCAGCTGTTTGGGGGCATGGTCAAGCCCCCAGCGCAAAATGTTTGGGCACCCCTGCTCTAGAAAGCTGTGTCTGTGTTTACAAATATATATTTGTGAACTTCAGCAACTTTCAAACACTAGTAATCAAGGTTCTGTAGGTTCTCAAGATAACCTGTCATCAAACAAATATCAGATGTATGGGCAAAAATAACGTTTCCTTAGGTACCGGGTGAATTTCCATCTCTGAAATTGCACAAAAGATGTGCAATATATTCTAAAACCAGCTGATGAATCTGTGTGGTTCTTTCCATTTACTAGCTGCTCCTCCTCTTCCTCTAGAATCTAGTTCTGTAATTCTGCAACTTATTTAGTGTTATTTGTGATGACATACCAATGAAAAGAGTCTTTACTCTCATGGTTGATGAAGGATCTCATTAGATTAGTTCAGCCCTGTCAATTTTGAAAACTGAGTATTGAAACTAAACCAGATTGAAGAGTCACTTTGCACTCTTGTAATCATTTCCAGGGAGGCTATATTTGCATCACTGAAGATCACATTTCCCTATCTGGGACTCTAATGGATACTGCTACAATTTTCATCCTAACTGATACCTGTAGTTAGGAGAGTGGTCCAGATTGCTTGCTAAGCCTGCCCTTGCTTCTACAACTTTCTCTGAAATATTTGCTTTATCTTCCACACATTTCAGCTAGCAAAACCCTATATGAGCATGTATCCCAGGTACTCCAACCTCAGATGTACACACATGCATTAGCCATCCTCTGACAGGTTACTTAATTCCTACCTACCTTGCTGCTAGACCATGTCACTTTCTTCTCAGGATAGTAATGGAAAGGTGAAGCAGAATTTTTTATGCATTCCTGGAGCTTCTCTCAGAGCTTCAAATGAGCAAGTAGGGCAGCTGCCATTATAGGATATTTGACGACTCTCCTTTGATGGTGTTTTACTGCTCTCAAAGAAACTAGACTCCCAGAGTAAGGGGGCATTGCAAAAATGACTCTTGTTTTATTTATTTATTTATTCAATTTGTATATCCACCCCAATCAACATGCGACTCTGGGTGGCTTACATAAAATCCCAAACGTTTAAACTATAGAAACCCTTTAAATTTCTAAAAACACTGAAAAACTAACTCCCACCCACACCAATTAAAAATCTTGTTAAAAACTTGTTAAAGCATGAGTGATGCAAGGGTATCAATGGCTATAATTATGGATACCTAAGGACAAATTCCGGGTTGGAGAGATAGGCAGAATATCTCTCAATGCCATTTCCAGGGAATCCTAAGCAGGTGAAGGCATCTCCTTGGGAATACCCTGAAGCAAATGGTGAGCCACTGTGTGAGACAGAATGCTGGACTGGATGGGCACCTGTGGCCTGTTCCAGCAAGGCTGTTTTTATGTTCTTATGAATCTGCTCTAAATAAACCAGGGGGGTTGCTCCCTCTCCACCTCCCCACACCTGCCCTGACAGCCAGGTTTTCAGCACTTTCCTGAAGGGCAGCAGCTCTGTCTGGAGATGCAGTTCAATTGGCAGGAGGTTCCATAGGGCTGGAGCGGATACCAAAAAGGTTATTTTTCTAGTGCTAGAGAGGCGAGCCTCGATAGCAGTTGGTATTTTTAAAGAACCCCTCCGGTCCACTCTAGTGGGATGGGCAGATGTCCTTGGGGTGATGCAGTCTCTTAAGTATCCTGGCCTACTACCATGTAGGGCTTTGAAGGTAATTACCAGCACCTTGAATTGCACCCAGAGGCACACTGGCAACCAATGCAGCTCCCGTAGTAGGGGCGAGGCACGGGCATAACGCTCACCCCTATCACTACATGGGCAGCTGCATTCTGAACCAGCTGCAGCCTCCGAATGGTCAAGGACAACCCCATGTAGGGCGCATTAATATAATCTATAATATAATATAATATAATCCAGTCTGGAGGTGACCAGAGTTTGTGTAACCATAAACAAGGAGCCCCGGTCCAGGAGCGGGTGTAATTGGCGAATGACACGAAGTTGTGCAAAAGCCCTCCTAGTCAAGACTGCCACCTGCTCATTGAGTATTTGTTTGCTTGGAGTAGTTTTAAAGCGGTCTTTAGGGCTTTTGGAGTGCCAGAAAATGGACACAGGGAACCCTAATGAAAAGGAGAGAGAGAGACTTTCCATTTTGTGTATGCAATGTTACTTGGGGCTTTGCAGGCGCACCCCCCAATAAAGGACTCAGACACTGGTAAAAGTGGATAACAGCATCGGGCCACATTTATTGATTCATGCCCTAGTCCGAATTATAAATTTCTATTGGTAAAACGACCAATCATAATTTTTAAGGCAAGCAGGCCGAAGTAACACTGGTAAGGTACCACCCCAAAATTGCCAACGGCAATTGGTTACAATGTATCGATTTGTATCAATTTGTTTGTTTACAACAAACAAATTGTTGACCGTAGTCAATATCTAACTAATGACCCCACCCTCTGACGCGTATCCGTGGAATCACGGGGTGATGCATGCTGGCTAGCTATCGCCATCACCCCGTCGCCTAGTTCGTCGTTGACCGGACAACGTTTAACCAACTTATGCCTGTCTATTGTTGTCCAGTCAATTGCGAACCTGCCGGATACCTGTGGGTCATAATGTTTACCTTACCAGTGATACCCGCCCATGTGACCAAGTCAACAGCATCACAGAAACCCCTATATCAAACCATAGCAACAGTGTGGGATGGGCGAAAAAACCAGGACCCGAGAGCCAATTGTGGGTCCCAGCCAAAAATTCCCACCCGGCCCCGAAGCGACCAAAATATCACACTGTTAACTAGGGAGGGGGTGGAGGGGAAAAACTTCTCCGCTCCGTCGCTTCGGAAAATGGCAGCTCGGCTGCCTCATGGCCACCCCTTTTATAAGGGAGCTGGCCATGCCCCTAACTACCCGGATGCCTTCGTCCTATGGGGGGGGGGGGCCGCAAAGGGCGCGGCGGCCATTTTGGCGCCGCGCTTGCATTGCAGGCGCACCCCCCAATAAAGGACTCAGACACCGGTAAAAGTGGATAACAGCATTGGGCCACATTTATTGATTCATGCCCTAGTCCGAATTATAAATTTCTATTGGTAAAACGACCAATCATAATTCTTAAGGCAAGCAGGCCAAAGTAACACTGGTAAGGTACCACCCCAAAATTGCCAACGGCAATTGGTTACAATGTATCGATTTGTATCAATTTGTTTGTTTACAACAAACAAATTGTTGACCGTAGTCAATATCTAACTAATGACCCCACCCTCTGACGCGTATCCGTGGAATCACGGGGTGATGCATGCTGGCTAGCTATCGCCATCACCCCGTCGCCTAGTTCGTCGTTGACCGGACAACGTTTAACCAACTTATGCCTGTCTATTGTTGTCCAGTCAATTGCGAACCTGCCGGATACCTGTGGGTCATAATGTTTACCTTACCAGTGATACCCGCCACACGGGGAGGCTTGCAAAGGCTCACCGCCCCCCCCAAGACCGTCAGCTCGGTCGACAGGCCTGCTCGCCAGTCCAGTAATCCAGAGGTCCATACCTCCCTGCGACAGATGGGCCCCATCCCCTGAGTAAAGCTCGTAAATTTGCAGACTGATGGCGGGAAGGCTAATGACGCATCCCCCGCCCTTGTCAAGGGAACCGGGCAATAGCCCCGTTCACAGAGCGTCGGCTCAGTCAAGAGCCCAGAGGCCGAACGCCCCCCTGTAAGCGTACCGCGGTATCGTGTCCGACGTGCGGATGCACCCTGTCCCAGTCGGGTACCCACTCTGTCGCCGCAGCGTAACGCGCTGCCCCATGCAGCGTAACGCGCTGCCCCGTGCACCTGGCCACGGCCCACCAGGCATACTGTCACCGGTGTAAAACGACACCCAGGGTCTGTCAAGTAAAAAGGGAGGGGGGGGGAGAAACAGTGCAGTGACTAAAACTGGTACTCACAGTTGAGGAGGGCGAAGACAAAACTGAAAACATTGTGATCCCGACCCTCCCATGCGGCGTATTTCAGCCCTGTAGTACCCAAAAAACAACTGCAGCAGAAGCCGCCCCTATGCAGCGCGAACGGGCACCGCAACGAGCCCCTGAGAGGCCAACACTGTCTAGTGCCTTCCCACCACCCTCCAAATTGGGATTTAGGGATAGAAGACCCACCTCGGTGACAGAAAAAACGTGCCATGGTGCGTGCCACAGTGCACGGAAATCCTGTAGGGCACCAACCGGACAGATGTCTGTCGAGGAACATCGTAGCAGTCTATTACACTGCCTACGCCGTGCTGATTCGTTTTAGAGGAGCGTATCCCCAACTGAGCCCAATATTATCCACACAGACATCTTCGAGTTCCAGTGCCCTACGACTTGCATCCGCCTTATACAGCATCTCAAGCTCGCTGATGCGGAGCGCTCCAAAAAGGCCACCGTTGTAGCCGCATGAAGTGGGCTGCCTCATTTATCCAAACAGAGGCCAGGCCAGCCCCGGGCCAATTGGGTAAAAACCCTGGGAAAATCTTGCATCCGCCTTATTCAGCATCTCAAGCTCGCTGACGCGGAGCGCCTCCAAAAATGCCACTGTAGTAGCCGCATGAAATGGGCTGCCTCATCTATCAAAACAGAGGCCAGGCCAGCCCCGGGCCAATTGGGTAAAAACCCTGGGAAAATCTTGCAACCGCCTTACTCAGCATCTCAAGCTCGCCGATGCGGAACGCTCCAAAAAGGCCACCATTGTAGCCGCATGAAGTGGGCTGCCTCATTTATCAAAACTGAGGCCAGGCCAGCCCCGGGCCAATTGGGTAAAAACCCTGGGAAAATCTTGCATCCGCCTTATTCAGCATCTCAAGCTCGCTGATGCGGAGCGCCTCCAAAAAGGCCACCGTAGTAGCCGCATAAAATGGGCTGCCTCATCTATCAAAACAGAGGCCAGGCCAGCCCCGGGCCAATTGGGTAAAAACCCCTGGGTAAATCGGGTGGCGGTCGCCCGGGAAACGCCCGCGCACGCACACCCACCCTTCCCAAACATGTCTCACACGGAAGTCATTGGTGCTGTCCACACGACCTCCCACTTTGGCCATAAAAGCCAACCCTGACAGCTGAGATGCTATGGTGCGTGGTGCAAGGCCCTGGGCATACAGGTAAACCATGAACCGCAGAACATGGGCTACTGGGATCGGCCAGGTGCCTGGCAGTCAAATTGGGTACATAATGCTCTGAAGGAACTAAATGCGTGGTGATACGCCTTACTCATGCCTGGCGCTAGTGACAGGCCAATCGCCCGGGTCACTTCTCCTTGCCAACGTTCCATCTCTCGTCCTGGAGTGGCAAGGGAAAGTCCTCCGCATCCGGGGCCGAGGCACGGAACCGGGAGATCTGCAGGCGGGACAAAGCAGCAGCAATATCATTATCAACCCTTGGGACATGCCTGGCCCTGAAGAGAATGTTGAGGCACAGGCTGTATAACACAAACTGGCGCACTAGGTCAATAACCCCGGGCGATTTGGAAATCTGTGCATTGACGATGCAGGCAAGAGCCGCATTGTCACGCCAAAATTGCACAACCGAGTTGGCCCACTCCTTGCCCCATAGCATCAAAGCACCCAGGATAGGGAAACATTCCAGATACGTGAGACCAAGCAGGCGACCCTTGCCTGCCCAGGATGATGGCCACCCACCATAGGCCCACTTCCAATTGAAGTACATCCCATAACCCAGGAATCCTGAGGCATCGGACTGCATCTGAAAGCAAGGGGGAGCCAGGAGATCAGACCCCAAAACGACACCCCGTTGAACTACCTCTGGATCTATGGCCAGACAAGCACGTCTGCCCTGATACCCCGGGTAAATCTAAGCCTATGGTGGGGCCTGGATAATCCTGCCATGACGTCGCACCAGCGCGGAGCAAATGCCCTGCCCGGTGCGATGACCCTGCCAGCGAAATTGGGGTGACCATGTAGCACCAGAAGTTCCCTCAGTGATGCCATGCGCTCGGCCAGCAAGTACGAGATAAGGGCCACTAGCCTTGACACCTTATCCCGCTGCAACCTAGAATCCTGCGCTACCGTGTCACTCTCCACCCCAGGAATACTAGCTGTGGAGATGGGCCCTCGGTCTTTTCGGGCGCTAAAGGGACACCAAGTTCCTCCATTAGCGTCTGAAATGTGTTGAGGAGACGTGTGTACGTGTCCCAGCCCCGTTCAGCCCCGAATAAAACCATCCAGGGAATGGGCTACAGACCGGGACCCTGACCTGCGGACAAAGGCCCACTCTAGGAAAGTGGTGAAACGCTCGAATACCGAGCCCCAATGGAATAGCCAAAAGGCATGGCATCATTGAAATAATATGCTCCCCGGGAAAGGGGTGCAGGGACAGGGCCAACGACCCTGCCCGCATAGACCCTCTTGTCAAAGCTGGCAGCAGCCACCTCCTCCCTCCCCCAAAGGGATAAAAGATCGGGGGCATCCTGAGGGGACCTGTTACCCATGAAAGGGATCCGGAACCCCTGCCTAGAACCCTGAAGGAGATAACCCGCATCCTCTCCCTTCGGGTACAATGTGAGCCAACGCTCCAACATGCCCACCTTAATTGGGGAGGGAGGCCTGCGGTGGACTAGATCCATCTGCGGCAGTCTTGCCAGCCCCCTGTCTGCCCCACCCTCTGCCCCGCATCCCTCCAGGCCTGGGACAGGCAGAGGCCGCATGGGGGCCAACACAGGTGGGACACTCCTGTCTGTATTTGCCATTCTTCCCATTGCAGGAGCCATTGGACAAGAAAGTCCAGCACCGCAGGCGGGCTGGAACCCCCCGCCCCGCCCCCTGGCCGGTGACCTGTGCTGGGGCCGCCTGCTGGACCCTAATCTCGGGGTGCGGGGAAATCCGCCTACGGCATTCCACGTCACAAGCCAACCACGATGGGCCCGGAAAGTAAACCATCGCCCGGTAGACGTTGTCCAAATACTGGACCATCGGAATTGCCAAATCCGGCCGGGCCCTGAGGTACACCGCCATGCATATGATGCAGGCCGGCAACCATTTGGCCCACATACTTGGTGGCTTGCGACGACGTGCCTGCCACTATCCTTCTCATTCTGCCCCTCCCTCTCCTCCTTGGTGGGCCCTCTGTTTAGGAGTGAGAAGATATCCACGTACTCCCCCCGCCAAATTTACTCTCTGTTGGCCTATGCCAAGTGGTCACTCAGCGGTAAGGAATAGGGGCTTGGACCAACCCGGCCACCCAAAACATTCCCCTCGGGGTAGGGAACACCCCCCACCACGGGGCCGTGGGTGGTAGTTGTCATCGCCGGGTGGGGCGTCAGCGGGTGCACCGCCGCACCACCCACGCGAGGCCAAGGCCATTGGAAAGCCCCCCCCCAAACGTGGCCACGTGTGTAGGTGCACTAGTTTGGACCGCATACTCACGTGCTGCACCCCCGCGGCCACCCCCACCGGGGGTTCCAGCCCACTGGGGGCGTTGGAGCTCACGACCGCCGTAGAGCTCGTCACTGGGGGCTGACCCGCACCGGGCTGTTGGTTGGGGAGCTGCGAGGCAGTGGCCGAGGTTGTGCCACGCCTCAAGCAGCTCAACCCATCCCGTCGCCTGCCGCTGCCCAGCAGACGACGCGTCGAAATGAACCCCAAAGGGAGCCCCAGCATGGCTGGCCCGAGCCAAGGACGCCTCAAGGGCCGCAACACGGGCCAGTAAGACCTTCACGCTGACATGGGGCCAAGGGCCGGCCGGCCCTCCTGCTACAGGCACAGGTACAGGTCCCTGTACCCCGGGACCCTAATAGGGCCATCGCCCCACGCCGAGGCCCGTTAGGGCCGATGTAGGTACCTGCCAGGGCAAGGGGCCACACCACCCCCCAAGGCTAGAAGGCCCCGGGGTGAGCTGCGCCCCCGCCGCTGGAGGCCCAACAGGATGGGAAGCACCAGGAGCGGCGTCCACCACTTGCGGGCCACGGGCCACAGCCCTCACTTGACCCATGCTCGGGTCCCCCGCCTCCGGGCAAGGGGGAATAGACCCCGTTCCACCGGTCCTGGTGAGTACCAGCAAAGGCGGCTGCTGGGGAGGCGCAACCGCAGTCCTCCGACCCGGATTGCGCCTCCTAACAGCGCGAGCCGCGCTCGCGGCCGCCCTCGTCTTCGCAGGCATCGCAAGGAAATCTAAGGGAAGCCAAAAGAGAAAATTCGCCGCCAAAAAGGCTTCCTTGACAAGGTAAGAGCGACGGAGACAAGAGGGGAAAAACTTCTCCGCTCCGTCGCTTCGGAAAATGGCAGCTCGGCTGCCTCATGGCCACCCCTTTTATAAGGGAGCTGGCCACGCCCCTAACTACCCGGATGCCTTCGTCCTATGGGGGGGGGGCCGCAAAGGGCGCGGCGGCCATTTTGGCGCCGCGCTTGCATTGCGTTTAGCCCACTTTAGATGTCCCATGCAATTTCTTTGGATCCAATTATGCACCAGGTCTGTCTGTGGCAAAAGAACCCCACCCAGATCCAAAGATTATAGCTCCCGGGATAATGTGGGGGCCCTGACCCACAGCCACTCAGTCTTGCCAGGATTCAGTTGTAGCACGCTGTCCCGCATCCAGACCCTTACAGCTTCCAGACACCTAGATAGGACTTCCACTGCATCGCTTGGATCACCACCAGCCGAGATGTATAGCTGAGTATCTTCTGCATATTGATGATACCTCACCCTGTGGGAACGGATGGTCTCCCCCAGAGGCTTCATGTAGATATTAAGTAGGAGAGGTGAGAGCACCAGGCCCTGAGGCACCCCATATTGGAGGGGCCAAGGACCAGTCCTGTGGCAAAAGAGCCCCACCCAGCTCCAAAGACTATAGCACCTCTCGTCCTCCAACCATACCAACTGGGTGCGGCCCCTCAGAAATGAGGGAAACCAGGACTACACAGTGCCAGTGCCCTGGATCCCCAATCCTTGGAGCCGTTCCAGAAGGATACCATGGTCCGATGGTATTGAAGACTGCTGAGAGGTCAAGAAGAGCAATGATGGGTGGATGACCCCTGTCCCGCTCTCGCCAGAGATCATCCAACAGTGAGACCAATGCATTCTCAGTACCATATCTGGGCCTGAATCCTGACTGAAAAGGGTCCATATAATCCGCTTCATCCAGGACCTCCTGTAACTGCCATGCCACTGCTTTCTCCAAAGCCTTCCCCAAGAAGGGCAGGTTGGATACAGGCCAGTAGTTGGCGAGTACTGTAGGGTCAAGCGATGACTTTTTCAGGAGTGGGCACACCAAGGCATGTTTCAATGCTGCTGGGAAGACCCCCTTCCCCAAAGAAGAGTTCACAATCACTCTGACCCAGCTGCCTGTTACTGCCCTGGTAGTTTTAACTACCGTAACCAGGCGGAGCATGGATCTAATGCACGAGCAGTGGTGTGAACAGATCCTGGGAGCTACCGTCTTTTGAGCTGGATGGGGCTTTTTTGCAATTCAAGGTGCTGGTAGTTGCCCGTTTGTCACTAGGCTTGTTTTGCAGAATCAGCCTGAGACATTTTGCTGCCTGAAACAAAATTGGAAATAACTGCTTTCTCATTCACTCATCCCACTCAAGATGACTGTAATATTCCTTCAACTAGGAGATAATGTGACTTGGGGGGGGGGGTGTATCCAATTTGTAAGCACTTACATTTATTTTATTACATTGTTCATATTGGTCATTCTGATGGCAGTTCTTCTTCTTCTTCTGTGTCTAGGCCAGACGTGAAACTCCAAAAATGAAGACACCTTTTGGTGAGTTCATTCTGCAGTTACTTCTGCCCAACCTAGTGTGAGAAAGATTAGCCATCAACACGTGACCGTTTCCAGGGTGTGCCCAATTGTGGTTCAAAAATACCACAATCTTAGAAGAGGCTCTTTCTGTGTACCCTGCTGATGACAGTGTAATGTTTAGACTGATTTTAATATTCTTTAGATAAAGGTTTCCCTTGCTCGAAAGCCAGTCCTTATCTGACTCTAGGGTTCAGTGCTCATCTCTGTTTCAAACTGAAGAGCCAATGCTGTCTGCTTCTGCATATGTTTCCGTGATCTTGTGGCAGGCATGACTAGACACTGGAGCGCACAGAGCGCTATTACCTTCCCACCAAAGTGGTCCCTATTTATCTACTTGCAATGTCTTGTTTTCAAACTGCTAGGTTGGCAGGAGCTGGGACAAAGACGGGAGCTCATTCCGTCCTGCACTACTTGGCAATCGAACTGTTGACCTCCCGCCTCCCAGTCAGCTATTTAGCCACTTGAGCTGTTATATCCTTTGACTATTTTATTCCTTAAACTGTTATATTCTTTGACTTGGCTAATGCAACATATGCTGGAGTATAAGCTATATCTTAAAGAGGTTTTTCTCCAGTGGTTCTGATGAGAGAGTGTCTATTGTAGAAAACAGGAATTACAAAAAGTTACCTGAGAGGGATGCGGCAGAAATTGGCCACATAAACAAATTTCAGTGATCTCTAAGGATATAAATATATAATATTAAATACATGTAATACATAGTATATACTACATATGTTAATAATCCACCTTATGGTTATGAAATAGTTGTCTCCCTTGAGCGACTCTGACCTCTGCCCCATAAACTCTTACAATTCTTGTGACAGCCAAGTATACTTGACATTGAGTTTCTCCTCCTGGCTAGGGCCTGCTAATTTATGCAATTAACACCTATTTCTGTGTTAATGAACTGTCATTTTGTCTATTATCTGAATCCTCACCTGCTCATGGGGATATACATAAATATAAAAGACATGAATTTGCACTCCTTATATCTGAACAAGTGGGTTATTACTCACAAAAGCTCACACTGTTAGTCTTTAAAATACTGTGATAGTCAATCTCTCTATTCCTGACAACACTCTCACTGAACATTTCCCACTTACTGTAAAAATAATGCCACTGTAAGAAATCATGCCTAAGGCTGCAGGTTTGCACTTATTTACTTTAGAATAAGTTGCATTAAACTCAATGGAACTTACCTCTGAGTAGAGAGAAATGAGATTGTCCCATGAGTATGCTTATTTTTCTGTCCTCTCTGCATCTCTTTCATCCTTTGTGCCCTATCTTTTAGATTTTAAGCCAGAAGACAAAGACTGCCTTGTCCATAGCTTCTTGTTTTCCCCTTCTTTCCTCATCCCCTTTTTCTTTTTGTGTGTAATGTATTTTAAGATGCAAGTGTGTAGGTGAGGATTGTCTGCTTCATACAAATCTTATATAAGATTATCTGATATCCTTTTCATCTGAAGTGTTGCATAAGAATAACAACAGTTCACAGTGTTATATGAGGGATTTTCTAATTGATCATTCAATTTATTTCATGCATATTTTGCAGGAAAAGACCTTCAGATCAGTAAAGCTATCGCTTACTTTAAAACAAACAAAAATGAAACAAGCAGGGCAGAAATAATGTCTCTTAGCCTTCACATATCATAGGTTTATTTGTACCCCGCTTCCCTCAGCCTAAGGGCGACTTGAAGAGGCAAAACAACAATAATAAGCAATACAAAAACAATATCAGCAAAAATGCAATAGAGAAAAATACTACAGTATATCAAAATACAATGTCATAAATGCAATAAGAATATACAATAGGGTTTCAATAAAAATTTGCACATTACAGATCAAAGAAAAAATACAATGATCTGGGGGGGGGGGGGGGAAGGTCAGAGCCCAAGGCTCAATGAACTTAAATGGGCCTTAACAAGGTCTGGGCTCAATGACCACATTGGAGCCCAGCTCCAAGTCCTCAGCAGCATTGACAAATCAAGGAAGCAAAGTGGTGCTGCAAGCCCATATTGAATCAAAAAAGAAAGAAAGAAACTCCCACGGCAGAAGCCGGGCCGGGGAAGAGGACAGAAGCAAAGCAGCGATGATGCCCAGCTTTAAAGTCTTTGCTGTGCCAGGAGCTCACGGAATGGTGAGCCCCAGGTGCAGCAAGTTCTGTCCTCCCCGCCTCCCCCTCTGGCCGGCTGACAGGCGAGCTCTGCGGGGCCTCCAAGCCCTGCATCAGTGGTGGTGGCAGGAGGCATGGGAGCCACTTTTGAGACCGCTGAAAGGTGAGCCCCGGGTGCAGGAAGTTCTGTCCTCCCCACCTCCTGCTCTGGCCGGTTGGCAGGTGAGCTCTGCAGGGCCTTCAAGCCCCAGCATCTGTGGTGGTAACAGGAGGCGCAGGAGCCACTTTTGAGGCCACGGAAAGGTGAGCCCCAGGTGCAGCAAGTTCTGTTCTCCCTGCCTCCTCCTCTGGCCGGCTGACAGGTGAGATCTGCGGGGTCTCCAAGCCCCGACATCAGTGGTGGCGGCAGGAGGCATGGGAGCTGCTTTTGGCACCACAGAAAGGTGAGCCCTAGGTGCGGCAAGTTCTGTCCTCCCCACCTCCTCCTCTGGCCGGCTGACAGGTGAATTCTGTGGGGCCTCCAAGCCTGGCATCAGTGGTGATGGCAAGAGGTGCAGGAGCCACTTTTGAGGCCGCAGAAAGGTGAGCCCCAGGTGCATCAAGTTCTGTCCTCCCCTCCACCTCCTCTGGCCGGCTGACAGGCGAGCTCTGTGGGGCCTCCAAGCCCCGACATTGGTGGTGGCAGCAGGAGGCACGGGAGCCGCTTTTGAGGCCACGGAAAGGGGAGCCCCAGGTGCAGCAAGTTCTGTCCTCCCCGCCTCCTCCTTTGGCCGGCTGACAGGCGAGCTCTGTGGGGCCTCCAATCCCCAACATCAGTGGTGGCAGCAGGAGGCACAGGAGCTGCTTTTGGGGCCACAGAAAGGTGAGCCCCAGGTGCGGCAAGTTCTGTCCTCCCCACCTCCTCCTCTGGCCGGCTGACAGGTGAGCTCTGTGGGGCCTCCAAGCCTGGCGTCAGTGGTGATGGCAAGAGGCACGGGAGCCACTTTTGAGGCTGCAGAAAGGTGAGCCCCAGGTGTGGCAAGTTCTGTCCTCCCCGCCTCCTCCTCTGGCTGGCTGACAGGCGAGGTCTGTGGGGCCGTCAAGCCCGGCATTGGTGGTGGTGGCAGGAGGCGCGGGAGCCACTTTTGGGGCCACGGAAAGTAGGTAACTAGGTTCTTATTCTCACCTACTATTAATAACTGAAGTTTTGTTGATTATTCTCTTATAAAAATAAAGAATTAATGGCCAAACTGTGTACAAAACACACCAGGAGAAAAAACCATTTGAAGCTGCTGGATTTGTAAATATGTGTGTATATTTCTTTGTTGTATAAACACTATAAATCCCACAAATTACTCAATAAAGTCCTTTTAATCGTCCATTTTCAAGATAAATATTCTCTGTATTATTGGGTCCTTATACCAAAAACTCACAAGGTTAATTTCATAAATTACCATGACCAAATACGTTGTTTTCAACAGAAATATTAATGCAATCTTCAGCAATTCCCCAAAATCCTCTCTTAGTACAAACTTCAACAATTTCTCAAAGTCCTCTCAACGCCTTTCCGGTATATTGGCTTTTCAGAATACCTTTCATCAGAAGATTTATATCTAAATTCTGTAGAGTAATAAAAGTAAAATTCAGTTTGTCCACATTGTAAAACACTTGCTCTACCAAAAATTTACTTATATGTCAGAGAAGATGCAATCATAAACATTTTACTTCTATACATGCAGCAAATATTCATGACCTTAATGTTACCGTGTCATACAAGCCTCTCCAAAACATATCTAGTAAATTTGCTTTACACTAACATACCTTTAGAGGAAGCTAGGTCAGTAGTCAATGATGCTTTATCTTCTCACACTCATTCCATTCCACCCACTCATTTTCTGCTGGAACTATTAGATATTTGCTTAGAAAAAAATTTTTAGGTTCTAAGAGGAGTTTTTCCTACAGATCAAAGGAGTCACTATGGGTAGCCACATGACACCTAGCATAGCAAATCTTTTTATGATTAAGTTTGAAAAGAGCACTATTTTGAATCCAGCTGTTAATCCTTTCTTTGGGCATATTTCGATTTTTAAGAGATTTATTGATGATTTATTTTTCATTTTTAATTACTTTAAATTTACTAAGGATTTTATAGAGTGGTTAAATGCCCAGAACCCCAATTTGGGATTTTCTCACAACATAGACTTGAAATCCATTCCTTTTTTTTAGACATTTTGGTATATATTTCGGAAGATCACTGATTAAATATGAGGTCATATAGAAAGGTGACAGAAATACTTACCTGCAGTATGGTTCATTCTACCCTCCCCATTTAAAAAATAATATCCCATTTAGCCTCTTTTCCAGGGCGAGGAGGAATTCCATTTCAGATAAGGGACTTTGCTGTTTCAGCCACAACTATTAGAGAAAACCTTTCCCAAAGAGGATACCCTTTAGAGATTATTGATAAATCCCTGCAAAAAGTAAAGAGCACCTCAAGAAACATATTTTTTATGAGGAAATGAAAGGACAATAGGGTAGGTTTACATTGGTCGCTGGAATACTGCCCATTGGTGAGAAACATTAAGAAGATTATCTTAAAATACTGGTTTTTGCTAGAGGAAGTACCTGGATGTGAAAAAAGAACAACTATAGGCTTTAGGAGGACGAGAACTATAGGAAATATGATTTCACGCACATATTGTTCCCATTTAACATCAGAGAGGAGTTTAATATCGGGATATTATAGATATTACAACTGCAGTGTATGTGGATTCACTTGGGAAACAAAAATTGTTTCTTTTCCTGAGATTAGGTTTAACCACAGTCTTAGGGAATTCTCTAATTGTAATTCCTCTAACTGCATCTATTTATGGATATGTCCGTGTGGAATGAAATATGTGGGAAAGACCACAAGACCTTTGAAAATACGGATAGTAGAGCACAGATCAAGAATACGGAGCCAGAACATCCAGGTTCTGCTAGTAAATCACTATTTAGAGAAAATCATTCAGACAATCAATTCAGATTTGTAGTACCCGAGATATTACTCCCCAAATTCTATGAAAAAACAAACATGGAAAAACGACTTTTACAAAGGGAGGCATTTTTCATTCGTGCATTAAGATCAATTACCCTGCACAGATTAAACCAAGAAATGGAATTATCTTGCTTTCTATAGAAGGACTGTGGGATGGGCTGATTGTGGGACATTAGGCATTGCATATTAAGTGGTTCCAACTTAAAGACTATTACTGTCCCTTTAAAAGTGTGTGTTTGCAGGGTAGATGACAATGCACCAGAACAAGTCTTTACATTAACTATTACACCGGGACAGCTTCCCTTCCAGATGGATTCTAATTGTTTGAGCAGGTGATACAATTGAGTTCCATAAGCATCATTCTATATATGGGCTGTTGATAATGGGAGTTTTCTAAAGTCAGGAAGCACAGTAAAAAAATGTTTTGGTGAGGCTTATAAGATGCGGTAACATTAAGGTAATGTTGTGTATTGAGGCACTATTGCAAGTTGTGCAGTTAGCGCCTTGCAAGGAAGAAAATGGTGGTTTCCCACCATCCAAATTAGGAGCCAAAAAGGGCGCAAAGTCCCCATTCCAGGGCACACTCATTATGCTAATCCTAGCCCTGTGATTGGTTACAGTTTTGGATCCTTTTCCCCATTGGTTAATTACATACATACCCTGTTGTGATTGGTTAGTTATGGTTATCCGGCGGGTCGCTACTTTGTATCAAGGAGCCACCGCCGGGGAGACACTAAATAAGCCCCACGAGTAAACAAGGGTGGGGCCAGACTGGATCTATACTACCCATTCTGCACAGGTAGCCAGCAACGTGCTAAGCCAGGGCCTCCTCCACTATACTACCACTCCTGGTATAGCTAGTCCTTGCCCCCTACACAGCAGATTCCAGAGGGACTGATTTCATGGGACTGTATAGCCATCTCTGTGTCCGGAGCACCTTGTAAGCATAACCTAAAGACTGTTGAATAAATACTTGTTGCTGTTCTGTTAATTGTTGTCTGGACTGCTGCTTATAAGGGCCGGATATAACATTGGCGACAAAGATGGGATCAAAGAACGATGAGATGGCTGACCACATACCCCTATGGCTGCGACAGTTCGATACAAGCAAGCCTCGCCTTTGGCTGTTCTATGAAGTCCAGCTGGAGAGCTACTTCAGGCTAAAGACTCTTGACGTTGTCTTGAAACTTCTCCAACAAGTCTCTTTGCTGGCATTGCTGCACACGCTGCATGAGCGCTTCCAGCGCAGGTCAGCCCTTGAAGATAAAGAATCACCGGGTTCAGCCACGACCGCGGCTGCTCTTTTGGAAGCCTATGGCCACATCCACCAAGGCCTAGCCAGCTCACTGCAGGGAACACGGGTACCAATGTCAGGGGCGGTTGTGCCATGCCAAGGGTGTGGGAAATGACACCTCCTCACTGAATGTCCCTATTGGACCGTGCAGTGCCACCAGTGTGGGAAGAAGGGCCACATCTCCAAAGTCTGTAAGCAGCATGTCGAAGGTTCACCGATGCTCCAGTTCTGCATAGCCAAGGTCTTCACAAGCTACGGGGTTGACGACGAGAGATGAGACCTCAAGGATGGGTACTTCGTGGACGTCAACATCGAAGGGGTCCCTTTTCATTTTGAGGTGGACTCGGGTTCCTTCCTCTCTGTCGTGACCGAAGATGAGTATCACCACATTCCACCAGACCTGCGACATAAGCACAAGAGCCCACCAGGCAAGTTAGTGGACTTGCAGGGTTGCAATGTTCCAGTGTGGGGAATAGGGAAATTTGAAGTCCACTGTAACTATGTCTACGTGAATCTTTCCCTCATAGTTGTGAAAGCGGGTAAGATAAACATTCTTGGGTCCCATTGGTTCGGGGTCCTAGGCATTCACTTTACGGGAATTCACTTTGGGGGGGGAGAACCAGTCCTTCGTATCGAGGACAAGCCCCAAGCATTGTTACTACCCGGGGAGGGTTTGTTCGCGCCTCAGAGCGCCAATATAGTACACAGGTCACTGAACACAAGCTTGGAGGGCACAGAGTTAATACATTCATCAGTTGAGGATTAAATATATTAGTTTAGCTTGGGAATCTATACAGAAAACTTAGGGGGGGAATGTTGTGTATTAAAGCACTATTGCAAGTTGCGCGGGTAGCACCTTGCAAGGAAGAAAATGGCAGTTTCCCACCATCCAAATTAGGAGCCAAAAGGGGTACGAAATCCCTGTTCCAGGGTGCACTCATTATGTTAATCCTAGTCCTGTGATTGGTTATAGTTTTGGATCCTGTTCCCCATTGGTTAATTACATACATACCCTGTTATGATTGGTTAGTTATGGTTATCCAGCGGGTCACTACTTTGTATCAAGGAGCCACTGCCGGGAAGACACTATATAAGCCCCACAAGTAAACAAGGGTGGGGCCATACCAGATCTATACTACCCATTCCGCACAGGTAGCCAGCAATGTGCTAAGCCGGGGTCTCCTCCACTATGCTACTGCTCCTGGCATAGCTAGTCCTTGCCCCCTACACGGCAGATTCAGGAGGGACTGATTTCAAGGGATTGTATAGCCATCTCTGTGTCCAGAGCACCTTGTAAGCATAACCTAAAGACTGTTGAATAAATACTTGTTGCTGTTCTGTTCATCGTTGTCTGGACTGCTGCTTATAAGGGCCGGATATAACAGGTAATGAATATTTGCTCCATGTAT
The DNA here is from genome assembly GCA_035047345.1 of Bradypodion ventrale. Classification (NCBI taxonomy): domain Eukaryota; kingdom Metazoa; phylum Chordata; class Lepidosauria; order Squamata; family Chamaeleonidae; genus Bradypodion; species Bradypodion ventrale. The sequence goes on from JAWDJE010000001.1 coordinate 270,349,097, forward strand.
AGAAGTAAAATGTTTATGATTGCATCTTCTCTGACATATAAGTAAATTTTTGGTATAGCGAGTGTTTTGCAATGTGGATAAACTGAATTTTATTTTTATTACTCTACAGAATTTAGATATAAATATCCTGATGAAAGGTATTCTGAAAAGCCAATATACCGGAAAGGCTTTGAGAGGACTTTGAGAAATTGTTGAAGAATGTACTAAGAGAGGATTTTGTGGAATTGCTGAAGATTGCATTAATATTTCTGTTGCAAACAAAGTTTTTGGTCACGGAATTAATGAAATTAACTTGTGAGGACACAATAATACAGACAATATTTATCTTGAAGATGGATGATTAAAAGAACTTTATTGATTATTCTCTTATGCCAATGGTGGGTTGCCATCACTAACATGTGTGTTGTATATTCACAAATAGGTGAAGGGCTTCTCCAAGCCATATCAATATCAATAACAGAAAGATGGTGGCAACCTCTTATCAAATTTAGACATGAAAAAGAATAGTTTCCGGTAGGCAGCCCCACATAGAGAGTGCTACAGTATTCGATCTTGGAGATTACCAGTGCTTAGATAAGCATTCTTCTTCTTGTTGGTGTTCTGCCATATCCGAATCTGAATATTGATGCTCCTTTTGGTGATCAGCCATGAAGACTGTCCTGAGAATAAAATGCAGTGGCCTTTCACCTGCTATCCGCATCACAGCATGACACCCATACTACTGATCCACTTCTGCGAGTCACTTTCTGGTCTTGAGCCCTGGCACCCAAAATCCTCCTCAGCCCCAAGCCCAATATTGATGAAGCTGTTGCCCTCCATCAAGGTGGATTCAAGTGGGATTTAATCCACTTGGGGACCATCACCCTTTCCTGTGAACTTCAGCATCCAAGCCATTAGTCCTCAGGTTTATCAGGTTAGTTAACCACCACCTGACACTTGGTGTTGAATTGCTGGCAGTATGGTCTACTTTATTACCATAGCAGGATAACCTCGCCAGGCACCTGTAGATAAGCATATTTAGGGATTTCCTGTCATGGAGTTGGTGAAACTAGGCAATGTACTGCAGATGATGAAAAGCAGACTTGACCACAGCTGATATTTGATGCTCCATAGACAGAGCTGAGTCAAGTAAAAACAATTTCTGAAGAAATGTAGAAAGCAAATTAAATTAAACAACCCAGAGTAGAGAATTCTCTTTTCCAGAGAGGTAGCATATAAATGTACTAAATGTATTAAACAAACACACACACACACACACACACACACACACACACACACACACACACACACAAATGATATGGCTATTTTTAGTCCTGTATAAACTGTACAAGTAAATGATTTTTGCAATGGTATCATCTGATGTAATGCAATGTGAATTTGGCTAATTCCCAAACCCCGCAAGCCTATATCAATTTTACTTAATAGACATACATCCTAGAATTTATAACATTTTTATGGGGCTCTTGCAGTGTTTCTGGACTTCAATTCCCTTTGGTTTCTGGACTTCAATTCCCAGAAGCCTAAGTCAGTACATTGGATGATTGGTGCTTTGGGGAGTTGATTTAGGCTTCTGGGAATTGAAGTCCCAAAACCAAAACTTGGGAAACATTCTAAGATACTGCAAGAGCCTTTGGAGGCTGGGAAATAACCATGATTTCTCTAGAAATAATGTGTTCTGCCAAACATTCTTGGATAACACTGTTGTTATGGAATACTGAACTAGACAAAATCACATTCCACATGCTAAGACAGATTTAGGAGTTTTTTTTTTATTATCATATTTGGCCAAACAGATTCAGGAATGCTTTGCCAAGCTAATAGTCCCTGAATGAATATACATTTTCAGAGCCATCTTTTTATAGCATAAAATTTGAAAATTTCTACACATTTCATCACTATGGGATAAGCCAAAATTATTAATTAATCTTCTGACATTTTCATGGAGTTCAGGTTAGAACATTCAGATTTGTTCATGTCATGTCACACAAATATTGTTCAGCATTATGCTTCCCTGTCAGCAGTACAAAGTGTGCTGAGCTTGTGGACACAAGGCCTTCTCTTTACTTTAGCCTCGTCATCAGTTCTATATGATAGGTCAATCTGATCTGTTTAACTTTACAGAGTACTGAGAAAATAATTTTTACTTTTTAAAACCAGAATTAATATTAGAATTCTTTCACCTATTTCATTCCCTCCTGATTTCTTGAAAATTATTAAAGTTTAATAACTTTTTCACATTCTATTGCAATAAATAAACATTTCTATCATGTTGATTGCAGATTCCTCAGGCTTCGGCTGGGCATTGAAAAGACCGCCTCCAGTTTGGGTCTTTAGCCAAGCTGCCGTCTTCTCTCTTGCATTGATTATTTAAGCAAAATCTATGCATTTCATTCAATCTTTCCAGGGTCTTAAATTGTAACAAAAAAAAGATACTACCGACAGTATATAGTTTTTTTTTATTTTGCAATAATCCATCTTATCAATGTTTAACTATATTCGATCTCCTGGCTTAAAGCGATGTGTTGCCGTGGAGATGGGGAGGTCAAGCCTTCTGCACTGATTCACATATTGATTTCTACTGCAGTGACTGAGTTAATAATTTCCTAACTTCCATTTCCTTCTATGTGGGCCAGATCTGGCCATCTCTATGTGTTTAAACAGAAATTCAAATAGGGAAATAGGATACTTTGTACAGAGGGGAGTTCTCATATCATGCATTGTCATTGGCTAAAACCTGGACTTATTGATTTAGGCTTTCATACTATTCCGCAATGCTTTCAACGATCCCACTTGCTTTCTCAACCTCTTCCTATCTGTGGATTAAATGAACAAGGATGATTCCACTAAGCCTCCCTGCTTTAAGTAAGTATTCCTTTACTGGCTTTTTATTTTATTTTCGTGTACTTCAGATGTTTTATACTTTCAAGTCCTCAAATTATTTAATCAAATACAACTCCTGTGTTTGTTTTGGCTTATTTAAACATAGTTGTTGTTCGCTTCGCTTCTGTTCCTTTTTGCCAACTGTGCCTCCTGTTTTCTGATTAACTGCAAGGGATTTAGGCATTCTGGGCAGCTTTGATCAGTCTTTGATTACTAACCCATAAATGTCCCTTATTTTCCAAATCATCTGGAGGGCATGGCCAGTATGTACTTGTACGTCTGCAGAAAAAGTAAGCTGGTTATTCTGCCACTTCTGCTAGAACTTTTAACACTTATTTCTGCGTACTTTCACATACTGCCTGAAAAAGTGGGAACAAACCTAGTAGCCTTAAAACTTGGGGCTATCTAGGGATTCAAAATCTTGGGGTTAGCTATCAAGTGCTCAGCAGTTTTTTTCCTTCTTTTTCTGGGATTTCCCAAATTCCTTTGGTTTCTTCAATCATCCCATTCCATCTCAGCCAATTCATCATGTTCTGTTTGTCTGTATCCATAACTTCCTCTGCCAAGTGGGTGTATTTTTCTCATTCCTCTCTCAGGGCAATTCCTCTGCCAATGCCCCCCTTGCTTGCAGTAAGCACACTGATTGTTGCCTCTTCCCAAAGCAAAGGCGATCATCTCATCTTTCTTATATTCTCTTATTTTCTGCCTTCTTCTCTTGAATTATATTAGCAGGTTTGTTAAAATTGACAGAACCTTTTGCTGCTTCCTTTAAGCTTTCCAAAATCAAATATCTGTCATTAGGATTCCAATTTGGATTTTGTTCAGCAGCTGCTGCCATACGCATTACAGTCTGATCTGCGTCTGGGAAATTTCTACGGAGTGTTTTGGAAGCGCGGTGCCAAAATGGCCGCCGTGCTCTTTGCGGGCCCCCCCCCACCGGACGAAACCATCCGGCTAGTTAGGGGCGTGGCCAGCACCCTAATAAAAGGGCTGGCCATGAGGCAGCCGTGCTGCCATTTTGGCGAACCGACGGAGCGGAGAAGTTTTTCCTCCTTACCTCCGTCGCTCGTGTCCTCTTGGGGGAAGCCTTTTCGGGCAGCTTTCTCTTGTTTTAGGCTTCCTAGCTACCTTAACCATGCCCTCGAAGAAGAAGGCAGCCGCGAACGTGGCTCGATCGGCGCGGAGGCGTCAGCCGGGTCAGAGGACCGCGACTGCGCCCGTTCCGCAGCCACCTTTAGCGGACCCCACCGGGAACGGTGGGATGGGATCGGTAGCTCCTTGGCCTGATGCGCGGAGCATACCCGCTGCCCCGGACGGGGCCTCGGCCCTTGGCCCGCAAACAACGACCACGGCCCCTGCCATGGTCTGTGCGGCGGGGCCATCTTGCCCGGGTGCGCAGTTCCCTATGGGGGGTGCGAGCCACGGAGGGTGGTTGGGTTCCCTGCCTTTACAGGGCGTTCCTACGGCTCCCCAGGGGTTGAGCATGGGCTCTTGGCCTTATCTGGCCCCTGGGGCTCAGGGACCTGGACAGGTACCCGTGAATTATGGGCCGGTTGCCCAATTGCCCCCTGTCGGGGCCGGGGCCTATGTCGACGTGGAGGCCCTCCTGGCCCGGGTGGCGGCCCTTGAAGCGTCCTTGGCAAGGGCCAACCAAACAGGGGTGTCTCTAGGTTTTCAGGTGCCCCCTTTGGCCGCCGAACAGCGGCCGGTGAAGGGTCGGGTCGAGCCGCCTGAGGCGCATGGGCCGGTGGTGGCCACTGCCTCGCAGCTCCCCACCCCACAGGTGCAGCAGTCTGGTGCTGGTCTGGCTCCGTCGACGAGCTCAGCTTCGGTCGTGAGCTCCGACGCCCCCAGCGGGCCGGAACACCCGGTGGGGGCGGCCCGCGGGGGTGCAGCGGGTGAGTATGCAGTACAAGCTAATGCACCCACACAACTGACTTCGTTGGGGGGGCTGTTCAATGGCCTTGGCCTCGCTCGGGTGGCACGGCGGCCCAATGGCCCCCGGCCCACCCAGCGAATTTGCCCGTGACACAGGGCCTGGGTCGGGGTGGTGCCCCCAATGTGCTGGGAAATGTGTTGGGGATCCCCGGGCTGGCTCAGGCTCATTTTCCTTTGCCCGTAGTTCCCTCAGTGCCGGTGTCGGCTTTGCCAACAGCAGGGTATTCCTTGCCCTTGGGGGACCATTTCGCCCAGTCTACCAAGGAGAAGATTTGGAGGGGCGAGTATGTAGATATCTTCTCCCTTCTAATTAGGGAGCCGACCAAGGAAGAGAGGGAAGGGCTGGACGAGAAGGATAAGGAGCAGGCACGTCGTCGTAAGCCGCCACGCATGTGGGCAAACTGGTTGCCAGCGTACCTGATTTACATGGCCGTTTACCTCAGGGCTAGGCCGGATTTGGCTATCCCTATGGTCCAATATCTGGACAATATTTACCGGGCTATGGTTGACTTCCCGGGTCCGTCATGGCTGGCTTACGATGAAGAATCCCGCATGAGGATTCCGCTGCACCCAGAGATGAGGTTGGATGAGCCCTGTCAGAAGCTGTGGCTTCTGTATATGACCCCCATGCGCCCGGCGCCTGGGGAGAGATACCATTGTGGACATGCGGTCCAACGAGCGGCCCCGGTACAGGCACCCCGCCAAGAGGCGGGGCAGGGGGTTCCAGCCCGCCTGCTGTGCTGGACCTTCTCGTCCAATGGTTCTTGCAACAGGAAAAATTGCAAGTACAAGCATGAGTGCCCCTCTTGTTCTGGCCCCCATGATGCCTCCGCCTGTCCCAGGCTGATACAGGGGCAGGGGTAGGGGCGGACAAGGGGCAGGCAAGACTGCCATGGAGGGAGCGGGTTCACCAAAAGGCCCCCTCCCCAATTAATGTCGACATGCTGGAGCGTTGGCTCACATTGTACCCGAGGAGAGCGGACGCTGTGTACCTCCTTCGGGGTTTTCAACTGGGTTTTCGTATTCCTTTCACGGGGGATAGGTCACCGCAAGATGCACCTAACCTTTTGTCACTTAGGGGAAGGGAGGAGGTGGCTGCCGCCAGCATTAATAGGGAGATTGCTGCGGGCAGGGTCGCCGGCCCTTTCCCTGCACCCCCGTTACCCAACCTTAAAGTGTCTCCGCTAGGACTAGTGCCCAAGAAGTCCCCGGGCGAGTTCCGCCTGATTCACCATTTGTCCTACCCAGCCGGCCACTCAGTCAATGATGCTATCCCTGATGACCTTTGTTCTGTCAGGTATACATCCTTTGACCAGGCATTGCGCATGGTGCGCTCATGTGGCCCGGGTGCACTGTTGGCTAAGTGTGACATTATGTCGGCGTTTCGCCTCTCGCCCGTGCACCCGGGTGACTTCGAGTTGCTGGGTTTTCAATTCCGGGGTGAATATTATTTTGACAAAGCCATGCCATTCGGCTGTTCCGTATCCTGCTCGGCTTTCGAGCATTTCAGTACCTTCCTGCAGTGGGCATTTGTCCATAGGTCAGGGTCTCGGTCTGTAGCCCATTACCTGGATGACTTTTTATTCGGGGGTGAATGGGGCTGGGACACGTGCACACGTCTCCTCAACACATTTCAGACGCTAATGGAGGAACTCGGTGTCCCTTTAGTGCCCGAAAAGACTGAAGGCCCGTCTAATAAGTTACTATTCCTGGGGGTGAAATTGACACGGTAGCGCAGGCGTCTAGGTTGCCCGCAGACAAGGTGTCAAGGATAGTGGCCCTTATATCGGACTTGCTGGCTAAGCGCAAGGCATCCCTTCGGGAACTGCAGGTGCTACATGGACATCTCAATTTCGCTTGCAGGGTGGTCGCACCTGGCAGGGCATTTGCTCGGCGCTTGTGCGACGCCATGGCAGGCTTATCCAGGCCCCATCATAGGGCGAGATTGACACGGGGCATCAGGGCAGATCTGCACGTATGGCTCCAGTTCCTGAGGGAGTTCAATGGGGTCTCATTTTGGAGGTCACCTCCTGGCTTTGCCCCAATTTCACGTTCAGTCTGATGCCTCGGGATCCCTTGCTTGTGGGATGTACTTCAATGGGAAGTGGGCATGTGGTGGATGGCCACCAGCCTGGTCAGGCACGGGTCGCCTGAGGGATCTCACATATTTGGAATTTTTTCCCATACTGGGGGCCTTGATGCTATGGGGTGAGGAGTGGGCCAACTCTGTGGTGCATTTCTGGTGTGACAATGCGGCTGTTGTCCACATTGTCAACTCACAGTGGGCCGTTGCGACGTGCACAGGGCAGCGCGTTACGCTGCACAGGGCAGCGCGTTACGCTGCGGCGACAGAGTGGGACCCCGACTGGGACTGGGTGCATCCGCACATCTCAGGTGGTGTGGTAAGCGCGGCATGTTATGGCGGGAACTGTTGCCATTCCTTTTCTACATCAGGGATGCTGACTCGCCTGATGTCCTGGTTATTCACCTTGGGGGCAATGGTTTCGGACAGGTCACTGGCCTATCGCGGAAGCTTGCGATTTGCAGTCACCTGGCCTACTCACATTATGTGTGGCCTGCCACACCCCTCATTTGGTCGGACATGATACCGCAGTACGCTTACAGAGGAGCGTTTGGCCTCCAGGCGCTTGACTGGGCTCGTCGCTCCAGGGCCATTGCCCGGTTCCTTTTTGATATGGGTTGGGGACGCGTCATTCGCATCCCCATCATCAGTCTGCAAAATTATGAACTTTATTCAGGGGAGGGGGCCCATCTGTCGCGAGGAGGTATGGACCTCCTGCTGAATGACTGGCGAGCAGGGCTGTCGACCGAGCTGACGGTCTTGGGGGGGGCGTCGAGCCTTTATTGAAGCCTCTCCGGATGGCGGGTAGCACTGGTAAGGTAAACATTTATGACCCACAGGTATCCGGCAGGTTCGCAATTGACTGGACAACACTAGATAGGCATAAGTTGTTAAACGTTGTCCGGTCAACGACGAACCAGGCGAGGGGGTGATGGTTACCACTAGACAGCTGGAATCACCCCCTGATTTTACGGATACACGTCAGAGGGTGGGGTCATTAGTTAGATATTGACTACGGTCAACAATTTGTTTGTTGTCAACAAACAAATTGATATAAATAGATACGTTGTAACAATTGCCGTTGGCAATTTTGGGTGGTACCTTACCAGTGTTACTTCGGCCTGCTTGCCTTAAGAATTATGATTGGTCGTTTTACCAATAGAAATTTATAATTCGGACTAGGGCTTGAATCAATAAATGTGGCCCATGCCGTTATCCACTTTCATTTGTGTCTGAGTCCATCATTGGGGGGGTGCGCCTGCAATGGAAGCGCGGCGCCAAAATGGCTGCCGCGCTCTTTGCGGGGCCCCCCCACCGGACGAAACCATCCGGGTAGTTAGGGGCATGGCCATCACCCTAATAAAAGGGCTGGCCACGAGGCAGCCGTGCTGCCATTTTGGCAAACCGACGGAGCGGAGAAGTTTTTCCCCTCCACCCCCTCCCTAGTTAACAGTGTGATTTCTTGGTCGCTTCGGGGCCGGGTGGGAATTTTTGGCTGGGACTCGCTATTGGCCCTTGAGTCCTGGCTTTTTCGCCCATCCCACACTGTTGCTATGGTTTGATATAGGGGTTGTTCTGTGCTACTGTTGACTTTGGTCACATTGGCGGGTAGCACTGGTAAGGTAAACATTTATGACCCACAGGTATCCGGCAGGTTCGCAATTGACTGGACAACACTAGATAGGCATAAGTTGTTAAACGTTGTCCGGTCAACGACGAACCAGGCGAGGGGGTGATGGTTACCACTAGACAGCTGGACAGCATGCATCACCCCCTGATTTTACGGATACACGTCAGAGGGTGGGGTCATTAGTTAGATATTGACTACGGTCAACAATTTGTTTGTTGTCAACAAACAAATTGATACAAATAGATACGTTGTAACAATTGTCGTTTGCAATTTTGGGTGGTACCTTACCAGTGTTACTTCGGCCTGCTTGCCTTAAGAATTATGATTGGTCGTTTTACCAATAGAAATTTATAATTCGGACTAGGGCTTGAATCAATAAATGTGGCCCATGCCGTTATCCACTTTCATTTGTGTCTGAGTCCATCATTGGGGGGGTGCGCCTGCAATGTCTTTTGCCAGTTTCAATTTTTGCTTATCTTCCATATTAAGGAGTGTATTTATTATTTGCTGCATATCACTCCGTGTGGGGTTATGTGTTTGAACTATGGTTCCAATTAGTTCAATCACCTCACTTGGCTTGGTACTAAAAGGTCCATAATGCTGTTTCCAATTTAACAAGTCTGTTGTGGTAAATGGTACGTATTGGAAGATTGACTGATTTACTGGCTCATCTTCTTCCCTCATATGGCTGGTTATCATCTCCCTAAGTGGGGCCACTATCTCCTTTCTTTTTTTCATCGTTGGCATGATGTGTGCCATTGGGGTGTTTGGAGATGGCTCCCTACCAGCTTCATTGTTATATGGTGAAGGTCTATTATACCTTTTAAATTTTTCTTCTCCCTGTTCAATTACATCTTCCAAGATCTCAGTTACTTTTCTTAGTTTTTCTGTGGTTGTGGAAGTCTCACTTCTGTCTGGGGTCTGAAATCTTCCTGCAGAGTGACTGCTTCCTTTGTTTGCTAATGCAAGGTCTGGATAAATATCTGGAACTTGGCCATCTTGTGGTGCAGATTTTGGCATGACATAAGGTGGAGGTCTTTGAAACAGAATTTCATCTTCTTTTCTGTTTAAAATTTTCAATCTTCCTTCTGTCTGCCATTCTATTTCTGGGGTATTGGGTGTTCTGACCACTTTCCTACCTAATTTAGATTTCTTATCTTTGGATTTCTTTTCCTTCATTAAAATGCTTTTACACATTCAGCCTGGCATTTCCGTAGCCAAGGGGGAGGTCACGGCTTTCTGCATTACAGCTTGCCATGCTGATATGTAGGAATACTGATCCCATTGTTTATTCTGCGTTATTCTTCAAAACACTCTATATATAAGACCCAAATCTAAGGAGCCTTCCAGAGGCCAACCTACTTGGAAACTGGGCCATTCATATTCACAAAACTTTCTTAACTCAAATTTTGTTAAAGGGGGTTCATGTGTCTCTGGTGTAAATATCTCAAAGTTCTCAAGGAAACACCGTAGTTGCATGGAATGCTACTTGGAACGCTACTACCACCACCCATTCTAAACTAAACACTACCACCAGCCTGGGGCACCCAAAAAATCAAGGGCTACCATCAGGGAACGCGATGTTTTAACCACCCACACACAATATATATATAAAATCTCTCACACAAAAATCAGGTTCGCCGCCCTGATTTTTCCAGGAACACTGGGTTACCGCCCGTGGCTCATTAAGGACTTAGGAATCGCTGTCCCGTCCCCTTGAAGGTGATCAGGCTCCACTTCCACTCCTCAAATGAGTGGGCACACATAAGTATACTTCTACAGTTTCATACAGTTTCATACAATTTTATACTTGCCTGCAGGCTTTTGAAAATCCAGCCCCAGCTCCAGTTCTAGCTTCTGGAGAGTTCTCCGTCTGTCTTAGCTTTCTGGATCCTTTGACTGGTCTGTTTCTTCTGACAGTTACTCGCCGCCTCTTCACTGATTTCCTAGAGTAGATCAAAGGTCTACTATGCCAGCATTTTAGGTTATCCCTGGAGAGGCGCCGTTTTATCCCATCAGGAACAGCCGTCTAGAGTGACAATGGCACCTGCTGTTTGTCAAATCAGTCCCCGGCGGAGTTCGCCAAAAATGTTATGGAATACTGAACTAGACAAAATCACATTCCACACGCTAAAACAGATTAAGGAGTTTTTTTTTTATTATCATATTTGGCCAAACAGATTCAGGAAAGCTTTACCAAGCTAATAGTCCCTGAATGAATATACATTTTCAGAGCCATCTTTTTATAGCATAAAATTTGGAAATTTCTACACATTTCATCACTATGGGATAAGCCAAAATTATTAATTAATCTTCTGACATTTTCATGGAGTTCAGGTTAGAACATTCAGATTTGTTCATGTCATGTCACACAAATATTGTTCAGCATTATGATTCCCTGTCAGCTGTACAAAGTGTGCTGAGCCTGTTGACACAAGGCCTTCTGTTTACTTTAGCCTCGTTATCAGTTCTATATGATAGGTCATTCTGATCTGTTTAACTTTACAGAGTACTGAGAAAATAATTTTTACTTTTTAAAACCAGAATTAATATTAGAATTCTTTCACCCCTATTTCACTATGAAATATCTAAAATGTTATCCATTAAAAGTTGCAGCCTCTTTTCTTTTTGGTTTTGTTTCTTTTCTTTTTCTTCTTTAAACCAGATTGTTTGCTCACATTTTCTTCTGCTCTTGGTGGAAAAAAACCATGAGTTTTAGAATTCAGAATGGTTTTGAATGTATATCTTATTGGAGAAGCTTAGTTACACTAAAAAGTATTCAAGTAATGCTGATATCACAACTGGATGCAGAGTAGAGGAAATAAGACCTTGGGCACACATGTAGGAAGAGTGATCAAACCTGGCTGTTTAAAGCAGAAGTATGTTTCAGTTTCAAGATCATCTGCTGGTTCATGCTTCACTGGGTCTCTGATATGGCCATTTTTAGTCCTGTATAAACTGTACACGTAATTGATTTTTGCAATAGTACCGTCTGATGTAATACAATGTGACATTGCATTTGGCTAATTCCCAGAACCCCGCAAGCCTATATCAATTTTACTTAAAGCTGTTTTCCAACAACTTCCGAAGAGGTCATTTAGGGGATTTTCCATATACAGTACAATATGACTGCTAGTGGTTGATGTTACAGAACACAGTGTATATTTGAAAACAAGGATTGGCTCAAGGAGAGTTTGATCAGTAGTTTCCTTTCAAAAGTCATTTTTTTTTTACTTTTTAATGTGTGTAGTGGTGGAGGAACATTGCCTTCATACAATGCTATCAGCCAGTTACTCACCCATTTGGCCAAATGCCCTGAAAAAAATTGATGAAGCATGAAAAAAATTGATGAAGAACAGTCCCTACTCTTCTGGTCTTCTGTAAAATGTTAAAACTTTACAATGAATAATATCCTGGTAAGCTGAAAAACCTGATTTTTGAACACTTTTAATTTACTACCATGATATTCTTTTTTTTTAAAAAAGAAAGCCCATTCATTTCCCACAATTTCAGAAACATTATTGAAATACAATGTGCTTGCTACACATATTTTTAGCACAAGGACATTTTGAACTGTGCAATTTTAGGAGCAGGCACACAAAAAACTCTACTGTGCTTCATGGAGTTGATCCTGACATGTTCTGGCAAAATAGTTCAAGAATCCAGATACTCAGGGTCAGTCAAATTAATTGAAACTGCACATTCCTAGACCACGTGGTTTATTCATCAACTTTATTCTTTGTTTTTCTGATCTCATCTTGATATTTTCTAAGTTGACTGCCAAAATTTTCAATATCTTGCCAAAGTTTTGCATATTTTGGACAAGCAGTCTGCATTATACAGTATCACCTATCTCATACTCTTTGCTCAAACCTTTTTGCTCTGTGACCATCTGTGTCTTGAGTGCTTATTCCTTTTGTAATATTTTTCTGCTCCTTTGCCTTCATTTTTATTTTTTTTTCCTCAGGAGCGCCCACATAGACACAATGTTCTTCCCTTTCCCTCCTCCTCTCTCTGTTTCCATCTTTACACTGCTGATGGTAACATCTGTTCTTCTGCCCCTAGGTTCTCCTTTTTCCATTCCATACTGTAACAACACCTTCCCTAACTATAAAGTCAACATCTACACAACCATGACAGTTGAATTTGGGACAGAAAGCTTAGTACTTACCACCTTGGATAGTTTTAAAAGGGTATTGGATGAATTCATGGAGAAGAAGACTATCGAGGAATATCAGTTATGGTGACCCTGAAGTACTTTATCAAGATTGCAATTGGCAAAGCAGCCTAAACTAAGGATATGTGGAGACAACAGACCTTGGTGGTGGTGGTGGTGGTGGTTCCTTCTCATGTTGTGTGGCACCTGTCTCCATCACTACAGCATATCAGGCAACAAGGCTCCTTGTTGTTTCTTCAGCAATAAGTTTTTACAGGGATGGTGTGCTAACACGATGCCCAACCTCCTCCTTTCTTATCTGGGCTTGGGACCGGCAATGGCGGAATTACAACAGACCTTACCAGAGTTATACACACTCTAGTATATTGATGTGCCCTATATGTGCATGCTTATAAACATGGTCTAGAAACCTCCGGTGGTACAAAATGCTGTGGTTGGAACAGTGAAAGGTGGTCATGGAAGTGACAATTAGCTCTGCATTTTAGCCCACATTCTAACGATGCTATTTCAGGAGCTGAACCTATTTGGGTTATAGGACATTGTGCTGTGGACACGTCCTGTAAAGTTCAGTCTAAAACCCAGAGCACACTCACCACCCTCAAGAATTCAATGTTGCCAGCCTCCATAGTGAGAGAATTCCTGTGGGGCCATCCATTCTGAATATTTTACACTAAAACCTATTGCTGCTTTTGGCAGCCTATAATCCCATCCCCATGTTTGAACTCTAATAACTTACATTTTTTAGGGTCAGGATATATGAAAGACTCTGTGCACCCAAGTGAACCTGCCTCTCATAATCGATCCAAGAGATCCTGAGTGCAAGTCTGATCTCAAACTCTATTTGACTGGTGGACATTAGAGACAAGGCATTTTCCACAGTGACCCTTATCTTTGAAACTCTGTCCCAGAGAAAGTACATACAGTTCCATATGGGTTTGGTCCTGAAACAGACTTTAGCATTTCTTAAAATTTCAGTATATACATTTTAAAATGTCTTAGAATATTTCAATTACCTTTTGCAAGCTGCCTTAGGAGGCCTTTGTACTGAAAGGCAGAATATAGATTTTGTTGTTGTTGTTCAGTCGCACAGTCGATTCCGACCATTTGCGACCCCATGGACCATTTTCCTCCATGCACCTCTGTCCTCCACCATTCTCCTCAGCCCGCACAGCTCTGTGCCCATTGCGTCCACAATTTCAATTTCAATTTTAATTTATACCCCGCCTTTCTCAGCCATGGCTGACTCAAGGCGGCAACAACATGTCAATATCAATACAAAAGTAAAACAAAAATACAATATACAATATATAAAATACAAAATATAATATTACAAGTGCAGCAAAAATACATAAAGATACAATTTCAGAATAAATAAATCAACAGAATTACAGGTTATAAAGAAGCTCTGACGGGGCGGCGGGGCGACAGTCTTTAAAGTCTGCAGTGCATTCCAGCCCCAAGGTGCTCAAACTTCCCTGCGGCCAAACTTCCCTGCCGGACCGGGGAAGGAGCTCGTCCAGTTGGCTCCCGGGGGGGGCTGCAGCTGCAGAGCGCCGGTGAATATCAACATGCTGGCACTGACTCCAGCCGCCGGTGACTTAACTCCTTGGACCAAGGAGGGGATTAGTCCCAAGAGCGGCAACAGCAGTGGAACACCAGCAGTGGGGACTCATACCCTTCCAGCTGGCCTCCAGTCGAACCCATGCTGGTCTCAGCAGTGGGGGGGGGGCAGCTTTTGAGGGTGGTGGAGTGGCCCTCAGGTGCTGCTCGTTCCCTCTCCGCCCGGCTGCCGGTCAGACCTGCGCTGGTCTCGGTGGTGGGGGGCAGCTTTTGAGGGCAGAGGAGTGGCCCTCAGGTGCTGCTCGTTCTCTCTCTGGCCAGCCGCCAGTCAAACCTGCGCTGGTCTCGGCGGCGGGGGGCAGCTATTGAGGGCAGTGGAGTGGCCCTCAGGTGCTGCTCATTCCCTCTCTGGCCAGCCGCCGGTCGAACTCATGCTGGTCTCGGTGGGGGGGCAGCTTTTGATGGCGGTGGAGTGGCCCTCAGGTGCTGCTCATTCCCTCTCTGGCCGGCCGGCGGTCGAACCCGCGCTGGTCTCGGCAGTGGGGGGGACAGCTTTTGAGGGCGGTAGAGTGGCCCTCAGGTGCTGCTTGTTCCCCCTCCGGCAGTCGAACCCGTGCTGGTCTCGGTGGGGGGGCAGCTTTTGAGGGTGGTGGAGTGGCCCTCAGGTGCTGCTCGTTCCCTCTCCAGCCGACCGGCGGTCGAACCCACACTGGTCTCGGCGGCGGGGGACAGCTTTTGAGGGTGGTGGAGTGGCCCTCAGATGCTGCTCGTTCCTTCTCCGGCCTGCCACTGGTCAAACCCGCGCTTGTCTCAGCGGGGGGGCAGCTTTTGAGGGGGCGGTGGAGTGGCCGTCAGGTGCTGCTCGTTCCCTCTCCGGCCGGCCGGCAGTCGAACCCATCTATCTATCTCATCTTTGGATGCCCCCTTCTTCTCTTGCCCTCCACCTTTCCCAACATCAAGGCCTTCTCAAGTGAGTCCTCCCTTCTCATTTAATGTCCAAAGTACTTTAGCTTCATCTTCACTATTTGTCCCTCCAATGAACAGTCAGGGTTGGTTTCTTCTAATATTGACCTATTTGTTCTCTTTGCTGTCCAGGGGACTCTCAGGTCTCTCCTCCAATACCACATTTCAAAGGCATCTATTCTTCTGCGCTCAGCTTTCCTAATGATCCAGCTCTCACACCCATACATTGCCACTGGGAATACCATTGCTTTGACTATGAAAATCTTTGTTTTCAAGGTGATGTCTCTGCTTTTCACTATATTCCCCAGGTTTCTCATCGCTTGTCTCCCCATAATCAGTCGTCTTTTTATTTCATGGCTACAGTCGCCATCTGCAGTGATCTTAGATCCTAGAAATAAATAAATAAATGACTGCTAGGGGTGCACACTGTCTTTGGACCAAGGGTTATTTGTGTATTTTGTGAGGTGACCATGGGAGAACAGAGCAAAAAAAACAAAAAAAAAACAAGGATCCTTACAGGGCAAGCAGTAACCCTCCCAGATTCTTCATGAAACATATGTAAGCGCGGCGCCAAAATGGCCGCCGCGCTCTTTGCGGGCCCCCCCCAACCGGATGCAGACATCCGGGTGAGCTAGGGGGCGTGGCCACCCCTCTATAAAAGGGGTGGCCACGAGGCAGACGAGCTGCCATTTTAGAAGAAGCGACGGAGAGGAGAAGTTTTCTCCGTCGCTCTTTGTTTCTCCTCGGCTCTCCAGCCCAGTCTTCGGCTGTTTAGCCAGTTCGGCGCCTGTGATCCCGGAAAGGGATCGTCTTCTTGCAGCTATGCCTCCCAAAAGGAAGGCCACGGCGACCAAGCCGCGGCCATGAGGGAGGACCTTGCCTGGCCCTGCGCTTGCTAGGGGACAGCATTCGGGTCGGAGGACCGCCACTGCGCCCCCGCAACAGGACCCCGCATCGATTGCACCCACCGTTACCAGTGGGATGGGGCAGATTAGGGCATGGCCCTCGGCTCTCCAGCCTCAGGATGGCCCTGCAGGGGCTTCAGCCCCCCGGCCCGCAATTGCCGGCCATGGGTCCAGACAATGGGAGAGGGCCTGGGGTGGTCACCCAGCAGGGCTTGCCTCCGGCCCCTCATGGGCCGGAGTTTTGGGCATGGCCCTATTTAGGACCTGGCTCCCAAATGGGGGTCCCCAGTGTACCACCCAGTGGGCCGTCTGGCCCACCTTGCCCACCTTATACCGGGGGTTCTGCGACTGTGGATGCATTGCTGGCACGTTTAGCCATGCTGGAAGCATCCTTGGGGGTCATTAACAACCCCTCGGGGGGGGGGGAACTTCACTGCCGACTGGGGCCCCCTTTTGCCTGCCTGCCACCTCGACAGCCGCCACTCTGCAGCAGGTGGCCAGTAGGGTTGAGCTGCTGGAGACGCTCCGGCCTGTGCCGGCCGCGATCTCGCAGCTCCCCGTTCGTCCTGAACTACAGCCGGGGAGTGGCCAGATGTGGCCCCAGAGCTCGATTGCGGTCGCGAGCTCCGACGCCCGCCGTGGGCCGGAACCCCCAGTGGGGACGGCTCACGGGGGTGCACCCAGTGAGTATCAGGTTCAAGCTAATGTCCCCACATCACAGTCCACTTCAGGTGTTAGTTTTCAGTGGCCATGGCCTCGTCATGTCGAGGCGGGTGGGTATCAGTTACCAGTTTACCCTGGTGCCAATGGGTCCCATACTGGCACGACATTGGGCGGGGGGGTTTCCGCCCCCAGGACTGTACCGGGCATTGCAGGGACTGTACAGGCACTGCTGCCAATGCCCCGTGTGAATACCGTGCTGGTGTCGGCATTGCCGACGGCAGGGTATTCCTTGCCCCTCGAGGATCATTTGTCCCAGGCCACGAGGGAAAAGATTTGGCGGGGGGAGTATGTTGATATTTTCTCCCTATTGAATCGTGAGCCCACCAAGGAAGAGAAAGAGGGGCAGGATGACAGAGAGAAAGAGCTGTCTTGTCGTCGCAAGCCACCGCGCACTTGGGCCAACTGGTTACCCGCATATCTCATTTATATGGCGGTATACCTCAGGGCCCAGCCCGATTTGGCCATCCCTATGGTCCAATATTTGGACAATATTTACAGGGCGATGGTGGATTTTCCTGGCCCATCGTGGTTGGCTTACGATGAGGAATTCAGGATGAGGGTGCCCTTACACCCGGAGATGAGATGGGATGAGCCATGCCAGAAGTTGTGGCTTTTATACATAACCCCCACGCGCCCGGCGCCTGGGGAGAGGTACCATTGCAGCCATGCTGTCTAGCGAGCTACTCCAACGCAGGTTCCCCGCCAAGTGGCGGGGCAGGGGTTCCAGCCCGCTTGCTGTGTTGGAGTTTCTCGGCCAATGGCGTATGCAATAGAAAACAGTGCCGATACAAACACGAGTGTCCCTCTTGCGCTGGCCCCCACGCCGCCGCTGCGTGTCTGCGAGCCGGTGGGTCATGGGGCAGAGGTAGAGGTGGACAGGGAGCGGGCAGAACTGCCGCTGAAGGAGCTGGTCAGTCAAAAGGCCCCCTCCCCAGTTAACATATTTATGTTAGAGAGGTGGCTCTCGACTTACCCGAGGAGGGAAGAGGCGAGGTACCTACTCGAGGGTTTCCAGTGTGGTTTTCGTATCCCATTCAAGGGGGTGCGGGGACCCCAAGATGCTCCTAATTTGCTTTCCCTGAAGGGTAGGGAGGAGGTGGCCGCCCTAAGTATTGCCAAGGAGGTAAATGCAGGGAGGGTAGCGGGCCCCTTTTCTAGGCCTCCCTTTCCCAATCTTAAGGTTTCCCCTTTAGGTTTGGTTCCCAAAAAGGCCCCTGGTGAATTTCGTCTAATTCACCATTTATCTTACCCGGCGGGTCATTCGGTCAATGACGCCATTCCTGATGACCTTTGTTCGGTCAGGTATACGTCATTTGACCAGGCCCCGCGCATGGTGCGCGCTTGTGGCCCGGGTGCACTTCTGGCAAAATGTGATATTAAATCGGCATTCCAGTTGTTGCCAGTGCAACCAGGTGACTTCGAGTTATTGGGTTTTAAATTCCAGGGGAAATTTTATGTGGATAAAGCCATGCCTTTTGGCTGCTCTATTTCCTGTTCAGCATTCGAATGCTTTAGCATTTTTCTCCAGTGGGCCTTTGTTCGCAGGTCTGGGTCCCGGTCTGTAGCCCATTACCTCGATGATTTTTTGTTCGGGGGTGAACGGGGCTTGGACACGTGCACGCGTCTCCTCACTACATTTCAGATGCTAATGCAGGAACTTGGTGTCCCTTTAGCGCCCGAAAAGACCGAGGGCCCATCAACTACACTCACATTTCTGGGTATTGAAATTGACACGGTCGCGCAGACATCCAGGTTACCTATGGACAAGGTCACACGGATCTCTGCGATGATTTTGGCCTTGCTGCCCAAACGTAAAGTGTCACTTCGTGAGCTCCAAGTTCTACATGGTCATCTTAATTTTGCCTGCAGGGTGGTCACGCCTGGCAGAGCTTTTGCTCGACGCCTATGTGACGCCATGATTGGGCTATCGAGGTGCCACCACAGGGTCCGACTGACCAGGGGCATGAGGGCTGACCTGTTGGTTTGGCTTAAGTTCCTGCAGGAATTCAATGGAGTATCATTTTGGAGGTCTGACCTCTTGGTCTCCCCTAGGTTTCAGGTTCAGTCGGATGCCTCTGGGTCCCTTGGATACGGGATTTATTTGAGGGGAGGTGGCCTACGGCCAATGGCCTCCAGCATGGCGGGGCACAGATTGTCTACACGATCTCACATTCCTCGAGTTCTTCCCGATACTGGGAGCTTTGATGCTATGGGGTGAGGAGTGGGCCAACTCAGTACTCCATTTTTTGGTGTGACAATGCTGCGGTAGTGCACATTGTCAATTCTCAGACATCTAAATCACCCAGGGTCATGGAGTTAGTTCGCCAGTTTGTGTTACGCAGCCTACGCTCAACGTGCTTTTTAGAGCCAGACATGTACTAGGCATTAATAATAATATTGCTGATTCTTTATCCCGCCTGCAGATCCCCCGGTTCCGTGCCTTGGCTCCGGACGCGGAGGAATTCCCCTCGCCACTCCCGGACGAGATTTGGACATTTGGCAAGGAGAGGTGAACCGGGCGATCGGCATGTCACTCGCGCCCCGCACGCGTAAGGCGTATCAACACGCATTTAATCAATTTAAACAATTTTGTGTGCAACTCCGGTTGCCTGAAGTGTGGCCCATTCCAGTCGAACACGTTCTTCAATTTATGGTTTACCTACATAGTCTGGGCCTAGCTCCCCGCACTATAGCATCCAGGCTGTCAGCACTGGCATTCATGGCCAAGGTGAGGGGTTTTGCTGACAACATAACTGATTTCCGTATACGGCATGTTTTGGAGGGGTGGACACGGGAACGTGGACGCCGCCCGGACACTCGAAACCCGATTTCCCCAGGGGTGCTCACACACCTTGCACGAGGCTGGCCTAACCTATGTTTTGACAGGTATGAGGCAGCTCTTTTTCATGCGGCTACCACGGTGGCCTTCTTTGGAGCGCTCCGCATCAGTGAGTTGGTACTACTGTCTAAGGCGGATGCGGCTCGTAGGGCACTGGAACTCGAAGATGTCTATGTCTCTGATGAGTGGGCTCAGTTGAGGATACGGTCCTAAAAAGTTGATCAGCACGGTGTAGGCAGTGGTGTTAGACTGCTACGATGTTCCATTGCAGACATCTGTCTGGTTGGTGCCCTACAGGAGTTCATTGCAGTGCGTGGCACGCACCCTGGCCCGTTTTTCTGCTACCAAGATGAATCTCCCCTGACTAAATTTCAATTTTGGAAGGTGACCGGTAAGGCACTGTCCAGTGTTGGCCTCCCCGGGGCTCGTTACGGCACCCATTCTTTTAGAATAGGGGCTGCTTCTACTGCGGCTGCTTTTGGGTACTCTGAGGCTGATATACGCCGTATGGGGAGATGGGGATCTAAGTGTTTCACATTATATGTGCGCCCTCTTCAGGTATGAGTACCAGATAAGTCACCATTCTCTCTTTTTTATCTTACAGACCCTGTGTGTCCCCGCACACCGGTGGCAGTATGGCTGGTGGGCCATAGCTATGTGCACTGGGCAGCGCAGTATGCTGCAGCGACAGAGTGGGGCCCCCAGCTTGGACTGCATGCCTCCGCATGTATCAGGTGGTATGGTAAGCGTGGAATGTTATGGCGGGAACTGTTGCCATTCCTTTTCTCCATCAGGGATGCTGAACCGCCTGATGACCTGGTGCTGCACCTCGGGGGCAATGACCTAGGCCAGGTCACTGGCCTTTCTTTAAAATATGCAATTTGCAGCGACCTAGCTTATTTGCATTATGTGTGGCCTTCCACAACGCTGCTATGGTCGGACATCATACCGCATCACGCTTACAGAGGGGGTATTAACCTCCATGCCCTTGACCGTGCTCACCGCTCGGTGAACAGGGCAGTTGCCCGGTTCTTTGCAGACAAGGGTTTGGGGCGGGTCATCCGACACCCCACCATTAGTTTACAAAATTATGATCTTTATACAGGGGATTGGGTCCATCTGTCGGTTAGAGGTATGAACCTCTTTTTGGAGGATTTGCAAGCAGGCCTGTTGACCGAGCTGACGGTCGGGGGGGGGGGCGGTGAGTCTTTATTGAAGCCTCCCCGTGTGGTGGGTAGCACTGGTAAGGTAAATATTTATGACCCATAGGTATCCGGCAGGTTCGCAATTGACTGGCCAACACTTAGACAGGTACAAGTTTAATAACGTTGACCGGTCAACGACGAACCAGGCAATGGGGTGATGGCAGGAGCTCTTCAGCATGCATCACCCCGTGATTTGACGGATACACGTCAGAGGGTGGGGTCAGTAGATAGTTTATTGACTACGGTCAACAATTTGTTTGTCGTAACAAACAAATTGATACAAATGGATACATTGTAGCCAATTGCCGTTGGCAATTTTGGGAGGAACCTTACCAGTGTTACTGCGGCCTGCTTGCCTTAAGAATTATAATTGGCTGAGTACCAATTGAAATTTATAATTCGGACTAGGGCATGATTCAATAAAAGTGGCCCAATGCCTTTATCCATATACCGGTGTCTGAGTCTTTCTTTGGGGGGTGCGCCTGCAAATAGTGGCATTCGTTGGCTTAAAAATGTTTTAAAAGACATAATAGAACTACAATTGGAGAAAAGGGAATCAAAAGAATTAATACGTTATAAGGAAGACAATGAGCCAATATCAAAGGATGATTTGAGGTTTATAAAATCATGCATGGTATGGATAGAGTGGATAAGGAAAAGTAGTTTTCCTTATCACATAATATTAGAACTAGGGGACACTCTATGAAACTCTTGGGTGCTAGATCTAAAACAAACAAGAGGAAGCATATTTTTTTTACCCAGAGGATTATTGGTCTATGGAACTCCCTGCCAGATGAAGTGGTGACAGCTGTCAGTCTTGACAGCTTTAAGAAGGAGGATAAGCATATAAATTGTTATGATTATGGATACCTAAGAACAACCTTGGGTTAGAGAGACTGATAGGATATCTCCCAACACCATTTTCAGGGGATACTAGGCAAGTGAAGGCATTTGCTGGGAATACTCTGAGGTAAATGGTGAAGACAAAGATCTATCCTGTGTACTGCACAGTTGCTAAGAATCTCTGAGTGAGGTCACCAGAGCAATCACTTGGGTTGTGCCATCCATCTGTCCATCGACTTCAACTCCCAGAATTCCCTAAGCAGAATTTGGGAAGTTCCAGGATACAGATGCAAACCTGATCACCAACATCTCATTTACCTGGTACAGGGCCTATTTTCCAGCTTGCTTGGCTATCTTGGACCTACTGTACTCTGGTTCATAGTTATGAATGTACAAAAAGAAAATCGTCCCAGTTTTTCCTAGAATGCCTATGGACCAAAACAAAAGGCAAAACAAGGGGATGCTCAGCACAGCAGATCTGAAAAGGGGGAGGGATACGAAAGGGGGAGGAGAAATACAGTGTTGCAGGGAACAATACTGCATAGGGACATGGAATGTGAGGTCTATGAATCAAGGAAAACTGGAAGTGGTAAAAAATGAGATGGAAAGAATAAGCATTGACATCTTGGGCATCAGTGAGCTCAAATGGACAGGGATGGGTGAATTCAGCTCTGGAAACCATCATATCTACTACTGCGGGCAAGAAAACCTTAGAAGAAATGGAGTAGCCATAATTGTCAATAAAAGAGTGAGAAAAGCAGTAATGGGATACAATCTCAAAAATGACAGAATGATGTCAGTCAGATTCCAAGGCAAACCTTTCAATGTCACTGTGATCCAAATATACGCACCAACCACTGGTGCAGATGAAGCCACAATGGACCAGTTCTATGAGGACTTACAACACCTCATAGAACAGACACCAAGAAATGATGTCCAAATTATATTAGGAGACTGGAATGCCAAAGTAGGAAATCAAAAAGTGGAGGGAATAACAGGCAAATTTGGTCTTGGAACACAGAATGAAGCAGGGCAAAGATTGATAGAGTTCTGCCAAGAGAACGCACTGGTCATAGCAAACACTCTCTTCCAGCAACACAAGAGGCGACTTTACACATGGACATCACCAGATGGCCAACACCGAAACCAGATTGACTACATACTCTGCAGCCAAAGATGGAGAACCTCCATACAGTCAGCAAAAACAAGACCTGGAGCAGACTGTGGCTCAGATCACAACCTACTGATTGGAAAATTCAGGCTTAGACTAAAGAAAATAGGGAAAACACGGAGACCAGAAAGATATCACCTAGACAGCAACCCTAAAGAATACACGGTGGAGGTGATGAACAGATTTAATGGCTTAGACTCGGTAGACAGAGTACCGGAAGAATTATGGACGGAGATGAGGGACATCATGCAGGAAGCAGCAAAGAAAACCATACCAAAAGAAAAGAAGAGTAAGAAAGCAAAGTGGTTGTCTGATGAGGCTCTTAAAATAGCAGAGGAAAGAAGGAACACAAAAGTCAAAGTAGAAAGGAAAAACTACAACCATTTGAACACAGAATTTCAAAGAAAAGCAAGGAGAGATAAGGAAAACTACCTAAAAGAACAGTGCAGAGAAATGGAGGAAAACAACAAAAGAGGCAGAACCAGAGATCTTTTCAAAAAAAATTGGGGAAATCAAGGGAACATTTAAAGCAAAAATGACCATGATAAGGGACAAAGACGGAAAGGAGCTAGCTGATGCAGAAGAAATTAAGAAAAGATGGAAAGAGTACACAGAGGAACTTTACAAAAAGGACCTCAACACTCCTGATAATCACAATGATGAAGAAATTGAACTTGAGCCAGACATCCTGGAGAGCGAAGTCATAAAGGCTCCACTAGCTTTGTTGTTTGCAGTGCTCTAACAAAGCTAGTGGAGATGATGGTATCCCAGTTGAATTTTTCAAAGCGCTAAAAGATGATGGCGTCAAATTACTGCATTCAATATGCCAGCAGATTTGGAAAACAAAACAGTGGCCACAGGATTGGAAAAGATCAGTATACGTCCCAATCCCAAAAAAGGGCAATGCCAAAGAATGTTCAAATTATCGAACAATCGCGCTCATCCCACATGCCAGCAAGGTGATGCTCAAGATAATACAGGACAGACTTCAGCAGCATGTGGAGAGAGAATGACCAGAGGTGCAGGCTGGTTTCAGAAGAGGCAGGGGGATTAGAGACCACATCGCCAACATACGCTGGATCATGGAGAAAACAAAGGAATACCAGAAACAAGTTTACTTTTGTTTTATTGACTACACTAAGGCATTTGACTATGTGGACCACAACAAGATGTGGCAAGTAATTAAAGAGATGGGAATACCAGAGCACCTCATATGCCTCCTGAGAAATCTGTACATGAACCAAGAAGCAACAGTTAGGACAGAACATGGAATAACAGAGTGGTTTGGAATAGGAAAAGGAGTAAGACAAGGCTGCATTTTGTCACCATGCTTATTCAACCTATACACAGAGCACATAATGCGCAGTGCAGGGATGGAAGAATCACAATATGGGATTAAAATCGCTGGGAGAAACATCAATAATCTGAGATATGCAGACGATACCACCCTAATGGCAGAAAGTGAGGAAGACCTAAAGAATCTCTTGACTGGGCTGAAGAAGGAGAGTGCAAAAGCTGGCTTGAGACTCAATATCAAGAAAACCAAGATAATGGCAACAGGCCCCATCAGTTCCTGGAAAATAGACGGGGAAGAAGTAGAAGCAGTGACAGATTTTACTTTCTTAGGATCAAAGATCACTGCAGATGGGGATTGCAGCCATGAAATAAAAAGGCGACTGATTCTTGGGAGACAAGCGATGAGAAACCTGGGGAACATAGTGAAAAGCAGAGACATTACATTGCAAACAAAAATTAGAATAGTCAAAGCAATGGTTTTCCCAGTAGTAATGTATGGATGTGAGAGCTGGACAATTAGGAAGGCTGAACGCAGAAGAATAGATGCCTTTGAAATGTGGTGTTGGAGGAGGGTTTTGAGAGTCCCCTGGACAGCGAGGAGAACAAATAGGTCAATCTTAAAAGAAATTAACCCTGACTGCTCATTGGAAGGCCAAATAGTAAAGATGAAGCTAAAATACTTTGGACATCAAATGAGAAGGGAGGATTCACTTGAGAAGGCATTGATGTTGGGAAAGGTGGAGGGCAAAAGAAGAAGGGGGAGGCCAAGGATGAGATGGCTAGATGGTATTATAGACACAATGGGCACAGAGCTGGGAAGGCTGAGGGGGATGGTAGAGGACAGAGGCGCCTGGAGGAAAATGGTCCATGGGGTCGCAAAGGGTCGGAGTCGACTGTGCGACTGAACAACAACAACAACTACATCTTCATGGGAAATGTAGGTTCTGTAGAGACCTCTTTAGAAAGAACTGCATTCCAGCAGCCTCCAAAAATGCTTGCCATCCTGGTTAATGATTAAGGTTGATGTGAGGTGTAGTGCTTATCTTTACGACATATGCGTTGTGTCCAAGCATTATTTGTTATAACCACTTTTGAGCACCGTAAAATCTATGGCGGAATCGTGCACCTTTTGCAAAGGCCCCATTTCTAAATGTACATAAAATTCGTCAGTACAAACTTTTCCGCTTCTCCAGATGCCCGCCGAAATGTATCAACCTGTGTAACTGCCCTTTTCATTGTATATAAGCTGGCAGATTTAAGGACAGATTTAATGTCCTGTACCTGATAGACAGAGTACCAGAAGAATTATGGACAGAGATGCGCGACATCATGCAGGAGGCAGCAAGAGAAACCATACCAAAAGAAAAGAAGCGTAAGAAAGCAAAATGGTTGTCTGATGAGGCCCTTAAAATAGCAGAGGAAAGAATGAATGCAAAAGTCCAAGGAGAAAGAAAAAAATACAATCGCCTGAATACAGAATTTCAAAGAAAAGCAAGGAGAGATAAGGAAAACTACCTGAACGAACAGTGCAAAGAAATGGAGGAAAACAACAAAAGAGGCAGGACTAGAGATCTTTTCAAAAAATTGGGGAAATCAAGGGAATATTTAAAGCAAAAATGACCATGATAAGGGACAAAGACGGAAAGGAGCTAGCTGATGCAGAAGAAATTAAGAAAAGATGGAAAGAGTAGACAGAGGAACTCTACAAAAAGGACCTCAACACTCCTGATAATAACAATAATGAGAAATTTGAACTTGAACCAGACATTCTGGAGAGTGAAGTCAGAAAGGACCTAAAAAGCACTGCAAACAATAAAGCTAGTGGAAATGATGGTATCCCAATTGAATTTTTCAAAGCCCTAAAAGATGATGGAATCAAACTACTGCATTCAATATGCCAGCAATTTTGGAAAACAAATCAGTGGCCACAGGATTGGAAAAGATCAGTGTACGTTCCAATCCCAAAAAAAGGCAATGCCAAAGAATGCTCAAATTACCGAACAATCGCGCTCATCCCACATGCCAGCAAGGTGATGCTCAAGATAATACAGGATAGACTTCAGCAGCATGTGGAGAGAGAATTACCAGAGGTGCAGGCTGGTTTCAGAAGAGGCAGGGGGACTAGAGACCACATCGCCAACATACGCTGTATCATGGAGAAAACAAAGGAATACCAGAAACAAGTTTACTTTTGTTTTATTGACTACACTAAGGCATTTGACTGTGTGGACCACAACAAGATGTGGCAAGTAATTAAAGAGATGGGAATACCAGAGCACCTCATATGCCTCCTGAGAAATCTGTACATGAACCAAGAAGCAACAGTTAGGACAGAACATGGAATAACAGAGTGGTTTGGAATAGGAAAAGGAGTAAGACAAGGCTGCATTTTTTCACCATGCTTATTCAATCTATACACAGAGCACATAATGCGCAATGCAGGGATGGAGGAATCACAATATGGGATCAAAATTGCTGGGAGAAACATCATCAATTTGAGATATGCAGACGATACCACCCTAATGGCATAAAGTGAGGAAGACCTAAAGAACCTCTTGATTGGATTGAAGGAGGAGAGTGCTAAAGCTGGCTTGAGACTTAATATCAAGAAAACCAAGATAATGGCAACAGGTCCGATCAGTCCCTGGAAAATAGATGGGGAAGAAGTAGAAGCAGTGACAGATTTTACTTTCCTAGGATCTAAGATCACTGCAGATGGCGACTGATTATGGGGAGACAAGCTATGAAAAACCTGGGGAATATAGTGAAAAGCAGAGACATCACCTTTAAAACAAAAATTCGCATAGTCAAAGCAATGGCATTCCCAGTGGTAATGTATGGATGTGAGAGCTGGACCATTAGGAAGGCGGAGCGCAGAAGAATAGATGCCTTTGAGATGTGGTGTTGGAGGAGAGTCCTGAGGGTCCCTTGGACAGCAAAGAGAACAAATAGGTCAATACTGGAAGAAATCAATCCTGACTGTTCATTGGAGGGACAAATAGTGAAGATGAAGCTAAAGTACTTTGGACACCAAATGAGAAGGGAGGACTCACTTGAGAAGGCCTTGATGCTGGGAAAGGTGGAGGGCAAGCGAAGAAGGGGGCGTCCAAAGATGAGATGGAAAGACGGTATTATGGACACAATGGGCACAGAGCTTGGTGGGCTGAGGAGAATGGTGGAGGATAGAGGTGCCTGGAGGAAAATGGTCCATGGGGTCGCAAAGGGTCGGAATTGACTGTGCTACTGAACAACAACAATAAGCTGACCACCTTGTACATGTTCCCCAGGCCGGTATCTTTGAGCTGAATAATAAATCACTGTGTTTGACCCGATCCTGCTGGTCAGAATACTTCTTAAGCACCGGACTCAACAATATGTTCATTAAAGATCTAATGTGCCAAACAGCCCTAATTGTTTTGAAAGGGTTTCTTACCTGGCCTCTCATTGCACTTCAAAAATGTGTGTGTCAAAGACAAATCTACATGTTTAGTGCAAACACTTAAAACATCTCCTCTGTCTCTCCAGCATGCTGCACTGGGATAAGATTCAACTCCTCTATTGCCTTCCTTAGTTAGCTGCTGTCAAGCGCTGCTGCTTCAGCATCTCAAGATTCACCCTTTTAGTTCTGCATCTGCTTGCTGAAATTGCTAGGCATGCTCTGTGAATTTCTTGTTTAGCTTACTGCAGTTTCAGATCTCACTGCTGTGTTCCCTTCTGATGCTTTTCGTACTTCCAACCATTCAGTATGACGCCTGCTAAAATTAATTTCCCTCTCAATGTCACAATCATCTCCTTCCACCTTACATTCCTGAGGCTGGATTTCTCTAATACTGAGCATTTGGGCTATTATTATTTTTCATTCTGCATCCATGTAGTTAGGCCTTTACTGTGAATGACTCTGAGTTAACTTGTATTGCACAATACCTTTCCTTATTTTCTCCATCCACATCAAGTTCCTAGTCATAATTCAAGTTCTCTAATTTTCTGTCTTTCAATATTGTGCATTCTCACACTAACAGAGCTTAGTTTGTCTTAACACAATCTCATTTACCTCATTTTCTCTCACACAAACTTCTAGCATATCAGAGAATAGACCAGGGCCTTAGCCAGGGGGCGGCCAGGGAGGGATAAGCCCCCCCAAGCTAACAGCCCCCCCCCCACCCTGGGGAAAATTTCCAATTGTGTGTGCGTGTGCGTGCACGTGCGTGTGCGTGTGTGTGTGTGAGAGAGAGAGAGAGAGAGAGATTGTCGCCCCTCCTGAAAAAATATTCACACACACTTTAGTGTATGAGACCAAAGACAACAGAACAGCCGAAGGGTTGGCTTAACTCAGGTTTATTGCATGATGATCGGGTGGAGCATGAGGTAATGGTGGTGATACATCTCTATATATACAGTAGCATTATACATTTGAATCTTGTAGCACGGTAGCTCATTGGCTGCTACCGGCGTGGCCTCGCCCAGGCACGCCTCTCTTCAGTAGTTCTTCTTCCTGCTGCTGAATGCGGGGAAGGTTTTCCCGCGGCTGTCCGTGATTGAGCAATGTGAACCATGTGAGGCTGAACGCTCGCAGCTGCCCTCTATGGGCTGCTTGCTCGCGTTCCTTTACAGCTGAGATACATTGTAAATGGAATGGTTACATTCTTATCAGTACAGTGAACATGCATACACAACATCCCTCCCCCCTAGGATGGGACGAAGTCCCACAACCAATGTGGCTTGCCGCACGTGCGCTTGGGGCGTGCTTGCGCCTGACCTAATACCGGAGAGCCTGTGATCCCTGACTCCGTGGGTGCTTGTCCTGCAACGGAAAACGGGGACTCATTAGTGGCTCTGTGGGGCGTCTGTGCCTGCCTTGCGCTGGGGGATGGGAATGGAATGAACAGCTGGGAAGTGAACCCCTGCCTGTTGCCTGTGGACCCTGGAGACCCTCCCATTACGAATCTCGGGACCGACGAGGATGCCCTTGTGGTTCTGCTACTTTCTGTTCCCCGCTCGGGGGACCTTGAGACTGTGGTGGACGGGCTCGCCGTCGCCTCCTGTCTTGGGGGTGTCGGTCTCCGGGGCATTGGCGCTATGTTGCATTCTAACTCACAGGGGCTACTGGGACTGGAGGTACCAGGGGCTGAACTGAAACCCCTCTTTTCGCTAGGACGGGTGGGGGACCACTCCGCTAACTCCCCCTGGTACTGTAAATCAAGGTCTAAACTTCCTGGGGAATCTGTGTTTTGGGGAAACTTCCGAGGGTTATGTGCGAGATCGGGGCTCTTCCTTTCCGCCGCAAACTCCCGCAAAAGATCTCTGAGGATCGAATCCCTTTCCTCCCCCCTTGGTGGGGACCCATGTCCCCCTTTTTCTCCCCCTTGGGCTAAACGGGTGGGGGAGTACCCTAACGCTGATTCGTGGCTATTTTCGTTTTCGTCCTGCTCTCCGGGGACTCTGCGCCTGAGTTGATCCGCGTGCCGCCTCCACAGGAGGCCTGTATTGGTCTCCACGCGGTATGAAACGGGGCCGGTTTGTTCTATTACAATGCCGGGCACCCAGGCTGGTCCCGCGCTGGCGTAGTTCCTGCAATGCACGGGGGCACCTACGCTGAAACTCTTTGTGGAATCCATCTCTACATTCCGCCCTTTGTCCTCTACCCTTGTGGGGTCTAGTTTGGAGATTACTGTGGCCAGCTTCCTGCGCATTAACAACTCCGCGGGGGAGTACCCTGACGCTAGTGGGGTGACCCTGTACCGTAGCAGGAATTGGCACAGTTGTAAGTCAAGATCTCCGGGGCCCATGCGCCGCAGCGCGTCCTTAGTGGTACGCACGAGGCGCTCTACTTGGCCGTTAGTGGCCGGGTGGAAAGGGGCGGAGGTGATGTGCCGAATGGCGTTGAGATCCATGAATGTCCTGAACTCGGCGGACGTGAAACAGCTAGCGTTATCGCTGACGAGGGTGTCGGGTAAACCGAACGTGGAAAAGACCCTCCGTAACTGTTTAATTGTTGTGGCTGAGGAGGTGCTCGAGACTGGAATGACCTCCAACCACTTGGAGAACGCGTCCACCACAAGGAGGAAAAGTGTTCCCCTGAACGGGCCAGCAAAGTCTACGTGTACCCGGGACCAGGGCCCCCTTGCTGTGTCCCACTCCCTATGTGGCAAGCGAGCCTCTTCTGGCCTGGAGCTTTGGCACGCTTCGCAAGTGCCGACCATGTGCTCGATGTCGGCGTCTAGCTGGGGCCACCAAAAGTAACTGCGGGCTAGTGCCTTAGAGCGGACGATCCCGGGGTGGCTGACGTGCAGCAGTTTAAGCACCCTCGGCCGGAGGGACGTGGGGATCACTACCCGCTGTCCCCACAGAAGGCAACCCCTCTCTAGGGACAATTCTAATTTCTTTTTGAAAAATGTGTCGAATTCCGCTGCTGGGGAAGACACGGACCACCCTTTCTGTACCCAGGAGCAAACTGTAGCTAACGTTTTGTCCTTACCGGTCGCTTTGGCGATGTCGGCCGGTACTACTGGAGGGGAGTCTAGGACCTCTATCATTAAGACCTGGTGGTCCCTCTCTTCCTCGCCCACGTGGCAGCAATCCCGGGGAATGGGGGACCTCGACAGGGCATCCGCATGGCTGATCTCCTTCCCGGGCCGGTACACCAACGCGTGCTGATACGCGTTGAGAAAAATGGCCCACCTGAGCATTCTCGGGGACAGGAATTGGGGTGTGGGCTTATCTGCGGTGAAAATGCCTAGCAAGGGCTTATGGTCAGTCACTATGGTGAAGGGGCGGCCATACACAAAATCATGAAATTTCTTGGTCCCCGCAATTATCGCTAGTGCTTCCCTGTCTGTCTGGGCGTAGTTTCTCTCCGCTTGGGACAAGGACCTAGAGTAGAATGCTATCGGGGCCTCCTTCCCATTCTCCAGCACGTGGCATAACACCGCCCCCACCCCCACCGGGGATGCATCGCATATCAGGACCACTGGGCGTTTGGGATTGAAGTGGGTCAGTACAGCATCTGATGCCAGGAGTCGCTTCAGGTCATTGAAAGCCTTTTCATGGTCGTCGCCCCACTTCCATGCCTCGTCCTTTTTTAACAATTTGTGTAGCGGTTCCACCACGGCTGCCTTCCGAGGAAGGAAGGAGTGGTAGAAGTTGAGCAGCCCAAGGAACGACTGCAGCTCGGGCTTGGAGGTGGGGCGAGGGGCCTTTTTGATGGCGGCCACCTTGGATTGGGATGGCCTTATTCCCTCGGGAGTAACACGGAACCCTAGAAACTCAACCTCAGTTGCGAAGAAAACGCATTTGTCTTTCCGCAACCGCAACCCCGCCTTTTCGAATTTTGCCAGGACCTTTCCCAACCTTTCTGCCAATTCGGCCCGGCTCCCCCCTGTAATCAATACGTCATCAAAGTAGGGTAACACCCCCTCTAACCCCTTCAGGAGGCGTTCCACGAGTGACTGGAAGATCCCGGGCGCCGAATTCAAGCCGAATTGGAGGCGCGATACCTGGAACGCCCCTTTGTGGGTGACTATGGTCTGCGCAGCAGCTGCGGCGGGGGTCACCGGGAGTTGCTGGTAGGCTTGGGCCAGGTCGAGTTTAGCAAAACACCTCCCCCCGTGTAACCTGGCCAACAAGTGGCTGACTACTGGCACCGGATACGCATTAGGGCGGATCGCCTTATTGATGGTGCACTTGTAATCAGCGCATATGCGGACCTCCCCGTTGGCCTTGAGCGCCATTACAATTGGAGTCTCCCACTCCGCAGAATCAACAGGAACAAGAATCCCCTGGCCCACCAATTTGTCCAACTCCGCCTCTATTTTGTCCTTTAGTGCGAAAGGCACTCTGCGCGGTTTAAGTCTGATTGGACGTACTCCAGGGTCCAGGTCGAAAGTCACTGGGGGGCCCTTGAATTTTCCGAGTCCCTTTTTGAAAAGTTCGGGGTGCGCATCGCACACGCTCTGTATAGGGTCAGTCCCGGCGGCGTGTACTCCCACGGCGTGCACCCCCCCGATGAACAACCCCAGGGGCTGGAACCATTGAGTCCCGAGGAGGCTACATTTACCTCCCTTGAGGACGACTAGGGGAAGCGTTGCGGCGCGCTTTTTGAACTGGACCTGGAACTTCCCAACCCCCAACACCGGGATGCGGTTCCCTTGCACGTCCTTCAGCGTGGCCCTCAACGCTTTGAGCTTGGGCCGCACGTGGGGGGCTATTTTTAGGAACTCTCCCTGGGAGATGATAGAGTAAGAAGAACCCGAGTCCACCTCCATCCTAACAGGGGCCCCTTGGATTACTACCTCAACGAAGTACCGGGGGTGCTCCGTGGATACGCTGTAAACCGGAGCGTCGTCCTCGCTGTCGTCGGAGATGCGCCCTCCTCCGTCCCGCTTCCTCGTGGTCCGGGTGCCGTCCTTGGTCCTCGTGGTGCGGTCCTGCCTCGCCGAGCGGTCTGGTGAACTCCTCTTGGCCTCGCGCCATTTTCGGCAGACCTTGGCGATGTGCCCGCGCCGGCCGCAGTTGTGGCACTCGGCCTTGCGGAACGGGCATTTGGCGTGGGCGTGGGCGGCGCCACAGCCGTCGCAGCGCCGGCCTTCCTTCTGGACCTTCCGGAC
Organism: Bradypodion ventrale; assembly: GCA_035047345.1. NCBI lineage: Eukaryota > Metazoa > Chordata > Lepidosauria > Squamata > Chamaeleonidae > Bradypodion > Bradypodion ventrale. The sequence goes on from JAWDJE010000001.1 coordinate 270,381,913, forward strand.
GTCCTCGTCGTCGCCGCTCTCCGCGGACGAGTTCAAAGCTCGCCGGGCCACGCGCACCGAGCTCTCTGCCTTGGCGGGTTTCGGGCGCCAGTCCTGGAGCTCTTGCACCCCGGCCGTCGTGGCCTCCGCGGCCTGCGCTGTGTCGAGGACTTGCTGCCACGTGGGAGGCGGCTCCTGTTTCATCAGCGCGCGCTGAGTCTCGGTGTCCCTCAGGCCGCAGAGCAGGCAGTCTCGGAGGGTGACTTCTGGGGTCTCCCACTTGCATGGGCCAGCGGCCATCCGCAGGGCCGCGGCGAACTCAGCGACTGATTCCCCGGGCGCCTGGACTCGCCTCCAGAACGCGCTCCGAGCGGGGAACATCGCTATCGCGGGCCGGAGGTGGGTGCGCAACACCGCCAGGAGCTCTTTGGCTTTGAAGTCGCTCACCCTCCTCGGCGCGATCAGGTCCACCAAGGTCCTCTTGGTCTCATGCCCGAGCATGCGGACGAAGATGGCCCTCTTCTTGTCCTCATCTGAGACTTCGAGCTCCACCAGCGCTCCGTTGAAGTCTATCTCAAACAGCTCCAAGTCTCCCGGCTTCCTGATCTCGTAGCCGGCGCATGTCTTGGTCCCGTGGGCAGCCATGATCCCACTTTCGTCGCCAATTTAGTGTATGAGACCAAAGACAACAGAACAGCCGAAGGGTTGGCTTAACTCAGGTTTATTGCATGATGATCGGGTGGAGCATGAGGTAATGGTGGTGATACATCTCTATATATACAGTAGCATTATACATTTGAATCTTGTAGCACGGTAGCTCATTGGCTGCTACCGGCGTGGCCTCGCCCAGGCACGCCTCTCTTCAGTAGTTCTTCTTCCTGCTGCTGAATGCGGGGAAGGTTTTCCCGCGGCTGTCCGTGATTGAGCAATGTGAACCATGTGAGGCTGAACGCTCGCAGCTGCCCTCTATGGGCTGCTTGCTCGCGTTCCTTTACAGCTGAGATACATTGTAAATGGAGTGGTTACATTCTTATCAGTACAGTGAACATGCATACACAACACACACCCCAATCTAAAATCCTGGGTACTGCCCGGGAATAAACAAAACAAAAACAAAAATGCTGTAGCACTTTAAAGACTAACTGTTATATTTTAATGTTAGCTTTCATGGATCAAGTCCACTTCTTCAGACATGGGAGTGAGACTTCATGGCATCAATTTATACACATCAGGTACAGAGGTACACAGTGATTCAATTAATTTTAATTTAATTTAATTTAATATTTGTATCGCCGCCCCCTTGCTGAGACAATACTGAGCGGCTTACAGAGATAAAAGTATAAAAATATCCACAAAAAACATCCAAAACATCCCCATTAAAAACCAACCCACCCCATCTGCAGAAAGAAAGAGGGAGGATCATGATCATGATTTACACAAGCCAATGGGTGGGGGTCACACCTCTATCAGCACCCCACACCTGTCCTGCCAGTCAGGTTTTTAGTTCCTTCCTAAAGGGTAGCAATTCCGTCTGCAGCTGTAGCTCTGTTGGTAAGAGGTTCCATAGGGCTGGTGCGGACACAGAGAAGGCCCTCCTGCTTCTGCTAGAGAGATGAGCCCCTATAGCAGATGGTACAATTAGAGAGCTGCTCCAGTCCACTCTGGTTGGACAGACAGACATTCTTGGGGAGACGCGGTCTCTTAGATATGTTCTTTACTGCATAATAGATAAGCATACAAATCACTATGGCTTTAAACAACTGGTAAACCTTTACCTGTAAATTTCTCCTTTTTTCAATTGAAAATAGTAGGAGGATACAAAACAAACATCTGGCATTGAACATTTGCTAATGAGTTTAACCTTCATCCTTTGTCATCCTTTGTTAATTGTGTGAGTTCATCCTTTGATCTGTGAGACAGCCTATGTTGTGAATGAGAATTTTAGTGCAGAAATTCTGTGAAGGCGATATAACAACATATAGCATACAACATATATAGCTGCATATAACAACCTGTGTATCAAATTTCTCTCACGTCTGTAACAGTAAATAAGGGTGGAAACAGCTCCAGTATCAGTTGAATTATGTACTACTATATTATCTAGAGATGTGCAGAGCTCTAGTCAACTGATCCAATCTGTACCTAAATAAAGGGCACATAGATAGTGGTTGATCCACCGTGAGCCCATGTATGTGGCGATATTTGTATATTTTCAGCTCTGTGGGATGACTCCATTCCTGTGAATGAGAAAAAACAAACAGCAAGGCTAAACCATAGATTTCATGGTGCAGGCAGGATAGAAGGGCAATCATGGTAGCCTGCAAAGCTTGTTGTTTAATATTTATTTTTGCCCTTCTAGCCAGAAGACAGAGTGAATTAGCATTTAAAGGAAGAGTGAGTGAGTGAGTAAGGGACTTTTTAAAAAAGGAAATAGACAACGTCATCTTTGATACCTTCTTAAAGGTCGATGTAGGGAGCCTTTTCTTGCATGCTTTCTGACCTTTCTCTCTACTTTCACCTTTGTTGTACCCAGGACCTAAAAATAGTGTGCTGAGGCCAGAATCCTTGAAAATTTAATCAATGCCTTTGCAGCACAAAAGACAAAGAAGGTTCATTTGTGCAGTAAAGAACTTACTTTCCTTCCTCTTCCTCAGTTTTTGCCCTGTTTTCTTGCTTCAGATCATGCTTTTGTGTGTAACCTGTGGGTGACCAGAGGCTCTTTACTCCTCCATGTGGCTGTCCCAGAAATGAACAAATACCCTGATTTGGTTTGCCTTTGCACACACATCTGTCTGAAGATAACACACATTCCTAGTTTCTTCATAATTGTTGCTCACGCCAACCATGTGATTTTGGATATTAAGAACACCGAGAGGACAGTTCACACTGCTTTATTATGATTATTTGCAAATATGCCAATCATTCACCCTTTATTCATCTGAATGTACAGAGGCCTTCTGTACCTTTAGAATCTGTAGGTTTAGGACCAATTAAGATGGCTCCTTGCCACTGGAACAATCTCTCCTTTTATTAGCCACCTTCTAATTGAATACCAATCAAAAAGATGTTTTTTGTCCTCAATTATGATTGGTGAAGGTGAACAAAGTCTTCCTAATTATTGCATTAAAAATTCATTTATTTAGCCATCTGGAACTTCAAAATGACTTAATTTTGTAAAGGACAGAGACAGGTGCTCACTCAAATCTGATACACAAACAATGGAAAGAAATGCTGAAAGTGGTTGGTAAATCCTTCCTTTTGTCTGTCCCGGAGCTTCATTTCCTTATCTGCTTTATTAGCTCAGATCCCACCTATTTTTATTCTCTCCACACTATGCACCATATACTTCTGACATGTCTAGCTCTTTATTCATTTTTGGCAAGTATATTTATTTGTAGTAAACGAGAAGTTGTAACTGTTCCTTACCTAGAGTTGATTTGGCCCCTTGACCATTTTGCTTGCCCTGTTCTCACCTCTTCCAGATGTGCAATCTCTTCCACCCCCTTACTATAGTTAATATTTTCAAAGTGAGAAAACAAACAAATGAAAGAAATGGCTGGTGTTTGTCATGAACAACTTTGTGCAAATTTATATACAGTATGTCTGAGAGATGGAGGACTACAGTTATTGTTGTTGTTCAGTTGCACAGTCGATTCTGACCCTTTGCGACCCTATGGACCATTGACTAGATGTCTCTCTCTCCATTGACACCAGCTGGACTTCCATGTACTGTACACAAGGAAATATATTCAATGATCATTTTATTGAAACAATGTCCGAAACTGTGCTGGTGGTTTTCACAATTTTGGTCGTCTCTCCGGAGCACACTTGTGCAACCAGTTGTGTGACCTGAGTATGCCTGAGTGTGTGTCAGGCAGGAGGAATGACTGTACATTCCACTTGTGCTATTTTGGATTTAAGCTGAGCAAAATTCAAAGATTGTAAGCAATAATGGAGAAAGAAGAAGAGTAGGAAATTTATGTGTAATAAAAAATCAAGAGTCAACCTTCTTTAAAAAATATGGTGGATGAAATAAATTGTTTTCAAGTACATTCTGAGGTGAGAAGGGAGACACGTAGAGGAGTTCCTGAAAGGAGTGATTATTACATGACAAAAGCATCAAACATGATCTTAGCATGCAAAGGTTGGAGAGTCTTAACAATGTTAACATCTTCTTCTTCTTCATCATCATCATCTTCTGCCATATCTGAATCTGAATATTGGCAATCATCATGGTGATTAGCCATGAAGACTGTCCTGAGAATATAATGCAATGGCCTTCCATTTGCCTTCTACAACCTGTACCAGTGATAAAGTTCTGCGAGTCACTTTCTGGTCCTGAGCCATTTTGGCACACAAAGTCCTAGTCAGCCCCAAACCAGTATTGATGTAGCTACTGCCCTCCACCAAAATGGATCCAAATAGGATTTAATCCACTTGAGGACCCTCATCCTTCCCTGTGGACTTTGCCACCCAAGATCATTAGTCCTCAGGGTTGTCGGGTTAGTTAACTACCATCTGAGGATCAGCATTGAGTCACTGGCAGTATGGTCTACTCTACTCTAATGTTAACATAGACAAAGGTAAAGGTAACCCTTGCTCAAAAGCTAGTCATACCTGACTCTAGGGTGCGGTGCTCATCTCCATTTATACGCAAAGAGTCAGTTCTGTCTGTGTCTGCAGATGTTTCCATGGTCATGTGGAAGATATAACTAGACACCGGAGTGCATGGAATGCTGTTATCTTTCCACCAAAAAAGAAGAATGTGGACCAGGCTGGATGATAAAAACTCTAGCCAGCTGTTTGGTGCAACCTTGAGTTATTCCCAGCATCAGCAGTGTTTATGAATTTCAACTTTCCTCTTCAGAGTAAACACCAAATGTTGATCCATTTTCCTTGAGAGAAGGAAATGCTTTTCTTTCTGAAATTGGGTTTTAGCTATTACTAACCATTTCAAAGACCTTACATTTGACAGGTCAGCTATATTCCACTGTGCTTGTGTGTGTAATATACTTTGTCTAAAACATTGCTTATCCTGAAGCTGGAAGCACCTAGAGCTGCCACATAAAACAGTAAGTTAAAGACAGTTTTCAAAAAATTATGAAGCTGAGATTTTTCTGAAACCTAGTTTCCATATCTTGGGGGATAGTAGTGTTTGAATTTGCTCATTTGAACTAATTGACTTCAATAATTGAATGCCCTATCAAATGACTCAGCTTTGACACTCATACAAAATTAAATTTCCTTATAATAACCAGGGCTTTGTAGGTTCTTGGCAAAACTCAGTAGCAACTGTAAAATCAGTTCTGGACCCTGTTAATATTGGCAAATCCCTGAAATTCCATGTCAGAATTCAGTACAGTGGAACCTCAGTTAGCAAACAGCTCGGTTAACATAGAAATGCATAACAAAAGGAAATCCGTAGAAAATAGTGGCTCAGTTTACGGATTTTTTCCCAAGAATGGATTAATTGGTTTTCAATGCATTCCTATGGGAAACAGTGTTTCAGTTAAAGTATTTTTGTTTTCAATGTATTCCTATGGGAAATTTGGTTAAAGTAATTTTTGCTGTAAGAAACGTCCCGGAGAACGCATTAATTACGTTAACCAAGGTTCCACTGAATAGGCAACACTTATCTATATGCACTTTTGTAGCTAATGTGAGTGAGCCTATATGCTTAAAATTCCATATCCTGTTTAAAATATAAGGATGGAAAGTGCTTTTATCTCATTTTTCTTTATCTGTGAAGATCACACTTTTTGCAGATGAAAAAATGATGGTACCAGCTGTACCATTTATTTGGAATCAAAGAAGAATCTACACCATTTCTTCCTCTCTCTTCCTCTCCCCCTTCCAAAGTTTACTATAAATTATCAAATCATTCTGCCAGCAATAATGACTTAACTTTACAACTTGCTGTGAGATCCTGTGATATAGGCTGGGCTATAAATATTTAAATAAATAAATAAACTTCCCCAGCTATCAGCACAAATTCCAGAATACTTTAAGCTAAGGATGACATATTGCTCCAGATGTTTCATTTGATTCTTTGAGCCAGGACTCAGGTCCATATCATATGTGATACAAGAGCTACAGAATCATATATACCAACCTACAGAACAGTGTCACACTTGCAATTGTTTCTGAATTTTATAGTGACAGCAGCACTGGAAAACACCTTGTGTTACCCTTTATGCTGTTTCTCCAACTTCAGCTTCCTCTAGCCCAATATTTCCCAACCTTTAGTTTTTGGATTTCAGTTCATGGAAGCCTATGTCAATTCCCCAAAGCACTGATCAATGTACTGACTTAGGCTTCTGGGAACTGAAGTCCAAAAACCAAAGGTTGGGGAACACTGCATGTCTAGCCCCATATGATGTTATTAGCAATTCTAGGATGTATGCCTCTAGGCCTTTCTCTGAAGGGGAGAAGTAGTTGCCAGCCCTACTATAAAGCAAATTGAAGCATTTGCTGAAGGCAGCAGATAATGAGTAGTATGGAGGGGACAGTGGTGGCAACCATCTGGTCATTCCAAGCAGCCTACCTTAAGCCCCATAAACTAGCCAACTTACTTCTGTGTGATGGTTGAAGGACATTGTCTTGTCATCAGCACTGAAACTTGGTTGGTTGATTACTGTAGGTGGAAAATGACAAACAGCAAACTATTTGGAGTCAGCTCTGAAAGCAGCAGTGCTTTTGGAATACTTTGCTAAAGTCAAGGCAGAGGAAGTAGAAATGGTGGTTGGAAGGAAGCAGGTGGTGAAGGGAAAGATTAACAGTAAGCTAGCAATTGGGCCACTGATCTGAACACTTGTATTTGCAGTTGGCATGTCTGAAGAACAAACTAGGCTTGAGTTGTCCTTTGGCATCTCCCCTTTGAAAATAACTCAAAGCTCACAAGAGACATCTGACAGACACATTCTGTTGCCCCATTCATATAATAAACAATCACAATCAAAGAATTTGGCAATTAGCAAGATGTAACCACTTGTGCATGCGTATTATGCAACACAAACTTGTTAAACCGGGCGGGGAGGTTAAAAGGGCTCCCTGGCCGAGGGAGCCGAAGGACGCCGCAGCCGCCACGCGAAGCCGTCCCTCCCCGCCCCCTGCCACCGGGCGGGGAGGTTAAAAGGGCTCCCTGGCCGAGGGAGCCGAAGGACGCCGCAGCCGCCGCGCGAAGCCGTCCCTCCCCACCCCCTGCCACCGGGCGGGGAGGTTAAAAGGGCTCCCTGGCCGAGAGGCCCTCCGGCCGCACCACCTGGTCGGCGTTCCGGCCCCGCCCTCCACCCCTCGCCAGGACTTAAAAGGCGAGGGGGTCTGCCGGGCGAGTCCACCGCCGCAGCTCTCCCTGCCCCGGTGGGGGTGAAGAGGCCCTCCGGCCACACCACCGGCCGGCGTTCCGGGCCCCGCCCTCCACCCTTCGCCAGGACTTAAAAGGCGAGGGGGTCTGCCGGGCGAATCCTCCACGCAGCGCTCCCGGCCCCAGTGGGGGTGAAGAGGCCTTCCAGCCATGCCACCGGCTGGCGTCCCAGGGCCCTGTCCCCCCCTTCATAAGACTCTGGAGGCAGGGTTTTTTGTGGGTGGCTTCAGGTGAATTGTTTTCTTTTTTCGGATGTGTGCTGATATTTTGTATTTTGTGGATTGTTTTGCTTAATATTATAATTTGTATTATTGTACTTATGTGAAACACTGTATTGATTATTGTATTTTGAACACTGTATCTTGTATCGTATATGTAAACCCCTTGAGTTGTCCTGGGGTCATTTATATGTTGTTAGCCGCCCTGAGTCGGCCATGTGTTGAGTAGGGCGGGATACAAATTGAAGTATATATATATATATAAACCCTTGGCTTATATCAATAACTTTATTGGGGAAAAGTTCAGCCAAATCTCAGAAACCATTCAAATGCTTCCAATGGTCAAAATATCAATAGTGTATAACTATAGTATAAATAAAGGGACTGCAGTGGATCAAGTGGTTAAGACACTGAACTTGATAATTGGAAGGTTGGAGTTTGATACCCGAGTACTGCATGATGGAATGAGCTCCCGTCTCTGTCCCAGCTCCTGCCAACCTAACTGTTCTAAACCAAAAAATTGCAAGTAGATAAATAGGTATCACTTTGGTGGGAAGGTAAACAGTGTTCTGTGCACTCCATTGTCTAGGCATGCTTGCCACATGTCCACAGAAACGTCTGCAGATGCAGACAGCACTGGCCATTTGGCTATAAACAGAGATGAGCACTGAACCCTAGAGTTGGATACGACTGGCTTTTGAGCAAGGGTGACCTATAAGTATAGTGTGAATCAAACTGAGTGCCTCAATGGGCATCAACATTAATTGACACTGAATCCCAAGCCTAAAGACAATGATATTTGAATGACAGTAGCTACAATTACAGGATTTGCCATGTACCAAATGTCTGGATCTTATTGCATATGAAATTGCAAGCATTTTATTATGCGTGTCGGTATTGACTCATTGGTTATTTTCTTCCCTCCCCCCAAGATATTTCACAGCTAATATTAGCATTTCTCCTTTAGAACAAATGATAGCTCTTCTTCTGCCTGTTAGAAGTCATGTTGGTATTCAGCAGAGCCAGAGGCAATTGCGAGGCAGTTGCATGCACAGCTGGAGACCTCTCAGGACAAAAAAATAGCAGGGGAAGGTTGTCCACAAGTGCAAGGGAGGATTTTCCAGCGAGTGGGGTGATTTCCCTGCTCTCTGCTCAGTTCTAATGCATGTCAATTGCTGGGATGGAGGAAAGAGAGAGAAAGGTTAAATGGAATATGGATAAGCCTTTTGATTAATTTTATAAATATTTGGGTTGAGAGTGAAGAGAATGCCAACAGAGTGCAAAATACAGAACCATCCAAGCAATTGTAATAGAGGATCAGTTACCTTAGGTAAGAAGATTCACGGAGCTTTAGAAGGAGGGAATAAAAGATGGATGGATGGATGGATGGCACAACCCAAGTGATTGCTCTGGTGACCTCATTCAGAGACTCTTAGCAACTGTGCAGTACACAGGAGCAACCTCTGTCTTCATGTGTGTATGAAACTATCCGTCTCCTCCCTTCTTGTTACTAGTATTAGTACCAGTCCAGTTGGTTTCTACAGCTGGGGTATGGGGTATCTTGTCATTCATCTCAAGCAGCCAAATCCCTCGGAATAGTACCAGCAAGCTATTATGTATAATGAAAAGGAGGCTATGCAGAGTGTACACAACCAATGAGAACTTTTGTAACAAAATACTTGTACTGTATACAAAAGACCTTCTGGCTGCTCTTGGAACCCACACCCACCCTGAAAGAATGAAGAAGCAAAGGCAGAAGTAGGAAAGGAAAGCCCCGGAAGTGTCAGGACATCTATTTCTGCTTTCATAACTCCTCCTCTTTTTAAAGAGCAGTCAGCGCAAAGCAAGATGGATGGGCTGTGCTATATATTTAAGGAGAATTGCAGGACAACTGACTCAAGACAGCTGACTTGTGCAGCAAACTACTTGTGGCAAGACACTACACAACTAAACTTCAGGAATGCAAGTCTGTGTCAGATAAGTTGAACTCCTGCCACGTGAACTGCGCCTCCAGGCAGAGTTGCTCCCCTTCAGGAAGGCCTTAAAAACATGGCTATGTCAGCAGGTGTGGGGTACAACTGGTACCATAACCAAGCCCTGCTAGCTTACTTAGCCCTGCCCGGGGTTCCTATTTATTCCTGCCCAGGTGTCCTTCTTTTTAAGGGGATTGGGGAGGTTTTATGGACATTTTTAGATAGTTGTATAGTATTTAGTTTTAATTAGTATTGGGTATGATTTGATTGATTGATTGATTGATTGATTGATTGATTGATTGATTGATTGGACTTGTATGCTGCCCACTCAGCATACGCCGACTCAGGGTGGGTCACAACAAATCAAACATTACAATACTCAATCCAGACAATATATCAATACACATCATATCACAAAATCACATAAGTCATAAATACTACATTACAAAGTGGTGTTTACACCAGGAGGGTGGGGTACAAATAAACAAATAAACAAAATAAAATCATCGTAAAAAATACAACATTACAAAATATCATGATAGAAATACAACATTACAAAAAAGAAAAAGTCCTTCAGTTAAAGTTCATACATTTCAGCAAGCCAACAAATTAACTGTCTCGGCACAGATTGTACCACGCCACGGATGGGACACAAAGAACAGCAACAAGGGCCAGGGAGAGGTGGCAGCAAGGTCCTTCGGCGTCCGGCCACATCGTCCTTTTTATCCCCGCCAAGGCGGGGCTCGAGGGATAGCATCTGCAACTGCCTCGAATCTCCTGGCCGGTGGCAGGGGCCGGGGAGAGATGGCATCGAGGTCCTCTGGCATCCGGGCGCATCATACCTTTTATCCCCACCAAGGTGGGGCTCTGGGGATAGCGCCCATGGTTAATCAAAAGAGTATGGGTTTTAACAGATGTTGTGAGCTGCCTTGGGTCACTTAGGCGAAAAAGGTAGTTATATAAATCCAACAAATAAATAAATAAAATAACATAAATTTAATGAGACCAATATGTAGATGTAGAAAATAGACAATGTTGTCTGAAACTGTGTAATACATAGAGATCAGAATGAGGTTGAGTGTGGTGGGGACAGTGAAAGAAAAATATGAAGATTTGTAGCATAATAAAAAGTGGAGAATCACCCTGCCAAAAAAATCCATATAGTTAAAGCAATGGTCTTTCCAGTAGTAATGTATGGCTGTGAGAGCTAAACCATAGCAAGACTGAGTGCAGAAGAATATACGCCTTTGAATTGTGGTGCTGGAAGAGACTCTTGAGAATCTCCTGGACTGCAAGGAGATCAAATCAGTTGATCCTGAAGGAAATCAACCCTGACTGCTCTTTGGAAGGACAAATACTGAAGCTGAAGCTCAAGTACTTTGGCCACCAGATGAGAAGAGAGTATTCACTGGAGAAGACCCTGATGCTGGGAAAGAGCAAAGGCAAAAGGAGAAGGGGCAGCAGAGAATGAGATGGCTAGATGGCATCATTGATGCACTAGCTGTAGATCTGGGTGGACTACAGAGGATATGTTATGTATGTTAACTGTGTTTTCTGACAGGAGCGGAATGTATCTTTTCTCATGTATCTATTCTTATGCAAATAAGTGGATCAAAAAATGTGCACACACTGTTAGCCAATGGGCTTGTTGTATTATTGTTACTGTTACTGTTTATAGTGTATATAAGTTTGAGTTTTTCCCCATCCAAAGTGTGTTCAAACCCCACTAATAAAGAGCTGAATTTCACTACTTCATTTGTCTGCTTCTTCATTCCTTGAACACTAAACTGGCGACGAGGATGGGATGGCGTCCCCACATGGCAGCAACATCAGCCCATTCGACCCAGCACATCCAGAGAAATGGGCAACATACGAACGCCGGTTCCGCCACACAATGGCCTCGCAGAAGATCACCGATGGAAACCAGAAGCACTCCTGTTTCCTCGCTCAGTGCAGTTCTGAGACGTTTGAGCTGGCAACCCACCTCGTTCTCCCAAGAGCCGTGGATGTGGTGCCGCTCGCAGAAATCATGTCCGCACTGAGGAGGCACCTGCAGCCAGAGGTCTCAATCTTCCCAGCCAGGGTGGCCTTCCACAGAAGAGAGCAGCGACCCGGTAAATCCACTACAGACTATGCCGCCGCGCTGCGCATTGCTGCCACCCCGTGCAAGTGGGACAACATTGAAGAAGCACTCTGGGACCGTCTGCTGGCCGGCATGAGGGATGAAGATGCTCAATGTTGCCTCATGATCAGAAAGATGCTAGCCTTCATGGATGTCCTTGAAGAGGCAGTAGCATCTGAGGCCGCATGGTCCAGGATAAAGCTTTTCTGGCATCACCACTCCACCACCAGTGCCACCGACTCAGCTGTGCCAGCTCAGCAAAGTTCACCTTCATCCTCCTCAGCATCGCCTGGTTCCATCTCTTCATTGGAGTCCAGCAACGCAGAGGGAAAAGTCTGAGTGGTCCGATGAAAGCACCAAGAACACTGTGACGATCGAGAGAAGAAATTCCTTCACAAGTGTGATGGCTGCGGAGCCCCACATGACCACAAGAAGTGCCCCTTCTGCACCGCAGAATGCCACAACTGCGGGTGAAGAGGGCACATTGCTAAGGTATGCTGATAGCAAAAGCAAAGACCTTCAGCGCCTGTGCCCAAGAAGAGTCATCACCACAACACGTCCATCGCCAAAGTGTCACCAGAGCCTGAGCCGTGCGAAGTGGGCATCGTCAGCAAGTGTTTCTTCGCAGACCTGAGCCTGCAGGACGTCCCCTTCAAGATGGAGGTGGCAGGTACTACCTTTTCCATAGTCCCACAGCGGGAGTTTTTGAGAATTCCCCCTGCCTCTCGGCCCAAGCTTAAATCCTTTAAAACTTCCCTCCGGGATGTGCAAGGTTGCCAGATTCCGGTCCTGGGGGTGGGTAATTTCTTGGTTAAATTCAAAAACATTCGCACCTCCTTGCCATTGGTTGTAGTTAAGCAGGACACTAACTGTCTTATTGGGACCCAGTGGTTTAGGCCCCTGGGAATCCGGCTTTCTGGCATCCACGCAACAGACTCTTTTTTATTATTATTATTATTATTATTATTATTATTATTATTATTATTATTATTATTATTATTATTATTATTATTATTATTATTATTATTATTATTATTATTATCAAATGACAATATACAGGGGGGAAATGAAAAACTAATTCAACAAACATAATAACACATAACAAAAATTCAAAGACAACACAAGCAATACAAATTTGAATTACAGCGAGATGGAAAATTAGAAAGTAAAATATCACAGTACTTTCAATTTAAACTAATCTTTGTTTTTAAAACTATATGTAATATCTACTCTTATCACTGCCTTTTTCACTTAACTGTACCATCTTTTGCTATATGCAGAGACAATTATATTCACCCAGTGATATTTACATTGCTATCAGAGAATGAGTTTTTTATTTATTGTTATTTTGCATCCAGAATGAACGATATTCAGGCGCCGGTGTACAACCTTGTTTCTTAATAAACACTTGTTCAATAAAGCATTTCCAAATCTCATGAAATTTGTTTTTTTTATTATACCCTTTCTTATGTTTAACTCCCATGTTAATTTATCATTCACTTCTAATGTCCACATTTCCTTGTACCAATCTTCTATTTTTATTATAATTTCACTTTTCCAATTTTTAGCTATACATTGCAAGCGCGGCGCCAAAATGGCCGCCGCGCTCTTTGCGGGGGCCCCCCATAGGACGAAGGCATCCGGGTAGTTAGGGGCGTGGCCAGCTCCCTTATAAAAGGGGTGGCGATGAGGCAGCCGCGCTGCCATTTTGCGAAGCGACGGAGCGGAGAAGTTTTTCCCTCTTACCTCCGTCGCTTTTACCCTTACCGGGAAGCCATTTGGCTGCTGAATTTTCTCGTTTACGGCTTTCCATCAAGTGGCTGAGATGCCCTCGAAGAAGGCATCTCGGCTCGTGCGGTTCAGAGGCGCAATCCGGGTCGGAGGACCGCGGCTGCGCCTCCCCAGCAGCCGCCTTTGCCTGCATCCACCAGGACCGGTGGAATGGGGTCTATTCCCCCTTGGCCAGATAATGGGGCCCCGCGCACGGGTCCAGTGGGGGCTGCGGCCCTCGGCCCGCAAGCGGTGGGCACCGCTCCCGGTGTTGCTCATTCCACGGGGCCTTCCTCCGTAGGGGCGCAGTTCGCTCCGGGGCATTCCAGCACTGGGGGGTGGTCTGGCGCCCTTCCCTGGCAGGTTGCTATATCGGCCCTACCGGGCCCGGGTGTGGGGTCGTGGCCCTATTCGGGCCCCGGGGTACAGGGACCTGTACTCATGCCTGGAGTGGGCGGGCCGGCTGGCCCTTTGCCCCTTGTCAGCATGGAAGCCTTACTGACCCGCGTTGCGGCCCTCGAGGCATCTCTTGCCCGGGCTAGCCGCGCTGGGGCTCCCTTTGGGCTTCATTTTGATGCGTCGTCTGCTGGGCAGTGGCAGGCGGCGGGACGGGTCGAGCTGCTTGAGGCGCGTGGCACGACCTCGGCCACTGCCTCGCAGCTCCCCAACCAACAGACCGGCGCGGGTCAGGCCCCATCGACGAGCTCTACGGCGGTCGTGAGCTCCGACGCCCCCAGTGGGCTGGAACCCCCGGTGGGGGCGGCCTATGGCGGTGCAACGTGTGAGTATGCGGTTCAAACCAGTGCACCTACACAAGTGGCCACGTTGGGGGGGGCGTTTCAATGTCCTTGGCCTCGCGCGGGTGGTGCAGCGGTACAGCCGCTGACGCCCCACCCGGCGACGACAACTAACACTCAGGGCCCCATGGTGGGGGGGGGTGTCCTACCCTGTGGGGAATGTTTTGGGGGTGGCTGGGTTAGTACAGGCCCCTTTTCAGATGCCCGCAGTTCCTGCTGTGCCTGTGTCGGCCTTGCCGACTGCAGGGTATTCCTTACCACTTGGTGACCATTTGGCACAGACCACCAAAGAGAAGATCTGGCGGGGGGAGTACGTGGATATCTTCTCACTCCTCAACAGAGAGCCCACCAAGGAAGAGAGGGAGGGGCAGGATGAGAAGGATAAGGAGCAGGCACGTCGTCGCAAGCCACCACGCACATGGGCCAACTGGTTGCCGGCCTACCTTATATACATGGCGGTGTACCTCAGGGCCCGGCTGGATTTGGCGATTCCGATGGTCCAGTATTTGGACAACATCTATAGGGCGATGGTTGACTTTCCGGGCCCATCGTGGTTGGCTTATGATGAGGAATTCCGTATGCGGATTCCCCTGCACCCCGAGATGAGGTGGGATGAGCCATGTCAGAGGCTATGGCTTTTGTACATGACGCCCACGCGCCCCGCGCCCGGGGAGAGATACCATTGTGGACATGCGGTCCAGCGAGCGGCCCCAGCACAGGTTCCCCGCCAGGTGGCGGGGCAGGGGGTTCCAGCCTGCCTGCTGTGCTGGACCTTCTCGGCTAATGGTTCCTGCAATAGGAAGAACTGCAAATACAGACATGAGTGTCCCGCCTGTGGTGGCCCCCATGCGGCCTCTGCCTGTCCCAGGCCTGGAGGGACGCGGGGCAGAGGGAGGGGCGGACACGGGGCTGGCAAGACTGCCACAGATGGAGCTAGTTCACCGAAAGGCCCCCTCCCCAATTAATGTGGACATGTTGGAGCGTTGGCTCACATTGTACCCGAAAGGAGAGGATGTGGATTATCTCATTCAGGGTTTTAGGCAGGGGTTCCGTATCCCTTTCATGGGGGATAGGTCCCCCCAGGATGCCCCCAATCTTTTATCCCTTAGGGGGAGGGAGGAGGTGGCTGCTGCCAGCATTATGAAGGAGGTCGTTGCAGGCAGGGTCACTGGCCCTTTCCCTTCACCCCCGTTCCCCAATCTTAAGGTATCGCCCTTGGGCTTAGTGCCTAAAAAGTCACCGGGCGAGTTTCGCCTCATTCATCACTTGTCCTACCCAGCCGGATGCTCGGTCAATGATGCTATCCCTGATGACCTTTGCTCAGTCAGGTATACATCTTTTGACCACACGCTGCGCACGGTGCGCTCATGTGGCCCGGGTGCGCTGCTGGCTAAGTGCGACATTAAGTCGGCTTTTCGCCTCTTGCCGGTGCACCCGGGCGACTTCGAGTTGCTGGGTTTTAAATTTAGGGGTGAATATTACTTTGATAAGGCCATGCCTTTTGGCTGTTCCATATCATGCTCGGCCTTCGAGCGTTTCAGCACATTCCTAGAGTGGGCTTTCGCCCGCAGGTCAGGGTCCCGGTCTGTAGCCCATTACCTGGATGACTTTTTATTCGGGGGTGAACGGGGCTGGGACACGTGTACACGTCTCCTCAACACATTTCAGACGCTAATGGAGGAACTCAGTGTCCCTTTAGCGCCCGAAAAGACCGAGGGCCCATCTAGCCAGTTAGTCTTCCTGGGGGTGGAGATTGACACGGTAGCGCAGGCTTCTAGGTTACAGCGGGATAAGGTGTCCAGAATAGTGGCCCTCATTTCGGACTTGCTGGCCAAGTGCAAGGCATCACTGAGGGAACTGCAGGTGCTCCATGGTCACCTCAATTTCGCTTGCAGGGTGGTCGCACCGGGCAGGGCATTTGCTAGGCGCCTGTGCGACGCCATGGCAGGATTATCCAGGCCCCACCATAGGGTCAGGCTTACCCGGGGTATCAGAGCAGACATGCTTGTCTGGCTACAGTTCCTGAGGGAGTTCAATGGGGTCTCATTTTGGAGGTCTGACCTCCTGGCTTCCCCCTGCTTTCAGATTCAGTCCGATGCCTCAGGACTGAGGCAGGATCCCTGGGTTATGGGATGTACTTCAATGGGAAGTGGGCCTATGGTGGGTGGCCACCGGCCTGGGCAGGCACGGATCGCCTGCGGGATCTCACATATCTCGAATTTTTCCCTATTCTGGGTGCTTTGATGCTATGGGGCGAGGAGTGGGCCAACTCGGTTGTGCATTTCTGGTGTGACAATGCAGCTGTTGTCCACATTGTCAATCGCCCAGGGTTATGGATCTAGTGCGCCAGTTTGTGTTGCGCAGCCTGCGCCTCAATGTTCTTTTCAGGGCCAGGCATGTCCCAGGGATTAATGATATTGCTGACGCTTTGTCCCGCCTGCAGATCTCCCGGTTCCGTGCCTTGGCCCCGGATGCGGAGGAATTTCCCTCGCCACTCCCGGACGAGATATGGACCATTGGCAAGGAGAGGTGAACCGGGCGATTGGCCTGTCACTAGCGCCATGCACGCGTAAGGCGTATCACCACGCATTTAATTCTTTCAGAGCATTCTGTACCCAATTTCAACTGCCAGGAACCTGGCCGATCCCGGTAACCCATGTTCTGCGGTTCATGGTTTACCTGCACGCTCAGGGCCTTGCGCCTCGCACCATAGCATCTAAGCTGTCAGCGTTGGCTTTTATGGCCAAAGTGGGAGGTCATGTGGACAGCACCACTGACTTCCGTGTGAGACATGTTTTGGAGGGGTGGGTGCGCGAGCGCGGGCGTTGCCCGGATGACCGCCACCCGATTTCCCCAGGGGTTCTTACCCAGTTGGCCCGGGGCTGGCCAGGCCTCTGTTTTGATAGATACGAGGCAGCCCTATTTCACGCAGCCACAACGGTGGCATTTTTTGGAGCGCTCCGCATCAGCGAGCTTGTGATGTTGTCTAAGGCGGATGCAAGTCGTAGGGCACTGGAACTCGAGGATGTATATGTTGCCAAAGACTGGGCTCAGTTGAGGATTCGCTCCTCTAAAGCCGATCAGCATGGCGTAGGCAGTAGTGTAAGACTGCTACGGTGTTCTTTGGCTGACATCTGTCCGGTTGGTGCCCTACAGGAGTTTCTTGCACTGCGTGGCACGCACCATGGCCCGTTTTTCTGTCACCATGATGGGTCTCCCCTTACTAAATTTCAATTTTGGAAGGTGACAGGCAAAGCGCTGGCCAGTGTGGGCCTCCCGGGCGCACGTTATGGCACCCATTCATTCCGAATAGGGGCGGCCTCCACTGCAGCTGCTTTCGGATACTCCGGGGCTGACATACGCAGCATGGGAAGGTGGGGTTCGCAATGTTTTCAGTTTTATGTGCGGCCACTTCCGCCGTGAGTACCATTTCAGTCACCTTACCTTCTCTTCATCGTTTTTCTTTACAGACCCTGGGTGTCGTATTACACCGGTGACAGTATGGCTGGTGGGCCATAGCTACGTGCACAGGGCAGCGCGTTACGCTGTGGCGACAGAGTGGGGACCCCGACTGGGACTGGGTGCATACGCAAGTCTCACATGGCATGGTAAGCCCGGAATGTTATGGCGGGAGCTGCTGCCTTTCCTTTTTTCAGGCCAGAATGCTGACCCACCTGACATTCTCATCATACACCTAGGGGGCAATGATTTGGGCCAGGTCACCGGCTTATCGCTCAAGCATGCGATTTGCGAGGACCTCGCCTACCTGCATTACGTCTGGCCCGCCACAACCCTTGTTTGGTCGGACATGGTCCCGCGCCATGCCTACAGAGGAGGTTTCGACCTCCTGGCCCTTGACCGCGCTAGACGCATGGTGAATAGGGCAGTGGCGCGGTTCCTCGTCGACAGGGCTTGGGGAGGGTCAGTCGCCACCCCGCTATTAGTCTACAAAATTATGACTTGTATGCAGGGGATGGGGTCCATCTGTCGTGAGGAGGTATGGACCTCCTGTTGGGTGATTGGCGAGCAGGCCTGTTGACCGAGCTGACGGTCGGGGGGGGCCTTCTTTGAAGCCCCTCCGTGTGGCGGGTAGCACTGGTAAGGTAAACATTTATGACCCACAGGTATCTGGCAGGTTCGCAATTGACTGGACAACACTAGACAGGCATAAATTGGTTAAACGTTGTCCGGTCAACGATGAACTAGGCGACGGGGTGATGGCTATAGCTAGACAGCATGCATCACCCCGTGATTTCACGGATACGAGTCAGAGGGTGGGGTCATTAGTTAGATATTGACTACGGTCAACAATTTGTTTGTTGTCAACAAACAAATTGATACAAATAGATACATTGTAACCAATTGCCATTGGCAATTTTGGGTGGTACCTTACCAGTGTTACTTCGGCCTGCTTGCCTTAAGAATTATGATTGGTCGTTTTACCAATAGAAATTTATAATTCAGACTAGGGCATGAATCAATAAATGTGGCCCAATGCCTTTATCCACTTTCATTATTGTCTGAGTCCTTTATTGGGGGGTGCGCCTGCAATGTCTTGCTATAGTTAACATGATTAATAATAAATCTTTTCTCTATTTATCCAACTTCAAGTTATCAATCTCAGATAATATTGCCATACTTGCATCCAAATTGAAATCAGTATCCAATATTTCATTAATTTCCCTGTTAACTTTTGTCCAAAAGGGCTTCAATTTTATACATTTCCACCACATATGTATATATGACCCCGGGGTATCATTACATCTCCAAAAATAATTTGGCTTCATTCTATCCATATGATGTAACCTGTTCGGTGTTAAATACCATCTCCATATTAGTTTATAGTTATGTTCTTTTACTTTAACTGACAGGGTACGCATAATTCTATTCTTCCATTTACTTTTCCAACTTACATCACTAATTTTAATATTCAAATCTTGCTCCCATATTAACTTTAATGTATCCTGTGTTTTATCATCATTGCTCAATATCCTATATATTTTACTAACTATTCCTTTAATTGTTATTCGATCTGTCCTTAAACTGTGTACCAAGTCTTCAAATGATGTTCTATTTCTACCTAAGTTAGTTTCTTCCAGTTGCTTTTTATTCCAATTATTTACTTGTGCAATTTGCAACCAGTTTAAATTCATTTGTTGAAATATATCTGCTTTCTTTACTTCAACACTACAAACCTTCATCCAATTTTTTATACTCATCACATTATTCCTATTAATTACACCTCCCAGCTTACTATCTATCCTTACTGGGAATGTTTTCATATCACTTAACCCAATTATCGGTGACACTTCTGGAGCAAGGCTTTTCTTTAACACCTTCCATGTGTCAAGTAGCACCTTCAATGATTTGTTTGATATACCTATTTTTTTCTTAACTTTACCTAAAAAGGCTTCATTTCCAAGTGCTATAACATCTTGAATCTCTAATCTTTCCCATATGTGTTCCTTTCTCATTGATATTTTACATATGTTTCTTAATTTAAATGCATTATAATAATTTTTAATATTTGGAATTCCTAATCTGCCCAGTTTCATAAGGATTTAGATATTCTTGGTCTCTTGTCTCCATTGCAATAATTGTTTATCATACTTTGGAATTTTTAAAGACTTTTCTCATTAATTTGTATTTGCAATGTGTCGAATAAAATTTTTATTTTAGGTAAAATTTTCATTTTGCACATTGCAATTCTCCAAAAAAAGGATAGGTTTATTTTTTTGTATCTTTGTATTTTTTCTCTTAATTCTCTTTCCACTTTATCATAATTTAATTTCTTCAAATCATCATAACTATTTGAAATATTAATCCCTAAATACTTTATATTATTCTTAATTTGAATCTTGAACTTTTCCCTAATTTTTTTCTTTTTCCTCATTGTTCAAATTAAATATTAAAGCTTCTGACTTATCCCAATTTACCTCTAGTCCTGTTACTTCTTGAACATTTTTAAGATGGTTCTGCAATTTAATTAACGATACTTGTGGATTTCTTATTGTAATTAGAGTGTCATCAGCATATAAATTTATTTTGGTTCCAGCAACCCCTTCTAAATTCTCATCAGCTCTAATTGTAATTGCAAATAGTTCCATAGCCATGACAAATAACATTGATGACAAGGGATCACCTTGTCTAGTACTGTACCTACACCCAAAATAATATCCTCTGTGCTTGTGTCATTTACTATAATTTTTGCTGTGCTTTGCTGATACAATTTATCTATTACTCCGTTGATTTTTTTTCCAAAGCCATAATTCCATATGATTTTCTTTATTGCAATCCATTGGAGTGAGTCAAATGCTTTGTAAATGTCAAGAGATAATATACCTATTTTTTTCTTTGTTGTATTGTGCCTTAGTCGCCAAATCTACTACTCTTCTTGTCAAAACAGACATGTATCTACCTTTCATAAACCCAACCTGGTCTTCCTTAATATAATTATCCATAAATCTATTTAGTCTATTAGTAAGGATGGCAGTAAATAACTTGGCATCTTGATTCATAAGTGATATCGGTCTAAATGAGTCTATTTTTTCTAGATTTTTATCAGGTTTGGGAATTAATATAATATTTGTTCTATACCAAGATGGTGGTAGCCCCCTTCCATTATATAATTAAATATCCTCAAGATTTTTGGAACCAGCATCTCCTTAAAATATTTATAAAATTCTGTAGATAAACCGTCTTCCCCTGGTGTCTTGGCTGTTTTTAATTTATCAGTGACTTCAATAATTTCATTTTTGGCTTTTTTTTTCCTCCATCTGATTTATACGTTCAGGCTTTATTTTGAACTTTAACTATTTTTCTAAGTATTGATTCAATTTTTCACAATTTATCTTTTTATCTGTGTACATTGCTTGATAGAACTCCTTTACAATTTCTAATTTATCTTCTATTCTGTTACATCTCTTTCCATCCTTATTTATCAAAATTCCCATACTTCTTCTGTCTTTTTTCCCTCTGCTGCCCTTGCCAACAATTTTGAGTTTTTATTGCAATATTCGAAATAGTCTCTCTTTAGATATATTACTTTTTTTTAACTCTTTCAATATCCTTTTGATTAATTCCGATTTTAATGTTTGCAATCTTTCCATAATACTCCTATCTTTTGTTCTAGCATGCTCACTTTGTAATTTTTTAATTTCATCTCCCAATTGTTGCTGTTCTTTTTTATATTGCTTGTTCTTAATACCTGATAACTTAATGCACTCCCTTCTAAATATCGATTTCATAGTATCCCATAATATTTCATCACCTACATGATTTGTATCATTTAGCGCCCAATATTCTTCCCATTTATTTGTTATCATTTCTTTATCCCTTTTATTCTTAAACAATTTGACATCATACTTCCAACCCTTTTTTCTTTCAATCCTGTCGTCTATTTTTAAATCTAATATTATTTTAGCATGGTCTGATTCTTTAATTATTCCTATTTCTGTGTCCTCAATTTTGTCAATCAAGTTTTCCGAAGTCAGAATGTAGTCTATTCTAGAATAGGTGTTATGTACCTGCGAGTAGTAAGTATATCCTTTTTGTGACCCTTTAATTTCTCTCCATGTATCTCGCAGACCTAACGGCCTAATGCATGTATCCATAACTTTCTTACTGCCATTGGTATGTCTTGTAGGATTTGTGGTGTCTATATTGGACCTAACTAAATTAAAATCCCCTGCTACAATTAATCTTGCTGATTTTTCACTCTCTAATGTTCTTTGCATTTTATCTAAATATTCTTCCTGTTTTTCATTCGGTGCATACACATTTGCAAGGGTAATTTCTTCACTGTTAATCAAGCCCTTTACAATTACCGGTAAATATCTTCCATCCAAATTTTCTAAGCATTTTTCCTTTACGAAGCCCAGTCTTTTAGATATTAAAATTGCAACACCTCTGGCCTTAGAATTTCCATATGCCTTTTCATAATGTTCTATCCATCCTAACCATAAATTATTTGTGTTGTTATACTTTTGATGCGTTTCTTGCAGGAAAATTAAATCTGGTCTATCTTTTCTAATAGTGGCTTCTAATAGTTTTCTTTTTATTTGGTTTCCAGTGCCTTTAATATTCCAAGTTAATATTTTAATATGCTTCATCATTATTATTTAATTTTCTCATTAATCCAACTCATTCTCCAAAAAGCATGTGTACAAAAAAAACATATTTTTACCCACATGAAAAACAACAAAAACAATAACAAATATAACAAATAACAAAAATCCATTACCCTCCCCACCTTTTCACAAAAAGTAACCCTTGAATATCAAGGAGGGGAGGGGGGTTGTGGCAAGATTGTGGTCCAAGTGCAACACGTGATCTGTCTTGTTTACTTATTAGATACCAATATACTAATTTCCACAATCTTTACTTGCTTGTTTAACCAAATTATCTTCAGTGTTGTGTGCCGTATGTGTATACATCCCTGCTATTATCAGTGCTTTTTTTAATTCCGACCATTCTTGTGTGTCTTGCTCAATTACATTCGCCTCTGCCAAAACATCTAATACTTATGATCCTTCCTTGATCACAAATGTTTCCCCAGATTTTGTAAATTTTAATTGCTTAGAAGATTTCCATTTGTAAATAATTCCTTTTTCTCTCAATTTTTTAGCTATTAGTTTGTTCTGGGTTCTCCATATCCATGCATCAAATGATATGTCGTTGTAAACCTCTACATTATTTCCATCTAAGCTCAAAGAAGACTGACCCTAATTCTTTATATACAACATTAATCCCTTTTCCAAACTAAAATTTGCAAATTTTAACAACACTAATCTGTTAACACTAAAAAAAATTTGAACCCAGTCTGTATAGACTTGTTATGTCTTCAGCGACAAACTCCCTATCTAACTTTAATTCGTTCAACCATTTTAGCAGTCTACTTTTCAAAAGATCCAGAATTTTCTCAACTACATTCCTGATTACTACATTGGGTCTTCTAAGCTGTTCCTCCAAGATTTTCTAACCTTTTCCCATGATCATCCAACTTTATTTCGCTTTCTTTTACCCTTTCCTTAACTTCTTGAATGTCCATTGTTAATTTTTCAACTTCCTTTGTGTTTAAATTCATTCCTTCTTTCATTTGTGTTACTTCTTTCATGATTTTTGCTGTTTCTAATTTATTAGATCCTGCTATTCCTATCACTATCATCATTATTTTTGCTGGAAAATCTCAAGGCTTTCTTGCTGGACTTTTAAGAAATCTTGGGCATCTTGCATCCTTTGTTCCTCCATTATTTGAAACTTTTCCTGAAGGAATTCTTCCAACCTGTCAATTCTTTGTTCTATGCCTCATTTGTCTTCTGTCACCTTGCCTTCCATTATTATATCACCTTCTTTTATTGCTTGTACTTCCTCTTCTTTATCTTCTTCCTTATTTTCCATCTTGCTGTGTGTGCCCTTCTCTTCTTGCTTGCTGCTCTTCTTCACCTTTTTTGTCTTTTTTTTTTTGCCCCAATCCGGGACGTTTCTGCTGCACATCCTGAGGTATTCAAAAAGGGTTTGAGTTTATACAAAGGACCCACTGTTGACTTTGAGCTTGACCCAACCATCTGGCCCATCTGGATGAAACCACGCCGGGTACCCTTTGCTTTAAAGAAGAAGATAGAAGCCAAGCTGGACAAACTGGTGAGGCAGGGCATCCTAGTGCCGGTGGACTCCACAGAGTGGGAGACACCAATTGTGACTGCTTTGAAAAGTAACGGGGAGGTCAGGATATGTGCTGACTACAAGTGTAACATCAAAAAAGCTATTTGCCTGAATGCATATCCTGTGCCCGTGGTAAGCCACCTTCTTGTCTCCTTGAACAGAGGAAATTGCTTTGCAAAACTTGACCTTGCCCAGGCTTACCAACAATTAACTGTGTCTCCTGCTGCTGCCCACGCTTCAAATTCTGTCCCCAATGATTTTGCGTTGGGCAATTTTCCTAAATGCATACGAATTTACTTTGGTGCACAGGCCTGGCAGGGACATCAGCCATGCTGATGCCCTGTAACGTTCTCCACTGCCAGAGATCGGGGAAGCCAATTGTGAGATCGAAAGCGACCACCAGGTCCTCATGATTGAGGCATTCAACTTGCCCCCGGTCGTCCCCTCAGATATAGCCAAAGCTACGGCCAAGTATGTAACATTGACTAAAGTAATGTCTTGGGTACAAAAAGGCTGCCCTGTCTCTCCGCTAGCTGAGGAATTCAGAACATTCCACCGCAAGCGTTTGGAATTGTCAGTGGAATGAGGTTGCCTTCTATGGGCCCAGCGGGTGGTCATTCCTGTCACTCTCAGGAAAATGGTTTTACATTTACTTCACACAAGCCATCCAGGAATTGTCCATTCCAAAGCCCTTGCCCATAGCTACTTTTGGTGGCCTCAACTGGACCAAGACATAGAGCAGATGGTCAGCACTTGTGCCAGCTGTCAATCCTCTCGCCCAGAGCAATCTCACCTTCCCTCTCGGGAATGGGATTCTGCTAGGGGCCCATGGTCCAGGTTGCACATAGATTTTGTAGGTCCATTTAGGGGTGCCCTATTGTTGTTGGTTGTAGACTCATTCTCTAAGTGGCTGGAAGTGATTAGAGTGCCTAATACCACTTCAGCCACCACAATAATGCACCTGAGAAGGCTGTTTGCAGCATTTGGACTTCCAGATATGCTGGTGTCCAACAACATGTCCACATTCACATCTGCAAAATTCCAATCCTTCATGGAAAGGAATGCAATTAGGCACATCACTGCCGCCCCATTCCACCCAGCCACCAATGGCCAGGTGAAGCAGCAGGTGCGCATAACTAAGGATGCGCTTTAGCGTATGGGTCAAGGGGATTTGGAGCTCCAGTTCTGCCAGTTTCTTTTCATGTATAGGCTCATCCCCCTTGCCTCAGGGCTGTCCCCTGCTGAATTGCTCCAGCGAAGGAAACTGTCATCCTTGCTGGACAGATTGGATCCCTCTAGGGTGGAGGACAAAGGCACAAATATAGCAATCCAACACCAGAAGGGTTTTTCTCCGGGAGACCCTGTACATTGCCACAATTATGCAGTTGGTGGTCCTACGTGTGTGCCTGGGTTTGTGATCGATCAGACTGGGTTTGTGATTGATCAGACTGTTTCAATTCTTACAGATCTTACAGAATTGAAACAGTCACTGGTCTGATCTGGAGGAGGCATGCGGATCAATTGAGACCCCGAATACTGGACCCACAGGATGAACACAGACACTCAACGTTAGGGTTGGCCCCCACCTGTTTAAACCCAGTGGGCAGAGGTAATAGTCAGCAGCAAGCTATCTTAGACCCAGAGGTGTGTTCTAGGGACCGATTTCAAGGGGAAATTGTGGAATGCTCCCCTACTCCGGCCAGGTGTACCCCTACACTGTCCCACCTAGCACTCTGGATTCCTTTATTGATGATGACCAATTTTGTTTGAAGTCGCCCTCCACTCTTAGTACACACAGGAGGCATCCGGAGTTGTCTTATTCATCCACAGAATTAGATTTTGGTTTTGAGTGATCCCCTGCTCCTCCATCTGACAAACAGGGCTTTAGTTTGGGTTTACAATCCTCCCCCTGTAGTCAATCACTCACTCCAGTCGGGTCGCCCATCCTACGAGCCCCTAAGCCGGCTCAGCCAAGCGTCCAAGCCAGAAGGGAAACTAGACCACCATCCTGGTTAAAGGATTTTGTTTTTACCTAGGGGGGAAGAATGTTATGTATGTTAACTGTGTTTTCTGACAGGAGCGGAATGTATCTTTTCTCATGTATCTATTCTTATGCAAATAAGTGGATCGAAAAATGTGCACACTCTGTTAGCCAGTGGGCTTGTTGTATTATTGTTACTGTTACTGTTTATAGGAGCAGAATATATCTTTTCTCATGTATCTATTCTTTTGCAAATAAGTGGATTAAAAATGTGCACACTCTGTTAGCCAATGGGCTTGTTGTATTATTGTTACTGTTACTGTATATTGTGGGAATGTATCTGGATTCTGTCAGGCTGTCTCTGACACATTTTGTAAACAAAAGCCTCTTTGCTTACTGAGAGACAACGCTAGATTTTGGGCATGCGTAGAATAGTGAAAAAGAATTCTCCTTTCTTCTCCTTATTTGGGCTCTGACACTTCTGATTGGCTGTGTGCCTTAAGTTTTGTTTCTGTTAAGTTTCGTTTCTGGTATACTCTGCTTGCTTAAGTTTCGTTTCTGAGATACTCTGCTTGAATAAAGAGTAGATTAGTATCCTTTGTTCAGCCAAGGACTGGAGTCGTGTTTTCTCTGTCTCTCTCTGTTCTTTCCTTACTCTGAGCCTAATGAAGCTGGACTTCGTGGACTCTTAAGTTTCTATCTGGGGCAATAAACTGCTCTGTTAGATGAGGCTGATTATCTTTACATGAATCAGATTCCAACAAGTGGCGCCCCGTCGTGAGGCCATTGAATGAAATTCAAAGGAATGCTTTGAAGCAGCAATCAGCAATTAACACCTCATAATTGGCGACCAGGGACAAGGTCTTCTTCATTCACCTACGACCAGGCAAAAAGGTCCGACCGGGAAGGTCATAAATCAAGCGCTTGAGAAAACATCACAACAGGGTGAGTGAAAAAAAAAAGAAAAGAAAAGATTTTTTTTTAATCATGGGGTGTGTGCTGGCGTCGCAAATGCAGGAACTTTGTAAAGATATCTCAGATCTTTTGAATAACAATGGGAAACGAGCTGATGAGAAGGAGATACAAAAGCTAGTCAAAGCTATAGGGAAAATCAGTCCTTGGGTTAAATATGATGAATGTTTGGACTTAAAACAGTGGAAACAGATTGGGAGAGAAATGCAGAAGCATAATGGAATTTCTGTATCAGTGCTATTTACATGGGAGGAAGTTAGAGACTGCCTTCAAAGACTCACTCCAAAGAATATTCTGTTGTCTCAGGGGCTTGCTGGCCCCCTCCCAAAGCTTTTGCCTCCAGCCAAGGGAGGGGCTATGGCAACTGCCCCTCCATCATATGAGCAACAACAGCATAAGCCCCCTGATGATGAGGATGGGGGTGGAAAAGAAGATGGGACATTATATCCTGCCTTGCAGCAATCAAGCACTTTTAGCCCTACAAAAGACCTGTTCTCTGCTGCTTTAACTGCAGCTGTGCTGGATATGGAATCTGTTGCTGTATACCCAGTGATCCGGGGGGCTCCGGCTGTTGGCAATGCACCGGCAGTCCCAGATAGATATGAAACCCTCCATTACAAATATCTGAAGGAACTAAGAGTCAGCATACGTGACTATGGGTTTAATGCGCCTTTTACAAAAGCTCTGTTGGAAGCCATTGCTTCTCAAAAATTGATACCAGTTGATTGGAAACAGATGATTAAAGCACTCCTGCCTCCTGCAGAAGCTATGCTCTGCTTGCAAGAGTGGAGGGATGTGGCTTGGGAGGTACATCATACACACCTGCACTCACGATGGATATGTTATGTGGGGAGGGAAATTTTGCCAACCCCACACAGCAGTTGGCACTCACTGATGCCCAGCTGGGAGATATTGCACAGATAGTCATGCGTGCCTGGAGTAAGATTCCTTCCAATGGAGATAGCTCAGTTGCTGGGTTTGCAGCAATAAGGCAGGGGCCTAAAGAGGATTACACTGAGTTCATTAACAGACTCATGACTGCCCTCAGCCGCCAGGTGGAAAATGTCCCGGCACGGGAAATGCTCATGAAACAACTGGCTTTTGAAAATGCCAATGAGGATTGTAAAGGGGCTCTGACAGCTGTTTATGCTAGGCCAGGAACATCGATAGCAGACATGATGAAAGTTTGTCAAAATGTGGGGACTCACAGTTACAAGGCTCAACTTCTGGCAGCTGCAGTTCAATTGCCCACAACTCAGGCTCAAAATAAACGTTGTTTTGGCTGTGGAAAAGAAGGGCATTTTAAAGCACAATGTCAAAAGCAGGCAGCACGCCCTTCAAGGAAGTGTCCCATTTGCCAGAAAGGGTACCATTGGGCCAATCAGTGCCACTCAAATCCTAATGCCAACTCCTCAGCTGCTCAGCACAAAGACTCTGACTTTTCTCCACAGCAGCAGGGAAATGGGAGTTCGGGCCAGGCTCGGGCCCAGGCAAAATAATAGGGCTACCAGAGGTCAGTGAGGAAGCAATAGCGGAGGTTTTGGAAGAAGATAAGGAACTTACCCAAGAAATGATTTCACGATATAGAAAAAACCATCCTCTAAAAGAAGGACTATTATTGAGGTTATCCAAGGACTGTACCTTTACTATGCCAGGGTGTGTGGAGGCTCTTCCCACAATGGTTGATGATGTTAATTTCCAGGGCATGATGGGCATTGTTCTTCCTTGCCCAGATGCCTTACCCGCTTCTGTACACATTGCAGCAGGGTCAGTTACATTGGGTCACCAAGAAATTGTCATCCCTGCATCAGCCACGCAACATCTCACCCTGCCTAAGGGACAACCTGTAGGACGCCTTCATCTGCTCCCACTAGGGACCACTGCAACTCCATCCCAGGAGGGAACTGCAACAGCGGCTATGGCGGTGATACAAATCACCAAGGATAGACCGACCCGCTCACTGATTATGGGTGGACGTTCAGTGTCTGGATTGGTCGATACAGGAGCCGATATTTCAGTGGTGGCAAAAAAAGATTGGCCAACTGGATGGGCCGTCCGCCCCTGTAGGGAAGTTTATGGGGTGGGCGGGTACGAGCCAGCACAGCAAAGTGTTCATCCAATCGTCTTTGAGACCTCAGGGGGAACAAAAGTTTCTCTTCACCCCCTGATTATGGATATTCCTATTACTCTGTGGGGCCGGGATCTCCTGGCTAAAACAGGGTGTACCTTGCAGACAAATTTTTGATACGGGCCTCCCCTGCAGCGCCGTTGCATGCACTTCCACTACAATGGAAAAACACCCCGCCAGTGTGGACGGATCACTGGCCACTCTCAAGAGAAAAGCTCCAGGCGGCGGAGGCCCTTGTACAGGAGCAATTAAATCTGGGACATATTCAAACAACCACTAGTCCTTGGAACTCTCCAATTTTTGTGGTGAAAAAGAAGTCTGGAAAATGGAGATTGTTACATGATTTGAGAAAAGTTAATGAGCACATCTTGCCAATGGGACCTCTACAATCTGGACTTCCTAATCCGAACATGATTCCGGAAGATCATCAACTCATTACACAGATGACATTTTATTGCATGGTCCACAAGTCACGGAGAAACACCTGCAGGACCTAGCAGACATTTTGCAACAAGCGGGCTTGATCATAGCTCCTGAAAAAGTACAGCGGATGTATCCATTCCAATATCTGGGACATAGGCTCTCAGCTACCGCTTCAACTCCGCTATTGCCAACAATAGCTATTCCAGAGCAGTTCACTCTTGTACAATTGCAACAATTGCTAGGGAACATAAATTGGGCTCGTCCTTTCTTGGCCCTGAGCACGGAGGAGCTGTCACCACTCTTTGCTGCTCTTTCTGGACACACTTCTCCAGCGGACATCATTCCCTGCACAACGGAGATGCGTACAGCTCTTCAACGCCTCAACGAAAAGCTGCATACCACCGCTGTGGATCAGGTGCCCTCAGGCACCATTGCGCTGGCATGCGCTCTTCTTCCTACACCGAGGCTGCCCACTGCTGTTTTGTTCGCGCCTGTCAACGCTCAGAAGGTGGCCATCGTGGAATGGCTTCACTTGGCGCACACTCCCTCGAAAAACTGTTATCGCCTGCCTGATGCGATTGCTGATCTTTTCCTCAAATGCCGTACTAGGGCAAAGCATTTGACTGGTTATGACGTTGACTTTGTTTGTTTTCCTTTTTCGCAGGATCAGCTAACCGCCTTGCTACAGCATTCTGAGGCATTTCAGGTGGCCATGGCGGACTTTGTGGGACAAGTTAAATTTAACCCCCCCAAGGATAAGCGGTTTACCTTGCTGAATCTCACTTCTTACTCCCTGTCATCCCCGCTTTGCATGCAACCTATCTTGCATGCCGTTACTTTTTTCTCCAATGGCTCCCCCTCCCGTGGAGTCCTTACATGGCAGGATCCTACTGGGGAATGGGAGGTTATTTTTACAGGACCTCAAGCATCGGCCCAGCGGTCGGAACTGGCAGCGGTCATACTTGCTTTCTCTACGTTTTCTGATGTGCCTTTTAACCTGATTGTGGATACTCAATATGTTTACCGCCTTGTCTTTACCTTAGCTCAAGCTTATTTGTCTCCATCGATGGATAGGGATCTTTTTGCTTTATTCCAACAGCTTCAAGGTTTTCTTTCTAACCGTACGGTCCCTTTCTTCATTGCCCACATACGCTCTCACACAAGGATCCCAGGTTATTTGACGGAGGGCACTGCACGAGCAGATTCTGCTCTCCGAGACTCTGCTGAGGTTTTTTCTCTCTTTGACAACCCCATTGACAGTCATGCAATGTTTCATCAATCTGCTAAGGTTTTGCATAAATGATTTTCCATTCCTATGTCACAGGCTAGAGACATTGTGTCATCCTGTGCTTCCTGTACGAAGTCTCCTATATTCTTGCCATTTGATGCTGTTAATCCTCGAGGAACAGAAGCTAATCAGCTATGGCAGATGGATGTCACGCAAGTACCTGCTTTGGCTCTGCTTTCTAAGTTACATGTGACTGTTGATACCTTCTCTGGATTTATATGGGCTACACCCTTACGGGGTGAAACATCCAGACATGTTATACAACATTGCATTCGTTCGTTTGCGGCAATGGGTACACCTAATAGCCTTAAGACGGACAATGGGTCATCATATGTTTCTTCTGCCTTTCAGGACTTTTGCCGTCAGTGGGACATTAAGCTAACCCATGGAATACCCTATAGCTCGACTGGACAGGTGATTGTTGAAAGAGCCCACCTGACATTCAAAAATTTGTTACACAAGCAAGTGGGAGATAGAGGGGTTCCTGTGGCTGAAATACCTACAGCTGTTGCTAAAGTACTGTATACTCTTAATTTTCTTCTTGCTCCCCATAACAGGTCACACTATCCAGTCGAATTGCATTTCAAGACCGAGGAGTGTCTTCCTAAGCCATTGGTCGTTTATCGGCAGCAACCGGATCCTGAGTGGAAAGGTCCTGTACCTCTAATCACCTGGGGACGAGGATACGCAGTGGTTTCTACAACCTCAGGACCTGTGTGGATTCCTGCTCGAGCGATCCGCCCATGGAGAGAGAAGAAGGTTACTCAGCTCCAGGATGGTGGTTCACCAGTAAACTAAATGTGCTGACATTTGTTCTTTTCTTTCTTACTGTGCTTCCAGCTGTAAGAACAATGCCTCATGGGGGCAACCCCAACTTTTGGATTCGTCATGCTAACTATATGTTTGAAGTTCATGGTAAGAATGCAACGTTATACTATGAGCATCCACTGGCAGTGTCTCAAATGGCCTTTCTTCCGGCATTGTTCAACACGCCAGAGTTGGTTATTGGACATTTGCAACACATTGATAGATCTACACTCTTCTCTAATCCTCCAGAACAATTTAACAACACCCGCTGGCGAAGCATGACATTCAAGAAATACACTAACGGACTTTGTTTCTGCTGTCATAGTTCTGGAGTCTGGAATAGTAAATGGAAGCACTGGACTCAAGCAAAAAGGGTTTTGCGGAATGTAGGCAATTATACGGGTTGTGATGATTATTTTTGGTTATGGGGTAGTTATAACAGTTCTTATAAGCTTAATTATACCTTGTTTAACACTACTATTGAAGATATATATGATGTGTTTCCTATGTTTACTCCTGATTATTCTGCTATAGATAGTGGTTCAATTTGCAATGGATGGCAAATTAAGGATCCTAACATGTGGTTCCTTTTTAATGGAGTTGCCACGAATTTCCATCCAGGACAATATCAATGTGCAGCATTGGGTTATTTTACCTTACAGACTGGCCATAGATTACCTGTTAGCAAAATCCGGAGGATTTTGTAAACTGGTCGGGAACCAGGGATGTCGGGTGAAATTCCAGGATCTGAATAATGCTATTGAGAAAGAACTTCAGAATTTACAGGAGAGCATTATTAACAATGTACGCACTGATGTTAATCTCTTTGATTGGGTGACTTCTTGGTTGCCTGATTTATCTGTCCTTAGACAAGTTTTCTTTTATGGGTTCATTATTATTATCTGCCTTATCCCTTTGTGTTTTTGCATTACTTGTATTCCTAATCTTATTTCTATGTGTAACACATGTCCACTGCGTAGAAGGGAGACATCGGGTTTTGCACGATGGCAATTGTACTCAATGAGGTATCATCCTCCGGAACAAGGTACCATGAGTCAGGAGGGGTACGATGTCCAGGAGGACAGTGATGATGTATATGGAGTATGATGACATGCAGGGGTATGATTAGCCGTCTCTCTCTCTCTCTCAAATTTTAATGAAAAAGGAGGACATGTGGGAATGTATCTGGATTCTGTCAGGCTGTCTCTGACACATTTTGTAAACAAAAGCCTCTTTGCTTACTGAGAGACAACGCTAGATTTTGGGCATGCGTAGAATAGTGAAAAAGAATTCTCCTTTCTTCTCCTTATTTGGGCTCTGACACTTCTGATTGGCTGTGTGCCTTAAGTTTTGTTTCTGTTAAGTTTCGTTTCTGGTATACTCTGCTTGCTTAAGTTTCGTTTCTGAGATACTCTGCTTGAATAAAAAGTAGATTAGTATCCTTTGTTCAGCCAAGGACTGGAGTCGTGTTTTCTCTGTCTCTCTCTGTTCTTTCCTTACTCTGAGCCTAATGAAGCTGGACTTCGTGGACTCTTAAGTTTCTATCTGGGGCAATAAACTGCTCTGTTAGATGAGGCTGATTATCTTTACATGAATCAGATTCCAACAGTATATAGTGTATGCTTTAAGTGGGTTAGGGAGGGAGGGAGGGGGAGATGGCCTTGCCAGCCAGGAAGAGAGGGCGACACTCCATCTGGGTTAATGGTGGAGGTTCCAGGGGCTCATTTAGAGGTAGTGACGGGCATGGGGCGTTATAGCGGGAAACGTGGGGCGGGCCGCACTCGGGGAACACAGGACCGATGCTTAGTATCTGTCCCACGTTCTGGCCCCCCGATTTCACCTCTAGGTCCTGAGCAGCTGATCCAGGGTGACCCCGCCCTTAGGCTGCTGCTGATGAATGCCAGGTTGGTCTGTAATAAGGCTCCCCTAATACAAGACTCTATTTTGGGGGAGCGGGCCGACCTCGCATGCATCACTGAGACCTCGCTGAGACCTGAGGATGGGGTGCCTCTATCAGAGATGTGTCCGGCCGGGTTCGGTGTTTGGCACCAGCCTAGGGATGTGGGTAAGGGCGGTGGTGTTGCCATTATAGCCAGGGAGTCATTGGGAGTCGCCAGGGCCACCGCTCCACAAATTTCGGGTTGTGAGGCCCTGCTCCTGCGTTTGGGCCCTAATGGTCAGTTGGGGGTCCTACTCCTGTACCTGCCTCATTGCAGGGTAAGGGACTCCCTGCCTGGGCTCCTTGAAGCCATCTCGGCATTGGCTTTGGAGTTCCCTAGACTGATGGTTTTGGGGGACTTCAATTTGCCTTCGCTGGGGTCTGGTTCCGAGGTGGCACAGGAGTTCATGACTTCCATGGCAGCTATGGACCTGGCTCAGGTAATTCAGGGCCCGACCAGGGGCAGTGGCCACACGCCAGATTTAGTCTTTTTGTCGGGGCGGTGGCAGAGTGATCTGAGTTTACAGAAGCTAGACATAACACCTGTGCCATGGTCAGATCACTATCTGGTGGCTCTAGACTTTCTGGGGGCGACACTTCATCGTAAGGAGGCAGGGTCGATTAAAGTGGCCCGCCCCGGCAACTGATGGATCCGGATGGATTCCAGAGGGAACTGGGGGAATTTCCTCTGGATCGGCGACACGATTCATCTGAGGCAATTGTTGACCTGTGGTACGGGTCGATGACATCTGCCTTGGATGTAATCGCTCCACTACGGCCTCTCAGAGCCCGTGGAGCTAGGTCATCCCTGTGGTTCACTGAAGAACTACAGGAGCTCAAACGGGCAAAGAGACGCCTTGAGCGCCGCTGGGTGAAGACCCAGAGCGATTCCGATTGGACACTAGCTAGAGCCGCTATTAGGGCCTACCTAGTGGCGATGGGGGTGGTGAGGAGGCAGTACTTCACCTCCCTTATTGCCTCCACTGATAATCATCCAGCCACCCTGTTTCGGGTGACCAGGTCCCTCCTGGGTAGGGCAGGGCCTGTGCCTGGTTGGCAGGGATCGGCTGAGGACTTTGCTGACCATCTGGTGGAGAAAATTGATCAGATTCGCTTGGGGTTCAAACTTGGCATGGACGGGGAGGGTCCGGGGGGAGCCAGTGCGCAGTCTTGCGGTGTTACCTGGGATCGGTTTGATCCAGTTGTCCCGGATGAAGTGGACAGGCTCCTTGCGGCGGTCCATGCCACTAATTGTCCATTGGATCCCTGTCCCGCCTGGCTGGTAAAAGCCTCTAAGATGGTGACAGGTGGCTGGGTCGGGGCTATAATTAACGCGTCTTTTCGAGAGGGGATGTTTCCTGCACTGCTGAAACATGCTCTTGTGCGCCCCCTCCTGAAGAAGCCTTCCCTCAATCCAGCAATCCTAACCAACTATAGACCTGTCTCCAACCTTCCTTTTTTGGGGAAGGTTCTGGAGAAGGCAGTGGCATGTCAGCTGCAGAGGGTACTGGATGAAGCGGAATATCTGGACCCATTCCAGTCAGGATTCAGACCTGGATATGGTACTGAGACTGCATTGGTCGTGCTGATGGATGATCTCTAGCGAGAGCGGGATGGCGGTCATCCGTCCGTCCTTGCTCTTCTTGACCTCTCAGCGGCCTTCGATACCGTTGACCATGGTATCCTTCTGGAACGGCTCCAAGGATTGGGGATCCAGGGCACTGTGTGGTCCTGGTTTTCCTCATTTCTGAGGGGCCGGACCCAGTCGGTGTGGTTGGAGAGTGAGAGGTCGAGTCCTAGGCCCCTAAAATATGGGGTGCCTCAGGGCTCAGTACTCTCTCCTCTCCTATTTAACATCTACATGAAGCCGCTGGGTGAGATCATTCGTTCCCACGGGGTGCGGTACCACCAGTACGCGGATGACACACAGTTGTACATCTCGGCCCGTGGGGACCCCAGTGATGCAGTCAAAGTCCTTTCCAGCTGTCTGGAGGCTGTTGGGGTCTGGATGGGGGCAAATGGGCTACAGCTGAATCCTAGCAAGACTGAGTGGCTATGGATAGGGGGTCCTGCGTTATCCCGGGAGCTGCCATCTTTGGTTTTGGATGGGGCTGTTTTGCCCCAGACCAACCCGGTGCGCAACTTGGGGGTCCTCCTGGATTCGCGGCTGCTGCTAGAAGGACAGGTGGCGGCTGTGGCCAGGAGGGCCTTCGCCCAACTTCGGGTTATTCGCCAGTTCCGCCCGCTCCTGGACCGGGACTCTTTGCTCATGGTCACTCACGCTCTGGTGACCTCCAGACTAGACTACTGTAATGCGCTCTACATGGGGCTGCCCTTGATGACCATTCGGAGGCTGCAACTGGTCCAGAATGCTGCGGCCCGGGTGGTGATGGGGTGTGGACGTTATGCCCATGCCTCACCACTGCTTCGGGGCTGCACTGGTTACCAGTTTGTCTCCAGGTGCAATTTAAGGTGCTGGTTTTGACCTTTAAAGCCCTACATGGTAGTGGGCCAGGGTATTTTAGAGACCGCATCGCCCTAAGGACGTCTGTCCGTCCAACCAGAGCGGACCGGAGGGGCTCTCTAATAGTGCCATCGGCCAGGGGGGCTCGCCTTTCTGGCACAAGGAGGAGGGCCTTCTCCGTGTCCGCACCAGCCCTTTGGAACCTCCTGCCTGTGGAACTGCATCTCCAGACGGAGTTGTTGCCCTTTAGGAAGGCACTAAAGACCTGGCTGGTGGGCCAAGTTTGGGGTGCGGGTGGGGATGGAGGTACCATTGGGTGGTTGGTATAGAGAAGTGTGCCTTCCCCCAGGGTCCCTTTGGTTCTTGCGCACCTTTTAGGGGTGGGTTTTGTTTTTTAAAAAACTTTTAACTTTTTTATCATGTGTCTTTTATGTATTTACTGTCTGCTATGTAAACCGCCCTGAGTTGGGTTGTACCTGAGTGGGCGGTATATAAGCGTGAAAAATAAATAATAAATAAAAAATAAATATAATTCCGAGTTTTGCCCCATCCAAAGTGTGTTCAAACCCCACTAATAAAGAGCTGAATTTCACTACTTCATTCGTCTCCTTCTTCATTCCTTGAACACTAAAGGATGACAGATGACAGAGGAGCCTGGCATGCTACAGTCAGTGGTGGGCATCAGCAGGTTCGTACCAGTTCACCAGAACCAGTAGCAGAAATTCTGGCTGTCCCTGTCCATCCAAGTTTTGAAATAAAGTAGTCCTAATTTGGGTGCAATGCAGGGGTTTCCCCCTGGCCATGCCCACCATACCACACCCACAGTGTGGTAGTAAAAAAAATGGAGCCCACCACAGCTGCAGTCCATGAGGTCACAAAGTGTCGGACTCTACTGAGTAACTGAACAACAGCAACAAAAACAGAAGGAAGGGAAAATGACAGAAATCTGGAGAAACATTAAAGTAAATAGATAGAAGACTGGGAAAGTGAAGGTTGATTTGAGCAACCTATGCATTTAAAACAATAACAATGCTCCAACTAATAGGTGTACACATTGTAAGAGACAGTATGGTTTTTTTTTGTTGTTCAGTCGCACAGTCGACTCCGACCCTTTGCGACCCCATGGACCATTTTCCTCCAGGCGCCTCTGTCCTCTACCATCCCCCTCAGCCCTCCCAGCTCTGTGCCCATTGTGTCTACAATACCATCTAGCCATCTCATCCTTGGCCTCCCCCTTCTTCTTTTGCCCTCCACCTTTCCCAACATCAATGCCTTCTCAAGTGAATCCTCCCTTCTCATTTGATGTCCAAAGTACTTTAGCTTCATCTTTACTATTTGACCTTCCAATGAGCAGTCAGGGTTAATCTCTTCCAAGATTGACCTATTTGTTCTCCTCGCTGTCCAGGGGACTCTCAAAACCCTCCTCCAACACCACATCTCAAAGGCATCTATTCTTCTACGTTCAGCCCTCCTAATTGTCCAGCTCTCACATCCATACATCACCACTGGGAAAACCATTGCTTTGACTATTCTAATTTTTGTTTGCAATGTGATGTCTCTGCTTTTCACTATGTTCCCCAGGTTTCTCATCGCTTGTCTCCCAAGAATCAGTCGCCTTTTTATTTCATGGCTACAATCCCCATCTGCAGTGATCTTTGATCCTAAGAAAGTAAAATCTGTCACTGCTTCTACTTCTTCCCCGTCTATTTTCCAGGAACTGATGGGGCCTGTTGCCATTATCTTGATTTTCTTGATATTGAGTCTCAAGCCAGCTTTTGCACTCTCCTCCTTCACTCCAATCAAGAGGTTCTTTAGGTCTTCCTCACTTTCTGCCATTAGGGTGGTATCGTTGTATGGTTGTTAAACTGTATAAATGTTTCAAGGACTCAGGCAAAATTATTTTAGAAAATGACAGAAAGATAGGCAAAAGATAAGAGAAAAAATGTACACAATCAATTAGTGTTTGAGAATTAGTCAAATGAAGAAATCTGGAACTAATTTTACAGCCAGGGTGGGAAAAGAAAAAGAATAGCATAGGGCAATGTCAAATATTTAAGATGAGGCATCCAAACTAGAAGTGAAGCAGTCAGAAAAGATCTGGAATTCCAACAGGGAGGACGAGACTATTTGAAGAAAAGTGTTGACAGCAGAGCAGATATCCCAGAAAAGAAACAGACAGTGCTTTAGAAAGATAACAGAATATATTCACAGAGAGAAAGAAGGATATAAATGGGAATCTAGTAGAAAATGAGAAGCATACAAGAGCATTTACTGTGGTGGTGAGCACATTATTAAATTGCATTGAGGGAGGACAAAAGAAGATGTGAATTTGCATACTGTTTATCGATATTCATGTTTAAATGGAAATTTAGAAGTAATTCTTATGTTACAAATAAAGCTATAATATAGTTCACTGTAGTTAGGAAGGTTTTGACCAAGTAACGTGCTCACTTACTCAGTGTGCTATTCACATGGTAGTTGTTGATGAGAAATTTCAAAGCCTCTGACCTTTCTTCTTGTTGTCCCTTTTCTTTAAACTGGAGTTGGACTGGACAGTCCTTCAAACAGAGGATACTTTGAAAGAACTGATTGCAGTTTGTAAAGAAGGGCATAAAATCAATGTAGGGTAGAGTTGTCCATCCCTCTCTCCAGCTCTGGACAAGAGGCGATAAAAGAACTGTCCTGAATTCAGGTTACTGCACTGAGACAGAAAAACAGAACAGAGTGACAGTGATTGCAGCCATGAAATAAAAAGGTGACTGATTCTTGGGAGACAAGCTATGAGAAACCTGATGAACATAGTTAAAAGTAGAGACATCTCAC
This sequence comes from Bradypodion ventrale, assembly GCA_035047345.1. Lineage (NCBI taxonomy): Eukaryota > Metazoa > Chordata > Lepidosauria > Squamata > Chamaeleonidae > Bradypodion > Bradypodion ventrale. Next base: position 270,420,623 of record JAWDJE010000001.1, read on the forward strand.
TACAAACAAAGGTCCGCATAATCAAACAATGGTTTTCCTGGGGGTAATGTATGGTTGTGAGAGCTGGACCATTAGGAAAGCTGAGCGGAGAAGAATAGATGCCTTTGAAATGTGGTGTTGGAGGAGAGTTTTGAGAGTCCTCTGGACAGCGAGGAGAACAAATAGGTCAATCCTAGAAGAAATCAACCCTTACTGCTCCTTAGAAGGTCAAATAGTAAAGATGAAGCTAAAGTACTTTGGACATCAAATGAGAAGAGAGGATTCACTTGAGAAAACCTTGATGCTGGGAAAGGTGAAGGGCAAAAGAAGAAGGAGGTGGCCAAAAATGAGATGGCTAGATGGTATTGTAGATGCAATGGGCACAAAGCTGGGCGGGCTAAGTTGGATGGTGGAAGACAGAGGTGCCTGGCGGGCAATGGTCCATAGGGTCGCAAAGGGTCGGAATTGACTGTGCAACTGAACAACAAAAACAGACTAAATTAATGTTTGAACATGTTACTGAGAAGAAAAGCAGAGCATTGAAAAGCTTCAGGTATGGTTACATTTAACATGAGGACCAGAATGTGCAGTAAGTTTACTCAGAAATAAGTGAGCCTTATTCTTGAGGAAGGGGCTTAGTGGTTAAGACAGTAGGCAGGTCAGCAGTTTGAGACCCAAGTGCTGTGTGACAGAGTGCAGCACTCTGTTCCAGCTCCTGACAGCCTACTAGTTCAAAAGCAAGAGGTTGCAAGTAGATAAATAGGTACCACTTCAGTGAGAAAGGTAATGTTCCATGCACTTTGGCATCTAGTCATGTCTGCCACATGACCATGGAAATGTCTGCAGATGCAGACAGCACTGGCTCTTTGGCTGGAAACAGAGATGAGGACCACCCCAGAGTAGGACATAACTGGCTTTCAAGCAAGGGAGACCTTTACCTGTTCTTGAAGCAGATGTAGATTTACATACTTGGGAGTCCAGAGCACAGTTTGAAGTGGGAAAGGTGCACTTCCTAGAAAAAAGAAGTACAGAATCCTACCTTGACCCTATGGAGACAATGCAGGCTCCTCACCTGGTAGTAAGGCATATGTTTTCCAGCCCTATGTTCATTCTCTCTTTCCCAATTAGGATACAGCATGATCCAATCTATATAAATGCTGTTTACCATTGCTGGGTTTTGAAGACCTTCTTGCATGACATTTGTTTGTTTGTGCTGTTTCTTTGCAGCTCCTCTCCCCCCCCCCTTCGGCAGCAAACATGTTGCTCAGTAATGCAAGGGGATCCATGTTCCCTTTTCACAACTTTCTTTAATTTGTCACAATCAATTTCTTGACTTATCCAGGCCTGCATTGGCTCATCTTTGTGGGGGATGAAATCAGAATAAGATAAATAAGATAAAACCCACTAAAACATTGTTGTTGTTGTTCAGTCGCACAGTCGACTCCGACCCTTTGCGACCCCATGGACCATTTTCCTCCAGGCGCCTCTGTCCTCCACTATCCCCCTCAGCCCTACCAGCTCTGTGCCCATTGTGTCTACAATACCATCTAGCCATCTCATCCTTGGCCTCCCCCTTCTTCTTTTGCCCTCCACCTTTCCCAACATCAATGCCTTCTCAAGTGAATCCTCCCTTCTCATTTGATGTCCAAAGTATTTTAGCTTCATCTTTATTATTTGACCTTCCAATGAGCAGTCAGGGTTAATTTCTTCTAAGATTGACCTATTTGTTCTCCTCGCTGTCCAGGGGACTCTCAAAACCCTCCTCCAACACCACATTTCAAAGGCATCTATTCTTCTGCGTTCAGCCTCCCTAATTGTCCAGCTCTCACATCCATACATTACTACTGGGAAAACCATTGCCTTGACTATTCTAATTTTTGTTTGCAATGTGATGTCTCTGCTTTTCACTATGTTCCCCAGGTTTCTCATCGCTTGTCTCCCAAGAATCAGTCGCCTTTTTATTTCATGGCTACAATCCCCATCTGCAGTGATCTTTGATCCTAAGAAAGTAAATTCTGTCACTGCTTCTACTTCTTCCCCGTCTATTTTCCAGGAACTGATTGGGCCTGTTGCCATTATCTTGGTTTTCTTGATATTGAGTCTCAAGCCAGCTTTTGCACTCTCCTCCTTCAGCCCAATCAAGAGATTCTTTAGGTCTTCCTCACTTTCTGCCATTAGGGTGGTATCGTCTGCATATCTCAGATTATTGATGTTTCTCCCAGCAATTTTAATCCCATATTGTGATTTCTCCATCCCTGCACTGCGCATTATGTGCTCTGTGTATAGGTTGAATAAGCATGGTGACAAAATGCAGCCTTGTCTTACTCCTTTTCCTATTCCAAACCACTCTGTTATTCCATGTTCTGTCCTAACTGTTGCTTCTTGGTTCATGTACAGATTTCTCAGGAGGCATATGAGGTGCTCTGGTATTCCCATCTCTTTAATTACTTGCCACATCTTGTTGTGGTCCACACAGTCAAATGCCTTAGTGTAGTCAATAAAACAAAAGTAAACTTGTTTCTGGTATTCCTTTGTTTTCTCCATGATCCAGCGTATGTTGGCGATGTGGTCTCTAGTCCCCCTGCCTCTTCTGAAACTTGCCTGCACCTCTGGTAATTCTCTCTCCACATGCTGCTGAAGTCTATCCTGTATTATCTTGAGCATCACCTTGCTGGCATGTGGGATGAGCGCGATTGTTCGATAATTTGAACATTCTTTGGCATTGCCCTTTTTTGGGATTGGGACGTATACTGATCTTTTCCAATCCTGTGGCCAAAGTTTTGCTTTGCAAATCTGCTGACATATTGAATGCAGTAATTTGATGCCATCATCTTTTAGCGCTTTGAAAAATTCAACTGGGATACCATCATCTCCACTAGCTTTGTTGTTTGCAGTGCTCTTTAGGGCCTTTATGACTTCGCTCTCCAGGATGTCTGGCTCAAGTTTAATTTCTTCATCATTGTGATTATCAGGAGTGTTGAGTTCCTTTTTGTAAAGTTCCTCTGTGTACTCTTTCCATCTTTTCTTAATTTCTTCTGCATCAGCTAGCTCCTTTCCGTCTTTGTCCCTTATCATGGTCATTTTTTCTTTAAATGTTCCCTTGATTTCCCCAATTTTTTTGAAAAGATCTCTGGTTCTGCCTCTTTTGTTGTTTTCCTCCATTTCTCTGCACTGTTCTTTTAGGTAGTTTTCCTTATCTCCCCTTGCTTTTCTTTGAAATTCTGTGTTCAAATGATTGTAGTTTTTCCTTTCTCCTTTGACTTGTGTGTTCCTTCTTTCCTCTGCTATTTTAAGAGCCTCATCAGACAACCACTTTGCTTTCTTACTCTTCTTTTCTTTTAGTATGGTTTTCTTTGCTGCTTCCTGCATGATGTCCCTCATCTCCATCCATAATTCTTCTGGTACTCTGTCTACCTAGTCTAAGCCATTAAATCTGTTCATCACCTCCACCGTGTATTCTTTAGGGATGCTGTCTAGGTGATATCTTTCTGGTCTCCGTGTTTTCCCTATTTTCTTTAGTCTAAGCCTGAATTTTGCGATCAGTAGGTTGTGATCTGAGCCACAGTCTGCTCCAGGTCTTGTTTTTGCTGACTGTATGGAGGTTCTCCATCTTTGGCTGCAGAGTATGTAGTCAATCTGGTTTCGGTGTTGGCCATCTGGTGATGTCCATGTGTAAAGTCGCCTCTTGTGTTGCTGGAAGAGAGTGTTTGCTATGACCAGTGCGTTCTCTTGGCAGAACTCTATCAATCTTTGCCCTGCTTCATTCTGTGTTCCAAGACCAAATTTGCCTGTTATTCCCTCCACTTTTTGATTTCCTACTTTGGCATTCCAGTCTCCTAATATAATTTGGACATCAATTCTTGGTGTCTGTTCTATGAGGTGTTGTAAGTCCTCATAGAACTGGTCCATTGTGGCTTCATCTGCACCAGTGGTTGGTGCGTATATTTGGATCACAGTGACATTGAAAGGTTTGCCTTGAAATCTGACTGACATCATTCTGTCATTTTTGAGATTGTATCCCATTACTGCTTTTCTCACTCTTTTATTGACAATTATGGCTACTCCATTTCTTCTAAGGTTTTCTTGCCCACAGTAGTAGATATGATGGTTTCCAGAGCTGAATTCACCCATCCCTGTCCATTTGAGCTCACTGATGCCCAAGATGTCAATGCTTATTCTTTCCATCTCATTTTTTACCACTTCCAGTTTTCCTTGATTCATAGACCTCACATTCCATGTCCCTATGCAGTTTTGTTCCCTGCAACACTGTATTTCTCCTCTCCCTATCGTATCCCTCCCCCTTTTCAGATCTGCTGTGCTGAGCATCCCCTTGTTTTGCCTTTTGTTTTGGTCCATAGGGTTCTCTTGGCAAACTTTGTGGCGTGCCTTGCCGGTCTCTACGCCAATCTTTTCCCATCACACATGTTATCACAGTTTAAACAGTTTTAAAGCAAAGTATTATCATGCACAATATCACAGTTTATCACATAGTATCAAAGTAAAAGTTGAACTAATTAGTGAAAGGGAAAGAAAGAAAGAAAGAAAAAGTCCACTATATCAGGTCTCTATGTAAGTCAGTTTCTTGTACAGTCACTATGTCAGTTGCCATAAGCCATCTATGTTTAGTCAACTATATTATTTCAGTTCGATTACTTATCCTTTGCATGCACGCAGCAGCTCTTGCCTCCCTTCGGCCGCATGGAGTCGGTCAAAGGCGCCGGCTCGGGCCTCGCTGTGATGGTGGTTGTGGATGGTATCTCCTGGGGGTGGTCGGGGGTCTCCGGAGGTGTCCTTCTCTCTGGCCCCAGGTCTTTGGATGGGGGGGAGGGGCTGGATCCTTTACTCACCTCCCCTGTGGGCATCTCTGGATGGAATGAGCAGTAGAGCTGGGCCCTCCTGATTCCTTTTCTTCCTCTCCAGCCCCAGGTCTTTGGGTGGGGGGGAGGGGCAAGATCCTTTACTCACCTCCCCTGTGGGCATCTCTGGATGGAATGAGCAGTAGAGCTGGGTCCTCCTGATTCCATACTATAATGATAAAAAACTTAGATAACAGGTCAAGAGATATTTGGGCCACATACAAATTGAGCCATATAAAAGTCATGTGTGTGAAACAGGGGTCATTACCTCTGCATCGCAGAACCATATGTTATCTGTTATCTCTTTATTCCCACGCAGTAGCTACGATGGCTTTGGTTGACAGTATCTGTAAACATTCGAATGACAGCTGGTTGCAAACCTTTTGTCAATACTGGTGGTCCTGTCAGATTGCCTTACATTTACAGCCCCTTGCCATTTGATTTGTGAACTGTTGATCTATTCCTTTCCCATATGTCAGTAGACCTGTTTGACTGCCAGCACAGCACTATTGAGATATTCTATCATGTTCTCCACAAAAACACTTGACCTCTGGTTCCCATATCACTAAATCTTATCCCTGCTTTTTGCAAAATGAACATGTCAGAGTGTCAGGTATGACAAGTGACAAAGAGATTGAGAGGCTGCTGCTCTTTTTGTTATATAGTCTTAGCCTATGTATGCATGTTTAATTGGAAGTAAGCCCAAAAACATTCAGTGGAAATTACTCCAAGGTAAGTAAAGAAGATGTAATGGCAGCATTATCCAGTTTTTCTTGGACAGGCCTGTCATTCACATTCTATGTTTAAGCAATAAATCCAGTGGTGGGATTCAGCAGGTTTGCACCAGTTCGCCAAAACCAGTAGCAGAAATTCAGCCAAGTTTTGACATAAAGTAGTCCTAATTTGGGTGCAATGCAGGGCTTTCCCCTGGCCATGCCCATCCTACCATGCCCACAGAATAGATAATAAAAAAAATTGAATCTCACCACTGATTAAATGTGGGATACAAAGAAAAAGCCTCCTCTTTCTGTGGTATTTTTTAAACCATAATTTGGCGTATCCTGGTAATTTATTTTTATTTATTTATTTATTTTATAAATTTATACCCCGCCCTCCTGGTGAGAACACCACTCAGGGCGGTGAACAGATAAAAATACATTATAAAATGACATAGACATTTACAATTAAAACTCCTAAACATCCTCCAATTAAAACAAGATAAAAAATAAATAAAACTGAAATTTCCTTTTTTTAAAATGGCAACTATGTATTGCTGGCTGATCTTTCTCACACTAAGTCAGGTGAAAGTAACTGCAGAATGAACTCACTAAAAGGTACCTTCATTTTGGCAGTTTTACATCTGGCCTAGACACGCAAGAAGAAGAAGCATTAAAGCTATGTTTAATTTGATACATCTGCGAACATACTAATTTTTTGACCGTTTACCCCCTCAATATCCTGATCTCTTCTAATAGCATTGGCAAGAAGCTCCACAGATAGTACAAACAATAGTGGGGACAAAGGACAACCTTGTCTTGTTCCCGCCGTAATCACGATATTTTTAGAATATCCATCATTCACTTTTATACTTGTTTGCGATTTACTATATAACTGATTGATTACATGTTGAAACCTACTTCCAAAGCCTATTTTCTGAATTATTGTTTGTATTGTTTGCCACTGAACCGAATCAAACGCTTTAAATAAATCTAATGAAAGAATACATAATTTAGTTTTTGCCTTTTTCACTGTTTCCAATAAATTAATTATTCTTATTACATGCTCAATTGTTGTCCTTTAAGGAAACCCACCTGATCCTTTTGTACATAATTTCCTATAATTCTACTCAATCTATTATCCATCACGGCCGCAAACAATTTGGTGTCCTGATTTAGCAGAGAAATCGGCCGATATGAATCTATTTTTTCTAAGTCTTTATTTGGTTTCGGAATTAGTACTATTATTGATTTGTTCCATAATTTTGGAATCTTACCTCCTTCTAATATATGATTATACAAAATGCACAACTTTGGAGAAATTATCTCACTAAATGCTTTATAAAACTCAGTTGTGAACCCATCTTCACCCGGAGATTTCCCTAATTTAAGTTTTTTTTATTGCCTCCTCAACTTCTTTCACAGTAATTCTTTCCTCCATTAATTGTTTATGCGGTTCCTGAAGCTTAAATGTTATTGCTTGATCTAACTGCCTTTCTAATTCCTTCAGATCTATAGTTCTTGCTGAATATAGGTCACTAAAAACCTTTTCAACTATTATTATTTTCTCCACAGTTCTGACCTTAAGACTGCCCTTGTCATCTATTAACACTTTTAATTCCCTCCTCATCCTCTTATCTCTAGCTGCTTTGGCAAGTCTTTTAGTATTTTTATTGCTAAATTCAAATTTATCTCTGTTCAGATAAATCAAATCCCTTTTTACTCTTTCTGTGTCGTGTCCTGTAACTTTACTTCATAATTTCAATAATTTCTGATATACTGCATCCTTCTGACATGTTCTATTTCCAGCATTTTTATCTCCTTTTCTAAACCATCCAGGTTCAATTTCCTTTGTTTATTTATTATTATTGCTTCTTTAATACAATCCCCATGAAACACTGCCTTCATAGCATCCCAAAGTGTATGCAGCTCTACCTCTCCAGTATCATTCAGATTCCAGTTCTCTTGCCACTTTATTTTGAGGTTATTCAATAGTTTCTTATTCCTTATTAAATGTGGGTCAAATCTCCATTGTTTTTGATTATTCCTATCCTGTTTGAACATTAATTCTACTTTAACCATCACATGATCTGATTCCCTGATTATTCCAATTTCAGTATCCCTTAAACATCCTACCAAGCTGTTCAAAATCATCACGTAAGCAATTCTCGAATATGATTTGTGTGGTTGCGAAAATAAAGTATAAGCTCGCTCTGTTCCTTTTAAAACCCTCCAAGAATCTTTGATCCCTAAACTTTCCATCCCATCCTCAAATCGAGTATTCTTTATTACCCTCCTTGCCATGACCTTTGCAGACTTATCCAGTTCAGATGCCGTCATGTAAAATTGCCTCCAATTATCATATTCTAAGTATTCTCTTTTTGCAAAATTAACCTAATTTTCTCAAGATAATCTTCTTGTGCTTGATTAGGGACATAAATGTTGATCAAAGTTATCATTTCATCCCCTATCTTTCCTTCTATCAACAAAAATCTTCCCTCCTCATCCTTTATCATTTTTTCTATAGAAAAATTCAATTTTTTGGCGATAAGAATCGCCACTCCTTTTGCTTTGGAAGAACCAAAATATTTTTCGTAAATATCCATCCAACTTAAGAAGAGATTATTAGCATCGTCTTTTTTCTGATGTGTCTCTTGCAAGAATAGGATGTCAGGCTGGGTACTCATTTTACTAACCTCGGAAAGATGGAAAGCTTAGTCAACTTTGAACCACCCCATCAGGACTGAACTCTCAATGTCAACAGTTTCGACTGCAGTACAGCAGTTTAACCACTGTCCCACTTTCGTCTCTGCTGCTACACAGCAGAAACCCAGAAATAATCAACACTTTTTAAACCAAGCACAAAGGGGAATTTCAATACATGGCAGCAAGTGGCATTTTCTGCCTGTTTTTATGCTGTTTAGTTTCGTCTGCTGACAGATTTCAGAGATCCATATTGCAGGAGGGGCACTGAGGGGCACAAGAGTGACTTGGTCTTGCCTTAAAAATGGCTTGGGATTGGCGAATGGCCACCGCTGACCTAAATAAAGACATTTTAGCCCACTATGGAGCACATTTACAAAAACAAAAATCCCAGGCAACTGGCAGATCCCAGACAGTAGCGGTCTTTATTCTCCCTTTTCTCTTTTCAAATTAATATATTCAGCACAGCCCTGGTTCTTCCTGCAATATGTAATTCTTTGCCTCCTGTTCCATTATTTATGAGTACTGTCTTTATAAAGCTTAGGAAAGCACTTTATTGCTCCTTTGTCACACTACAGCTCTGCTTCCCAATAGAGCCACTGCATGAAAAAAGTTTAGGAAGACACAGACGCTTGTTGAGGTAGGCTTCGCCAGTAATAATAATAACTTTCAAAACCAATGACACAGACAATATCAAAAGCTCAGCATAGGAAACTTTGCCAAAAGATTGACTCTGTCCTTACAGACTCAACCAAAACTTCAACCCTTGCCCATGGAAAACATCTGTGCTCTTCCATATGGCTGTATCTTTCCATCACCAACAGCTAAGGGTGGATGTGCCCCTTTAGGTGGGGTGATGATCTCCTCAGTGGAGGAAATGCCACTGGAAGCCATCATATTGGGCCCAATGGCAAAATGAGCAGAGGGGGAATTCTGATTCCCAACGGACATAGAGACGGAAGAGGCCATGCCAGATGGACTGGCTGTGAAGGCACACCTTGATAATATCCTCAATGTAAATTAGTTGAACAAACTGCATTCTGTCATGCTTCAATGCATACTAGACTCAAATCTCAATAAAAAGCCCACACACACAAACATACTAAGGTGGCATATAGATGATTAACATGAATGCTATCTTTCACCCATGTCAAATCTCTTTGCAGGCGCACCCCCCAAAGAAAGACTCAGACACCGGTATATGGATAAAGGCATTGGGCCACTTTTATTGAATAATGCCCTAGTCCGAATTATAACTTTCAATTGGTGTATTCATCCAATTGTAATTCTTAAAGCAAGCAGGCCGCAGTAACACTGGTAAGGTTCCTCCCAAAATTGCCAATGATAATTGGCTACAATGTATCCATTTGTATCAATTTGTTTGTTGACACAAACAAATTGTTGACCGGAGTCAATAAACTATCTACTGACCCCACCCTATGACGTGTATCCATCAAATCACGAGGTGATGCATGCTGAAAAGCTCCTGCCATCACCCCTTGCCTGGTTCGTCGTTGACCGGCCAAAGCTATTACACCTGTACCTGTCTAAGTGTTGGCCAGTCAATTGCGAACCTGCCGGATACCTATGGGTCATCAATCTTTACCTTACCAGTGCTACCCACCACACGGGGAGGCATCTATGAAGACTCACCGCCCCCCCCCCCAGACCGTCAGCTCGGTCACCAGGCATGCTTGCAAATCTTCAAGAAAGAGGTTCATACCTCTAGCCGACAGGTGGACCCCATCCCCTGCATAGAGATCATAATTTTGCAAACTAATCGTGGGGTGCCTGATGACCATCCCCAAACCCTTGTCTGCCAAGAACCGGGCAACAGCCCTGTTCACCGAGCGGCGAGCGCGGTCAAGGGCACGGAGGTCAATACCTCCCCTGTATGAATGGATGTGGTACGATGTCCGACCATAGCAGCCTTGTATACGGCCACACATAATGCAAATAAGCTAGGTCACTGCAAATCGTGAATTTTAAGGAGAGGCCAGTGACCTGGGCAAGGTCATTGCCCCCGAGGTGCAGTACAAGGACATCAGGCGGTTCAGCATCCCTGATGGAAAACAGGAATGGCAACAGTTCCCGCCATCTCATTCCGCGCTTACCGTACTAACATATACGTGCGGTTGCACGCAGTCCATGCTGGGGTCCCCACTCTGTCGCCTCAGACCCGGATGTCTGAGTCCGGGTGGGGGGGGGGCCGCAAAGAGCGCGGCGTCTATTTTGGCATCGCGCTTTCATATGAGACAACTCTTATTTAATGAGATCCTACACTAGAGTAGAAGATCTTTGGGGAACTATATCTATGAGCAATGAAAAAATATCTGACAGAAGCATAGAAGCTACTTCCCCATGGTTCCTTCCTCATGTCTCTCTGGGAATGTTCAACTATGAAAACTGCATGGATGGACCCAGGTCATGGTACTGCTCCCAGGACTCATTGCTGTCCTTCTTGGCTGATAATTCAATGTGTTGCATCTCTATTCTAACTCACTGTAATGAAATGGAACCGTTTGCTTTACCATCTACTAACTCTTCCCATTAAGTACTGTGAAACAGAGTCTGGTAGATTCCATGATACATTTATTGCACAGTGTTAAACCAAAGCCCACGGTGGCTGCGTTGAGTTGGAAAGGGCCGGGAGAATCCAGCGCCAGCCAGGACAGCTTCTAGGCACCCCCACCCCTTGAAGTCAAAGTGGCCACTGTGGGCTTGCCCTCCGCTGGCCACTTTGACTTGGGAAGGGCCAGGGAGAGCACCTAGAATATGCCCTGGCTGGCTCGGGGTTTCCCCCGGCCCTTCCCAACTCAAAGAGATGTGATCCCTGAGAAAAGGCCTAGCTGGGAAGATTTTGAGGCAAAGTATAAGCAAAGTGAGCCATATATAGGTATCCATTTGTCAAGTGCAGCACCAAGAATGGGGATTTATTGTATTTGTAGTCCCAAAAAATAAAATAAAAACCTCATGTCTAGCAACCAAAAGTTACTCTTGAGCTTTCTATTTTGTTTTCTCAGATTATCTTCAAAACATTAAGTTACTGCCTTCAATATACTGTACATGGGGAACAGGCATGTACTAAGTCATACTATACATATGTTTATCTATCTCGTATTGTCCACTCTGTGTATCAGGCATAGTGTATTAGCTGCCACTTGAGAAAATTTGGACTTGTTATAGAGAGCACTTTATAGTTTCACTATAAATCCTTTCATAAAACCCCAGATTTATGCAAAATCTATGTGGCAACTCTACAATCTGACATTTTTTATGAATGCATGGATGATGCTCTTAATACACAAGCCACTCTCAGGTGACCAGATCACCATGTCCTTATAAATTGGGACAGAAAGGTAGAAAAATGAAGGACATCGGTTCTGGCTGAGTTTCAGGGAGAAGGATTACCTGCCAAAACTGACACATGTTGGCACACATACAGAAAAACTATCATCCACCCTAGCCTATTTCTAGTTTTCCTTCTCTCTCATGTTTTTAATTAACACCAGGGATTTCTCAACAGCATATTATCATGTTCATTAAGGGTGTTAATTGCAGCCTTGGACAAAGATGAGGAAGAAACCTAGATAAACTTCAAAATGGAATATATCTCTGCAGGGTGTACTACGGAACAATTAGCTGAACAGTTGTTTTATCACATTTTGTGTTAAAGTTTCAGAGTGCTTTGCCCCACTTTCCACATGTAGTATGGAATATTTTTTGCAAAATAAAACTCATCTTGTGTCTCTTCATAAGCAGGTTAGGAGAATAATTAGCTACATCCCTTGTACAAGTCAACAGAAGCTGCCTATGAAAGGGATAGACAGTGTGTGACGCTCTGCATGTTGCTAGGCTACTGTTCTCCTTGGCTCCAATTAGCACACATATTGGTGAGGAAAGATGAGAGCCATTCCCCAGGAACATCTGGAGGGCCACATGTCCCCCATCCCAGGCCCAAAATAAAGTTGAATTGAAAATCTTCCATATCAATTTCCCAAAATGTACACACTTGATCGCAAGTTGTCACCATATCCTAAGATAGGAAGTGTTATTAGAACAGTTAGAAGCAATGTACTTATCTGTAACTAGTTACTTTGGGGGCAATGTAAAATATCATAAAATTACTACTTTAATGTAACAAATAATGCTTTCTAATTACTTTCAAAAGTTACTTTTCAAATATATTTTGAGGCATTTTTAGGGGCATTTTAACAAGAATCGTACCAGTTTTATGCCATTCTTTTATACAGAATTTTCATAAAAATCATTCTTAAATGACAAAGGAGATATTGTTTTGGTTGGTCATCTATATATTTATAAATACTGTAGTTTCAAAGTGGAATATCAGAATTGGAGCATTATTGCCTATACTTTTCTGGCTGCTGGTAATATAGCTACAATGGCCAGAATCTTATGGGTGATTGTGTGAGACTTGTATAACTTGTCAGGACTCATTGTAGCTAATTAAGAAGATGCCAGAACATATGCTGGGTGCACAGCCAGATGAACATCCAGGTTATTTGGGCTGATCAGCATACCTGACTCCTCCAATAATTCATTTTTCTCATCAATAAAATCATGTGTAGACCCTTGAATCCCCAGGCGTTAAATTTATTTACTGGTGTCATGCAGGATTATTTTTTTAAAGGAGATTTTTCATTTGCGCACATGCTCTGTTAGGCATTCACTCTCTTCCCAATAAAGTGAAACACAGACCTTCAGGCTCAGTGTCACCTGCTGAAGACCCAAGCACAGAACAGAAGGTGATTGCAGTGGGGCGACCTTGCCTTGCGCGTTCATGGTGCCTCTTCTGTAGCCCCCACTAAAGCACCAGATGTCTTTTAAATCTGGCGCTTTACCAGGAGCTCCGGAAGAGGCACCGTGAACGTGCAAGGCAAGGTCACCCCACTGCGATCGCCCTTCCCTCCTTTCGCAGCACTGACCCAGGCACAGAAGGGGGGAGAGGCAACCGGTTCGCCTCATCCAGCTGTGGCATCTTCAGCAGGGGAGCCCAGGTGGCTGGACAAATTGCTCCTGTTCATCACCCAACACCAACCCTGAGGAAGAAGCGCCGGAGCCCAGACAAAATAGGGAAGGGTAGGGAGTTTAGCTCCCTCATTTATATTCCCCTTTACTGCATGTCCAGTATTTTTTTTGGGGGGGAGGTCAGGAATGTTTGGGGTTTTTTCAATGCATCCCTATGTGAAAATGTGATTCAGTTAACAATTGATCCAGTTTGCGACAAAACTGTTGGAATGGACTAAAATCGTAAACCAGGGTTTTACTGTATTCAAAAGGGATTTACCAATCCCTGCTTTTGATAGTACATAATTCCATAATTCCATTTATATGGTGTAATGTGAAGGTTGTTAGAAGCAAGTGTCACATCCATGATAAACTTTACAATATCCTCCACATTAAAAGTTAATAGCAACATCCAACTCAGGCTTCCAATTTCCAAGCCTGGTGCTTACACCAGCATAACCACCCAGCAAAAGTTGTTAAGAAACAGAAGATGGGACTTTCCCAGGCTTTGCAGGCGCACCCCCCAATAAAGGACTCAGACACTGATGAAAGTGGATAACGGCATTGGGCCACATTTATTGATTCATGCCCTAGTCCGAATTATAAATTTCTATTGGTCATTGACCAATTATAATTCTTAAGGCAAGCAGGCCGAAGTAACACTGGTAAGGTACCACCCAAAATTGCCAACGGCAATATTACAATGTATCTATTTGTATCAATTTGTTTGTTGACAACAAACAAATTGTTGACCGTAGTCAATATCTAACTAATGACCCCACCCTCTGACGCGTATCCGTGAAATCACGGGGTGATGCATGCTGTCTAGCTGTAGCCATCACCCCGTCGCCTGGTTCGTCGTTGACCGGACAACGTTTAACCAACTTATGCCTGTCTAGTGTTGTCCAGTCAATTGCGAACCTGCCGGATACCTGTGGGTCATAAATGTTTACCTTACCAGTGCCCATGTGACCAAAGTCAACAGCAGCAACAGAAACCCCTATATCAAACCATAGCAACAGTGTGGGATGGGCGAAAAAACCAGGACCCGAGAGCCAATTGTGGGTCCCAGCCAAAAATTCCCACCCGGCCCCGAAGCGACCAAAATATCACACTGTTAACTAGGGAGGGGGTGGAGGGGAAAAAACTTCTCCGCTCCGTCGCTTCGCAAAATGGCAGCGCGGCTGCCTCGTGGCCACCCCTTTTATAAGGGAGCTGGCCACACCCCCTAACTACCCGGATGCCTTCGTCCGGTGGGGGGGCCCGCAAAGAGCGCGGTGGCCATTTTGGTGCCGCACTTGCATTGCAGGCGCACCCCCCAATAAAGGACTCAGACACTGATGAAAGTGGATAACGGCATTGGGCCACATTTATTGATTCATGCCCTAGTCCAAATTATAAATTTCTATTGGTAATTGACCAATTATAATTCTTAAGGCAAGCAGGCCGAAGTAACACTGGTAAGGTACCACCCAAAATTGCCAACGACAATTGTTACAATGTATCTTTTTGTATCAATTTGTTTGTTGACAACAAACAAATTGTTGACCGTAGTCAATATCTAACTAATGACCCCACCCTCTGATGCGTATCCATGAAATCACGGGGTGATGCATGCTGTCTAGCTGTAGCCATCACCCCGTCGCCTGGTTCGTCGTTGACTGGACAACGTTTAACCAACTTATGCCTGTCTAGTGTTGTCCAGTCAATTGCGAACCTGCCGGATACCTGTGGGTCATAAATGTTTACCTTACCAGTGCTACCCGCCACACGGGGAGGCTTCCCAAAAGGCTCACCGCCCCCCCCCCCCCCCAAGACCGTCAGCTCGGTCAACAGGCCTGCTCGCCAGTCCACTAACAAGAGGTCCATACCTCCCTGCGACAGATGGGCCCCATCCCCTGAGTAAAGCTCGTAATTTTGCAGACTGATGGCAGGGAGGCGAATGACGCGTCCCCCACCCTTGTCGAAAAGGAACCGGGCAATAGCCCCGTTCACGGAGCGTTGGCTCGGTCAAGAGCCTCGAGGCCGAACGCTCCCCTGTAAGCGTACCGCGGTATCGTGTCCGACCAATTGAGGGTTGTGGCAGGCCACAGATAATGTGAGTAGGGCAGGTTACTGCAAATCGCAAGCTTCCGCGCTAGGCCAGTGACCTGTCCCAAGCCATTGCCCCCAAGGTACATAACCAGGACATCAGGCGAGTCAGCATCCCTGATGTAGAAAAGGAATGGCAACAGTTCCCGCCATAACATGCCGCGCTTACCATACCACCTGAGACGTGCGGATGCACCCAGTCCCAGTCGGGGTCCCCACTCTGTCGCCGCAGCGTAACGCGCTGCCCTGTGCAGCGTAACGCGCTGCCCTGTGCAGCGTAACGCGCTGCCCTGTGCAGCGTAACGCGCTGCCCTGTGCAGCGTAACGCGCTGCCCTGTGCACGTGGCTATGGCCCACCAGCCATACTGTCACCGGTGTAATACGACACCCAGGGTCTGTCAAGGAAAAAAGGGGGGGAGAAACAGTGCAGTGACTAAACTGGTACTCACGGTTGAAGAGGGCGAACACAAAACTGAAAACATTGTGGTCCCCACCCTCCCATGCGGCGTATTTCAGCCCCGGAGTTCCCAAAAACAGCTGCAGTAGAAGCCGCCCCCATCCTGAATGAATGGGTGCCGCAACGAGCCCCAGGGAGGCCAACACTGGCTAGTGCCTTCCCAGCACCCTCCAAAATTGAAATTTAGTAAGGGGAGACCCACCTTGGTGACAGAAAAATGGGCCATGGTGCGTGCCACGCAGTGCAAGGAAATCCTGTAGGGCACCAACCGGACAGATGTCTGCCAAAGAACATCATAGCAGTCTTACTCCACTGCCTACGCTGTGCTGATCCGTTTTAGAGGAGCATATCCTCAACTGAGCCCAATCATTGGCCACATAGACATCTTCGAGTTCCAGTGCCCTACGACTCGCATCCGCCTTAGACAGCATCACAAGCTCGCTGATGCGGAGCGCTCCAAAAAAGGTTACCGTTGTAGCCGCATGAAACAGGGCTGCCTCATACCTATCAAAACATAGGTCATGCCAGCCCTGAGCTAGTTGGGTAAGAACCCCTGGGGAAATTGGGTGGCGGTCGTCCAGGCTACGCCCACGCTCCCGCACCCACCCCTCCAAAACGTGTCTCACAGGAAAGTCAGCGGTATTGTCCGCATGACCGCCTACTTTGGCCATGAAAGCCAGCGCTGACAGCCTGGATGCTATGGTACGAGGCGCGAAGCCCTGGGCATGTAGGTGAACCATAAATCGAAGGATGTGGGCCACTGGGATCGGCCAGGTGTCTGGCAGCCGGAATTGGGCACAGAATGCTCGGAAAGAATTGAATGCGTGGTGATACGCCTTATGCGTGCATAGCGCTAGCGACATGCCGATCGCCCGGTTCACCTCTCCTTGCCAATGGTCCATATCTCGTCCGGGAGTGGCAAGGGAAATTCCTCCACATCCGGGGCCAAGGCGCAGAACCGGGAGATCTGCAGGCGGGACAAAGCGTCAGCGATATCATTATTGACACCCGGGACATGCCTGGCCCTGAACAGCACATTGAGGCGCAGGCAGCGCAATACAAACTGGCGCACCAGGTCCATGACCCTGGGTGATTTAGAGGTTTGTGAGTTGACAATGTGGACAACGGCCGCATTGTCACACCAGAAATGAACAACCGAGTTGGCCCACTCCTCACCCCATAGCATCAAGGCCCCCAGAATGGGAAAAATTCCAGATAAGTAAGATCACGCAAGCGACCCGTGCCAGACCAGGCTGGTGGCCACCCACCATAGGCCCACTTCCCATTGAAGTACATCCCGTAACCCAGGGATCCCGAGGCATCGGACTAGATCTGGAAACGAGGGGAAGCCAGAAGGTCAGACCTCCAAAATGACACCCCATTGAACTCCCTCAGAAACTGGAGCCAGATAAGCATATCTGCCTTAATACCCTGGGTCAGTCTCACCCTATGGTGGGGCCTGGATAAGCCTGTCATGGCGTCGCACAAGCGCCGAGCAAATGCCCTGCCCGGTGCGACCACCCTGCAAGCGAAATTGAGGTGACCATGTAGCACCTGCAGTTCCCGCAGTGATGCCTTGCGTTTAGCAAGCAAGTCCGAGATAAGGGCCACTATCCTTGACACCTTATCCCCTAGTAACCTAGAAGCCTGCGCTACCGTGTCAATCTCCACCCCCAGGAAGACTAACTGGGTAGATGGGCCCTCGGTCTTTTCGGGCGCTAAAGGGACACCAAGTTCCTCCATTAGTGTCTGAAATGTGTTGAGGAGACGTGTGCACGTGTCCCAGCCCCGTTCACCCCCGAATAAAAAATCATCCAGGTAATGGGCTACAGACCGGGACCCTGACCTGCGGACAAAAGCCCACTCTAGGAAGGTGCTGAAACGCTCGAATGCCGAGCATGATATGGAACAGCCAAAAGGCATGGCCTTATCGAAATAATATTCTCCCTGAAACTTGAAACCCAGCAACTCAAAGTCACCCGGGTGGACCGGCAGGAGTCGAAAGGCAGACTTAATGTCGCACTTAGCTAACAGCGCACCCGGGCCACATGAGCGCACCATGCGCAGCGCTCGGTCAAAAGATGTATACCTGACCGAGCAAAGGTCATCAGGGATAGCATCATTGACCGATCTGCCGGCTGGGTAGGACAAGTGATGAATCAGGCGGAACTCACCCTGTGATTTCTTGGGCACTAAGCCCAAGGGTGACACTTTAAGGTTGGGGAACGGGGGTGCAGGGAAAGGGCCAGCGACCCTGCCCGCATCAATCTCCTTAGCAATGCTGGCAGCAGCCACCTCCTCCCTTCCCCTAAGGGACAAAAGGTTGGGTACGTCTTGGGGGGACCTATCACCTGTGAAAGGAATACGGAACCCCAGTCGAAAACCCTGAAGCAGGTAAACTGCATCTGCCTCCCTCGGGTACAATGCGAGCCAACACTCCAACATGCCCACATTAATTGGGGAGGGGGCCTTACGATGAACCAGCTCCCTCTGCGGCAGTCTTGCCAGCCCCTTGTCCACCCCTACCCCTGCCCCGCATCCCTCCAGGCCTGGGGCAGGCAGATGCAGCATGGGGGCCAGCACAAGAGGGACACTCATGCCTGAACCGGCAATTCTTCCTATTGCAGGAACCATTGGACGAGAAAGTCCAGCACAGCAGGCGGGCTGGAACCCCCTGCCCCGCCACCTGGCGGGGTGTCTGTGCTGGGGCCACTCGCTGGACCGCATGTCCACAATGGTATCTTTCCCCAGGCGCAGGGCGCGTGGGAGTCATGTACAGAAGCCACAGCTTCTGGCAGGGCTCGTCCCACCTCATCGCTGGGTGCAGGGGAATTCGCATACGGAATTCTTCATCGTAAGCCAACCACGACGGGCCCGGGAAGTCAACCATCGCCCGGTATATATTGTCCAAATACTGGACCATCGGGATTGCCAGATCTGGCCTGGCCCTGAGGTAAACCGCCATGTATATGAGGTACGCTGGCAGCCAGTTGGCCCATGTGCGTGGCGGCTTACGACGACGTGCCTGTTCCTTATCCTTCTCATCCTGCCCCTCCCTCTCCTCCTTGGTGGGCTCTCTGTTAAGAAGGGAGAAGATGTCCACATACTCCCCACACCAGATCTTTTCCTTGGTAGCCTGGGCCAGATGATCCCCAAGGGGCAAGGAATACCCCGCTGTCAGCAATGCCGACATTGGCACGGTGGGAACTGTGGGCATTGCGAAAGGAGCCTGGACCAACCCGGTCACCCCTAACACGTTCCCCACTGAGCAGGAGGTGCCACCCCAAACAGGGCCCTGGGTGGGAAGTGAAGTCGCCGGGTGGGACATCGGCGACTGAACCGTCGCGCCACCCGTGCGAGGCCACGGCCACTGAAATGTTCCCCCCAAGGTAGCCAGGTGTGTGGGTGTACTAGCTTGAACCGCATACTCACATGCTGCACCCCCGTGGGCCGCCCCCACCGGGGGTTCCGGCCCACTGGGGGCGTCGGAGCTCACGACCGCGACTGAGCTCGCCGATGGGGCCTGCTCCGCACCAGCCTGTTGATTGGGGAGCTGCGAGGCAGTGGCCGACGCCAGCCCACGCGCCTCAGGCAGCTCGACCCGTCCCGCCGCCTGCCGGAGCCCGGCAGACGAAGCATCAACCTGCGCCCCAAAAGGGACCCCCGGGTGGTTAACCCTCGTGAGGGATGCCTCGAGGGCCGCAACACGGGCCAGAAAGGCCTCAACATTAACATAGCCCCCTAATCCCAGGGGGGGCAAAGGGCCAGCCGGCCCATGGGCCACAGGTGCCGGTCCAGGTCCCTGGATCCCAGGGCCCGAATACGGCCAAGAGCTCAGGCCCGGCCCCTGCAGGGCCGGGGGCATACCCTGCCGGGGTAGGGAACCCAACCACCCCCCATGGCTGGAACCCCCCGCAGGAAGCTGCGTACTAATAGAAGAAGGCCCCGAAGAATGGGCCATGCCAGGGGCGTTGGCCATTGCTTGCAGGCCGGGGGCCGCGGCCCCTGCCGGGCCGGTATGTGGACGGCCCGCCTCAGGCCAAGGGGCTATCAACCCCATCCCACCGGTCCCGGTGGGCTCTGGCAAGGGGGGCTGCTGAGGAGGCGCAGTCGCGGTCCTCCGACCCGGCTGGCGCCTCCGCGCGGCGCGAACCGCGTTCGCAGTTGCCTTCTTCTTAGAGGGCATAGCAGATCTGCTGGGAAGCCGGAGAAAGAGAAGGAAAAAACGCCACCCAATAGGCTTCCCGGCGAAGGAAAGAGCGACGGAGGTAAGAGGGAAAAAACTTCTCCGCTCCGTCGCTTCGCAAAATGGCAGCGCGGCTGCCTCGTGGCCATCCCTTTTATAAGGGAGCTGGCCACGCCCCCTAACTACCCGGATGCCTTCGTCCGGTGGGGGGGCCCGCAAAGAGCGCGGCGGCCATTTTGGCGCCGCGCTTGCATTCTTCCACCACCAACACCACCAACACCACCAACACCACCAACACCACCAACACCACGTTAATTTTTGTAGGTGGTTTCTAGAATATCTTATTAAAAGTTTATGTATTGATTTCCTTCTCTCTACCTCCAGACCAAATGAAGGAAAGCAAAGGCTAGTGGAGTCCTTGCAAGCAACAGGAAACAAGAACACCAGTAATAGTAGCAGACATACAGTCAAAGTGAGAATAGAATTCTTCTGAGAGGATTAATCCAAGCCCTCCTCCAGGTCTATGATACTGGTAAACTTTCTGTGTCTAGGTTAACTGTCTACATGCATTTCCAATGTTTGTTGTTATTGTTATGTGCCATCAAGTCACCTCCAACCTATGGCAACCCTATAGATGAGAGCTGTCCAAAATATTAGTGCTAAATTCTACAATTTCCCAGATTGGCAGCAAAAGAAATGTAATAAATGCAAATAGTCATCCTACCTAAACTACAACAAAGCAATAAGGCTCAAAAGAGGCCATTAATCCTTCAACTCTGCATGAAACAATAAAACCTTGAATAAAAATAACAGGACAATAAAATGTCCCAATTAAAGTAGAAATAGTACTAAAAACACCCAGAGAGCTACAAACATGACCTCATTTTGTGCCTTCTTCCTCCATTCTCCCATTAGTTGAGCTCCGTAGTCCTTTATTCCCTGGACTCTTATTCCACCTCAGATCTATCATCTCATGTGGCAGCAGCCACCTCATTCTGTATGGCTGTAAGGCTGCCACAGGAATTAGTAATGGGCAATAATTTTTGCTATGAACCTTTGAGGGGGAAATAGTAGAGAAGAATTAAAGTGCTCATCTGTTCCCAACACACCACACCTGTATCTCATCTTTAGTTATTACAGCCTTGTAAGGTAACTTAAATTACTACTCAGTGAAACTTTGTGTAAAGCGCAATATAGGGTTTCCAGTAGCCCAAATATCTATCAATGTATGTCATTACACCATTATTGCACATAATCTGTTGTGATAAGTGACCATGGACATTCCCTTGATACCCGAAGGGGTAAAAGAGGAAGCAAAGAAGACATATGTACATCAATTTCACCATTCTGAAACTTAAGACCACAGATACTGTTGGATCACATCTCCCAGAATGTAGGCCACACCAACTGGGGCCTCTGGGAATGCAACACCCCAACATTTAGGGATCCATGTTTGAGAATCACCCCATTAATGGAACATAAGCTCACAGATTCCCATTAGCCTTCTACAAGAAAATGTAATGGGTCATATGGATGAAGGGAAATCAAAGGTAATTTTTGAATTTACAGCACAATCCTAAATTAGGTTTGTATGTGAGGAAAGTGATAGATCCAAAGCCCTGCTGGTATTGAATTGCCAGGGCAGATCATCAACAGAAGACAGAATTGTCCCTTCTTTCTCCTGTCCTGAAGGACTCTTTTTGGATTCTCCTGTATACAAAGCCCTTGCTCTACCACTGATCTAAACTAGATGGTAGATCATATGAGCAAGATTGTGGAGCAAGTGGGCAAACAGCTAAAATTGAATTAGATAAAAATTCTGGATTATCATGTTTGGCACTGCAGCCTGGAACCACCAAACATTCATTAGAATTCAAGGGGATGCTACTGCTCTAGGCAGGAAAATAATAATAATAATTAACCTCTCTCTTGTATTTATAACAAAACTCCCACCTTGTTCTTTCGGTGCCCTCTCACTACAAAACATTGTTATAAATCTCACTGGCCTTGGCAAGGGGGAAAATAATAATTAAATGTCTCCCTTGTGGTTTCTCTTCATTTGTATGATCAAACATGGCAGCATTCCATCCAAGACTTCTTTGATTTAGTGTACACAGAGTGATCATTAATATTTTATTTTATTTTTCAATTCCAATGGGCCAACATCAGTGAGAATCAACTTTTTAATTAATGTCTTTTTAAAATGCTGAATAAACAAGATAACCTCCAGGAAGGAAGAAATCCCTCCACCCTTGCCTACTTACTTCTCAGACATTCCAGTTGGGACCAAGGAACCATTGGGAAAGCTTGACACACAAAAAGGGCCATGATATGGAAGAGTTGCAGCTCCACATTGCCCCAGATGAGATGGCATATATTACTAGACTTGCCTTTTGTATAAAGCAAGGGAACAAATTATGGAATTCCTTTATGCATGCTTCATAGGCTTGCTGTTGATCTCTAAACAGTGGGCAATAAAGATTATTGGGTTTTATATTTTCTGAGAAATAATTCTTTTAATGGGCATATTGCATTAATTGGTGTTCATTTATAGAGAAAGTGTTGGCTATGTTTAATTAGACTTTTTAAAAACCAGTTCATTTTTCTTCACAGCTCTCCCAAAATATCTAAGTCAGAAACTATGGTTCTGATTTTTCAGTAATTGGACTTTCATAAACTTTTAATGATCATAAGTAGAAAAAATGGAGACAAGAAGGGATTTTCCTCACCTTCAGTTAGCTGTGCAAAGCTTCCTCCTTTGTATTTTTAGAAACAGAGATCCAGTGGATTGGACCTTAATTTGGTCATGATTAGTGAGGGGTTAGTCATCATTAGACACACTAAAATCAAAGGCAAACTAGTCATGTCAAAATCCCCCTGGTTTCAATATACAGTACATATACTGAGTTTGACTAGAACAATTTGGCACCACTTTAACTATTGTAGTTCAGTCCTAAGAAATTGTGGGATGTATACTTTGGTGAGGGTCTTAGAATTCCCTGCTAGTAATGTTAGTGTATTCCTTTGAACTATAATGTGAAGGTTTTCTACCAGAGAATTCTATTTCCTTCCCCAAACTACAAATCCTATTGGCTGAACATGGCATTTTAAGCACAGAACGCGAAAGAATAAAACTATTATACAAGGTAATTCATTATATTTTTCAAATTTATGTAATTCATTAAATTTATATAGATTTATGCAACTTATTAATTTCAGCAGGTTGCAGCTTATACCCGGTAATTTTTTGATTATATCATGTCATAAGGTAGACTGTGTTACAGAAAGGAACTTACTTTAATTGAACTTCAAGCCATTGAATAGCACAATACTATTCAGTTAGAAAGGTCACTGATCTATGTTTTATTAATCATACTTCATATTGTATTACTCATTATATTGCTTATTTCCATATGTTATTTAATTTAAAAAAAAAACATGCAACAATTTCTGATGCAGATTTTTTTATTATGCTCCCAGGGAAAACCGGCAAACTTCAAAAATATTTACGTTGGTGTTTGAATATGTAACTTTTCTATGAATATTTTTTGAATATCTGAATAATAAAGATTGTTTAAGTTACTCATTCCTCAACTGTTTGTGCATGTTGTGCTTATCTTTGACATTTGAAAACCATTCGCCTATCTTGTGTTCATTGACTGCTTGTGTCATTGTAAGCAAAAGTGAGAACATATTCACCAGACCTTACAATTAGGAAGAGGTGGTCGATGTTGGATAATAATGAACGAGTGAGCAATAGCAGCAGTCTCCTGGCTGCTCTCCTCCATCAGAAATTGGAGCCACGTGTTTCAGATGACCTTTCCTGCAGTCCCTAAGCTAATCTGCCAAGTTCAGATGAGGTGAAGGATACGGTCTCATCTTCAGCATGGAAGGATTCAACTAGCAGTCTAATTGGTTTCTGTCTGTGAAAGATGAGGACAGCATTATTTTTATCTTTTGCCTCATACCGTGAACTATCTTGGGTTGGCCTTGCTGCTCTGCAAAGTGAGAAGAGAACACTAGCCATCCAATCAGCTGGAAGAATTTTAACATTCAACTGGACAGATATGTCATTTAAGTACCCAACCATCATTGTTGCTGCAATATTCATATAGAACTAGTCCCACAAAAAAGGTATTTATGACTTCATCAGCTGATACTTTTTAAAAAAAATAGAATGGCAACCATTTCAGTTAGTCTATGGCACCTATGGAGGAGGTGACTCATCAATTCCCCACTGATTCAAGAGCCCTACTTTAGCTGCAAACATGAAAATGTGACTCTCTGAAGGGGGGAGCTCTTGTACCTGGCCATGAATTGGGGTTCTGGCTCACACAGATTGACTATCAGTATCAAGCAGTATCCCATCTTCAGACTGTTGCTTCTATTTGCTCAGATGGCTGGACTTGCATGCACATCTCAGTACATGGAGGGTTCACATACTTCCTTAATGTAATTCATTGGGATCAGGAACTACCCAGCAATGCAAGGTGAACATTGCTTTGCATTGCAGTTCATCTCTTTCTTCTTCTTTTGTTCCATCTGTCTGTGATTCTTGACATGAGATGATGTATTCCTATGTTAATTCATCACTTGAGGACATGACTATCCAGCGATGAACCCATAGGAAGTAGCCTCAAAAATGGGGGGGGGGGGATATTTCTCCATTGAGTTTAGCTTGATCTGCTCTGACTCACAACAGTTTACCAGGGTCTCAGGTAAAGCTATTTCCTAATACCTGCTTATGTGACCCTTTTAACTGGGGTTGTTGGGGATTGCATTTTCTGCCCTTCAACATAAAGAACATCAGCTGAAATGGTGCACTTCTTAATGCCTGGCTCCTCTTTCTACTGTTTCCAAAACTTACTCTGGTATTGAGCCAAACACAGCAAACCATGTAGTAAAGGAGAGACAGCCTGGTTGCATTCTTTTATTCCCCACCCCCTCATGTCACCGTGGGGCCACCCAAAGATAAATTTATATGAAACACACCCAAATGCTCCACTCAAAGGCAAACACCACCATGTTAAGAGTCTCTACACAGTTACCAGACTTTAATTGTTAATTCAGAATGGGAATGTTTATCAAGTTACTTTTAAATTTTTCAGGAGTATAACTTTTTATATGCCCCTTTAATTCCGCGTCATTTAATTCCATCATTTTTCAGGAGTATAACTTTTTATATGCCCCTTTAATTCCCCATCTCCCACCAAGCAGGGTTATAAGATCAAAACTAATTTCACATTGAAATAATTCCTGAATTTACCGCTAGATGAGTGCCCCACAAGCTGTTTGCTTGCTACTCATTTAGATTTGGATGGCAACAAATTAATTATCGAGGGGATGATTCATGTCAGTTCTCAATCTATCCAACTCTATAAGATGCTGGTATACCAAGAACTGGATTGGGGTAGATGGGTAAGCAAGGGAATGTGTGAATCCTTCAATATATACTGATGCTACAGATGGTGAATAGTGGATCTGTTTCTTTTCTTTTTGTTTTTACCTGATCACCCCTTCTACTGCCAACATTTCCAGCAATGCAGATGGTCAGGTTTTCTGCATCATGTCGGGTTTTCTCCCCTATTTAAAAATGCATAGTTTAACAGAAAATACATTGTTAGAAGATAGGCTCCAAAATTTGTATTTAAATATGTATGTGAAAATAAATATTTTAAAATGATTTCTTGTGCAGTTTTTTAAAAATGCAGATTACAGCAGAAATGAATTTATGAACAAGCACTTGCAAAATTGACATGGACCAGAATTATACAGATCTCTAACATCAGGTGATTTGTATCTGAATCCCTTACTACTTAAACATGTTTGATAATAACTTGGTGCAAGCATATGAATCTACATATGAATTGGAACCATAAGCACTAAAGATAGCAAGTTTAACTTTTCTCTTGCATCGTTTTCCCCCTCTGAACTTCTTCTTATAAACTTGCAAGCTACTATTTGTATCATAGGTACTGCAGAGGCTCAAGTGGCTAAGATGCTGACTGGAAGCCGGGAGGTCAACAGTTCGATTCCTGAGTACTGCAGGACAGAATGAGCTCCCGTCTTTGTCCCAGCTCCTGCCAACCTAGCAGTTTGAAAGCAAGAAATTGCAAGTAGATAAACAGGGACCACTTTGGTGGGAAGGTAAACAGTGTTCTGTGCGCTCTGGTGTCTAGTCATGCCTGCCACATGACCATGGAAAAATCTGCAGAAGCAGACGGCGCTGGTTCATCAGGTTTGAAACAGAGCACTAAACCCTAGAGTTGGATATGACTGGCTTTTGAGCAAGGGAAACCTTTACCTTATTTGTATCATATATTTTCCTCTTTCTGGTGAAATCACAGCTTCATCAGACAGCATTTTTAAATAAATTACGGGGGATGATGTTGGACAAATTGGTGAACCCCACTCCACTGCCAGAATCCCAACAAATCTTTTAGGTTAGATGGCTTAAAAAACAAAAGAAACAAAAAAAGGGGGGGTCTAATCAGAGTACTGTACAGTACTCTTATATAAGCAACAGTGGAGTTAAGCTATCAAAGTGACCTTGTTTCAAGCAATTTGACTATGACAACATGTAGGTTTAGTGTCTTGCACGGAAGACAAAGAAGGAGTCGCAGGAAGGACTAACACAGGTTTATTCATTGATGCTCAGCACGAACATGAGGTAATGGGGGAGATACATCTCATTGCAGGCGCACCCCCCCAATAACGGACACAGACAACATTGAAAGTGGATAACAGCAAAGGGCCACATTTATTGATTCAATGCCCTAGTCCGAATTATAAATTTGTATTGGTAAAACGACCAATCATAATTCCTAAGGCAAGCAGGCCGAAGTAACACTGGTAAGGTACCACCCCAAAATTGCCAACGGCAATTGGTTACAATGTATCAATTTGTATCAATTTGTTTGTTAACAACAAACAAATTGTTGACCGTAGTCAATAACTAACTCATGACCCCACCCTCTGACGCGTATCCGTGAAATCACAGGGGTGATGCATGCTGGTTAGCAATCGTCATCACCCCCTCGCCTGATTCGTCGTTGACCGGACAACGTTTAACTAATTTATTCCTGTCTAGTGTTGTCCAGTCAATTGCGAACCTGCCGGATACTTGTGGGTCATACTGTTTACCTTACCAGTGCTACCCGCCCATGTGACCAAAGTCAACAGTAGAAACGCAGAAAGACCCCTGTATCAAACCATAGCAACAGTGTGGGATGGGCAAAAAAGCCAGGACCCGGAGCCAATATGGGTCCCAACCAAAAATTCCCACCCGGCCCCGAAGCGACCATAATATCACACTGTTAACTAGGGAGGGGGTGGAGGGGAAAAAACTTCTCCGCTCCGTCGCTGAGGCAAAATGGCAGCTCGGCTGCCTCGTGGCCACCCCTTTTATAAGGGAGCTGGCCACGCCCCTAACTACCCGGATTCTCTGTCCTGTGGGGGGGGGGCGGCAAAGGGCGCGGCGGCCATTTTGGCGCCGCGCTTGCATTGCAGGCGCACCCCCCCAATAACGGACACAGACAACATTGAAAGTGGATAACAGCAAAGGGCCACATTTATTGATTCAATGCCCTAGTCCGAATTATAAATTTGTATTGGTAAAACGACCAATCATAATTCCTAAGGCAAGCAGGCCGAAGTAACACTGGTAAGGTACCACCCCAAAATTGCCAACGGCAATTGGTTACAATGTATCAATTTGTATCAATTTGTTTGTTAACAACAAACAAATTGTTGACCGTAGTCAATAACTAACTCATGACCCCACCCTCTGACGCGTATCCGTGAAATCACAGGGGTGATGCATGCTGGTTAGCAATCGTCATCACCCCCTCGCCTGATTCGTCGTTGACCGGACAACGTTTAACTAATTTATTCCTGTCTAGTGTTGTCCAGTCAATTGCGAACCTGCCGGATACTTGTGGGTCATACTGTTTACCTTACCAGTGCTACCCGCCACACGGAGGGGCTTCACAGAAGACCTGACGCCCCCCCCCAGACCGTCAGCTCGGTCAACAGGCCTGCTCGCCAGTCACCCAACAGGAGGTCCATACCTCCTCGCGACAGATGGACCCCATCCCCTGCATACAGGTCATAATTTTGCAGACTGATATCGGGGTGATGACTAACCCGTCCCCAAGCCCTGGTGGCAAGAAACCGCGCCACTGCCTTATTGACCGCCGCCTAGCGCGGTCAAGAGCCAGGAGGTTAACGCCCCCTCTGTAAGAATGGCGCGGAACAATGTCCGACCAAACCAGGGTTGTGGCAGGCCAGACATAATGCAAGTAGGCGAGTTCCTCGCAAATCGCATGCTTGAGCGATAAGCCGGTGACCTGGCCCAAATCATTGCCCCCCAGGTGGATGATTAGAATGTCAGGCGGGTCAGCCCCCAGGCCAGAAAAAAGGAAAGGCCGCAGCTCCTGCCATAACATCCCAGGCTTACCATGCCATGCGAGACTGGCGTGGTCACCCAGTCCCAGTCGGGGTCCCCACTCTGTCGCCGCAGCGTAACGCGCTGCCCTGTGCACATAGCTGTGGCCCACCAGCCATACTGTCACCGGTGTAATACGACACCCAGGGTCTGTAAGAAAATTGAGAAAAAGGAAGGTAAGGTGACTGGATTGGTACTCATGGCGGGAGTGGGCGCACATAAAACTGAAAACATTGTGAGCCCCACCTCCCCATGCTGCGTATGTCAGCCCCAGAGTACCCAAAAGCAGCTGCTGTAGAGGCTGCACCAATACGGAACGAATGTGTGCCATAACGGGCACCTGGTAGGCCCACCCTGGTGAGGGCTCTGGCTGTCACCTTCCAAAACTGAAATTTAGTAAGGGGAGACCCATCTCGGTGACAGAAAAACGGGCCGTGGTGCGTGCCACGCAGTGCCAGGTACTCCTGTAGGGCACCAACCGGACAGATGTCTGCCAAAGAACAACGTAGCAGTCTCACTCCACTGCCTACGCCATGCTGATCTGTTTTAGAGGAGCGGATCCTCAACTGGGCCCAGTCTTTGGCAACATAGACATCTTCGAGTTCCAGTGCCCTACCACTTGCATCCGCCTTAGACAGCATCACGAGTTCGCTGACGCGGAGCGCTCCAAAAAATGCCACCGTTGTGGCTGCATGAAAGAGGGCTGCCTCATAATGATCAAAACAGAGGCCTGGCCAGCCCCGGGCCAACTGGGTAAGAACCCCTGGGGAAATAGGGTGCCGGTCGTCCGGGCAACGCCCGCGCTCGCGCACCCACCCCTCCAAAACGTGTCTCACACGGAAGTCAGAGGTGGTATCCACATGACCCCCTACTTTGGCCATAAAAGCCAACGCCGAGAGCTTGGATGCTATGGTGCGAGGTGCGAGGCCCTGTGCATGCAGGTGAACCATGAACCGCAGAACATGGTCCACCGGGATAGGCCAGGTCTCTGGCAAGTGAAATCGAGTAGCAAAAACCCTGTACGAATTGAATGCTTGTTGATACGCCTTACGCGTGCGTGGCGCTAGTGACAGGCCAATCGCCCGGTTCACCTCTCCTTGCCAATAGTCCACATCACGTCCGGGAGTGGCGAGGGAAATTCCTCCGCATCCGGGGCCAAGGCGCGGAACCGGGAGATCTGCAGGCGGGACAAAGCGTCAGCAATATCGTTATTAACCCCTGGGACATGCCTGGCCCTGAACAAGACGTTGAGGCGCAGGCAGCGCAGTACAAAATGGCGCACTAGATCCATAACCCTGGGCGATTTAGAAGTCTGTGCATTGACAATGTGTACAACGGCAGCATTGTCGCACCAAAAATGCACCACTGAATTAGCCCACTGTTCGCCCCATAGCATCAAAGCCCCCAGAATGGGAAAAAATTCCAGGTATGTGAGATCCCGCAGGCGACCTGTGCCTGCCCATGCCGGTGGCCACCCACCATAGGCCCACTTCCCATTGAAGTACATCCCATAACCCAGGGATCCTGAGGCATCAGACTGGATCTGGAAATTGGGGAATGCCAGGAGGTCAGACCTCCAAAATGAGACCCCGTTAAACTCCCTCAGGAATTGCAACCAGACGAACATGTCTGCCCTGATACCCCGGGTAAGCCTGACTCTGTGGTGGGGCCTGGATAACCCTGCCATGGCGTCGCATAAGCGCCGGGCAAAAGCCCTGCCCGGTGCGACCACCCTGCAAGCAAAATTAAGGTGCCCATGTAGCACCTGCAGTTCCCTCAGGGATGCCTTACGCTTGGCCAGCAATTCGGAGATAAGGGTCACTATCCTGGACACCTTATCACCCGGCAACCTAGAAGCCTGCGCTACTGTGTCAATCTCAACCCCCAGGAATACTAACTTGGTCGATGGGCCCTCGGTCTTTTCGGGCGCTAAAGGGACACCAAGTTCCTGCATTAGCGTCTGAAATGTATTGAGGAGACGTGCGCACGTGTCCCAGCCCCTTTCACCCCCGAATAGAAAATCATCCAGGTAATGGGCTACAGACCGGGACCCTGACCTGCGGACGAAAGCCCACTCTAGGAAGGTACTAAAACGCTCGAAAGCCGAGCATGATATGGAGCAGCCAAAAGGCATGGCCTTATCAAAATAATATTCCCCTTTAAATTTAAAACCCAGCAATTCAAAGTCGCCCGGGTGCACCGGCAAGAGGCGAAAAGCTGACTTAATGTCGCACTTGGCCAGCAGGGCACCCGGGCCACACGAGCGCACCATGCGCAGCGCATGGTCAAACGATGTATACCTGACCGAACAAAGGTCATCAGGTATAGCATCGTTGACCGATCGGCCTGCTGGGTAGGACAAATGATGAATAAGGCGAAACTCCCCTAGGGACTTTTTGGGCACCAAACCCAATGGAGAGACCTTAAGATTGGGAAACGGGGGTGCGGGGAAAGGTCCAGCGACCCTGCCCGCGTCTAATTCCTTTTTAATGCTGGCCGCAGCCACCTCCTCCCTCCCTCTGAGGGATAAAAGGTTGGGAGCATCCTGAGGGGACCTGTCACCCATAAAAGGGATACGAAATCCCTGCTTAAAACCTTGAAGGAGATACTCCCCGTCCTCCCCCTTCGGGTACGATGCGAGCCAGCGCTCCAGCATGTCCACCTTAATTGGGGAGGGGGCCTTTTGGAGAACTAGCTCCATCCGTGGCAGCCTTGCCAGCCCACTGTCCACCCCTCCCTCTGCCTCGCGCCCCCCCAGGCTTGGGACAAGCAGAGGCTGCGTGGGGACCAGAACATGTGGGACACTCATGCTTATACCTGCAGTTCTTTCGATTGCAGGAACCATTTGACGAGAAAGTCCAGCACAGCAGGCGGGCTGGAACCCCCTGCCCCGCCGGTTGGCGGGTAACCTGCGCTGGAGCCGCTCGCTGGACCGCATGTCCACAATGGTATCTATCCCCCGGGGCAGGGCGTGTGGGTGTCATATACAATAGCCACAGTCTCTGGCACGGCTCGTCCCATCTCATCTCAGGGTGGAGGGGAATCCTCATACGGAATTCCTCATCATAGGCTAGCCATGAGGGGCCCGGGAAATCAACCATTGCCCTATATATGTTGTCCAAATATTGGACCATGGGAATAGCTAAATCCGGCCGCGCCCTCAAGTACACCGCCATGTATATTAAATAAGCAGGGAGCCAGTTGGCCCAGGTACGCGGCGGCTTACGGCGGCGTGCCTGCTCCTTATCCTTCTCGTCCTGACCCTCCCTTTCCTCCTTGGTGGGCTCTCTGTTCAGGAGTGAGAAGATATCTACGTACTCCCCTCGCCATATCTTTTCTCTGGTAGCCTGTGCCAAGTGATCACCCAATGGCAAGGAATACCCTGCCGTTGGCAAAGCCGAAAAGGGGACAGCCGGCCTATTAAAAGGGGCCTGAGCCAACCCTGCCACCCCCAGGACATTCCCAGCAGTATAAGGACCGAGGCCCACCCCAGTGGGCATGGTGGCAGTCGTTGTCGCCGGGTGGGTCGCCAGCAGCGCGGCCCCCGCACCACCCGCGCGAGGCCAAGGCCACTGAAAGGCCCCCCCTATGTTGGGAATGTGTGTAGATGTACTTGCTTGCACCGTATACTCACATGTTGCACCCCCGCGGGCCGCCCCCACTGGGGGTTCCGGCCCACTGGGGGCGTCGGAGCTCACGACCGAAGTAGAGCTCATCACCGGGGCTTGACCCGCACCAGGTTGCTGGCTGGGGAGCTGCGAGGCAGTGGCCGGAGCCGCGCCACCCGCCTGCAGCAGCTCGACCCTCCCCGCCGGCTGTTGTCCTGCTGCCGACAGCGCCTCCAAAGGTACCCCGAAGGGGGCGCCTGCCTGACTGGCCCGGGCCAAAGACGCCTCCAGGGCCGCAATGCGGGCCAGTAAGGTGTCCACGTTGACCATGGGCAAAGGGCCGGCCGGCCCACCTGATCCTGGCATGGGGACCGTTCCCTGTGCCCCAGGGCCCATATATGGCCATTGGCCAGCGCCAAAGCCCGGTAGGGCTGGTGAAGAAACCTGCCAAGGCAGGGAGCCGGGCCACCCCCCAAGGCTAGAGGGCCCCGGGAGAGGCTGCGGCCCAAAAGAAATAGGCCCGACGGAGTGGGCAGGAGGAGGAGCGGTGTCCACCGCTCGCGGGCCGCGGGCCAGAGTGCCCTCCGCGCCCGCACTCTGATCGGGCCAAGGGGCGATAGACCCCATTCCACCAGCCCCGGCCGGGGGTGGCAAAGGTGGCTGCTGAGGAGGCGGCACCACGGTCCTCCGACCTGGGTTGCGCCTCCTAACCGCCCGAGCTGAACTCGAAGCTGCCTTCTTTTTCGAAGGCATCTCTCCTGAATCAAAAAAGGGAAGCCAGCCAGGCAGATTCGCCGCCAAAAGGCTTCCCGGTAAGCTAGCGAGCGACGGAGACGCAGGGGAAAAAACTTCTCCGCTCCGTCGCTGAGGCAAAATGGCAGCTCGGCTGCCTCGTGGCCACCGCTTTTATAAGGGAGCTGGCCACG
The DNA here is from genome assembly GCA_035047345.1 of Bradypodion ventrale. Lineage (NCBI taxonomy): Eukaryota > Metazoa > Chordata > Lepidosauria > Squamata > Chamaeleonidae > Bradypodion > Bradypodion ventrale. The sequence continues at coordinate 270,453,619 of JAWDJE010000001.1, forward strand.
CCCCTAACTACCCGGATTCTCTGTCCTGTGGGGGGGGCCCGCAAAGGGCGCGGCGGCCATTTTGGCGCCGCGCTTGCATTATATACCATAACACAATACATTTGAATCTTGTTGCACTGTAGCTCATTGTCTGCTACCGGCGTGGCCTCGCCCAGGTCACGCCTCTCTTCTGCAGTTGTTTTCTCTTCTGCAGTTGTTTCCTGTAGCTGCTGATCATGTGGGGGAATTCCCGTGGCTGTTTGTGATTTGGGCAATGTGGACCATGTGAGACTGAACGCTCGCAGCTGCCCTCTATGGGTGGCTTGCTCGCGTTCCTTAACAGCTGAGATACATTGTGATTGTGGACTGGTTACATTCATATATTTAAAGTAACATTGTACATGCATACATAACAGTAGGATACTGTATCTTCACCATAAAATTATCTCACGGAATATCTATGAGTGAAAGATGACCTTTTCAAATGCCAGGATTTATTTGTCAAGTGGATTCTGCTCCTTACATTAAGAAGGATCCATGGATGTACATCACCGTGGACGAGAAAAAGTAATTAAACTGCTATACTGCAAACAAAAGGTTGTGAGTCCGATCCTGGCCAAGGATCATGGTTGACTCTGTCTTCCATCCTTTCGAGGTCAGCAAAATAAATACTCAGCATGTTGGGGGCAAAATGCTAATTAACTTGTGAATTGTCCAGAGAGAGCACTAAGCACTATGGGGTATTATATACAGTAAGTGTGATTGCTTTGATTTGCTTTATTGAGCTAGCCTTCTGTGGGCTGCTGTCTTCCCCCATTTCTTCTACCCTGCCCCCCTCACCACTCTGAGCCAAAGTATGTGCTTTGAAAGGATTGATTGATTTACACTTGGAGATCTTAAGTAACTGGAAGTTTAAGGTCTTGGCTCAAATTTTAAGGCAGGAGTTCTCAACCTTTTTAAGCTGCGGGCCGGGTCGCACTCCCTCAGACAGCTTTAGGGACTGGATGGCCATTTTGCCCTTCCTCCACCACATGGCACATCCTGGTGTGCTGGAGGCAGTGGGGGCCCACATGAAATAGTGCCATAGGCTGCCTGTTGGCCACCGGTTGAGAATCCCTGCAGTAGAGTGTGTTGTGAAGGAAACAAAATGTTGGCTAAGTTGCCAGCACAGTTGCTGTTGTTGCTGCTTGCCATGTTTGTTTGTTTGTTTTTTGTTTGTTTGTTTGCTTGCTTGCTTGCTTGTTTGTTGTCATAACAAATTCTACTCCAGAAGCTTCTCAGTTTCCCTACAATGACAAAACAGTTGCTCAAGAAAACCCTTCCTCATTTATCCTTGCAATGTATGAGTGAAAGAATGAGAATAAGTGAGAGAGGGCAAGGTGGGGACATAAAGGGAAGTCAGTGTGTGTTTCCAGATATTTGTAATACAGGCATACAGGTGAAACTCAGAAAATTAGAATATCGTGCAAAAGTTCATTCGTTTCACTTAAAAGGTGAAACAAATATATGACATAGACTCACTACATGCAAAGTGAGAGATGTCATGCCTTGATTCGTTATAATTGTGACGATCATGGTGTACAGCGTACATGAGATTATGTGATGATTATGGGGTACATGAGAATGAGGGTTTGGGGTTTTCATAAACTGTAAGCCATAAGCATCAATATTATAACAATGTAAGGCTTGAACTATCTCGCTTTGCATGTAATGAGTCTATCTCATATATTTGCTTCACCTTTTAAGTTACATTACTGAACTGAATGAACATTTGCACAATATTCTAATTTTCTGAATTTTATCTGTACAAAAAAAGTTCTAAGTTTTTGTTTTGGTTGATCCTTTCTTATCATTAATGGCTTATAGAATGCTTCATCAACTGGTCACATAATGTGAGGAGTGCATTGTAATAAAAACAAGAAAAGAAACATCATTGTCTGAAAATGCATGTCTTTTGCAGATGTTCTTTGGATTTACAAAGATCTAAACTTTCAAGGACAGCCTACATTGATAATGGAAGCTTCCCTTTGTATGTGATTATCTTCTGTATACAGAGGGCAATGAAGATGGTGAAAAGGGGAAGCACCTCTTCATCAAAAGATTATGTGAAAGCAGACCAATTCCATAGGGCTCATTTCATGCATGAACCATGAGATAATTACCCCCAAGCAATTGCTACAATCCAAGGCTGCAATTTTGATCCACTGACCATGCTTTGATGTGCAGATTAGAGTGGATGAAATCTTTGAGTGAGCACCTGCTCACAAGTAGGCTTCAATATAATCACTATGCCGCAGCATAGATGGGACATTTACAGTGTATTAGGTTTGTCTGCAAAGTTGAAATTGTCTTTGTCCTTATGAACATGGCACCTCTCTGCTTTTTCTCACATTACTACATTGCTCATGGGGATGAGGGAAAAGATACCCTATTTAGATATTTGCCTGCCATCAAGACCCATCAGGCTATTTTTTTAACAAAAAAATCCCCATGTCTAATTCCCTTGGGTAGTGCATAAGCAATGCAATGCACTGAATACTCTTTACTGGTTGAAAGTGTTGTTTGAAAACTTTAAATCAAGATTTTGCAAATACTGTAGATAAAAAGGTGCTACTTAGGCAGGAGAGGTAACAACGCTCAGCCATCTAGTCATGCCTGCCACATGACCACGGAAACATCTGCTAATGTGGAAAGTGCTGTAAACAGAGATGAGCACTGCCCCCTAGAGTTCAACACACTGGCTTTTGAGCAAGTGAGACTCTTATACAGTGGTACCTCATACAGCAATTTTAATCCATTCCATGGGGCTCATTGTTGTACGAAACAATTGCTATATGATATATGCATCGTATAGCAATTTTCCCTATGGGGTGCATTGTACAACGACTTTTTTACTAGGTGGTTTTTCCCATTGAAAAATTGTTGTACGATTTTTTCCATAGGGAAAATTATTATGCGGGATGCCATTTCCCCCCCCCCAAAAAAAAACCTAATTGTTATGCGATTTCATTGTTATACAAGGTGATTGTTGTATGAGGTTCCACTGTACAGAGTCTAATTAGAAGTAAGACTACAATTCTGCTATTCCCTTGCAGCTGCCATGGATATTAGCCACTTTCAATCTGGCTAGCGGCCATTATTCCAGAAAGAAAATTGCCAAGGCACAGGTGTATGTTTTGAAACTCCTTTAATGATCTGTATTAATTTTTTTACTATGGCTACAAAAAATCTGGCTGGGGAAATTTTGGTCACTTCTGAGACAATATTGAAAATAACCTGAAAGTCTCATGCCCAGAAATAAAGTCTCCATAAAAAATATTATCACATATTCTGGAACAAAATAGGCCATAGGAGGATGAAAATGCACAGAAAGCAGGGCAGAAAGCATGGATCACATCAGAGCAAACCTTCTGTTGTTTGTATGGTTTTGATGTTTGCAGATTGATATGCAGTAGGCAGCATTCAGGGGGCCAAACACATCTTTATTGCAGTGTAGTCAATCTGAACATGAGGTAATGGCAGAGACGCAGCTCCTTATATATGGTACAACACATTTGAATTTCACCCGAAGGCGCCCATTGGTTACCGTGTCAGTGACGTCGTTCTGACATACTGCATACCTGCTGTGGCTCACCTGTGGCGGGACGGTTTCCTGCGCTAATCACTGATTGGGCGATTGGCGCCATGTGAGCTGAGCTCCTTCAGCTTTGCTATCGCTGGCAGCTGAATTCTATGCAAGTGGCAGAAGACTTACATGCATACACAGTATCTACAAAAGAGGAGTATTCACAAGGGGGGAAAGGAGGGGGACATGGAGGATCGCTAGATCTGATTCATTCACATTACACTTGGTTACATACACAACATCCCTCCCCCCTAGGATGAGACGAAGTCCCTCAACCATTGTGGTGGCCTGCATGTTAGTTTTGGTCGCGCAGCAGCTTGGCTGAGCTCAGAGGAACTGGGGGGTATGGGTTCCGCAGTCTCTCATCCTTTAGTGTATGGGTACAGTACAGAACACAACACATCCCGCAGTGGGTTAGCGGCATGTCAGGGGCACTGGCCTGATTCAGAAGAGGAACTTTAGTGTCTTGCATGGAAGACCAAGAAGGAGCCGCAGTGAGGGCTAAAACACAGCTTTATTGCATGATGGTCAGGATAAACATGTGGTAATGGCGGAGGTACAGCTCATTTTATACTGCAACAATACATTTTGAAAAGGGTTGCACGATAGCTCATTGGCTGCTACCTGCGTGACGTCATTCTGAGTCACGCCCATCTTCTCCAGGTGTTCCTTGTGCAGGAAGGGTTCCCGCGGCTGCCGGTGATTGGGGGAATTTGAACCATGTGAGCTGAACGCTCGCAGCTGCCCTCTATGGGTAGCTGGCTCGCGTTCCTTTAACAGCTGGGTTACATTGTAATCATTGTCAGGTTACATTCATACATTCTTAAAGTGATACAGCTACATACACAACAGGAACCCAGGAGGGAATACTGCAAATCAAAACCTGGAAGGGGAGGAGACTGACTTAAAGAAAATTCTCACCTGTTACTCTGAGTAGGGGGCGACTCAACAGAAAATTGCCTCATTTGCAGGGGAGTCGAGGTAGACTCGAAAACCAGAGGACAGAGGGTTAATGGGGAGAAATCAAAGCCCCGCTTCTCACTTTTTTTTTTTAATATTTTTATTATTTTAAAATAAATCACATATATACAAACAAACATACATAGGGGAAAAAGAGACATAAAAAAATACAATTACAACATAATAGAAACAAAGAATCTCCCAGATTCAACTTGCAACCTCCTGGTAATACAATATTTAAATTTCTTATTTTTGAATATGAGATAATACACCCGTGCTATACAGTTGGATCTACAGATGGTAAAAGCTTTACCTCTCCTCCCTTCTATCTTTCCCAAAATTTACGAATTTCCAGGCCTAGGCCGACATTATTTTCTTTGGGTAAAGCATATGAGATGAAAGGCTGCCACGTTTCCCAAAAGCTACTTTTACTCTTCTCAGCTCTTTTTGCTTTCATTTCTATAGTTAACTTCTCGTTCAATGCTAGCTGCCATATATCAGAATACCATTTCTCTTTATTAAATGTTAATTTCTCTTTCCATTGTTTAGCAATAATTTGCCTTGATACTGGGAGAAGTGTTATCAATAGTTCTTTCTCATGACGATTTAAGTTTACATCATCGGTCTCACCTATTATAACCAATTCTGGACTTAAATTAATTTTTCTTCTTAATATCCTGCTTACTTCTATTTCTATTGATCTCCAAAAAAATTGAGTGTACTGGCATTCCCACCACATATGTATAAAAGTACCTCGCAGTTGTTGACACCTCCAGCATTGATCTGTTTTATGCTTTTTCATTTGTTGTAGTCTTACTGGCATCGTGTACCATCTCCACAGTATCTTGCTATTGTGCTCTTTCTCCCTTATGGATAGCGAACGCATGATTCTTTGAGACCACTTTCCTTTCCATTTGTTTTCATCTATAACTATACCCAGGTCATCCTCCCAAGTTTGTCTCAATACATTCTGTATGTTTTTATTAAAATTTAGGTACAGTGATACCTCATACAACGTCCAAACTTGGTTCCACAAGTTTGGACTTTATACGGATTTGGGCTTTGTATGAGGCATGCAAAATTCTAGCCGCGATGCCTCATACAATGTCCAAATCCTTGCCGTGATGCCTCATACAACCTCATTTCCATAGAGATACATTGTACTATAACAGCTCAGACTTCAGAGAAAAGTCAAGGAAACAGACAGGAAACTGACAGAACTTTAAGAAATCATTGTCTAAATGCTAAAAACATTACAAAAACATGTCAAACAACCCTGATTGTCCAAGAACCTGAAGAATGCTGCAAAAATCCCAGGAATGCTTCTAAAAATTATGATTAAAAAAATCACAAAAATCCAAAATCATGCTCGAAACCACTCCTAAACACTCTTCGCCTCATGCAAAACCCACAAGAGCAATGCATGCATGTGTCCTGCCTTTTATACTGCCCAGGCACAATGCAACCTGGGAAAACCCCAATGCCTCATACAAAGTCACACGACTTTGTATGAAGCAACTTTTTTCAAGGAATTAGGGAATGTTGTATGAATCCGATGTTGTATGAAGTTGACTTTGTATGAGGTATTACTGTATTGGCAAATTTTACCAAGTGTTCCTTGCATATTTCTTTTCCCTTTCCTCACATCTTGAACTAATTCTTCAAATGTTGTTAAATCCCTCTCTTCTACTGGATTACCTTTATTTCTCATTTTCCTGTCCCAATATTCCACCTGCAGTTTTTGATACCAGTTTAGTTTCAGATTATTATAAATTTCACTTCTTATGTGTTCACTACCACACTTATCGAACCACTCCACCAACAATAGTATTTTGCTTCAAGATATCTCTTGTTTGGATTGTTATTGGTATCGGACAATCACTGATATCTAATAACTCAATAATTGGGGACCACTTCGGGGCCATTTTATTCTTTAAAGTTTTTCAAACGTTGTATGTCATTTTCAACATATAATTATCAATTTTTTGCTGAGGCGATTCATTTCTTTAAAAAAAGTTCCCCCTTTAACTTACTATAGTCAAGCCAATCTAGCTCTGTGCTTTCTATTTTTACCTGACTTAGTCTTTTCACTATTCTTTTCAAGTGAAAAGCATAGTAATAAATTCTTTACATTTGGTAAGTTTAACCCTCCTTCTTTTTGTTTCATATACTACAGGGACTTGGTTAATCTGGGACTTTTCCCATTGCCACAATATTCATTTATCATATTCTGCCACTCTTTTAAATCTCGTTGATATATTTTAATAGGGAGATTCTCAAACAAAAAATTAAGTTTTGGTGTTATTTTCATTTTACAAGTGGTTATTCTTCCAAACCATGACATTTTTACTTTCTTTAAATGCACTATTAATTGTTTTACTTCTTGCTTTAATTTTATGAAATTTAATTTGTATAAATCTTTGACTTCCGCTGAGATGTATATTCCTAAGTACTTCATTTGTTTCTTAGCTTTAAATTTATAAGTATCCATTAATTTTTTTGTTTCTGTCTCTGTTAAGTTACATACTAATGCCTCAGTTTTGTCCCAGTTTATACTTAGGCCAGTTGTTCTTTCAAATAGGTTCAGATGATCTTGTATGCTCTTAATTTTAAGCTGAGGATCTTTTATTATTAAAAGCGTATCGTCCACAAAGTCCCTATCTTTTTTTTTCCTATTCCTTTTATCGACTCATCTTGTCTAATTGCCGTTGCCAGTATTTCCATCGTCAGGATGAACAAAATAGGTGAGAGGGGGCACCCCTGTCTTGTATCCACATTTAACATTATTGTTTTACTATAACCCTCATTTATCTTAATTTTTGTTTGACTTCGCTTATATAGTTGTGCAATCACGTGTTTAAAATTATTTCCGAAATCAAATTGATTAATTATTTCTTTAATCGCCCTCCATTGCAGAGAGTCAAATGCCTTATATATATCGAGGGCCAAGATGCATGTTTTTTCTTTTGTTTTCTTTAAATGTTCTATAATGTTAAGTAATCTAGCTATCAGCCCCTCCATTTGTCTACCTTTTACAAAACCAGTTTGATCCTCCTCTATAAAAAGACTAACAAATTTATTCAATCTCTGAGCCATTATGGCTAGAAAAAAAATTAGCATCCTGATTCAGGAGCGAAATTGGTCTATAAGATTCCATCCTTTCCCTATCCTTTTCAGGTTTAGGGATTAACACAGTAATCGATTTACTCCATGATTCAGGCATAAATCCCCCTACCATAATGTAATTGAATAGATTCTTGAGTCTAGGGACTACTAAATCACTGAACACTTTATAAAACTCAGAGGGGAAGCCATCCTCCCCTGGAGCTTTATCTAATTTGAGTTTTTGTATCACTCCCTCTATCTCTTTATCATTGACCTTTTCTTCCATTATTTTCTTATGATTATCATCTAGTCTTCTTTTTAAATTGCTGGCTATATAAGATTTTAAGAGTTCCTGATCCACTTCTTTTTCCTTGTAAAGTTCTGAATAGAAATCTTCTACTATTTGCATTTATTCTGATAATTTATAATGACGAATCCCATTTTTATCTACCAAGACTTCTATCTCACTTTTACTCTTCTTCTGTCTAACCACCTTCGCTAGCCTTCGCATACTCTTATTGCTAAATTCGAAACTATCTCTTTTTAAAAAGACTAGATCCCTTCTTGCCTTCTCCATCTCTAGTCCCAAAATTACCTTTCTTGCAGAATGAAGTTTCACCCATGTTCCTTCTGCCCCTGACTTAGCATGACTTAATTCTAATTCTTTTATTTCTTTTTCCAGCTTTTTTTGTACGTCATTATTTCTTTTATTTTCTATTGATTTTTCCATAATGCAATCTCCCCTAAATATTGCTTTGATTGCGTCTCAAAGAACATTGGGTGAGACGTCACCTGTATCGTTCATTTCCCAATTAAATTGCCACTTGGCTCTCAATTTTTCTTTATTTTTTTCATTTTTTAATAATGCTGTATCTAGTCTCCAGCTCCTCTCAAATTTGTCAACGTTTGCAATTCTCATGTCCAAAGAATTATTGCCTGATCCGATACTTTAATAATTCCTGTTTTAATTTCCTCCAGATTCCCCAGCCAACTTGTTGATACCATTATGTAATCTATTCTTGTGTAAATTTTATGCGCTGGGGAATAAAAGGTATAAGCCCTTTCTGAACCTTTCAAAGTTCTCCATGTATCTTCAACATCAAGTTGTTTCATCCATCTATCTATAAATCCATTACAATGTTTACTCTTTTTGTTTACCTTTGAAACATCTATTGGAGCTCTTGTCATATTAAAATCGCCTGCAATTATCAAGTTTTTGGCTTTTTCCTTATTTATTATTGAAAGCAATTTTTCTAGAAACTTATCCTGGTTTTGGTTTGGCACATATAAGTTCACTAATGTCACCTCTTCATTTTGTATTTTTCCTGTTATTATCTGATACCTGCCCTCCTCATCACTCATACATTTGTTCAATGTAAAACCTAATCTTTTCGAGATTAGAGTGGCAACACCTCTTGATTTCGACGTGCCTAAGGCTTTTTCATATATTTGTATCCACCCAAGATATAGATTATTTTTCTGCTGAAATTTATGATGGGTCTCCTGGAGAAATATAATATCTGGATTTTCTAATCTTAAAGCCGCTTCTAGCCTCTTCCTCTTCATTTGACAGCCCATGCCCTTAACATTCCAGGTTGCTACACTAAACTTCTTCATACCTGACTTTCTTCATATTTACCGCTAAAGCAGTTGTAGATCCATGTGACAAACCCTTATCCCGACTATACAAACCCACTATCCTCCCCCCCTACCCCACCCTCTTCTCCCCTTGTACCCCCGGTTCCCTCCATTTGCGGAACCACCTCCAATTACTGGAGAATGGGGGGTTGACTATTCTGTGTGGTGGTGTCTTCTTCTGTTCCTGATGTAACTTGAACAATCATGCGAGGTGGAAAATAAGCTATACTTGGTGTAGATATACATAAACCATTTATTAATTTCTTGATCCTGTCATATAATGTAATACTTAAAACCCTTCAAAAGAAATGCGCAGGGGCTGCCTAATCATCCCTACTAGTACCAATTTGCTCAATCTAATCTATTTCTGCTTCGGGCTCTGACAACCAGTTTTTACAAGTTCTTCCATCATATTTTTCCATTCCTGTGTGCCATCCTTAATTAAATTATTGGATTCAAGAATATCTATACAATCAGTCTGTGTATTTATTACCGAGGTCTTCCCCATCCAGAAAATTTTAAATTTCTGAGGGTGTTGCCAGTTGTATTTAACACCCTTTTGTCTTAATAAATTCGTTACTGGTTTTGATTTTTGCCTCCATAGCCATTCTTCTTTCGATATATCATGATAAACCTCCAAAAGTTGTCCTTCATATTGTAGACTTTCACTATGCTTATGTTTTATACACGTCATTATTCTTAATTTTGACTCTAAATTTGTAAATTTTACTAGTACCTGTCTTGTTGTCTGACCCCTGTATTCTTCTGGCCTATCCTGTATACTCCTTGTATCTCTTCTGGGTCTATACCTCTATCTAATTCTAACTGAGCTATCCATTTTAATATCCTTGATTTTAAAGAGTCAGGATTACTTATAGGAAGATTTCTTATCACTATGTTCCTTTGTCTTATTTGAGATTCTAATCTAATAACCTCTCCTCCTGATCCTCTAATTTAATACTTCTCTCCCTTTCCTTTTCCTGTATATCTTTAAGGTCTACTTCTACCATATTCAATTTTGTTTCTACTTGGGAAACTTTTGCATTAATTATTTTTGTAAAGTTGTCTAACACCTCTTTTAAATCCTGTTGCCCTTTAATTATGTTATAATTAATTTATCCTGTCTTCTAATACTGTCACTTTGTTGCAGAAATGTTTCAAATTTATCCATTCTAGACTCAATTTTCTTAAAGGCTGCACTAATCTCTGACTGTAGACTTTCATCTTTCTCATCTTGTAATTTTCCCGCACCACTAGAGACAGTCTTGTCTTTATTTGCCCCTTTCATCTCAAATTCTAATCTAGTCAATCTTCTATAACTACGATCCGAGGATTTCTCCCTTGGTTCTCTTGTCCACACCAATTTAGGATTTTTAGGTTTATGCCGGCTCATTCACTTCACTGATCACTTCTTCTTCTACCTCGATTAACCAATCCAACTGCTCTCCCTGTACTAATTGCCCCCTCCTCCTATAGGTATAATTTACACAATATATTCCAATTTATCAGGATTATTTGATCTCGGTTTACCAATTCAAAATTAGCCCTGTTTTTCGAAGTAAATAGTATCTTCCATATAGTTGTAAATACAAAATAGTCTATCAATCCAACCCCGTTGGGCAAGGGAGCCTTAAAAATAAACCTAAGTTTTCAATTAGTCTCAGAGCAAATAAATTATTCCACACAGATTTAAACTAGAGTTACTAAACCAAGTTATAATATTGTCCCGGAGTCTTCTCAAATTTGTTACAAGCCTTTTCTCCAATTTTCTTCAGTTTCTGTCCCGCCCTGCGTTCTTTCAAGCACGCTCCTCTGCTCTCCACTACTTTCCACAAGTACGTCTGTATTTTTTCAGTCTTTTTCAATTCTCCTCAGTTCAACCAGAGAAGTAGGGGAGACATTCAATAGCTATTCAACTTGAACAGCATTTAAAGTTAAAATGTTACTCTCCTTGTAGCAATTGTGGCCTTTATCTTGCAACAGTTCAATAGTTCAATTCGCTCAAATCATATTCGCTCTATTAATAAACTTCCACCAACTCTTCAGGCACTCGGCGTTGAGTCCCCCCTTCATCTCAGCTGTTGGGATTTGATTCATGTTAAGATTTCTTCAATCAGTCAGCCTCATTAGCAGCAGTTTATATTCTCAGATCTTTTCAGGTACTTATGAGTCCATGAAGTCCAGCTTCATTAGGCTTTTTGTAGGGAGAAACAGAGACAGACAAAAGCAGACACGACTGCTCTCTTTGGCTGGTCAAACGCTACTGAAGCCTTCTCTTTATTCAGGCAGAGAGACTCAGAAACGAAACTTAGGCAAGCATTGTATACCAGAAACGAAACTTAGCAGAGACAAAGCTGAGTGCTTACAGCCAATCAGAAGTGTCAGAACCCAAAGAAAGAGAGATAAGGAGAATAGCAAGCAAAGAGGCTTTTGTTTACAAAATGTGTCAGAGACAGGCAAGACAGAAACCAGATGCATTCCTACATGTCCTCCTTTTTCATTTAAATTTGAGAGAGGGACGGCTAATCATACCCCTGCATGTCATCATACTCCATAACTACTCCTCCATATACATCATCACTGTCCTCCTGGACATCGTACCCCTCCTGACTCATGGTACTTTGTTCCGGAGGATGATACCTCATTGAATACAATTGCCGTTGTGCAAAACTCGATGTCTCCCTTCTACGCAATGGACATGTGTTACACATAGAAATAAGATTAGGAATACAATTAATGCAAAAACACAAAGGTATAAAGCAGATAATAATAATAAACCCATAAAAGAAAACTTGTCTAAGGACAGATAAATCAGGCAACCAAGAAGTCACCCAATCAAAGAGATTAACATCAGTGCGTACATTGTTAGTAATACTCTCCTGTAAATTCTGAAGTTCTTTCTCAATAGTATTATTCAGATCCTGGAATTTTACCCGACATCCCTGGTTCCCGACCAGTTTACAAAATCCTCCGGATTTTGCTAACAGGTAATCTATGGCCAGTCTGTCCTGCATTTGGTCTTGATGAAGCTCAGTGATTTCCATTTGAAGATCCCGTATGACCCTCCCTGTGGCATTGATTGATTTCTCCAGCCTACAGGTGAGTCCCAAAATGGACCTTCTATTCTCCTGGGAAATGACACCTGGGTATGATCCCAAGGTGAGTGCTCCAGTGATAGCACTCCCTATAGCTCTCCCCCAGGAGCTACCATCAGACAGCTGAACATCGATTATCACTTCATCATTGCAACCAGAACCCATCGGGCCGGCAGCAGCTCTCCGGCGCCGTGCATGTGCCTGAGGCGGCATTTGCACTTGACCGGGTAAGGTAAAATAACCCAATGCTGCACATTGATATTGACCTGGATGGAAATTCGTGGCAACTCCATTAAAAAAGAACCACATGTTGGGATCCTTGATTTGCCATCCATTGCAAATTGAACCACTATCTATAGCAGAATAATCAGGAGTAAACATAGGAAACACATCATATATATCTTCAATAGTAGTGTTAAACAAGGTATAATTAAGCTTATAAGAACTGTTATAACTACCCCATAACCAAAAATAATCGTCACAACCCGTATAATTGCCTACACTCTGCAAAACCCTTTTTGCTTGAGTCCAGTATTTCCATTTACTATTTCAGACTCCAGAACTATGACAGCAGAAACAAAGTCCTTTAGTGTATTTCTTGAATGTCATGCTTCGCCAGCGGGTGTTGTTAAATTGTTCTGGAGGATTAGAGAAGAGTGTAGACCTATCAAGATGTTGCAAATGTCCAATAACCAGCTCAGGTGTGTTGAGCAATGCCGGAAGAAAGGCCATTTGAGACACTGCCAGTGGATGCTCATAGTATAACGTTGCATTCTTACCATGAACCTCAAACATATAGTTAGCATGACGAATCCAAAAGTTGGGGTTGCCTCCATGAGGCATTGTTCTTACAGCTGGAAGCACAGTAAGAAAGAAAAGAACAAATGTCAGCACATTTAGTTTACTGGTGAACCACCATCCTGGAGCTGAGTAACCTTCTTCTCTCTCCATGGGCGGATCGCTTGGGCAGGAATCCACACAGGTCCTGAGGTTGTAGAAACCGCTGCGTATCCTCGTCCCCAGGTGATTAGAGGTACAGGACCCTTCCACTCAGGATCGGGTTGCTGCCGATAAATGACCAATGGCTTAGGAAGACACTCCTCGGTCCTGAAATGCAATTCGACTGGAGAGTGTGACCTGTTATGGGGAGCAAGAAGAAAATTAAGAGTATACAGTACTTTAGCAACAGCTGTAGGTATTTCAGCCACAGGAACCCCTCTATCTCCCACTTGCTTGTGTAACAAATTTTTGAATGTCAGGTGGGCTCTTTCAACAATCGCCTGTCCATTCGAGTTATAGGGTATTCCATGGGTTAGCTTAATGTCCCACTGACGGCAAAAGTCCTGAAAGGCAGAAGAAACATATGATGACCCATTGTCTGTCTTAAGGCTTTTAGGTTTACCCATTGCCGCAAACGAACGAATGCAATGTTGTATAACATGTCTGGATGTTTCACCCCGTAAGGGTGTAGCCCATATAAATCCAGAGAAGGTATCAACAGTCACATGTAACTTAGAAAGCGGAGCCAAAGCAGGTACTTGCGTGACATCCATCTGCCATAGCTGATTAGCTTCTGTTCCTCGAGGATTAACAGCATCAAATGGCAGGAATATAGGAGACTTCGTACAGGAAGCACAGGACAACACAATGTCTCTAGCCTGTGACATAGGAATGGAAAATCGTTTATGCAAAACCTTAGCAGATTGATGAAACATTGCATGACTGTCAATGGGGTTGTCAAAGAGAGAAAAAACCTCAGCAGAGTCTCGGAGAGCAGAATCTGCTCGTGCATTGCCCTCCGTCAGATAACCTGGGATCCTTGTGTGAGAGCGTATGTGGGCAATAAAGAATGGGACCGTACGGTTGGAAAGAAAACCTTGAAGCTGTTGGAATAAAGCAAAAAGATCCCTATCCATCGATGGAGACAAATAAGCTTGAGCTAAAGTAAAAACAAGGCGGTAAACATATTGAGTATCCACAATCAGGTTAAAAGGCACATCAGAAAACGTAGAGAAAGCAAGTATGACCGCTGCCAGTTCCGACCGCTGGGCCGATGCTTGAGGTCCTGTAAAAACAACCTCCCATTCCCCAGTAGGACCCTGCCATGTAAGGACTCCACGGGAGGGGGAGCCATCTGAGAAAAGAGTAATGGCATGCAAGATAGGTTGCATGCAAAGCGGGGATGACAGGGAGTAAGAAGTGAGATTCAGCAAGGTAAACCGCTTATCTTGGGGGGGTTAAATTTAACTTGTCCCACAAAGTCCGCCATGGCCACCTGAAATGCCTCAGAATGCTGTAGCAAGGCGGTTAGCTGATCCTGTAAAAAAGGAAAACAAACAAAGTCAACGTCATAACCAGTCAAATGCTTTGCCCTAGTACGGCATTTGAGGAAAAGATCAGCAATCGCATCAGGCAGGCGATAACAGTTTTTCGAGGGAGTGTGCGCCAAGTGCAGCCATTCCACGATGGCCACCTTCTGAGCGTTGACAGGCGCGAACAAAACAGCAGTGGGCAGCCTCGGTGTAGGAAGAAGAGCGCATGCCAGCGCAACGGTGCCTGAGGGCACCCGATCCACAGCGATGGTATGCAGCTTTTCGTTGAGGCGTTGAAGAGCTGTACGCATCTCCATTGTGCAGGGAATGATGTCCGCTGGAGAAGTGTGTCCAGAAAGAGCAGCAAAGAGTGGTGACAGTTCCTCCATGCTCAGGGCCAAGAAAGGACGAACCCAATTTATGTTCCCTAGCAATTGTTGCAATTGTACAAGAGTGAACTGCTCCGGAATAGCTATTGTTGGCAATAGCGGAGTTGAAGCTGTAGCTGAGAGCCTATGTTCCAGATATTGGAATGGATACATCCGCTGCACTTTTTCAGGAGCTATGATCAAGCCTGCTTGTTGCAAAATGTCTGCTAGGTCCTGCAGGTGTTTCTCCGTGACTTGTGGACCATGCAATAAAATGTCATCTGTGTAATGATAGACTTTAACCTCTGGATGACGTTGCCTGAAAGGTTCCAAAGCCTTGTTCACAAAATGTTGGCATAGAGTCGGCGAGTTGGCCATACCCATAGGCAAGACACACCATTCAAACCGTTGAGTAGGATGTTCATTATTGTATACTGGCAATGTAAATGCAAATTTTTCTCTGTCTTGTGGCGCTAGCAAGATTGTATAAAAACAGTCCTTCAAATCTATAACCATGAGTTGATGATCTTCCGGAATCATGTTCGGATTAGGAAGTCCAGATTGTAGAGGTCCCATTGGCAAGATGTGCTCATTAACTTTCCTCAAATCATGTAACAATCGCCATTTTCCAGACTTCTTTTTCACCACAAAAATCGGAGAGTTCCAAGGACTAGTGGTTGTTTGAATATGTCCCAGATTTAATTGCTCCTGTACAAGGGCCTCCGCCGCTTGGAGCTTTTCTCTTGAGAGCGGCCATTGATCCGTCCACACTGGTGGGGTGTTTTTCCATTGTAGTGGAAGTGCATGCAACGGCGCTGCAGGGGAGGCCCGTATCAAAAATTTGTCTGCAAGGTACACCCTGTTTTAGCCAGGAGATCCCGGCCCCACAGAGTAATAGGAATATCCATAATCAGGGGGTGAAG
Source organism: Bradypodion ventrale (assembly GCA_035047345.1). Classification (NCBI taxonomy): domain Eukaryota; kingdom Metazoa; phylum Chordata; class Lepidosauria; order Squamata; family Chamaeleonidae; genus Bradypodion; species Bradypodion ventrale. The sequence continues at coordinate 270,469,624 of JAWDJE010000001.1, forward strand.
AGAAACTTTTGTTCCCCCTGAGGTCTCAAAGACGATTGGATGAACACTTTGCTGTGCTGGCTCGTACCCGCCCACCCCATAAACTTCCCTACAGGGGCGGACGGCCCATCCAGTCGGCCAATCTTTTTTTGCCACCACTGAAATATCGGCTCCTGTATCGACCAATCCAGACACTGAACGTCCACCCATAAGCAGCGAGCGGGTCGGTCTATCCTCGGTGATTTGTATCACCGCCATAGCCGCTGTTGCAGTCCCCTCCTGGGATGGAGTTGCAGTGGTCCCTAGTGGGAGCAGATGAAGGTGTCCTACAGGTTGTCCCTTAGGCAGGGTGAGATGTTGCGTGGCTGAAGCAGGAATGACAATTTCTTGGTGACCCAATGTAACTGACCCTGCTGCAATGTGTACAGAAGCGGGTAAGGCGTCTGGGCAAGGAAGAACGATGCCCATCATGCCCTGGAAATTAACATCATCAACCAGTGTGGGAAGAGCCTCCACACACCCTGGCATAGTAAAAGTACAGTCCTTAGATAACCTCAATAAAAGTCCTTCTTTTAGAGGATGGTTTTTTCTATATCGTGAAATCATTTCTTGGGCAAGTTCCATATCTTCTGCCATCTCTTGCAAAACCTCCTCTATTGCCTCTTCACTGACCTCTGGTAGCCCTATTATTTTGCCTGGGCCCGAGCCTGGCCCGCACTCCCATTTCCCTGCTGCTGTAGAGAAAAGTCAGAGTCTTTGTGCTGAGCAGCTGAGGGGTTGGCATTAGGATTTGAGCGGCACTGATTGGCCCAATGGTACCCTTTCTGGCAAATGGGGCACTTCCTTGAAGGGCGTGCTGCCTGCTTTTGAGAGGAGCGACATTGTGCTTTAAAATGCCCTTCCTTCCCACAGCCAAAACAACGTTTGTTTTGAGCCTGAGTTGTGGGCAATTGAACTGCAGCTGCCAGAAGTTGAGCCTTGTAACTGTGAGTCCCCACATTTTGACAAACTTTCATCATGTCTGCTATAGATGTTCCTGGCCTAGCATAAACAGCTGTCAGAGCCCCTTTACAATCCTCATTGGCATTTTCAAAAGCCAGTTGTTTCATGAGCATTTCCCGTGCTGGCACATTTTCCACCTGGCGGCTGAGAGCAGTCATGAGTCTGTTAATGAACTCAGTGTAATCCTCTTTAGGGCCCTGCCTAATTGCTGCAAATCCAGCAACGGAGCTATCCCCTTTGGAAGGAATCTTACTCCAGGCACGCATGACTATCTGTGCAATCTCTCCCAGCTGGGCATCCGTGAGTGCCAACTGCTGTGTGGGGTTGGCAAAATTTCCCTCCCCACATAACATATCCATTGTGAGTGCAGGGCGTGTATGGTGTACCTCCCAAGCCACATCCCGCCACTCTTGCAAGCAGAGCATTGCTTCTGCCGGAGGCAAAAGCGCTTTGATCATCTGTTTCCAATCCACTGGTAGTAATTTTTGAGAAGCAATGGCTTCCAACAAAGCTTTTGTAAAAGGTGCGTTAAATCCATAGTCCCGTATGCTGACTCTTAGTTCCTTCAGATATTTGTAATGGAGGGTTTCATATCTATCTGGGACTGCCGCTGCATTGCCAACAGGCGGAGCCCCTCTGATCACTGGGTATATTTCAGGAGATTGCACGTCCAGCACAGCTGCCGTTAAAGCAGCAGAAAAATGTGTCTTTGTAGGGCTATAAGTGCTTGATTGTTGCAAGGCAGGATCTAATGTCCCATCTCCATTTCCACCTCCACCCCCATCAGGAGGCTGTTGTTTCTCATATGATGGAGGGGCAGTTGCCATGGCCCCCCCTTTTTCTGGAGGCAAAAGCTGTGGGAGGGGGCGGCCATCAAGTCTTTGAGACAATAAAATATTTTTTGGAGTAAGTCTCTGAAGGCAGTCCCTAACTCCCTCCCATGTAAATAATATTGATCTAGAAATTCCATTATGCTTCTGCATTTCTCTCCCAATCTGTTTCCACTGTTTTAAGTCCAGACCTTCATATTTAAACCAAGGACAGATTCGTTCTATAACTTTAACCAGCTGCTGTATCTCTTTATCATCAGCCTTTCGCCCATTCTCATGCAAAAGATCTGAGATATCTTTACAAAGTTCCTGCATTTGTGAAGAAAGCAAACACCCCATGATAAAAAAATATATATTTTTCTTTTCCACTTACCCTATATGGGACCCAAAGTTGACTTTGGATGAATTTTCGAGCTCAATTTATGACCTTCCCGGTCGGGGTAAATGAGACCTTGTCCCCGGTCGCCAATTATGGGGTGTTAATTAGATGCTAAATGCTGAAGCAGCTTTCACAGAGAGTCCTTTGAAGTTCATTCAATCGCCTCATCACGGAGCACCAGTTGTTGGGATTTGATTCATGTAAAGATTTCTTCAATCAGTCAGCCTCATTAGCAGCAGTTTATATTCTCAGATCTTTTGAGGTACTTATGAGTCCATGAAGTCCAGCTTCATTAGGCTTTTTGTAGGGAGAAACAGAGACAGACAAAAGCAGACACGACTGCTCTCTTTGGCTGGTCAAACGCTACTGAAGCCTTCTCTTTATTCAGGCAGAGAGACTCAGAAACGAAACTTTGGCAAGCATTGTATACCAGAAACGAAACTTAGCAGAGACAAAGCTGAGTGCTTACAGCCAATCAGAAGTGTCAGAACCCAAAGAAAGAGAGATAAGGAGAATAGCAAGCAAAGAGGCTTTTGTTTACAAAATGTGTCAGAGACAGGCAAGACAGAAACCAGATGCATTCCTACACTCAGCCCTATCTCCAACTGTCCGAGCACTGAATTACTGTGGGATTCTTATCTCGAGCACCACTAATTGTTTTGAGCAAGTTGAATGTCAACCGTTTCTCCCAGCCACAGCGTACTCAGCGTCTAGACCTTCCGCATTTCCCCGCTGCCTCGATGCTCACTCCTAGCCTTCAGCGAGACTAAATTCTCCTCTGCGATACTCACACCCCTGTTCTTGTGCCTCGGCCCAGGGGAACGCTGGCGCAGAACTCTAGTCTCGTAACGACCCAAACCAAACAATCTGTCCGTTTTTCTATTTGTTGTCCCAGCGCGACTTTCCTTCTTCTGGTTCTTTTAATTCACCATCAAGTTAACTCTTTTGCCACCAAAGCAATCAGTTATTACATGTACTGCCTCTTCTCCAACTTGCTCCACGCTGGATCAATCTCCCCAGCAGACCAACTCACAGAGAAGTAATAAATCACGTCTTCCAGGCTCTCTGCCTTTCACCTCTCTCCCACCAAGTCTCTGCTTTCGCCAGCAAAACAGTCAGTTGTTACATGTACTGCCTCTTCTCCATCTCACTCCACACCGGTTCAAACTCCCCAGCAGACCAACTCACAGAGAACAGAGAAGTAATAAATCACTTCTTCCAGGCTCTCTGCCTTTCACCTCTCTCCCACCAAGTCTCTGCTTTTGCCAGCAAAAGAGTCAGTTGTTACATGTACTGCCTCTTCTCTAACTCACTCCATGCTGGTTCAATCTCCCCAGCAGACCAACTCACAGAGAACAGAGAGCTAATAAATCACTTCTTCCAGGCTCTCTGCCTTTCACCTCTCTCCCACCAACTCTCTGTAATCTCTGTAAAACTTCTGTGAGTCTTAATAAAATCTGGCAGCCACCATCATTCCTCTGTACCTTCTCTAAACAGGAATCTTTTACTCCACCTTTATTTCACCCTTGAGAGCACTCACTCCACACTCCTCCTCAGCTCGCCATCTTACTGGAAGTCTCCGCCCTGCTTCTCACTTGGATGAGTGGGGGAACACTCTGCAAACTCCCCCCTGTCCTGCAACTCAAAATCTAAACTGTCGAGGTTATAATGGGGGACTTCAATTACCCTCACATAGACTGGGTGAACATAGACTGGGTGAACTGTTGTTCAGCACATGATAAAGAGATAAAGTTCCTAGACATGCTAAATGATTGTTCCCTGGGACAGATGGTTGAAGACCCAACTAGAGGTACAAGAATCCTTGACTTGATCCTGAGTAATACTCAGGATCTGGTGCAAGATGTTAATGTGACTGATCCAATAGGGAACAGTGACCACAACTCAATTATGTTTAACTTGATCATAGACCGCAAGTCACTGATAAAATCTAACACAGAGACCTTAAATTTTCAAAAAGGAAATTTCCCAAAGTTGAGGAAACTAGTAAAAAAGAAGCTGAAAGGGAAAATTGAGAGAGTCCAAACACTCCAAGAGGCATGGAGGCTGTTTACAAAAACAATAACAGAGGCCCAATTGGAATGCATACCCAAAAGGAAAAAGGGCACTGCCAGGTCCAAGAGGACTCCAATGTGGCTTACAGGAGCTGTTCGGGAAGTGATCAAGAGCAAGAGAAGCTCATTTAGAAGATGGAAGGCTTGTCCGAATGAGGACAGCAGGCAAAAACATAAATTCTGGCAGAACAAATGCAAGGCAACAATCAGGAAAGCAAAGCAAGACTTTGAGGAGCGTATAGCTAAAAATACTCAGAGAAATAACAAAGTCTTCTTTAAGTACATTAGAAGTAAGAACCCAACTAGGAAGGCCATTGGACCATTAGATGACAATGGAAGGCAAGGGGTTATTAAAGAGGAAACAGAGATTGCAGAGAGACTCAATGAATTCTTTGCTTCAGTATTCACTGAAGAAGACAGAGGCCACATGCCCAAAACAGAGCCTATCTTTGTAGGGAGGGAAACCGAAGAATTAAGCAAGATAGAAATAACCAGGGAGGAGGTCCTTGCATGTCTTGTTAAACTAAACACTAACAAATCACCAGGACCAGATGGCATCCATCCACGAGTTCTCAGGGAACTTAAAGATGAAATTGCTGATCTCCTAGCCAAAATATATAATCTTTCCCTCAAATCAGGCTTTGTGCCTGATGACTGGAAGGTAGCGAATGTAACACCAATTTTCAAAAAAGGATCCAGGGGTGATCCAGGGAATTACCGACCTGTCAGTTTGACATGTGTCCCAGGTAAAGTGATGGAAACCATCCTAAAAGATAGAATTAATAGGCACATAGAAGAGAAGGCGCTGCTAAAGGAGAGCCAACATGGCTTTTGCAAGGGCAAATCATGCCTCACTAATCTGTTGGAATTTTTTGAGAGTGTCAACAAGCATGTGGATAAGGGGGATCCAGTTGACATTGTTTATCTGGACTTTCAGAAGGCTTTTGACAAGGTCCCACACCAAAGGCTCTTGAACAAACTTACCAGTCATGGAATAAAGGGACAGGTCTTATCCTGGATCAGCAACTGGCTAAGGGACAGGAAACAGAGGGTAGCACTAAATGGACACTTCTCCAAGTGGAGGGAAGTAAAGAGTGGGGTCCCCCAAGGTTCAGTACTGGGACCCCTGCTTTTCAACCTCTTCATAAATGATCTAGAGGTAGGAGTAAAAAGCAAGGTAGCCAAATATGCTGACACTAAATTATACAGGGTAGTGAAAACTGTGAGAGATTGTGAGGAGCTCCAGAGGGATCTCTCGACACTGGGGGAGTGGGCAAAACAGTGGCAAATGAGTTTCAACATTAGTAAGTCCAGAGTGATGCATGTTGGGGCAAAGAACCCCAATTACATTTATAAACTGATGGGGTCTGAACTCTCTGCGACAAACCAGGAAAGGGACCTTGGTGTCCTGGTGGACAACTCAATGAAGGTGTCAACCCAGTGTGCCTCAGCAGTGAAAAAAGCAAACTCAATGCTAGGGATCATTAGGAAGGGTATAGAAAATAAGTCAGCAAGTGTCATTTTGCCTCTTTATAAATCTATGGTGAGGCCCCACCTGGAATACTGTGTACAGTTCTGGTTGCCATACCTCCAGAAGGATATTATGGAGCTGGAAAAAGTGCAGAGGAGGGCAACCAGAATGATTAGGGGACTGGAACACCTTCCTTACCATCTGAGGCTGCAACGGTTGGGCCTCTTCACTCTTGAACGACGTCTAAGAGGTGACCTGATTGAAGTTTATAAAATCATGCACGGTGTGGACAAAGTAGATAAGGAAAAACTGTTTTCCCTATCGCATAACACTAGAACTAGGGGACACTCCATGAAACTTTTGGGTACTAGTTCTCAAACAAATAAGAGAAAGTACTTTTTCACCCAGAGGATTACTGGTCTATGGAACTCCCTGCCAGAAGAAGTGGTGACAGCTGTCAGTCTTGACAGCTTTAAGAAAGGATTAGACAAGTTCATGGAGGACAAGAGTATCAATGGCTATAATTATGGATACCTAAGGACAACCTCCGGGTTGGAGAGATAGGCAGGATATCTCTCAATATCATTTCCAGGGAATCCTAAGCAGGTGAAGGCATCTGCTTGGGAATACCTTGAAGGAAATGGTGAGCCACTGTGTGAGACAGAATGCTGGACTGGATGGGCTGTGGCCTGTTCCAGCAAGGCTGTTCTTATGTTCTTATGTTCTTATGAGGTCTGGACTTGCAAACTCTTCCCAGTCCCTCTGCACAGGATGGATGAGACCGAAATCAGAATCTCTTGGTGGGGTGTCTGCCGCGTCTCCCCCTTGGGATGAGTGGGTGGGGGAGAACCCTAATGTTGAATCACCCTGGTCCTCATCTCCCTGTGTGTCCGTGACCCGATGCCTGAGCTGGTCGGCGTGTCGCCGCCACAGTAGCCCTGTACTTGTTTCTACCTGGTAGGAGACTGGCCCTGTTTGGTCGACCACAGCCCCTGGGACCCATGTTGGGCCAGCAGCCGCATAATTCCTGCAATGAACTGGGTCCCCAATTGCAAAAACCTTGGTGTGTGCAATTTTAACATTCCTCCCTTTATCCTCCACCCTGGTCAGATCTAACCAGTCGAAGAGCGAGATCGGTCTCCTGTGCATAAGGAGCTCGGCTGGCGAGAGTCCAGATGCCAGAGGAGTTATTCTGTAGCAAAGGAGAAACTGGCACAATTGTAACTCTAAGTCCACATGGCCCATTCGCCGAAGTGCCTCTTTAGTAGTTCGCACTTGGCGCTCAACCTGGCCGTTCATTGCAGGGTGAAATGGGGCAGATGTAATGTGTTGAATTGCGTTCCTCTCCAGGAAAGCCTGGAATTTGACGGAGGTGAAAGTACTGCCATTGTCAGTCACAAGCACATCGGGTAAACCAAAACAACTAAATAGCCTCCGCAATTGCTTAATGGTTGCTGCTGAGGAGGTGTTGGGCATTGGAATAACCTCCAACCATTTCGAAAAGGAATCAACCACTAGCAGAAAAAGCATACCCCTGAATGGACCAGTGAAGTCAATGTGTAATCGAGACCATGGTCCGTGGGCTGTGTCCCATTCTCTGGAAGGAAGTCGGGACTCCTCGGGTTGAGAACTCTGGCAACTCTTGCAAGTGCCCACCAAATGCTCAATCTCTGCGTCTATCTGGGGCCACCAGAAATAGCTCCTGGCCAAAGCCTTTGAGCGCACAATCCCCGGGTGGCTAATGTGTAGCAATTTGAGTACCTTTTACCGCAATGCCTCAGGAATGGCCACCCACTGGCCCCACAGGAGGCAACCCCTCTCTATCAAAAGCTCGAACCTCTTTCAGAAATATGCTTTGAACTCCTCGGCGGGAGGCGTCGTGGGCCACCCCTTCTTTACCCATGAAATAACCAGGGACAGAACCTTGTCCTTCGCCATAGCCTTGGCAAGATATGTGGGCACAATTGGGGGTGAGTCGAGGGACTCGATCAGCAATACCTGCTGATCCTGCTCAACCTCGCAACTCGGGTTCCCCTGGTTCAGGTAGGGGAGACCGGGAAAGCACATCAGCATGGCTGATCTCTTTGCCCGGGCAGTGGACCAGTGTGAACTGGTAAGCGTTAAGGAATATGGCCCACCGGAGCATTCTAGGGAACAGAATCTGGGGTTTGGGCTTGCACATGGTGAAAATACCCAGCAGGAGGTTGTGGTTGGTTACAATAGTGAACTCCCGACCGTAGAGGAAGTCATGGAATTTTTTGGTTCCAGTGACTATCGCAAGGGCCTCTCTGTCTGTGTGCGTGTAATTGTGCTCGGCCTTTGAAAGGGACCTTGAGTAAAAGGCAACCGGGGCTTCCCACCCGTTTTCCAACACGTGGCACAGCACCGCCCCCACCCCCACTGGTGAAGCATCACAAACTAATACCACAGGCTTCCTGGGGTCGAAATGAGTTAAGATTGCCTATGAAAACAGGAGCTGTTTCAACTCTTTGAAAGCCTTTTCCTGGCTGTCCCCCCACCAACAAACCGTCTTTCTTTAAAAGACGATGCAGAGGTTCGGCTACCGAAGCCTTCCTTGGCAAGAAGGAGTGATAGAAGTTAAGAAGTCCCAAGAAGGACTTCAATTCTAGTTTCATGGTGGGGCAAGGGGCATTACGGACAGCGGGAACCTTTGAGTCGGAGGGCTTAACTCCTTCGGGGGTTATCTTAAACCCTAGGAACTCTACTTCCCTCACTAGAAACACACATTTATCTCATCTCAGCCTCAACCCCGCCTTCTTGAACACTGTTAAAACTTTGTCCAACCTAATAGCTAGTTCTCACTCACTTCCCGCTGTGATCAAAATGTCGTCAAAGTATGGCAGGACTCCGGGGAGACCCTTGAGAAGGCATTTCACTAAAGATTGGAATATTCCTGGGGCTGAGTTCATGCCAAACTGGAGGCACATCACCTTAAATGCACCCTTGTGAGTAACAATTGTCTGTGCAGCTGCTGTAGCAGGTGTGACCATTAACTGCTGATAAGCCTGCGCTAAGTCTAACTTTGCGAAACATTTACCTCAGTGTAAAGTGTCTAGTAAATGGTTAACTACCGGCACCGGGTATGCATTGGGGCAAATAGCTTTGTTAATTGTACACTTGTAATCAACACAAATCCTAACCTCCCCGTTGGATTTCATAGCAGTAACAATCGGTGTCTCCCACTCCGCATAGTCCACCGGAACCAAAATCCCCTGACCCACCAGCATACCTGTCAAGTTTTGGATTTGAAAATAAGGGAAATTTTGGCCACACCGCTCTGTGGGTGTGGCCAAATCTGTGGGCGTGGCCAAATATAGCCAAGAGACTTGCTGGGCTCTAGTCATGCCTGCCACATGGCCATGAAAATGTCTGCAAACACAGACAGCACTGGCTCTTTGGCTGTAAATAGAGATAAGCACTGCACCCTAGAGTTGAATACGACTGGCAGATTTTACTTTCTTAGGATCAAAGATCTCTGCAGATGATGATTGCAGCCATGAATAAAAAGGTGACAGATGCTTGGGAAACAAGCTATGAGAAACCTGGGGAACATAGTTAAAAGTAGAGGTGTCACCTTGCAAACAAAAATTGCATAGTCAAAGCAATGGTATTCCCTGTGGTAATGTATGGGTGTGAGAGCTGGACCATTAGGAAAGCTGAGCGCAGAAAAATTGATGACTTTGAAATGTGGTGTTAGAAATAGGTTGATCCTAGAAGAAATCAACCATGATTGCTCATTAAAGGTCAAATAGTAAAGATGACGCTAAAGTACTTTGGACATCAAATGAGAAGAGAGGATTCACTTGAGAAGGCCTTGATGCTGGGAAAGGTGGAGGACAAAAGAAGGGGGTGGCCAAAAAAAGATGGCTAGATGGTATTGTAGATGCAATGGGCACAAAGCTGTGTGGGCCAAAGAACCCTTTCCCCATCTTCTTGGGGGACTTTTATTCTGTTTTCTTTCTTGTTTACTCAGTGGCTTAAGTGACTAAGATGCTGACTAGGAGGCAGAAGGTCAGCAGTTCGATTCCCGAGTACTGCAGGATGGAATGAGCTCCAGTTTTTGTCCCAGCTCCTGCCATCCTAGCAGTTTGAAAGCAAGAAATTGCAAGTAGCTAAATAGGGACCACTTTGGTGGGAAGGTAATAGCATTCCATGCCCTCTGGTGTCTAGTCTTGCCTGCCACATGACCACGGAAATGTCTGCAGACGCAGACAACACTGGCTCTTTGGCTTTGAAACAGATGAGCACTGAACTATAGAGTCGGATACGATTGGCTTTTGAGCAAGGGCGACCCTTTACCTAACTCAGATCCCCTTACACAACCGTGCAAGCACACTGGATCTATGAGCTCTAATAATTCTCCCCGTGTATTTTGGATCTGCTCTCTCGTACAAAAAGCAGCTTCTTGCTCTAAAAATTGGCCGCTGTAGGAATCTATGACTGTGATGGTGAACCTTGGCACTCTAGATGCGACTGGCTTTCAAGCAAGGGAAACCTTTACCTTTAGCATATAGTGATCAAGCACCATCCCCCACCCCCCACCCCTCCCAAGTTAACTCTAGAACAGAAACATACCCCCCCTCTCTCTCTCTCTCTCATATAGTGATCAAGCATCATCTCCCACCCCCCACCCACCCCTCCCAAGTTAACTCTAGAACAGAAATAGAACACACACCCTCTCTCTCATATAGTGATCAAGCACCATCTCCCACCCCCCACCTCCCACCCCTCCCAAGTTAACTCTAGAACAGAAATGTAACAACCCCCCTCTCTCATATAGTGATCAAGCACCATCCCCCACCCTCCCACCCCTCCCAAGTTAACTCTAGAACAGAAATGGAACCCCCCTCTCTTTCTCATATAGTGATCAAGCACCATCCCCCACCCCCCACCCCTCACAAGTTAACTCTAGAACTCTAGAAACGGAAGCCTCCAGCCAGGAGGCAGGGCAGAAACAGCTCAATAAAGCATGAGTGAGAGAGAAGTCTCTCACTGATTTGCCCCTGCATATATGAAATATCACTCACCTCTAGAGTAGACTCCCGTCTCTCCCAGCATGGTGGCTCCGAACAGCTCACCAGCAAAAATGGAGCCTCCATGACCACGTGGCAGGAGGGAAATGAAAGAGAAACTAACTACAGAACGCCCCCACCACCTTCTCTCTTTCCCCTTCCACAAGCGAAAAGCCTGCCACACAGTGACCTCTGGTGCCCGGAAAAACATACTGCAGCTTCGCTTGTGAGGGCTCTGGTCAGGACATTTTTTTAAAAAATAAGGGATATTATGAGGAAATTAATAAAATGGGAGGGGTGGGAAGAGGGGTAAAAATAAGGGGTTTTCCCAGGAAAAACAGGATACTTGACAAGTATGCCCACCAATTTGTCCAGTTCTGCCTCAAACTTGTCTTTGAGGGCGAAGGGTACTCTTCTTGGCTTGAGCCATATGGGTCGAATTGCTGGATCCAGGTCAAACGAGACTGGGGGGCCCCTATACTTCCCGAGCCCCTTCTCGAAGACTGCTGGGTGTGCGTTGCACACATCTCGCACTGGGTCAATCTCTATGGCATTGATGCCGGACAGTTCAATACCTAAGGGAGCAAACCACTGGCTCCCCAGGAGGCAGCTCAAGCCCCGCTTAAGGACCACTGGGGCAGCTTCTCCGTGAAACCCTTAAACTTGACTTTGAAGTCCCCCACCCCAAAACAGGAATCAGATCGCCCTGCACATCCTGCAAAGACGTCTTGAGGGCCTTAAGTTTTGGGCGCACATTGGGGGAATGTGCAGAATCTCTTTCTGGGACACAATGGAGTAGGTTGAACTCGAGTCTACCTCCATCCTAACTGGGACCCACTGTAACAGTACCTCAACAAAGAAACGTCGGTGTGCATTGGACACATGGCCCATGGTCGGCTCCTCCGTGGAAATCTTCCCGATGGCCCCTCCTTTCCCTCGAGGGTGCTCAGCTGGCTCCTGGTCCTGTTTCTGACGATGCCTGCAAACTTTGGCGATGTGGCCTCGGCGTCCGCAATGGTGGCATTCGGCCTTCCGGAAAGGACACTTTATCCGGTCATAGGACGCTCCGCAGCCATCACATCAATGGTGGACCTTCTCACTGGAGGACTTCTTGGATGACGTTCTCCGGACTTTCTGGACATCGTCGTCGTTGTCGCTGGATCCGGACCCCGAGGATGAGGAGACCTCTGGAGATGGAGATGAGCTGGATGAGCATGTGGGCGAATGTCGGGTGGCCTGCACAGCAGACCCAGACCCTCCAGGTGTGGCAGGCTTCGCCTTGAACGTCTTTACCCCAGACCTCACTGACTCAGCCGCCAGAGCCTCTCGCAGGACGGAGTTGAACGAAAGATGCTCCCTGGCCATCAGCCTCCGCTGGGCTTCCTCATCCCTCATCCCGCATCCCGGACAGCAGGCAGTCCCTCAGGGCTTCCTCCAGGTTGTCCCACCAGCAAGGGGTAGTGGCTAACCTGAGGGTGGCGGCGTAATTGGCCATGGACTCTCCTGGTCGCTGGTCTCGCTGTGGAAGGCAACTCTCGCTGGGTAGATGGATACCTTCAGCTGGAGGTGATTCTGCAGTGTGGCCAGGATCTCTTTGAGTGGGACAGTGTCGATTTCCCAGGGCAGCAGGAGGTGTGTTGCTAGCTCGAGTGTGGGGAGGCCGCATTGGGCGAGGAGGCAAGAGCGCATTTGGTCCTCTTCTTCAATGCGCTCGGCAGCCATCGCGTGCCAGAACTGGTGCTCATACAGAGCCCATTTCTCTGGTTCCTTGAGGTCGAACGGGGGTAGCTTGATGCTGTGGGAAGGCATATCCCATCCTCGTCACCAATTTGATGTTTGCAGATTGATACACAGTAGGCAGCATTCAGGGGGCCAAACACATCTTTATTGCAGTGTAGTCAATCTGAACATGAGGTAATGGCAGATATGCAGCTCCTTATATATGGTACAACACATTTGAATTTTGCCCGAAGGCGCCCATTTGGTTACCGTGTCAGTGACGTCATTCTGACGTACTGCATACCTGGCATGGCTCACCTGTGGCGGGAAGGTTTTCCGCACTAATCACTGATTGGGCGATTGGCGCCACGTGAGCTGAGCTCCTTCAGCTGCGCTGTTGCTGGCAGCTGAATTTTATGCAAGTGGCAAAAGACTTACATGCATACACAGTATCTACACAAGAGGAATATTCACAAGGGAGGAAGGAGGGGGACATGGAGGATCACTAGATCCGATTCATTCACATTACACTTGGTTACATACACAACAATGGTGGAATAGGAAAAGGAGTAAGGCAAGGCTGCATTTTATCACCCTGCTTGTTCAACTTATACACAGAGCACATAATGCGCTATGCAGGGATGGAAAAATCACAACATGGGATCAAAATTGCGGGGAGAAACATCAACAATTTGAGATATGCAGTTGATACCACCTTAATGGCAGAAAGCGAGGAAGACCTAAAGAAGCTCCTGATTAGATTGAAAGAGGAGAGTGCAAAAGCTGGTTTGAAACTCAATATCAAGAAAACCAAGATAATGGCAATAGGCCCTATCAGTACATGGAAATAGATGGGGAAGAAGTAGAAGCAGTGACAGATTTTACTTTCCTAGGAGCAAAGATAACTGCAGATGGGGATTGCAGTCATGAAATAAAAAGGAGACTGATTCTTAGGAGACAAGCTATGAGAAACCTGGGGAACATAGTTAAAAGTAGAGACATCTCACTGCAAACAAAAGTCCGCATAGTCAAAGCAATGGTATTCCTGGTGGTAATGTACGGTTGTGAGAGCTGGACCATTAGAAAGGCTGAGCGCAGAAGAATAGACACCTTTGGGATGTGGTGTTGGAGGAGAGTTTTGAGAGTCCCCTAGACAGCGAGGAGAACAAATAGGTCAATATTAGAAGAGACTAGCCCTGAGTGCTCCTTAGAAGGACAAATAACAAAGATGAAGCTGAAGTACTTTGGACATCAAATGAGAAGGGAGGATTCACTTGAGAAGGCCTTGATGCTGGGAAAGGTGGAGGGCAAAAGAAGAAGGGGACGGCCAAGGATGAGATGGCTAGATGGCGTTGTGGATGCAGTAGGCACAGGGCTGGGCGGGATGAGGAAGATGGTGGAGGATAGAGGTGTCTGAAGGGCAATGGTCCATGGGGTCACAAAGAGTCGGAATTGACTGTGCGACTGAACAACAAACCAGCAATTAAGGCAATACATTAATAGAAGCAAATACTGTACTGCACCTCGACAAATGGTAAAATACCCAATGATTACCAAATTGAAAGTCACACGACAGATACTTTACAAAGGAAAGGCAAGATAGCCACAAAATACATATTTATTTCTTTAGTGAATTGTGACCTGCACTTTCCCTTCATGAAGTAACTACAGTATAAAGGAGCACTTTTTAAAAGAAGAATAAAGTCTAGTTTTTTAATCACATTTTCCCATATTTCTTTTCTCTCTCATTTTTTCCTTTTTTCTCAGACTTTTGACTGAACTCTTTCTGCCGATGATGGTCAACTTCTCAGCTTTTGTGTTGCTCCACTAGAACATTATGGTGGAAGAACCTCTTGTTAGCTGTTTCAGGTTGTTTCCATCCATAAGCTTCACTTCCTCCCCTCCCTCCTTTGAACTCCTAGGAGGCTAGATTATCCCAAAATGAAAAGTCCTGCAGCTGGGTTTGGGAAAATGAGTCACGCCTCAGCAATTTATGGACAATTTCCCATTAATGAGAGATAATGGAGTGTGGTTCAGTAGATCTGCAGTTGCAATGCTTGCTCAATTTGAAAAGCTGTGAACACAAGCTGACAATGGTTTGGTCCTCCCTCAAAAAAATAAACTCATTTGCATGGGTTCTGCAGTGAAGATAATTTTTAGACAAAGAAAGCATCTTCACAAGTCTGGTAGGTTAGAAAATGCAAGTGTTAGTTGCTGAGATGACCCATATAAAGACTCGTAGGTCACAATCCAGCCAAAATTAGGCATATTAAAATCACATTGGTTTCAATAGGAATTCTTATCTCTCTTTTACCTATGAGTATAAGAAGACCCTTGCTTGATCAGACCATAAGCTTGTCAGTTCAACATTTTAAGACATAATGTCTCAAATAATGGAGATAACATAGAGTCATCGTGACTAAATTCCAGGAGAGATAGTTTGCGAACTAAAACAAGGTATAAGAAGGTCAATTTTAACTGAGAATAGCAGCCCATATAGACTTCCAGAGGCATATTTGCATTTCCTCTTATTTTTCCTTAAGAGGATCTGGATAACATAACAATGGGCTGGTGGTCCACAAATGCCCCTATATACATGGACTATTCAACCCTCAATCCTGGTTTAAGGGGTCATGGAGAATCTCCAGGCTGCAGGCTGGCATTCCTGGCCCTGGCCCTTTCTATTTCTGAGACCTTCTGCTTAAAAAAGCAAAAGGCACTTCTGAGACATTAGTAATGCAAATATCCTTATTTACAAAATAATTGTCAATTATAACCTCATGTTAGAAACCTCCAAGAATCAGATTCTGTGAATGGAATTATCTTCCTCTATATTCTGATCTGCATCTGGCAAAGGAAGTGTACAAGCCCCGTTTCAGAATTGATATTTCTTTTCAGCATCACACCAGTTTTGGAAGTCAAAAGGAGACACCTTCTTATTAATGTGCTGAGCTTGCCACTAAGAATCTTTGTTCCATTAGAAATTAGTTAATTGCTGCCTAAATCACCAAGGAGAGCATACAGCTGTGTTACTATTAGATGCCTGTGATGTGTCCTGCTTACCCTTGAAGGTGTAGCAGGGTTTAATTGACTACATGGGCTTTGGAAAAGCAATAAAGATGCACAATCAATGACATCTCAGTGTTTATTAATAGGACTTCTTAAGAAGTTTAAGATAACACCATGAAGTATCATTAACCAGAAGCTATTGGTTGGCATCAGACACCCTTGGCTTTTGGAGACTCACTCAAAAATATATCTTATTCTGTGCTCCTGGGGGCAAACTGAAACGCCATTCTGTAAAATTGTGGGGAGCATGGAAAAAGCAAAGAAGTCCACCTCTCCACATATTACTCTTGGTTGTGAGGGAAAGAATAAACAAATCTTAGCATGCAGGCATAATGGTCCCATTTTATCAGACTTCCTGCTGCTCTTGCACATTCACTAGACCATAAGTAAGTTTTTTTAATATTTTTTATTAAATTTTTGACAGACATACAAAAAGAAAAAAACAATAACAATACAATATAATGATAAATCAAAAACAACATCATTACATTGTTAGCTCAAATTCATAGGAGTTAGCACATAATAATACTTAAACTAATTATTTACCATATAACCACCAATACTAGATACCACATTGTGAATTATTACACAATCATAACAATAAAAGCTTTCTGTGCTACCACTATTATTATTTTTTAATAGTTACACATCACCCTGTGAATATATACAATGCCCGGAGAGTTTAGTTCTATTTCAACTCCAAAAACCTCTTTGGGATGGTACAGGTCCTGAGCTGTCATTTACCATAAGAGAATAATCCACGAACGGTTTCCAAATATTCCAAAACCTATTCTCTTTTAATTTATCTCGTTTTACTTTGATCTCCCATGTCAATTTGTCGTTCAATGCTAAACTCCACATTTCTTTATACCATTCTCCAATCTGTATATCAACATCATTTTTCCAATTTCTAGCTATACATTGTCTACCCGTAGTTAATACAATTTCCAGTAATTCTTTTTCCTTCTTATTCAAACCCAAACCTTCCACATTTGTTAGAAGAATGGTACCTGACACCAACTTAACACTTTTACCCATTATTTCACCAAACTCCCCTTCTATTCTTCCCAAAAAACCCTTATTTTTTTACAACTCCACCACATGTGTTCATATGTTCCATCCGTTTCTTTGCATCTCCAACATAATTTGTCTCTTTTATTATACATCTGATAAAGTCTTAGTGGTGTCAAGTACCATTGCCACAACATTTTGAAATTGTGTTCTTTGATTCTTACAGACATTGTTCTCATAATCCTCTTTTTCCATTTATTTCTCTATTCAACCTCCCCAATTTTTATATTCAAATTTTGTTCCCACTTCCGTTTCAAATCTTCCTGTGGATCTTTACCCTTATTCAATATAGTATAAAGTTTGCTTGCAAGACCCTTAATACTCCTTTCCCCTTTTCTGATCTTTATTACCAATTCTTCAAATTCCGTCCTTGTTCTATCTATCCCTCCTTCTCTTCTATATTTTTTATTCCAGTTATCCACCTTTAATTTCTGAAACCAATCCAAATTTAACTTCTCAAATATTTTTTTCTCTTGATATCATCATCACAAGCTTTTAACCAATCCTTCAGTAAGAGCATCTGATTTTTATCCAATATTTCCTTTTTTCCTTATCTAATTTTATTGGAAAACACACCATATCAGTCAATTCCAAAATTGGAGAGAGATTTGGGACCATATCTTTCTTTACCTTTTTCCACACCTCCATGAGCCCTCTCATCATAGTATTATTTGACCTTTTCGGCTTGTCCTTTATTCCCAAGAAAATCATATTACCAATATTTCTATACTCTTTCATCTCCAATTCCTCCCAAATTGCCTTTTCTCTTGCCAGAATCTTCACAACATTCTTGATTTGGAATGCTCGATAGTATGCTAACAAATTTGGCATGCCCAAACCCCCTTCTTTCTGAGACAAATACCAAAGCTTCTTTGAAAGTCTAGATTTTTTACCTCCATTACAAAAACAATTAAACATCTTTTGAAATTCATTAATTTCCTTCTCCTTCAAATGGATCGCTAGTGCATCAAATAAAAAATTAATCTTTGGTAGCAAAATCATTTTACAAATTGCAATCCTTCCGAACCATGACAGCTTCAACTTCTGAAACTCTTGTATTTTACTCTTAAATTCGACTTTCAAGCTGTCATAGTTCAATCGTTTAAGTTCTTCTAATTTATTTGAAATAATTATCCCCAGATATTTCAGCTTATCTTTAATTTGTATATTAAGTGTCTCCACTATCCTTCCCATCTCGCCAACCCCCAAGTTACACAGCATCAATTCTGATTTATCCCAATTTATCATTAATCCGGTTATAGCTTCAAATACCTGTAGGTGATCTTTAATCCTATCCATTACCAACTCCAGATGTTTCACCATAAGCAATGTATCATCCGCATACATGCTCACTTTATTACCCATTATCCCTTCTATATTTGAATCATCCCTTATATTTTTAGCTAATATCTCCATTGCCATGATAAACAAGATAGGAGATAATGGACATCCCTGCCTAGTACCAGCCTCAAGCTTTACCACATCAGTAACCTCCTCGTTTACTCTGATCCTAGCATTCCCTTTTTGATATAATAAATCTATTACCCTTCTAAATCTGTCCCCAAACCCGTAGTTTTTAACTATTTCCTTGATTGAAGACCACTGTAATGAATCAAATGCCTTAAAAATATCTAATGATAATAAACCCACCTTTTCCTTCGTTTGATTAACATTATCAATTAAATCTAATACCCTTCTAGTCAAATCCGCCATGTGTCGACCTTTTAAAAACCCAACTTGATCAACATTTATGTATTCCCCCATAAAACCATTTAAACGATTGGCCAATATTGCTGTGAAGATTTTGGCATCCTGATTTATAAGAGAAATTGGTCTATACGATTCCACTCTTTCCAGGTTCTTACCAGGCTTTGGCAGTAGAACAATTGTAGTGTTATACCATGAAGTCGGTATTGATCCTCCATCTAAAATATAATTATATAGCTTCACTAATTTTGGAACCACCACTTCTTTGAATTCTTTATAAAACTCTGTCGATAATCCATCATCCCCCGGGGCTTTCCCCATCTTCAACCCATTAATTACCTCATTAACCTCTTTATCATTGATCCTTTCCTCCATTTTCTCTCTATGTTCTTGTTTTATTCCGTTCCCCAACTGTCTCTCCAATATCTTTTTGAGCCTCTCCGAATCTACCTCCTTTTTTGCATATAATGCTTGATAAAATTCCCTCACAATTTTGCATTTATCTCTGTTCTTATTACACCTTATACCTTGTTTATTAACCAATACCCCAATTTCTCTTTTTTCCCTTTTGGCCTTAGCTGCTCTTGCTAGTAGTTTTGAACTTCTGTTGCTAAATTCAAAGTATTCTCTGTTTAAATAAATCAAGTCTCGTTTAACTTTGTCAATATCTTTACCCATTAATTCTGCTTTAAGTCTTTGCAATTTCATAAAGATTTTTTTATCTTTACTTTTTGCGTGATCCTCCTGTAACTGTTTTATTTCTCTTTCTTTTTCTGTCTGTTCTACCTTATGTCGTTTATATTTAAAACTCGCCAACTTTATACTTTCCCCCCTGAAAACCGACTTCATGGTATCCCATACAACATTAAAATTAACCTCGTTATTATCGTTCCACTGCCAACTTTCTTTCCACCTTTCCATAATCTGCTCTTTACATTTTTTATCTTTAAATAAATTAGGATCATATCTCCAACTTCTTCTACTTCGGGTATCTTTTTGTAATTTCAATTCCAAAAGTACTTTGGCATGATCTGATTCCTTAATGATCCCAATTTCTATCCCTTCTATAACTTTAATCAAGTTTTCCATAAGAAAGACATAATCTATTCTCGAGTAGGTCCCATGGACATGGGAAAAAAAGGAATATGCCCTTTCAGAGCCCTTAAACTCTCTCCAAGAATCCTTCAAACCCATCGCATCCATCCATTTATCCAACACCTTCCCTTTCAAGCTGGTTCCACTTCTTGCTATGTTCGTGCAGTCTAACCCCGACCTTATCAAATTAAAATCTCCCGCCACAATAGTTTTTGCAACATTCTCTAATTCCACTATTTTCCGAACTTTTTCTAAAAAATCCGCTTGATGATCGTTTGGAGCATAAATATTTACCAACATGATTTCCTCATCCTCTATTTTTCCTCTTACAATCAAATATCTACCCTCTTGATCAACAATACTTTTTGTAATCTCAAATCCTAATATTTTAGAAATCATGATTGCCACCCCTCTCGCTTTTGAAGTTCCAAACGCCATCTCATAATGTTGGATCCATCCCAAAAAAAAGTTTATTCGTGTCCTTTGACTTCTGGTGCGTTTCCTGTAAAAACAATATATCAGGTCTATCTTTCTTCAACGACAATTCCAACATCCGTCTCTTAAGAACAGAACCTGTACCCTTCACATTCCATGATAATATTTTAATATTTCCCATAACCTATCTCCTTTCTAAACTCTGAACTCTCAGTCGGGCATGCCACCACCAACCCCTTACCCCCACACCACAAAAAAATACATATAACACACACTATCTCTCTCCCCACCTTCTTCAAAAAAAAGCTGCCTTTGACACCCAAAGAGGGGAGAGGGGGGACATGTAAGATGTGCCTTCCTACCAGTGCTACGCGCTACTCACCCTTCTGTATCAATTAAATGCTTTAAATTTTAATAATCTAATTCTCATTGCTCCTTACTTGCCTCCTCCTCCACCATGATCAGCGACAGCTCCTCCTCCTCTTCCCTTCGCTGCGGTGTTCCACCTGTTGCCCCACCGGCCTCCGGCCTCTCATACTCCCTCCCCAAGGCTCCCGATTCCATCAATTCCTTCTTGAGATTTATCCACTCTTCCGAGTCTATTTTTACCAGCTCCAACAAGCTCAAATACTCCAATGGATTGGCCCCTTCATCAATTACTTGCATTCTTTTGTCATAGTAAAAGCGCAGTTGCTGTGGGAATCTCCAATTATACCTTATATTTTTACTCATCAGCAATTTAGTTACAGGCCTCATCTTATATCTCTACGTTCTTTCTTTCAATGAAATATCATTATAAACTTCTACATCAGAACCATCAAATTTCAAAGCATCAGGACCAACTCGTTTCAAATGGGCCGTTACTCTTAGCTTATCGGCCCATTTTGCAAATTTTACCAAAACATTTCTTTGAACCACCCTCCCTCTTCTTGGGCCCACCCGAAATACACTTACAAGATCTTCCTGAACAAATTCTTTTCCCATATTCAAACCGTTTAACCATTGAACCACTCTTTCTCTTAACAAGTCCGGTGTCCGTTCCACCACCCGACGGATCACAATATTCTGCTTTCTCATCATATCTTCCACAGCATCAATCCTTCTCTCTTGCTCATCCAATTTCAGCTTATTCTCCCGCACCACCTCCTGAGTCCCTTTTATTTCCTTTTTTATGGCAATTACCTCAGTTTGAACCAATTTCACATTTCCCTCTATTTTTTTCAAACTTAAGTCCACCTTTTTCGAGAAGTCTGCAACAGATGATACCACCTTATCTTGCTTTTTCATAATTTCATTTCTATCTTTCACCCTTGATTCCTTGTTCTTTTCCAATTTCTGAAACAGCTTGCCGATTTCCACCATAATTTGGGTTTGATCATATGGCTCTGGGGGCGGGGATGAAGACTGAGGGGCTTCCTCCATTGGTGCTTTTTCCTTCCTCTTGGACTTCACGACTGGCTCTTCTTCCTTTGCTTTCCCTCTTGTGCCTTTATCCATAGTAATACAAAATATAAGAGTCCAATGCTGCAGAACTTTGTAGAAATTAGTCAGCCAGACAGGACCTATAACACTGCAACCCCTGGTATCACAAGTCCAAGAGGGAAACTTGTATGGAGGAAGAGATCCAACAGAGAGTTAGATACTGTAATCCACAAAAAAAGATAGAAGGAACCGAAGTGTACTCCCAACAAACAGCAAAAAAGGAAAAAAGAAAAAGAAAATAATAATCCACATCAGATCCGTTTCCCCAAGGCACACATTCCAGCTGATCGTCTACCAAACTGCAAAAGTAAAGGCTCCAAGGAAACAGTCACCCAGAACTTTTCGTTTGAGTCCAAGCTGCCAAAAAAGGGAGGGGGGAATGAAAGGGAGAAAAAGCCCAAAATCCAAGCAGGAAGGGAAAAAGATGTGAAAAGCAATGTACTCAAAAAAAAAGGTAATATTTGTAATCCACACGGTGAAGGAACAAAAAGAAGACCAATTAATCCTTCTCTTGAGACGGACAAATCAAAACGCCATTTTCCAGCGGTTGCCTTAACTTCAGGGTAAAAGCCCCCCTTCTTCTTCTGTGGAACGGCAAACTTTTCCCACACGCTTTAAGCTGGGAGACACACTGCTGCCTTCCAATACTATAGCCCAAACAAGGACTTTTTAAACCACTTTGTTATCGCCAAAACACACCGCGGTTCTCCTGGGGTGCGAGGAAACCATAGACCCAAACACGATCACTTTCGTTTTCCAGGACCGCCGCCATTAACGAAACAACCACTTGATTTCATCTACTTCCACACCCATTTCCATTTCAAAGTCCAGGCTCTTCTAAGCAAAGTCCCCAGCTAACTTTAAACTTTGACTTTCCTTTCATGCACTTACATGCAGTTGTTTTCTTGCCAAACAGCATCTTGCCAATTCCAGTGCTTCTCCGCTGTCTCTCTGGTCCCGTTCTTGGCTCCTCGGCAGAAAAGCTGCGACTGCCGTCGCAGGCCTCTCCCGCCCAGGAAAGCCTCCCGAACTTCGACCATCCGACCTCAAAACTTCCCAAAATTTTCAAAAAAGGCAGGCAGGAGTCTCATCCACAGGAATTACCACTTTAAAATTTTTCCATTTCATTCAATCACATTGATTACCACTTTGCTAGGCGCGAGCGTCCGGATCAAGATGTTACTCATCGGCCATCTTAGCCACGCCCCCCATAAGTAAGTTTTACTCAAATTATAGAAACAGCTCAACACAAAGATTTCAATCTTAGCATCGCCTTTCTGTAATATGTTCTCCTTTCCATTTCATGTAAATCAAGTGCCAGGGGTAAACCTAACCCAGTGTTAGG
Organism: Bradypodion ventrale; assembly: GCA_035047345.1. NCBI lineage: Eukaryota > Metazoa > Chordata > Lepidosauria > Squamata > Chamaeleonidae > Bradypodion > Bradypodion ventrale. Next base: position 270,492,313 of record JAWDJE010000001.1, read on the forward strand.
GTTCTCATGTTAGAAGCATCCCACATTTTGTGATTTCAGGCACAAAGCTGAGACCAGAGATGGGCCAGGACAAAAAAAATTTGAAGCAGGGAAAGCCAGCCTTGTGAATAGGACCAGAACTTCTTCTATATGTCAGCTGAATCTGACAACAGGTATGAGAGGAATATGGGTAAATGCCCCAAAATTAAGGTAAAACTCAAACCATATAACATGAGCCATGTGTTGCCAGTGTGTATGGTGAACTTTTTTGTATCTATTTCATTTTGGGTCTTTGGAGCTGTGCTTCTTTCTCTCTCTTAGATTGTTTGTATATGTATACCAATCCTTTTGTCTTACACAAAAGGGACAGCCTTTGTAACCTCCCCTTTTGAATTTCCTCCTTTGGGTTTTCTGGCACATCACAAAGGCCTAAAAAAAATCTAAAGAAGCCAATGCAAGGCAACAGAAAATATATCAACTCAAGCAGCAGGCTACTCTACACAAGAAAGAAATATAACCATCAGTTCTACACAAGTACCTGCCACTTACCAGTTCAATTTACAGAGCAAAAATCATCTCACTTGCCTACCAAACAATTGGGGTACACAGAAAGAGCCTCCTCGAAGATTGTGGTATTTTTGAACTGGCACCCCTATTCTGAAAATTACCCCTTTTATTATTTATTTATTTATTTGTTTGTTTGTTTGTTTGTTTGTTTATTGTTCAAATTTCTATGCCACCCAATCAGGCGAACCTGACTCAGGGCGGCTCACAATAAAATTTAAAACATGCATATTAAAAACAATTAAAACCCTAACTTACCCACCCACCTATTAAAACTGACCACATTAAAACTGCCCGCATTAAAAAGATGGGGGCTTCATTTTATAAGCCAGTAGGCGGGGGCCACTCTTCCATCTGAGCCCCACACCTGCCCCGCCAACCAGGTTTTTAGTTCTCTTTTGAAAGGCAGCAGCTCCATCTGCTCCCACAACTCTACTGGCAGGAGGTTCCACAAGGCTGGTGCGGACACAGAAAAGGCCCTCCTTCGTGTGCCAGAGAGGCGAGCCCCTCTGGCAGATGGAACAATTAGAGAGCCCCTCCGGTCTGCTCTGGTTGGACGGACAGACACTCTTGGGACGATGTGGTCTCTTAGGTATCCTGGCCCACTACCATGAAGGGCTTTAAAGGTCAAAACCAACAACTTGAATTGCACTTGGAGACAAACTGGTAACCAGTGCAGCTCCTGAAGCAATGGTGAGGCATGAGCATAACGCCCGAAAACCATCACCACCCGGGCTGCTGCATTCTGCACCAGCTGTAGCCTCCGAATGGTCGTCAAGGGCAGCCCCATGTAGAGCGCATTGCAATAATCTAGCCTGGAGGTCACCAGAGCATGTGTGACCATGAGCAGGGAGTCCCGGTCCAGGAGCGAACGCAACTGTCGGATGACGCGAAGCTGTGCGAAAGCCCTCCTGGCCACGGCTGCCACCTAATCTACAAGTAGCAGCCCCGAATCCAGGAGGACCCCTAAGTTGCGTACCGGGTCTGTCTGGGGCAAAACAGCCCCATTCAAGACCAAAGTTGGCAGCTTCCTGGATAACGCGAGGGGCCCCATCCATAACCACTCAGTCTTGGAGGGATTCAATTGTAGCCCGTTGTCCCCCATCCAGACCCCGACAGCTTCCAGACATCTGGATAGGACATTGACCGCATCACTGGGGTCCCCACAGGCCAAGATGTACAGCTGGGTATCATCAGCATACTGATGATACCTCACCCCATGGGAACGGATAATTATTATTTTTATACTTTTATTTCCAATAAAGATACATCTCTCTTTATTTTTATTTACCCTCCACTTTAGGGTTAGGCTTCCATATGCACCAAGGACCACACTAACACACACTCATTCACAACACTTTGCAAGTAAATAACTGAAAAGATCAATTTTAATCATTTTTTAAAGATTGCCATTGCGATCTTTTGAGCTCCACAAATCCCATTCACTTGAATGAGAGTAGACTGGGCCTCTGCTCAAGAAGCGAGGCCGAGAAACAAGCACCTATGCTGGCTTGAGGGAAGCAGATGGCCCCCGGAAATGAAGCCTCGGTAGTTTGGGCCTCGATAGAGAATGGGATTTTTTTTTTAAATCAAAGCCGAGTAGACCAGGGCTGTTCTGAGAATAAGGGCTGGTATTTCAAAGGCAGGTAGAGTGCTCTGACTTCGAGAATGAAGTTTTTAAAAATAGAAGGGACTAGCAGAGTAGACCACCCGGCATTCGAGAACATAATTTTTTAAAAGTAAAGGAAGGTAGACTTGGAAAGTCCCTCGGACGATCATGCCAATGTCCTCAAATGTCTTACAGTGAACCCCCACCTAATGATGCGTTCGAATAGCGTCATTTTTGATTAACAACGCTACTGACGCATCCCACGTGATCATTCAAATAATGACAAAAATCATTATTCGAATAACGACAGTATTTTTACTGTAGTTATTCGAATAACAATGTTTTTGTCATTATTCAAATAATGTTTTCTGCATAACGACGCTACTTGGTGAATCAAGTAACATCGTTGTGCAAGGGTCTACTGTATAGATTCCATGAATGGTTATCCAACTATGGCATGGGGATCCAAATATGGCACATCAAAAGACTCCAAAGGTTGGAGGTTTGCAACAATGTATCTGTCTGAATGATTTGATGAGGCTTCAAAGGGCTTCAAAGAAATAGGTACTTTCTAACAATTCTACGACAGCACCGCAAACAAAAAAGATTAGAAAAAAAATCAGAGTGCTAGGGGAAGATAGCGGGGGAGATTCAAGTCAAAAGTTAACACTTTAAATGCAGAAATAAAGTTTAAAATAATTGTTAAAAATCATGTCTTCACTCCAGGAGCATGGCTGAGCTCCAGGATAGGTTTGACTGAGCAAGGGCTAGTGGCAGAATGGATCGAGCGAAGGTCTCCTCAGGAGTAAGACAGAAAAAAATTGTTTATTCTCGATTGGCTCCAGCCTAGAAAGTGCGGGCTTTTTGAACATGGATTTCTCCCTGCTTCTTCGCCTGCCTATAAGTCAAGCACAGCTGCAGCAGCAAAGCAAAAATAAGGCTTTAAAATTACTTTAAAGCAAATGCGGTTTGAATTAAATTGCAGTTTTCCCATCGTTGAAGCCATGCTTGACCATAGGTATAACGAAATTAACCTTTTGATACCTGATTGATCTTTAATTAGCAGTTGCAATTAAATGTTCCAAAAACCATTAGAAATATTGTGAAATTTTAACTTTAGTATATTTTATTTTATTCTAGTACTATGAGGATATCATTTTACAAAAGAGTAGTGGGCTACTAAAATTGGAAGCAATTTAATAGTTGGTGACATCTCTGAAACTGTTAAGACTCAAGCATTCTCTTCAGCCCGAATAACCTAAATTCAGCCCAAACTTTATACTAAATAGTGTATTACAAAAATAGATGTGTATATATATGTATATACACATCTATTTTTGTGATAAACTATTTAATATAAACAACACTTGTAGAGTCATTATCATTATATTATACCAGAATAATATAAAGGATTACAGAGTTAACAAATTAGTGGGAGAATGTGAAAATTGGAGTAATGAATATTAATTAAGTTGTGTATTTGTTATTGTCTGTAATTTGAATTGGTTTTTCTTTTCTTTTCTTTTGCATTCATTTGTATTTAGTATGTCATATTTGAAATGTATTTTGCTTTTTTGTTTTCTTTACGTCTTGTTGATTCTATGTTATTTTTTGAAAACTCAATAAAAAAATTAAAAAAGAAATATTGTAAAATGGTACTAACATGTCCTATTTTGTATTTCCAAAAGCAGGAAACTTCCACAATGTTTTTTTTTTTTAAACTTGAGCTTGCCTCGGTATACCCAAGGGGCTTATCTTATTCCACAGGAAAGATTCAATTAACACCTGAAGCCCAGAGGGCCACACACCCATCTCTAAATTTCCTGAAAGTCAGCAACAAGAACTACAGTTTTGTTTACTTTAATGATTACTCTTTTGTGTGTTTCTCTCACGTCTTTTGTTTCTGGGGTCTGTCATTACCATGGTAGTTAGTTTATGCCTGGGAACAGGATAGGATTATTTAGGTGGGAAATGCAAGAAATTCGTCAAGTGAAGTTCATCAAAATTCATCAAAAAGAAGTCCATCAATGCTGACTGGTCTTCTAAATGTTGACACTTCCTAATGTGTCTCTCAGAGCAAAGCTCTTTTCCAAAGAAACAGAAGAACCTGGTGGTAGAAAACTAAGGAAGCAAAATCAGCTATACCACCTTGGATCCCAGGTGAATTCTAGCTTGCAAATGTTAGCCCAGCATTTAAAAAAACAGCATAAAGGCAGTAACAAATAAAAAACTCCAAGCCAGTAGAGAACTAGCATATCATATAGGTTGGTTCTCACTTTGGAGTCAAAGTTCTATTCAATCTAAAGGATTTCTCAGAAAGGTTGTTTTGTTACCCACAACTTGAAGTGATAAGGCTTTATATATTCAGTATTTTATCAGACTAGCAGTCACTTCTTCATTCAACCTTCCTGGCAGCTTGATGTCCAGAAAGAGTGGGGAAACACACACCATGAGATTCTAGTAGAATCTAACTGATTGGATATAAATCAACAATACTAATGATCTAGCAATAGCCACAGCAGAAAGGTTTATCTCTCACCTAGAGCAACTCACACATGGTCATCTCAGGGTATATTCTTTGGCTGCAACTGGCGGTTTACTTTTGCCTGCTTCCTTGAGCCACATTTTTTACTCTTCTTGCTCTGGGGAAAAACTATACCTAAGGTGACTAGGTGCAACTCATCTTACACTTGAAAAGATGCATGGGGAAGAGTAGAGAGAACCTCCTCAGATTTCTTAGGAAATCCTCTTTACTCTTGAACTTTGCTGACCTCCTTTTGACAGACTGCTACTCTGAGGGTTGCTGATGTCATTTCTTTCCTTCTCACACTTTTTCCTGGTCCCTCCAAAGAGAAGACATATTTGTTCTTGACAAAGGCTCCTGACATCTCCAATTCAGCTGAAAGTGGGACTTCTATTAACTTCTCTATCACAAGTGTATTTCGTCTAGTAAATATAATATTTTTTATTTAGTTAAAAGTGTGGAAGTGTTTCCTTTATCAAGTAGGAAGTGTATAGAAAGGGATGTATTCACAAGTTAATGTGGTTTCATTACCAATATGTATGTACTCTCCACACACCCTGTCTGCAGCTGCTGTATGGCAATTGTCCTACGTACTATAGCCAGTGGAAAGAACAGTGCCTTTTGAAAACATCAGGACCAAGTAAATAATGTTCTCAGGTGTATACTACTAGGATTATGTTTTTAGTTATAGACCTACTCAATATAGAATTAGTGAGATTATCCAAGATACAGGCATAAACACTCCTACACTTTGGGCTAAGGAATCAATCAAATGAGAACAGATACAAGATGAGCCCTTAAACTATGGTTGTGCACCAGTATAGGTTGAGATTTAGCAGCTATTGCCCCATCCAGCTACTTATTTGACATCAGAAATTCTACTTGTGTACAATTCCCACATGCTAGCCCAAATAAATCAAAAGTGTGTTACTAAAGGTTGAAATGGGGTGAAAGAATTCTAATATTAATTCTGGTTTAAAAGTAAAAATTATTTTCTCAGTACTCTGTAAAGTTAAACAGATCAGATTGACCTATCATATAGAACTGATGACGAGGCTAAAGTAAACAGAAGGCCTTGTGTCCACAAGCTCAGCACAGTTTGTACAGCTAACAGGGAACCATAAATAATATTTGTGTGACATGACATGAACAAATCTGAATGTTCTATCCTGAGCTCCATGAAAATGTCAGAAGATTAATTAATAATTTTGGCTTATCCCATAGTGATGAAATGTGTAGAAATTTCCAAATGTTATGCTATAAAAAGATGGCTCTGAAAATGTATATTCATTCAGGGACTATTAGCTTGGTAAAGCGTTCCTGAATCTGTTTGGCCAAATATGATGATGATGATAATAATAATAATAATAATAATAATAATAATAATAATAATAATAATAATAATAATAATAATAATAATAATAATAATAATAATAATAATAATAATAATAATAATAATAACTCCTAAATCTGTCTTAGCGTGTGGAATGTGATTTTGTCTAGTTCAGTATTCCAGAACATTTTTGGCATCTCCGCCGGGACTGACTTGACAAACAGCAGGTGCCATTGTCACTCTAGACAGCTGTTCCTGATGGGATAAAACGACGCCTCTCCAGCGATGACCTAAATGCCGGCATAGTAGACCTTTGATCTACTCTAGGAAATCAGTGAAGAGGCGGTGAATAACTGTCAGAAGAAACAGACCAGTCAAAGGATCCGGAAAGCTAAGACAGACAGAGAACTCTCCAGAAGCTGGAACTGGAGCTGGATTTTCAAAAGCCTGCAGGCAAGTATAAAACTGTATGAAACTGTATGAAACTGTAGAAGTATACTTATGTGTATACTCCTCATTTGAGGAGTGGAAGTGGAGCCTGATCACCTTCAAGGGGATGGGATGGCGATTCCTAAGTTCTTAATGAACAACGGGCGGTAACCCAGTGTTCCTGGAAAAATCAGGGCGGCGAACCTGATTTTTGTGTGAGAGATTTTATATATATATATTGTGTGTGGGTGGTTAAACCATTGCCTTCCCTGATGGTAGCCCTTGATTCTTCAGGTGCCCCAGACCGGTGGTAATGTTTAGTTTAGAATGGGTGGTGGTAGTAGCGTTCCAAGAATGCCACTACGGTGTTTCCTAGACAACTTTGAGGTATTTACATCAGAGAAACATGAACCCCCTTTAACAAAATTTGAGTTAAGAAAGTTTTGTGAATATGAATCGCCCAGTTTCCAAGTAGGATGGCCTCCAGAAGGCTCCTTAGATTTGGGTCTTATAAATAGAGTGTTTCGAAGGATAACGCAGAACAAACATTGGGATCAATATCCCTACATATCAGCATGGCAAGCAGAAAGCCGTGAAACCCCCCCCCCCTTGGCTACGTAAATGCCAGGCTGAATGTGTAAAAGCAAATTTAATGAAGGAAAAGAAATCCAAAGATAAGAAATCTAAATTAGGAAGGAAAGTGGTCAGAACACCCAATACCCCAAAAGTAGAATGGCAAACAGAAGAAAGATTGAAATTTTTAAGCAGAAAAGAAAAAGATGAAATTCTGTTTCAAAGACCTCCACCATATGTCATGCCAAAATCAGCGCCACAAGATGGCCAAGTTCCACATATTTATCCAGACCTTGCATTAGCAAATGCAGGAAGCAGTCACTCTGCAGAAAGATTTCAGACCCCAGACAGAAGTGAGATTTCCCCAACCACAGAAAAACTAAGAAAAGTAACTGAGATCTTGGAAGATGTAATTGAACAGGGAGAAGAAAAAATTAAAAGGTATAATAGACCTTCACCATATAATAATGAAGCTGGTAGGAGGCACCTCCGAACACCCCAATGGCACATGTCATGCAAACAATGAAAAAAAGAAAAGAGATAGTGGCTCCACTGTGGGAGATGATAACCAGTCATATGAGGGAAGATGATGAGCCAGTAAATCAGTCAATCTTCCAATATGTACCATTTACCACAACAGACTTGTTAAATTGGAAACAGCATTATGGACCTTTTGGTACCAAGCTGAATGAGGTGATTGAACTAATTGGAACCATAGTCCAAACACATAATCCCACATGGAGTGATATGCAGCAAATAATAAATACACTCCTTAATATGGAAGATAAGCAAAAATTGAAACTGGCAAAAGACAAAATACTCCGTAGAAATTTCCCAGACGCAGATCAGACCGTAGTGCGTATGGCAGCAGCTACTGAACAAAATCCAAATTGGAATCCTAATGACAGATATTTGATTTTGGAAAGCTTAAAGGAAGCAGCAAAAGTTCCTGTCAATTTTTGCAAACCTGTTAATATAATTCAAGAGAAGAAGGCAGAAAATAAGAGAATATAAGAAAGCTGAGATGATCGCCCTTGCTTTGGGAAGAGGCAACAATCAGTGTGCTTACTGCAAGCAAGAGGGCCATTGGCAGAGGAATTGCCCCGAGAGAGGTATGGGAAAAATACACCCATTTGGCAGAAAAAGTTATGGATACAGACAAAAAGAACATGATGAATTGGCTGAGATGGAATGGGATGATTGAAGAAACCAGAGGAATTTGGGAAATCCCAGAAAAAGGAAAGGAAAGGAAAGTAAAAAAACAACAACTGAGCACTTGATAGCTAACCCCAAGATTTTGAATCCCTAGTCAGCCCCAAGCTTTAAGGCTACTATGTTTGTCCCAACTTTTTCAGGCAGTATGTGAAAGTATGCAGAAATAAGTGTTAAAAGTTCTAGCAGAAGTGGCAGAATAACCAGCTTACTTTTTCTGCAGACGTACAAGTACATACTGGCCATGCCCTCCAGATGATTTGGAAAATAAGGGACATTTATGGGTTAGTAATCAAAGACTGATCAAAGCTGCCCAGAATGCCTAGATCCCTTGCAATTAATCAGAAAACAGAAGGCACAGTTGGCAAAAAGGAACAAAAGGGCAGAAGCAAAGCAAAAAACAGCTATGTTTAAACAGCCAAAACAAACACAGGAGTTGTATTTGATTAAAGAATTTGAGGACTTGAAAATACAACACATCTGAAGTACACAAAAATAAAATAAAAAGCCAGTAAGGGAATACTTACTTAAATCAGGAAGGCTTAGTGGAATCATCCTTGTTCATTTAATCCACAGATAGGAAGAGGTTGAGAAAGCAAGTGGGATTGTTGAAAGCATTGCGGAATTGTATGAAAGTAAATCAATAAGTCCAGGTTTTAGCCAATGACAATGCATGATATGAGAACTCCCCTCTGTACAAAGTATCCTATTTCCCCATTTGAATTTCTGTCCTAAACACATAGAGAAGGCCAGATCTGGCCTGCATAGAAGGAAATGGAAGTTAGGAAATTATTAACTCAGTCACTGCAGTAGAAATCCATATGTGAATCAAAGTACTGCAAGTTTGGTCTATAGTTAAACATTGATAAGATGGATTATTGCAAAACTAAAAAACTATATACTGTCGGTAGTATCTATTTTTGTTGCAGTTTTAAGACCCTGGAAAGATTGAAATGCATAGATTTTGCTTCAATAATCAACACAAGAGAGAAGATGGCAGCTTGGCTAAAGACCCAAACTGGATGCGGTCTTTTCAACGCCCAGCAGAAGCCTAAGGAATCTGCAATCACCATGATAGAAATGTTTATTTATTGCAATAGAATGTGAAAAAGTTATTAAATTTTAATAATTTTCAAGAAATCAGGAGGGAATGAAATAGGGGTGAATGAATTCTAATATTAATTCTGGTTTAAAAGTAAAAATTATTTTCTCAGTACTCTGTAAAGTTAAACAGATCAGATTGACCTATCATATAGAACTGATGACGAGGCTAAAGTAAACAGAAGGCCCTGTGTCCACAAGCTCAGCACAGTTTGTACAGCTGACAGGGAACCGTAAATAATATTTGTGTGACATGACATGAACAAATTACTGAACAGTTACTGAATGTTCTAACCTGAACTCCATGAAAATGTCAGAAGATTAATTAATAATTTTGGCTTATCCCATAGTGATGAAATGTGTAGACATTTCCAAATTTTATGCTATAAAAAGATGGCTCTGAAAATGTATATTCATTCAGGGACTATTAGCTTGGTAAAGCGTTCCTGAATCTGTTTGGCCAAATATGATAATAATAATAATAACTCCTAAATCTGTCTTAGCGTGTGGAATGTGATTTTGTCTAGTTCAGTATTCCAGAACATTTTTGGCATCTCCACCGGGACTGACTTGACAAACAGCAGGTGTGACATGACATGAACAAATTACTGAACAGTTACTCAATGTTCTAACCTGAACTCCATGAAAATGTCAGAAGATTAATTTGATTTGATTTGATTTATTTGATTTATATGCCGCCCGTCTCAGCACATGCCGACTCAGGGCAGCTCACAACACATCAAACAAAATACAATATAGCAAAAATACAATAGCAAATACAATGTAGCAAAAACAAAATACAATATAGCATAGAGCAAGGACAGAAATACAAAAGTAGACAATAACAATAAAACTCAATAATACAATACAAAAAGTAATGGCAGCAGAGTCTCGCTGCCTCAACTGCCCTCAAAACCTGGCCAGAGGCAATTGAAGGCAGCTGGAGGCGGGTCCCAGGAATGCCGGCGGTGGTCTCGGCGTTCGGCACTGCAGGGGTCCCTCCACCCTGCCAGGAGGGCCGGAGGCGGCGGCAAAGTCTCGCTGCCTCAACGGCCTTTTTAAGTCCTGGCCGGAGGCAGCTGGAGGCGGGTCCCCGGAACGCCGGCGGTGGTCTTGGCGTTCGGCGCTGCAGGGGTCCCTCCACCCTGCCAGGAGGGCCGGAGGCGGTGGCAAAGTCTCGCTGCCTCAACGGCCTTTTTAAGTCCTGGCCGGAGGCAGCTGGAGGCGGGTCCCAGGAATGCCGGCGGTGGTCTCGGCGTTCGGCACTGCAGGGGTCCCTCCACCCTGCCAGGAGGGCCGGAGGCGGCGGCAAAGAATCGCTGCCTCAACGGCCTTTTTAAGTCCTGGCCAGAGGCAGCTGGAGGCGGGTCCCAGGAACGCCAGCGGTGGTCTCGGCGTTCGGCACTCCAGGGGTCCCTCCACCCTGCCAGGAGGGCCGGAGGCGGCGGCAAAGTCTCGCTGCCTCAACGGCCTTTTAAAGTCCTGGCCGAAGGCAGCTGGAGGCAGCTGCCTTAATAATTTTGGCTTATCCCATTGTGATGAAATGTGTAGAAATTTCCAAATTTTATGCTATAAAAAGATGGCTCTGAAAATGTATATTCATTCAGGGACTATTAGCTTGGTAAAGCGTTCCTGAATCTGTTTGGCCAAATATGATAATTTAAAAAAACCTCCCAAATCTGTCTTATTGTGTGGAATGTGTTTTTGACTTGTTCAGTATTCCATAACAAGGTAAAGGTATAGGTTTATTTATTTATTTATTTATTTATTTATTTATTTATTTATTTATTTATTTATTTATTAGTCATATTTATATATGCCGCCCACTCAGGCCGAACCCGACTCAGGGCGGCATTACAACAAGTTTTAAAAACACATAAAAACACTTTAAAAGATCCATATCCCACCCACTTTAAAAGACCCATAGCCCACCCACCCATCCCACCCACTATTAAAAGAAGAGAGAGTTCTTAATTCTTTACATAAGCCAGCAGGCGGGGACCGTGTTCCCATTCGGGCCCCACACCTGCCCTGCCAGCCAGGTCTTCAATCCTTTCCTGAAGGGCAGCAATTCTCTTTGAAGTCTTAGATCTGTTGGCAGGAGGTTCCAGAGAGTTGGTGCGGACATGGAGAAGGCCCTCCTTCGGGTGCTGGACAGAAGTGCACCCCTAACTGATGGCACCATTAGAGAGCCCCTCCGGTCCGCTCTGGCTGGACGGGCAGACACTCTTGGGATGATGCGGTCTCTAAGGTATCCTGGCCCACTGCCATATAGGGCTTTAAAGGTCAAAACCAGCACCTTGAATTGCACCTGGAGACAAACTGGTAACCAGTGCAGCTCCCGAAGTAGCGGTGAGGCATGGGCATATCGCCCACATCCCATCACCACCCAGGCTGCCGCATTCTGGAGCAGCTGCAGCCTCCAAATGGTCATCAAGGGCAGCACATTACAATAATCTAGTCGGGAAGTGACCAGAGCATGGGTGACCATAAGCAAGGAGCCCTGGTCCAGGAGCGTGCGCAACTGGCGAATCACCCGAAGTTGGGCAAAAGCCCTCCTGGCCACAGCCGCTACCTGTTCTTCTAGCAGCAGCCGCGAGTCCAGAAGGACCCCCAAGTTGCGCACTGGGTCTGTCTGGGGCAAAACAGCCCCATCCAGTACCAAAGATGGTAACTCCCTGGATAACACGGGGCCTCTTATCCACAGCCACTCTGTCTTGCTGGGATTCAGCCGAAGCCCATTGGCCCCCATCCAGACCCCAATGGCCTCCAGGCATCCAGATAGGATTTCAACATCATCACTGGGGTCCCCACGGGCCGAGATGTAAAACTGAGTGTCATCCGCGTACTGATGGTACCGCACCCCGTGGGAACGAATGATCTCACCCAGTGGCTTCATGTAGATGTTAAATAGGAGAGGAGAGAGCACCGAACCCTGAGGCACCCCATACTTGAGAAGCCTAGGGCTGGACCTCTCACTCTCTAACCACACCGACTGGGTACGGCCCTCCAGAAAAGAGGAAAACCAGGACAACACGGTGCCCTGGATCCCCAGTCCTTTGAGCCGTTCCAGAAGGATACCGTGGTCGACAGTATCGAAGGCCACTGAGAGGTCAAGAAGAGCAAGGACGGATGGATAACCCCTGTCCCGCTCCCGCCAGAGATCATCCATCAGTGCGACCAATGCCGTCTCCGTACCATACCCGGGCCTGAATCCTGATTGAAAAGGGTCTAGATAATCCGCTTCCTCCAGGACACTCTGCAGCTGGCGCGCCACCGCCTTCTCCAAAACCTTACCCAGAAAGGGCAGGTTGGAAACCGGCCTGTAGTTGTTAAGGACAGCTGGGTCAAGGGATATTTTCTTCAGGAGGGGGCACACCAAAGCATGTTTTAGCGGTGCAGGAAATACCCCCTCCCGTAATGATGCATTTATTATCGCCCCGACCCAGCCACCTGTCACCACCTTGGAGGCTTTCACCAACCAGATGGGACAGGGGTCCAAAGGACATGTAGTGGCACGCACAGCTGCAAGGAGCCTTCCACTTCATCAGGGACAACAGGATCAAACCGATCCCAGATCGTACAGCAAGACTGTGCTCCGGTGCCCCCCCGACCCTCCCCATCCACGCCGGGATTCAGCCCTGAATGAATCCGATCAATTTTCTCCACCAGATGGTCAGCAAAGTCCTCAGCCGAACCCTGCCAACCAGGAACCAATCTCCCCCTACCGAGAAGGGACCTGGTTACCCGGAACAGGGCGGCTGGGCGGTTATCAGTGGAGGCAATAAGGGTGGTGAAGTATTGCCACCTCACCACCCCCATCTCCACTAGGTAGGCCCTAATAGCAGCTCTAGCTAGTGTCCAATCGGAGTCATCCTGGGTCTTCACCCAGCGGCGCTCTAGGCGTCTCTTTGCCCGTTTGAGTTCCCGCAGTTCATCCATGAACCACGGGGATGACCTAACCCCACGGGCGCGGAGAGGCCGCAGTGGCGCGATTTCATCCAAGGCTGCTGTTGCCGTCCTGTTCCACAGGTCGACAAGTGCCTCGGGTGAATCGTGTAGCCGATCCAGAGGAACATCCCCCAGTTCCCTCTGGAATCCATCTGGATCCATTAGTCGCCGAGGGCGGGCCATTTTAATAGGCCCTGCCTCCCTACAATGAAGCGTCGCCCCCAGAAAGTCAAGAGTCACCAGATAGTGATCTGACCATGGCAAAGGTGAGATGACTAAATCCTGTAATCTCAGATCACTCTGCCACTGCTCCGACAAGAAAACTAAGTCTGGCATGTGACCACTGCCCCTGGTCGGACCCCTTTGCCCTTGCTCAAACACCAGTGTTAGACTGTTTATAATTAGTGGCCCAATTATATTGCTGATTCATTTCCACATAAAAGCACCTTAGAGATATTGACATTTAGTTCTTGCAAGTTTCGTGCTATGTTTTGGGTGCAATTTATTAATAATTGTTTTCCCTTTGCATGATAATATGACTTTGTGTGCAAAATGGGGTGGGGGAATTAGAGAAATAAGAGAAAGAAAGAACTGTTTCTGAACATCTTGTCCTCTTAATTTGTGCATATCTGTCTAGTCTTCATGAATATGTGATTAGTTAGCAATAGGGAATTTTTTTTTTTTGCTCTTCGGCTGTAACTGGAAGGGTTATAGAATGTCACCCACACATGCCCACGAACACAATCCTTGCCTTTTCCACACTGCATTCTGTGTACATCCATCTTTACTTTTTCTAGTTCTTCAGAAGAGCTTGTACTCAATATGCAAAGGGTATTTTTAAACGGAAGATTTTATAATACAATAGATACTTGCTAGTAGAATTTAAAAATGATTGAACAATTTGTTCTACATTTGCCCATCTCTTCCTCTGGTTATTGTTCTGCCTTTGCATTCAAGGCCAGATTCTGCAAAAGTTGGGGGGGGGGGGGGGGGCTTTAAAGACTATAATGTCCAGAATTTCCCAGCAAACATGACTCCTGGCAGCTGGGGGATTCTTGGAGCTGTAGTGCAAAACATGTTGGGATGTGGCGATTCAGCATGCAAAAGGTTAACACATAATCCTTGGGAGGAGGAAGCTTCTGTTATTGGAATTTACTTGCTTGCATGTTTACTAATGCATCAGAAAAAGCCCCTGCCTTTCTGCTTAAAATTGACTGTGTAACTCTAATCCTCTTTCTCCTGTTTGTTGAAAGCTTTTGGCAATCTATCAGGTATTTTAGACTTTTTCTGTATTTTTAGCCACACAGCTGGGTAAAGGAAAAACCTCTTTCCCTTTTCTCCTTGTAATTATTCTAAATCTTTGACCTCTTCTAACAAACCTGAAAACAACCTGTTAAGATTTCTGAGCATATTACATCCAGATTAGCTTTGGAGTTCTTGGACTATGCCGCCCTTGGATACCATCAACTGTTATTGTTGGTATATTTCTGATTTTAACTGTTGTACACCACCCAGAGTGGGAAATATCCCAGATGGGTGATAAATAAATAAATAGTGTAGGTCTGGGTAGGCAACTTTGCTATATCCAGGAGCCATCTCTTCCTGCTCGAGACTCTCCATATTGTCCACCAAAACACTTCCAGAAATGCAAAAATGAAATTGAAGTGGATAGAAACCCATTTCTGTTTTGGGGGTAGAGGTGAGGGTGAAGGAGACCAAAAAGTGAAGGGGGGAGAAATGAGATATTTGGGGGCAATAAATAGTTTGGGGGGCTGTGAGCTATTTAAAAGGTGAATCCCTATCCACGAAAATTTTCAGTAGCTATAATTTATATTTTTATGTTAGAAGAAATGGGGGCGTAGCTCATACCTGTCAAGTTTTGGATTTGAAAATAAGGGAAATTTTCCAGCCAAAACAGGAAACTTGACAGCTATGCTTATCCTGTGCAGCCCTCCAGTGGTGGCATTAGGGCATTGCAGTCTAACTAATACGGGAGGATGGCGGGAAAGAGGGTAAAATACGGAAGTTTCCTGGCCAATACGGGACACTTGGCAGCTATGACATGGCTAGGCACAAAGGACTCAACCTTGGGCTGCTCTTTACCTATCTTGGTCTAGAATAATGGAAAGTATGGGCTGAATTTAGGTTATTCGGACTGAAGAGAATGCTTAAGTCTCAACAGTTTCAGAGCCATCACCAATTATTGAAATGCTTCCAATTTTAGTAGCCCACTACTCTTTTGTAAAATAATATCCACATAGTACATTCGTGTTAAACATTTGGACTGTCTCCAGCAATGAGGTTTCATTTTTCTGCATCATTAAAAAGGCAAGCTTTTGAGTCCTCTAGAACATTTCATAAGGTTAGGCACTAACAAACTTGGAATGAGGAGAGAACCACAGAAGTACAAAAAATTATCCCAGTGACATGTTAGTAAAGGTAAAAGTTTCCCTTTCTCGAAAGCCAGTCATATCTAACTCTAGGGTTCAGTGCTCATCTCTGTTTCAAAGCCGAAGAGCCAGCGCTGTCTGCTTCTGCAGACGTTTCCATGGTCATGTGACAGGCATGACTAGACACCAGAGCGCAAGGAATGCTGTTACCTTCTCAACAAAGTGGTCCCTGTTTATCTACTTGCAATTTCTTGCTTTCGAACTGCTAAGTTGGCAGAACAGTGACATGTTACAGGCATGGAATCTGTAGTTCACCAACAGCACTATGGTTATTACTCCATTTTTTCCTCACTTGTATCACTCCAGAACTCACTTGCAAGATAGTAATAGCAATATATTTCCAGTGAGCTATAGTAAGAGATTTTGCATTTGCAAGAACAGTTTCCACCCAAATTGGGTGAATTACACAAATTGCATATCTAAACTATGAAATCCGAATGTCTTTTGTCACACACTTTTTTAAAAGATAGACATTTGTGTCTATGTCTTCTTAATCAGACATCCAGTTCTTCAGTGCCAGCCATGTGTTTTGCTTCTCAAAGAGAAAAGATAAGAGTTCTTATGTGGAGATTTTGTACATACTGCAGCAACTTCAGGGGAAATTGCTCATTATTTCCTTCCCACATTAGAGGTGAGATATCTTGCAAGAATTAATAAGGCTGCCTTGATAAGAACAAGTAATTTAGTAAGATTTCTTTGTATGCATAGTCCACACAGCTAAGCTTATTTTTTTTTAATTTCCAATATCACAAATTACCCACTCAGGAAAGGTTTGACCAATGGAGGAAGAAGCTTTATGATTGATCAAGGTGTAAGTGCACTACACTGAAAAATCAATTTTTCTCCCAACGACATATTAGTTGTAATTTGACTTCAGCTGACTTTGGTTGCCTATCTCACCAACTAAATTTAATCACCAAGCTTTGCTGAAATGGTGATTGTTATGGTATTTCTTTAGCAAGCTATAGATAGTTCATAGAGTGTTAATAAGCCTCCTCTCTGTGGATATGCCCAGTACACAAATGAGTCTACATCCCTTCCATCTAACATGGTAAAATTACACATGAGCTGACTTTACATTACTACAGATTCCATGATTTAACATCTGGCAAGAATTATTTTCAATTCTGGAGTTCTGAGAAGCATGCTATGTTGATAGCCTAATAATTACTCCACTCTGCTTTTTTTTTTTAACCCTGAGACAACATAATAACTTTTTTAAAAAAATAACTAAAACTGCAACAATAGTGGAAGAAATGTTGTGGCATTAAAACCAAGAAAGGAAATAAAACAAACCCAAAACTATCAAAAAGAGAGCCCAAGCCTCAAATGGTATAGAAATATATTTCCATCTAATAGTAAAATGCTCTTTTAAATAAGGAGATTCCAATGTGTTGCGGTAGAAATCATTTTCCTTGAATGTCATCTTGGCAGTAGAACCGTTGCCATGAGGAACATTGTTATTAACATTGGGTTCCTTGTTGTTTTGTCATCTGAAAAAATATGTGGTGTTTTTTCAGTGTCATAATACAATTTTGCTTCTTTTATTTCTGACATTCAGCAGAACTCTCTGTATCTTTCAGTTACTCTTTATTTTTACTAAGACACATAATCCTTACTGTAACGTCATCCCACTGTGCCTTATTAATATTCAAAATATTTTCACCCAACAATTGCATTTTAATATATCCAATTATTTTGAATCTATATTTGGGGTTAATAGATGCTAAAGATGGCCATAGTTGGGCCAAACTTATTTTTTCTCTAAGTAGACATTCCACCACCATAGTTCAGGGACTAATGGCCAGTTCCATTTATGTGTTTAGTTCTCAAAGGTAAATCCCAAAACAAAGCAACTTGTGCACAATGAGAAAAGCTCAGCTATGAAAATTGAATCGCCGCCCGGAGCGCTGCTGCAGCTGTTGAGAAGCCCCACCTCTCCCTCCCCGCTCTTGTCGGGGAGGGATGGAGGGCCATGGGCCACCGGGGCCATCAGTGAAATTGTTGAGCTGATGGCTCCATCACTTTGTGGACCTTGTCATGAGGAATTTTGTATCTTTGATATTGTATTTCTTTATTACATTGTTGTCATTGTTGTTATATTGCAAGCGCGGCGCCAAAATGGCCGTCGCGCTCTTTGCAGGGCCCCCCCACCCGGACTCAGACATCCGGGTAGTTAGGGGCGTGGCCACCCCTCTATAAAAGGGGCGGCCACGAGGCAGCCGAGCTGCCATTTTGTAAAAGCGACGGAGAGGAGAAGTTTTTTCTCGGTTGCTCTTCGTCTTTCGGAGGGAAGCCTTTTCGGTGGCTGCAGCCCCTTAGCGGTCTTGGCTGCTTGATTTTCGGCTTCCCAGCTAGCGAATTCTGATCCCTGGATAGGGATCGCTCTTCATTTTATGCCTCCTAGAAAGAAGGCTATGGCGAAGCAGGCTCGCCTGCGCAGGGGGCAGCAGCAGTCGGGTCGGAGGACCGCGACTGCACCCCCTCAACACGACCTCCAGCCGGAGGCTCCCACCGGGACCGGTGGGATGGGGCAGCTCAGGCCATGGCCCGCGGCTCTTCAGCCCCAGTCTGGCCCTACAGGGGCTTCGGCCCCCGGCCCGCAAGTGCCGGCCATGGGCTTTGAACAGGGGGAGGGCTGAGCGCGGTTGGGGCTTCGGCCCCCGGCCCGCAATTATCGGCCATGGGCTTTGAGCATGGGGAAGGGCCTGGTGCGGTTGCACAGCAGGGCTTGCCTCCGGCCCTTCATGGGCCGGAGTTTTGGGCATGGCCCTATTCAGGACTTGGCTCCCAAATAGGGGTCCACAGTGTATCAACCAGTGGGCCGTGTGGCCCACCTTGCCATGGCTCTCATGCAATGGAGCAAGACAACACCTTTGCCCACCGTTACTGGTGGGATGGGGCAGGTAGCGATATGGTCCTCGGCTCTCAGCCTCAGGACGTCCTTCAGGGGATTCGGCCCTCAGCCCGCAGTTGCCGGCCATGGGCCGGAACGATTGGGGGGAGGGCCTGGTGTTAGCACACAGCACGTTTTACCCCCTCAGGGGCCGGAGTTTTGGGCATGGCCCTATTCTGGCCCAGGATCTCAAATTGGGGCCTCCGGCCCAATCCCTAGTTGGCCATCCGGCCCACCTGGCCCACCTTATGCGAGGGGTTTCCGTGGCAGGGGATGCCTGGTTAGCACGTTTGGCTGTGCTGGAGGCATCCTGGGCAATCCAGTGGGAGGGGGCCCTTCCCTATCTACTGGGGCCCTTTGTGTCTGCCGGCTATTTCGACTGCTGCCACTCTGCAACAGGCGGCCAGCCGGGTCGAGCTGCTGGAGACACTCCAGCCTGGGCCTGCCGCCGTCTCGCAGCTCCCTGTTTCTCCAGCACTGCAACCGGAGTCTTGTTGGATGTGGCCCCAGAGCTCGATTTCGGTCACGAGCTCCGACGCCCGCCGTGAGCGGTGGCTCATGGGGGTGCAACTAGTGAGTATCAGGTTCAAGTTGAATGCACCCACATCACAGTCCACTTCCAGCGGTGGGGTGCAGTGGTCATGGCCCCGCCAGTTTGAGGCTGGTGGGCATCACTTGCCAGCCTATCCCAGTGCCCCTTGCTTGCATTCTGGCATGACGTTGGGGGTGGGGGTTTCCGTGATGTCTGGTTATATATTGCACCCTGGTGATCATTTCTTTCAGGTCGGGAGGGAAAAGATTGGTGGGGGGAGTACGTGGATATATTCTCCCTATGAACTGAGACCCCAATACGGATAGGCGGTGTGGCCAGGAGGACAGCGACATGTGCGGTCCCGCCGTAGTAAGCCACCACGCACTGGGGTGTCCGCCCCCGGGACAGTGCTGAGCTTCGCAGGGGCTGTCGGGGTCCTGCTGCGCAGGCCCTTTATGCAGACTGTCCCGTCGAGGGCTTTGCCGATGGACGGCTGTTACTTGCCCCTGGGTGTTATTGGCCGCAGGCCATGAGGGGTAAGGGTTGGAGGGGGACATGTGGATATTCTCCCTATTGAACTGTGAGCCCACTAGGAGGAGAGAGAGGGACAGGGCGACTGAGACAATGAGATGTCCCATCATAGTGAGCCACCGTGCACCTTGGGCCAACTGGTTGGCGGCATACCTTGTACGTATGGTGGTATGCCGTAGGGCTTGACCTGATTGGGCCATCCTGGTGCGTCCATCCATTGCTAATATTTGTAGGGCGACAGTTGATTGGATGGGCCCATGGCAGTTGGCTTACGGTGGGGTATGTGGAGGAGGGTGGCTCTATACCCTGAGGGGAGGTGGGATGAACCTGTCAGCAAGTGTGCTCATGTACATCTCTCCCACATGGCCGGTGCCTGGTGATAGGTACCATGGTGGTCATGCTGAGCAGCAGGCTGCTCAGACACAGGCTCCACGCTAACTGGGCGGGCGGGGGGGGTTCCAGCCCACCTGCTGTGTTCGGCCTGCTCAGCGGATGATGCGTGTACTAAGCACCATGGTTGTTATCGACTCCGTGTCCCCTTTTGCGCTGGCCCTCACGCCGCCTCCGCATGCCCGCGGGTTGGTGGGTTACGGGGCAGAGGTAGGGGTGCACAGGGGCGATCAGAGCTCCGTCTGAAGCAACTAACCTTGTCATAAGGCCCCCCCCCCCGCCCCAATTAGTATAGCCAACCTGGAGAGATGGCACTCAGTTCATCCAAGAAGGGTTTGGGCGGGATACCTGCCGGTGGGTTTACTATGGGGGCTTTTGTATCCATTCGGGGGTGTTGGGGGTCCCAGGCTGCTACTACTCTGGTTCCCTTGCAGGGTAACGGAGAGGGGGCTCCACTGTCCACGGCTAAGGGAGTTGGGGCTATGAGAGTAGCGGGGGCCCTTCTGGGAACCACCTTTCCTAAGTCGAACGTCTCCCCCATGAAGCTCATACTGAGCTAGAACTAGGGAAGGTCATTTAATTCCCCATTCAGCTGACCCTGTGGGTCTCCATTAAGGGATGCCATTCCTGATGACCTGGTTCAGTCAGGTGCTCGTAGTTGGCTCGGCTACTATGGGTGGCACGCTAACGCAGTTCTGGTGCTGTTTTGGCACAGTGTGATATGCGCTCGGCTTTCAGATTATTGCCAGTGCACCCAGTGATTTAGACCTATTGGGTTTTTTAGGTTCTGAGGGGAATTTTACTTAGATAAGGCCAACCCCCTTCTGACTGAGTTAATTCATGTTCAGCACTCGACCGGTTAGGGACTTCACTCAGTGGCCATTTGCTCACAGGTCGGGGTCTCGGTCTCTAGCCCATTACCTCGATGACTTTGGTTCGGGGGTGAACGGGGCTTGGACACGTGCATGCGTCTCCTCATTACCATTCAGACACTCAGGTGGGAACTGGGTGTCCCCTTGGCGCCTGAATAGACCGAGGTCCCATCTACTAAGCTCACATTTCTGAATCGACTCTGTTGCGCGGGCATCCGGGTTAACCATGTATACGGTGGCTTGGATCTCCGCGGCGAGTTTGGCATTGATGGCCAAACATATAGTGTGCCCTCGTGAGTGGCAGTTAATTCATGGCCACCTTAATTGGTCCGGTCTGGCTCAAAATTACTCCTGGGTTTGGCGGGGTCTCTTCCTGGATATCAGACCTGATGGTCTGCCCTAGATTTCAAGTATGGACAGATACCTCCGGCTCCCGGACTTATGGGGTTTACTCCGAGGGTGGGTGCACGGATCGCCCCGCGATCTTACCTTCCTTGCGTTTTTTTCCCATTTGGAGAGCACTGATGTTATGGTGCAAGGGGTGGGCCTACTCAGTGGTCCAATTTCGGTGTGACAATGCGGCAGTGGTGCACATTGTCAACACCCAGACATGCAAATCCCCCAAGGTCATGACATTAGTCCGTCTATTCTCTTGAGAAGCCTACGCCTAAATGTGCCGTTCTAGCCCAGACATGTTATGGGTATTTATAATTATTATTATTAAGTTTTATTATTATTATTAAGTTTTATTTCTATCCCGCTTTCCTGACACAAGTGCCACTCAAAGCGGCTTACAATATATATAAATACAATAAACAGAGCAAAACATACAATAGAATACAAAAGGCAATACACAATTAATACAATCAAAACATCAAATTATGCAAAAGATACAATACAGAATAAACAATATGCAATACTGTATAATAGGAATACAATACATATAAGCATAATATCATACATAAAATGACAATGGGGGGGAAGGGGGAGGGGGAAGTCACATAAAAATAATAATAATAACACATACATTATAAAAAATTACAGAATTAACCTCAACCACCCAGCAGCCACAAAGGTGCCCAATGGTTCAAAAGACCGTAAGGGCTGCTGCGTCGACAGCAGTGGTTCCCACCTGTCACTCCCCTCGTGGAGAACGAGTCCCAGACAGGGCAAAAGACAAAAGTCCTAAAATAAACGACTTTGGTCCCCCAAGCGATGGTGTGGCTGCGGGGTGAGCGCGGACCTCTCTGCGGTGGCGGCGGCGGCGGCGGCGGCGGCGGCGGCGGCAGTGGTGGCGGCGGTGGCGGCGGTGGCGGCTGCGGCGGCTGCGGCGGCTTTTCACCCCTGTCTCCACTCCCGGGGCCGATGGCATTCTGCTGCTCTCCACCACCGCAGATCACCTGGTTCTGTGCTGTACTCTGGAAGCAGAGGGATTCCACTCACCACTTTTGGCTGATGGTTGGACGTTTGGCGAGGAGAGGGGAACCGGACATGTCATTGGCACCTCGCACACGTAAGGCGTATCACTCTGCATTCAGGCGTTGTGTTTGGGAGGGGTGGACACGGGAACGTGTCCGCCGCCCTTACGCGCGTCACCCCTGTTCCCAGAGTTTCTACCCACCTTGCACGAGGCTGCCATTACTTATGTACAGATAGGTGTGAGGTGGCTCTTGGCCACGCAGCTACCACGGTAGCCTTTCTGGAGCGCTCCGCATCAGTGAGTGGGTCCCAGAGTTGGTGCCAATGGTGTAAGGCGGATGTGTCTCGTAGGGCACTGGATGTCTCTGTCACACATGAGTGGGCTCGAGTGGGGATGCGGTCCTCACGGGTTATTCAGCACGGTGCAGGCAGTGGTGTATACTGCTACGAAGTTTTTGAGACATCTGTCCGGTTGGTGCCCTACCTGAATTTTTGACAGTGCCTGCTGCGCGCCCCAGCCTGTTTTCTGCCACCGGGATGGGTCTACCCTTACCTTAGTACAGTCCCTGAGGGTGACCGGTGCCGCGTTTCGCGGTGTGGTGCCCGATTTGGCACCATTTACTTAAGGTAGGCATCGCATAGATCACGGCTACGTTTGGGGTACTCGGAGGTGGATATGCGTCTACGCGCAATTTCAGATATGTACGTCCCCTCACTGTACAAGTACCTAGTTATGTCCTTCACCTTTTTTCTCCTCTTTTACAGATCCTAGGGGTCTCAGCACACCGGTGGCAGGGGGCTGGTGGGCCGCAGCTATGTACACTGGGCAGCAGTATATGCTGCAGTGACAGAGAGTGGACCCCGGCTGGGCTGTGTGCATCCGCATGTATGCTATGGTATGGTATGCATGGCACATGGGGGCGGGAACTGTGGCCATTCCTGCTGTCTGACAGGGATGCTGTACCGCCCAATGTTTTACAGGCGCCTCGGCGTCAGCGATCTTATACGGCTCACTGCTGTTATTAAACTGTCGAGGTGCTGTGACCTGGCATTTTGTATCACGTATGGCTTACATACGGTCGCTATGGTCTAACATCGTGCCGAGACACCAATTTAGGGGAGATGCGGATCTCCCTAGTTCGGACTGTTCCGGCAGTCAGTGGACGGGGCTGTGGCTCCGTCCCGTTCTGAGCATGGCTGTGAGACGGCCATTGGAGACCGGATGATAGGCTTGCACAAAAACTTTGCTGGTAGGCAGGAGAAGGGGTCCACCTGTCGGTTAGAGGTATGTACCTTGTTCTGGGTGTGATGCAAGCAGGCCTGGCGACCGAACTGATGGTCTTGGGGGGAGCGGTGAGTCATCATGGATGCCTCCCCGTGTGGCGGGTAGCACTGGTAAGGTAAATATTTATGACCCACAGGTATCCGGCAGGTTCGCAATTGACTGGCCAACACTAGATAGGTACAAGTTGGTTAATGTTGTCCGGTCAACGACGAACCAGGCAATGGGGTGATGGCAGGAGCTATTCAGCATGCATCACCCCGTGATTTTACGGATACACGTCAGAGGGTGGGGTCAGTAGATAGTTGATTGACTACGGCCAACAATTTGTTTGTTGTCAACAAACAAATTGATACAAATGGATACATTGTAGCCAATTGCCGTTGGCAATTTTGGGTGGTACCTTACCAGTGTTACTTCGGCCTGCTTGCCTTAAGAATTATGATTGGTCGTTTTACCAATAGAAATTTATAATTCGGACTAGGGCATGAATCAATAAATGTGGCCCAATGCCGTTATCCACTTTCATTATTGTCTGAGTCCTTTTTGGGGGGGTGCGCCTGCAATGTATTTTTTGTAATTTGTATGTTTAATCATTGTATCTTTATATTTTTTGTAAGCCACTTCGAGTCATCCATTGGACTAAGGGAAGCGGGATATAAATTTTAAAAAGAAAAAAAGAAAGAAGAATATTTTTAGCAGTTAGAGATTTATCTCATACTGTTCAGCTTTTCCAAAACTCAATGGCTCCCCACATCAGTATGTGGTCACGAAATAGCTATTGATAGCTATGTATTTTTTCACTGTTGCTTAAAATTGCCTATTACTGTATTTCACTGCATTCTTTCAGCCATGCCTGGGATTTTTGCAATGTTATGTATCTTGCAAAACAGCCATGGACCATATAACCATATCGACCTGGCACTGACAATAGGGCTTTTCAGACATAGAAAAATTCCACGTCCAAATGTATGTGTGAACACTCAACTAACTGAACTTGTATTTCTTTCAGCCACACAAACTATTCAGGGACATAAAAGAAAGCACAGAGATGAAATATTCTGAGTTTTGTCATTTCAGACCATTGTATGGTCACCTGCAGCTATGAAATAGCTTTTATCCTACTTGTCAAGGGAATAGGGAGAGGGATAGATAAAATTTTAGGTCTGTGCGTGTTTATCTTGCATAACTTCTCCAAGTGATCTGAAAGTGAGATTTCACTATCAGTATACCCTGAGTATTTAAAAAAAACACCTCTTCTTTAGAGATGTGGATGGTGAGGGAAATGATCTTCAGGAAGCTGCTAGCTATAAAAAATAGAATGGATACTATTATCAACATCCCACAGTATTCGTTCAAAGTCTGGCCAGTGATCCTGCTATGGTCATAGAGTAGATCCTACTGTCAGCAACTAACAGTGATCATCAGGTGGCAGTTAACTAACCTGACAACCCTGAGGACTAATGTCCTTTGGTGGCAAAGTCCACAGGGAATGATAACAGTCCCCAAATGGATTAAATCTCACTTGAATCCATCTTGATGGAGGGCAGCAGCTTCATCAATACTGACCTGAGGCTGATGAGGACTTTGCATGCCAAAAGGGCTCAGAACCAGAAAGTGACTCATGGAACTGGATCAGTGGTACAGGTGCCTAATCACTAACCAGCCAAACAGGTAACACAGGTTGCCTCCCATATCCTTGGCACGATATGTTACAAAACCTACTGCGGATGTCTGAAGCTGCATGGCAATCTTATTCATGGGTGGGTAGAAAATCAGTCTGACCACATGTTTTGTTCTACAGGAGATCTGAAATGCTGCTTAGAGAATTTTTGTTGTTTTTCTTCTTATGGTAGAGTATACATTTATTCTCATAAACAAAATAGATTTTCTTCTTTATCTGAGGTTCTTTTCCCCTTTATACAATATTTGCACATTCACTGTAATTGTTTCAACATATTATAAACAAATGCTATTTTAGAATATTGGTGGAAATCAGAGAAAGAGACATATTTTGGAACATAAATAAATGCATATGACATGCACTGCAAATAATAATAGCAGAAAATTCTCCACGTTGCCGAGTATTTTGGGACTGGGAGATAAAAACTCATTTCATAGTGCTAACTAACTAAATTCAATAGTGAATTTATTTATTAGAATGACCAGATTACTACAACCATGCCAAAAGAAATGAATATATCCATATTTTTGGGTCACATTATTAGCTGTAGAGCTAGGCTTTTACTGAAAATCTATCAAAAATAGTAGTCTCAAATATTCTATAAAGACCTATTTTACTAAGAAATAAAATCTGCATATAACTATGAAAAATCATAACAGCAGCAATGTCACATGTTTTATTTGATCCACAGTTACAGCTTCCCTGGGTACTTACAGTACAGTCCCAAAGCTTTAATAAGCAGTGGCACTATTACTCTTCTGTTGATAGCCACCATATTGCTTTGAGCAGCTAGCAAAATTAAACTTTCAAAATAATTCTCATGTGCACAGACTGTAAAGTGAATTCAAATTAAAGTACTACATTATAAGGAAAGTGAGTACCTTAGTAGCACCTGGGAGACCTCTTTGTTTTCCTACAGCATGCTACAGATTCACATTACATTCTTACAGAACCAGTCCCTCTACATCTGTGTGTGCATATACATACAGTGTTCACATACAGCTGCTACAGTGAATTCAGCAACTATGATTCACTGTATAAGGTGTATTTTCCTGACTCCACAACTGGAAAACTCCCCCGCTCCCGTTGTTGCAACTGGGGGTGCAAATCAATCAAATACACAAAAGGCTAAGCTTAAAGATGTTCTAGAAAGTCTCAAGTGATCTCCTTTCAAGGGCTAGAACGCCCATTGGAAAGCTCACAACTAGAGAGGGAGCCTACTACTGAAACGTTGTTTTTAAAGGATCATATAGGGGCTGCGGTGGCTCAACGGTAAGAAGCTTGCCTTGTTAGCTGGAAGGCGAGCAAGTCAGCAGTTCGAAACCCGGGTACTGCATGATGGATTGAGTGCCTGCCTCTGTCCCAGCTCTTGGGGACATGAAAGGAGCCTCATTTGGTCATTTCCTGAGCAGAGTTTCTCCTGCAAAATCCTTTCAACTCAGAATAATTTCTGACATGAAATTGCTGTTGTTGTTGTTGCTGCTGCTGCTGCTGCTGTTGTTGTTGTTGGATCATATGCAGGTGTTCGAACTGCAGTGGCTTAGTGGTTAAGACACTGAATTTTACGACCGGGAGGTCAGCAAGTCGGCTGCCCTTTACAGCTGTGGACAACATGTCCTATCAGAAGAATCAAAGTAAGGCTCACCTGTCAGGTCAGTCTTTATCAGCAAGAGGTCTGATCATTTCCTTCACCACAAGCAGAAAAATGTCTTGGGTTTGTCCTAGTGTCCTCTAATGAACTGCCCCTAGATTATCTTGAAAACAAATGTGTTTATGGTCATATATATACGCTCATCTCATAGTCTCTTCTAATGACCTATTCCTAGGTTTCAAGATCACTAGAACCAACTTGCCCCATTATTGTGTTGTTGTTGTTGTTCAGTCGCACAGTCGACTCCGACCCTTTGCGACCCCATGGACCATTTTCCTCCAGGCGCCTCTGTCCTCTACCATCCCCCTCAGCCCTCCCAGCTCTGTGCCCATTGTGTCTATAATACCATCTAGCCATCTCATCCTTGGCCTCCCCCTTCTTCTTTTGCCCTCCACCTTTCCCAACATCAATGCCTTCTCAAGTGAATCCTCCCTTCTCATTTGATGTCCAAAGTATTTTAGCTTCATCTTTACTATTTGACCTTCCAATGAGCAGTCAGGGTTAATTTCTTCTAAGATTGACCTATTTGTTCTCCTCGCTGTCCAGGGGACTCTCAAAACCCTCCTCCAACACCACATTTCAAAGGCATCTATTCTTCTGCGTTCAGCCTTCCTAATTGTCCAGCTCTCACATCCATACATTACTACTGGGAAAACCATTGCTTTGACTATTCTAATTTTTGTTTGCAATGTAATGTCTCTGCTTTTCACTATGTTCCCCAGGTTTCTCATCGCTTGTCTCCCAAGAATCAGTCGCCTTTTTATTTCATGGCTGCAATCCCCATCTGCAGTGATCTTTGATCCTAAGAAAGTAAAATCTGTCACTGCTTCTACTTCTTCCCCGTCTATTTTCCAGGAAGTGATGGGGCCTGTTGCCATTATCTTGGTTTTCTTGATATTGAGTCTCAAGCCAGCTTTTGCACTCTCCTCCTTCAGCCCAATCAAGAGATTCTTTAGGTCTTCCTCACTTTCTGCCATTAGGGTGGTATCGTCTGCATATCTCAGATTATTGATGTTTCTCCCAGCGATTTTAATCCCATATTGTGATTCCTCCATCCCTGCACTGCGCATTATGTGCTCTGTGTATAGGTTGAATAAGCATGGTGACAAAATGCAGCCTTGTCTTACTCCTTTTCCTATTCCAAACCACTCTGTTATTCCATGTTCTGTCCTAACTGTTGCTTCTTGGTTCATGTACAGATTTCTCAGGAGGCATATGAGGTGCTCTGGTATTCCCATCTCTTTAATTACTTGCCACATCTTGTTGTGGTCCACACAGTCAAATGCCTTAGTGTAGTCAATAAAACAAAAGTAAACTTGTTTCTGGTATTCCTTTGTTTTCTCCATGATCCAGCGTATGTTGGCGATGTGGTCTCTAGTCCCCCTGCCTCTTCTGAAACCAGCCTGCACCTCTGGTAATTCTCTCTCCACATGCTGCTGAAGTCTGTCCTGTATTATCTTGAGCATCACCTTGCTGGCATGTGGGATGAGCGCGATTGTTCGATAATTTGAACATTCTTTGGCATTGCCCTTTTTTGGGATTGGGACGTATACTGATCTTTTCCAATCCTGTGGCCACTGTTTTGTTTTCCAAATCTGCTGGCATATTGAATGCAGTAATTTGACGCCATCATCTTTTAGTGCTTTGAAAAATTCAACTGGGATACCATCATCTCCACTAGCTTTGTTGTTTGCAGTGCTCTTTAGGGCCTTTATGACTTCACTCTCCAGGATGTCTGGCTCAAGTTCAATTTCTTCATCATTGTGATTATCAGGAGTGTTGAGGTCCTTTTTGTAAAGTTCCTCTGTGTACTCTTTCCATCTTTTCTTAATTTCTTCTGCATCAGCTAGCTCCTTTCCGTCTTTGTCCCTTATCATGGTCATTTTTGCTTTAAATGTTCCCTTGATTTCCCCAATTTTTTTGAAAAGATCTCTGGTTCTGCCTCTTTTGTTGTTTTCCTCCATTTCTCTGCACTGTTCTTTTAGGTAGTTTTCCTTATCTCTCCTTGCTTTTCTTTGAAATTCTGTGTTCAAATGGTTGTAGTTTTTCCTTTCTCCTTTGACTTTTGCGTTCCTTCTTTCCTCTGCTATTTTAAGAGCCTCATCAGACAACCACTTTGCTTTCTTACTCTTCTTTTCTTTTGGTATGGTTTTCTTTGCTGCTTCCTGCATGATGTCCCTCATCTCCGTCCATAATTCTTCCGGTACTTTGTCTACCGAGTCTAAGCCATTAAATCTGTTCATCACCTCCACCGTGTATTCTTTAGGGATGCTGTCTAGGTGATATCTTTCTGGTCTCCGTGTTTTCCCGATTTTCTTTAGTCTAAGCCTGAATTTTGCGATCAGTAGGTTGTGATCTGAGCCACAGTCTGCTCCAGGTCTTGTTTTTGCTGACTGTATGGAGGTTCTCCATCTTTGGCTGCAGAGTATGTAGTCAATCTGGTTTCGGTGTTGGCCATCTGGTGATGTCCATGTGTAAAGTCGCCTCTTGTGTTGCTAGAAGAGAGTGTTTGCTATGACCAGTGCGTTCTCTTGGCAGAACTCTATCAATCTTTGCCCTGCTTCATTCTGTGTTCCAAGACCAAATTTGCCTGTTATTCCCTCCACTTTTTGATTTCCTACTTTGGCATTCCAGTCTCCTAATATAATTTGGACATCATTTCTTGGTGTCTGTTCTATGAGGTGTTGTAAGTCCTCATAGAACTGGTCCATTGTGGCTTCATCTGCACCAGTGGTTGGTGCGTATATTTGGATCACAGTGACATTGAAAGGTTTGCCTTGAAATCTGACTGACATCATTCTGTCATTTTTGAGATTGTATCCCATTACTGCTTTTCTCACTCTTTTATTGACAATTATGGCTACTCCATTTCTTCTAAGGTTTTCTTGCCCGCAGTAGTAGATATGATGGTTTCCAGAGCTGAATTCGCCCATCCCTGTCCATTTGAGCTCACTGATGCCCAGGATGTCAATGCTTATTCTTTCCATCTCGTTTTTTACCACTTCCAGTTTTCCTTGATTCATAGACCTCACATTCCATGTCCCTATGCAGTATTGTTCCCTGCAACACTGTATTTCTCCTCCTCCTTTCGTATCCCTCCCCCTTTTCAGATCTGCTGTGCTGAGCATCCCCTTGTTTTGCCTTTTGTTTTGGTCCATAGGGTTCTCTTGGCAAACTTTGTGGCGTGCCTTGCCGGTCTCTACGCCAGTCTTTTCCCATCATACATGTTATCACAGTTTAAACAGTTTTAAGACAAAGTATTATCATGCACAATATCACAGTTTATCACATAGTATCAAAGTAAAAGTTGAACTAATTAATGAAAGGGAAAGAAAGAAAGAAAGAAAGAAAAAGTCCACTATATCAAGTCTCTATGTAAGTCAGTTTCTTGTACAGTCACTATGTCAGTTGCCATAAGCCATCTATGTTTAGTCAACTATATTATTTCAGTTCGATTACTTATCCTTTGCATGCACACAGCAGCTCTTGCCTCTCTTCGGCCGCATGGAGTCGGTCAAAGGCACCGGCTCGGACCTCGCTGTGATGGTGGTTGTGGATGGTATCTCCTGGGGGTGGTCAGGGGTCTGCGGAAGTGTCCTTCTCTCTGGCCCCAGGTCTTTGGATGGGGAGGGAGGGGCAAGATCCTTTACTCACCTCCCCCTTGGGCCTCTCTGGATGGCAAATGGGCAGTAGAGCTGGGCCTTCCTGAAGCCTTTTCTTCCTCTCCAGGCTCAGGTCTTTGGATTATTGTACTGTATAACATATTGCCAAGGATAAGGAAGAGGTATCTATACTTTTATTGCACAGAAGAAAGTTGTGCGATTAGATAGTTAGCTATGTGAAAGGAATATAAATTGGATTCAAAATTCTGAGCCAGAATAAAAACTCTGAAATCTGCTTTCTAAAAAAAATCAATCTTGAAGACCACAGAAATATGGCTCCAGCAGACAGGGTAACAAGGACATTTTTTTCATACATGATGGATGGTAGAATGAATTTGATTCTCTTTTATGAGTTTCTTTAAATTAGTATTATTATTTATTCCATTTATACCCCAACCATCTAGGAGGTTTTCCCACTCTGGGCGGCTAACAATCCTTTACATGCACAAGAAGAGAGTCTGAAATTGTTTTCCTATCCATGGTTCAGAAGCATATTTCTAAACAGTCACGTTATATATTCTCGGTGGAATCCATCACAAGAAACAAGGATTCATTTCCTTGTGATGCCCTGTAACTACAATACTGTAATCATAATGATTATTTTAAGAACATACCATAAGAACAGCCTTGCTGGAACAGGCCACAGCCCTTCCAGTCCAGCATTCTGTCTCACACAGTGGCTCACCATTTGCTTCAGGGTATTTCCAAACAGATGCTTCCACCTGCTTAGGATTCCCTGGAAATGGCATTGAGAGATATCCTGCCTATCTCTCCAACCCGGAGGTTGTCCTTAGGTATCCATAATTATAGCCAATGATAACCTTGTTCTCCATGAACTTGTCTAATCCTTTCTTACAGCTGTCAAGACTGACAGCTGTCACCACTTCTTCTGGCAGGGAGTTCCATAGACCAGTGATCCTCTGGGTGAAAAAGTACTTTCTCTTATTTGTTTGAGAACTAGTACCCAAATGTTTCATGGAGTGCCCCCTAGTTCTAGTGTTGTGCGATAGGGAAAACAGTTTTTCCTTATCTACTTTGTCCACACCATGCATGATTTTATAAACTTCAGTCAGGTCACCTCTTAGACGCCTTCATTCTAGAGTGAAGAGGCCCAACTGTTGCAGCCTCAGATGGTAAGGAAGGTGTTCCAGTCCCCTAATCATTCTGGTTGCCCTCCTCTGCACTTTTTCCAGCTCCATAATATCCTTCTGGAGGTATGGCGACCAGAACTGTACACAGTATTCCAGATAGGGCCTCACCATAGATTTGTAAAGAGGCAAAATGACACTTGCTGACTTATTTTCTATACCATTCCTAATGATCCCTAGCATTGAGTTTGCTTTTTTCACTGCTGAGGCACACTGGGTTGATACCTTCATTGAGCTGTCCACCCGAACACCAAAGTTCCTTTGCTGGTTTGTCGCAGAGAGTGATACTTTTTTTTTTTGAGTGATACTTTTAAAGGGGGGCAGTTCTGTTCAAATGTTTCCATATCAGGTGTGTATGCATAAATGTGATTTAAAAATCAAGAGGACTGTGACTGTGCTATTGTGTAATCTTATAACTTTTATTTATTTTTGAAAGAACAAGTTCTTACCTCTTGTGGGGAAAAGATCTCATGCATGCAGTACCACCTGTGTGTTTAGGATGCAATAGGCCATGTTCAGAGAAGAGTACAAAGTAACTTCTCAGAGGCCTTCCCTATTATTCTTTCCCTTTTGCATTAAGACATTTGTGCCTGAAAACTGTACTAAAAGCAGTGATGCACTGCCAAAAAAATTTACTACCTACTCTGTGGGCTGGCCAAATCTGTGGGCTGGACCAAATCTGTGAGCGGGGCCAAACATTGCGAAGGCATTATGGGCTATGGAGGTAGGTGTGGCCAACCAAGTGGGCGTGGCCTGGGGGGATTTCCACTACCGGTTCTGCAGAACCTGACAGAACCTGCTGCAGTGCATCACTGACTAAGGGGAAGAATGAGAAACAGTAATATGTCAGCTTGTCAGCATTCTGATTTTCATTGTGAAGCTCATTTCAGCTTCTGTCTGATCAGATTGTTTTTCTCTCTGCATGGAAATTCAGTTACCATTTTGTGCACATTTATCAGAATGTATGCTTTTTTGTTCCCTTTTAAAAAATATATATGCACTTTTCTCCCATTAGCACATGCTTTACTTTTGACTACTTTGAACCAGTCACACTCTTTCCACTGGACCTACCTCAAAAGGTTCATATAAGGATAAAGTGAGGAAGGGGGAAACTATGTAGGCCACATTAAGCTCATTGGAGAAAAAATGGGACATAAATGCCATACACACAGCCAGTTTTGTGTAAAACATCTATCGTACATACTTCTGATGCTGAATGAATTGAAACAGATGTTTGTAAATTTCTATATTTCCAGTAGAAAATTGCTTTGGGGTCTATTTGGTTGTAGAATGTTTGAACTGGACAGATGGCTACAAAAATAGTCTGAAGCCAATTTCTCCTCCAACACTAGTATGTATTAGCTGCATTCAGAAGGCTTGCTCTCAAATGTAAAATTACATGTTTCCCAAATATGCATTACTGTTCCTTTCTTCACATTTTTCTAATCACATCTTTCCAACCTGACTCAAGGGAAGACCAGACACACCAGTGTACTAGTTTGTACTCACAATGATGAAGTATTATGTATTCTTCTTCCTTTCAGTTTTTACTTTATTAAGCTGGTTTATATTCTAGTGTACTTCAGCTCATAAATATTGCTGCCTTTTAGGAAAGGGTTGAAAACCTGGGTGGCAGGGCAAGTCTGGGCGGCCGACGGGATGTTGACTCCCGCTCGTTGGCTCTGTTAGAGTTATATGTCCCTCTTACTGAGTGTGGGGAGTGGAGGGTCTTTTTAGATATGGGATGGTTTTTAAAGAGTCATTTATTGCTGTTTTTATGGGGGTTTAAAAATATTTTTATGTGATTGTGCGCCGCCGTGAGTTGCCCTAGGCCGGGCAAGAGGGCAGGATATAAGTTCAAATAAATAAATAATATGGAATATACTGTATATCTGCTATTTTCTCAGTCTATTTAATCCCTGTTTGATTTTACACAAAATGTCAACCTTTTTAATGTGGTAATTTAACATGTTAAATTATTATTTTTTAAATAATTTTTATTAAATGTTAACATAGATACAATATATAAAGACATACATCAAAATCACATACAATAATAAAAACAATAAATCATTCCAACCACTTAACACTATACTTCAATTATGACTCGGTATTATATTACTTCCCCCTTCCATTTCTCTCCTTAATACTAAATTTTTATCAATGTCATTTATAATTTTTCCAAATCTGAATTTTTAAATTTTCACCATCTCTGTATACATTTCATAATCTCTATTATGTCATATATCCACCAAGTCATCCTTCTACTTCATAATGTCAATACAAAAATAACATAACTAAAATTTAAGAATAACAAATTTAAACCAAAAATAAAAATAAAACAAAAAGACTAACCACCCTGTGTTATTTACATTGCCCTGGAGAGCACGGAGTAACACTGTGAAATCCTTCCCAAAAGCCCTTGTGAGCGGGTGCAGGTCTATTCAGCTCTTCTCCCTTTAAAGAGTAATCCACAAAGGTTTTCCAAATCTTCCAGAATCTATTTTCTTTAATAATACCCTTTTTCATATTTATCTCATATGTTAACTTATCATTCAATGCTAATTCCCACATTTCCTTATACCATTCCTCAATTTTTATAATCACTTCATTTTTCCATTTTCTCGCAATACACAATCTACCCGTTGTCAGCATTATTTCTAGCAGCACTTTTTTATCTTTACTTAAGTTTATATATTCACTACCTTTACTTCCCGAGGAAGTGTTTCACTTTCAAAGGGGGGCGGCGAGCGAAGGCATCAGTGCCTTTGCTCCCCCCCCCCCCCCTGTTCAAAGTGAACCAAATCCCCAGGAAGCAAAGGCAGCTGCCTTTGCCTCCTGGAGGTACACACCCGGGCGCAGCTACCTCCATACAATGTGAAAGCGAATGTCTACTACCGTGACTGCGAGAAACTCTCGGTCTTAAGTACAGGCTCTGCAAAACAGTTGTTCCATGTGGGTTGCGGAACAAATTACTGCAGTACATGTTACTGGGGTCCAAGGATATCATCCGCTCACAAGCGGCTATGCGTAGCTATTTTTGGTAGCCGGGTATCGAACACGCCATGGAGGTTTGGGTGCTACAACATAGCACTGCCGGTGCACATGAAGCAGGGTGGTTTTCATGTTCCCCTTGGACGGATAAGGGCTCACTGTCCCCTGGGGTTGGAGGGGGGGCGCAGGAGTCTTCGATTTCCCTGAGAACAGACTGGCTAGTAAAAGAGCACCTGGTGCGGGCTCGCATCCCTGCGAGGAAAAGGAGGGGTTGCAGGAGCACTCACATCCACTAGGGTTGGAGGGGAAAAGGCAGGGAACACAAGGTCTCCCAACATTGAGGCAAAGGGAGCTTTCCTCCAGCCACACCGGAGAGCGTATATCAAACCCTTCATTGCAGGCAACTCATGGACTTGACCCAGGAGCAGTTCTCACTGAGGAACCTGCAGATGTAGGGGATAATCAGCTCGGGTCCAGAGCAAAAGGTCCAGGGTTGCTTTTGGAGAAATGGGCTGGACTGGACCTATACTTCCCTACATGTACAGGTAGCCAGTAACGAGCTAAGCCTGGGTCTCCTCTAAATGCTATCACTCAAAGAGTGTAGCTTAGGCATTGCCTCTTCTATGGCAGAATCTAGAGGGGCTGATTTCAAAGGATTCGTATAGCTATCTCATGTCCGGAGTGCCTTGTAAGTGTATCCTGAAAGACTGTTAAATAAACTCCTGTTGTAGTTCTGTTTATCATTGCCTGGATTATTACTTATAAGGGTCAGACAAGACAATTGATATACATACTTGATGGGTGGAATGTAAAGGCAGCAGCAGGCTGGACTGTAGGTAGTGGTCAGTTTTATTGGCAGACGAATCATCAGTTTTATTGGCAGATGAAGCAATGCAGAACCATGTGTTAAACTTTTAAAAACTGTGATAAAATGTATGAGGAGAGAAAAATGGCGCAGACACCGGCAAACCACGCCACAAATCTTGCCAAGAGAACCCTATTGACCAAAACAAAAGGCAAAACAAAAGGGCAGGCTAGGTGATACAGGATGCTTAACACCACAGAGGGGAGAAAGGGGAGGGACAGGAAAGGGGGAGGGGAAATGCAATGTTGTAAGGAGCAATACTGCATAGGGACATGGAATGTGAGATCAATGAACCAAGGTAAACTGGAAGTGGTAAAAAATGAGATGGAAAGAATAAGCATTGACATCTTGGGCATCAGTGAGCTAAAATGGACTGGGATGGGTGAATTCAGCTCTGGAAACCATCATATCTACTACTGTGGACAAGAAAACCTCAGAAGAAATGGAGTAGCCATAATTGTCAATAAAAGAGTGAGAAAAGCAGTAATGGGATACAATCTCAAAAATGACAGAATGATGTCAGTCAGAATTCAAGGCAAACCTTTCAATGTCACTGTGATCCAAATATACGCACCAACCACTGGTGCAGATAAAGCCACAATGGACCAGTTCTATGAGGACTTACAACACCTCATAGAACAGACGCCAAGAAATGATGTCCAAATTATATTAGGAGACTGGAATGCCAAAGTAGGAAATCAAAAAGTGGAGGGAATAACAGGCAAATTTGGTCTTGGAGTACAGAATGAAGCAGGGCAAAGATTGATAGAGTTCTGCCAAGAGAACGCACTGGTCATAGCAAACACTCTCTTCCAGCAACACAAGAGGCGACTTTACACATGGACATCACCAGCAAAGAAAACCATACCAAAAGAAAAGAAGAGTAAGAAAGCAAAGTGGTTGTCTGATGAGGCTCTTAAAATAGCAGAGGAAAGAAGGAACGCAAAAGTCAAAGGAGAAAGGAAAAACTACAATCATTTGAACACAGAATTTCAAAGAAAAGCAAGGAGAGATAAGGAAAACTATCTAAAAGAACAGTGCAGAGAAATGGAGGAAAACAACAAAAGAGACAGAACCAGAGATCTTTTCAAAAAAATCGGGGAAATTAAGGGAACATTTAAAGAAAAAATGAACATGATAAGGGACAAAGAAGGAAAGGAGCTAGCTGATGCAGAAGAGATTAAGAAAAGATGGAAAGAGTACACAGAGGAACTCTACAAAAAGGACCTCAACACTCCTGACAATCACAATGATGAAGAAGTAGAACCTGAGCCAGACATCCTGGAGAGCGAAGTCATAAAGGCCCTGTTGTGTATGCAAGGACACTGTTGCTCTAAGTAAATGAATGTAACCAGCCCCATATCACAATGTATCACAGCTGCTAAAGGAACGCGAGCGAGCCGCCCATAAGGGGCGGATGCGAGCGTTCATACTCACATGGTTCAATCCCCCAAATCACGGACAGCCGCGGGAACTTCTCCGCATGAAGAACTACTACAGAAGAGGGGAGGGCGTGCCTCAAGTCGACGCCCCCAACGGTGGCAGCCAATGAGCCACCGTGCAACCAGATTCAAATGTGTTTCGTTACCGTATATAATGTGATGTACCTCCGCCATTACCACATGTTCACCCTGACCATCAAAGAATAAACCTGTGTTAGTCCTTATTGCGACTCGTTCTCTGTCTTCCCTGCGAGACACCAAATTGGCGACGAAGGTGGGATTATGGCGAATCCCAGAGTCAAGACGTACCAGTTTGACGTCAGCGAGCCTGAGCAGTGGGAGCTCTACGAGTGCCAGTTTCGGCACGCAATGGAAGCAGCCGGCGTCGACGACGACGCGCTGATACGCTCCCATTTCCTGGCCCAGGTGGGACCGGCCACGCTGCGCATCCTAATGAACTTGGTGGCGCCAAAGAAGGTTGAAGCAGTGCCGATCGACCAACTCCTGGAGCTGCTGAGGGCACACTTCCAGCCCCCAGTGTCGATTTTTCCGGCCCGGGTCGCGTTCCACCGGCGAGACCAGCGCCCAGGCGAGTCCGTGTCCGACTACGCAGCGGCCCTCAGGCTGGCGGCCGTGCACTGCAAGTGGGACGACCTGAACCAGGCCCTGCGAGACCGCCTGCTGTGCGGCCTGCGGGACGAAGAGCTGCAACGGAAGCTCATGACCCGCGACGAGCACCTCTCGTTCAATGAGGTGTTGCGAGAGGCGCAAGCGGCTGAGGCGGCCAGGAGCGGGGTCAAGGTGTTCAAGGCCCGCGGCACAACGTCCGAGCGGGCCAAGTCCCCTGTCCAAGCGGCCCGGCGGACTCCGGCGAGGGCAGCCTGGCGGGCACCGAAGTCGCCCGCCGGCACTCCAGAGACCTCCGACGACTCCTCCGTAACGGCGGATTCCTACACCAGCGATGACGACGGCGTCCAAAGAGTGCGGAAGCGTGGGAAGCGGCGGCAACACCGAGAGCGGCAAGACCGCCGCTGCGACGGCTGTGGCGCGGCCCACGACCGCACGAGGTGTCCCTTCCGCAAGGCCGAGTGCCACAACTGCGGTCGAAAGGGACACATCGCCCGAGTATGCAGGCGCGGGCGAACCGAGGACAAAGGCGGCTCCAGCCATCCCCAGCACCACCAGCGGAAGGCGGCCGGTTCCAGGAAGGTTTCCACCGTCCACGGCGAGGACGGCGTACGCCGCGTGGCCCTGGAGCACCGGCGATTCTATGTGGAGGTACAGTTGCAGGGGCGCCCCGTAAAAATGGAGATAGACTCAGGGTCGTCCTACTCTATACTGTCCCAGAGGGAGTACATGCGCATTCCCCCAGAGGCTCGGCCCAAGCTGCGGGCCATGCGGTCCCACTTGCGGGACGTACAGGGAAACAGGATCCCGGTGTTGGGGGTGGGGAAATTCAAGGTGAAGTTCAAGAATTTCTCCGAAAGACTGCCCCTAGTGGTCCTCAAGGGGGGGAAGTGTTGCCTCCTAGGAACGCAGTGGTTTGCTCCCCTGGGAATAGAACTGTCCGGCATCCACGCCACTGAGACTGACCCGATGCAGGACGTTTGCAATGCACACCCGGACGTTTTCAAAAAGGGGCTCGGTACTTACAGGGGGCCCCCAGTTTCATTCGAGTTGGACCCAGAAATCCGGCCCATCCGCCTTAAGCCAAGGAGGATGCCCTTCGCACTCAAGGACAAGATCGAGGCGGAACTGGACAAATTGGTGGGGCAAGGGATTTTGGTTCCAGTTGATTCGGCCGAGTGGGAGACGCCGATTGTAACGGCCCTTAAATCAAACGGGGAGGTCAGGATTTGTGCAGACTATAAATGTACGATTAATAAGGCCATTCGGCCAAATGCATACCCGGTACCCGTGGTCAGCCATCTGCTGGCCACACTTCATGGGGGGAGGTGTTTTGCCAAGTTAGACCTGGCCCAGGCCTACCAGCAACTCTCAGTGACCCCAGCCGCTGCCGCTGCGCAGACCATCGTGACGCACAAGGGGGCATTTAAGGTAACGCGCCTCCAGTTCGGCGTGAACTCGGCCCCCGGGATCTTTCAGTCCCTCGTGGAACGCCTTTTAAAGGGGCTTCCAGGAGTTCTACCATACTTCGACGATGTGCTGATAACAGCGGGGAGCGAGGTAGAACTAGCTAAAAGACTAGATGGGGTTCTCTCGGTTTTCGAGAAAGCGGGGCTTCGCCTAAGGAAGGACAAGTGTGTGTTTTTTGCGAGGGAGGTTGATTTCCTAGGTTTCAAAGTAACCCCAGAGGGGATCAGACCCTCAGAGTCCAAGGTTGCAGCCGTACAGAACGCCCCTCGCCCCACCGCAAAGCCGGAGCTGCAGTCGTTTCTGGGGCTCCTTAACTTCTATCACTCGTTCCTGCCGAGGAAAGCATCAGTTGAGGAGCCACTGCACGCCTTATTAAAAAAGGACGCGGTTTGGCGGTGGGGGGACAAACAAGAGAAAGCTTTCCGAGAACTGAAATCACTCCTCTCCTCAGATGCGGTCCTAACACACTTTGACCCGAGGAAGCCAGTAGTTCTAGTATGTGACGCGTCCCCGGTGGGGGTGGGGGCGGTCCTGTGCCACGTGTTAGAGAGCGGGCGGGAGGCCCCGGTGGCATATTACTCCAGGTCCCTTTCAAAGGCTGAGCGCAACTACGCGCAAACGGATAGGGAGGCCCTGGCCATAATTGCAGGGACCAAAAAGTTCCATGATTTTCTATACGGCCGCAAGTTTACGGTAGTGACGGATCACAAGCCGCTTCTGGGAATCTTCACTACCGGCAAACCCACTCCCCAAATACTGTCCCCCAGGATGTTGCGTTGGGCCATATTCCTCAACGCCTATCAGTACGAGATAGTCTACCGCCCAGGGAAGGAGATCTCCCACGCGGACGCACTGTCCCGATCCCCCCTCCCCAGCATGGGGGATCCGGCATGCGAGGTAGAGCAAGACCATCAGGTCATGTTAATTGAGTCCCTCGACTCACCCCCCATTGTTCCGGCCGACCTTGCCAAAGCCACGGCGGCCGACAAGATCCTAGCCCAAGTTAGCTCATGGGTGAGGAAAGGGTGGCCCACTACTTCCCCAGAGGAACCGTTCAAGCCGTTCTGTAGGCGCAGGGTGGAACTTTCCCTGGAAAGGGGCTGTCTACTCTGGGGCCAGCGGGTGGTTATTCCAGAAAAGTTAAGGGCAAGGGTGCTGAAGCTACTGCACACCAGTCACCCAGGGATCGTGCGGTCCAAAGCCCTAGCTAGAAGTTTCTTTTGGTGGCCACAGATAGACGCGGACATAGAGCGCCTAGTGGGCACGTGCGAGAGCTGCCAGAGCTCCCGGCCCGAGGAGCCCCGGTTACCCCATAGAGAGTGGGACACGGCCCGCGGACCGTGGTCCCGTATCCATGTCGACTTCGCGGGGGCCTTCCGTGGGGCAACGTTCCTACTGGTTGTCGACTCCTACTCCAAGTGGTTGGAGGTAATCCCCGTGAGCAGCACCTCCTCCGCGACAACCATAAAGCAGTTGCGTAAACTCTTTGCTTGTTTCGGCCTGCCAGACGTCCTCGTGAGCGACAACGCAAGTTGCTTCACGTCGGCCGAGTTCCAAACCTTCATGGAGAGGAACGCAATCAGGCACATCACGGCTGCCCCATTCCACCCCGCCACAAACGGTCAGGTAGAGCGCCAAGTGCGCACTACGAAAGACGCACTGCGGCGCATGGGCCCCGGCGACCTGAACCTACACCTGTGCCAGTTCCTAATCAGCTACAGGACCAC
Source organism: Bradypodion ventrale (assembly GCA_035047345.1). Taxonomy (NCBI): domain Eukaryota; kingdom Metazoa; phylum Chordata; class Lepidosauria; order Squamata; family Chamaeleonidae; genus Bradypodion; species Bradypodion ventrale. The sequence goes on from JAWDJE010000001.1 coordinate 270,533,230, forward strand.
CCCCTTAGCTTCAGGATTCTCCCCAGCCGAGCTGCTTATGAAGAGACGCCCGGCAACGCTGTTTGACCGGATGGATCCGTCCAGGGTGGAGGATGAGGGGAGAAATATAAATTTAGGGGGGGGGGGAACTCCAAGAACTTTGCCACAGGGGACCCGGTTTACTGTAGGAACTACGCGGCCTCGGGGCCAGCGTGGGTACCGGGGTCGGTCATCGAGCAGACAGGACCAGTGTCCTACAGGGTAGAGACTAGCTCAGGGCTACTGTGGAGACGGCACACCGACCAGCTCCGAAAAAGGGTCACCAGTGAGGGGAAATCAGCGTTAGGGTCCTCCCCCACCCGCATTACCCAAGGGGGAGACACGGAGGCGCACGAGGGCGAGATTAAAGAGAGGAATCAGTTTGTCCCCGACTATGACCAGGACCATGAGTTTGACTATGATTTTCCGTACCAGGGGGAGTTAGCGGAGTGGTCCCCCACCCGTCCTAGCGAGAAGAGGGGTTTCAGTTCAGCCCTTGGTACCTCCAGTCCCCGCAACGCGGGCATGCTAGAGTACACCATAGTCCCGGCCCCCAAGAGACAAGCGCCACAAAGACAGGCAGCCAGCGGAACCTCGCCAGCCGCAAATCCCCAAACCCCCGAACAGGCAGTGGGAGACAGCGGGTCCACGAGGGTCGCATCGTCAGTTCCGAAGTTCGTGCTAGGTGGGTCCCCGGGCCCCGCAGGCGGTAGGCAAGGGTTCACTTCCCAACTGTTCATTCCATTCCCGTCCCCACAGGCAAGGTCATCGCAGTCTCATCACAGAACCACTAACGGGTCCCCACCTTACATTGCAGGACAAGACCGCGCGGAACCAGGAGCCACAGGCTCCCCTGTGTTAGGGCAAGCTGACACACGCCCCAGGCGCACGTGCGGGAAGCCACAATGGTTTAAGGGACTTCGTCCCATCCTAGGGGGGAGGGATGTTGTGTATGCAAGGACACTGTTGCTCTAAGTAAATGAATGTAACCAGCCCCATATCACAATGTATCACAGCTGCTAAAGGAACGCGAGCGAGCCGCCCATAAGGGGCGGATGCGAGCGTTCATACTCACATGGTTCAATCCCCCAAATCACGGACAGCCGCGGGAACTTCTCCGCATGAAGAACTACTACAGAAGAGGGGAGGGCGTGCCTCAAGTCGACGCCCCCAACGGTGGCAGCCAATGAGCCACCGTGCAACCAGATTCAAATGTGTTTTGTTACCGTATATAATGTGATATACCTCCGCCATTACCACATGTTCACCCTGACCATCAAAGAATAAACCTGTGTTAGTCCTTATTGCGACTCGTTCTCTGTCTTCCCTGCGAGACACCAAAGGCCCTAAAGAGCACTGCAAACAACAAAGCTAGTGGAGATGATGGTATCCCAGTTGAATTCTTTAAAGTGCTAAAAGATGACGGCATCAAATTACTGCATTCAATATGCCAGCAGATTTGGAAAACAAAACAATGGCCACAGGATTGGAAAAGATCAGTATACGTCCCAATCCCAAAAAAGGGCAATGCCAAAGAATGTTCAAATTATCGAACAATCACGCTCATCCCACATGCCAGCAAGGTGATGCTCAAGATAATACAGGATAGACTTCAGCAGCATGTGGAAAGAGAATTACCAGAGGTGCAGGCAGGTTTCAGAAGAGGCAGGGGGACTAGAGACCACATTGCCAACATACGCTGGATCATGGAGAAAACAAAGGAATACCAGAAACAAGTTTACTTCTGTTTTATTGACTACACTAAGGCATTTGACTGTGTGGACCACAACAAGATGTGGCAAGTAATTAAAGAGATGGGAATACCAGAGCACCTCATATGCCTCCTGAGAAATCTGTACATGAACCAAGAAGCAACAGTTAGGACAGAACATGGAATGACAGAGTGGTTTGGAATAGGAAAAGGAGTAAGACAAGGCTGCATTTTGTCACCATGCCTATTCAACCTATACACAGAGCACATAATGCGCAGTGCAGGGATGGAGGAATCACAATATGGGATTAAAATCGCTGGGAGAAACATCAACAATCTGAGATATGCAGACAATACCACCCTAATGGCAGAAAGTGAGGAAGACCTAAAGAATCTCTTGATTGGGCTGAAGGAGGAGAGTGCAAAAGCTGGCTTGAGACTAAATATCAAGAAAACCAAGATAATGGCAACAGGCCCAATCAGTTCCTGGAAGATAGATGGGGAAGAAGTAGAAGCAGTGACAGATTTTACTTTTCTAGGATCAAAGATCACTGCAGATGGGGATTGTAGCCATGAAATAAAAAGGCGACTGATTCTTGGGAGACAAGCAATGAGAAACCTGGGGAACATAGTGAAAAGCAGAGACATCACACTGAAAACAAAAATTAGAATAGTCAAAGCAATGGTTTTCCCAGTAGTAATGTACGGATGTGAGAGCTGGACAATTAGGAAGGCTGAACGCAGAAGAATAGATGCCTTTGAAATGTGGTGTTGGAGGAGGGTGTGGGGGTCCCCTGGACAGCGAGGAGAACAAATAGGTCAATCTTAGAAGAAATTAACCCTGAATGCTCACTGGAAGGTCAAATAGTAAAGATGAAGCTAAAATACTTTGGACATCAAATGAGAAGGATTCACTTGAGAAGGCATTGATGTTGGGAAAGGTGGAGGGCAAAAGAAGAAGGGGGAGGCCAAGGATGAGATGGTTAGATGGCATTGTAGACACAATGGGCACAGAGCTGGGAGGGCTGAGGGGGATGGTGGAGGACAGAGGCGCCTGGAGAGCAATGGTCCATAGGGTCGCAAAGGGTCGGAACCGACTGTGCGACTGAACAACAACAACAACAACAATTGGCAGATGAAGCAATGCAGAACCCTGTGAGCTGAACAAGGTGGTGTAACATGCGTTTTAACCATTCTAATTGAATTAATTAAGAACTGCTTTTTTTAAAAAAAGGCAGTTCCAATTAGACAATTTCAAAGAATTTCTTCTAGATGGGTAAGGTGTTGTTGCTCTTACCTTATTTTCAAGATGGCAAAGTTGGAAGGGGGAGAGAAGTATTTCCCTCTCTGGTGACCTGCTGCCTCTTTGGCTTCCCATGCTTCAGTTAGAAGCCTGAAGGAAAATGCCATGAAGTCAAGTCCTTCTGTGTATCTTTTCAGATCAAGAAAAACAAACAGCTTGGAAAGCCTCAGAGTGATGGAGATGGGTTTAATGGAGTTTTTTTTTTAGTGTATAACATCTGTATCAGCTCAAAACAATAAGATAAGCTCAAAAGTACTATCAGAAGGCAATCTAAGGAAGTGGCTCTGATAACTTTAACTCTCCCTTTACATGGGGTCTTCCAGTCCCTGACAGTTTCAGACCCTAGTAGCCCCTCCTCTCTCAGTGTAGGAAATGCTCACAGAAAGTAAAAATATAGATACCTACTTCACTGAGAAAAAGACCTTCTGAGAAGCTGGAAGGCAGATTTCAACACTGTTTTAGGTGGAGCCTGAAATGCTCCTACATGCGTTTTAGGACTATAGCTTGGTTGATAGTAAGGAGGCTTTCTCAGGATCAAAGAGCCTGCCCCTCATATATGTTTAAACTCATAAGGATGGAGGGTGAAAGGGGAAATGGGTATTAAAGAGGAAAGCAAAAGTGTCCACCCTTGTTTTGTTGGTCAGGGAAGAAAGTCGTAAAGGTCCCACATGGTTGTGTGTGAAATGCATTACCCCATGCTGTGGTCTTAATACTGTTGGATTGCTTGAGAAATTCTGAATGCAACATCTCTATGCAGCAATAGTGTGTTACATCCAAATAAATCATCAAGGTCTTTCAGGAAAACAAATGTGCCTGTCTCCTCCATTTCTTTTCACATTTCTTTTATTTTGAATGATAAGCTGTGAAAATGTGTATATATAATTATTCTCACTGAATGACCAAAGTTTTCCAGCTTCCTGCATATAATATGTTGCATGACTTCTTAATCTTTATTCATTCAACTTAGTGCTTCTTCATTGGTCACCTTCAGAACCCAAGAATATCTCAACATCCTGTGACAAAGTCACATTTCAAAATGTCTATCTTTCTCATAGTGGCCTACAATAAAATCCACTGTTCCATACATTTTCAAAGCCAATTTTATGCTTTTGTGACAGACTATATTTCTCATCATAAAGAAGCAATTCTGAACCCTTTCTCTTCTGATTTTTATTACATTAATATGAATCTTCTGTTAATTTAACCAAATTTCAAGGTGCTTATTTTTTGACATCTTGGATCCTATGTTGCATTTGTTAGACTGTTTGCTTTCTACTGATTACTACAGCCAGGTTTCCTTAACATATATTTTTAGAAGCTTTTCATTACATGTTTCACTGAGCAAGCTTTGCAGAACATATAAAATTGTCAGCTGGTAACACTGGATCATATTTGTATAATATCTTAGCATATTTTTGATAACATTTCCACTGATATGTATACAGTTATTTGAATCAGGAATTTTTTCTCTGAAGACGTTCTTGGAGTACAAATTGAAAAGCAGCTGCAAGAATATACATTATTGTTATATTCTTCTACTTTCATTTCATTTTGTTGTTGTTGTTGCTACTACAGGTTGCTGATTACATGAATGTCACACACACCACCAACATCATTATCTCTGCCTCTGTCATGCATCTTTTTCCAAATACATATACAGTGATACCTCATACAGCGTCCAAACTTGGTTCCACAAGTTTGGACTTTATATGGATTTGGACTTTGTATAAAGCATACAAAATCCTAGCCGTGATGCCTCATACAATGTCTAAATCCTTGCCGCGATGCCTCATACAATGTTGGTTCCATAGAGATACAGTGCATTGTAATAGCACAGACTTCAGGGAAAAGTCAAGGAAACAGACAGGAAACTGACAGAACGTTAAGAAATCATTGCCTAAAGGCTAAATACATTACAAAAATATGTCAAACAACCCTGGTTTTAGGGCACAAACCATACAACAAGTTTTTAACTTTTGAAAACTTTATGAAGTGCAGGTTTAAAAGTTAACATGTACCATCATGCAGCACACTGTTAATCTGCAGCTATGCAGCCGATCATCCATTTTGTACAAGCTACTGTAAACAATTACTGGATGGAAGCAAGGACAAAATGGATGCCAACATGTACCATCATGCAACACAGTGTTAATCATCTAAATAGCAGCAAACACCAAACAATTGCCCACCCCACCAAACAGTACTCCCCCAAAAAAGACCAACATAAGAAAAATTATGGAGCATTCCCCATTGTCCCCCTCCCCACCCCAAGCCAATTGGAAACAGAAAACCTCATTTACCTACCTTTCCACTGAGCCAAAGAATGGTCCAAGAACCTGAAGAATGCTGCAAAAATCCCAGGAATGCTTCCAAAACTTTTGACAAAAAAATCCAAAAAAATCCAAAATCGTGCTCAAAATCACTCCTAAACACTCTTTGCCTCATGCAAAACCCACAAGAGCAATGCATGCATGTGTCCTGCCTTTTATACTGTCCAGGCACAATGCAACCTGGGAAAAACCCCAATGCCTCATACAAAGTCGCAGTGTCTTTGTATGAGGCAAGTTTTTTCAGGGAATTAGGCGATGTTGTATGAATTCAATGTTGTACAAAGCGGACTTTGTATGAGGTATTTCTGTATGTAGGATAGTGCTTCTCTGGTTTCAAAACCTCCTCTGAATACAAAATGCATATCTCCTGCCCCTTGGTTGTATTTCTTGTGAACCCTACTATGTATTATTTTTAGGAAAAGCTTTACCAAATGGCTCACTAAGCTTATCATTTGGTAGTCACTACACACGTTGACATTTCTCTTTTTAGATAACATAATGTAACATTTCAGCAAGAAAAAATGATGTTATCAACTAGAAGGCTAGTATGATAAACAACAACAAAAAACCCAACTCTCCAATAAACTACATTTTCCAATAGACTGATTGCTATGGATGCACATGTTAAAAAAACACCCAAGTTTTTTTTAAAATGTTCTTTCATCCATTCAGAGGTGTGTGAGCCCATTGAGGACATACAAGACCTCACCTCTGTTATAGATAGATAGATAGATAGATAGATAGAGATAGAGATAGAGATAGAGATAGATAGATAGATAAATATAGATAGATCTTAACCTATAAAACCAAGGGTTAACCGTTGGAACTTTCTATAGGTTCCTAAGCCTCGCCCTAATGACCCGCACCCACCATTCGTGCACACGGCCGAACTGGGTCCGCAGGTCAATGAAGGATTGAGAAAACCAGCAGTGGGGCAACAGCCCCACAAACGCGAAAAAAGGGAAACAACTTCATTTCCCAACGTTCTTTTGTGCCGCGCCGCAGCCAATCAGGCTGAGAAGCGCGACCACAAAGAACATTGAGAAACGCGCCGCGGCCAATCAAAATCAAGCCGCATAAAAAAACGCACCACAACCACAAATCACAAACCCATAACTACAAGCCCCAGAGTCCTGTGCGACATGAGCGTGCAGAACGCTGAGGAAGCTGGCGCCCGAAAAATTTAAAAAAAACACCTCACCGCCTCACAGCCACGCAAACACCAACCGCCCTTCTTTCCCTCAGTAGACGACCAAGGAGAGGGGATCGATGCCAGGTTAGGAAGATCAAGGGCTAATCTGAGAACCCCTCTCCCTGGTCTCCTGGGTCCAGAAGGGTTGGGGGGACATACCCCTTTTGTCCCCACAAACCTCCCAACCCCCGGGGAACCAGCGGAGAGGGGGATCGCCATCCCCACCCACTGGTATTAAAGGGGAAACCCTGATCTACTTTCATGACTCCACACAATCAAAGCACCATAACACAATAAAGCCCCCCTCCCCAACGCCCGCGGTCTGGCCAGCGAAGCCAGCCCACGGAAATAACCCCCCCAACGCCGCATAAAGCTGCGTTGGAATTCCCGCCGTCCGGACAGCCAGGCCAGCCCGTGTAAATAAACCAACCCCCCCAAGCCACAACAACAACAAAAATATAAAAGTAAATAAATAATTTACAAAAAATACCTTAAAACACAATCAAAAACATCCAAAAATGCACAAAAACAACACAATAAAACAATACAAAGTAATAAAAAACAATAAAAAACAAAGCAAACAGTCAAAAAATACAAAACCCAACCCCCACACACAAAATACAGAAAACAAGCCAACTCACCAACACATGTCCTACCTGCACGACGACCGGAAATGAAATGAATAAAGAAAGAGACTACTTACCAGAAGAAGCTCCACCCAGAGGACAGGAGAGAAAAAACAGTCAAAATACAAGAAAACCCCTACCAGCACCACCTGCTGGCCACAATAGTAAAAACAATTCAAAAACTCACAACAGCCCCAAACAAAAGGCCACAACAGTAAAAACAAATCAAAACAATAACACAAAATCACAATTTTACACAAAAGGTCACAATAATAAGTCAAAAATATTACACAAAAACACAATTTAACACAAAAGGTCACAATAATAAGTCAAAAATATTACACAAAAACACAATTTAACACAAATCACAAACATATGTCAATAAAATAAAATAAAAAATTTATTAAAATCCTGTGCTGAGTTCTAACTCAAATAAAAACCCAAAACAACTAAACACATTTTAAAAACATTGAATGTAAAAAACCTTTACTTTCACATTATTAAATTATTACCTACGGTACAACTATTTTTTAAAAAAACAAAAACTAAAACATTATTCAGTTACATAAAACAGCCAACCAAGCCAAAAACAAATTGTATAAATAAACATTTTAAAAATTACAGATTTAGCAATTTTTAATAAGCATTAACACAATTTAACCTTCCAACACAATTTAAAACAGCCCAGCAATGCCGGGCAACCTCTGCTAGTAGATAGATAGATAGATAGATAGATAGATAGATAGATTGAGATTGAGATTGAGATTGAGATTGAGAGAGATAGATAGATAGATAGATAGATAGATAGATAGATAGATAGATAGATAGATAGATAGATAGATAGATAGACAGATATAGATATAGATATAGAGAGAGATGATACCTGCAAAAAAAGATATTAGCTTGAATTTGACAAGACCCAAGATCTAAGCCTCCTTAGCAAAAACAGCAATTTGGTAGAGATGGAGGGTGAGGAGAGTCATATTTGCTAGCAAAGAAAAGATGGAGTCATGGTGATAAAGGGTTCTTTTTTTACCTAGTTGTCTGTGTCCCTTAATACCACCATCAAAGTCAAATTTATATGCCACCTGCCCTTTAAGAAGCTCAACATGGTTCCATTTTATCTTCACAACAAATTTTTAGGCTGCGAATCCAGCTGTGGATTGTCATTAGGAAGGAACAGGAGGAGTAAGAAGTGAAGCATATAACTAGTAATTAAAAAATAATAATGCTAAGTTATCATAACCCTGGGATAGTGTCTTGGACCTGTGTTGATCTGCACATTTCACAGTCCAAGTGAGAATTTGAGCCTGGGGGTCCCCCTCCCCAAAAACTCACATTCTATCCCCTGCTTTTCTGGTAAACACTCAATGGCACTCCAAGAATGCATGCATTTTCAGGCTGTGCATTAATGCAGCAAACTATTCACATTTTAATCAAAATGTAGATTTTGACTGTCTCCCAGCATTAGAACACCTAAAACTGGGGGTCATTGAAGATAATTCAGTGCTTCATTATTGCGTCTGTGCTGAGCATACTTGGCAATGAACACACTTCCTCAGAAGCATTTAATTCCAACTACTGCAGAGACTCAAGTGGCTAAGAGGCTGACTGGGAGGCGGAAGGTCAGCAGTTTGATTCCCGAGTACTGCAGGATGGAATGAGCTCCCATCTTTGTCCCAGCTCCTGCCAACCTAGTAGTTTGAAAGCAAGAAATTGCAAGTAGATGAATAGGGACCACTTCAGTGGGAAGGTAACAGCATTCCATGTGCTCTGGTGTCTAGTCATGCCTGCCACATGACCACGGAAACATCTGCAGAAGCAGACAGCGCTGGCTCTTCGGCTTTGAAACAGAGATGAACACTGAACCCTAGAGTCGGATACAACTGGCTTTCAAGCAAGGGAAACCTACTGTTGGATGCAGGATAATAATAGGCTGAGCAGATCAAGTCCTTTTTAGAAATTCATTTCAAAAGACATTGGGGCCATCAAAGGCAGCAGCCCTGCCATCATTTCCTAGGAAGTTAAGTTCCAGAAGATTCAGTGGCTGGGTTGTAACTGAAAAAGAGGAAATGGTAGATTGGTTCACAATATCTGTTTTAACTTCAGATTTGTCATAAGGGAGGCTCTGTTGGAAGAATTGAGTACAGAATCCCAGCTATTGCTGGTCAGATTGAGAGCAATGTTGTTAAAAAGACATGGGATCAGTTCACTTTTAGATAACTAGCCATGCTGGGTAAGAGGATAGAAGCAAAATATGACAGCCAGGCCAAATAAACCAAGCTGACTTTAAAATTTAGGCAGGACCTGAAGAAAAGATCAGTGGTCCAGGCAAAGACAAGACACAGAGACTGTTTCCAGTAACAAACAGGAGAGGCTGAGATGGATGACAAAGATGCCATTGGCTCTCTAGATTGCTCAGAGCTTGGCAAGAAATCATTACAAATACAAGGATCTTTGTATCCTCACACACACACCCCTCAACAACAAGGTGTACTGACTACATATTAAAAGTAATTTCCTGAACTCTAAGATTTATTGCAGTACTAGCTGATTGCCCTGCTTTGCTCAGGGCAGCCTCCCTTCCTCCGTCTCTCTCTTCCCTCACCTGTGCTGCTTCCCTCACCCGTTGACGGTCACTTACCGCCCTTATCCTTCCCATATATTTGTCCGCAGACTGCCAGTGGGGGTGTCCCCTTTGCATCCCTGCCTGGGACTATGGCATTAGCCAGCTCAATTACATCATGATGATGTCACAATCTCAACCTACCTGGGTTAGCATCACTATGACATCACTGAGCAACACACACACCCTCCTGTCAGATATGCCCCCCTTTGTAGATCAGTTTGGGGGGCTACACACACCTCATGGGGCTTGTGACCACCACAGCGCTGATCTCGTCAACCCAAAGTACGTATGTGCCTAATTTCAGTGCAATCAGTCCAAGGGTGTGGATTTCTATAGAGCACATACAAACTCACACCACTGTTTTATAGATATAGATAGATAGATTGCAATGTAGGTCTGTAACCAGCTTCATCAAGCCACCATTGTCTTTGCAATAGTCCTTGTGATGCTGTTGGATGAAAAAAAATCAGACAATTTGTAATATAAACATTGGAAGAAAGGCTTGACAATGAGAAGAAAACTGCTGAAACAAAAGTTAAATGAAACACAGAAACACATATAATTAAAGTTTCATGTACTCGCCTCTTTCATTATTATTCTTCAGGTGCCGTGTCCATTCTGGATATTGGCTATCATCATGGTGATAGTCTTCCTGTTCTTAACTCCTTGGAACAGCTCTTCCAAGAACATTCCACACCAGTCTCTCTGGTTCTTCAACCATGAAGTCCATCTACATCCAGGGCCTCTATTCCCAGGGATCTTTCCTTGCAGAGCAAGTTGGAATATTCTATCTTTATGTTGTTCCTCATGATACGGCCAAGGTATTAGAGCTTTCTTTGCTTAATGGTCTTAAAGAGTTCTTGTTCTTAATCCATCCAGTGCAACACGTCTACATTAGTCACATGGTCAATTCATGATATCCTTAGCAGCCATCTGTGGATCCACATTTTTAAAGCTTCAATTCTCTTTTCAGATGCTTTAGTCCAGGGGTTCCCAACCTGGGGTACCCATACCCAATGGGGTACAGTGAGTAACATGTAAATAAGTATGTTATACTATTAATATATTCCCAAAATAGTTATGTTATCAACATTTCCAGGCTATTCCATGTTGGTACTGTCAGTCAGCCACACTAGCAACATTTCAGGTCTCTTTTCAGACATGGACCTAGTGAGGTTGCAGAGATTTTGTTTCTCATTGCACAGTCCAATAACTCAAAATGCCCAGTTAAAATTCAAGACAGCTAGTGAAATTGCCAGATTAGTGCCCCCTCAAGGCTCACCTCTGCAGCATCTGCACCCCCTGCACATGCACGTGACGTACTGTATGGTACACACTCCAACTGCTTCTTTTTTACATGCTCACAGTACACATGTTTTAGTGATAAACATAAGTTAGCTAAATTATTTTTCAAAACTTCACTTTTGCTGACTAAATTTTAATCTAATGGTAAATAGCTTATAATTTATTTTTAGCCTATTCTAAAAATAAAGGACAGATCCAGAGTTAAATGCATTAAAGTATTGTTTATTTTAGCTTCCTTTTTAAATGAAAGGTTAGATCAAGATTTATTAACAAAAAAAAATATTTTTGCAGACTCAAGGAATGACCATGCCAAAGAAACATTGTTACCAAGATTTATATGTGCAATATGATTATACTTTTGTGCTTGACAAAGGTGTGCAAAAGCCGTAGTGCTTCATTTTTTCCAAGATATTCAGCAAAGACAGTATGAAACCATCAAAATTGAGATAGCATCTTCAGAATGTTCATCCCAAACATTCTAATGGATCAGAGTCCTCATTTAGAATAATCCAAACTACAAGGGCCAAACGGCCAATATATCCCAGTCAGAAAACTTTTTGAGGCTAATAAAAATTCAATGAATGAAATAAATTCTTAATAAGTCAAATTTTTAATAATGAATCTTCTTATGTCCCATGCAAAATGATTTATCAAAATTAGGTATAATCCTTTAAACTTCACAGGTCTTGTCAGCACAGACAAAGTTCAAAATTATTTTGTTCCAATATAAAGTACATTCATCAACATCTGTTTTATGGATTCGAAATCTTATCCGGTAAAAAGATTTTTCGAAATATCTTCATCAGGAAAGTATAACTCTGTATGAAATATAATACAAAAACCTTAATAAAATCCCATACAATATTTTTCACATTATTGAAATCAAAGGGTGTCTTATATATGTCGGAGCTTACCTATACGCACATCCAAATGGCCTCAACAGCTAAACTCTTTTTGTGCCTCGGGACGTTACTGAATAAAGGTATAAACATCTTAAATACGAGTTCCCTCCAAATATCACCTGTCTCTTGTCTGGTGTTATTTTAATGAAGGACCTGATTCTGCATGCACAATCTGAATCTCGGATCCCCAAACCAAATCTACCTTCTAATCCTCACTCCAACCTGTCTATAGGAAACATTTAAACTCAATCTCTTGTTTTAATCCTTTAGGAGTTAACGTCTGGAATCGGTGAATATAATATGATTCTCTCTTCAAAAGTAATTTGTCCAGATTAACTCTTTTGAATTCCTGTGGTTTAACTGTCTCAACAATTATGAATCTGAAATCATGATCCGAATGCCCCTTTTCTATGTAATGCTGAACCGGGGGGGGGGGGGGCAAGGTATTATGACTCCGTATCCTGCTCCTGTGTTCCACTAGCCTGATCCTGATTGGTCGTGATGTCTTGCCCACGTAAAAGAGACCACACCCACAAATCAATAGATACACACAGAATGCTGTTTTGCAATTTGAAAAACTCTGAAATCGATGTGTAATTTCTAAATGGGGAATATTGATTTCCTTGGTCTCAAAAGAATATTTGCAGTAGATCGGAAAAGTGAGCTCGAGGAGCTTCCGGTTCCAGCATGGAGAGGTGAGGCTGAGTTTTCCTCTGCTCTCATATCCTTGTCCTTTTATCTTATTTATTTTAAACTACAGTTTTTGTACCCAGTTAATTTTACTTAGATGATTTTACGGAATGGGCAAGAGTATTATTATAATGAAGTTTTTAAAAGAATCTTTTAGAACAACAATTTTATCAGTCTTTTGCTGAACCCTGCCACCCGACAGCGGCTGGGTCTGTGAGCAAGTTTATCCTATTTTATTTTAGTTCACTGTCCTGTTTATAGCAGTTTTATCAGTGCTCCACGGTTACAGTACCTGCTAGTAGTCTTACAAGGTCAAATGACGAAAAGAAAGAAAAATGAAACCTTATCTCCTCAACACCACAGGCAGAGGAAAAGGAAAAGACAGGCCGGTACTGCTGTGAACTCTCCCAAGCAAATTGAGACTGATAAACAAATGAAGTTAGATATTTTTCTTGCAAGGGAGGAGAGAGAAAATCTGTGTGCTGACTTCCCTACCTCCAACAAGTTTGATGTTTTAGCTACAGTCTCCAATACAGTGGCTGGGGAAATGCTTAATAAAGTGGAAGAACTTAACCAGAGGCCAGGTGGACGCCGAACTCTTCAGTTGTGCAAAGCTCAGCAATCAAGGACCTGCCCCTCCCTCCCTCCAGGTGATATGGACAATGTCAACAACATGGGAGAGAAGCCAGAAGCAAAGGATATGAGGATTGGTGATGATAACTCAACGCTTGGTGATATAAGGACTAATTTTATAGCAGAGCAATGTATTTTAATTTACCAGACGGTTGCAACCATTTTTAAATCTTTGAAGATAATAGAAAGCAAACTAGAGCAGATAAATCCATTCCCTGAAAACTATCCAACAATATGTGGTAAGAACCTTAAGGAAGCCAATAAACCAGCAAGAAATAAATCCCAGTACTGCCCTGAATATAATCAAATCCTAAACAGAGGTTTCTGTGGGCCGGCGGTAGAAGGCCGATTTGCCAGCACAGCGTCTACCAAGTTTTCTCGTATATTGCAAACAAACCAGGTTGCCCTCCAAATTGCAATGACAAATAACAACTACGGGCGTTGGTCCTCTGAGTCAGCAGTCAAACTTTCCTTAACCCAGATTTTGAGATGTCAAAGTAGCCAGCTAGATTTACGTAAAATAATCTGGCTTCCAATTCTGCCGGGGTTCAAACGTATTCTACTAATTTTTAGTCGGGCTACTATACCTGGTATGCTTCTCAAAATGAACCAGTATTTAGCAACTTTCCAGATATTCCCAAAAAGGGTATTCCAAGATAATGCTGTGATTCCACTCCTTAATTCTATGACCAATCTTCAAGCTACCAGATCTAAAAAGGCGAGCATGGATGATGGGAAAGCTGAAAGAGTTTTACCAACCTTCAAATCAAGTACCTGCATTCCAAACAACTTAAGGACTCAGAAGGATGATCACAAGGATGATCACAAGCCAGTTACCCCTGATGAAGAGGAGCTTGCATTAATTCATTCATTCGGGGTCCTACCTGAGACAGAGCAGATGGAAATCTTGCACAGATTAGACAGCCTTAAAGACACACTTATGACAATTATATCCATGGGCAATCAAGACTCGGGGGTACCGGCTAGGAGTAAGGAAACAGGGGCAATGCTTAGTACACAAGGAAATGCCTCCAATGTAACAGACTCCTGTGCTACAAACAGGCCAAGGCCAGGTAACCCAGCCCTAAAACAGAGTCGTGCTGACATCCATGCTAACTCCTTAAAAACCATCACCAAATGTTTTAATATACAGCAACAGCAATCGGCCCCTCTTGGTGATGTGGTCAACCCGCTAAGTAAAGATCCTTCTTGTTCTACCAAGACCAATCCGGCAAAGGAAAATGATCTCCGAACTCATCATCCAGGGGAGCAACCAATATCAAAGGCCAATGGTTGCATTGTCTTTGATTCAGAAGGCCTCTTTGATCAGATAAACTGTGAATGACAACCAATCAGACCCCACTTGCCTAATGAGGACCATGATGAAAATTTATCGTTCATCTCATGGAATGTAATGGGCTGGACTACTAAAGTATTGGACCCCACGATCTGTCGCTACCTCTCCAACTTTGATGTGGTCATTATGCAAGAGACATGGATTACAAACCCCCCTTTCTTAAAAGGATATGCCTCATCGGACCTGGCAGCTATCCCTTCATCACATGGCCGGGCAAAGGGGGGCTTGGCTATCCTGGTGGCCACATCGCTAGCAGTTAATGTCTCTGACTTACCCTCATGTCACAACATGGGTATGGCCATCCTCATTAGCTACCGCCAAATTACTATTTTGGTAATCAATATCTATATCCCCCCTGCCAGGAACAAAATAGAGTCCGACAGGGATTGGTCAGAACTAGAAAGATACTTGAATATTCTCTTAACTGATCATCCCACAGCACTTGTAATATTGTGTGGAGACTTTAATGCTAGACTGGGACCTAATGACAAATACTTAGGTTTAAATTATATCATCCCTTACTTGAGTAGTGATCAATCACCACTCCCCTTTGATAGACACTCAAAGGATCTAAAATCAAATTATGCAGGTAGCCTCCTGGCTAGGATGTTGTTCAACCTGGATCTTTGGGCACTGAACGGCTCAGTTCAAGAGGATCATCCAGCCGAATTTACTTTCTGGTCTGGGAAAAGGAAAAGTGTGATCGACTATTTCATAGTCTCGAAGGAGACAGTCAGGTTCGTGGACCAATTTAAGGTTTCCTCGTACCACGACAGCGATCACTTGCCATTAAATCTCTTGCTCAAGTTACCGTCAAGTAATCTGAGACTCAGGGACAAACATAGGGGGCCTTCTGAATTAGAGTCAAAACTAAATCCAGTTAGGTGGAAAGCGGATATGTCCCAGATTTTATCTGATCTGTTTAAGACTCAAGACTTTAACAAGATCTTGGATAAATATATGAACAATGTAAACATAGGAGTGGGAATAGAACTTTTTGAGGTTTTACTGAAGGAAATTCTTTTAGCCCTTGAGGGTTTTAACTCACGCTACGGAAGTGCCAAGGGCACTCAAAGTAAATCATGGTTTGATAAGGAGTGCCTCCAGGCAAAAGGTGCCCTGAGACTTAAATATAGAGAATATTGTTTAAACCCTACGGATAGCCTGTGGACTGAACTATCTATAGCCAAGGTACAATACAAAAAGATAATTAAACACAAAAAGATTGACGAATGTAATAGAGCTTGGGATCAGCTAAATCAAGCAATTGAGCAAAAAAACCATTCCAAATTTTGGAACTTAGTGTCCAGTTGCTCTAAAAGTCCCCATATGCCATCTGTCATACTCCCAGAAATTTGGGAGAAACATTTTCGTGAATTATATCTGGCTTTGGATACAAGTGATACATCCAGTGGGTATACAGCCAGTAGCAATAACCTCCCCCCATGGAATGCAGTATCGATCTGCGAGGTAAAATCATTAATAAGTAGATTAAGATCTGGGAAAGCTGCCGGCCTTGATCAAATACCCCCAGACCTGATTAAATCAAATTCGGAGTGGTGGGCCCCTGTCCTGGCAAGACTGTTTACAATAATTGACAACACAGGACAGTTCCCTAAGAGCTGGGAGGTATCAGTCATCTGCCCAATTCACAAAAAGGGAAGTCGCGGTGACCCTGCCAACTATAGGCCGATCAGCCTCCTGAGCATCCTTAGTAAACTTTATGCAAGCCATCTTCTAGGGAAGCTCCAAGATTGGGTTGAGGATACTAAGTTATTAGCCGACGAACAAGGTGGGTTTAGAGGAGGCCGCTCTGCGCTTGATCATTGTGTAGTCCTTGATTACTTTATCAACAAATATTCTTCTAATTCCTCTGTATCTTTATACGCAGCATTTGTTGATTTGAAATATGCTTTTGATACTGTCTCAAGAGTTCTACTATGGGAGAAACTGGAGAAAGCATCCATTGACCAACGACTATTGTTTCTTATAAAGGCGATTCATGGCAACACAAGTATAAGGGTGAAGTGCAGTGAGCAGGGACATCTGTCAAACTCTATAAAAACAAGTCGAGGAGTTAGACAGGGCTGTGTCTTAGCACCAACCTTATTCAATATATACATCAATGATATCATCGAGTACTTACAATGCAGGGATCACCATCCACCCAAATTAGACAGCAAACATGTCCCAATCCTACTTTATGCAGACGATGCAGTTCTGCTTTCAAGAACACAGGTGGGGTTACGCAGGGCCCTGCGTTCGCTTGCTAAGTATTGCTCTCAAAACCAACTTCTGGTTAATTATTCGAAAACGAAAATAATGGCTTTTGCCAGAAAGCCCAAAATACATCGATGGCATCTAAACCACCAGGTACTAGAGCAAGTCCTTCATTACAGCTACTTAGGAGTTATATTTCAGGCTAATGGGTGCAGGAAGTTACATACAATGTATTTAGCTTCTAAAGCAAAAAAAAAGTGCGGCCGCTATACAAAACTTCCTTCGGAGGAAAGGTGGGCATAATGTAGTTGCAGCCCTTAGACTCTTTTCAGCAAAGTCACTTGCCCAAATGTTGTATGGATCCCCTCTGTATTTTGACTCAAACATAAATCCGCTTGAGGTCGCGCAATCAAAGTTTCTTAGGACAATTTTACAGTCCCCTTGCAGTATTTCCAACATGGCTTTGAGATTAGAAACTGGAATGTATACAGTGCGAGCGAGACTGTTAGTAAACGTGGCTAATTATTGGATAAGAATTCTGTTTGCCCCATCTGGCTTACTCAGACTAGTGATGTCAGACCCTTGGATGCCACCATGGATTAGCTCTCTTGAAAGGACACTAACCACTTATGGCATTTCAAAACCTTATGTTCTTTCCTTAGGATCTATTCATGCTAGAGAGTTAATAAAACAAAGAATTCTCGATATACATCGCCAAAATGATTTAAGTAAACTAGTCTCCCCATTGTTTGATAGATCAACTTTCAATGTTGCTAAGCCCTTAGCATACTTGTCTTTAATAAGAAATCCCGATCATAGACGTTCCTTCACACTTATTCGGTATAACATGCTTCCCTCCTCCTACAGGGAGGATTTCTTTAAGAAAGGCCAAGCACTCGAGCGTTTATGCCCATGTCAGCTAAATACGATAGAAACCTCTGAGCATATTCTGCTAGAGTGTCCCCTATATAATAAACACAGGAGAGACCTTTTTAGTGTTTTCCCGAACTTGAAGTCTAACAATAAAGTCAGGACATTGAATATTCTTTTATCGGGTGAAGGGCAAGATATGACGATAGCGGTCGCTAGATTCGCATGGTATGTAACTTGCATTCGTAAAGGCAAGATAAAATCAAAGGAATAAGGAAAATGCTTCCAGATTACAACTTGAATGTCATAGAATATGACTGCAGGACATAGAAATAACATCCCTTGTAATTCTGGCTGTATGTTGCTATTGTATATATAATCTGGTGTCCATGATTTTGTGATAGTTTTATTAGGTTGCCTCACTTGTGTCAAGCAGCTTGATTTTGTGATATTGTAACACTGGCCTTGGGCTGTAATAAAGAATTTGTATGTATGTACGTAGCATTAGGGAGAACCAGCTACAGCGGGGACAGGTTAAATAACCAACAATAACTATTTTTATCTTGCACTAGTAATTCTATCCACTATGTGCACTTATATATAGAAATTTTATTCTTATTTTATAACTATAATTATAACTTTTAAACTGTTTTATGTGCTGTTTTATCCTTTTTAAACTACATAACTGTCCCAAAGGTTGCATAAATTTTAAAACTGATTTTATTCTATTTTGTTTTAATTCAAACGAATGTGTTTGTGGGGGTGCATTTTGACAGTATTTCATGCACTTATACCCTTTTTACTGTACTGGTCATCGACCGCAATAAAGTTTGTTGTTGTTATTTGCAGTAAGAACAATCTCCACATTTATAATGTCCCACTATTAAATCCTGTGTGGGAGATTTTACTAAATTGTCACTACGTGTGACCACATTGCCAAACGTGTGTGTGCGTCTAAAGCCTATCATGGGCTGTTGATCACATCCTGAAATATCTGAAACCACATGCCAGTGTTTGTTAATAATTTTTTTTAATTTGATTGGCCAAAGGGGTATATTCTAGGGACAAAGGTAGTAGACATTATGAATTTGGTGAATGGTTTTTTACAAGTTCAAATGGCCTTTCATGGGAATTAGTAGAATCTTTTTGTACTGACAGTTCTCCTGCTATGTTGGAGGGAAATCAGGTTTCACCACTTTAGCTAAAGAAATCAACCCAAATATTTTTTACAAGCCATTGCATCCTTCACCACTGTGCTTTAGCATCTAAAACACTTCCACATAATTTGAAAGCCAGTTTGGATGTATTTGTTCAAGTTGTGAATTTTATCAAAGCAAAAGCATTGAATCATGGAGGATGAAGGAAAAATCAGTGGTGTACTGCTCCAGGTTCCCACCAGATCCCAGGAACCAGTAGTGGAAATTTCCCCAGGCCATGCCCACTTGGCTGGCCATGCCCACCTCCCTACCCCATGCCATGGTGTGGCTGGCCAAGTGGGCATGGATCACAGAGTTAGCCACACCCACAGAGTTAGCCATGCCCAGAGTGGGGGTAGTAAAAAAAAATTGCAGTGCATCACTGGGAAAGATACAATCATTTCACGACAAATTTAATCCCTGGGGAAGAAGGGTGGACTTAGGTAACTTTGCCAATTTCAAATCTCTTGAAGAAATCACTTCAGATCTGACATCTTTACCTATAAGGAGGGGTGTGGGCCATTGGTGTCCTGCATGCATGCCCGCACCTGTCCCTACTATCCCTAACCGAGCCACCTGTACTTACCTGAAGACCCTTGGAGTATCTCCACAAGGGTCCGACCACCGAGAGTGGGGCAACTGCCCCACAAATGCTAACAGCAAAAAAAATACAACTCCCAGCGTTCTCCGTGCCATGACCCCTCAGCCAATCAGACTGAGGGACATGAGCACGAAGGAGGCCGGGAAAGCGCCACGTGCAAAGTAAAAAAATGCTGCTATGTCGAGGCCCCAGCCGCTGGCAACAAAGGCCAGTGCCAGCTCCAACGCGACTTCACCAGGGCTGTGGAGGGAAGAGGGAAGCCCTCTTCTATCCACAGCCCCAGTGCCGGCCCCGATGTGCCTTCTTTCATGGAGCAATGGGTAGAAGAGGGGCTCCCGCTCCCCACTATCCCACCGAAAACACAGCAAGGCCGCCAATGGCCTCAAGGTAAGTTGAGGTGGGGGGGGACAACAGGCAGCACTTTGTCAGGGTAGGCACACTCCCTGGCGAATGGCTGCCTGCCCCCTTTGTATTACCCACACCGCTGTTTTGAGAACCAACTCAAAACAGCAGTGGGGGTAACAGAAAGGTGGCAGCCAGCTATCCATAAGGGAGAGCGCCTCCCCTGATGGATCGCTGTCTGCTGCCTTTCTTTTTTTTCCCATTAACTGTTTTGAAGGTTTTTAGAAACAGTTAATGTGGGGAAAAGAAAGGCAGCAGACAGTGATCGTACGGGAGTTACCCTCCCTTTCGGATGGCTGGCTGCTGCCTTTCTATTACTCCCACTGTTGTTTTGAGAACTAACACAAACTTTCAAAACAGTTAATGGGGGGAAAGCCCACCCACCCACCCCACGGGAGGGAAAGGGGGAACCTAACACCTCCCCCCTTCCCTCCCTACTCACCCGGATGCAGCTTCCTGAATGGCAGCTTCCTCTCTCTCTCTCTCTCTCTCACACACACACACACACACACACACACACACACACACTCACACGCACACGCGCACACACACACACACACGACACCTCTGCCTTGCCAGGCAATTAATATCTGTGTGTTGGTGGTTGGGGTGGTTTTGGGGCGCACACCCCAAAACCACCCCAACCACCCAATCACAGATAATAACTGCCCAGCAGGGCTGGGCAAAAAAATGCTAGTATGAACTAAATCAAGACGTTTGTGATATCATTATATTGCATTTAAAAACTTTGAAAGCAGAGTTGCAAGAATAATCCCTCCTGACCAAATGAATGAAGTTTGGATACATAAACTATTGTATCCTCCATTTTGTATTCTTCTTAAAACTAAGCTCTCGTGGGACTTGGGCTCCTGCCCTTTCTAATGAGACGCGCAAAGGCTCCATAGTCTTGGGTCATTCCACAATTACCCCACTGTTCTCCAAACCAATCCAGTTGCTTCCCGCCTGAATGCATCTTTCCTGTTATTGTATATATAGGCACTGCTGTGCCATTGCTCTTGATGTTCAGTTCCCGAAATAAAGTTGTGTTTGGCCCTGTTATGCTGGCTGCTGTGTATCAATTCCTGAACATCAAATTGGTGATGAGGATGGGATGGCGTCCCACAGGGCTAGCTTGAGTCCCTTCGATGTGGCCACCCCAGAGAAATGGAACATGCTTGTGGCTTTGCAGAACCATTTCCAGCCCAAGGTTCCATCTTCCCGGCCTGGGTGGCATTTCTCAGGTGTGACCAACGCCCCGGGGAGTCTGTGGCTGACTACGCTGCACTGAGGTTGGCTGCCACCACATGCCAGTGGCCCAACTTCGAAGATGCCCTATGCGATCGCCTGCTGGCTGGCCTAGAGGACAAGGAAGCACAATGCCGGCTCATGACTACAGAGACTGTTACCTTCAAGTCGGTCTTGAGAGAGGCAATGGTGTCTGAGGCAGCACAGTCCGGCGTCAAGTCATTCAAGCAGCAGCCTGCCGCCTCAGGGGGTACGGAGTCTGCAGCGCAGGCCCATCACTGCTCATCATCCGGCTCTTCAACATCATCTGCATCACTGGCATCCACATCCACGTTGGGGTCCAGCGACGAAGAGGGCAAGGTCCGGAAGGTCCACAAGAAGAAAAAGGACAGGCACGTCATCGAGAAGGCCCAGTGGAGGTTCAATGGCTGCAGAGGATGACACGACCATTGCGAGTGTCCCTTCAGGAACACCGACTGCCACCATTGCGGCAAGAGGGGCCATATCACCAAGGTGTGCCAGCAGCGACAGAAGCAGGCTCCAGCACAGGACGAGTGACCGAGGTGTAAGGGCACGTCCATCTTGAAGATTTCATCGTCAGAGCCACTCGTCAGCTGCATTTCCAGTGTCTCTAAGTGGTTCTTCGCCGAGGTCCAGTTGCAGGGTGTCACAGTCAGGATGGAGGTGGCCTCGGGTACGTCCTACTCTATCTTGCCTCAGAAAGCATTCCTGAGGATTCCCCCTGCCTCACATCCAAAATTGCGGGTGCTGAAAAGATAAATGTGTTTTCTATGCAAGGGAGGTAGAATTTCTGGGGTTTAGGCTAATTCCTGAGGGGGTCAAACTGTCCGACTCCAAGGTTTCTGCTGTTTGCAATGCCCCCTGACAAACCACAAAATCAGAGTTGCAGTCTTTCCTGGGTTTGTTCAATTTTTATCACTCCTTCCTGCCTAGGAAGGTATCCATGGCTGAACTGCTTCATCGGTTATTTTAAAAAGGCATAGTTTGGCGTTGGGGGCACAACCAGGAAAGGGCATTTTGTGAGCTAAAAGAGCTTCTGTCTTCCAAAGCAGTCTTAACTCACTTCGATCCAAAAAAGCCTGTGGTTCTTGTGTGCGATGCTTCGCCTGTGGGGGTGGGGGCTGTTCTCTGTCATTCCTTGGAAAATGGGAAAGAAGCCCCAATTGCATTCTATTCAAGGTCCCTGTCTAAAGCAGAATGCAACTATGCCCAGACTGACCAAGAAGCTCTGGCTATAGTTGCTGGAACAAAGATGTTCCATGACTTGTTGTATGGGAGGGAGTTCACAATTGTAACTGATCACAACCATTGCTGGGGATTTTCGTTAAGTCTAAGCCCACTCCTCAAATACTATCCCCCCATATGTTGAGATGGGCAATATTTCTGAATGCCTATCAGTTCTCTCTGGTTCACCGCCCAGGAAAAGAGATCAGTCATGCTGATGCTCTTTCGAGATCTCTTTTGCCAGAGTTGGGGGAGCCAGACTGCAAAATTGAAAGGATCATCAGGTGCTGATGATTGAATCCCTTGATTCACCCACCCCCCATTGTGCCTTTGGACATTGCCAAGGCGACTGCAAAGGACAAACTCCTTTCACAGGTAGTTTCCTGGGTTAAAAAAGGTTGGCCATCAACTCCTCCCTTGGAGGATTTCAAAGCATTTTACAGAAAACAGTTCAAGCTGTCGCTCGAGAGGGGTTGTTTACTGTGGGGCCAAAGGGTGATTATTCCTGCTGTTACATTCTAAGATCCTTAGACTACTGCATGTTAGCCACCCAGGAATTGTGCACTCCAAAGCGTTGGCACGGAGCTAATTTTGGTGGCCACAGGTGGATCAGGATATAGAACAATTGGTGGGCACTTGTTCCACCTGCCAAAGCTCCAGGCCTGAGGAGTCCCAATTCACCTGCCAGAAATGGGACACAGCTCGCGGACCATGGTTGCGACTGCATATAGATTTCGCTGGTCCATTTCGTGGCACATTATTCCTGTTAGTGGTCGACTCATTTTCAAAATTGTTGGAGGTTATTCTTATGGCAAGTACCTCATCAGCTGTGACCATTAAACAGTTACGTAGGCTGTTCAGCTGTTTCAGACTACCGGACATGCTCGTGTCCGATAATGCCACAACTTTAACCTCTTCTGAATTCCAGGCATTTCTCAAAAGAAATGTTGTTCAGCATGTCATTTCTGCCCCATTTCATCCTGCAACCAATGGTCAGGTGGAATGTCAGGTCCGTACCGCTAAAGAGGCTATTCATCGTATGGGGCAGGGGGATATTGAGTTACAGCTTTGCCAATTCCTCCTTTGTTATAGAATGACCCCCCTGGCCTCAGGGCTATCTCCAGCTGAACTATTAATACACAGAAGGCTGGCCTCGCTGCTAGACTGGCTAGATCCTTCCAGGGTGGAGAATAGAGGGGTGAATGTAGAAATTCCAAATAAAAAGGTGTTTTCAGCTGGAGATCCCATGCATTGTCGAACCTACGTGGCTGGAGGGCCACATTGGTTTCAGGTTTTGTGGTGAAACAAACAGGACCAGTGTCCTATCAGGTCAAAATGGGTAACGGTTTATTATGGCGGTGACACGCTGACCAGCTCAGACATTGGGTAACAGAGTTTCAGGAGGTACAAGGAGAAAACACTCATAGCAATTCCATGTTAGGGTCCTCCCCCACCCACTTATCCCAAGGGGGAGACAAAGACGGCGGCTCAGCAATCAGCTGTAATCCCCAGCTTTCTAATTCAAGCCAGCCGCAGTTTCTTTGGAGGTCGTCAGCAATCCTAGAATGTGGTAATTTGCATTTTGAGTTACAGGATCGGGGGAGTTTTCCGAGTGTTCCCCCACTCTTCCAAGAGACAAGCGAGGTTATGATTTCTCTCCTGAGGCCCCCCATCTTCCTGTGTTCGAGTCTACCTCCACTACAACCCAAGTGAAGCAATTTTGTGTTGAGTCACCCCCAACTCAAAATAATCAAAGGAGGGAATTTTTGTTGGATTTTCCCCCTTCCAATTCAGAGTTTAATTTAGAGTGATCCCCTGCTCTACCTTCATACAAACGGGGTTATTATTTCATTTCTCCCCTCCCTGGTTCCCATTCAGGATCGGGACAGTGCTCCCACAATTCTACTACCTCAGACAGAATCCCCAGTGCAGGGAACCATTCAAAGGAACCATGCACCCATAGGACTACCGGTTTCAGTCAAGTGTCAGTGCAGCCCAAAAGAGTCTGTGGGCCCCCACAATGGCTAAGGGACTTTGTCTCATCCTGGGCGGGGGGGGGGAGTGATGTTGTGTAAGTAACTGAATATAATGCTTTAACAGTTTGTATTAATGGTTGGGATTGGGTGATCCTCCATTTTGTGTTCTTCTTAGAACTAAGCTCTCACGGGACATGGGCTCCCACCCTTTCTAATGAGATGCGCGAAGGCTCCATAGGCTTGGGTCACTCCACAATAACCCCACTGTTCTCCCAACCAATCCAGTTGCTTCCTGCCCAAATGTATCTTTCCTGTTATTGTATATATAGGTACTGCTGTGCCATTGCTCTCCACGTTCAGTTCCCGAAATAAAGTTGTGTTTGGCCCTGTTATGCTGGCTGCTGCGTATCAATTCCTGAACATCAAATAACCCTTTCAATATTGATTTAGAAAAATCAGTGACAATGACCCTATGAAAGACGAGCTATAGTGGTACCTCACTTAAAGAGCATAATACGTTCCACAGGATTGCTCTTTAAGTGAGTTTGTTCTTTAAATGAAACACCATTGTAAGTGACCAATTGTGACTTCTGGGGTGGATTGTGAACCCCAATTTAGTTGTTAAGTGAGTTTTTGGTTTTAGTTGTTAAGCGAGGCAACCATTCAGAGAAAATTCTGCTCTTTAAGCAAGTTAGTCTCTCTTTTTTAATTTTATTAATTATCATATGTAATACAAAAACCATATAATATAACTGACAACCATAACTAAAGAAACACTAATTAAATTACAATACAAAAACAATGCTTAACAAACCAAAGGTATCCCTAATTACTGTTAATGTATAGCTTAACTACTAAAGGTTAGGAATTAATTCATTATAAATCACAGTTATTTCTTCAGTGTTTTCTTCAAAATTCCTTGCTTCTTCACATAATTTCCTACAGTATTTAGCTACTTAACTAAAAACAAGTTAGTCTCTAAGTGAGACACTCTTTATGCAAGATTTTACTGTAATTGATCTCTGCAATAACAAGAAACTCCAAATTGAATCCCAATTAATGAAGTTACAAATTTTTTGGTGTACACTTGGAGAAGCATATCCTGTTATCACCAAAAGTGCTTACATGGCTATAATTCCATTTATAACAACTTATATATGTGAATCAGGATTCTCAGTTCTGTTTTCAATTAAGTCTAAAACAAGGAAAAAACTGGACCCTGAACATGATATGCAGGTAACAATTTCAAAAACTGTACCAAGAATAAAACTGTTGGTGGATAAGAAACAGAATCAAGGGTCTCACTAGTCAATTTCACTGCAGTTTAATAAAGATTTTACAATTTTATGATCATGTAATTGATTTATTTACTGAATAAAGCTTTTATGAAAACTTAATTACTGTTTATTTCTTATATTCTTTGAATCTGCATGGTAAACTTAAGAGTTTATTTCTTATTATAATGAATAGGGGTTACAGGATAATTTACTAAAAGCCAAGGGGGTACAGGGACCAAAAAGTTTGGGAACCCTTGCTTTAGTCAATGTCCAAGCTTCAATTCTATATAGCAACACTGGGAACACATAACATCTTACTACGGCATTTGGATCTTTGTAGTGAGAGTTAGATCTCTACTGCATAAAAATGTCACATCTTTATGAAGGTGGATTTTGCTTTTTCTATTCGTATTCTAATCTCTATCTTGGGATCACAATTTTCATTAACATTCTCCTCAAATAGACAATTTTACCCACTCTTTTGATTTCTTGTGTTCCTGCCATTAACTTGCCGTGGGTTGGTGCTCAGCTTATGACCAGATATTTAGTTTTCTTGGTGTTGAGATCCAAACCATATTCTGGGCTTGAAGCAATAACTCGATCCAGCATCAACTGTAGATCTTCAAGATTTGTGGCCAACAACATTGTGTCACCAGCATTTCGGATGTTATTCAGGTATTCCCCATTTTAATGCCAATGTTTAAATCTGATAGTGCTTCTGAAAAAATACTCTCCAAGTATATGTTAAACAGTGTCAGGGACAACACACAGCCTTGTCACACACCTCTGCGGATTTGAGCCTGCTATGTCAGCTGTTCTTCCACTCTGACTTGAGCTGTCAAATTGGATCTCACCTGTGTTTTCTTCACACTTCTCATAAATTCTACTATGGATGATTTTCAAAAAGACCTTAAGAGCATGACTCATGAGGCTAATCTTTCTGTGCTCCTCACAGGACTTCACGTTTGGTTTCTTTAGCAATGTACAATGGTGATAGTAACCAATCGCTCAGAAGGATGCCTGTGTCATAAATGGCTTCTTTCATTAAAATAAAATATTCATGTTTTAGAGGGTCTGGTTTGGAATCAACTAAAAACACACATAAAAACATTTTTTAAAGGGAAAGAAGAGTCTTTCCTGTGTCTTTTCTTTCATGTAAACAAGCAAATTCCATGCTTAGTGAGTGTCTCTGCCTCAGAACCGCAAGTGCAGTATTTAATAGTGAAGAATCTTTTGAGAGGGTGGAAAACTACAGAAGACATTAAACAAGTAAAATATCTTATCAAAATAATAGTATTGTTGAATTGTAAAGAGCAAGAAAAATTTCCAAGCCAGGGGCTGGAAATTACGTTGAAAGTAGCACCACAATTACTATTTTTACATATTAAAGAGCAATATCATTCCTTTAAAATGTTCAAATGACAGCAACACTAATGTTAGCTTTCTTTGACAGTGAATAATGTTTATCTGTTATTTGAGAGTTGTTAATTTGTAAAGATTAAAGAAGTTGTAGGGGCATTTCAAAAATAGATGTTGACAGTAAAGTGTAAGTAACAAATCCATAAAATGTTTCTCAAAAACAAATAATGAATAAAGAGCTGCTTTTTGTTTCTTTCTTTGATGTCTTGCACAGAAAACAACGAAGGAGCTGCAGTAAGGGCTAAAACACAACTTTATTGCATGGTAGTCAGAGAGAACATGAGGTAATGGTGAACCAAACAGCTCTATTTATAGCACACTGTACATTTTGAATAACCCGGGTGATAGTTCATTGGTTACTGTCCGCATGACGTCATGGATCGTCACGCCCATCTTCTCCAGGTACGGTGTGGCGGGAAGGTTTCCCGACCTTCAGGTATTTAGGGGAATCTGTATCATGTGAGCTCGATACTGCTACTGCCACCGGCAGTAGCATCCTTAACAGCTTGCTACAATGTGTCTCTGATTATTTACAATAGCTACAATTGCCGGATACAATCAGTTAAAGAGTACTTGTCACATTCTATTCAGTACATAACATCCCTCCCCCCTAGGTGAGGACGAAGTCCTTTAGCCATTGAGGCTTTCCACACGTTCACTTTGGGCGAGTGGTGGCCACACTTCGGGCCGGAGTCCCTGCATTGGAGGCGAGTGACTCGTTAGCGATTGGCTGTGAGTCGTGAACTGGGGATTGGGGAGGTCTAGGTGTGGGAGTAAACTCCAAGGATGTGAGACTGGGGGCTCCAGGGACTAAAGAAAAAACCCGCTCTTTGCTTGGATGTGTGGAGGACCACTCCAAAAAATCCCCTCGGTCTCCTAACTCAAAATCTAACAACTCCTCAGAATCCCTCTTTTCTAAATTGTTCCTGTTACCTGGTGGGTCAAAAGGATGTGGGTTTGTCTCATTCCCTCCCCCCTATGGTCTGTGTCTCCCCCTTGGGATAAGCGTGTGGGGGAGAACCCTAACGCTGACTGCTCCATTTGGTCACTCACATCTTGCCTTCCCACTACTCTACCTCTGAGTTGGTCGGCGTGCCTCCTCCAGAGGAGTCCTGTGCCTGTCTCAACATTGTAGGAGACTGGCCCCATCTGTCCGACCACTATTCCAGGTACCCAAGTAGGGCCGCCAGCCGTGTAGTTTCGGCAATGTACTGGCTGGCTGATCTCAAAACTCTTTGTGCCCCCCGTTTCTATGTTTCTACCCGTGTCCTCCACCCTGGTTGGGTCTAATCTCGAGAGAATCGTGGCGGGTTTCCTCCGCATGAGGAGCTCGGCGGGTGAGAGCCCTGATGCTAAGGGGGTTACACAGTACCTTAATAGGAATTTGCAGAGCTGCAAGTTCAATTCCCCGGGGCCCATCCTACGCAGTGCGTCCTTTGTTGTTCGCACCAGGCGTTCCGCTTGATCATTTGTAGCGGGGTGAAAGGGGGCCGCAGTTATGTGGCGAATTTTGTTAATCTCTATGAAACCCTGGAACTCCGCTGACATGAAAGTTGTGGCATTATCACTCACAAGTACGTCAGGTAAACCAAAACAGCTGAATACCTTGCGTAATTGCTTGATCATTGCAGCTGACAATGTACTGGCCATCGGAATTACCTCCAACCACTTGGAGTAGCAGTCCACTATTATAAGGAAAAGGGTACCCCTGAAAGGGCCCACAAAATCCACGTGTAGACATGACCCCGGACCCCGGGCTGTGTCCCATTCTCTGTGCGGAAGTCGGGACTCCTCGGGCCGGGTGCTCTGGCAGCTCTCACAAGTGCCTACCGTGTGCTCTATATCTGTGTCCAGTTTGGGCCACCAGATGTAACTCCTAGCTAGCGCCTTGGAGTGCACGATCCCTGGGTGGCTGATATGCAGCATCTTGAGCACCTGGGACCTCAGAACTTCGGGGATTACTACCCACTGCCCCCAGAGTAGGCAGCCCCTTTCTAGGGAGAGCTCGTCTCTCCGCCTACCGTAAATCCTGAATTCCTCCGTAGGGGAGGTTGCTGGCCAACCTTTCTGTACCCATGAACTGACTAAGGCCAATGACTTGTCTTTCGCCGTAGCCTTGGCGATCTCAGCTGGCAGAATTGGGGGCGACTCTAGGGCTTCGATCAGGAGCACCTGGTGGTCCTGTTCTACCTCACACTCATGGTCCCCTGCCTGTGGGAGGGGTGACCTGGAAAGGGCATCGGCATGGCTGATCTCCTTGCCGGGACAGTAGGTCAACGCGTACTGGTACGTGTTGAGGAAAATCGCCCATCACAGCATCCTTGGGGACAAGATCAGCGGGGTTGGCTTATCTGTGGTGAAGATTCCTAAGAGGGGCTTATGGTCGGTCACGACTTTGAATGGCCTGCCATAGAGAAAATCATGGAACTTCTTGGTTCCTGCAACAATCGCTAGGACTTCCCTGTCTGTTTGTGCATAGTTGCGCTCTGCCTTGGACAGGGATCTCGAATAGTATGCCACTGGGGCTTCTCGCCCGCTCTCTAGCACGTGGCAGAGGACTGCCCCCACCCCCACCGGTGAGGCATCGCAGACCAACACAACGGGTTTCTTTGGGTCGAAGTAGGTCAACACAGCCTCGGAAGAAAGAAGCTGTTTGAGCACCCGGAATGCCCATTCCTGGCTGTCCCCCCCACCACCACCACGCATCCTTTTTGAGTAATCTATGCAGTGGTTCTGCTACCGATGCCTTTCCCGGGAGGAAAGAGTGGTAGAAAATTAGGAGTCCTAGGAAGGACTGTAGTTCGGCCTTGGTGGTGGGGCAAGGAGAATCTTTCACTGCCGCTTCCTTGGACTCTGCTGGTTTTATGCCCTCAGGGGTTATTCGGAAACCCAGAAACTCTACCTCCTCAGCAAAAAACACACACTTATCCTTTCTCAACCTGAGCCCTGCTTTCTCGAAAACTGTTAGTACCCGGTCTAACCTCTTGGCCAATTCCTGTTCCCCTCCCGCTGTTAACAGAATGTCATCAAAGTAGGGGGAAACACATGGGAGCCCTTTCAACAATCTTTCTACGAGGGACTGAAAGATCCCCAGAGCCAAATTTACGCCGAATTGGAGGCGCATCACTTTAAAGGCTCTCTTGTGGGTAACAATTGTCTGAGCGGTGGCTGTAGCTGGGGTTACCGACAATTGCTGGTATGCCTGGGCCAAGTCTAGCTTGGCGAAACACCTCCCCCCATGCAAGGTTGCTAGCAGGTGGCTTACTACCAGCACTGGATACGCATTTGGGCGAATTGCCTTGTTAATCGTGCATTTGTAGTCAGCACAGATTCTGACCTCCCCATTAGCCTTAAGTGCCGTAACAATGGGGGTTTCTCAATCGGCGGAATCCACCGGCACCAAAATCCCCTGACCCACCAGTTTGTCTAGTTCAGTCTCTATTTTGTTCTTTAGTGCGAAAGGCACTCTTCTTGGCTTCATCCTGATGGGTCGGATGTCGGGGTCCAATTCGAAGGAAACTGGGGGCCCTTTGAACTTCCCTAGCCCCTTCTCAAAGACAGCAGGGTGTGCGGTACACACCTCCGTGATCGGCTCAGCCTGTATGGTGTGTATGCCTCCAATGAAAACCCCCAGGGGCCCGAACCACTGTGTACCCAGGAGACAGCAGGACCCTTCCTTTAGAACTACTATTGGCAACTGCGCGGAGCGCCTTTTAAACTGAACCTTGAACTCTCCCACCCACAACACTGGTATACTCTTGCCCTGAACGTCCTACAAATTCATCTTAAGGGCCTTCAGCTTGGGGCGTGACTTTGGGGAAATGTGCAGAAATTCCCTGTGGGAGATGATGGAGTACGACGACCCCGAATCGATCTCCATCCTTACTGGGACCCCCTGTACCAGTACCTCAACAAAGAACCGGGGGTGCCGCAATGGCACGCTGTGGACCGCCTGGTTGTGGTTGTCGGGAACCCGTCAAGACACGCGGTACTCCTGGGGCTCGTCGTTGTCAAAGATGTGCCCGACCCCATCTGCCTTTCATTGGGGCCATTCCTCCTGGCCCTTGCCGTCATCTCAACGCCGCCTGCAGGCCCTTACAATGTGCCCGCGCTGCCCACAGTTGTGGCACTCTGCCTTCCAGAATGGGCATCGGCTCCGGTCATGGGATGCCCCGCATCCGTCACAGCGGCAGTACTCTCTGGCGTGGTCTCAAACCTCAGGCCTCCTTTGCACCCGCTGCACATCCTTGTCCTTGCTGAAGTCGGAGGTGGATGTGGTGGACTCGGAGGGCCCCTGCTCTCCATGGGAGGAACAGCTGTGGACTGGGACCACCGGCAGGGGCCCCCCAACCATGGCGGTCCTGGCCCGGCACACCCGTTTGCCTTGTTGCACTGACTCGGCGGCTTGGGCGATGCGCAGGACATGCTTGAACGAGATGCTCTTGTCTTTGGCCAGTAGTTTTTTCCTGGCCCCCTCATCTCACAGGCCCAGCAGGAGCCTGTCTCTCAGCGCCTCACTCAGGGATGCTCCCCACCGGCAAGGCACGGCAGCCACCCGCAGGGCTGCCACGAAGTCTGCCACGGACTCACCGGCCCGCTAGCACCGCTGCTGAAACGCCAACCTTGCCGGGAACACCGACACTTTCGGGCGAAAGTGTTTCCTCAGCTCGGCAAGGATCTCATCTAGGGGTACCTCCTTGAGCGGTCTCGGCATCAGGAGGTTGGTGGCCAGTTCCAAAGTCTCTAGGCCGCACTGGGCCCGTAGGAATGCCCGGTGCTGGGCTTCCTCCTCGATGCCTTCGAGGTCCATAGCGTAGAGGAACTGCTGCTCGTAGAGTTCCCATTTTTCTGGCTTCGTGGTGTCGAAGGGCGCGATGTTCTCTTTTCGGGATGCCATCCCACCTTTGTCGCCAATTTGGTGTCTTGCACAGAAGACAAAGAAGGAGCTGCAGTAAGGGCTAAAACATAACTTTATTGCATTGTAGTCAGAGTGAACATGAGGTAATGGTGGACCAAACAGCTCTATTTATAGCACACTGTACATTTTGAATAACCTGGGTGATAGTTCATTGGTTACTGTCCGCGTGACGTCATGGATCATCACGCCCATCTTCTCCAGGTGTGGTGTGGCGGGAAGGTTTCCCGCCCTTCAGGTATTCAGGGGAATCTGTATCATGTGAGCTGGATACTGCTACTGCCACCGGCAGTAGCATCCTTAACAGCTTGCTACAATGTGTCTCTGATTATTTACAATGGATACAATTGCCGGATACAATCAGTTAAAGAGTACTTGTCACATTCTATTCAGTACATAACACTTTCTCTTTTTTTAGTTGCAACTCTGAGCTCCAAAACATCCTAATAAAAACATACACCTTGTAAATCTCAATTTAAGAATGTAGCAGTAAAAAGAAATTAAGGATATGTGGAGCAAAAAGTACCAGTGGAGACATAATGTAGAAATAGCTGTTTTACATAGTGAAATTGCATACATTCAGTATTTTCTCAAAAGTAAGCCCTTCTGTTTCTTGTGGTGCTTACATTTAGGTAAATTGTGCAGGATTACAACAAAAATAGCTTTCAAATTTATTGATTGTCATTATACTGCAAACCTCAAAAGGACAGAAGGCATCTGTGGAAATAAAAGGCATATATTATTGATCCAAGGAATTCACTCACACAACAAGATAACTCCTCTGCAGTTTTGAAAAAGTCTTGCAGCAGTCTAGAGGAAGACATATATTTGTGCAGCAGTGAGGCACACACAACATATGACATGCTCAAAGGAAGGATTATCCAAGCTATTGGATGATGATTAAATGACTGCAAGATTTATATGAAGATAAATGGTAGTGAGGCATCTTGGATTTACTGGCTGCACACTGAATGAAAATACAAATGCATGTTAGAGAAGAAAGAAGAGGAAAATGTCAGTGATCAGAATTACAACAAGGGATTGCAAAGTGTGCTATAGAACACAACTTCTTTTGCAGAACTGGAAATGCATAGTTATTTTTTAAAAATTCAGAATCAGACTACCATCAGGATGTAGGTTTATTTATATATGGCAGGAGTTCTCAACCTTTTAAAGCCAGGGGCGAAGTCATGCTTCAGACAGCTTCCAGGGCCGGAAAGCCATTTTGCCCTTCTTCCACCATATGGCATTTCCTGGTGTGATGAAGGTGGTGGTGGGCAACATGAAATGGTACCATGGACCATAGGTTGAGAATTTTTGGGCAACAAGGGAATAGTTTAGTTCATTGGTTCCCAATCTTTGGTTCCCATATATTCTTGGACTAAGGCCTCCCAGAAACCTTCATCACTGGTTGTGCTGGTCAATATTTCTGATAGTTGTAGTCCAAAAACATCTGAGGACCCAAGGTTAAGAAGCTCTGGTCTAGTTCATCATCATCATCACTTTTAATTTGTATACCGCATTTTCTCAGCCCGAAGGCGACTCAAAGCGGTTCACAACAAAGCGTGCTGTCTGCACAGCAGACAGCAGCTGAAAAAAGTGATACAATAAATGTCAACATACAAAATAGATAAATATATATTAATACAAGTTCAGTAATACAACGTAATCCATACAATATCACTATCAAGAGCACGGGGGGGGGGGGCAAAAGTACAATATAAAACATATTTTCATTGTCTTTAGGGTGGCCACATATATGTCACCAAATAGGAGTAACCGATTGGAAGAAGGGGAAGGACAAAGAAAGTAGAATTTGCATAAAAATTAAAAGTGCTTTTAAAAAATTGAACTGATGTCTGAAATCCTGCTGTGTTATTTACTCTTATGGGAGACTGGTGATGTCACTAGCATATTATTTACTTACAAGGATTGTGCTCAAAATCTTGACATGAAAGCATAATATTGTTAGATGAAAAGATGATTTTTTTAATCTAATAAATGGTAATGACAAAATATGCCTTTTCAATCTCTACTGCTTGGCTGAGAAAAGAGGTCTACAGGGGCAAATGTCTCACAAGATGGAGGATGAGTTGCCAGTCAGAAGAACAAAGATTTTGTACAGGTATGAAAGAAACCATTAAACACAGGTGCCTGCAAGGTGTTAATGAGGAGATATTGGTCTGACAAAGTTAAAACTGTACTATGCAGCTAACTGTTTAGTTTGGCTAAAAAAATGGATTATGTTGAAAAATAAAAATAATTGGATTTGGAAAGTAATGATTTAAGATTTGGATGGCACAGACACCTTTGGTATAACAAAACAAGCAAATGTCGACTTTAATAACTATTAAGTGTGGCAAGTCATTTTAAGGATTTGGCATAATTTTAAGTTAAGATAGTCACTGAAAATGATTATTTAGAAGAGAATTGATGACTAAAGGCAAATGGTTAAATTCTAATGACATCCTAAAACTAGAGCAGGGGACGTATAAAAGGAGATCAAGAGAAGGCCTGCTAAAAAGCAGCTTGTGATTACTCCTGGTTTGTTTTTAAACAGTTACCAGAAAGATTTAAAGCAGATGAAAACTATTTTTTAATTTTGAGAAAGAAAAAAGTATTTTTGAAAAAGGGTTGTGCTTAAACAAGCAACATGTAATCTCTAAAATGCTCCTTAAATTTGATACAGAGGAGGAGTCGGTTAAGGAATGTATGATTAAATAGGCCAAAAAAATTTGGTTATAATATTACAATGGTTTTGTGTCCAGGGAATGAAGAAGCAGACGAGTGAAGTAGTGCAATTCAGCTCTTTCATAGTGGGGTTTGAACACACTTTGGATGGGGCAAAACTCAGACTTATATACACTATAAACAGTAATAGTAACAATAATACAACAAGCCCATTGGCTAACAGAGTGTGCACATTTTTTATCCACTTATTTGCATAAGAATAGATACATGAGAAAAGATACATTCCGCTCCTATAAACAGTAACAATAATACAACAAGCCCATTGGCTAACAGACTGTGCACATTTTCGATCCACTTATTTGCATAAGAATAGATACATGAGAAAAGATACATTGCAGGTGCACCTCCCAAAGAAAGACTCAGACACCGGTATATGGATAAAGGCATTGGGCCACTTTTATTGAATAATGCCCCAGTCCGAATTATAACTTTCAATTGGTGTATTCATCCAATTGTAATTCTTTAAGGCAAGCAGGCAGCAGTAACACTGGTAAGGTTCCTCCCAAAATGCCAATGGCAATTTGCTACATGTAACTATTTGTATCAATTTGTTTGTTGACACAAACAAATTGTTGACCGGAGTCAATAAACTATCTACTGACCCCACCCTATGACGTGTATCTGTTAAATCTCAAGGTGATGCAGGCTGTTAAGCTCCTGCCATCCCCCCTTGCCTGGTTCGTCGTTGACCGGCCAAAGCTATTACCCCTGTACCTGTCTAAGTGTTGGCCAGTCAATTGTGAACCTGCCGGATACCTATGGGTCATAAATCTTTACCTTACCAGTGTTACCCGCCAAAGTGACCAAAGTCAACTAAACCCCTTTGCTCAAACACTAGCAACAGTGTGGGATGGACAAAAAAGCCAGAACCAAGGTGCCAATTGTAGGTTCGGGCCAAAAATTCCCACCCGGCCTTGAAGCGACCAAAAAATCACACTGTTCACTAGGGAGGGGGTGGAGGAGAAAACTTCTCCTCTCCGTCGCAATTCTAAAATGGCAGCTCGGCTGCCTTGTGGCCACCCCTTTTATAGAGGGGTGGCCACGCCCCTTAACTCACCCAGATGTCTGAGTCTGGGTGGGGGGGCCGCAAAGAGCGTGGCGGCCATTTTGGCACCGCGCTTTCATTGCAGGCGCACCCCCCAAAGAAAGACTCAGACACCGGTATATGGATAAAGGCATTGGGCCACTTTTATTGAATAATGCCCTAGTCCGAATTATAACTTTCAATTGGTGTATTCATCCAATTGTAATTCTTTAAGGCAAGCAGGCCACAGTAACACTGGTAAGGTTCCTCCCAAAATGCCAATGGCAATTGGCTACATGTACTATTTGTATCAATTTGTTTGTTGATACAAACAAATTGTTGACCGGAGTCAATAAACTATCTACTGACCCCACCCTATGACGTGTATCCGTTAAATCTCAAGGTGATGCAGGCTGTTAAGCTCCTGCCATCACCCCTTGCCTGGTTCGTCGTTGACCGGCCAAAGCTATTACCCCTGTACCTGTCTAAGTGTTGGCCAGTCAATTGCGAACCTGCCGGATACCTATGGGTCATAAATCTTTACCTTACCAGTGCTACCCGCCACACGGGGAGGCGTCCATGATGACTCACCCCCCCCCAGACCGTCAGCTCGGTCACCAGGCCTGCTTGTACCTCGCCCAGAAAGAGGTACATACCTCCAGCCGACAGGTGGACCCCATATCCTGCCTACCAGCAAAAAGTTTTGTAAGCCTATCCGCAGGTTTCCAATGGCTATCTCCCAGCCATGCTCAGCAAGGGACCGGGCAACAGCCCTGTCCACTGACTGCCGGAATGGTCCGAACCACGGAGATCCACGTCTCCCCTAAATTGGTGTCTCGGCACGATGTTAGACCATAGCGACCATGTGTAAGCCATGCATGACATAAAACGCCAGGTCACTGCACCTCGACAATTTAAGGAATATCAGTGATCCGTATAAGAACATTGCCGCCGAGGTGCAGAATAAGAACATCGGGCGGTCCAGCATCCCTGATGGACATCAGGAATGGCAACAGTTCCTGCCCCCTTGTGCCACGCATACCATACCATACCATCGCATACGTGCGGATGCACGCAGCCCGAGTCGGGGTCCACACTCTGTCGCCACAGCATATACTGCTGCCCAGTGTACATAGCTGCGGCCCACCAGCCCCACTGCCACCGGTGTGTAGAGACACACAGGATCTGTAAAAGAGGAGAAGAAGTTAAGGACATAACTAGGTACTCGTACAGTGAGGGGACGTACATATAAGAAATTACGCGCACACCTATATCCGCCTCCGAGTACCCCAAACGTAGCCGCGGTTAACGCGACGCCTATCCTAAATAAACGGGTGCCAAAATGGGCCCCACAACGCGAAGCGCGGTACCGGTCACCCTCCGTAACTTTACTTTGGTAAGGGTAGACCCATCCTGGTGGCAGAAAAACAGGCTTGGGCGCGCAGCAGGCACTGCCAAAAATCCATGTAGGGCACCAACCGGACAGATGTCTTCAATGAAACCTCGTAGCAGTCTAACTCCACTGCCTACGCCATGCTGAACAACCTTTGAGGACCGTATCCCCAATTGAGCCCACTCATGCATGACATAGACATCGTCGAGTTCCAGTGCCCTACGAGACACATCCGCCTTACACCATGGTACCAACTCTGGTACCAACTCACTGATGCGGAGTGCTCCAAAAAAGGCTACCATGGTAGATGCGTGACCAAAAGCCACTTCATACCTATCCTAACATAAGTTATGCCAGCCTCGTGCAAGGTGGGTCAGAAACTCTGGCGAACTGGGGTGACGCATGTCCGGGCGGCGGACATGTTCACGTGTCCACCCCTCCAAAACACGACGCATGTGGAAGTAACTCACACAGTCATTGAAGCCCCTCACATTGGCCATAAATGCCAGTGCCGAAAGCCTAGAGGCTATAGTACGGGGGGCAAACCCTGACTGTGAAGATAAACATGTATTGTAAAACCTGGTCCACTGGTATGGGCCCCACTTGAGGCAACTGTAGTTACTCGCAAAAGGTTCTAAACCGTATGAAAGCATGTTGATACACCTTACGCATGCGAGGTGCCAATGACATGCCGGTCGCCCGGTTCACCTCTCCTCGCCAAACGTCCAAATATCGGCCGGGAGTGGCGAGGGAAATTCCTCTGCTTCTGGAGCAAGGCACGGAACCGGGGGATCTGCAGGCGGGATAAAGCATCAGCAATATCATTATTAATACCTGGTACATGTCTGGCCCTGAACAGCACATTGAGACGTAGGCTTCTCAAAAAGAATTGACAAACCAATGCCATGACCCTGGGGGATTTGCACGTCTGGGCGTTGACAATGTGCACCACTGCCGCATTGTCACACGAAAAATGGCCCACTGAGTTGGCCCACTCGTCGCTCCATAGCATCAGTGCTCCCCAAATTTGTAAGAAACTCAAGGAAGGTAAGATCGCAGAGGCGATCCATGCAAGCCATGCGTGAGGCCATCGGCCGTAAGCCCACCTACCCTCAGAATAAATCCCATAACCCAGGGAGCCGGAGGCATCCGACTGTACTTGAAATCTAGGGCAGACCATAAGGTCTGATCTCCAGGAAGAGACCCCGTTAAAATCCTGGGGGAATTTGAGCCAGACCGAAAGGTCCGCCCGTATGCCCCTGGTCAGCCGGACCCTGTGGTGGCGTTTTAACAGGCCAGCCATGGCGTCACACAGGTGCCTGGCCAATGCTCTGCCGGGTGTCACCACCCTGCAGGCAAAGTTAAGATGGCCATGAAGTAGCTGCAGCTCACGAGGGGACACTTTACGTTTGGCAATCAATGCCAAAATTGCTGCGGAGATCCGAGTCACCTTATCCATGGGTAACCTGGATGCCTGTGCGACAAAGTCAATTTCAATGCCTAGAAATGCGAGCTTAGTACCTGGGCCCTCGGTCTTTTCAGGCGCTAAGGGGACACCCAGTTCCCGCATGAGTGTCTGAAATGTAGAGAGGAGACGCGTGCACGTGTCCGAGCCCCGTTCACCCCCGAACCAAAAGTCATCGAGGTAATGGGCTAGAGACCGGGACCCCGACCTGCGAGCAAAGGCCCACTGAAGGAAAGTACTGAATCGTTCGAATGCCGAACATGAAATAGAGCAGCCAAAAGGCATGGCCTTATCTAAGTAAAATTCCCCTTGGAACCTAAAACCCAATAGCTCAAAATCCCCTGGGTGCACTGGCAGTAATCGGAAAGCCGATTTCATACCACACTTTGCCAGGAAAGCACCGGGACCGCATGACCGTACCACTCGTAGGGCCTGGACAAACGACGTGTACCTTACTGAACAAGGTCATCAGGAAACACATCACTGACCGAAGAACCCGCAGGGTAAGCTGGATGGTGGATTAGACGACATTCACCCGGGTTCTTTTTCGGTACTAGCCCCAGAGGGGAGACCTCCAAATTAGGGAAAGGTGGTTCCAAGAAGGGGCCTGCTACTCTCATAGCCTCAACTTCCTTAGCTATGCTCAGTGCAGCAACCTCCTTGTTACCTTTCAAGGAAACTAAGTAGGAGCATCTTGGGGCCCCTAACACCCCTGAATGGAATACGAAAGCCCCATTGGAAACCCTCCAGCAGGCACCTCGCATCATCCCTTCTTGGATAAGCTGAGAGCCATCGCTCCAGCATGAGTACACTAATTGGGGAGGGGGGGCTTTTACATGGCTAGTTCTGTCAGATGGAGCTCTGATCGCCCCCTGTGCACCCCTACCTCTGCCCCGTGACCCAACAGCCCGCGGGCATGCGGAGGCGGCGTGGGGGCCAGCGCAAGAGGGACACCCATGTCAGGAACGACACTGGCGCTTATTACACACGTCGTTAGCTGAGAATCTCCAACACAGCAGGCAGGCTGGGACCCACTGCCCCACCGGTTGGCGGAAAGCCTGTGTTGCAGCAGCCCGCTGCACAGCATGACCACAATGGTACCCATCACCAGGCGCCGGTCGCGTGGGAGTCATGTACAAGAGCCACAATTGGTGACAGGGCTCATCCCACCTCATCTCAGGATGTAGGGCCACCCTCATCCTAAATTCCTCATCGTAAGCCAACTACGATGGGCCCGGGCAATCAACCATCGCCCTGTAAATATTATCAAGGTATTGAACCAGAATGGCCAAATCAGGCCGGGCCCTGAGGCATACCGCCATATATATAAAGTATGCCGGCAACCAGTTGGCCCAGTTACGCGGTGGCCTAGGGCGACGGGACAGCTTCTTGTCTCTGTCATCCTGTCCCTCCCTCTCCTCCTTAGTGGGCTCACGGTTCCAGAGGGAGAAAATATCAACGTACTCCCCTCGCCAAATCTTGTCCCTCGTGACCTGTGACAAATGATCACCCAGGGGCAAGGAATAACCAGCCGTCGGTAAAGCCATCGACGGCACAGTTTGTATAGAGGGTATACGCAGTGGGACCTGAACAGCCCCTGCGATGCTCGGCACGGCCCCAGGGGCGGACACCCCCGCCCTGAACGAGGGACCATTTGGGAACCAGGGGTTAATGGGACAATGTGGTAATGGCTGCCCACCCACATCAACTTGACGCGGCCAGGGCCACTGAACCCTCCCAGTGTAAGTGGACAGTGGTGGTGGTGCACTAAATTGAACCTGATACTCACTAGTCAAACCCCCGTGAGCCGCCCCCACCGGGGGTTCCGGCCCACAGTGGGCGTCGGAGCTCGCGACCGGAATCGAGCTCTGGGACCACCCTTGGCTGCTCCCAGCCTCTCCATCAGGTCGCACCAGCTGTGAGGCACCAGCTGGGGCTGGCCGGACAGTCTCAAGCAGCTCGACCCTGTTGGCTGACCGCTGAAGCATCCCGGCCGGCAAGTTGGCCGGGGTTGACGAAGGGGCCCCTGTGGAAAAAGCGGTAGCGCCTCCCTCAGAAGGTGGCTGGGCAATGCCCAAAGATGCTTCCAGCACTGCAATACGTGCTATCAAGCATCCACTGCCTCAGAGCCCACAGTATAAGGTGTGCCGGGTGGGCCGGATGGCCCACTAGGTAGTTGGGGCAAAGGCAACCCAAAAGGGGAGCCAGGGCCAGAATAGGGCCAAGCCCCAAACTCAGGCCCGTGGGGGGCCGGAGGAGCTGTGGGGCAGACTCCCGCACCAGGCCCCCCTGGGCCAGCCTGTCCCAGGCCCTGCAAAGGTGTGCTCAGGGCCAAAGCCCCCGAGGGTCCGGCCTGCACCTGCCCAGCTATGACGCTGGCAGCTGCCAAGTGGTAGCCTGACCGGCCCCACTGGTACCAGTGGGCAAGGGTCTGTCACTGCCCCGTCGTGGGGGCGCAGCCCTGGTCCTCCTACCCGAAGGCTGGCCCTCATCCGATGAAGGGCCAGTAAAAGCCCTTCCCCTTGGCCGCGGCTTCAATGCGGGAGCCTTTCGCTTGGGAGCCATGACTCCCTAAATTAATATGCGGCAAAGGATCCCTATGCAGGGATCGAATTCCTGCATTAGAGTACCGCGGTAGCAAAGAGGCAAGTCTAAAACAGAGGGCTTTTCTTTTTCCCAGCCGGGAAAGCTAAAAGGAGAACGCGAAGGAGAAAACTTCTCCTCTCCGTCGCAATTCTAAAATGGCAGCTCGGCTGCCTCGTGGCCATCCCTTTTATAGAGGGGTGGCCACACCCCCTAACTCACCCAGATGTCTGAGTCCGGGGGGCCCGCAAAGAGCGCGGCGGCCATTTTGGCGCCACGCTTTCATTCTGATCCTGTCAGAAAACACAGTTAACATACATAACAAATGGAAAACTGGGAAGTTATGTGGAAGTCTGGATTGAAGTTTACAATGAGTTATAATCTTAAAGAAATCTTTTATAAAGTCATGTGTACATCAGTGATGCACTCTAAAAAAAATTGCTACCATCTCTGTGGGCAGGGCCAAATCTGTGGGCATGGCCAACACAATGGAGTATGGAGGTGAGTATGGCCAGCAAGGTGGGCATGGCCTGAGGGAATTTCCACTACCAGTTCTCCTGAACCGGACAGAATCTGCTTCAGTGCATCACTGGGGTACATGGTATATGGCAGTAGAAAAGCTACCTAAAAGATATAAAATTGTTATTAGTAAATGTTAGAAGTGCCAAGAGATAGAAGGTTCTTTTTATCATATGTGGCTGAGTGTAAAGTAGCCAGAAGGTTTCAGAGAGAGAGAGAATCTAATAATGAAGGAAAATATTGAAAATTAACTTGCAAACGAAGCCAAAACTGTTTTTGCTGAGAGTCTAATAAAAAGTCAGACAGGGGAAAAACAATGCTGTAATTATTAGATACATGACAACAGCAGCAAGACTTTCCTTATGTGCAAAACTGGAAAATTACAGACGTACATACAATAGAAGAATAGTTGTTAAAGGTGCTAGAATTAGCTAAAATTGTGAAATTGTGAGCTTTAATTAAGAATAAAACCTTTAAAATGTTAGAACAATCTGGAAGCCCTTATTGGACTTTTCATTAAAAAGATGGGGGAAAAAACGATCTGATGGTATATGGTTTTGAACTCTAGAGATATGGACAAGATATATGTTCAAGGTGGTTTATAAGATGTCAAGTACATATTAACTCTAGAGTATTGTGTTTTAATTATTTATTTTAGGTAAGTGAATGTTAGAATGAGTAATAAATAATGGAAAGCTCCTAAATATTTGAAGAAATTGTAAACCTGGTTCACTCTCCCTCTAGTCTAGTCTATGCACTTCTGATGTCTTTTGTCTCTTTGTATCTTTTATGTTGGAAATTCAATTAAAAATATTTTTAAAAGAACAAAAAAGGTAAAAGAATGAAAAGTTACCATAGAGCAGGAGGTATCAACCTTTTTAACAAGCCCATTGGCTAACAGAGTGTGCACATTTTTGATCCACTTATTTGCATAAGAATAGATACATGAGAAAAGATACATTCCGTTCCTGTCAGAAAACACAGTTCACATACATAACATTCTCCCCCCCCCCCCCTAGGTAAAAACAAAATCCTTTAACCAGGATGGCGGTCTAGTTTCCCTTCTGGGTCAGACGCTTGGCTGAGCCAGCTCAGGGGCTCGTAGGATGGGCGACCCGACAGGAGTGAGGGATTGACTAGCGAGGGAGGATTGTAAACCCAAATTTAAGCCCCGTTTGTCAGATGGAGGAGCAGGGGATCGCTCAAAACCAAAATCTAATTCTGTGGATGAATAAGACAACTCAGGGTCCCTCCTGTGTGTACTAAGAGTAGAGGATGACTCCAAGCAAAATTGGTCATCATCAATAAAGGAATCCAGAGTGCTAGGCTGGGACAGTGTAGGGGTAACCCTGGCCAGAATAGGGGAGCATTCCACAAATTTCCCTTGAAATCGGTTCCTAGAAGACACTTCTGGGTCAATGTTGGCTGGCTGCTGACTATTACCTCTGCCACCTGGGTTTAAATGGGTGGGGGCCAACCCTAGCGTTGAGTGTCTGTATTCGTCTTGTGGGTCCAGTACTCTGAGTCTCAATTGATCTGCGTGCCTCCCCCAGATCAGACCAATGGCTGTTTTGATTCTGTAAGAAACAGGACCAGTTTGATCGATCACAAACCCAGGCACCCACGTAGGGCCACCAGCTGCATAACTGCGACAATGTACAGGGTCTCTGGACGAGAAACCCTTCTGGTGTTGGATTGCTATATTTGTGGTTTTGTCCTCTACCCTAGAGGGATCCAATCTGTCCAGCAAGGATGACAGTTTCCTTCGCTGGAGCAATTCAGCAGGGAACAGCCCTGAGGCAAGGGGGGTGAACCTATATGTGAAAAGAAACTAGCATAACTGGAGCTCCAAATCCCCTTCACCCATACACCGAACCACATCTTTAGTTGTGCGCACCTACCGCTCTACCTGGCCATTGGTGGCCGGGTGGAATAGGGTGGCAGTGATGTGCCTAATTACATTCCTTTCGATGAAGGATTGGAATTCTGCAGATGTGAATGTGGATGCGTTGTCGGACACCAGCACATCTGGAAGTCCAAATGCTGCAAACAGCCTTCTTAGGTGCATTATCATGGTGGCTGAAGTGGTATTAGGCACCCTAATCACTTCCAGCCACTTAGAGAATGAATCCACAACCAACAAAAATAGGGCACCCCAAAATGGACCTGCAAAATCTATGTGCAACCTGGACCACGGGCCCCGAGCAGAATCCCATTCCCGAGAGGGAAGGTGGGATTGCTCTGGGCAAGAGGATTGACAACTGGCACAAGTGCCAACCATTTGTTCTATGTCTTGGTCCAGTTGAGGCCACCAAAAGTAGCTACGGGCAAGGGCTTTGGAATGGACAATTCCCGGGTGACTTGTGTGAAGTAAATGTAAAACCTTTTTCCTGACAGTGACAGGAATGACTACCAGCTGGTCCCATAGAAGGCAACCTCGTTCCACTGACAGTTCCAAATGCTTGCGGTGGAATGTTCTGAATTCCTCGGCTAGAGGAGAGACAGGCCAGCCTTTTTCTACCCAAGACATTACTTTAGTCAATGTTACATTCTTGGCCGTAGCTTTGGCTATATCTGAGGGGACGACTGAGGGCGAGTTGAATGCCTCACTGATGAGGACCTGGTGGTCATTTTCGATCTCGAAATCGGCTTCCCCGACCCCTGGCAGTGGAGAACGTGACAGGGCATCAGTGTGGCTGATGTTCTTGCCGGGCCTGGGAACAAAATTTGGGATGTGGGTTTCCTGTTCACAAAGATTCCAAGAAGGGGCTTGTGGTCAGTTACGATGGTAAAAGGTCTTCCGTAAAGGTAATCTTGAAATTTCCTCGTGCCTGCCACGATTGCCAACGCCTCCCTGTCTGTCTGAGCATAATTTTTCTCAGGCTTTGAGAGTGAACGGGAATTGAATGCTACGAGGGCTTCCCCCCATCATTTAGTACATGGCATAACACAGCTCCCACCCCTGCAGGGGATGCATCACACACAAGTCCAACTTCTTTGTTAGGATCAAAATGAGTTAATACAGCATCCGAAGATAGCAGCCTTTTGAGTTCTAGGAATGCTTTCTCCTGGCAATGGCCACAGTGGCAAACAGTATCTTTCTTAAGAAGCCGATGTAATGGTTTGGCAACTGAGGCTTTGCGATGGAGAAAAGCATGATAGAAGTTAAACAATCCTA
Organism: Bradypodion ventrale; assembly: GCA_035047345.1. Classification (NCBI taxonomy): domain Eukaryota; kingdom Metazoa; phylum Chordata; class Lepidosauria; order Squamata; family Chamaeleonidae; genus Bradypodion; species Bradypodion ventrale. Next base: position 270,578,205 of record JAWDJE010000001.1, read on the forward strand.
GAAGTGATTGCAATTCGGCTTTACATTTTGGCCTGGGTGCATTTTGCACGGCCGCCACCTTGGAGTCAAAGGACATGATACCTTGGGGTGTAATTCTGTACCCCAGGAACTCCACTTCCTGTGCCAAAAACACACATTTGTCTCTTCTGAGACATAGACCAGCCCTCTCGAAATGTGAGAGGACTCGATCAAGCCTGGCCACTAGTTCGACAGTGTCCTTAGCGGTGATCAGGACATCGTCAAAATATGGCAGTTCACTGGGCAAACCTTTTAAAATACGTTCTACAAGAGATTGAAATATTCCAGGGGCTGCATTCTCCCCGAATTGTAGTCTAGTTACCTTAAATGCCCCCCTATGTGTTACTATGGTCTGGGCTATGGTAGCAGCAGGAGACACAGTCAATTGTTGGTAAGCCTGGGCAAGGTCAAGTTTTGCAAAGCAATTTCCTCCATGCAAGGAGGCAAGAAGGTGGCTTACCACGAGCACAGGATATGCGTTCGGGTGAATAGCTTTATTGATGGTTCACTTGTAGTCAGCGCATATCCTGACCTCCCCGTTACTTTTCAAAGCAGTCACTATTGGTGTCTCCCACTCTTCGGAGTCCACTGGCACTAGGATGCCATGCCCCACCAGTTTGTCCAGCTTGGCTTCTATCTTCTTCTTTAAAGCAAAGGGTACCCAGTGTGGCTTCATCCGGATGGGCTGGATGGTTGGGTCAAGCTCAAAGTCCACAGTGGGTCCTTTGTATAACCCTAAACCCTTTTTGAACACCTCAGGATGTGCAGCACAAACGTCACGGATTGGGTCAGCATCTATTGCGTGAATGCCAGAAAGCCGGATTCCCAGGGGCCTAAACCATTGGGTCCCAATAAGACAGTTAGTGCCCTGCTTAACTACAACCAATGCCAAGGAGGTGCAAATGTTTTTGAATTTGACCAAGAAATTTCCCTCCCCCAGGACCAGAATCTGGCAACCTTGCACATCCCAGTGGGAAGTTTTAAAAGATTTGAGCTTGGGTCAAGAGGCAGCGGGAATTCTCAAAAACTCCCGCTGTGGGATTATGGAAAAGGTAGTACCTGAATCCACCTCCATATTGAAAGGGACATCCTGCAGGCTCAGGTCTGCAAAGAAACGCTCGCTGATGATGCCCACTTGGCACGGCTCAGGCTCTGGTGACACTTGGGCGACGGACGTTTTGTAGTGATGACTCTTCTTGGACTCAGGTGCTGGAGTTCTTTGCTTTCACTGTTGGCATACTTTAGCAATGTTCCCTTGTCACCCGTAGTTGTGGCATTCTGCAGTGCAGAAGGGGCACTTCCTGCGGTCATGCCGGGCTCTGCAGCCATCACACTTGCAAAGGAATTTCTTCTCCCAATTGTCACGGTGTTCTCAGTGCTTTCGTCTGACCACTCGGACTTCTCCCTCTGCGTTGCTGGACTCCGATGAAGAAGTGGAACCTGGCGATGCTGAGGAGGATGAAGATGAATTTTGCTGAGCTTGCACAGCTGAGTCGGTGAAACTGGTGGTGGAGTGGCGATGCATGAAAAAGCTTGATGCAGCCTCAGACGTTACCGCCTCTTCTAGGACAGCCTTGAAAGTTAGCATCTTCCTGATCATGAGGCGACATTGAGCATCTTCGTCCCTCATGCTGGCCAGCAGTCCCGGAGTGCTTCTTCAATGTTGTCCCACTTGCGCGGGGCAGCAGCAATGCGCAGAGCGGCAGCGTAGTCTGCAATGGACTCCCCAGTTCGCTGCTCCCTTCTGTGGAAGGCCACCCTGGCCAGGAAGATCGAGACCTCTGGCTACAGGTGTTTCCGCAGTGCAGACATTATTTCTGCGAGCGGCACAACATCCACGTCCCTTGGGAGAATGAGGTGGGTTGCCAGCTCAAGCGTCTCAGAACCGCACTGAGCGAGGAAACAGGAGCGCTTCTGGTCTTCGTCGGTGATCTTCTGCGAGGCCATTGCGTGGCACAATCGGTGTTCATATGTTGCCCATTTCTCTTGACACGCTGGGTCAAATGGGCCGATGTTGCTGCCGTGTGGGGATGCCATCTCATCCTTGTCGCCAATTTCATGTTCAGGGAATGAAGAAGCAGACGATCCACTTATTTGCATTAGAATAGATACATGAGAAAAGATACATTCCGCTCCTATAAACAGTAAATAATTCAACAAGCCCATTGGCTAACAGAGTGTGTACATTTTCAAACCACTTATTTGCATAAGAATAGATACTTGAGAAAAGATACATTCTGCTCCTGTCAGAAAACACAGTTAAGATACATAACACACCCCTACTCATGCTTGAAGCTTACTATATAGCCAAAGGACAGTCATTCACACACCCTCTCAACCTAAACTACTCCACAGGATTTCTGTGGAAATAAAAGATAATGTGGGTGGAAAGGGAGAATTCTGAATGCTGTCTTGAGCTCGTCTGAGGACAATGTTAAATGAAGAAAATGATATCTATACTGTACTGCTATTGCTTTCTAGGCTTCAACCATAGCTCCCAAATAGCATGACATAGGGATGAAATTAGAACCTTTATGCTATGGTGCAGGTCTGCTGTTAAGAGAGCATGAGTTGAGATATCTGTAGTTCTATGCTTGTGTTTAAAATACTAGATTTAATTCAAATACTGCAGTGTAGTAAGAGAAGAACGAACAGAATATATTCAACAGTGCCTTAATGTTTTCTCATTTTGCAGAAGCTGCCGGCTGAAATTAGGATTAGAAGGCAGCCTTTCGCATACCAGAGGCACTGTTAATACGCTTGAGTTTCCATAGCTTCCATTTCAGGCAGATTTGGTATACCAGCAAAAGAAGTGTTCCCAGCATGACATGTGAATTTTCTGTGAGATAAAATGCACTCAGAAGCAATGAAGCAATGAATTCTAGTCCATCTCTATTATATACAGCTTGTTTCCTCATTGAGGACAATGTTTAGTGTTTTGTTCATCTTCTTCCTCACTATTCTTGTTTCTTTGCATCAGTTTCCCTTCTATATGCCATGACCATGTCTCCTCTTTCAGTACCTGTTGAAATGAAATCTCCTTTTTTTATCAGTAGGTCCTCAACATTCTCTTTACATTTGTTAACTCCCTGGTGCAGAAGGACTAAACAGAAGTACCTTGAAATAGTTTGGTTCCACAAACCAAAAGATCACTTGATAGTCTGAGTGAGCAAAATAAGACCTCTGGTAAACTGCGTCCAAGATCTCCATATCTCATGCATACGCCATCATAGTGCCTCATGGGAAGATATAACCTTATCACTACAGTAAGCAAAATCCTTGAATTATTGGTAAGATAAAATCAACCAATCCTGTGCATTTTTAATCACTAAGGCTCGCTGTGTTCTTTGTGGCTAATGCCAAGAAAAAGCCTGTTCTACACATGCAACAGAAGTAGTTTTGAATTAGAGCCTAACTGCATGTTACTTTAAACCATACCCGTCAAGCGCGGCTCCCAAAAATATGGGAAATTTCTGCGCATGTGCACGTGCATGCACAGAACACATTTGTGCATGCGCAGAACACATTTGTGCATGTGCAAATGGGTTCTGTGCATGCATGCGTGCACAGTAACCCCTTTCCCTGTCGTTCAAAATACAGGACAGCTGTGGGAAAGGGGAGGAATGAGCACCAAAATACGGGACTTCCTGACCAATCCAGGATACTTGACTGGTATGTTTTAAACCCATTTTCTTCCCTTGTCTGCAGGATAGTTCTTGGCAAATTACTACTGTAGGGAGCCTATGCGGCTTGGGAGATTTGATGTTTGCAGATTAATACGCATTAGGCAGCATTCATAAGGCCAAACACATCTTTATTGTAGAGTAGGCAATCTGAACATGTGGTAATGGTGGAGGCGCAGCTCCTTTTATACAGCATGGTACATTTGAAACTGGTTACACGGTTGCTCATTGGGTACTGTCTTTGTGACGTCATTGTGACGCACGGCATTCTTCATCAGGTTTACCTGTGGCAGGAATATTTCCCGCGGCTGGCTGTAATTGGTTAACTTGTATCATGTGTGTAGATCGCTATCAGCTGTCTCTTGATACCATCTAGAGTCAGCATAGCTCCTTGTAACTGTTGCAATACATTGGGTTACATTGTTACATTCCATCTTAAAGGCATAGCATTCCATACATAACACTCCTCCCCCCTAGGATGGGACGAAGTCCCTTAACCATTGTGGTTTCCAGCATGTTTGCTTGGGCCGTACAGCGGCTTGGCCGAGCTCAGGTGAATCAGGGGCTCTGTGTTCCGCAGACTCTCGTCCTGCAATGGGAAAATGAGACTTGTTAACTGCCTGTCGGGAACACTGCTCTACTCGTGAACTTGGGGGCGAGAAAGGAACAAACAGCGGTGACTTGAAACCCTGCTTTGTCCCCACAGTGGCTGTGGACCTTCCTATCTCGAAACTCGGAAGTGAGGAAGAATACCTTAAAGCAATGTCCCACCTGTCCTTCCATGCCACGGGCGGTTCCATGGGTGTTTGTGTCGCTGTTTGGGAAGGGGTGGAATCAAAGGCCGGAGGACCAGGGGTATTTGGGACTAAATTAAAACCCCTCTTCTCGCTCGGATGGGTGAGGGACCACTCCGCAAACTCCCCTCGGTCCCGAAAATCAAACACTAAATCATTGGGCTCTCCCCCTCCCGGTGGGTGCAAAGGGCACGGATTTATACATGCACCCCTGCTGTGGGAGGAAAGGTACTCTGTCTCTCTGTGGGAGTACCCTTGTGGGGAGTACCTCGTGTCTCCCCCTTGGAATAAGCGGGCGGGGGAGGACCCTAACATTGATTCACCTTGGTTGTCCACCCCCTGGTTGTTTGCATCCCCCAGGCTGGCCTCCCCCTGGGTGTCCATGACCCATCATCTGAGTTGGTCAGCATGTCATCTCCACAGTAAACCCGCGCTGGTTTCTACTTTGTATGATACTGGCCTGGTCTGTTCGATCACAACCCCTGGGACCCATGTTGGGCCGTTGGACACATAGTTTCTGCAATGCACCTGGTCCCCTTCTGCGAATATCTTAGTGCTTCCCATCTCAATATTCCTCCCTTTCTCCTCCACCCTGGCCGGATCCAACAATTCAAAGAGGGTTACTGGTCTCCTATGCATTAGGATATCCGCAGGTGATAGGCTGAATGCCAGGGGAGTTGCCCAGTAATAGATGGTAGTACGCACTTGGCGTTCAACCAGCCCATTAGTAGTGGGATGGAAAGGGGCTGAGGTGATGTGCCAAATAGCATTTCTCTCTAGGAATGCCTGGAATTTGGCGGATGTGAAAGTACTGGCGTTGTCGGAGACAAGCACATCGGGCAAACTGAAACAACTGAATACCCTGCACAACTGTTTGATGGTTGTGGCTGAGGAGGTGTTGGGTATTGGAATAACCTCTAACCACTTAGAGAAGGAATCAACCAAGAGTAGGAACATAGAGCCTCGAAACGGACCAGCAAAACTGATATGTAATCGAGACCATGGTCCGCGGGCTGTGTCCCATTCTCTGTGAGGAAGTCAGGACTCCTCGGGTCAAGAAATCTGGCAACTCTCACATGTGCCCACCAAATGTTCAATATCAGCATCTATCTGGGGCGACCAGAAATAGCTCCTGGCCAAAAGCCTTCGAGCGCACGATCCCCGGGTGGCTGATGTGTAGCAACTTGAGCACCCTTGCGTGTAGTGCCTCAGGAATGACCACCTGCTGACCCCAGAGGAGGCAACCCCTCTCTAACAAGAGTTCAACCTTTTTCCCAAAAAATGCTTGGAACTCCTCGGCTGGCAGAGTCATGGGCCAGCCCTTCTGTACCCATAAGATTACTTGGGACAGGACCATGTCCTTCGCCATAGCCTTCACAAGGTCTGTGGGCCTTATGGGCGGCGAGTAGAGGGATTCGATCAGCAACACCTGGTGATCTCCCTCCACCTTGCATTCGGCTTCCCCCATTCCTGGGAGGGGCGATTGGGAAAGTGCATCAGCATGGCTGATCTCTTTGCCCGGGCAGTGGACCAGTGTGTACTGGTAAGCATTTTTAAAAATTGCCCACTGAAGCATTCTTGGGGACAGAATCTGGGGTGTGGGCTTGCTCGTGGTGAAGATGCCCAGTAGAGGCTTCTGGTCGGTGACAATGGTGAACCCTCGACCATAGAGGAAATTGTGGAATTTCTTGGTTCCAGTGACTATAGCGAGAGCCTCTCTATCTGTTTGTGCATAATTGTGCTCTGCCTTTGAGAGTGACCTGGAATAAAAGGCAACCGGGGCTTCCCGCCCATTTTCCAACACGTGGCACAGCACCCCCACCCCCCACCCCCACTGGTGAAGCATCACAAACTAATACCACGGGCTTCTTGGGGTCGAAATGGGTTAAGATTGCCTCAGAGGAGAGAAGCTGTTTCAACTCTTTGAACGCCTTCTCCTGGTTGTCCCCCCACCGCCAAACTGCGAATTTCTTTAAAAGACGATGCAGTGGCTCTGCTACGGATGCTTTCCTTGGCAAGAAAGAGTGGTAGAAATTTAGGAGCCCTAAGAAGGACTGCAGCTCTGATTTCACGGTGGGGCAAGGGACATTTCGAACAGCCACAACCTTTGAATCGGCGGGCTTAACACCATTGGGGGTTATCTTAAACCCTAGGAATTCAACCTCCCTCACTAAGAACACACATTTATCACGTCTCAATCTCAGTCCCGCTCTCTTGAACACAGTTAGGACTTTATCCTGTCTTTTGGCAAGTTCCCCCTCACTCCCCGCTGTTATCAATACATCATCAAAGTAGGGGAGAACCCCAGGGAGACCCATGAGGAGGCGTTCCACCAATGATTGGAAAATCCCGGGGGCCGAGTTCACACTGAACGGTAGGCATGTTACCTTAAAGGCACCTTTGTGTGTTACAATGGTTTGTGCAGCTGCGGCAGCAGGCGTAACTGTGAGCTGCTGGTAGACTTGCGCTAGGTCTAGCTTGGCAAAACATTTACCCCCATGTAACGTGGCTAGCAAATGGCTCACTACCGGCACCGGGTACACATTAGGGTGAATCGCCTTGTTAATTGTACACTTACAGTTGGTGCAAATTCGAACCTCCCCATTTGGTTTCATTGCCGTAACAATAGGAGTTTCCCACTCTGCAGAGTACACTGGAACCAAAATCCCCTGACCCACCTGTTTGTCCAGTTCCACCTCGATTTTGTCCTTGAGGGCAAATGGCACCCTCCGCGGCTTGAGCCTGATGAGTCGGATTTCTGGGTCCAGGTCGAACGAGACTGGTGTCCCCCTGTACGTCCCAAGGCCCTTCTCGAAAATGGCTGGGTGTGCATTGCACACGTCCCGCACAGGGTCAGTCTGGACAGCATTAATGCCGGACAGTTCAATTCCCAGGGGGGCAAACCATTGAGTCCCCAGGGGGCAACAGGACCCTTGTTTGAGGACCACTAGGGGCAGTTTCTCCATGAACCCCTTGAATTTGACCATAAAATCCCCCACCCCCAAACCGGGATTCCGTAGCCTTGCACATCCTGCAAATTTCACTTGAGTGCCTTAGGTTTTGGGCGCGAATTGGGGGGAATGCGGAAAAATTCCTTGTGGGAGATAATGGAGTAGGACGAACTCAAGTCCACCTCCATCCTAACCGGGACCCCTTGCAACAGTACCTCAATGAAGAAATGTCGGTGTGCCAGAGACACGTGGTTTACTGTCGCAACGGTGGTGGAGACCTTTCTGATGCCATTGGCCCTCCGTTGTGGCTGGTCCACCAGCTCTCGGTCTCCTCTCTACCGCCGCCTGCACGCCTCGGTGATGTGGCCTCGCCGTCCGCAACTGTGGCACTTGGCTTTCCGGAAAGGACACTTCTTTTGGTCGTGGGATGTTCCACAGCCATCGCATCGGCGGCCCTCCTTGTTGTTGACGCTTGACTCAGTTGTCTTCTTCCGAATCTTTTGGATGTCATCCAAAGCACCACGTTTCAATGGCAATTTATTTTCTTGCAAGTCATAACATGCCTGGAACTAAGTTCCAACCCTTTTGTGTATGGTATAATGTTTTTTCCACAGCTCCCTCAGTTAATTGACTCTTCATTGACAAGGGTTGCTATCTCTTTCCACAGTGAAAGAAATTCAAGGGAGTGCTAACTGATAAGAAGTTGTTATATTCTCATTATCTGATAAGAAGTTAATCTCTGACTTTTTTCATCCTCTGACTCGCTCCTTGTCATTAGAGTACATTGTATGAAATTTTTAACATGTTTCTTCATTCTAATGTTTTCAGCCAAGATTGTGTTTTTAGTTTGTTTGTCCTTCTAAGGTTTTAGTCTGTCATTTTATGGTTATTGATTGCAGTGCCCAAATTAGGCAGCGACACATTTTTGCAACCTCCAGAGTACACAGGGGAAAAAAAGAATTAGTCTAGCTCCTGAGAAAGTGCAGAGCACCAAACATCGGCTGCCCCAATCTTTTGCAACACCAGTGTTGCCTAAGATCCATATTAAACACTCAGTCATGCTAGAGAACTCCAGCAAAAATCCTAGGGAACATTAATTGGAGAAGACCATATTTTAAAAATAGGCACAAATCTTTTAAAGCCATTTCTTCTCGCTGCTCACCCAAAGAAAGCAGTCAGCCAATCAGAAATACGTTCCGTGCAAGGCTAAGCAAACGCTCCAGGCAGCAAGCTGCACTCTCAGCCTTCCATGGGTGAGCAGGGGTAGCGGGGGCCACACGCACCCGTGATAAACCTGTGCATTATTAGAACAGCAACCATATTCACAGGAGCACTGGGTACAGACCCCAGCGGGGGGGAATCATTCCTCCACAGGAGTTAGTAGCCACAGTTACTCACCACATTTCAGGACATGATTTAGCCAAAATAATTGTGCCAATCAATAAAGGACTCATGCCACAGCTAATGCAACGATGTAGTTTCATTGGCAGCATTGCAGAGAGGAGCTGTATGTAGCCCACATTAACCCCAAAGGGCAACAGCAGGGCTGATGCAGCCACACACAAAAAAAACACCAGAAATTAGTCTCGGGCATCTCCACGACCCCGATCCAAAGCCATGCATTCTTCCACCAGAATGCCCAAGTGTCAACAAGCATTAGCAAGGCAGTTCAGTCTGCCATTGTTACCAGCACAAGGAATCATGCATTCACGGTCGCCATGTGTAGGAAACCCAAGGGGAGCCTAGCATACCATTTGCCTAAGGACCCCAAACTGGTCTCCCTTCAGACTTAGTTCAATCAAATCACAGAGAATGCTGTCCTTGAGTCCGCTCCAAGGAGCCAAGGCAGTATTCACTGATGAGAGACAAACACATGGAGTTCTCACTGGACACAAAGTCATGCTCTGAAAACGTTTGCCCAGGAGCCACTAAATATAGTCACAGATAGTCAGTATGTTATTCTAATAATTAATTTTTCCAACATTCACAGCCTTCCCCCAGTCATGGAGGATTTCACAAGAATCCCTTTTTTCTGGACCTAACATTCTTACTTTCTAGCAGGAATCAGGAAGTTCAGCATCCAAATGGCATTTTTACAATGCCAGGTCAAGCAATTGTGGAATGAGTTAACTTACACTGTCTCCTCTTCTAGTTAAAAAAGAAGGGGGAAAGCACCCCCCCCCCCCGGTCTTCAGCCAAATCCATAGCTAAGACCTATAATCACAAAAACTAAACTAACTCTCTCAGACCTTTTTATTTCCAAGGCTGCATTCCCAGCCAGCTTTCATTTCCTGCAGGTCCATTTCTGGAGATGCCAGAACCAGGCTCCAACCCCAAGAGACCAGACTCTGATGTCAGCAGCCCAAATGAGCTAAATGTAGCAAGTGCAGATACCAGCCAAAGATGACATCAGCCATTCACTTTTTCCATTTCTAGATGATTTTGGCATGCTTTTACCCTAAGGGGGGATTTGGGACACTGCACACACACACATACACACAAGTCACTCAATGACCAATTGGGACTTCCAAGAAATTTTATGCCAACTTGAACCACGGGACTCTTCAAGTTATCAATGGACATGTTGAAAAATACAATTGGGACTTTCATAAGCCTCGCCATCAAGAAGAAGCAGCTGAATGTTTATGTTTCATTGCTATTGCTTATATTGTCTTTGTACATCTTTGAATTCTTTGCCTTTGCTCAAGGTGGGATTTTTTCAAGGGACATATGAACTAGGTTGTGAATTTTCGCATATTGCCCCCAAATCTGCCATCTCAGTACCACACCTTGTTAGGAGGATATGTCTTTGCCATGGGTGGGGGAAGAAGCCAGACAGGGCCACACCTGGCCCAAAGGTTGAGCATCCAGCAGCCAAAAGAAATCCCTGCCTATTGTTTGCTCCTATCGGTGTCAATTACACCTCCTCTACGTGTGAGGAGATATTGTACTTAATTGCCAGAGAGACCACTTCGAAAAACCATTTCTGTAACTGGGGTAAAGAAGTTAGTACCCCAGTGAAAGATCAATCACACGCCTCCTCAGCCATTGCCATAAACTGAGAGCAGACTGAACTGAGACATGATCTTAGAGAGCCACACAGCAATTACCTATTTGCTGCTCGGACACCATTTGGGCTGAAAAGCTGCTCATAACATGTGTTGTCTCCACCTGATGAACCCCTCTCGCAAAAATCCAGGACAAGGTAACCAAACTTGACACCACAGTCAGGAACACATAATTGGGCTAGTACTATTGTCCTGGGTCCCTTTGAGGTGGGTGCAGACTGCACCCCATATCATAACCATCCTTATATAGCAGTGGGGATTATGCTTTGCTACTTTGCACAATGCATTCCTTCATTCTTCTCCATGTGCACCTCATATCAGGACCCCAAGAGACAATTATGCCCAGACAACTCAGGCCTTGCATCCAAGAAGCCCTCAGCCAGGTTGATTGAAACAGTAAAACAAGGGGGAATGTGGTATGCCCATGTTCATAAATTGGCCAAAACCTTTCCCGATGGGTTAGCTCGCTACGCACACGGCTGAGGACCACCACGGGCTTTGATGGAAGGGAAATTGGGGTGTGGGCTAGATTAATTGGAATAAATCATATTGCCTTGGCTAGAGGCTCTGAGAGAAGTAGGGCAAATGTCATAAGGTGATGAATCCAAGTTAATGCATAGATACCTAACCAAGGTAAAACTCGCTCTTCCTCTTCTGGCCGAAGATAAGGCTGGGTTGGGCAAACTCGCTGAGCCAACAGCTAAGGAAGTTGGTTTCCCGGAGACCATATGGGCTCCAAGATAAGGCGAAGAACAGAGGGTTTCACACATCCTGTTGATTAGTTCCTCAGCAGAGGTCCAGGGTACTCAGTAACTTCCAAGAGCTGACGAATGTAACTTGGTCAGCAAAGTGCCACGTATGCAAAAGCCTTCTGTAGCAAGGTCATGTGTGCCTTAGGCATGTAGCCTTTGAAGCAGGGTAATAAATACGTCCACCCGAGACAGATCAGGGCTGGACTTTCACCGCACATTCGTCTCACGCGCCTTCCCTTGTGGCCAGCCATTCCGGCCTCCATGGACCATTGCAACATTTACCGTTTGGCCACCTTTCTTGCTGAGTTAATCTATGGAAGTCAGAGAAAATGCCTTTGCCAGACTGTATTTTACAAATGCTAAAGCCACCGAAATGTAATATTTCTTCATCATTGGAACTGTTCTCACACTTCCCTTCCATGTCAGCTTTGTGAACACTAGACTAGAGCTTTTTCCATTGAGAACTTTTGTCAAGGCCCCTCCAATGGTCCCAAGACAGGAAAAATGTCCCCTGAGCAAAAATGCACAGTAAATATTGTTCTCCACCCTCAGAAACTCGGTTCCATATAGCTTTTTCTTGAGCCAGACCACAGAAATAGCTCTATAACAATGAGGTACAGTACTGGTATACTCCTTGCATTTTTCTGTCATTTTTGTTGCCATTTTTTGGATTTGATAGATTCAGTCCATACTAGATGTCTTCAACCTCAACATCTATGTTTTATAACATCTTGGAATACAGAGCAACAAACCACATATTTTAATGGAACATAAGCAATTTAACCTGGCTGGGATTCTGAGTAGGGAATGGAAGCTGAAAACAGCTTCTGTTTGGTTTTTGCTTCAAATAGGAAATATCCACTTCTATCCAGTGGTGGGCATCAAAGAAATTTCCTACCACACTGTGGGCATGGCCATGTGACTGGGTGGGCATGGCCTATTGGCCATGTGACTGCTGTTCGCTATAGAGCTATAAAAATAGAAGCCTCTTCTATTTTCATCACTCTATATCGAACCTCTTAAGCCATTTGCCTTTTTTCCAATGCTTTTCTAGGGCTCTGTTTCACCCTGAAGCACCTCCCCAGCCACTCCAGAATGGCTGGGGGCGTGCTTTGGAGTAAAATGGAACCCAGGAAAAGCCTTGGAGAAGGGGGAAATGGCTTCAGAGGTTCGATATAGAGTGATGAAAATAGAAGAGGCTTCTATTTTCATAGCTCTATAGCAAAGAGCCCCCTCCGAAGCAATTTCCCCCTTCACCGAAGGCTTTTGCAGGGCTGTGTTTCACCTTGAAGTGCCTCCCCAACCACTTTGGAGTGGCTGGGGATGCACTTTGGGGTGAAACGGAGCCCAGGAAAAGCCTTTGATGAAGGGGGAAATGGAGCCAGCCCCCTCCGAAGGCTTCTCTAGGAGGAGGAGGAGTTGGGTGGGGTGGGGAGGTGGGCGGGGCCAGCCATTTTTACTCCCAGTACGCACATACTGGTGCAAACCTGCTGGTGCCCACCACTGTTTGTATCCCATTCGCATTACCTGCTAGATTGAGACATCTGGCAAACCTCTTAAGCAGACAGTCTCCTTGCTCGAAAGCCAGCCATGTCTGATTCTAGGGCACGGTGGCCAACCGTGGCACTCCAGGTGTTCTTGAACTTCAATTCCCAGAAGCCCTGATCAGTAATTGAAGTCCAAGAACACCTGGAGTGCCAAGGTTGGCCATCATTGATCTAGGGGGTAGTACTCATCTCTGTTTACAGCCAAAGAGCCAGTTCTGTCTGTGCCTGCAGACATTTCCATGGTCATGTGGCAGACATGACTAGATGCCACAGTGCACAGAATGCTGTTACCTTTCCCGCCAAAGCATTACCTATTTATCTACTTGCAATTTCTTGCTTATGAACTGCTAGGTTGGCACGAGCTGGGACAGCCGACGGGAGCCCAGTCCATCATGCAACACTTGGGTCTCAAATTACTGACCTGCCGACCTTCTGGTCATCAAGTTCATTGTTTTAATCACTAAGTCACTGCAACCCCTAAGTAGATAGCACTCAATGGTAAAGAGAAACCTGGTCAGATTGGTGGTTTGATAAGGTTTTTATAATAGCTGATGGCTCTGATAACTTTAGCTCTCCCTGTACATTGGGTCTTCCAGTCCCTGACAATATCAGACCCTAGTAGCCCCTCCTCTCTGTGTGTAGGAAATGCTCATAGGTATTAAGGAGCTTTGGGATTTGTAATTCTTAAGAACTCATGTCATATTAGGAGACACATGTCCTTCTGTCTTTCAAAAAGGTCAGCAGTTTACTGTTCAGAATGTGAAATTAGCTGAGATAGCAAATTGTCCCTCATGCGTTCTACATTTCCTCTGGCAATATTCATTCCTCCATCCCACACCCTAAAATATAAATTCCTTGGATTAATTTTTAAAACTGTGTTTTAATCTCATGGAGGGGGGGATGCATGCAATGCATTATTTAGCATGCTGCTATGGGAGCCTGCACCAGATGCAAAGTGCTATAGATTATGGTAGAACTGCTTTTCTGCCCGCACTTAACAAGCTTTCTTTTGAATAAGCATTTCTTTAAAACTTGGAACAAGCTCTCTTTTGAATAAGCATTTCTTTAAAACTTGGATGCTCCATGAGATGAGATTGCGTTGTTTCATGTGATAAACCCAAAAGGGGATTGTCGCATTGCTCAACATTTTTATAGGTTTGCCTTTTAAATATTGTTCATCATGAGGGAGCTGGAGCTATTAGGAGAGAGTAAAAATCCAGTAAGTAGTTTCATGGGCCAAAAAAAAGGCACTAATGTAAGAGGGAACTAGCTTGCTTTTGTTTTTCTGCTGAAAGGAAAATTCTGTATTAGTAGGGATAATTTGTTACATGAGGAAAGCGTAAGTAACCAAAAAGAGAATTGATGCTATATAGTGAAAGACTAACTAGTCTTCTACAACTTGGTTCCCTCTAGGCTTATTAGCTACTGTATAGCTACCATCTTCTGTAGCAGGTATTGTCCTTAATGGCTTTTACTTCTGAGCAGACAAGTATAGGATAGCATTCGAAGTTGCTACATAATGGACATGTTTGTTGTTGGGCTTCTAAAAACAGCAACAAAAAAAGTGACACTTTAGAAACATGCTTTAAATTGGACTTAAGATCTAGCTTTTGTGTGTTGTCAGAGGAAAAAACCCTAACTGTGTTTTCCTCTGATTTATGTATTCACTGCTCTCTGTATTCACATTATTGCATACTGCTTCAAGATGCAATGTGAGGTGGTTTGGCAGTGCTCTTCCTTTGCAGATCAAAACGCCAGGAGGTAATTCTGCCTCAGAGGAGGGGTTGCCTGTAAGGAACTTTAGGTGAAGGTATTAGTGTTAAATTTATGGCCAGACAATTGAGGTTTCTTCATTGTGTATGTGCTACTCCTCATGGAAGAAGGAAGGCCAATAAATTGCTATGTGACTCCTTGAGCCAATCGGAGGTTATCTGGACTTTTGGGTTGCCTCATCTATAAAAGAAGGTGTTCTGGAGATGCTCGCCCTCTTTCACCATGGAACGCCATGGGGAGCATCACATGATGTGAGCTGAGAGTTAGACAAGGCCAAGGGCCTAGGTAACCATTTAAGTGTTCGTATTTTTTGTATTCCTTTGAATGACTGCTTTTGCAAGTTTGCTTTTTCATGCTATACTCATTTAATAAACCTTATTAATCTTAGACCCTTTGTGTCTACTGAATTGGGACTAGGGGCTGACTGGACCATGCCAAAAGGCCACATTTATGCTACCTAATTCTGATTCCCTGCACCCTTGCCAGCCTGGGACAAGCGGAGCCACGGGGAACTCAAAAAGGGGGAGTTGGCCCTACAGAGGAGGCAGAAGCTGCTGGTAAGAAGGTAGATGGTGAGGTGTGACAGGAAGGCATAATTGTTAGAGAGTTTCAGATGGTTCGGCCCAATAACTCCAGATTCAGCCATTTGTCTTTAAATTCTTTTATTTCCACTGCCCGCATGGTGGTCAGTGGTGGTCTCAAGAGTCAGGATAGGGAATGGGTCAGTGGGTAAGCGAGGGTCCTTTAATAGGGTTAGGTGAGGTCAGAAGAGTAGGGTTGCATAGGCAATGCATTGTGGCATATGTAGTTCAGGGCAGTGTGATATTACATCTAACAAAACCCCTTCTAATATCATACAAACTGAATGCATTATGGATAAGGTTGACATTTTTCTCACTCACTAAGACATAGGCTGTCAAACAGGTAACCATGTTGTGCTAATGGGAGCGGCCTGGTTAGGATGTCCGCTATCTGTTCCTTGGTCTCACAGTGTGACTGATCTATAAAGCCCTCCCCAATGAGCTCCCTCACATTCCTGTTCTTGATATCTATGTGTCTGGATTTCCGCCCCATGGATTCAGTCTTTGCTATGTCTATGTCTGCCTTGTTATCTTTGTGGATGATGATGGGGAGCTTGGGTTTCTCCCAAATAAGGGAGATCAATTCATTTATCCAGATTAGATCATTTGCAGCATTGGACAGACAAACGTATTCTGCTTCCGCAGTGGAGGTGGAGACCAGTTTTTGCTTCTCAGTGCACCAATAAATAGGGCTGCCATTTAGCAATACTATGTAGCCAGATGTGCTCCTCCTGGTCTTTGTGCATCCGGCCCAGTCAGCATCCACATAGCATGAAAGATTGATTCCATCACCTAATAGAGGGGTGAGCAGCACCTTTGTGTCCATTGTACCCTTCAGGTACCTCAGTAGCTTTTTGATAGCTACCCAATGATGGGTCTTTGGATCGCTGGAATGGGGTGAAAGAAGGTTCAACGCCAGCGTGATGTCTGGCCTGGTCCAGTTGGCGATGTGCAGCAGTGATCTGATGGTGGATCTGTAGAGACTGGTGTCTTCAAAGGGTTCTCCCTCCTCATGGGCATTTTTCATGAAGTCCATTTGCATGGGTGTGCCACATGGGTGTGCATCAGACGTGTTGCACTTGTCAAGGAGTTCAACTATCTTTTCCTTTTGGGAGATGGCGAAGCTGTTTGGTATTCTTGAAACTTGCACCCCTAGGTATTTGTTCACCTCTCCCAGATTCTTCAGGGAGAATTCGCTTTGCAAGCCTTGGGCGAACTCGCCACATCTGGACTTGCTTTTTCCAAAATACAACAGGTCAACAACATAAACCAGGACCTTTTCAACCCCCTCTGGTGATCTTCTCAGGAATACACATTTGCCGTCCTTAACTGGGAAAAAGTTCAATTGTCCCATTGCCTCAGCCAGACATTCGTACCATCTCCTGCCAGACTGTTTGAGGCTGTAAAGACTCTTGTTGAGCAGCCATGTCTCTCCGCTGTTACATCCAAAGCCGGGTGGTGCCTTGACGTATATTTCTTTATCTAGTTGTGCGTGTAGGTACACTGTTTGTACATTGAACTGGTACACTTGTTCTCCAAGTATGGTTGCCATCACTAGGGTGGTCTTGATGCTTTCTGGTTTCACCATTGTGGAATACGTGTCTTCGTAATTGTCTGGGTATCTTTGGGTGAAACCTTGGGCCACTAGTCGGGCCTTGTATAGTGTTTGACCTTGAATACCCATTTCGTCTCCACCGTCTTTTGCCCATCAGGGACCTTTGCAGGAATGTATACGTTGAGGGTTTTGATGCTTTCCATCTCCTTTTCCATTGCCGCTCTCCACTTCTCCTGCTCCTCAGGTGGTGGCTTGGTTATGTCATCATAACTTGTGGGCATCTTGAGGTAGGCGTCTATGCCTAGTACATAATTCTCTAGCTCCCTGGGGGTTCAGTTTTTGGTTGACCTGATTGACCTTCTAGGTGCTGCTTCTGGAGGATTTGGCAATCCAGCATCCCCAATGTCTGGGGCGCTCAGGCGTGGTCACTGTCCCCAAATTTCATCATGTGTTGCATCTTCTGGTCTGCTGGGCTCTGCATTGGGCAGTGGTGCTCTGGCTTCCTCATGTTCCAGATCACTTGTCAATATTTCATTTGTGTGTATTTTGCTCCAGTTTGCGTGTTCATGAAATGTGGCCGACCTGGAAACCACTATCTTCAGGTTGTAGTCTAGGAATCGGTACACCTTTGAACCTGTTTCGTACCCTAGGAATCTTAGTCTTCTAGTTAACCTGTTCCCCTTTTTTTCTCAGCTGTCTTGGTATGTGCATGTCTGCAAGCACTCTGAAGACATGAAGGTGGGCCAGTTTGGGTTTCTGATTATACATGGCTTCGTAGGGCGCCCTTCCAATGATGCTGGACCATAATCTGTTCAGTGTGTAGTTGGAGTACAGCAGCGCTTCCCCCCAATATGAGAAGCTCAGGCCTGCGTCTTCAATTGCGCACCTGATCATGGTCTGGAGTACCCTGTTTCTTCATTCAACAACTCAATTTTGGAAGGGTGAGAATAGTGCAGGCTTGAAGTGCAGCATCCCTTTCTCGATTATCCAGTTCTCAAATTCTTTGGACAGAAATTCCGACCCTCTGTCTGTCATCAGCTGCTTTATGTTTGTGTTGTGTTGTGTTTGTACCCTCTTGTAGAATTCCTTGAATTTGTTGAAGGTCTCGTCCTTGCTCTTGAGGGTGTACATGAAGCCGTACCTGCTGAAGTCATCAACTATTGTCAGGAAGAATCTCTTCTGGCCTAGGGACCTTTTGAGTGGCCCAACGAGATCAAGATGCACCAGCTGGAATGGGTGGTCTGATGTTCTGGTGGATGTTTTTGGTCGTGGGTCGGTCTTGGACTTGGAACTCTTGCATACAGAGCACTCCAGGTAGTTCTTGCAGTTCTTGACTGTTAACCCTTCAGAGCATTCCGGCATTTTCTTGACTATTGGGAATCCTATGTGTCCCAATTTCCTGTGTAGTAGGTGGGCACACTCATCGTGTGTGGGTTTTCCTATGGATATCATAAGAACATAAGAACATAAGAACAGCCTTGCTGGAACAGGCCACAGCCCGTCCAGTCCAGCATTCTGTCTCACACAGTGGCTCACCATTTCCTTCAGGGTATTCCCAAGGAGATGCCCTCACCTGCTTAGGATTCCCTGGAAATGGCATTGAGAGATATCCTGCCTATCTCTCCAACCCGGAGGTTGTCCTTAGGTAGCCATAATTATAGCCATTGATAGCCTTGTCCTCCATGAACTTGTCTAATCCTTTCTTAAAGCTGTCAAGACTGACAGCTGTCACCACTTCTTCTGGCAGGGAGTTCCATAGACCAGTAATCCTCTGGGTGAAAAAGTACTTTCTCTTATTTGTTTGAGAACTAGTACCCAAAAGTTTCATGGAGTGTCCCCTAGTTCTAGTGTTGTGCGATAGGGAAAACAGTTTTTCCTTATCTACTTTGTCCACACCGTGCATGATTTTATAAACTTCAATCAAGTCACCTCTTAGACGCCGTCGTTCAAGAGTGAAAAGGCCCAACCGTTGCAGCCTCAGATGGTAAGGAAGGTGTTCCAGTCCCCTAATCATTCTGGTTGCCCTCCTCTGTACTTTCTCCAACTCCATAATATCCTTCTGGAGGTATGGCGACCAGAACTGTACACAATATTCCAGATGGGGCCTCACCATAGATTTATAAAGAGGCAAAATGACACTTGCTGACTTATTTTCTATACCCTTCCTAATGATCCCTAACATTGAGTTTGCTTTTTTCACTGCTGAGGCACACTGGGTTGACACCTTCATTGAGCTGTCCACCAGGACACCAAGGTCCCTTTCCTGGTTTGTCGCAGAGAGTTCAGACCCCATCAGTTTATAAATGTAATTGGGGTTTTTTGCCCCAACATGCATCACTCTGCACTTACTGATGTTGAAGCTCATTTGCCACTGTTTTGCCCACTCCCCCAGTGTCAAGAGATCCCTCTGGAGCTCTTCACAATCTCTCACAGTTTTCACTACCCTGTATAATTTAGTGTCGTCAGCAAATTTGGCTACCTTGCTTTTTACTCCTACCTCTAGATCATTTATGAAGAGGTTGAAAAGCAGGGGTCCCAGTACTGAACCTTGGGGGACCCCACTCTTTACTTCTCTCCACTTGGAGAAGTGTCCATTTAGTGCTACCCTCTGTTTCCTGTCCCTTAGCCAGTTGCTGATCCAGGACAAGACCTGTCCCTTTATTCCATGACTGGTAAGTTTATTCAAGAGCCTTTGGTGTGGGACCTTGTCAAAAGCCTTCTGAAAGTCCAGATAAACAATGTCAACTGGATCCCCCTTATCCACATGCTTGTTGACACTCTCAAAAAATTCCAACAGATTAGTGAGGCATGATTTGCCCTTGCAAAAGCCATGTTGGCTCTCCTTTAGCAGCACCTTCTCTTCTATGTGCCTATTAATTCTATCTTTTAGGATGGTTTCCATCACTTTACCTGGGACACATGTCAAACTGACAGGCCGGTAATTTCCTGGATCACCCCTGGATCCTTTTTTGAAAATTGGTGTTACATTCGCTACCTTCCAGTCATCAGGCACAAAGCCTGATTTGAGGGAAAGATTATATATTTTGGCTAGGATATCAGCAATTTCATCTTTAAGTTCCCTGAGAACTCGTGGATGGATGCCATCTGGTCCTGGGGATTTGTTAGTGTTTAGCTTAAAAAGACATGCAAGGACCTCCTCCCTGGTTATTTCTATCTTGCTTAATTCTTCGGTTTCCCTCCCTACGAAGATAGGCTCTGTTTTGGGCATGTGGTCTCTGTCTTCTTCAGTGAATACTGAAGCAAAGAATTCATTGAGTCTCTCTGCAATCTCTGTTTCCTCTTTAATAACCCCTTGCCTTCCATTGTCATCTAATGGTCCAATGGCCTTCCTAGTTGGGTTCTTACTTCTAATGTACTTAAAGAAGTCTTTGTTATTTCTCTGAGTATTTTTAGCTATACGCTCCTCAAAGTCTTGCTTTGCTTTCCTGATTGTTGCCTTGCATTTGTTCTGCCAGAATTTATGTTTCTGCCTGCTGTCCTCATTTGGACAAGCCTTCCATCTTCTAAATGAGCTTTTCTTGCTCTTGATCACTTCCCGAACAGCTCCTGTAAGCCACATCGGAGTCCTCTTGGACCTGGCAGTGCCCTTTTTCCTTTTGGGTATGCATTCCAATTGGGCCTCTGTTATTGTTTTTGTAAACAGCCTCCATGCCTCTTGGAGTGTTTGGACTCTCTCAATTTTCCCTTTCAGTTTCTTTTTTACTAGTTTCCTCATCTTTGGGAAATTTCCTTTTTGAAAATTTAAGGTCTCTGTGTTAGATTTTATCAGTGACTTGCGGTCTATGATCAAGTTAAACATAATTGAGTTGTGGTCACTGTTCCCTATTGGATCAGTCACATTAACATCTTGCACCAGATCCTGAGTATTACTCAGGATCAAGTCAAGGATTCTTGTACCTCTAGTTGGGTCTTCAACCATCTGTCCCAGGGAACAATCATTGAGCATATCTAGGAACTTTATCTCTTTATCGTGTGCTGAACAACAGTTCACCCAGTCTATGTGAGGGTAATTGAAGTCCCCCATTATAACCAGGCTTCCCTTCCTGGATGCCTCCTTTACAACATTCTCCAACTGCCAGTCTCCCTCAAGAGTTTGGGTCGGAGGCCGATAGTATATGCCTACTGTTAGACCATCCTTGTGGCCTGGTACTCTTACCCACAGAGCTTCTAATGGTGACTCCAAATCACCTAGATATTCCAATTCATACGATTTTATCACTTCTTTGACATACAAGGCTACACCACCTCCTGTTTGCCCCTTCCTATCCTTCCTGTACAGTTTGTAGCCTGGGATAACTGTATCCCATTGGTTATCATCCGTCCACCAGGTTTCAGTGATACCAATAATATCAATATTTTTATCTATTGCTAAGTATTCCAGCTCCCCTATTTTGTTACGGAGGCTTCTGGCATTTGTATACAAGCATTTATATATGCTTTCCTGATACAGTCTTTTGAGTCCAGTTGCATTGTTAGACTGCCTCTTGCATCCTTCTGCTAGAGTGCTGGTGACTAGCTCCTTGCTCTGCTCAGTAATTTTTGCATCCTCCTCACTACTCAAGTACACACTTTCCCGAACCGGATGCTGCCCAGCTCCTGTCGGCTTTCCCCCAGTTATCAGTTTAAAAGCTGCTCTGCAGCCTTTTTGATGTTGAGTGCCAGCAATCTGGTCCCATCATGGTTTAAATGCAACCCATCCCTCCTGAACAGATTTGGCTTGTCCCAAAATGTTCTCCAGTTCCTGACAAATCTGAAGCCCTCCTCTCGACACCACCGCCTCATCCACGCATTGAGGCTTCTGAGCTCTGCCTGCCTGGTAGGTCCTGCACGAGGGACAGGCAGCACTTCTGAAAATGCTACCTTGGAAGTCCGGGACTTCAATCTTCTTCCTAGCAACCTAAATTTGGCTTCCAGGACAGACCGCTTGGCCTTCCCAACATCATTAGTACCAACGTGTACCATGACAACTGGCTCGTTCCCAGTTCTCTCTAACAATCTATCTAGATTTCTTGTGATGTCTGCAACTTTTGCACCTGGCAGGCAAGTCACCATATGGTTATCATGTGCATCACAAATCCATTTCTCTGTATTTCTAATTATTGAATCGCCTAGTACAAGGAGCCTCTCTCCTGCAATCTGTTCATCTACATGCACCTCATCAACCATATTAAGGGAGAGAACCTCAGTTTGTTCCTGTTGTTCATCTTCCTGGATCTCATCAAGTGTGATGAAGGAGAGATCATCAGGTGGAACCAGTTGTTCCTCTGTGTGTTCCTCATCAGGTGTGATAAGGGAAAGAGCCTCAAATTTATTCTGTAATTTCAGACTCTCAGAGTGATCCCCTACTCTTCTCCTCCTTTGAGTCACATTCCTCCAACCATCTCCCTCCTGAGTTAGTGAAGGGCCTTCTCCCTCAGAACTGTGCCCTGTCTCTTCTTTGTCCAGCATAGTCTGCTCCGCTCTGTCCAAGAACAGCTCAAGCTCCTTAATTTGTTGGTGGTTAGATATGCGGGCCTCTAGCTGCTGGACCTTCTCTTCTAGTAGTGCAACCAGCTTGCACTTGCTGCAAGTGTAGTTCTCCATATGCTTTGGCAAGAACACAAACATGGCACAAGAATTGCAGGTAACTACAGCTGTTCCCTCAGAATCCATTTTAACAAGTGCAGTATTCTGGGCCTCAAAAATGTACACGTTTACTACCTTTCTACCTAGTAAGACTATAAAATATCCTTGGCGTCTTTTGCTTTGTCTCATTGACCCCTTCATTTTTCATAGAGTTCTGGGGGGTATCCTTCTCCCCTTCTGGGTCCTCATCTCCGTGTTCCCTGGGATCATCTGTGGTGCACTCTTGTGTTACCTGGCCATCGTTGCTGTCAAGTAGTCCTATTGTGACTTGCCCCTCATTGGCTTCCTTGGCTATGAAATGTGATAGGTGGCCTTTGAACTCCACACTCCCAATTTCTTCTCCCCTTCTTTCAATGGATGCCCTTTTGTTTCCAAAAATTATTCTCAGGCTTGGATCCTCTGTGAGTTTTGTGGTGGCTAGGAAGTTGTACAGAATTTCTGGAACATAAAGGATGTTCCGGGCCATTCCAATTCCAGGGATGTGCATGTCGACCCTGCTGGCTACCTTTGCGTGCTCCTGGTTGGCAACCTTGATTCTGAAGGAGTCTTTTTCGAAAGAACTGAATATCTCCCTGTGGCATGATATGTGTGGGTGGTGGCCCCAGAATCAATCAGCCAGCGTTGCAGATGAGCATCTGTGGATCTGTCTGCCCTATGGTGACTAGCCCCTTTGCTGTGTTTGACTACATTTATGGAGTCTGACTTATGTTTCCCTTGTTCTCTCTGTGGCCTAGGCTCTCTTCCTGGGCTGGGTAATCTCCACCGCCTGTCATCTCTAACCTTGTCATCTCTGTGCCTGCGTGGGTATTCGTCCTGTGACCCATGCCTCGGTCTTGGTGTGCCTTCGTGGCATGTTCTATCACGTGAGGGGTTGTGCTCTGTGGTCCTCTTATCCTTGTTGTATCTTGGACAGTCCCGTCTAATGTGTCTTCTAGATCCAGATGTGTAATACTCTGGGGTTGAACTCGCTTGCTCAGTGAAACTAACCTTCTTGTGTGGCCTGCCTTCTCTGCCCATGATAGCTCTATCCCTTCTAAGATTATCCTCAGCTATGAGAATCCTGGTGATGCATTCTAATGTGGCATTGTCACCGCTCATATTGTCCAATTGAGTCAGGAAGTAGTCCCAGCTTGAATCAAGAGAGTTGTAAATAATGCTAATTAGGTGCTGTTCTGTGATGCTCTTTCCCCTTCTTATGAGATCAGTTCTCATGTTGTTTAATTTCATTAAGTGTTCACTCATGGTTGTGCCCTCCCTGAGTTTGTGTGCAAACAGCTCACTTAATAGCAAGCAGGTCATACTCCTGTTTCTGCAATAAAACATATTGTACAGTTTCCCCCAGACATCATAAACAGTTAGCCCATTTGGGATGCTCCCATACATAGCAGTATCGATGGAACCCAGAAGTAAACAGAATACCCTGTGATGCAGTCTGTCCACCTCTAGTGTCCATGGTCTCTTTGGTAGGTTTTGGATAAGGTGCAAAGCCCCCTCCCTCATCAGGATTACCTGAAATTGCTGAGCCCAGTCAATGAGGTTCTTTCCAGTCATGCAAAGGATTGGGAAGTTGGTTGGCAGTTGGTTCTGCTGGCCAGCGTTGTTTCCATTGTTTGGGTAGTTCTGGTGTCCTGGTCTGTCCTCGAATTGGCAATAAGGAATGGGGACACAGACTGTCACATTTGAAAGTCCCACTTGTTCTTTTTCTGATTGCCTGCAGGGGGAGCTCGCTTGTCTCCAGGTGCCTGGGTGACCTGCTGTGACCTGTTCTTCCTCCTCTTTGCCAGAGGAGGAGCTTGTCATTGCTTCGGTGAGCTGTTCTTCCTTCCAGTAGGTGGAGCTCTCCTGCCTCATCTGCGCCTGTGCAAGCCTCATTCTTCGCCGGCCGTCGAGGTGAGCAGACCTCTGCTCCAGAGGACCTGCTTGTCCGGGCTGGAGCGTCGCTGGGGGGGCAGCTTCATTGCTGGAGCTGCCCTCTTCGTTGGTGGATCCTGAGATGTCGCCGTGAGGAGACTGCCTTCTCTGCCGGGTCAAAGGAGTCCCGCATCACTGGGGCTCTGCGTCTTCGGACCGGGGCCTCGTATGGAAATTGGCATCATCGTCCAAGGTTCCTCTGCAGCCGGGCTGGGCGAGTGATGGGTCACGGTAGGTTTCCGTCTTTTGCTTTTCTTCAGTGCGCGTCTCCGGTTCTTCCGTGTGGGTGTGGGTTTTGTGGCATTCATGCCCCTCGCATCTGTGACTGTGCCTCCCGCGGTGGTCTGTTTTTGTGTGGTGGTCACATTTCCTTCAGTCGCGGTAGTTTGCCTTTGGGGAGAGGTTGCATTCCCTTCAGCTTCTTGTTGGGGAAAGTTCATGGTGGCTTGCTTTGGGGGATCTTCCGGGCTCTTTTCGCCCGTGGTAGCTTGCCTCTGGGGAAAGATCACGTCCCTTTGGCTTCATGTTGTGGGGAGGGCCTCTGCCCCCTGGGGAAGAGCGGTCAGGTCATTGGTGACATCCCTTTGGGGTGCCCATCATCCACTTGGGGCTTCCCACTCCCCTTCCGACTCCTGGGTGCTGAGGGTTGGCATGGCCCACGTTTCCAGGGTCCGCGTGTCCACCCCCAGGGTCCCAGGGCTTTTTCTTTTCTTCATGTGGCCAGGGCGTGTGGGTCATCTTTGGGCATTGTTGGCTTAGTGGGGTTTCCCACCTGTGTGTTTGAATCTAGGGCCACCGCTTGTGATTGGTTGGCCATCTTGGCTAAATTCAAAACTGGCGTGGTGCTTGGGGTTCCTGTCATGGAGGTTCCCGGGGTAGAGCTTACTGCGTCATCGGTGAGGGGTTCGCCTCCACTATTCATCAAGGCCAGTAGCTCTTCCATGGAAATCATTCTTTTTCCTGTTCGCTCTATCGCCTTGTAGATTTCGGTTACCAGGATTGCGCCCTGGTTGTTCACTTTGGTGGGTGCCCCGCCAGTCCCAGCCTCCATCTGGCCATCTGGGTCCATCTCCGCATTGCTCCAGTCAGGGTTAGCTTCTTTCGTTTCCAATTGGGGTCATACGGTCACCGGTTCGGGAGTTTCGGGTGCTCCTTTGGATCCTGTGGGTCCGGCTCATGTCTTGGCCCCCACCTTGTTCGTTCGGGTCTTCTTTTTGGTCATCTTTGTTTGTTCTGTAGTTAATTATGGGTAAACCACATCCTCTGCTACCATTTTGTCAGAGAGTTTCAGATGGTTCGGCCCAATAACTCCAGATTCAGTCATTTGTCTTTAAATTCTTTGGAAATTTAACACATATAATTAGTGGGGTTGGGAAAATAAAAATTTGCCAGTGCTCATATTTCTAAAGTTAGGCTAAATTAACATTTGTTACCTTCCAATGGTTGAAATCCATTACTGGACTTCCAGTTAGGCCCACTGAATCAGAGGGATTTGATAAACTAGCTCCTCCAAAAGAACTGATTTTTGCAGAACATCAAGGAAAGATTTCTGAAAATGATCCTCCATCCTGGAGTGCTTTGCTTTGTTAACCTTGAAAGTGCTCCAAAGGTTCCATTGATTCTAATGGATTTATTGTATTTGCTATGCTCAAGTAAGTACAACTAGAGTAAGTGTAGGAATGACTTAGTCTTCACCCCCAAAGTATTCCTAGCTCACCCCAAGAATTGCACTCATCCCATAAGTGTTCTGTCTCCCCCTCCCTCTTACTTTCCCCACTGGGGAAATACTCACAGCACAGTATATCCAAGAGAAGTCCAAGTTCTGTCCAAAAATCCAGTCCATAGTTTCATTAAGCCGAGGAGACAAGCAAACAGGAGCAGGGACAGGGAAGCTCAAACTTTGTCTGTCACGGAGCCACACGGCATTCTGGCTCCTTATATCCCCCCATGCGGTGTGGCCCATGCTTCCTAATTACCTCCTGGCCCTCCTCTCTCTCTGCCTCTGCTGGAAATGCTTTGCCTTGCTCCGATGTCTAGCATCCAGCCTTGTCACCAGAGCTGTCTGTGAGCTGCGGCTGCTGTGGAGGAACATTCTCACCATCAGACTGCTGCTGGAGTTCCAACAGAGGCTGAGGCAATGTTGTTGGGAAGTCCTGGGGAGGGGGGTCCTGCCAGCTCCTCCCCCTCATCCTCAGAGTCCTCATACCCAAGGTGGGCCAGTTCGGGGGCCGGAACTGGGCCGGGGGCTGGACTCACAACAATAAGCCTTCAGTCCCTGACAGGAGAAAGGCCAGGTCATGCAAGCCACGTGACCTGGGAATCGTGCCCAAAGGCATGAGAGCAAACCTCTGTACATCTCCTGGACCAAGCTGATAAGCGCATCCCCAGCACAAGCCCCTAACCAAGATCCACAGGGTTGCTTCGCTAGTCACGAACTCCCTATCTTTCCCACCAGAACATCTTCGCCACCCCATCCCATGACCTCTAGCTTAACCTTGCTTCCTGGTAGCCCTCTGACACGCAGGTCTGCTTATCTCTGACCAAACTGCCCATTGTTCCCTCCTTCCTTTGGCCTGTAAATGGACGCACAGTGGTTCTTAGAATTACGTGATCCAAGTTTCTAGGCAGCCAATAAAGTAGGCCACTTAGCATTCCTAGGTGTCGTCTCACTTGCACCCTGATCCGTGTGTGTGTGTGTGTTATTTCATGCCTGCGAGCAGCCTCGATCCCTACAAGTGGCACCCAATGCGGGGCATTCTAGGGGCCAGCATAGGGGCGACTGCAAGCCAGCATAGGGCAATCACGGAGCCACAGGGCCACACAGAAGTGACCCATGCACAGACCAACGGACTCCCAGGCCCATCTCACTCATCCAGAAGGAAGGACCCCATGGTGCGCACTGACCATCCTTTAAAAAGGACCTCATTCCGTGAGTATAGGTGCCTCTCTGACAGCTCCACAATCGGCCTATGCAAAGGAGCTGGGTTATTTGCTTAGGAAGATGAGGAGACGGGTCCCCCTGGGCAGATAAGGCATTTAGTGCAAATTATAGGAGAGCGTTGTCCGTGTTTCCTGAAACATGAGTTGCTTAAGGTAACGGGCTGGGCCAAAGCAGGAACAAGTTTACATAGAGAGCCAAGAGCACCGGTGGAGGTTTCAGAAACATGCCAACAGTGTAAGGAAGCTCTTGAGAGGTCTGGCACTGAGGCGACCTGCGATCTCCCACAGCAAGTGCCACCTACCAATATCTCATTTCCCTTGGCATTGGCTTCTGCCCCGATTGCCACATGCAACATCGAAGAACAGAGCCCCCTGTACAGGGAGAATAGGAACCCATTTCGAGCTATGGTGGAACAGGAGAGGGAAAAGAATGAGCTAGATGCAGTAGAATTGAGTGGATTGTTGCAGGCTTGTCCCGTGGTCTACAGAGGCCTGATGGGTGCAGAGACAGGATTGCAGAGCATGTCCACGAAAATGTTAGAAGGGGTTGGGTAGGAGCCCTAGGGAAAAGCTTGGGGCCTCATGGTTGGTTAATTGCTCTGGGATGAAGTGCAAATACAACCCCTATGCCCATATCCAGGACACAAAATGCTGTGGGTTCACTCAGCCCCTATCTTCCCTCAACTGAATTAAAATGCACCCCCATGAGTTTGTCAGAAAAGGCAGCCTGAGGAGTAGCAATGGAACCAACTTTAAAGCATTGAACCCAGAGCGGCTGGTAACTCAAAAGGCCACCTGAGAAATTTGAATTAAGGAATTGTCCAAATGGCCCTTAAGGTCTGGAAAGGCACGTAATCATCTCCTTCATGGGCAGTGCAGAGCATTGCAAACAGGAGAGAAGGGGTTAATACTTTTCCCAAGGAAGAAGTGTGAAATTGTAAAGTAGGAGTGTGTGTTGAATGAATGATATGAATGGGCACCCAGAGAATGTATGTGGAAATTAAAGGCTTGTGTGTATGTATTCTTGTGTTTGGAGAGATTGTTTAGAATTTAATAATTGTAATAATAATAGCAGGAATATGTTAAAAATCTTGTTTTAAAATAATAAGAATGTTGATAATGAACCCTGCTCATGGCTTTAATACATCGTTTTAATATTTAGGGGAAGAAAGTAGATCGTTAGTAAGGAGCCATGCCCTCATTAAACCCCAGGCTTGATTCTTGTCAATCAGGCAGCAGGGCTATAGAGTGTGAGAAAGTGTAGGCGATGAAAGATCATTTTGTTTCATGCCTGTCTGTTTAGCACCAAGACAGAAATAATAAATGAAGATTTTTTTTAATCTGGAAAACATAGCCACCCTTTAAAGGTGGGTGGGTCAGAAATTGTAGAAGCAAAGAGAATAGCAGGGACTTGAGTCAGTACAAGTGTTAAAGTGCAGCCATCCCTTAAAATAGGGTGTGGAAGCACAGTTATTGACTCAACCGGATCACAGAAAATTTGAGTTTGCATAATCATAAGGAAAAGTCAGGGGATTCAAAATTGTACACTTGCCTCACACTGAATCCCTCCTCATGCCCTCCTGTGATAGGAAGGAAAGATTCTCACATTCTGCCACTAGAGAAATGAAAATTTTGAAGTAAGGACGGTGGGTTCTGAAGTTGGATGCTTGCTCACATATGGTTTCTCCTCATGCCCTACTGGACTGAGAATGAGTATCCCTGCAGAAGAAGGAGGGGCACAAGACACCCCCTTCCCATAGAAAATGCAACAGAGCACAGAATTCAAACATGTGGTTACGATATATCTGCTTAAGCTAGATGAAGTTGGTTGAAATGCTCCATATTAGCCTCAATAGGGAATTGCATTAACAAAGGTCATGAGGGGGGAAATACTTCCCCCCCTTTCTCTTTCTGCTTAGCCAAGCTCATTTATAAGGTACAGGCTGGAAAATCTCCACATTCATAAGCCAAGGCGCAAATTAATGCTGAAACAAAGCAAACACACTGTTAGTGTCTGCATAATAGGGCTCTCTCTCTCCCTTCTCGCAGCTATACCTGGCCGGTTGGCTGCAAGGGAAGACAAGGAGGCGAAGCTAATTCAGTTAAATGTTAAGCCAAGGGAGAACTCAAAGGGGGAGGGAATTTTGGAAGTCATGACCCAAAATTGCCTCTGCCCTGTTTACCCAGCCTGAAAAGAATCCTATCTGTTTTAAAATGTTCTGAGTGTGATTCAGCTGATTATAAAGTCATCATGCCCATAACAATGCCTGCATAATGGCCAAAGGGAAATATGGATCCTTATTTTAAAATGGCATGTCTTATATATTGCTTAATATCATGCATAAGTAAAGTGTAGTACTGTAATGTCTTAAAATATAGGAATTAAGCCAGATTGCTTGGAATTAAACTGTAGATATATGCTTGTGTCAAGTTAATTATTGCATCTGTTTTAAATAGAATCTTTATTAAGGCAAAAATGCAATTAACCCACTATGTTACTGTTCTTAAATATTTAACTCAGCTAAAACATCTTAAGTCATTTATGTGATTCATAATTATGCCTAATCTCAAGTGAACCCTCTCTTCTCACCTGGTGGCTTCATCCTCTATTTTCTCCGAGTGTTCTCAAACCTCTCCTCCAGCACCACATTTCAAGGGCATTTGCCTTTCTGCAGTCAGCATATGCCTTGCATTGGGCCCCAGCATTTGTGTTTGTATAATGCCTCTCCTCATAGCTTGCCTCCAAAGAGTTAATTAACTTTTCATTTCAGGATTGCTATCTCCACCCCAAAGAAGCACAGTGCTTGCTTCCATCCATGCTCCAGGGACTGATAAAATAGTATCTTGGTGTTTGTTTGCCTTTGGGATTAAGCTAGTTTTGCCTCTCTTCTCTACCCAGTCAAGAGAAGGATAACACTGTTTGCATTTTTCAGGTTAATTGATGTTTCCTCCAGATATGTTTTCCTCATGTTGGTGTTCCTCTATTGATGCAACCAGCTTATCCCTTTTTCTACTCTAAACTGTTCTATCATCCTGTGTTCTAACCTGATTGCTGCTTCTTGTTCCATGTACAGGCTTCCCATGAAACATGCAAGGTGTTTTGCTATTTCCATCTCCCTTGATCTGACATTCCTTTGTTTTCTAACCCACCTGATTCTTTTGAGACCAGCCTGACAGGCCTCCTCCCCAACAGGACTCAATTATATGGACCTTTGCTTTGTATGATAATATAATAATGTTGTTTTATTCACAACGTCTGCATTACAAGTTATCCACAGCCTTGATCACCAATTTTATTCACTATTCCCTTTGACATGCCTTGAGTCATGGCTCCTTTCCAATTCTGATTTCTTTGCAACCCATGGTGGCACTCCTTCTAATTCCACAGGGCAAGCGATCGTAGAAGCAAATTAACCATATTTTAAAGTTACTTTTAGTAAAACAAAGAAGGAGAGATGAGACTGGCCGTACCCTTATGGATTTTCAACGGAGGTTTTATACCATTTTAATTACTTTATAATCATTTAACTTTAACGTTTTCAGAATTGTCCTCTCAGGAACAGCGTTTCCAGAGCGCAGCACTGCTCCCACAGCCACTCTCTCCCCTACAGGTCTGCTTTGTGTGTCCAGCAGGCACGCAAAACCAGCTTTGAGATGCCCGCATGGCATGGTATTAGTGCCCCCCCCCCCCCCCAGGATCCAGTTCTGGAACTCCAGCAGATGGGAGTCCAGCTTCAGCCGCCCCAGTGACCTGGGGACAGATCAAGCACCTTAGTGGCCAGGCGACCACCTCTTTGCGAGGCCGGGGGAAAAACAGTACACCCAAGAACTTTACAATGGCCATCATTGCCCAGCTGACCTACAACTCTTTGTTTATTTTGCTTATTTTGACTTGTAGTTTTCCATTGGTGGAGGGGGTTGCACACCCACTGGGATGCAATCGAACTGTGCATTCACCAAAACATAGTCTCAATATGTGGATAAGACATGCACATTACATGCTTGACATTCATGGACAGGACACAGTTTTGTTTTACGAGAATCCCGTCACCGTTTCTACTTTTGCCTTCATGCCAGCTTTGATCAACGTACCCTCCATTGTCCTCTCTCAAACACAGACACTCAATTGGCCCAATAGCCAGTTTTCTCAAGCACCTCAACAACTGAATGAAGTTAGGTGGAGGTGCATGAAGTTTTGTGCCTTCACCAAGGGCATATGTAATTAGTGCTGGAATAGAGGGACATAGAGCCATACATGGACAGATTGGATTTAAACAAGCATGGTTTTGAGTAATGTTGGAAATTATACTTGTTGTTCTGATTATTTCTGGTTATGGGGGAGATTTAACAGCTCCTACAAGGATTCCCTTGATATATCTAAATCCACATGGAGGGACATTTATGGTTTCACTCCACTGCATTCCACTGCATACACGGGCCATGGGGACACTTGCTCTGGGTGGCAACTGCGGGACCCCAATTTATGGTTCTTCTTCAACTACCACCCCAGTGCCTTTCAATGTGCAGGGCTAGGCTATCTAACCTTCCCAGTACAGGTAGAGAAGCCCAGGGCTCCCCCCTTTCATTTAGCAAGCGCCGAGCAGATGTTGGGCTGCTGGGGCCGCAATGCTCGGACAAAGTCATTACTGATACCCAGCTCAGCGACATTTCCTCCCCCAGGGGGAGGGCTTCTGCTGCGGTGGTCACCAGGGTCCTGACTCTGGGCATCTACCAGGTATCATTGCACAGGAGATCCGCAGATCTATTCTCGGTCTCACTTGCTGGCTAGAAAATCCATTAATGCCACAGGGAGAATAGTTAGGGATCTCCTATCAGAGATGGAGGAACTCAGCCAAATCGTCATGCAGCACAGAATTGCCCTAGATTACCTGCTTGCCAAGCAAGGGGGTTTCTGCTGGGTGGTCGGGAGTAAGGGTTGTCAGTTACGGTTTCACGATCTCCACCGGACCATCGAAGATGAACTGGGTAACCTTCAAAATGTTTTGAAAAACAACATACACACTGATAATTTGCTGACTTCTTTGTGGGACAATCTATAGGTCTTGGCTCCCTTCTTCGCAATGGGTTAAACAATTGGTGCAGTATTTGGTCATAGGTATAGCTATCCTCATCGTCAGCTGTTGCTGCCTGCAGTGTTTGCCTACTTACTCTCGAGGTGCACCCCTGCCTTTCAGCCTAGGTACCAGAGACCCCCTAAGGAAGAATTACCCTGTTTATACAAGGCGCTGCAACAGCACACCACCATTAAATTAAACGAAAGAGAGGGGATGTAGAAATGATTTAATCTTCACCCCAAAGTATTCCTAGCTCACCCCAAGAACTGCCCTCATTCCATAAGCCTTCAGTCCCTGACAGGAGAAAGGCCAGGTCACGCACACTGCGCGACCTGGGAATCGTGCCCAAAGGCATGAGAGCAAACCTCCGGACATCTCCTGGACCAAGCTGATAAGCGCATCCACAGCACAAGCCCCTAATCAAGATCCACAGGGCTGCTTCCCTAGTCACGAACTCCCTATCTTTCCCACCAGACCATCTTCGCCACCCCATCCCACGACCTCTAGCCTGTAAACGGACACATGGTGGTTCTTAGAATCATGTGATCCAAGGTTTCTAGGCAGCCAATAAAGGAGGCCACTTAGCGTTCACTTGCACCCTGATCCATATGTGTGCATGTTATTTCATCCCTCCGAGCGGCCCCGATCCCTACAAGTAAGTCCATTGGACTTTATGGAGGAGTCGACTCATGAAATCCTCACTGCTTTCATGGCCCTATTCTGGTGCAATTAACTACACAAAACAATAAGATTTCAGTATTCCTGTGAGCATCTGAGGTTTGTGCTTGATTCACGTATAAGCTCAGGGCCACCATCAGGGAGGGCACAAGGGAGACTTCCGTCTGGGGCCCGGAGCTGACAAGGGCCCAAGCACTGCGTTAATTTTTTTATTTTTTAAAAAAAGTATTTTAATTTTTTTTAACTGCAGTGCGAGGGCCCGGCGCCACTGTGCATGCCCTGCCAGAGGGCTCTGCCTCAACCCAGATATCTGGGGTCAAGGCTGGCTTCAGCCCAGGAGGTGCATGGGCGCCGGTCTATCCAAACGCATACAAATAATCATGAATCCACCTGCCCACAGTGCGTGTGTGGGCGCGGGGCTAGCCATGCCCACCCCTTCCCCTCCATGGTGGGGGAGGGAGGGAGGGGGAGGCAGCACACCCTCTCTTCTTCTCCCCCTCCCCCCAACAGGCGGGAGCCCGGCTGGCCCATTGGCCCCTCCCCATTTGTCAGGTGTGGTTCCATGAGGGGGCGTCACTCTCCATTGGCTGGCTCTGACCCTCCGGGGTTCACATGCCGGGTTTGAACTTGGGCTCCGGTGGGAGAATTTGGAGTTGCCTGAGGCCAAAATCTGGCGGAGCTGCTCTCTCGCCCCGACCTTTATCTTTACTAAGCACAACAAATCTGAATACCAAACACGGATCTTCTGTTATTAGGTAAAGGTCTCCCTTGCTCAAAAGCCAGTCGGATCCAACTCTAGAGTTCAGTACTCACATCCCTGTTTATAGCCAAAGAACCAGTGGACTTGATCCACAAAAGCTCACATTAAAATACAGCAGTTAGTACGTTGTCTTTTTGTTTTATTTACTCTCTGATATGCTTGCACAGAATAAAACTTTTTAAATGGTAGCATGTGTTTCAAGCATATCAGATTAAATGAAACAAAAAAAAACATTAGCCTGCTCCAGATTTGGCCATGCCTACAGAGGGGCATGGCCAAAATGTGTGTGTGTGCGGGGGGGCAATAGGATTGTTCAGTCTCGGGCCCAGAAATTTCTGATTGCAGCCCTGTATAAGCTTGCAGTTGCTCTAAACAATTTGACTTTTTGAAAAATGATCATAGGTTCACTGAGTGCCACATCACAAACAGCTAAACAGAGTTCAAAGGGCAGTTGCTATTGAATGGCTATTGTGCTTCTATCAAGGCTGATGAGTGAGTGAGTGAGTGAGTGGCTATGACAGCAGTAAAGAATTACAGAGAGAGAGGAGGCAATGGAGTCAGTCGGGCTTATTCTGACTAGCAGTTCAATGACAACATTATACATTTATCACAACAAGTATGAACTGAATTATATGTTTGGCACTGTTAGGTTACAAGCCGATTATCTGTGGGCAGGAGAGCTTAAGTAAAGTATTCATTCCCATGACAACTTTACAATGTGATCACTAAAATAAAAAGATGAAGGACTTATCTAAACATAGTGTTTGTGTCCCTCACCACCACCACCCACCCCATTTGCTGGTGCTGCTTGGTTCCAAAAGATCGTGGCTCTAACCAGCCTTTCTGCCCACACTCATTTCTAAATCTCCTCTCCTCTCCTCCTGAAGAATTCAGCTTATTTTTAAAAATGTTCAAACTTATCTTTTAAAAAAACCTTGAAATCCTTTAAATCTGATCCCCTGTGCTAGATTTCAATGTGTGCTTATGCATACGTTTTTTTTTAGTAGTAGTAGTAACAGTCAAAGCTTCTGATCAGGGCACTCTTCTAGGACATCCCGTGCCACTCTTGGCCCCTCTGGAAATATGCTATCTTTTAACTGCTTTGCTAAGCCTGAAAGCTTCTGATTTAACCTCTTTTCAGTGAAGGTTGCTACTGTCTCAAATCATCTTTGGAAGCAAAGTGTATTTGAAACTAACTGTCTGAAAAAATGTTGAGGAACACTTGAAACCTTCTTAAAACTATCTTCCATGCTGGACTTTGGTTTTCATTGATTTGCATAAATAATGAAAGCTTCTGCCCCACAACCTCCCTGCCACCTGAACTCCATTTTTGTACAAAGTGAAGCAAACAACCCTTCCACCTCTTGGAGGTGTTGTAAAACACTTGGTTTTTGTCACTTTTGTCACTCTTTGTCACAGGGTTTTCACCACACTTTGTCACAGTTGGTCATGCCAATTTTTGGTTTGCATCATCTGAAGAGTGGGGGAAATATAAATATCATCAGTGCACAGTTAAGTATAGAAGGAAAAAGATGTTTTATCTTGATGAGCCCTAAATTGATTAGTGTGTGTGAGAGAGCAATGGACTTGGAAAGGAAGAAGGAAGAATCCATGATACTCACTGATGTTGTGTAATTTGAAATCAAGTGAGATGGGTAGGATAGTGTTGACACTTAATATACAAATCAAAGATAAGTTGAAATATTTGGGGATAATTATTTCAAACAAATTAGAAGAACTTAAACGATTGAATTATGACAGCTTGAAAGTGGAATTTAAGAATAAAATACAAGAGCTTCAGAAGTCAAAGCTGTCATGGTTCGGAAGGATTGCAATGTGTAAAATGATATTGTTACCAAAGATTAATTTTTTATTTGATACATTAGCGATCCATCTGAAAGAGAAAGAAATTAATGAGTTTCAAAAGATGTTCAACAGTTTTTGTAATGGAGGCAAAAAATCTAGGCTACCAAAGAAGTTATGGTATTTGTCTCAAAAAAAAGGGGGACTGGGTATGCCAAATTTGTTAGCATATTATCGAGCTTTCCAAGTTAAGAATGTTGTGAAGATTTTGGCAAGAGAAAAGACAATTTGGGAGCAATTGGAGATGAAGGAACATAGAAATATTGGAAATATGATTTTTTTGGGAATAAAGGATAAGGTGAAAAGGTCAAATAATACTATGATTAGAGGTCTCATGGAGGTGTGGAAGAAGGTAAAAAAGGATATGGTCCCAAATCTCTCTCCAATTTTGGAATTGACTGATATGATGTGTTTCCCAATAAAGTTGGATAAGGAAAAAATGGAAATATTGGATAAAAATGGGATGCTTTTATTGAAGGATTGGTTAAAAACTTGTGATTCTGATGTTGAGTGGAAAAAAATATTTGAGATATTAAATTTGAATTGGTTTCAGAAGTTAAAGGTGGACAACTGGAACAAAAAATACAAAAAAGAAGTAGGGTTAGATAGAACATATACAGAATTTGAGGAGTTGGTAAGGAAGATTAGAAAAGGGGAAAATAGTATTAAAGGTCTTGTAAGTAAGCTTTATAACATACTGAATAGAGGTGCAGATCCACAGGAGGATTTGAAACGGAAGTGGGAACAAAATTTGAATGTAACAATTGGGGAGAATGAGTGGAAAAATAAATGGAAAAAGAGGATTATGAGAACAATGTCTGTAAGAATTAAAGAACATAATTTTAAAATGTTATGGCAATGGTACTTGACGCCATTAAGACTTTACCAGATGGATAATAAAAGAGATAAGTTATGTTGGAGATGTAGAGAATTTGATGGAACATACGAACATATGTGGTGGAGCTGTAAAAAAATAAGGGATTTTTGGGGAAGAATAGAAGGTGAGCTTGCTGAAATATTGGGTAGAAGTGTTAAGTTGGTGTCAAGTATCATTCTTTTAACGAATGTGGAAGGTTTGGGTTTAAACAAAGATGAAAAGGAATTATTGGAAATTGTATTGACAACGGGTAGACAATGTATAGCTAGAAACTGGAAAAATGACATAGAAATACAGATTGGAGAGTGGTATAAAGAAATGTGGAGTTTAGCACTGAATGATAAACTGACATGGGAGATTAAAGTGAAAAGGGATAACTTAAAAGAGAACAGATTTTGGAATATATGGAAACCATTTGTGAACCATTCTTGTACGGCAAATGATAGTTCAGGACCAGTACCATCTCAAAGAAGTTTCTGGAGTTGAGCAGCAAATAAACTCTCTGGGCATTGTATATATTCACAGGGTGTTTATTATTTATCTAAAGATTAATGGTAGCACAGTATATGGGATGAGAAATGTCCTATGTTTAAGCTGGATTCCAAAAAGGGAGATGCACCAGAGATCATACAGCAAATATTTGTTGGATACTGGCGCACACCAAAGAATTTCAGATTCTGTGATTTATAGACCACTACTGTGATTTATAGACCACATCAAAGCCTTTGACTGTGAGGATCATGAGAAACCATGTGTAGTGCTGAAAGAAATGATAGGTGCCTTAATACTTGATTGTCCTGATGTATAACCTATATTCTGGACAAGAAGCTACCATTAGGAAAGAAAATGGAAAGATATAATGTTTTCCTATAGACAACAATGCCAAACAAGAATGCATTTTATCCCCTTGTCTTTTCAATGTATATGCAGAACATATCATACAGAAAGCCAAACTAGATTCACATGAAGGAGGAGTGCAAATTGGTGGGGAGAAATGAGTAATTTAAGACATGCAGCTGACACCATCTTGCCAGCAGAAAATCAGCAGACCAGCAAATGAGACGGATTCTGTATCTCTCCACATTCAGACAGCATGTTGTTATCCACCAGCAGCCCCCACTGAGCATGTTGGTTTTGCATTTAGGAATTCCAATCCACAGCCTGTTCAGAGTTCTCAAAATAAAACTAAAGCAATCAAGATCACTAAATTGTTTTGAAATGAAAAAAATAGAAGTCATCTAAAAATCTTAAGGAAAAAATTACACTTCCACTGATCATTGCTAAATGATCATACATAATAGAATCCAACAGGAGAACATGCCTGCAGAAAAAGTGGACTATCATGCAGCAAAATGCCTGGAAGAGCCGAATATAGACTAGTGTAGTCAGCCTTTTTCCAGCAGCATCCTTCACACTTCTGCTAAACAAATGGGATGATTCTACTAGGCATCTTAGCAATTATACTATCACTAGCTGGTTACCTGGCTTCGCTCGGGTACATATAGTTTTGTATGTGGGGCACTCCTTCCTTACCTCCACTTCTCGGTTGAGGGTCACTTACCACCCTCACCCTTCCCAACGGCACCTCCCCTTTGCATCTTGTGACCCCCACAGTGCTGATCCCGCATGCCCATTTGCCTTCCACCTACTGTGAAAACTACAGCTGAGCTCAGAGGGAAATGCAAATGATGTCACAATCCCATGTGGCCAGTGGGTGACGTCAGCCAGCTGCCTGGTGACATCAGCCAGCTCATTGGGGAACAGATCATTGGGAAAAAGATCAATTTGTGGGGCACAGGGGCCCCCATTGTGGTCCGGACCCCGACAGTGACCTTCTCTGACACACCAGGTAAGTGTGTGTGAAGTTTGGTCACAGAGAGTTAAGGGGTGTGGATTTGTATTCAGGACCCACAACAGGACACCTCTCTTTCATACATTTATTATTATTATTATTATTATTATTATTATTATTATTATTATTATTATTATTATTATTATTATTATTATTATTATTATTATTATTATTATTATTATTATTATTATTATTATTATTATTATCTAAAGGTAATTGCCAAATAGTCCAGCACTTCACAATGACTCAGATGCTTTCAGGCTACTGTGTAGGTTACATTTTTTGGGGGGGCCAGTATCGAATGGCTCAAGACATAGTACTCCCTCAGGCAAAAGGCAAGGATGCTTTTGCATATGGGTGGGTTAATTTTACTTCCACTCTGGCAATATGGCAGTACCCTCCACTGAACCAGGGAGGAGGTCCTTGCATGTCTTGTTAAACTAAACACTAACAAATCACCAGGACCAGATGGCATCCATCCACGAGTTCTCAGGGAACTTAAAGATGAAATTGGTGATCTCCTAGCCAAAATATATAATCTTTCACTCAAATCAGGCTTTGTGCCTGATGACTGGAAGGTAGCGAATGTAACACCACTTTTCAAAAAAGGATCCAGGGGTGATCCAGGAAATTACCGACCTGTCAGTTTGACATGTGTCCCAGGTAAAGTGATGGAAACCATCCTAAAAGATAGAATTAATAGGCACATAGAAGAGAAGGCACTGCTAAACGAGAGCCAACATGGCTTTTACAAGGGCAAATCATGCCTCACTAATCTGTTGGAATTTTTTGAGAGTGTCAACAAGCATGTGGATAAGGGGGATCCAGTTGACATTGTTTATCTGGACTTTCAGAAGGCTTTTGACAAGGTCCCACACCAAAGGCTCTTGAATAAACTTACCAGTCATGGAATAAAGGGACAGGTCTTTCACTGGATCAGCAACTGGCTAAGGGACAGGAAACAGAGGGTAGCACTAAATGGACACTTCTCCAAGTGGAGGGAAGTAAAGAGTGGGGTCCCCCAAGGTTCAGTACTGGGACCCCTGCTTTTCAACCTCTTCATAAATGATCTAGAGGTAGGAGTAAAAAGCAAGGTAGCCAAATTTGCTGACGACACTAAATTATACAGGGTAGTGAAAACTGTGAGAGATTGTGAGGAGCTCCAGAGGGATCTATTGACACTGGGGGAGTGGGCAAAACAGTGGCAAATGAGCTTCAACATTAGTAAGTGCAGAGTGATGCATGTTGGGGCAAAGAACCCCAATTACATTTATAAACTGATGGGGTCTGAACTCTGTGCGACAAACCAGGAAAGGGACTTTGGTGTCCTGGTGGACAGCTCAATGAAGGTGTCAACCCAGTGTGCCTCAGCAGTGAAAAAAGCAAACTCAATGCTAGGGATCATTAGGAAGGGTATAGAAAATAAGTCAGCAAGTGTCATTTTGCCTCTTTATAAATCTATGGTGATTCCCCATCTGGAATACTGTGTACAGTTCTGGTCGCCATACCTCCAGAAGGATATTATGGAGCTGGAAAAAGTGCAGAGGAGGGCAACCAGAATGATTAGGGGACTGGAACACCTTCCTTACCATCTGAGGCTGCAACGGTTGGGCCTCTTCACTCTTGAACGACGACGTCTAAGAGGTGACCTAATTGAAGTTTATAAAATCATGCACGGTGTGGACAAAGTAGATAAGGAAAAACTGTTTTCCCTATCGCATAACACTAGAACTAGGGGACACTCCATGAAACTTTTGGGTACTAGTTCTCAAACAAATAAGAGAAAGTACTTTTTCACCCAGAGGATTACTGGTCTATGGAACTCCCTGCCAGAAGAAGTGGTGACAGCTGTCAGTCTTGACAGCTTTAAGAAAGGATTAGACAAGTTCATGGAGGACAAGGGTATCAATGGCTATAATTATGGATACTTAAGGACAACCTCCAGGTTGGAGAGATAGGCAGGATATCTCTCAATGCCATTTCCAGGGAATCCTAAGCAGGTGAAGGCATCTGCTTGGGAATACCCTGAAGGAAATGGTGAGCCACTGTGTGAGACAGAATGCTGGACTGGATGGGCTGTGGCCTGTTCCAGCAAGGCTGTTCTTATGTTCTTACGTTCTTATGAACCTAATAGCAGCAGAGAGTATAAATCTCTAAGCTTCCCATTAGGTCACCAGTAGCAAGCTGACTCTGCCTAAAGTACGGGAAGTCCTTTATTGGGCATCCATCTGTTCCCTTTATGAAACATTACATCATTCAGAACTTAAGAAGTCACCTATTGGATCAGATGAAGCTGTATCAAATCCATGACTTTGATATCATGATGGTCGGCCTCATGCCTGTCAAATGCTCACAAGGACATGGCTGATGTAATGCTCTCATCTTATGTTCTCCAGGAAATAGTGTTCAAAGACATCCTGCTTAGGATGTAGGAGATAAGATGTAGTGAACATGTCTAGCAACTATTCATAGCCTTATTCTCTATGAATTTGTCTCATATGGTGACTCTAGCTACTGCATAGTTACTGTTTATGAGAGGCTTTCCTGATATGTTCCTCACAGAAACATATCTTTCTCCCCACTCCCAAATAAAAATCAGTGTTTTTATTCACTAATGCTTCTGTTTAATTCTGAATTCCATCTCTTTCTCAAAACTTGAAGTCTCTGCTTGTGCCTTTTACCCACACAGACAATGTAGAGTGGAAATTGTGGCATGAATGTTGTCGTTTTCTAACACCCAACCTTGAGTAGGTCTGACTTTTGTTGAATATTTCTAATCACAGAAATTTTGCACAACACACCAATTCCTTGTAGGTGGATTTGTAAGTAACACTCTGTAATTTGCAGAACTTGTCTCTATGTGATATGTGCTTAAATTACAATCCCTTCCTTTGTGAATAGGTATAATTTCCTTTGAGATACACCTACAAAGTATTAGAAGAAGTTGGTATGTTTTATAGCACTACGTTGCTGTTCGCTACTTGCTTTATTTATATGGCAGCCTTTAAAGAATCCTCTTGACTTAAGTTGCCCAATATAGGCATACTTTTCTTTTCTTTCTTGCTTTATTTGTTTGGTAGCACAGATATCTACATGTTACTTTGTTTCAAAAAGTATGGCAATTCCCCATAGGAGAAGACACTTCAACTGGCTGTAAAAAATTATGGTTGAAGCTATAGACACCAAAGGAAATTCAGGCCACACATCACAAAATGTGGAAACATTGTTAAACACTTCTTGTACCTCTAGGAGTAAATGGATAAACAATGAATTAATTTCACTAGTACTAGCTTAGTTATCTTTGTATCTTGTTTTGCTTTAAAACAGGGGTGCTGTTATGTATGTTAACTATGTTTTCTGACAGGAGCAGAATGTATCTTTTTTCATGTATCTATTCTTATGCAAATAAGTGGATCAAAAATTGACGCACTCTGTTAGCCAATGGGCTTGTTGTATTATTGTTACTGTCACTGTTTATAGTGTATATAAGTCCGAGTTTTGCCCCATCCAAACTGTGTTCAAAGCCCACTATTAAAGAGCTGAATTTCACTACTTCACTCGTCTGCTTCTTCATTCCCTGAACACGAAATTGGCAACAAGGATGGGATGGCATCCCCACATGGCAGCAACATCGGCCCATTTGACCCAGCGCATCCAGAGAAATGGGCAACATACAAACGCTGATTCCGCCACACAATGGCCTCGCAGAAGATCACCGACAAAGACCAGAAGCGCTCCTGTTTCCTCGCTCAATGTAGTTCTGAGACGCTTGAGCTGGCAACCCACCTCGTTCTCCCAAGGGACATGGATGTGGTGCCGCTCGGAGAAATCATATCTGCACTGAGGAAACACCTGCAGCCAGAGGTCTCGATCTTCTCAGCCAGGGTGGCCTTCCACAGAAGGGAGCAGCGACCTGGGGAGTCCATTGCAGACTACGCCGCTGCTCTGCACATGGCTGCCACCCCGTGCAAGTGGGACAACATCGAAGAAGCATTCCAGGATCATCTGCTGGCCGGCATGAGGGACGAAGATGCTCAATGTCACCTCATGATCAGGAAGATGCTAACTTTCAAGGCTGTCCTAGAAGAGGTGGTAGCGTCTGAGGCCGCATGCAAGCTTTTCTGGCATCACCACTCCACCACCAGTGCCACCAACTCAGCTGTGCAAGCTCAGCAAAGTTCACCTTCATCCTCCTGAGCATCGCCCGGTTCCACCTCTTCATCAGAGTCCAGCGACACAGAGGGAAAAGTCCGAGCAGTCCGACGAAAGCACCAAGAGCACCGTGACGATTTGGAGAAGAAATTCCTTTGCAAGTGTGATGGCTGCGGAGCCTGGCATGACTGCAGGAAGTGCCCCTTCCGCACTGCAGAATGCCACAAATGTGGACAACGAGGGCACATTGCTAGAGTATGCCAATAGCAAAAGCAAAGAACTCCAGCACCTGAGTCCAAGAAGAGTCATCACCACAAAACGTCCACTGCCAAAGTGTCACCAGAGCCTGAGTCATGCCAAGTGGGCATCGTCAATGAGCATTTCTTCTCAGACCTGAGCCTGCAGGACGTCCCCTTCAAGATGGAGGTGGATTCAGGTACTACCTTTTCCATAATCCCACAGTGGGAGTTTTTGAGAATTCCCGCTGCCTCTCGGCCCAAGCTCAAATCTTTTAAAACTTCCCTCTGGGATGTGCAAGGTTGCCAGATTCCGGTCCTGGGGGAGGGAAATTTCTTGGTCAAATTCAAAAACATTCGCACCTCCTTGCCATTTGTTG
Source organism: Bradypodion ventrale (assembly GCA_035047345.1). Classification (NCBI taxonomy): domain Eukaryota; kingdom Metazoa; phylum Chordata; class Lepidosauria; order Squamata; family Chamaeleonidae; genus Bradypodion; species Bradypodion ventrale. The sequence goes on from JAWDJE010000001.1 coordinate 270,621,297, forward strand.
TAGTTAAGCAGGGTACTAACTGTCTTATTGGGACCTAATGGTTTAGGCCCCTGGGAATCCGGCTTTCTGGCATTCACACAATAGACGCTGACCCAATCAGGGACGTTTTTGCGGCACATCCTCACGTGTTCAAAAGGGGTTTAGGGTTATACAAAGGACCCCCTGTGGACTTTGAGCTTGACCCAACCATCTGGCCCATCCGGATGAAGCCACGCTGGGTAATTTTGCTTTAAAGGAGAAGATAGAAGCCGGGCTGGACAAACTGGTGGGGCAGGGCATCCTAGTGCCACTGGACTCCGCAGAGTGGGAGACACCAATAGTGACTGCTTTGAAAAGTAACGGGGAGGTCAGGATATGCACTGACTACAAGTGTACCATCAATAAAGCTATTCACCCGAAGGCATTTCCTGTGCCCGTGGTAAGCCACCTTCTTGCCTCCTTGCATGGAGGAAATTGCTTTGCAAAACTTGACCTTGCCCAGGCTTATCAACAATTGACTGTGTCTCCTGCTGCTGCCATAGCCGAGACCATAGTAACGCATAGGGGGGCATTTAAGGTAACTCGACTACAATTTGGGGTGAATGCAGCCCCCGGAATATTTCAATCTCTTGTAGAATGTATTTTGAAAGGTTTTCCCAGTGTCCTGCCATATTTTGACAATGTCCTGATCACCGCAAAGGACAACGTCGAACTAGCAGCCAGGCTCAATTGAGTCCTCTCACGTTTCAAGAGGGCTGGTCTATGTCTCAGAAGAGACAAATGTGTGGTTTTGGCACAGAAAGTGGAGTTCCTGGAGTACCAAATTATACCCCAAGGTATCATGCCCTCTGACTCCAAGGTGGCGGCCATGCAAAATGCACCCAGGCCAAAATGTAAAGCAGAATTGCAATCATTTCTAGGATTGTTAAACTTCTATCACGCTTTTCTCCATTGCAAAGCTTCAGTTGCCAAACCATTGAATCGGCTTCTTAAGAAAGATACTGTTTGGCACTGGGGCCATTGCCAGGAGAAAGCATTCCTAGAACTTAAAAGGCTGCTATCTTTGGATGCTGTATTAACTCATTTTGATCCTAACAAGGAAGTTGTACTTGTGTGTGATGCATCCCCTGAGTGCGTGGGAGCTGTGTTATGTCATGTACTAAATGACGGGAGGAAGTCCCCGTAGCATTCTATTCCCATTCACTCTCAAAGACTGAGAAAAATTATGCTCAGACAGACAGGGAGGCGTTGGCAATTGTGGCTGGCACTAAGAAATTCCACGCTTACCTTTACGGAAGACCTTTAACCATCGTAACTGACCACAAGCCCCTCCTTGGAATCTTTGTGAATGGGAAGCCCACGCCTCAAATTCTGTCCCCAAGGATGTTGCGTTGGGCAATTTTCCTAAATGTATACGATTTTACTTTGGTGCACAGGCCCGGCAAGAACATCAGCCACACTGATGCCCTGTCACGTTCTCACTGCCAGGGGTCGGGGAAGCCGATTTCGAGATCGAAAGCGAACACAAGGTCCTCATGAGTGAGGCATTCGACTCGCCCTCAGTCGTCCCCTCAGATATAGCCAAAGCTACGGCCAAGAATGTAACATTGACTAAAGTAATGTCTTGGGTACAAAAAGGCTGGCCTGTCTCTCCTCTAGCTGAGGAATTCAGAACATTCCACCGCAAGTGTTTAGAACTGTCAGTGGAATGAGGTTGCCTTCTATGGGGCCAGCTGGTAGTCCTTCCTGTCACTGTCAAGAAAAAGGTTTTACATCTATTTCACACAAGTCACCTGGGAATTGTCCGTTCCAAAGCTCTTGCCCGTAGCTACTTTTGGTGGCCTCAACTGGACCAAGACACAGAACAAATGGTTGGCACTTGTGCCAGTTGTCAATCCTCTTGCCCAGAGCAATCCCACCTTCCCTCTCGGCAATGGGATTCTGCTCGGGGCCCGTGGTCCAGGTTGCACATAGATTTTGCAAGTCCATTTAGGGGTGCCCTATTTTTGTTGGTTGTGGATTCATTCTCTAAGTAGCTGGAAGTGATTAGGGTGCCTAATACTACTTCAGCCACCATGATAATACACCTAAGAAGACTGTTTTCAGCATTTGGACTTCCAGATGTGCTGGTGTCCGACAACGCGTCTACGTTCACATCTGCAGAATTCCAATCCTTCATGGAAAGGAATGCAATTAGGCACATCACTGCCGCCCCAATCCACCCAGCCACCAATGGCCAGGTAGAGCGGCAGGTGTGCACAACTAAAGACGTGCGTCGATGTATGAGTGAAGGGGATTTGGAGCTCCAGTTATGCCAGTTTCTTTTAACATATAGGCTCACCCCCCTTGCCTCAGGGCTGTCCCCTGCTGAATTGCTCCAGCGAAGGAAACTGTCATCCTTGCTGGACAGATTGGATCCCTCTAGTGTAGAGGACAAAGGCACAAATATAGCAATCCAACACCAGAAGGGTTTCTCATCCGGAGACCCTGTACATTGCCACAATTGTGCAGCTGGTGGTCCTACTTGGGTGCCCGGGTTTGTGATAGATCAGACTGGTCCTGTTTTTTACCGAATCGAAACAGCCACTGGTCTGATCTAGAGGAGGCACGCGGATCAATTGAGACCCAGAGTACTGGACCCACAAGACGAATACAGACACTCAACGCTAGGGTAGGCCCCCACCCGTTTAAACCCAGGGGGCAGAGGTAATAGTCAGCAGCCAGCTAACATTGACCCAGAAGTGTCTTCTAGGAACTGATTTCAAGGAGAATTTGTGGAATGCTCCCCTATTCCAGCCATATGTACCCCTACACTGTCCCAGCCTAGCACTCTGGATTCTTTTATTGATGATGACCAATTTTGTTCAGAGACACCCTCCACTCTTAGTACACACAGAAGGGACCCTGAGTTGTCTTATTCATGCACAGAATTAGATTTTTGTTTTGAGTGATCTCCTGCTCCTACATCTGACAAGCAGGGCTTAAATTTGGGTTTACAATCCTCCCCTTCTAGTCAATCCCTCACTCCAGTCGGGTTGCCCATCCTACGAGCCCCTTAGCCGGCTCAGCCAAGTGTCTGACCCAGAAGGGAAACTAGACCGCCATCCAGGTTAAAGGATTTTGTTTTTACCTAGGGGGGGGGAGGGGAGAATGTTATGTATGTGAACTGTGTTTTCTGACAGGAACGGAATGTATCTTTTCTCATGTATCTATTCTTATGCAAATAAGTGGATCAAAAATGTGCACACTCTGTTAGCCAATGGGCTTTTTATATTATTGTTACTGTTACTGTTTATAGTGTATATAAGTCCGAGTTTTGCCCCATCCAAACTGTGTTCAAACCCCACTATTAAAGAGCTGAATTTCACTACTTCACTCATCTGCTTCTTCATTCCCTGAACACGAAAGGTGTCCAAACTTTGGGTCCAGGGGCCTGACCATGCCCCCAGAACAGCTTAGAGGGCCAGACCACGCCCCTGGTTGGCACTTCCAAACCAGGTAGTAAATACAGACACTTCTGCACATGTGCAAAAGTGGCCATTTTGTATCCTGGTTTGGTGCAGGACACAAAATGGCCGCTTTCACACATGTGTGGAAGCATCCATGCCAAACCAGGAAATATGCGTGAAAGTGGCCATTTTATTTCCTGGTTTGGCGCAGATGCTTCTTCACATGTGCAAAAGTGGCCATTTTGTGTCCTGCACCAAACCAGGATACAAAATGGCCACTTTCGCACATGTGCAGAAGTGTCCGTATTTACTTCCTGGTTTGGCTAGGGCATTGAGGACCGGATGAAATGGCTTTGGGGGCCGGGACTGGGCCTTGGGCCGTAGTTTGGGCATGCTTGCTTTAAAATTTACTTTTAGTCATCCAGTGCTCTCTGTAGGGCTAAATGCAACACTTTGGAGTCTGGTCATCTTATATTCTGGTCCTGAAAAAGTAGTGGCTATTTTTTTCATTCATTATAAAGGTAACTAGCACCAACAAAGAGCCATAATGCAGAACAGGCAGCCAGAATATAGTGTTCTAAAAAGCAGCGGTGGCAAGTGAAAACTACATCTGAAAATAGGAGAGAGAAATAAATAAATACATTTTAAAATTCCTGTCTGTTCTAGGATGTGAAACATATCTTTCCCATGAACACTCAGGGTAGTCTCTATTACAGGTGACAGCATCACAATGAAATCACAATGGCCAGTTACTTCAAGCTGACAGCATCAGCATGAGGTCACAAAGCTACATTGCCCTAGGGCACCTCAGAGGAAGGGAGTGGTAACCTCCTTCTGAGTATCTCTATACCTAAATAAACCCCTGGAAATAGTCACCATAAGTCAGCAGTGAGGTGGTGGCACATCATAATAATGATAATTATTATTAAGTTAAAAGTCAGTGACAGAATATTTACCTCCAAACTGCCTAAAGAGAAGCAAAAACAGTGCCCATCCAGAAGGTTCTTCGGATTGGAGACATTGATGTTGGGTTGCTGGGTTACATAATTATTAGCCAAAAGCCAATTAGTAATAAGCTGGGCGATTCTTTATTATATTACCAATCTTCCCCTCCATGACTTATCTTGTCTATTGCAGTCCTAGCACTTTCCACACAACAGTAACATTGTTTGGCCATAATCTGTCTCTATTGTTCTGCTTCACCTTTCTTTTTCCTTTGAAATATTTCCACTGTTACAGATTTAATCCATCCAATTAATATGATCTTACTTTCCATCCCTTGTGCTTAAGCTCCACACCTGGGCCTTTTGCTCTGACACAGGCAGATGTGTGGTACACACTTTCAGATACTGAACGCAGAGTACATCTCAGTGTGGGTGAGGCACCAGCTGTGCCTGTAAATTCGAGGATGTGATTGATAAACACGAGATTTATTTTATTTATTTATTGTTAAATTTTTATACCGCCCACTCAGCCAAAGCCGACTCTGGGTGGTTCACAACAGTGGGTAAAAAACAGATAAAAACAAATAAAACAGATTAAAAACCAGCAATAAGAACCCACCCCTAAAAAGAGAGGAGTGCAGGAACTGAAGAAACCGTGGGGCAGGCATCCTCCCCTATATTAACCACCCAACGGAAGCCACCCCTCCACCTGCACCCCATCTTGGCCCGCCAGCCAGGCTTTTAGTTCTTTTCTAAAGGGCAACAACTCCATCTGGAAATGCAGTTCCACAGGCAGAAGGTTCCAAAGGGCAGGTGCGGACACAGAGAAGGCTCTCCTCCTTGTGCCAGAGAGGCGAGCCCCCCTGGCCAATGGCACTATTAGAGAGCCCCTCCGGTCTGCTCTGGTTGGATGGACAGACGTCCTTAGGGCGATGCGGTCTCTAAGGTAACCTGGCCCACTACCATATAGGGCTTTAAAGGTCAAAACCAGCACCTTGAATTGCACCCGGAGGCAAATGGGTAACCAGTGCAGCTCCCGCAGCAGTGGTGAGGCATGGGCATAATGTCCACACCCCATCACCACCCGGGCCGCCGCATTCTGGACCAGCTGCAGCCTCCAAATGGTCATCAAGGGCAGCCCCATGTAGAGCGCATTACAATAATCTAGTCTGGAGGTCACCAGAGCATGAGTGACCATGAGCAAAGAGTCCCGGTCCAGGAGCATGCGCAACTGGTGAATCACCCAAAGTTGGGCGAAGGCCCTCCTGGCCACAGCCTCCACCTGTTCTTCTAGCAGCAGCCACGAATCCAGGAGGACCCCCAAGTTGCAAAATAGCCCCATCCAAAACCAAAGATGGTAGCTCCTGGGATAACACAGGACCTCCCATCCACAGCCACTCAGTCTTACTAGGATTCAGCTGTAACCCATTTGCCCCCATCCAGACCCTAACCGCCTCCAGACAAATGGAAAGGACTTTGACTGCATCACTGGGGTCCCCACGGGCCGAGATGTACAACTGTGTATCATCCGCGTACTGATGGTACCGCACCCCGTGGGAACGGATGATCGCACCCAGCGGCTTCATGTAGATGTTAAATAGGAGAGGAGAGAGTACCGAGCCCTGAGGCACCCTATATTTTAGGGACCTAGGACTGGACTTCTCACTCTCCAACCACACCGACTGGGTCCGACCCCTCAGAAATGAGGAAAACCAGGAGCACACAGTGCCCTGGATCCCCAATCCTCAGAGCCGTTCCAGAAGGATACCGTGGTCGACGGTATCGAAAACCACTGAGAGGTCAAGAAGAGCAAGGACGGACGGATGACCACCATTCCACTCTCGCCAGAGATCATCCATCAGCGCGACCAATGCAGTCTCAGTACCATATCCAGGTCTGAATCCTGACTGGAAGGGGTCCAGTTATTCCGCTTCATCCAGTACCCCCTGCAACTGACGCGCCACTGCCTTTTCCAATACTTTCCCCAAAAAGGGGAGGTTGGAAACAGGTCTGTAGTTGGTTATGACTGCTGGATCGAGGGATGGCTTCTTCAGGAGGGGGCGCACCAAAGCATGTTTCAACGGTGCAGGAAATATCCCCTCCCGAAAAGACGCATTAATTATAGCCCCGACCCAGCCACCTGTCACCGTCTTGGAGGCATTTACCAGCCAGGCGGGACAGGGATCCAATGGACAATTAGTGGCGTGGACCGCCGCAAGGAGCCTGTCCAGATCTGCAGTGGTGTAGAACCATATGCATTAAGGCCAAGTTGTGGGTGGGAAAATCCACACAAATTGAGCCATGGCATATAAGTTCCATAAGATAGACATAAGACTATTACCTTACATATTGGACTATTACTTTGCACTTCATGTATACATTGGTAATACATAAATGTCCACCACCATGCAGTTTTAGTGTTTACCATTGAAATTTATGCGTATTGTTTAACAGATTAGCTGAAAAGTATAAGGAAATCTAAGTTATGATATCATGGTCTGATAGCAGCTCCATTTTTTTTAAAATTCAGGCTTTCCACATGTTGTTGGATACCATCTCCTATTAGCCCCAGATAGTCTGTCCAATAGTGGAGCAGAGCAGTGTTTCCCAACATTTGGTTTTTGGACTACAATTCCCAGAAACCTAAGTCAACTCCCCAATGTACTGACTTAGGCGTCTGGAAATTAAAGTCCCCCTATGGTGTGTGGGGCCCATGTTGGGAACCACGGGTCTTGAGGGAGAATGGATCTCCATCTCTGGTTATGTCACTATTCAGTTGTGAGAAGGAAGGAAAGACTATCTTCAAGTATGCAGGGGAGGATTATGTGAATGATACTAAATAGGAACCAGGAGTAATTCCAGAGAAAAGCACTGCATACAGAAGCCCAAAATATCCATACTTCATAGGGACTGAAGATGTGGTGCTCTGCACTGGGATTAAATGAAATGTTATGTCAAGTGATAAGAGTCTGAGTTCAAGCATTATTCATCATGGCTTTTACTTTTTTAAAAGTTTAGTTTCTTCATCAGGAGAATGCAAGCGCGGCGCCAAAATGGCCGCCGCGCCCTTTGCGGGCTCCCCCCCCCACAGGACAGAGAATCCGGGTAGTTAGGGGCGTGGCCAACTCCCTTATAAAAGGGGTGGCCACGAGGCAGCTGAGCTGCCATTTTACCTCAGCGACGGAGCGGAGAAGTCTTTTCCCCTGTGTCTCCGTCGCTCTTGAGCCTACCGGGAAGCCTTTTGGGTAGCGATTCTGCCTTGCCGGCTTCCCTTTGCTTCGGTGGAAATGCCTTCGAAGAAGAAGGCAGCTCCGAGTGCAGCTCGCGCGGTTAGGAGGCGCAACCCAGGTCGGAGGACCGCGGTGCTGCCTCCTCAGCTGCCGCCTTTGCTCGCCCCTGCCGGGACCGGCGGAATGGGGTCTATTGCCCCTTCGCCCGGAGTGGGCAACCAGAGTGCGGGCGCGGAAGGGGTTCCGGCCCGCGGCCCGCGAGCGGTGGACACCGCTCCTCCACCTGCTTTCGGGTCCTGGGTACAGGGGCCTGTACCCACGCATGGACCAGGCGGGCCAGCCGGCCCTTCGCCCCAGGTTAACGTGGAAGTCAGGCGGGGGCCCCCCCTCCTTTGGGGTTCCTTTTGAGGCGCTGTCTGCAGGAGGACAACAGCCGACAGGGAGGGTCGAGCTGCTGCAGGCGCGTGGCGCGGTTTCAGCCACTGCCTCGCAGCTCCCCAGCCAGCGGCCAGGTGCAGGTTCTCCGGGGATGAGCTCTACGTCGGTCGTGAGCTCCGACGCCCCCAGTGGGCCGGAACCCCCGGTGGGGGCGGCCCGCGGGGGTGCAGCATGTGAGTATACGGTGTAAGCGAGTACATCCACACACATTCCCAATATGGGGGGGGGGCTTTCCAATCGCTTTGGCCTCGCGCGGGTGGTGCGGCGGTGCACCCGCTGACGCCTCACCCGGCGATGACAGCTAACACCCAGGGCCCCGTGGTGGGGGGTGTTCCCTACCCTTAGGGGAATGTTTTGGGTGGCCGGGTTGGTCCAAGCCCCTATTCCATACCGATGAGTGACCACTTGGCACAGGCCGCCAGAGAGTAAATTTGGCGGGGGGAGTACGTGGATATCTTCTCATTCCTAAACAGTGTGCCCACCAAGGAGAGAGGGAGGGGCAGAATGAGAAGGATAGTGGCAGGCACGTTGTCGCAAGCCACCAAGTATGTGGGCCAAATGGTTGCCGGCCTGCATCGTATGCATGGCGGTGTACCTTAGGGCATGGCCGGATTTGGCAATTCCGATGGTCCAGTATTTGGACAACGCCTACCGGGCGATGATTTACTTTCCGGGCCCAGCGTGGTTGGCTTGTGACGAGGGATGCCGTAGGCGGATTTCCCCGCACCCCGAGATTAGGCAGGATGAGCCAGGCCAGAGGCTGTGGCTTTTGTACGTGTCGCCCACGCGCCCTGCACCCGGGGAGATATACCATTGTGGGCATGCGGTTCAGCGGGCGGCCCCAGCACAGGTCACCTGCCAGGGGGCGGGGCGGGGGGTTCCAGCCCGCCGGCTGTGCTGGACTTTTTGTCCAATGGCTCCTCTAAGGGGAAGACTTGCAAATACAGACAGGAGTGTCCCACCTGTGTTGGGCCCCATGCGGCCTCTGCCTGTCCCAGGCCTAGAAGGATGCGGGGCAGAGGGTGGGGCAGACAGGGGGCTAGCAAGACTGCCGCAGATGGATCTAGTTCACCGAAGGGCTCCCTCCCCATTTAGGGTGGACATGTTGGAGCGTTGGCTCACATGGTGCCTGAAGGGTGAGGATGCGGGTATCCTTCAGGGTTCTAGACAGGGGTTCCGGATCCCTTTCATGGGTAATAGGTCCCCTCAGGATGCCCCCAATCTTTTATCCCTTAAGGGGAGGGAGGAGGTGGCTGCTGCCAGCTTTGACGAAAGGGTCTATGCGGGCAGGGTCGTTGGCATTGTCCCGCACCCCCGTCCTGGGGAGCATATTGTTCAATGATGCCATGCCTTTTGGCTATTCCTTTGGGGCTCGGTATTCGAGCGTTTCACCATTTTCCTAGATTGCGCTTTTGTCCGCAGGTCAGGGTCCCGGTCTGTAGCCCATTCCCTGGACGGTTTTGTTCGGGGCTGAACGGGGCTGGGACACGTACCCACGTCTCCTCATCACATTTCAGACGCTAATGGAGGAACTTGGTGTCCCTTTAGCGCCCGAAAAGACCGAGGGCCCATCTCCACAGCTAGTATTCCTGGGGTGGAGAGTAACACGATAGCGCAGGATTCTAGGTTGCAGCAGGATAAGGTGTCAAGGCTAGTGGCCCTTGTCTCGGTCTTGCTGGCCGGGCGCATGGCATCACTGAGGTAACTTCTGGTGCTACATGGTCACCCAGTTTCGCTGGCAGGGTCGTCGCACCGGGCAGGGCATTTGCTCTGCGCTGGTGCGACGCCATGGCGGGATTATCCAGGCCCCATCACAGGCTCAGATTTACCCAGGGTATCGGGGCAGACGTGCTTGTCTGGCCATAGATCCAGAGGTAGTTCAACGGGGTGTCATTTTGGGGTCTGATTTCCTGGCTCCCCCTTGCTTTCAGATGCGGTCCGATGCCTCATGATTCCTGGGTTTCTGGGATGTACTTCAATTGGAAGTGGGCCTATGGTGGGTGGCCACCATCCTGGGCAGGCAAAGGGTTGCCTGCATGGTCTCACGTATCTGGAATGTTTCCCTATCCTGGGTGCTTTGATGCTATGGGGCAAGAGGTGGGCCAACTCGGTTGTGCAACTTGGGCATGGCAACGCGGCTGTTCCGCATCGTCACTGCACAGGATTCCAAATCGCCCGGGGTTATGGAGCTAGTTAATTGGTTTGTGTTATGCAACCTGTGCCTCAACGTTCCCTTCAGGGCCAGGCATGTCCCAAGGGTTGATAATGACATTGCCGCTGCTTTGTCCCGCCTGCAGATCTCCCGGTTCCGTGCCTCGGCCCCCGGATGCGGAGGAATTTCCCTCGCCACTCCCGGATGTGAGATGGACCGTTGGCAAGGAGAGGTGAACCGGGCGATTGGCCTGTCACTAGCGCCATGCATGAGTAAGGCGTATCACCACGCATTTAGTTCCTTTAGAGTATTATGTACCCGATTCTGACTGCCAGGAACCTGGCCTTTTCCAGTAGCCCATGTTCTGCGGTTCACGATTTACCTGTATCCCCAGGGCCTTGCACCACGCACCATAGCATCTCAGCTGTCGGGTTGGCTTTTCTGGCCAAGGTGGGAGGTCGTGTGGACAGCACCAATGACTTCCGGGTGAGACATGTTGGGAGGGGTGGGTGCGCGTGCCCGGGCGTTTCCCGGGCGACCGCCACCCCATTTACCCAGAGGGTTTTTTGACCCAGTTGGCCCGGGGCTGGCCTGGCCTCTGTTTTGATAGATGAGGCAGCCCACTTCATGCGGCTACAACGGTGGCCTTTTTTGGAGTCCTCCGCGTCGGCGAGCTTGAGATGCTGAGTAAGGCGGATGCAAGAGTTTCCCAGGGTTTTTACCCAAGTGGCCCGGGGCTGGCCTGGCCTCAGTTTTAAGAAAGGAGGCAGCCCATTTTATGCGGCTACAACGGTGGCCTTTTTGGAGCCCTCCGCGTCGGCGAGCTTGAGATGCTGAGTAAGGCGGATGCAAGATTTTCCTAGGGTTTTTACCCAATTGGCCCGGGGCTGGCCTGGCCTCTGTTTTGGATATGAGGCAGCCCACTTCATGCGGCTACAACGGTGGCCTTTTTGGAGCGCTCCGCGACAGCGAGCTTGAGATGCTGTATAAGGCGGATGCAGGTGTAGGGCACTGGAACTCGAAGATGTCTATATTGCCAAAGACTGGGCCCAGTTGAGGATACGCTCCTCTAAAACAGATCAGCATGGCGTAGGCAGTGGTGTAAGACTGCTACGGTGTTCTTTGGCAGACATCTGTCCGGTTGGTGCCCTACAGGAATTCCTGGCACTGCGTGGCAGGCACCACGGCCCGTTTTTCTGTCACCAAGATGGGTCTCCCCTTCCTAATTTCAGTTTTGGAAGGTGACAGCCAGAGCCCTCACCAGGGTGGGCCTACCAGGTGCCCGTTATGGCACACATTCATTCCGTATGGGTGCAGCCGCTACAGCAGCTGCTTTTGGGTACTCTGGGGCTGACATACGCAGCATGGGGAGGTGGGGCTCGCAATGTTTTCAGTTTTATGTGCGCCCCCTCCTGCCATGAGTACCAAACCAGTCACCTTACCGCCTTTTTTCTCAATTTTCTTGCAGACCCTGGGTGTCGTTTTACATCGGTGACAGTATGGCTGGTGGGCCACAGCTATGTGCACAGGGCAGCGCGTTACGCTGCGGCGACAGAGTGGACCCCGACTGGGACTGGGTGAACACGCCAGTCTCGCATGGCATGGTAAGCCTGGGATGTTATGGCGGGGGCTGCGGCCTTTCCCTTTTCTGGCCTGAGTGCTGACCCGCCTGACATTCTCATCATCTACCTTGGGGGCAATGATTTGTGCCAGGTCACCGGCTTATCGCTCAAGCATGCGATTTGCGAGGACCTCGCCTACTTGCATTATGTCTGGCCTGCCACAACCCTAGTTTGGTGGACATTATCCCGCGCCTTTCTATAGAGGGGGCGTTCACCTCCTGGCCCTTGACCGCGCTAGGCGCACGGTCAACGGGGCGGTGGCGCGGTTTCTTGCTGACAGGGTTTGGGGACGGGTCAGTCATCACCCCGATATCAGTCTACAAAATTATGACTTGTACGCAGGGGATGGGGTCCATCTGTCGCGAGGAGGTATGGACCTCCTGTTAGGTGATTGGCGAGCAGGCCTGTTGACCGAGCTGACGGTCTGGGTGGGGGCGTCAGGTCTTCTTTGAAGCCCCTCCGTGTGGCGGGTAGCACTGGTAAGGTAAACAGTATGACCCACAAGTATCCGGCAGGTTCGCAATTGACTGGACAATACTAGACAGGAATAAATTAGTTAAACGTTGTCCGGTCAACGACGAATCAGGCGATGGGGTGATGACGATTGCTAACCAGCATGCATCACCCCTGTGATTTCACGGATACGCGTCAGAGGGTGGGGTCATGAGTTAGTTATTGACTACGGTCAACAATTTGTTTGTTGTCAACAAACAAATTGATACAAATTGATACATTGTAACCAATTGCCGTTGGCAATTTTGGGGTGGTACCTTACCAGTGTTACTTCGGCCTGCTTGCCTTAGGAATTATGATTGGTCGTTTTACCAATACAAATTTATAATTCGGACTAGGGCATTGAATCAATAAATGTGGCCCTTTGCTGTTATCCACTTTCAATGTTGTCTGTGTCCGTTATTGGGGGGGTGCGCCTGCAATGCAAGCGCGGCGCCAAAATGGCCGCCGCGCCCTTTGCGGGCTCCCCCCCCACAGGACAGAGAATCCGGGTAGTTAGGGGCGTGGCCAACTCCCTTATAAAAGGGGTGGCCACGAGGCAGCTGAGCTGCCATTTTACCTCAGCGACGGAGCGGAGAAGTCTTTTCCCCTCCACCCCCTCCCTAGTTAACAGTGTGATATTTTGGTCGCTTCGGGGCCGGGTGGGAATTTTTGGCTGGGACCCATATTGGCTTCCGGGTCCTGGCTTTTTTGCCCATCCCACACTGTTGCTATGGTTTGATATAGGGGTCTTTCTGTGTTCCTAATGTTGACTTTGGTCACATTGGCGGGTAGCACTGGTAAGGTAAACAGTATGACCCACAAGTATCCGGCAGGTTCGCAATTGACTGGACAACACTAGACAGGAATAAATTAGTTAAACGTTGTCCGGTCAACGACGAATCAGGCGATGGGGTGATGACGATTGCTAACCAGCATGCATCACCCCTGTGATTTCACGGATACGCGTCAGAGGGTGGGGTCATGAGTTAGTTATTGACTACGGTCAACAATTTGTTTGTTGTCAACAAACAAATTGATACAAATTGATACATTGTAACCAATTGCCGTTGGCAATTTTGGGGTGGTACCTTACCAGTGTTACTTCGGCCTGCTTGCCTTAGGAATTATGATTGGTCGTTTTACCAATACAAATTTATAATTCGGACTAGGGCATTGAATCAATAAATGTGGCCCTTTGCTGTTATCCACTTTCAATGTTGTCTGTGTCCGTTATTGGGGGGGTGCGCCTGCAATGGTCTTCATGCTGACAGGAAGGAAAGGGAGTTTAAAATAGTCCTTCAAGAGACAAAATAACCGCCTGTGACCTGCCTTTTGGAGATCAGTTCTGCAAGCTGGCAAGCACAAATTAAACTCTCCTATCATCAATGGTGGATCAAATTTTAAGTCTGTCCATAATGGTCATGGTTCTGAAGGCTTGTTGATAGAGAAGATGAGGCTTATAATGACAGCAGCAGCCTTCATTATAGTTTATCTGGACATAGCTGGCAGGATGTAATAAAGCGAATGAGACTGAAATGGCAAGTTCTTGGGCTTAAGAAACCTAGCTGGATATTCAAGCAAGCAACAGCAGTTTAGACAAAATTGACATAAATGGCAATTCTATTTGCAGAAACATGTAGACTAAAAAACATGCAGGAGAAATTGAAATTCCTGTCTCGTTGCTAAAATAGACCTCTCTTCATTAATGAAAAATAACAGTGCTATTTTTAAGTGGCCAATAGAAGTAACATTGATGAAGATTTAGAACCTATTTATGTACCCTGCAGCAGATGGAGGTGATGGCCATTGCAAATATATGTTAATGCCTTTTCAAAACAGTAAAACAAACATGTAAAACTTACAGACCAAGGTGAGTCGTGTGGCTCTTGAATTACATTTCATTCTTTTAAAACAGTCGGTGTCTAGTCAAGCCTGCCACATGACCATGGAAACGTTTGCAGCAGCAGACAGTGCTGGCTCTTCGTTTTTGAAACAGAGATGAGCACTGCACCCTAGAGTTGGATACAACTGGCTTTCGAGCAAGGGAAACCTTTACCTTAATATACAAAGCCCTCATATTTAGAATGGCAAAACTGGATATTTGTGGAAGGAAAGAAAACTCAGGTTTCCTGGGATGAGCAATTTAGGGGGTGGGGATGGTGTGTCTTTACTGTTGATGCTCAATGGAAATAGGAACAGTACTGCTGCATATTAGTGAAATAATGGTGGCAAGAACTCTCAGAATTTTTGGGAGGTATAATTCTGCTTGTATATAAAAGCAGAGACATTGCCTTGAAAACAAAAATTCGCATAGTCAAAGCAATGGTATTCCCGGTGGTAATGTATGGGTGTGAGAGCTGGACCATTAGGAAAGCTGAGTGCAGAAGCGCCTCTGAAATGTGGTATTGGAGGAGAGTCCTGAAAGTCCCCTGGACAGCAAAGAGAACAAATAGGTCAATATTAGAAGAAATCAATCCTGACTGTTCATTGGAGGGACAAATACTGAAGATGAAGCTAAAGTACTTTGGACATCAAATGAGAAGGGAGGACTCACTTGAGAAGGCCTTGATGCTGGGAAAGGTGGAGAGCAAGAGAAAAAGGGGGCATCCAAAGATGAGATGGCTAGATGGTATTGTGGACACAATGGGCACAGAGCTGGGCAGGCTGAAGAGGATGGTGGAGGACAGAGGTGCCTGGAGGAAATGGTCCATGGGGTCGCCAAGGGTCAGAATCGACTGTACGACTGAACAACAACAAAATAAAATGTGTTCCTCACTGCTTGTTTTCAATGGATCTGGCAGCAAATTTAGGGGTGAGTAGGCAGCTGGGGTCAGAGAGAAAGGCAGAAGGTAGTCACATGTGGTCAGTGGTGGCTTAATGGTTAAGATACCGATCTGGAGACTGGAAGGTCGGGTTTTGATACCCAAGGGCTGCACTTAGGGACATGAAAGGAGCCTCATTCAGGCATCCCCTGAGCAGAGTTTCTCCAGCAAATATCCTTTCGACCCAGAGTAATCTCTGGCACGAAATAATTATTTGCTATGTGTAATGTCAGCAAATGAGTTGGCTCAGTTTTGATCAACTCAAACTCATGATGAGTCCTGTATGTGGCTCCCTAATTGGGTGGAACAACTTGAAAAGGAATATATAGAATACCACTTGAAAAGCCCTATATGGTAGTGGGCCAGGATACCTTAGAGACCTAAGAGACCGCATCAGCCTAAGGACGGGAGGGGCTCCCTAATTGTTCCATCAGCCAGAGGGGCTTGCCTTTCTGGCACAAGGAGGAGGGCCTTCTCCTTGTCTGCCCCGGCCCTCTGGAACCTCCTGCCGACAGAATTACATCTCTAGACTGAATTGCTGCCTTTCAGAAAAGAACTTAAAACCTGGCTGGCGGGCCAAGTGTGGGGTGTAGGTGGAAGGTAACCTCCATTGGGTGGCTGATATAGAAAAGAATGCCTTCCTCCATGGTCCCTTCAGTCCCTGCACCCTTTTTTAGGAGGTGGGTAGTTTTAAGTAATTTTAACCTGTTTTTATCTGGAATTGTTAACCGCCCTGAGTCAGCCTCGGTCAAGTGGGCGGTATATAAATCTAACAATTAAATTAAATTAAATTAAAGAGAAAGAAAATACCCATCAAAAGAAGAAATGAAGGGGGCAAGTATGTAAGGAGTCAAGATCTAAGCAAAAAAGCAGATATCTCCTACTTTCAAGCTGAAAAACAGGTACTCCAATTCAGTTCATGTCTCATGCTGTCATGGTGAGAAAAGCAATAATCATGCTTATCATCCATAGAAGAGGGATGAGGGACAGATGACAGGGTCTTAGAAGCTTCATGTCTTTTTTGTTCCCTTGGCAGCAATATTGTGTTATATTTTAGACCTTTTCTTCCTCCTCCTTCAACTCTGTTCAGCCATACCTTCACAGGTAGATTCACTATGCATTGCAGGAAAAGATTAGATCCTTCCCCCTAGACCAGTGTTTCCCAACCATTGGTTTTAGGACTTCAGTTCCCAGCTGTCTAAGTCAATTCCTCAAAGTACTGATCAGGCAATGTACTGACATAGACTTCTGGGAATTGAAGTCCCAAAACCAAATGTTGAGAAACACTGTCCTAGACAAATGGTTAATCTTTTAGAACAAAAGGCTTGTGGATAAAAACTCCCAGAAGCCTTCACTATTGGCTGTACTGGACAGGATTTTGGGGAGCAGTAGTCCAAGAACATCTGGGGGACCAAGGTTTGGAACCATTACTCTAGCTCAGTGATAGTGAACCTTGGCACTCCAGGTGTTCTTGGACTTCAATTACCAGAAGCCCAAGTTAGCACTCCTGCTGATCAGGGCTTCTGGGAATTGAAATTCAAGAACAGCTGGAGTGCCAAGGTTCACATCACCGCTCTAGTCTAGATCACTGATTTCTACATCTGGAAAATAGGGATGTGGAGAATGTTAAAAAATGTCTTGCTCTCTGCTATTTTCCAGGCCTCATCATGCCAAATGTCTTATAGAGACTTCAACCTGCACTAGAATTTAACGGGCAGCCAGTGCAGCCCTGCCAGCACTGATGAGCAAAGAAACTCAGCTAGGTAAACTTGACCACCCGGGATGGGAGGCAGCTGTGTTGTGCACCCCTCCTCCCTGGCCCCATCCGGGCGGGGAGCTGAAAAGACACCGGAGCCACAGCAACAGCAGCTGGACTTCTCCAGCCTCTCCTGGGGCCCACACCACTGGCCCCAGATTGGGAGGCATCCGTGTCAGGCGCCACTCTCCCTGATGAGGTCGGATTTGAAGTCTTTTCTGTGACTGTGTAGATTGTTTGCTTTTGACATACCATGCTGATACTGTCTGCTGATATACTGGTTTGTCAATATATTGTTTTGCTGATGCCTTTTGATATGATATGCCTTTTGATATGATATGTTTTGCAGCCGCACCCCCAATAAAGGACTCAGGCACTGATGAAAGTGGATAACGGCATTGGGCCACATTTATTGATTCATGCCCTAGTCCGAATTATAAATTTCTATTGGTATTCAACCAATTATAATTCTTAAGGCAAGCAGGCCGAAGTAACACTGGTAAGGTACCACCCAAAATTGCCAACGGCAATTGGTTACAATGTATCCATTTGTATCAATTTGTTTGTTGACAACAAACAAATTGTTGACCGTAGTCAATACCTAACTATTGACCCCACCCTCTGACGCGTCTCTGTAAAATAACGGGGTGATGCATGCTACATAGCTCTTGCCATCACCCCATCGCCTGGTTCGTCGTTGACCGGACAACGTTTAATCAACTTGTGCCTGTCTAGTGTTGTCCAGTCAATTGCGAACCTGCCGGATACCTGTGGGTCATAAATGTTTACCTTACCAGTGCTACCCGCCCATGTGACCAAAGTAAACAGCAGCAGAAAGAAAACCCCTATATCAAACCATAGCAACAGTGTGGGATGGGCAAAAAAGCCAGGACCCAAGAGCCAATTGTAGGTCCCAGCCAAAAATTCCCACCCGGCCCCGAAGCGACCAAAATATCACACTGTTAACTAGGGAGGGGGTGGAGGGGAAAAACTTCTCCTCTCCGTCGCTTCGCAAAATGGCAGCTCGGCTGCCTCGTGGCCGCCCCTTTTATAAGGGTGCTGGCCATGCCCCCTAACTACCCAGATGCTCTTCGTCCGGTGGGGGGGGGGCGCAAAGAGCACGGCGGCCATTTTGGCGCCGCGCTTGCATTGCAGGCGCACCCCCCAATAAAGGACTCAGACACTGATGAAAGTGGATAACGGCATTGGGCCACATTTATTGATTCATGCCCTAGTCCGAATTATAAATTTCTATTGGTATTCAACCAATTATAATTCTTAAGGCAAGCAGGCCGAAGTAACACTGGTAAGGTACCACCCAAAATTGCCAACGGCAATTGGTTACAATGTATCCATTTGTATCAATTTGTTTGTTGACAACAAACAAATTGTTGACCGTAGTCATTACCTAACTATTGACCCCACCCTCTGACGCGTATCCGTAAAATAACGGGGTGATGCATGCTGCATAGCTCTTGCCATCACCCCATCGCCTGGTTCATCGTTGACCGGACAACGTTTAATCAACTTGTGCCTGTCTAGTGTTGTCCAGTCAATTGCAAACCTGCCGGATACCTGTGGGTCATAAATGTTTACCTTACCAGTGCTACCCGCCACACGGAGAGGCTCAATAAAGGCTCGACGCCCCCCCCCCCCCGACCGTCAGCTCGGTCAACAGGCCTGCTCGCCAATCTCCTAATAGGAGGTCCATACCTCCCTGCGACAGATGGACCCCATCCCCTGAATAAAGCTCATAATTTTGTAGGCTGATTGCGGGGTGCCTAATGACACGCCCCCAACCCTTGTCAAGAAGGAACCGGGCAATAGCCCTGTTCAACGAGCGATGAGCTCGATCAAGGGCCTGAAGGTTGAACCCTCCCCTGTAAGCATGCCGCGGTACCATGTCTGACCAAATGAGGGTTGTGGCAGGCCACACATAATGTAAGTAAGCCAGGTCACCGCAAATTGCATGCTTCAGCGATAGTCCAGTGACCTGTCCCAAATCATTGCCCCCAAGGTGTATGATCAGAATATCTGGCGGGTCAGCATTCCTGCTGGATAAAAGGAATGGCAACAGTTCCCGCCATAACATGCCGCGCTTACCATACCATCTGAGACTTGCGGATGCACCCAGTCCCAGTCGGGGTCCCCACTCTGTCGCCGCAGCGTACGACGCTGCCCTATGCACGTAGCTGTGGCCCACCAGCCATACTGCCACCGGTGTAATACGACACCCAGGGTCTGTCAAGGAAAAAGAGGGGGGAGAACAATACAGTGACTAAACTGGTACTCACGGTTGAAGAGGGTGAACATAAAACTGAAAACATTGTGATCCCCACCTTCCCATGCGGCGTATTTCCGCCCCGGAGTACCCAAAAGCAGCTGCAGTAGAAGCCGCCCCTATCCTAAATGAATGGGTGCCATAACGAGCCCCAGGGAGGCCAACACTGGCTAGTGCCTTACCGGTCACCTTCCAAAATTGAAATTTAGTAAGGGGAGACCCATCTTGGTGACAGAAAAATGGGCCATAGTGCGTGCCACGCAGTGCACCGGACAGATGTCTGCCAATGAACATCGTAGCAGTCGTACTCCACTGCCTACGCCGTGCTGATCAACTTTAGAGGAGCGTATCCTCAACTGAGCCCAATCATTGCAAACATAGACATCGTCGAGTTCCAGTGCCCTACGACTTGCATCCGCCTTAGACAGCATCACCAGCTCGCTGATGCGGAGCGCTCCAAAAAAGGCCACCGTAGTAGCCGCATGAAACAGGGCGGCCTCATACCTGTCAAAACAGAGGTCATGCCAGCCCCGTGCTAGGTGGGTAAGTACCCCTGGGGAAATTGGGTGGCGGTCATCCGGGCTACGCCCACGCTCCCGCACCCACCCCTCCAAAACATGTCGTATGCGAAAATCAGTGGTACTGTCAGCGTAACCCCCTACTTTGGCCATGAATGCCAACGCTGACAGCCTGGATGCTATGGTGCGGGGTGCTAGGCCCTGGGCATGTAGGTAAACCATGAATTGTAGAATGTGGGCGACTGGGATAGGCCAAGCCTCAGGTAGTCGAAACTGGGTACAAAAGGCCTGAAAAGTGATGAACGCGTGGTGATACGCCTTACGCATGCGGGGCGCCAGCGACATGCCGATTGCCCGGTTCACCTCTCCTTGCCAAGTGTCCATATCTCGTCCGGGAGCGGCGAGGGAAATTCCTCTGCGTCCGGGGCCAAGGCACAGAACCGGGAGATCTGCAGGCGGGACAAAGCGTCAGCAATATCGTTATTAACACCAGGCACATGCCTAGCCCTGAACAGCACATTGAGGCGCAGGCTACGCAACACAAACTGGCGCACCAGCTCCATGACCCTGGGAGATTTAGACGTCTGTGAGTTGACAATGTGAACAACTGCCGCATTGTCACACCAGAAATGTACTACCGAATTGGCCCACTCCTCACCCCATAGCATCAAGGCTCCCAGAATGGGAAAAAATTCCAGATACGTGAGGTCGCGCAAGCGACCCGTGCCCGACCAAGCTGGCGGCCACCTGCCGTAGGCCCACTTCCCATTGAAGTACATCCCATAACCCAGGGACCCCGATGCATCGGACTGGACCTGGAAACGAGGGGAAGCCAGAAGGTCGGACCTCCAGAAGGACACCCCGTTGAACTCCCTCAGGAACTGGAGCCAGATGAGCATATCCGCCCTAAGGCCCCTGCTAAGACGTACCCTGTGGTGGGGCTTGGTTAAGCCTATCATGGCGTTGCACAAGCATCGAGCAAAGGCTCTGCCAGGTGCGATCACCCTGCAAGCAAAATTGAGGTGACCATGCAGCACCTGTAGCTCACGAAGGGATGCCTTGCGTTTAGCCACCAAGCCGGATATGAGTGCAACGATCCGTGATATCTTATCAGCCGGTAACCTGGATGCTTGCACTACCGTGTCAATCTCCACCCCCAGGAATGTGAGCTTGGTAGATGGGCCCTCGGTCTTTTCGGGCGCCAAAGGGACACCAAGTTCCATCATTAGCGTCTGAAATGTATTGAGGAGACGCGCACACGTGTCCCAGCACCGTTCACCCCCGAATAAAAAATCATCCAGGTAATGGGCTACAGACCGAGATCCCGACCTGCGGACGAACGCCCACTGCAGGAAGATGCTGAAACGCTCGAAAGCCGAGCAGGAGATGGAACAACCAAAAGGCATGGCCTTATCGAAGTAATATTCACCCCGGAACTTGAAACCCAGCAACTCAAAATCGCCCGGGTGCACCGGCAGAAGACGGAAGGCCGACTTGATGTCGCATTTAGCCAACAGTGCACCCGGGCCACATGAGCGCACCATGTGCAGAGCCTGGTCAAAAGATGTATACCGGACCGAACAAAGGTCATCCGGGATAGCATCATTGACCGATCGGCCAGCTGGGTAGGACCAGTGATGTATTAAGCGGAACTCACCCGGTGACTTTTTGGGCACTAG
Organism: Bradypodion ventrale; assembly: GCA_035047345.1. NCBI lineage: Eukaryota > Metazoa > Chordata > Lepidosauria > Squamata > Chamaeleonidae > Bradypodion > Bradypodion ventrale. The sequence continues at coordinate 270,642,662 of JAWDJE010000001.1, forward strand.
CCCCAAGGGGGAAACTTTTAAATTAGGAAACGGGGGGGGGCAGGGAAAGGGCCGGCAACCCTGCCAGCATCCACCTCCTTAATAATGCTCAAGGCAGCCACCTCCTCCCTTCCCCTAAGTGACAAAAGGTTGGGCGCATCTTGGGGAGCCCTGACCCCCGTGAAAGGAATGCGAAACCCCTGCTGGAAACCCTCAAGCAGGTAAGCTGCGTCTGCCCTCCTCGGGTACATCGTGAGCCAACGCTCTAACATGTCCACATCAATTGGTGAGGGGGCCTTTTGCCTGACCAGCTCCCTCTGCGGCAGTCTTGCCCGCCCCCTGTCCACCTCTATCCCTGCCCCGCGCTCCTCCCGGCCTGGGACAGGCGGAGGCAGCGTGGGGGCCAGCACAAGAGGGACACTCATGCCTGTATCGGCAATTTCTCCTGCTGCAGGTGCCATTGGCTGAGAAGGTCCAACACAGCAGGCGGGCTGGAACCCCCTGCCCCGCCACCTGGCGGGGTGTCTGTGCCGGAGCAGCTCGCTGGACCGCATGTCTACAATGGTACCTCTCCCCAGGCGCCGGGCGCGTGGGGGTCATATACAGAAGCCACAGCTTCTGGCAGGGCTCATCCCATCTCATCTCCGGGTGTAGGGGCACTCTCATGCGAAATTCTTCGTCGTAAGCCAACCACGACGGGCCCGGGAAGTCAACCATCGCCCGGTATATGTTGTCCAAGTACTGGACCATCGGAATGGCCAGATCCGGCCGGGCCCTGAGGTACACAGCCATGTATATGAGGTACACTGGCAGCCAGTTGGCCCACGTGCGTGGCGGCTTATGACGATGTGCCTGTTCCTTATCTTTCTCATCCTGCCCCTCCCTCTCCTCCTTGGTGGGTTCTCTATTCAGAAGGGAGAAAATGTCCACATACTCCCCCCGCCAGATTTTCTCTTTGGTGGCCTGGGCCAGATGATCCCCAAGGGGCAGAGAATACCCCGCCATAGGCAATGCCGACAACGGCACAGAGGCCGCATTGGGCACGGTGAAAGGAGCCTGGACCAAGCCGGCCACCCCGAGTAATGGGACAGAGGGCGCCGCCCCCAGTGGGGCCCTGGATTGATGGTGCCGCACCCGTATGGCCCGGCGGCGGCTGAACCACCGCGCCAGCCATACGGGGCCACGGCCATTGGACTCCCCCCCCCAGTGTAGGCAGTGGTGTGGGTGCACTAGTTTGAACCACATACTCACCCGCTGCACCCCCATGGGCCGCCCCTACCAGGGGTTCCGGCCCACTGTGGGCGTCGGAGCTTGCGACCGCAACCGAGCTCGTGGACGAGGCCTGGTCAGTACCTGACGGCAGCAACTGTTGCACGGGGAGCTGCGAGGCCGCTGCTGATGCCGACCCACGGGCCTCAAGCAGCTCTACCCGTCCGGCCGCCTGCCGATGACCGGCAGCCGATGGGTCGACCTGTGGTCCCAAAGGCGCCCTGGGTGGGTTAACCACCCCCAAAGAAGCCTCAAGGGCCGCTACGCGGGCCAGAAGGGCGTCAACATTAACATAGCCCCCGACACTGATGGGGGGCATAGGGCCGGCTGGCCCACTGATAAGAGGTGCCGGGTCAGGTCTCTGGACCCCGGGTCCCGAATACGGCCATGAACCCAGTACCAGCCCTTGAGGGGCCGGAGGTATGCCCTGCCAGGGAAGGGAACCCAACCACCCCCCGTGGTTAAAGCCCACCGCAGGTAGCTGCGGGGCAAGGGCAGAAGGCCCCGAGGTATAAACCGGGCCAGAGCCGGGAGCCACCGGTTGAGAGCCGGAGGCCGCGGCCCCCGCCGGGCCGGTCTGAGGGCGCCCAGTCCCAGGCCATGGGGCAACCGACCCCATCCCACCAGTCCCGGTGGGCGCCGGCAAAGGGGGCTGTTGGGAGGGCGCAGTTCTCGAAGTGCGAACCGCGTTCGCCAACGCCTTCTTTTTGGAAGGCATTCTTGAAAGTGCTGGGAAGCCGAAGAAAAGGAACGGAAAGGACCGCTGCCCGCAGTAGCTTCCCGGCTAAGGTAAGAGCGACGGAGCAATGGGGGAAAACTTCTCCTCTCCGTCGCTTCGCAAAATTGCAGCTCGGCTGCCTCGTGGCCGCCCCTTTTATAAGGGTGCTGGCCACGCCCCCTAACTACCCGGATGCTCTTCGTCCGGTGGGGGGGGCCCGCAAAGAGCACGGTGGCCATTTTGGCGCCGCGCTTGCATTATGATATGTTCTGAGGTAATATAGTTTTTCTGATATATTGTTTACAGACATCTTGTTTCGCTGATATTTTGCTGATATGTATTGTTGATATTTATTTATTTATTTATTTATTTATTTATTTATTTATTTATTATGGTTCAAATTTCTAGGCCACCCAATCAGGCGAACCCGACTCAGGGCGCGTCACAACAAAATTAAAACATACATATTAAAACAATTAAAACCCAACATACTCACCCACCTATTAAAACAAACCACATTAAAACTGCCCGCATTAAAAAGATGGGGGCTTCATTTTATAAGCCAGCAGGCGGGGGCCATTCTTCCATCTGAGCCCCACACCTGCCCCGCCAACCAGGTTTTTAATTCTTTTTTTAATTGTATTATTGTATAGCATTATTTGATATGTATTATTGATACTGTACTATTTATTTATTGTACTACTGTATTGCCATTTGTATCTGTTTTGACATGTTGTAAACCGCCCTGAGTCGGCCAGTGCCGAGTTGGGCGGGGTATAAATCAAATAAACATAAACATAGTAAGAATTCCTGGCTTGTGGCAAAAATGAAGCCCCAGGTCTCATTTCCCCCAATTTTTCTTTTGTTATTTTCCTGTTCCTTTTTGGAAGAACCTAACATTGCTGCAGAGCTCAGTGTCCTTTCTAGTGAATCTTTTGGAACAGGAGTTTTAATAACTGCACAAGTTGATGTTTCTTCCAAAATAAAATGATTGCAAATCTGAAAAATCCTGCTTGATTTCCCATAAGATTCCTCAAGGGTTTTGGGACCTGAAACAGAGAAATCTCACTGTGAAGAGAAAAGAGGGTCATCCCCTTGATTTCCTGCAGAAAGCAGGAAGCTACAAGGTAGCTTGACTAATAGAAAGTAACATATCTGTAGAAGAGCGGTTCCTATTCATATCTCTAAATGTGGAAATACCTTTACAGACTGACTGTGGTGCATCTTTTACCACAGTCTCAACAAACAGTTGGTAGCACTTCACAATAAACAATGTTTGGGTAGTATTGATCTCCCAAAAAAATTTCTAAGGTTCCTGACTCAAGCAACAAGTAACAATGACTCATTAAGTTATTCTGCTCAGAGTTGCTTAGCTCTAACATTTCATTACTTTCCAGTGCTTTTTATCAGCATGAAAACTGCAGGAATGAAGAACTTCAGTATGTCTGTTCCATTCAAGGTTTATTGAACAGTTACCTTACCTTACCTCTTAAAGGAAAGAAAATGAATGCAATAGGCAACTGTTGTAAATCAGGAGACCCTGGGTGTTACCATGCCTTCAACATGGTTAGAGGCTCAAGATGGGTGATGGTTAAGCATCTTTAAATTGACTCCAGGGGATTAGAATATTTTTAAGGCAGTATATCACATGGAACTGTTTCTTCTTATCTCATTGGCATGCCCCTGAGTGAATTTTACGAGTACAGCATTGCTTATTTTATAGAATTCCATGAAGAAAGCAAATACAATGTTAAGAAACAAGTAGTTTTTACAAATTATGATGGCATCCATATTGGATTGAGATAAAAAAGATCTTTTTATCTGATTCCTAAGAAAAGTATTACATAGACATTGAGTGGGAAATCTTGGTCTAATTTCATGTACATTAAGGCACATATGTACATGTGTGTACACACACACACACACTGTACTCTGCAGCTCCTCAATGATGTGAACCCTATTTATTTGAAATATTCATTCTGCTCATCATTAGCATAGCCAATGGTTGACACCACACACACACACACGGCTAAATGACCCTTCATATAAAGATTCACAACTTCTATTAAATCTGCCCCTGCTGCTTCATATTCCTCTAAACACTCATTTGCAATATTTATGAGGAGTTTCTTTAATGACTTAGAGATGCCTTCTTAAGCAATTTTTGCCCAAGACATCTTCCAGATATTTGAACCAAGCAATTCACATTTACTCCTGGTTCTTTTTTGGCCTCCCTTGCCCAAGTGACTTGCCTGTCAGACATTCTTAAATCAACCTCACCTCAAATGGGAGTACCATAGAAAATAAATTTTGGTTTTTATCTGTTTATATATAAATGGATTCTTTCTACACAGCCTTAGAAGACCTTAGAAGTGAATTATTTCAGTAGGTATTTTAGTGTTTGATTGTCTTCTTTTGTTAGAAAGGTGAGGAAGGAAAAAAAAGAAAGAGAAGGGAGAGTGAAACTTAATTTAAATTGCATCTCTGTCACTAATCATGGATTAGTTGCCTTTGAGAATTAACACAATCCCAAGAAAAGACAGTACATGCTTGGCATACCAGTTATTTCAGATATATATATGTTAATCATGTTCAAATTAACACAACCTAAGTACACAGATTAAACCATCATGCAGATGTGCAGGGAAGCAACAAAGTAACTGGTGGAATGAGGAAATTGTGGGGTATAATTCTTCTAAAGCTTACAAAGATCAGCTGTCAGGTACAGACAATTTAAAGAAACACACCTTCCTTGCCTGCTATTTGAATGGCATTTGCAGTAATTCCAAAGAGGGAGATAGACTGGCTTGTTGTTTGAATTGAATGATTATAGTTCTCATGACCTCTGCTTCAACCAAGAAGTTCTGAACATGAAATCCTGTCTTTATCTGAGCTCCAGATTTTTTTTCCTCTTTAAAAATATGACTTGTTTTGAATGAATTTACTATTTATTGCACTTAGGATGAGAAAGGCTTCAGGCAGTCATATAAATAGAGTTGTCAGTCTCTCTCTCTTTTAAAAGTAATATATTAGAAGTGCATACTGCTGGGTTGCGGTGCTCTCAAACACAGATGAAACCACTAAGATGACCTCCCTTTTCTTTATTATTGTTTTATAGCAGAAAGAGATTCACAGGAAATCAGTGTAACATACAGAGGGAAAGAACAACATGGTTGGAAAATTCACCAAAAACAAAGTACAACAGCCTTTTTCCTCATAAGCAGAATGGAAGGTGGTACTCTACAGCTCGATCCAAATTGAGCATGATGTGAGACAGCATGCCATTTGCCCCAATAGATGGGCCACCAGTAGGGGCAGAATCAGTGGTGGGCATCAGCAGGAACGCACCAGTTCGACAGAACCGGTAGCAGAAATTCTGGCTGCCCCCGCCCATCCAAGTTTTGAAATAAAGTAGTCCTAATTCGGGTGTAATGCAGAGCTTTTCCTCCAGCCACACCCACCATACCACGGTCGCAGTGTGGTAGTAAATTTTTTTGGAGACCACCACTGGGCAGAATCTAGCATCTTTCCCTATCAATAAAAACACAACAATAACCAATCAAGAACTGCTGCACTTCTAGGACACCCACAATGTGTTGCCACACTTTATCTAATTTTAGAGCTGGCCCTGGCTGCTCATTTGAAGCCAGTTCAATCATGCCTCATTTTATGTAGCCAATTTACACACAAGTACTCTTTATGCCACATATAGTTTTGCAGGAGCCATCAAGATACTTTATAGCCACAGATAGTACACTACCTTATCTCAGAATTCTTCGTTGACCAAATTTGTATTTTAAAATCGGTTTCATTATACTCAGCAAAAGAAAATACATGCGGCTGTATAGATTTGTAAATATGTAACAATTAAAAGTTTAATTGTTACAATTAACAATACATTATTTAGAAGGTAATGAACACTTGGAAAAGCCAAGAAAGTAATTTTCAAATGTGTGACTTGGCTGGTTTACGTATTGCTTTTATATTTGGTCACATTTTGTTTTGTTATGCCATTGCTTTTTTGTTGACAATCTAATAATATAATTGGGTAAAAGAATAATAAGGTACACTGAGACAGTCTTTTTTTAGCAATATGTTTTATTGTTTGCGTATTTGTTTCCTTATTATGTAGTCTGTTTCATGTATTCTGTGTGGGTTGCCCACGGGAATAATTGGCCAAACCTTTCCCCAGGGGTTCGCCCGGCCTTCAACAGATCCGGGGACCACCCGGACTTTGCAGGAAAGGCAATTGGGGTGCGGGCTAGTTAGTTAGTTTGGGGGGCAAATCATAAAGCCTTGGCTGTGGCTACGATAGAGACAGGGCATAAACCAAAGATAATGACTCCAATAGAAATACACAATCCTCTGCTTCTGGCTGCAGATTAAGTTGGGCAAACAAGCCGTGCCAGACAGCAGGACAAGCTAAGTACCTGGCGTCAATACACATAGACTCTGAGATTAGGGCAGGAACAATGGGTTTCGCCAACCCAAGGCAATTAGGTGCAAGTTGTCCATTAACCACAGGGTAACTTCCAAGAGCTGGCATTGTAGCTGGACCACTGGAAAATGCCACATATGCAAGCCTTCTGTATTAGGGGGTCACGTGCATCCTATGCACGCATCACCCCAAGGCAGAGTAATAAATATGTGCCACCCGACCCAGATCAGGGCTGGACTTCACCACATGATTGTCTCGCGTGTCTTACTTGCGGCCAGCCACTCCAACATATGGCAGCCATTGCAACATCTGGTGACCCTGACGTGATTCTTCACTGAAGCCACAACGTGATTCTGATCGGAACGTTACACCGATTGGAACCCGACACGATCTCAAGGCTAGGCCAACATGGTCCCTAGTGGAGGCCGTGATGATCCGGAAGAATTGAAGCCAACACGATCACACGCCCAGCAGACCCCATGTATTGGAATGGACATGTTCCAAAGCCAGGGGAGAGCCATGATCCTGAAACAGCAGGGGCAGAGCAGCAGAAGCCCATGGCAGAGAGCCATAGCCGCAATCCCGATCCACTGACCAGACCTGAGGGACATCATCCTGTGCATCACTCGCCCCGCCGTACTATCTCAAAAGGTGCGCCAACTCATCCTGCGGGAGCAAATCCGGGGATCCCCCAATCAGGTAGTAATAGGGGCTTGCTTGGGGGGGCAAAACTCATCCATTAGGCAAAGAGCTCAGGTGGAGGAGCTCAAGGGCCTGGCCAGGCTATTTCAGATAATAGTGCGGAGGAATCACCAGACGGACCTGGTGGTGCATCTGGGGGAACACTGTCTGTTCTACCCAGAACCAGGCACGATGGATCCAGAGGTTTGGGACAGAGTAGGGAAATGCCTTAAGGAAGAACCCCGAGCACCTGCCAAAATCAATGGGACTTGGAGCAAGTGTAGACAGATAATTGCAGCAGTCAGCCCAGCCCGGGTAGAGACCGAGAAACCCCCAGCGTACATAGAACCATCAGCCCCAGCATGTCTCTACCCAACCATCCAGTTCAGACATGGGGGCTAAGGAGACTCCCCTTCCATGGTAGCTGCAAAAGCCATGGGAGTGGGCAGAAGCCTAGGAAGCGCAGGCGCTCCCCAGGTCATTAAGAGTCCCTTCTAGCTAATGGTAGAAGAGGAGTTGCACAAGGGGGAATTGCTGGCTGCAGAACTGGCCAAGCTCCAGATACTATGTCCAGTTCGCTTAGAGATGGACGCCCTCACGGGCAATCAGGTGGCGGTATACATGCCTATTCCATACAGGCTGCTTGCGGAAATCCGCAAAGCCATCACAGATACAGGGCTCCAAAGTAGATTCACAAGGGGCACGCTCCAGTAGCTGTGGGAATCCACCACAATGAGGATGATTTTTTTTTTATTTATTTATTCTTAGATTTTTATGCCACCCACTGAACCCCAGCCAGTACCTATTGTGGGACAGCGAGTATCAGCTGGAAGTGCAGGCCAGGGCTGCCAGGATGGGAGGAGCAGTAATTCCCGAGCAAGGTACCCGCCACTGGCAAGGGTGCCAAGAATTACACCTCCATCAAACAGGGAGCACAGGAATCCTACATGGACTTCATTAACTGGTTAGAGGAAGCAATTAGCAGACAGAGGAGGCCCAAGAGGAGCTTATGATGAAGCTGGCCAAAGACAATGCCAAACTTTACTGCCGCAAAATTTTGCAGGCGATGGGTCACAGAACTGATTTGATTCTTACTGATATGATCAGGGCTTGCGCAGACGTTGGGACAGACTCCTATAAAATGGGGCTGTTAGCAGCGGCCGTGCAAGGGGGGAACCAACCCAAGGGAGATTGCTACCAGTGTGGCAAGATGGGACATTTCGCCAAGGAATGCAGGTCGAAACAGCCCTGCAAAGGGGGGCGGGCCCCCTGTGGGCCACCTGGCCACACCATCCACGCAGTGCATAAGGTGCCACAATGGCTTCCACTGGGCCAGCAACTGCCTGAGTTCAGGAAACCGGGCCACGGGCGTGTCTCTAGCCCCGGTCCAAATAGAGACAACTGCCACCCTGGAAGCTCCTGAGCGGACATCCCAATAGTCACCCCCAGCATTTCCGAGGCACAGGCAGAAACCAAGGGCAGCACAGGATTAGACCTAGAATGCCAGGAGGACGTTATTTGCAACCTGCCAGGCACAGTCAACTTAGTTAACACCCAGTACAAAGGTCCCCTAACCCCAAGGCACAGTAGGGTTAGTCTTGCCTCGAAGCAGTGCAGGGAAGAAAGTGATCTTTGTGATCCCAGGAGTCATAGACTCCAATTACGCATGCATCATCAAAGTCCAGCTGTGGACACACCTGCCCCAGACAATCAGCAAAGGTGATTCAGTAGCGCAATTGATCATGGTTCCGTATCATCTGCCAGGTAGGGGAAAGGAAGTGATCAGAGGAGATTCAGGATTCAGGTTGGCAGACCGCCAGAGAGAGGAAGGGGCAGTAGGAGGATACCAGATCATAGCGACAGTGGAGCAGAACATAGAGTTGAAACATTAAGGTATTTTTGAATAAAAGACCTTTTGACGGTCTGTTAGACCCTGGAGTGGATGTCACTGTAATCAGCAGGAAAATATGGCCCGATGAGTGGGCAATCGAGGCAGAGTCAGATGTGTGGGGGGTAGGAGGAGTTCAAGAAGCTTACAGGAGCTGAGATTGGGTGGAAGTCACTATCCCGGGGGCAGACGGCACAGCAGTAATACGCCCGCATATCCTAAATGTACCCATCAACCTCTGGGGAAGAGACATTCTACAGCAGTATCACACCGCCCTAACTTTCAGGTAATGGCCCTGCTGCTCAAATGGTTAACTGATGAGCCGGTATGGGTGGAACAGTGGCCGATAGTTGGGGGAAAGTTAGAGACTTTGAAGCAGCTCATTAAAGAGCAGCTAGATGCGGGACACATAGAACCATCTACCAGTCGCTGGAATTCACCAATTTTTGTCATGAAAAAGAAGTCCGGAAAGTGGCGACTTCTCCACGATTTAAGGGAGATCAATAAATGCATTCAGCCCATGGGACCACTTCAATGCGGTACCCCCAATCCAAACATGATCCCCGAGGGGTGGGAGATCCTGAGCGTAGACTTAAAGGACTGCTTTTACACCATCCCTTTAGACCCTAAGGACAGGGAAAGGTTCGTGTTTACAGTGCCAGTCACTAAACATAAGGAGCCAACCCGAAGGTTCGCGTGGAAATTTTTGGCACAGGGATTGCTCAACTCGCCAACTCTGTGCCAAATCTATGTCCACAAGGCCTTGGAGGGGTTCCGGAACCTGCACCCCAAAGTCTTAGTCTGCCATTTCATGGATGACATATTGATCGCAGCACCCAAATTAGGCAGCGACATATTTTGTGACCTCCAGAGCACACTGGGGGGAAAAGGATTAGTCATAGCCCCTGAGAAAGTGCAGAGAGCCAAACCCTATTCTTATCTGGGACATCGGTTGCTCCGATCTTTTGCAGTGCCAGTGCTGGCTAAGATCAATATTAAGGACTCAGTCACGCTAGTAGAACTCCAGCAAATTTTAGGGAACATTAATTGGGCAAGGCCATATTTTAAAATAGACACAGACCTCTTAAAACCACTTTTCTCACTGCTAACCCAAGGAAAGCAGCCAGCTGACTGGATACACATTCCGCGCGAGGCTAAGCAAACACTCCAGGCAGTAAACAGCATTCTCAGCCATCGATGGGTAGACAGGATTAGCGAGGGGCCATACGCCCCCATGCTAAACCTGTACATCATTAGAACAGGGACCATGTTTGCAGGAGCACTAGGTATAGACTCCAGCCGGGGGGGGGCGAAAATTGTGGAATGGGTGTATCTACCGAACACCTCCTCCAGGAACATCATGCCTCCACAGGAATTAGTAGCCACAGTAATTCATAAAGAGAGGCTAAGAGCAAGATACATTTCAGGACACGACTTGGTCAAGATAGTCATGCTATTCAATAAAGAGCAGATGCAGCAGCTAATGCAGCTGGGAGACACCCTACCCATAGCATTAGAAGGGTTCACAGGGAGCCTGGCATACCACTTGCCAAAGGACCCCAGACTAGTCTCACTTCAGACTCAGACAGTCAAATTGCAGGAAATGCTGTCCTTGACTCCCCTCCAGGGAGCCAAGACAGTATTCACTGATGGGGGGAAAGTGTGTGGAGTTCTCACTTGGCATGAAGAAAAGGCTTGGAAAATGCTGCTTCTGCAGAAATCAGCATAGAGAGCGGAGCTGGCAGCAGCGAACCTCGCTTTGAAAACGTTCGCCAAGGAGCCATTAAACATTGTCACAGATAGTCAGTATGTCAAGAATTTGATCCACAGTCTACCGGGAGCTTACATTACTCCCACCATAGACAAAAATTTGCTGAGCCTATTCTTGACCATGCAGTTTCACCTGCGGCACCGCAGAGAAGTGCTGTACGTTGCCCACATTAGGAGCCACCAGGATTTACCTGGCCCCATCTCCGAGGGCAACAGCAGGGCTGACACGGCCGCTAAAGAAGTGCACCAGAAATTAGTCTCAGGCATCTTCACGACCCCAATCCAAAGTCATGCATTCTTCCACCAGAATGCCAAATCACTAGCAAGGCAGTTCAACCTGCCATTGTCGCAAGCACAGGGAATCGTGCGCTCCTGCCCACAATGTGCAGGAGCGCCGGGGGGGGCTCATGGGGAGTTAATCCACGGGGGACAGAAGCTAACCAAATTTGGCAGATGAACATCACGCACATCCCACAATTTGGGAGATGGCAGTATATGCACGTCTCCATTGACACTTTCTCCCAGTTTGCCTGGGCCACAGCCCAGAAGGGAGAAGCTGCAACTCATGTAGAGCAACATTACTTGACATGCTTCACAGCCATGGGCAAACCAGGCCACTTGAAGACTGACAACGCACCAGCTTATAGGTCCAAACAGCTAGCCACATTCCTAGCAACTTGGAACATAAAGCACACATTTGGCATTCCATACAATCCCCAGGGACAAGCCATTGTCGAATGGGTGAACCACTGCAGCCTGAGTCCCGGGAAAGAGACTTGGAAATGTACCCAACCAGAGACAATCAGTTATGTGTATGCTCATATTATTTTGCCTACAGGATGGTTTTTTACTTGTAACCAACGGACTTGGAACTACATACCCGCTAATATGTCTGACTCATACTGTTGTGTGAGTCGCTTAACCCAGGTACTCCCTGAGAGGGAAATGATCACCCCAAACCCAGTCACCCCAAGGCCAGCACGGCCAATACGAGCGGTCCAGCTAGACAAGACATGTGACAATTATATCACTGTGCTTAGCAAGACAGAGTATGTGTCCCTAGCAGTCAGCATTATAGGGGTGCCCGGACTAGCAGTAGGCAATACATGCTGGATCGGCCAGCTGGTGTGCGCGCTAGCAAAAGCCATCAATCACACCTCATCAGCCATTGCCATGTTAAACCAAGAGCAGGCTGAACTGAGGCATGCGGTTATGGATAACCATGCAGCAATTGACTATTTGCTGCTCTTACACCATTTGGGTTGCGAATCTGTCCGGAACATGTGTTGTTTTAACCTCACGGACAATTCTCGCAAAGTCCAGAGTCAAATCACTGAACTTGACACCATAGTTAAACACATCAAGGAGAATGCCAACTGGGGGTGGTGGGATGAACTCTGGTCCTGGGTGCCATGGGGGTGGTTGCAAACAGCACTTAAAGCTATCGCTGGCATTGTGGTAGTGGGAATTATGCTTTGCTCCTTTGCACAGTGCATTCCTTCACTCTTGTCAATGTGCACCTCATGGCAGAGACCCCGAGAGACAGTTACGCCAAGGCAGATCATGCCTTATATCTACCGTGCCCTCAGCCAGGCTGATTTAAATAATAAAGGAAGGGGGAATGTGGGTTGCCCATGGGAATAATTGGCCAAACCTATCCCCAGGGGTTTGCCCGGCCTTCAACAGATCCGGGGACCACCCGGACTTTGCAGGAAAGGCAATTGGGGTGCAGGCTAGTTAGTTAGTTTGGGGGGCAAATCATAAAGCCTTGGCTGATGGCTACGATAAAGACAGGGCGAAAACCAAAGATGATGACTCCAATGGAAATACACCATCCTCCGCTTCTGGCTGCAGATTAAGTTGGGCAAACAAGCTGCGCCAGACAGCAGGACAAGCTAGGTACCCGGAGTCAATACACATAGACTCCGAGATTAGGGCAGGACCAATGGGTTTCGCCAACCCAAGGCAATTAGGTGCGAGTTGTCCATTAACCACAGGGTAACTTTCAAGAGCTGGCATTGTAGCTGGACCACCAGAAAATACCACATATGCAAGCCTTCTGTATTAGGGGGTCACGCACATCACCCCAAGGCAGGGTAATAAATACGTGCCACCCGACCCAGATCAGAACTGGACTTCACCGCACGATTGTCTCACGTGTCTTCCTTGTGGCCAGGCACTCCAACATCTGGCAGCCATTGTAACAATTCTGTTTCTATGTATTTTGTTTATCATTAATTAAAAAATTACACGGATTTGGACGTTGTATGAGTCATACAAAATCCCAGCCACAATGCCCCATACAACATCCAAATCCTTGCAACGATGCCTCATACAACGTCATTTCCATAGAGATACATTGTAACAGCACAGACTTCAGGGCAAAGACAAGGAAACAGACAGGAAACTGACAGAACTTTAAGAAACCATTGTCTAAAGGCTAAATACATTACAAAAGCATGTCAAACAACCCTGATTTTAGGGGTAGGGGACCATGCAACATTTTTTAGCTTTTGAAAACTTTATGAAGTGCAGGTTTAAAAGTTAAAAAACAACTCTACAGTGCACAACCATTGCAAACTATCCTGAATATAAGGCAACAGAACATGGAACATTTCTAAACTTTGGAAAACTTTGTAAAGTGCAACTTAAAGGATAAATAAAGTGCAAGAACATTCTAAACCACAGAATATACAGTAAACAATTGCAGTAAACAATTGTAAAACTGTAGCATGAACAGTAAATAGCAGCAAACACCAAACAATTGCCCACCACACCAAACAATTTCCTCCCACACACAAACAGACCCACAGAGGGAAAAACATGGAGCTTGCAATCTGTTTTTAAAAACCACAGCAGCAAACACCAAACAATTGCCCACCCCACCAAACAATTGCTCCCCATCCCCCTCGCCACCCCAAGCCAATCAGAAACAGAAAACCTCATTTACCTACCTTTCCACTGTGCCAAAGAATGGTCCAAGAACCTGAAGAATGCTGCAAAAATCCCAGGAATGTTTCCAAAAATTCTGACGAAAAAAATTCAAACAATCCAAAGTTGTGCTCAAAACCACTCCTAAAAACTCTTTGCCTCATGCAAAACCCACATGAGCAATGCACGCGCGCGTTCTGCCTTTTATACTGTGCAGGCGCAATGCAACCTGGGGAAAACCCCAATGCCACATACAAAGTTGCAGCGACATTGTATGAGGCAACTTTTTTCAAGGAATTAGGCAACGTTGTATGAATTTGATGTTGCATGAAGTGGATGTTGTATGAGGCATCTCTTATTGCTGTTGTAAGAACTCTAAGTACCGTGTATATCCTCGAGTATAAGTCGGGGGTTTTAGCTCCCAAAATGAGGTCCAAAAATGGGACTTGACTTATACTCGGGTCAACATAAACACTCAAAAACATACCCACACAAATGTCTAAATTAATTAAATTTACCATATTTTCATATATTTTAATTATTGAAACTCACTAGCAGCTGCTGCATTTTCCACCCCCGACTTATACTCAGGTCAATCTATTTTCCTAGTTTTAGAGGTCCAAATTAGGTACCTCGACTTATATTTAGGACAACCTATAGTTGAGTATATACGGTACACCAAATTGACTTGTTTACCATGCAGCATAGACTTGATGTGTACGTTTTGTACACATTTTAGGTAAATTGTACATGGGGTTTGTACTTTCTAAATAAATAAGCAGAAAAGAATATGTAGTTTGACTTCATAAGCAACAGTCATCTGATATCCTGGATGGGAACCTACTTAGCTTTTCTCTGTTAAATGACTAATCACTTCCCACCTCCACATGTTACAGTGGATGACAATAATTAACAAAGACATGGATCAGAGGAGATTTGAATAATTATTTAAAAACAATTACACATTTCCAGACTGGAAAATATGAGAATGCTTCTCATGTGAATTGCCTTGTCTCCAGCAGAAGCTGGTTGGTTTTTACTGTTTAATGATCAGACTACCCATGTTAGTATGTCATATCCTAGAAGCTGCTGACTTAGACAATTTTGTTTCAAGACATTTGGGTGTTGTTGTTTTCTTTTTAAAAAAGCATTTTGCAACCTTCTTTTGCTTAGTGCAATACTTTAAAGGTGAGACCAAGTACATTTTATGACCAAACAACTCTATCCTGATCAAAAGTGGAGTTTGATTCACGGAAGATACAGTAATAGTAAAATCAATCTGTTAAGTCTTTAAAGTACTGCAACATTTTGCCCCTCCTCTTTTTATTTTTCCCAACAAACCCTATTGGTTGCCCAAATCATACTCACTCAAAATTTTCAGTCACATGCAAAGATGCCATTTTTCTGACCTTCAGAAAACATTTCCAAAGAGGTATTCATGTTAGTCTGTAGCAAAAAACCAATGATCTTATTGTATCTTAAAGATGAACACATTTTATTTGACAGAAGCTTTGACAGGCTCAAGAAGTGGGCTACAGTCTACAAAAGCCTCAGTGAAAGAGAAATGACTTTATTGGCAGCTTAGGAACAATGTGAAGAATAAAACAATTCAATTAAATGTGAACATGTGAGCAGTTTTGTTTTTCAATAATGACCTTTAAAGCCCTGGTTATTACCTTTAAAGCCCTACATGGTAGTGGACCAGGATACTTAAGAGACCGCATCACCCCGAGAACATCTGCCCGTCCCACCAGAGCAGTCCAGAGAAGCTCTCTTATTGTGCCATCTGCCAGAGAGACTCGTCTCTCTGACACCAGAAGGAGGGCCTTCTCTGTGTCTGCCCTGCCCCTATGGAACCTCCTGCCAATTGAGTGGCTGCCCTTCAGGAAAGAACTAAAAACCTGGCTGGCAAAGCAGGTGTGGGGCACCGGTGATGCAGTTACCCCCACCTGCTGGCTGATATAGCAATATTGCCCCCTCATTCTTTTAGCTGTTTGAGGTAACTCTTGTAGTATTTTTAATTGGGTTTTTATGGGTTTCACGTTTTAGACTGGTGTGTTGATTTTAATGTTTTGAGCCACTCAGAGTCATTTTGAGTTGGGTGGCTATTGTGTCCAAAGGGTTTATCAATGTCTTTGTAAAAGGTGCCATTATGTCTCTCTTGGTTAGCGAACCTTTCCTTAAAGCACGAGTTTCAAAGAGCTGTCAGAAGAAGCTGATTTGCTAGCGCAAAGTTCCTGCGTTTTGATGGTCTGGGCAAATGTATCCACTTCTGTAATTGACATTCACAGTGTATATAAGCAAGCCGCCTTGTATGTATTTCAGTCCGTCCAAAGCTGTAGATAAGAACATAAGAACATAAGAACAGCCTTGCTGGAACAGGCCACAGCCCATCCAGTCCAGCATTCTTTCTCACACAGTGGCTCACCATTTCCTTCAGGGTATTCCCAAGCAGATGCCTTCACCTGCTTAGGATTCCCTGGAAATGGCATTGAGAGATATCCTGCCTATCTCTCCAACCCGGAGGTTGTCCTTAGGTAGCCATAATTATAGCCATTGATAGCCTTGTCCTCCATGAACTTGTCTAATCCTTTCTTAAAGCTGTCAAGACTGACAGCTGTCACCACTTCTTCTGGCAGGGAGTTCCATAGACCAGTAATCCTCTGGGTGAAAAAGTACTTTCTCTTATTTGTTTGAGAACTAGTACCCAAAAGTTTCATAGATATGAGCTATTAATAAATCACTTAGCTGTTTCCCCCAACTATTGCTGGCACATCTGCCTATTGGTTCCGGACTCAACAGTGGCTATATAAATTGGAGAAATAAATAGATAAATAAATACCTATACTGTATTTGTGAGGCTTGTCCTTAGATCAGGGGTTCCCAACCTTTTCAAGCCAGGGACCGGGCCACGTGCTTTCAGTCAGCTTCAAGGATGAGATGGCCATTATGTCCTGCCTGCACGATGGGGGTGGCCATTTTGCCCCAACAGTTTCAAAGGGGTGGCCATTTTGTTTCTCAAATGCCTTTGGAGGGGTGGGGGCCACATAAAATGGCACCATGAGTCAGATTTGGCCCACGGTCCTTAGGTTGGGAACCCTTGCCTTAGATGGTCATCAAAGCATTAACTAGTGATCATTGCTACAGAAAACTTCTTGGATAAAGCAGTTTATGTGAAGTTACCTGCTCCTAGGAGTCTGACTGGAGCCTTAATTTAATTTAATTTAATTTAATTTAATTTAATTTAATTTATATACCACCCTATCCAATGGACGCTGGTGGTGTACACAAGTTAAAACCAATATAAAACAATTATGGATTGGCTGTGCTTCCCTGGGGCTGTAACCAGACTGTATTTTGTGTGAAAGGGGTTTCTCAAACCTGGTCCCTAATATCCAACCATTGCCAGTTGGCATCAGGGCACTCAAGCACATTGGAAAAAAATGTATTCTCGTGTGGTTTGTGTTTCCTTCTCTCCCAATCTTTGCCTGCCCTTTCTCTATGATAGGCTTTACTGGAACATCTCAGTGATCCATTTCTAAACACATCTTGTGGCCCTGAAATCTAGAGATGGGGAGGGATTACATTTGAGTATTCACTTCAAGGCTTCTGAGTCTTGTTACAAAACAAAGCTACCTTGCTTTGGATATATGCACTTTTTGTGAGTTTTGGAGTGCATTTCAGAAAAATAAAATGCACACAAAACAATGCATGTACAGGATTTTGAAAATGCCAAGGACCTCATATGTGTTGCCTTTCATAGTTGCCTTTCTCAGTCTTCTGAATTCTTGTCTTGGCAGCAGCCTCCATTCTGGTTGATGACAGAACTGAAATGCAAAAAAATCTTTTAAAATGTAAATGTTTCATTGTTAGCATTAAAACTACCTAGATCCATGATGGTGAACCTTGGCACTCCAGATGTTCTTGGACTTCAATTCCCAGAAGCCCCCATGAATCCACACGAATGGGTTTACTGCAATTCATCTGGCCCACGCCGCCCTCGTCGCTCCTGGGAGTGAAGCTAAAACACACCGTACGGGCGTGTTTTACTTCTGCTTCCAGGAGCGAAGAGGGCGGTGTGGGCCAGATGAATCGCAGTAAACCCATTTGTGTGGATTCATGGGGGCTTCTGGGAATTAAAGTCCAAGGACATCTGGAGTGCCAAGGTTCGCCATCACGGAAATAGATCTTCCATTTTCATGATTTTTGTCTTAATCCTCAACCATATTTCTGTTTTTGCACTTACTTTCTTCAATCTTCACTTACAGTCATTTCATTTCACTACTATGTTCTGAAAGCAACTGTGATATTATCTGTATATCTTACATTACTGAAGTTTCTTCCACCAATTTTCATGTCTTTGCCTGAATCTAATCAACCCTTCCATATGGTAGGTCCTGTGTATAAACTGAATAGATAGGGAGATAAAGTGAACTCTTGGTGGGCATCTTGGCTTTTTAGGAACCATTCTCTTTCTCCATATTTTCCTCACAACACCCTCTTGCCCAGAGTATACGTTATGCATTGACACAATTAAACTTTGTGGCATATCGATTTGTTGTAAAATCTTGAGCATTACTTTGGAAATTAATGTAATGGTTGTACAGTTACTCTGCTCTTGTGAGTCTCCTTCATAAGCAATAAACATGTTGCTACACAAATTAACAAATATGTCAAAAAGAAGATTAAACTAGATTATTCAAATTCTCAGGGCTAAAGGTTTCATAGCAAAGGAGCAAAGTCAGGCAAACTAAGACAATCAATAGTCATCAAAACATTCAGTCTGCTCCCCACTCACTCCCAAATTTTTTTTTTTGCTTCTAACATGTCAAAGGAAAAAGAAAAAGAATGATTATAAACTAATATTCTTATATGAGATTATAAATTAGAGCTGCCAATACAGTAATACCTCGGATAACGTTTGCATCGGATAACGCTAAAACCACATAACATTAAGCAAACTGGGGGGAAATTGCATCGCATAACATTAGAATCCTATGGGATGCATCGGATAATGTTCGCTAAAGCCTGTGTCGGTTACAATGTATCTCTATGGAGTTTTAACGTTATGCGATTCATCCCATAGGATTTAAACATTATCCGATTAATGCATCGGATAACGCTAAAAATTGGATAACGCTAAGACTTGTGGAACCAAGTTTTAGCATTATCCGAGGTATTTGGCAGCACATGATTTTTCCTCCTGCTTCCCCATTGCATCACCCTCTCACTTCCCTACACGGCGCTGTTTTGCAACATTTTGGAGGTAGACTATCCGGCTTTCTTTTAATGTCCAAATGAATGAAAATATCCAAACCAGTTTAAACAAACTTGGATACAATTTTGGCCTGATTTGGACCACTCTGCTTTAGATCTGATCCAGATTTATTCAAATCAATTTTACAGTATACCATTTGGAATTCAGCCAGAGCTCAGGAAAATCGATGGTGAGGACCATAGGGTGATAGCACAGCAGATCACTTTCTTTCTTTGTGCATTAGAAGGATGAGGCAATGGAAATATTCTTGGATTTAAACATGCCATACTATTTGCCATATTGTTTTAACAATTCCAACTTGCATATAAGATGAAGATAAAAGTTTAGATAACATATATTGCTGAAGCAGAAGGGGAAGGTGCTGCATCCTTCATGTGCATCCTTTTACTCTTGGGTAACAGGAATTAAGTGTTTCTTTTCCTCCAACAGTGCAAAACAGTTAAGTAAGAAGACCTTCCTTTGCCTTTCTCACCTTGCTCGCTGCCTCTGATGTACAGCAGGAGTAAAGTCAAAGCCAGTGCTGTTTTTGATGTGTAAAATTGTCAAATATGCAAAAATGGAATATAGGCCCAGATGAAAGTTTACTCTTGAGCTAAAGGCAGCACATAAAAGATCCATAAATCTTGTGAAAAGTACCTTCGTTGCAATTTTCTTTCTCCCTTCTCCCTCTATTAAGTATAAATAATTCCCACTGAAATCTGAGAGACCTGTGTGGGTGCGGTGTGCTACAGAAGTTTACAGTTCATTTTGAATGACCTTGTCCTATTTAGGTGTGGTGTTCTAAAATAAACATTTTAGAATGAATGTACCCTGTAATCAGAGAAAAGCTTGCCAGTCAGACTGAGATGGGCTAGTTGCATCTTTTTGGTCAATAATAGGTTGAATGATACAAGACTCTCCCAGTTATCCATGAAGTGGCCTGGCCACTGCAACAGATCTCACAATTTTGCACCATAAAAGTTTGGAGCTAAAAAATAGCATAAGAAGGAAGTGCCATAGAAGAGAGATTGACAGTTGAACTGAGTTTACCAAGGCATATTGACCATTGGGACTTTGGGAAAGGCTCAGAGCTAGGTCACCTGAACAACTGACCACACCATCAAATGTGTCAGGATTTACTGACTGCCGTGGCTCAAATGGCTAAGATGTTGACTGGAAGCCAGGAGGTCAGCAGTTTGATTCCCAAGTACTGCAGGACGGAAATGAGCTCCCGTCTTTGTCCCATCTCCTGCCAACCTAGCAGATCGAAAGCAAGAAATTGCAAGTAGATAAATAAGGCCCACTGCGATGGGAAGGTAACAGCATTCTGTGCACTCCAGTGTCCAGTCATGGCTGCCACATGACCAGCGCTGGCTCTTTGGCTTTGAAGCAGAGATGAGCACTGAACCCTAGAGTCAGATACGACTGGCTTTCGAGCAAGGGAAACCTTTACCTTTTACCTTAAAATGGATGAATTCAATTTTCTCTGCCTGCATGATGCAAAGGCTGGATTGAATTCTTCAGTGGCTTTTCGCCTACCAAAATGACTTTTTCTCTGTGTCACTGGAGGTTTTCCACTTTTTCATAACAATATGATTCGAAAAGTTTTTTTCCCCTGGGGAGGGGGTCTGTACACAGTATTTTGATTATGTTAGCTGTTGGGAATAATGTTCAGAACCATAGTAACACTACCACCGCCATCCATTTTGTTTCCTCTCTCTAGATCAGGGGCTCTTTCGTGTTCAGGGAATGAAGAAGCAGATGAGTGAAGTAGTGAAATTCAGGTATTTATTAGTGGGGTTTGAACACACATTGGATGGGGCAAAACTCGGACTCATATACACTGTAAACAGTAACAGTAACAATAATACAACAACCCCACTGGCTAACAGAGTGGGCACATTTTTCGATCCACTTATTTGCATAAGAATAGATACATGAGAAAAGATACATTCCGCTCCTGTCAGAAAACACAGTTAACATACATAACATCCTTCCCCCCAAGGTAAAAACAAAATCCTTTAACCAGGATGGTGGTCTAGTTTCACTTCTGGGTCGGACGCACAACCAACAAAAATAGGGCACCCCTAAATGGACCTGCAAAATCTACGTGCAACCTGGACCACGGGCCCCGAGCAGAATCCCATTCCAGAGAGGGAAGGTGGGATTGCTCTGGGTGAGAGGATTGACAACTGGCACAAGTGCCAACCATTTGTTCTATGTCTTGGTCCAGTTGAGGCCATCAAAAGTAGCTACAGGCAAGGGCTTTGGAACGGACAATTCCCGGGTGACTTGTGTGAAGTAGATGTAAAACCTTTTTCCTGACAGTGACAGGAATGACCACCTGCTGGCCCCATAGAAGGCAACCTCGTTCCACTGACAGTTCCAAATGCTTGCGGTGGAATGTTCTGAATTCCTCGGCTAGAGGAGAGACAGGCCAGCCTTTTTCTACCCAAGACATTACTTTAGTCAATGTTACATCCTTGGCCGTAGCCTTGGCTATATCTGAGGGGACGACTGGGGGCGAGTCGAAAGCCTCAATCATAAAGACCTGGTGGCCACTTTCGATCTCGTAATCAGCTTCCCCGACCCCTGGCAGTGGAGAATGTGACAGGCATCAGCATGGCTGATGTCCTTGCTAGGCCTGTGCACCAAAGTAAAATCGTATGCATTTAGGAAAATTGCCCAACGCAACATCCTTGGGGACAGAATTTGAGGCGTGGGCTTCCCATTCACAAAGATTCCAAGGAGGGGCTTGTGGTCAGTTACAATGGTAAAAGGTCTTCCATAAAGGTAATCGTGGAATTTCTTAGTGCCTGCCATGATTGCCAACGCCTCTCTGTCTATCTGAGCATAATTTTTCTCAGGCTTTGAGAGTGAACGGGAATTGAATGCTACGGGGGCTTCCCTCCCGTCATTTAGTACATGGCATAACACAGCTCCCACCACCACAGGGGATGCATCACACACAAGTACAACTTCTTTGTTAGGATCAAAATGAATTAATACAGCATCCGAAGATAGTAGCCTTTTGAGTTCTAGGAACGATTTCTCCTGGCAATGGCCCCAGTGCCAAACAGTATGTTTCTTTAGAAGCTGATGTAATGGTTCGGCAACTGAGGCTTTGCGATGGAGAAAAGCATGACAGAAGTTTAACAATCCTAGAAATGATTGCAATTCGGCTTTATATTTTGGCCTTGGTGCATTTCACACGGCCACCACCTTGGAGTCAGAGGGCATGATACCTTGGGGTGCAATTCGGTACCCCAGGAACTCCACTTCCTGTGCCAAAAACACACATTTGTCTCTTCTGAGACGTAGGCCGGCCCTCTCGAAACGTGAGAGGACTCGATCAAGTCTGGCCGCTAGTTCGACGGTGTCTCTCCTCTAGCCGAGGAATTCAGAACATTCCACCGTAAGCATTTGGAACTGTCAGTGGAATGAGGTTGCCTTCTATGGGGGCAGTGGATGGTCATTCCTGTCACTCTCAGGAAAAAGGTTTTACATCTACTTCACACAAGTCACCCGGGAATTGTCCGTTCCAAAGCCCTTGCCCGTAGCTACTTTTGATGGCCTCAACTGGACCAAGACATAGAACAAATGGTTGGCACTTGTGCCAGTTGTTAATCCTCTCACCCAAAGCAATCCCACCTTCCCTCTCTGGAATGGGATTCTGCTCGGGGCCCGTGGTCCAGGTTGCACGTAGATTTTGCAGGTCCATTTAGGGGTGCCCTATTTTTGTTGGTTGTGGATTCATTCTTTAATTGGCTGGAAGTGATTAGGGTGCCTAATACCACTTCAGCCACCACGATAATGCACCTAAGAAGGCTGTTTGCAGCATTTGGACTTCCAGATGTGCTGATATCTGACAACGCATCCATGTTCACATCTGCAAAATTCCAATCCTTCATGGAAAGGTATGCAATTAGGCACATCACTGCCACTCCATTCCTCCCAGCCACCAATGGCCAGGTGGAGCGGCAGGTGTGCACAACTAAAGACGCGCTTCGGCGTATGGGTGAAGGGGATTTGGAGCTCCAGTTATGCCAGTTTCTTTTAACATATAGGCTCACCCCCCTTGCCTCAGGGCTGTCCCCTGCTACATTGCTCCAGTGAAGGAAACTGTCATCCTAGCTAGACAGATTGGATCCCTCTAGGGTAGAGGACAAAGGCACAAATATAGCAATCCAACACCAGAAGGGTTTCTCGTCTGGAGACCCTGTACATTGCCGCAATTGTGCAGCTGGTGGCCCTACGTGGGTGCCTGGGTATGTGATCGATCAAACTGGTCCTGTTTCTTACAGAATCGAAACAGCCACTGGTCTGATCTGGAGGAGGCACACGGATCAATTGAGACCCAGAGTACTGGACCCACAAGACGAATACAGACACTCAACGATAGGGTAGGCCCCCACCCATTTAAACCCAGGGGGCAGAGGTAATAGTCAGCAGCCAGCCAACTTTGACACAGAAGTGTCTTCTAGGAACCGATTTCAAGGGGAATTTGTGGAATACTCCCCTATTCCGGCCAGGTGTACCCCTACACTGTCCCAGCCTAGCACTCTGGATTCCTTTATTGAAGATGACCAATTTTGTTCAGAGTCGCCCTCCACTCTTAGTACACACAGGAGGGACCCTGAGTTGTCTTATTCATCCACAGAATTAGATTTTGGTTTTGAGCGATCCCCTGCTCCTCCATCTGACAAACGGGGCTTTAATTCGGGTTTACAATCCTCCCCCTCTAGTCAATCCCTCACTCCCATCGGGTCGCCCATCCTACGAGCCCCTGAGCCGGCTCAGCCAAGCGTCCGACCCAGAAGTGAAACTAGACCACCATCCTAGTTAAAGGATTTTGTTTTTACCTTGGGGGGAAGGATGTTATATATGTTAACTGTGTTTTCTGACAGGAGCAGAATGTATCTTTTCTCATGTATCTATTCTTATGCAAATAAGTGGATCGAAAAATGTGCCCACTCTGTTAGCCAATGGGCTTGTTGTAGTATTGTTACTGTTACTGTTTATAGTGTATATGAGTCCGAGTTTTGCCCCATCCAATGTGTGTTCAAACCCCACTATTAAAGAGCTGAATTTCACTACTTCACTCATCTGCTTCTTCATTCCCTCAACATGAACATATATCACCCTGCCATCTTATCACTAGGTCTTCATTCCATCCTGTTTATATCTTGCCCATGTCCCAATCAGCATCCATAAAAGAGAGTGGCAAAGAGCATTGGAGAAATTCATAAAAGGAACAGTAATGATGTAAGATGAAATAGACAATAAAATATAAATTACAACAAGGTTTAGCCCTGCTTACAGTAGCCATTATTATTTCTCTGCTATACATGTTTAGCACTAGGTCACATCTGCAGGAAAAAAGAAATGGAAACAAGAGGGAAAATGATAATGGAACAGACCAATTGAGGGGGGAAATGAAATGAAATGAAAACTGTACAGCACACACAAGCTCCATTCCAGCCTGTAGACCTTTATTTTCCCCATTTGCAGGGTTAAAATGATGACGACAACAAAACAATGATCCATACATATAGTAAGAGATGCACAAATCTCAGAACATGTACGATAGAGCCATCTCCAAAAGAGGGTAGTGTAAGGATGAATAATTACCTGCTACTTTTTAGTTCTTTGATTAAAGTGCTAGGGGTAAAGTGTGATTAGAAACATCCATCTCAATGTTCTTTTATATTATCTCCCTTACTGCATGAATAGAATTTGTAAGATCTGCTTAATCCAACCATTGGGCTACTTAATAACAGTGGCACCTGATCCTATGAATATTTAATCATGGCTAAATCTAAGTTCAATGGCTCTAATTTCTAAGTACAAGTACCATTAAAAACACTCATAGATATGCCACAAAGATCAAAAGTTACTGACTGGAGGTACATGGTGAGCAGGAAAAGAAATATTTTAGATGAACAGCCATATTGGTTTGCTGCTGCATCAGAGGCAATAAACCAGACGCAAAGAAGTGTTTAGTGGCACCTTAAAAAATCAAAATGTATATTATGGTATAAACTACCACAGACAGATTTTTATACAAATATTTATTTTGTTCAATATACAAGTCCTACAGGATCAGGCTAGTCATCTCTCTGGGCCAGTAGCCAAATCAAGTATATCTAGAAGTCCAGGTATCTCATGAAAGCTGAAGGAAATTTTTTTGCTCAAGTAAAAATCTACATATAAAAGTCAGCTATCATGGCAGTTGAGTCTTTTTTTCCCCACTAGGGATATTACAGCCTCTTCTGTGACATCTGAAGGCAGCAGGGATACTTAGAGGCTTATGGGCAGGTTGTTTAACACAAGAGCTCTTTCTTCCAATACCCTCTTGCCTTCTAGTTTGTGCTGCTTGAGGCAACCACCTTATTCTGTCTGGTAGCATGGTCAGCCCTGCATAAAGGCAAAAGCTCTTTCTTGTCTTGTTATTACCCGGTAGTAGAAACATGCTCATTCTCAACACTCTGAAGACCAATGATGCTGATTTCATGGGAACTGTGAACATATTCTGGTTTTAGCCTGACCTTTTTCTAGCTCTTTTTGAGGTGATTAACCTTATGCTCTAAGTAGTTTCAAAAGATATAGTGTCCCTTATTTAAAGTTAACACTAAAATTGGTGTGGATTGCCCGCGTTAGCAGAGAATCCTATGAATATAAGATTAATATTCTTCTCCCTGAAAGTTTGTTTGCCGGCCACAGCCGTATGCCATAATTCAGAGCCAGACTCCTTATCTTGGGAGCACAGGCTTTTCTGGAGAAGAGTTAGATAAAAGATTGGACAATACATTCCTGAGCTGCTTCCTGACTGACTGGGCCACATCCTGGTTTAGCATAACAATAGCAATGGATGCTTCCCTGAGTTAAGGTAGACAATAGCCACAGATGTTTCCCTGAGTTAAAGTAGGTCAGTTAAAGCCAGGGAAACATATGCTACTTTAGATTAGAGACCCTTTCCTATAGTGTCGATGTGATGTAGAAAATGCTTAGCAAATAGGGCCATTCTGTAATAAAGGGGCAGTGACCACCTCATGGTCATTCTGCCCACAGGCAGGGTAATAAAACCTTTTGCCCACCTCATTTTGGGGCTGGACCACCATATCATGGGCTCCATGTGTCTTTATTCCAACTTAGCAGGGTTTCACATTACAACATAGTGGTGACCCCGACGTGATTCTTATCTGAAGCCATAATGTTCCAAAGCAACTAGTGCAGACACCGAGCCGCAGACAATCGCACGCTCAGGCAAGCCACTGGCAAACAGAACGGACGTGTTCCAAAGCCAGGGAAGAGCCCTGATCCTGAAATAGCAGAGGCAGAGCAGCAGAAGCCCATGGCAGGCAGCCATGACCGCGATCCCGATCCATTGACCAGACCCGAGGGACATCGTCCTGTATATCACTCGCCCTGACTTACTACCCAAAGGTGCGCCGACTCATCCTGCGGAGGCAAAAGAGCTCAGGTGGACGAGCTCAAGGGCCTGGCCAGGCTATTTTGCATAAGGGTGCGTAGGAGCAGCCTGACGGAACTCGTGATGCATCTGGGGGAGAACTGCTTGTTCTACCCAGAATCAGGAATGATGTACCCAGAGGTTTGAGACAGAGTAGGGAAATGTCTGCAAGAGGAACCCCGAGCGCCCACTAAAATCATAGGGGCTTGGAGCAAATGTAGGCAGATAATTGCAGCAGTGAGTCCAGCCCGGGTAGAGACCAAGAAACCCCCAGCTTATGTAGAAACATCAGCCCCAGCGTGTTTCTACCCGACCATCAAATTCCAACATGGGGGCTTGGAGGACTTAGGAAGTGCAGGCACTTCCCGGGCAGTCAGGAGTCCTTCCCAACACATGAGAGAGGCAGATTTATGCCAGGGGGAATTGCCGGCAGCAGAACTGGCCGGGATTCAGTTTTGTGTCCAGTCTGCTTAGAGGCAGACGCACTCTCAGGCAAACAGACCACCATCCAAATGCCCATCCCATACAGGCTGCTTGTGGAGATCTGCAAAGACACAGGGCTCCAGAGCAGATTCACTAGGGAACTCAGGAAGAGAGCAGTGCAAAAAGGGGATAGACCCAAAGGCGCTTGCTATCAGTGCGGGAAGATGGGACACTTCAAAAGGGAATGCAGATCAAGGCCAGGCAGCAAAGGGGGAGGCACACACACCCCATGAGGGGGGAGGGGGCTCTTCAAAGGGCTGCCCGGATAAGCCCAGTACCCAATGCCCACGATGCCACCACGGCTTTCATTGGGCCAAGCAATGTCTGAATTCGGGAAACCGGCCCATGGTTTCTCTAGCCCCAGTCTCTAGCCCCAGTCCAAATAGAGGCATTCCCCGCTGTGGCAGTGCCAGATGAAACATCCCAGCAATAATTACCCCAAGCATCTCCAAGGCACAGGCAGAGACCAAAGGCAGCGCAGGATTGGACCTTAAGTGCCAGGCAGACATTACATGCGACCTGCCAGGTGTGGTCACCTTAGTTGCATGTGCTAGACATGCCTGTCAACCTCTGGGGAAGGGGCATCTTACAGCAGTGTTGGGTAAAGCTTACTTTCAAGTAAAGCTTACTTTCAAGTAAAGCTTACTTTCGAGTAGAGCTTACTTTTGAGTAAAGCTTACTCTTGGGTAAAGCATGGCCCTTCCGCTCAAATGGTTAACCAATGAGCCGGTCTGGGTCGAGCAGTGGCCGATTGTGGGGTGGAAAATAAAGGCATTAAAGCAGCTTGTTAAAGAACAGCTAATTTCAGGGCACATTGAGCCATTTACAAGCCCTTGGAACTCACCGGTATTTGTCACAAAAAAATAAGTCCAAAAAGTTTAGATCGGATAGGAAGGTAACTGAACTGGAGAGGAAACTAACTTCTAAGAAAAAGCCCAGAGTGGTTGTAAAAAGCCACCTGAGAACAGCCTAAAAAATATGGCAGAGACGAACCATTTCCTCATGAGTAGAACGAATAATTGCAGACCTGGGGAGGGGGAATGCCCCCAGGAAGGAATGTGGATATCTAAAGTTTGATCTAAGGCTCGAATGTGTGATGTGTGAATAAATGGTGCACCAGTGTGACTGCAGAAGAATTGCGAGAGTTCTTATGTGTTTGTATGATTGTGTTATAATGTCTCAACATTAAAGTAAGATGCCAGGTATTGTGTTCTAGGAGTCATAAGGAAGTGACAGTTAACTCTGTTCATGGGGTGGACACATTGCTTTCAATGGGAGGAAGAAAGTCGCCCCAGCCCTGATTCATTCAAGCAGCAGGCTGGGGAAGGTATGAGAAAGAGCGGTGGAAAAAACCTTCTTTGTTTCCTGGCTGCTGCCTAGCAACATAAGCACCAGGGACAAAAGAGGAAGAAGGAGGGGGAAAATTCTAGCCCAAAAAAAGGGCAAAAGTGACCCCCATCCCTCTCAGCCAAGCCTGCCTTTGAAGGTGCAAGGGAGGTTTTTTTCTTCTGGTTAAACTGCAAATTCCACATTCTTAAGCCTGCTTTGCAATTAGAGCTGTTACAAACACACACAAACACAGCTAATTGAAGAGTGAAAATGGGAAAGCAATTGATTCATTTACATTAAAGAGATTTGCGCTGGAAGAGACAATTTTACGGCCTCGTGAACCTGAAAATTGTCTCTGTGTATTCTCACCCGGCAAGAGTGCTCTAAGAAAAGGGGAAGGAATGTTTTAAGAATATAGTAAAGTCAGAACGCCTGAAATTGAGGTTCTCAGCAGGTGACATTACAGATTCAAATTTTGCATTAAGTATGACACTGGCACTTGAGTTAAATAGAATCTTGATCAAGGTAAAATATCACTAACCCATTATATTATGAACAAGCCTAATGACTTGGATTTATTCCCACAGTTCTGCTATGCCTCATCCCTTTACATTACATAAATAATGCTTCGATTTTTGCAAACTTCTCTCCTAAGCTCCACATTTCAAAGGCAATTTGTTTTCCTGCAGTCATAACATGCTTAGAACTAAGTTCCAACCTCTTTGTGAATTGTGTAATGTTTTTCCACAACCTCCTTATTTAATTAACTTTTCATTGACAAGATTGCTATCACTTTCCACAGAAACAGGAACTCAAGGGACCGTTACAATCTCATTAACTGATAAGAAATTAACTCTTTCATCCTCTGATTCTCTCCTTGTCACTAGAGTAACACTGTATGAAATTTTTGACTCACTTCTTCTTGTTAAAGTTTTTTTCACCACAGCATTGCACATTAAGACTGTCTTTTTAGCTTGTTTGTCCTCCTATTCTAATTGCTGATTTCTTAAACATTCACAACTTTCCCTCAAGACATGCAGGATTTCACTAGAATCCCTTATTTCTTGATCTAAAATTCTTGTTTTCTGGCAAACCCTCCTAGCAATCCGGAAGTTCTGCATCTAAATGGCACTTTTTACAATTCCAGGTCAAGCAATTTTGGAATGAGTTAACCTACACTGTCTTTTCTTTCAGTTAAAAGAAGGGGGAACACCACCCCCCCCCCCGGATCCTAAGCTAAGGTGATATTTACCTATAAGCTAAGGCAATATTTACCTATAAGCTAAGGCGATATTTACCTATAATTACAAAAACTAACTCTCTCAGAATTCTTCTCCCAGAATTTCCAAGGCTGCTCCCGCAGCCAGCTTTTATCTTCTCTGCAGGTTCATTTCTGAGGCTCAGATGCCAGAACCAGGAGATGTTAGACGCCAGCAAGTCCCAACCAGCAGTCAAACACAGCAAGCGCAGACATTACAGCTGACACCAGATAGCCATTTATGATGATTTTAGCATGCTTTTGCCCCAAGGGGGGAGGATTTGGGACACACACATACATACAGGCCACTTGGTGTTGCCCACCAATTGGGACTTCAAAGGACATCTGCTCAGTTAAACACACAACCTTGCTTTGCTTTTATGCCAACTTGGACTGCCACAAATATAGACTCTTCAAGTTACCAATGGACATTTTGAGTTATACAATAAAATCAGCACCAAAGGACAATTGTGACAATTCATAGCTTTGCCACATGTAACCCCAATTCAAGGAGCAGCGTCAAGAGAAGCAGCTGAATATTTGTGTATATGTTTTCACTATTTACTTGTATTGTCTTTGCATATCTTTTAATTCTTTGCCTTTGTACAATGCTCAAGGTGGGATTTTCAAGGGACATATATATTAGATTGTGAATTTTGCCCGCACTCTGTTGCATATTACCCTTACATCTGCCACACCGGTACCACCCCTTGCTAGGAGGTCATATCTTCAGCATGGGTGGGGGAAAGTACCCAAAACGGGCCACATCTACACAAAGGTTGATCATCCTACAGCCAAAGAAATTCCCCTATTGTAATCCTTTAATTACTTTGTGTTTGTTTCCAATCACACCTCCCTATGTGTGAGGAAATGTTTGCATAATTGCCGGAGAAGCCCTTTTGCAGGGTAGCTAAGGACCATTTCTATCACTGGGGGGGAAGTTAGCTCCCCCAGTGAAAGCCATCAATCACACCTCATCAGTCATTGCCATGTAAAACAGAGGGCAGGCTGAACTGAGACATGCGGTCTTAGACCTCCGCACAGCAATTGACTATTTGCTGCTTTGACACCATTTGGGTTGCGAATCTGTCCGGGACATGTACTGTCTCAACCTGATGGACACCTCGTGCAAAATCCAGGACCAGGTAACCAAACTTGACACCTCAGTCAAGAAGACATAATTGGACTAGTACTGTAGTCATGGGTCCCCTGGAGATGGGTGCAGACTGCGCCCATACCATAATCATCATCATAGCCGTGGGGATTATGCTTTGCTGCTTTATGCAGTGCATTCCTTCACTTCTGTCCATATGTACCTCACGCCAGAAGCCGGGAGAAAACCTTACCCCAAAGCAGCTTCTACCTCATATACAGGAAGCCCTCAGTCAGGTGGCATTAAAGGAATAAAAAGGGAGAGATGTGGATTGCCCGCATTAGCGGAGAATCCTATGAATATAAGATTAATATTCTTCTCCCTGAAAGTTCGTTTGCTGGCCACAGCCGTATGCCATAATTCAGAGCAAGACTCATCTTGGGAGCACAGGCTTTTCTGGAGAAGAGTTAGATAAAAGATTGGACAATACATTCCTGAGCTGCTTCCTGACTGACTGGGCCACATCCTGGCTTAGCATAACAATAGCAATGGATGCTTCCCTGAGTTAAGGTAGACAATAGCCACAGATGTTTCCCTGAGTTAAAGTAGGTCAGTTAAAGCCAGGGAAACATATGCTACTTAGAGACCCTTTCCTATATAGTGTCGATGTGACGTAGAAAATGCTTAGCAAATAGGGCCACTCTGTAATCAAGGGGCGGTGACCACCTCAATGTCATTCTGCCCACAGGCAAGGTAATAAAAACCTTTTGCCCACCTCATTTTGGGGCTGGACCACCATATCACGGGCTCCATGTGTCTTTATTCCAACTTAGCAGGGTTTCACATTACAACAAATTGGAGTGGATGCATTCCCCCACTCTGAAATGAAATCAGAGACAGCAACCTTCACTGGTTGTACCTGCAAATTCCATTCAACCATCATGATAAGTAGCTGCTATTATGGCCGCTATTTTCCTCCCCCCAATCCCCTCTTAATGCCTTGTAAGGCAATAGTTATGTCACATCTTGGGGCTGTTAATGACAAGCAATTGTTAAGGATTACGGGAAGAAACTCAGCCATTTCTCTGTTCTGAGTCTCCTGCCATTCAGGTGCATTGGCTAGCCCAGGGATTCTCAACCTGTGACCCGTGGGCCAGATGCAGCCTGCAGCACTATTTCATGTGCCTCTACCACACCAGGAAGTGCCATGTGGTGTAGGAAGGGCAAAATGGCTGTACTGCCCCCAAAGCTGTCTCAGGGAGCATGACCCAGCCCCTGACTTTAAAAGGCTGAGAACTCCTGGGCTAGCCCCTGAGGCCTAGTATTAAGAAGTAGGAAAGACAAGGTCTCTTCATCTACATTTTAAAATAATGTTCAGAAAGAGTTAAATGGCCATTTGTAGAGGAAGGAAACAGAGAAAAATGGCCAAGATGACCAGAACTCATGAATGCCTGTGGATGCTTTTTGTAAACAGCCTCTTAAATCTTCCCATATCCTCGCCATTTGTCCTCTCCTTCCCTTCTCAGTTCTTTCTGTAAGCAAACCTTTCTAGTTACGTTACTTGATGAATGACATTTTTATTCACATTTATAGAATGTCTGGGAGGCATTCGAGTCAGCAGAAATACCAGCCAGCAGACTCATGGCAGTAAAAAGGCATAAACAGCCACCTTTGCCTAACCAAAGCAGTTTTACTGGAGAGGAGAATAAGGCTGTAGGCCAAAAAGTGTTGATTTATTGGAGTGAGGCATAGTGTAAAAGTACCAGGTTGTTGAAGCATTTAGCACAGTCAGCTCAAGAAGAGAAAGCTGGTTGTGAATACAGGAAATTAATCAGTTGTAAATTTGGAAGTGCTAGAGGTGGGCAGCTGCTGTGTTCTTTGTGAACAAAATGTTCTGCTGATATTACATAAAAATGCAACATACAAAAATACTGTGCATTTTTTGTAATTTTCATTGATGCTCCTACTCTTTCTTCCTTCCTTTTGCAAATTAGAACAGAAATCAAAACTTTAAAATTTTCCTGCTGAGTTTTTCTGCTTGCTTTGATTAACTCTATATCTGTTTTGCAGAAAGAAGTACAGCAGTACCTCAATGTAATTAATGCATTTTCTGGGACAGCGAAAATTACTTTAACCGAATTCTCCACTGGAATGCATTGAATGCAATTTCCTATAAGAAATACTTTAACCAAAACATGGTTTCCCATAGAAATGCATTGAAAATCAATTAATCCATTCCAAAAAAAAATCTGTAAATCTAGCCATTATTTTCTATGGATTTCCTTTTATTATGCGATTTTTGTTAACCAAGTCATTTGCTAACCGACGTTCCACTATACAAAAGATCTAAGATAAATTTTTCTTTTGAGCTTTTGGCTTATTTTCATGCAAATTATTTCACAGACAACCAATAGATTTCCCCTCTTACTTTTAGATTATAATTTTCATTGCTGTGCCAGATTTCAAATGGATATTACATAAGCCATAGAAAAGTCATGTCACATTGAACAATTTGCTCATGTTTATCTTAATTCATAATGCTCTATGGCTCAGCAACTTTATATTAAGTAAATATATGCTCAAGAAACAAAAGTGAATCAAACAAGTAAATCTGCCAACAGTATGCTAATTTGTAAGAATGTAAAACAATGTTAAAAGTTTGGGTAATTTTTTTCTGATTACAAATTTGTAATTAATGTATTTTTCAAACCATCTATAAACATGCCAAATTGTGAGTCCAATTCCTGGTCGTAACTAGGGTAGAACAGTTTTATCACTGTAATTTATTGTTATCGTCGGCTGCTACTCGTATCCAAGCAAACATTTTTCCTGAAAGTCATTTTCTCAGTTGATGGATGTGTCTCTGGTAACTCAATAAACTGAACCTGGCATGAAACATGCGACTACACACATTATATTGAATAGATGGTGGAGGGCTTGGTTGAGTTTGATGAAGCTTCCGTGCTTGTCCCTTAGAACATAAGAACATAAGAACAGCCTTGCTGGAACAGGCCACAGCCCATCCAGTCCAGCATTCTGTCTCACACAGTGGCTCACCATTTCCTTCAGGGTATTCCCAAGGAGATGCCTTCACCTGCTTAGGATTCCCTGGAAATGGCATTGAGAGATATCCTGCCTATCTCTCCAACCCGGAGGTTGTCCTTAGGTAGCCATAATTATAGCCATTGATACCCTTGTCCTCCATGAACTTGTCTAATCCTTTCTTAAAGCTGTCAAGTCTGACAGCTGTCACCACTTCTTCTGGCAGGGAGTTCCATAGACCAGTAATCCTCTGGGTGAAAAAGTACTTTCTCTTATTTGTTTGAGAACTAGTACCCAAAAGTTTCATGGAGTGTCCCCTAGTTCTAGTGTTGTGCGATAGGGAAAACAGTTTTTCCTTCTCTACTTTGTCCACACCGTGCATGATTTTATAAACTTCAATCAGGTCACCTCTTAGACGCCGTCGTTCAAGAGTGAAAAGGCCCAACCGTTGCAGCCTCAGATGGCAAGGAAGGTGTTCCAGTCCCCTAATCATTCTGGTTGCCCTCCTCTGTACTTTCTCCAACTCCATAATATCCTTCTGGAGGTATGGTGACCAGAACTGTACACAATATTCCAGATGGGGCCTCACCATAGATTTATAAAGAGGCAAAATGACACTTGCTGACTTATTTTCTATACCCTTCCTAATGATCCCTAACATTGAGTTTGCTTTTTTCACTGCTGAGGCACACTGGGTTGACATCTTCATTGAGCTGTCCACCAGGACACCAAGGTCCCTTTCCTGGTTTGTCGCAGAGAGTTCAGACCCCATCAGTTTATAAATGTAATTGGGGTTTTTTGCCCCAACATGCATCACTCTGCACTTACTGATGTTGAAGCTCATTTGCCACTGTTTTGCCCACTCCCCCAGTGTCAAGAGATCCCTCTGGAGCTCTTCACAATCTCTCACAGTTTTCACTACCCTGTATAATTTAGTGTCGTCAGCAAATTTGGCTACCTTGCTTTTTACTCCTACCTCTAGATCATTTATGAAGAGGTTGAAAAGCAAGGGTCCCAGTACTGAACCTTGGGGGACCCCACTCTTTACTTCCCTCCACTTGGAGAAGTGTCCATTTAGTGCTACCCTCTGTTTCCTGTCCCTTAGCCAGTTGCTGATCCAGGACAAGACCTGTCCCTTTATTTATTTATTTATTTATTTATTTATTTTATCATTCACATTTGTAAATGCCGCCCACTCAGGCAGAACCCGACTCAGGGCGGCATTACAACAACTCCAAAAAATACATAAAAACATTATAAAACCTTATAAAACCCACCCATTAAAAAACCCACCCAATAAAGAAAAATCCGACATCCACCCCCATTTAAAACCCATATCCCACTCACCCGTCCCACCTACCACACAGAGGGAAAGAGAGAGAGTCTTATAAAAGCCAGCCGGCGGGGGCCATAGTCCCGTTCGGGCCCCACACCTGCCCTGCCAGCCAGGTCTTTACTCCTTTCCTGAAGGGCAGCAATTCACTTTGAAGTCTTAGATCTGTTGGTAGGAGGTTCCAGAGGGTTGGTGCGGACACGGAGAAGGCCCTCCTTCGGGTGCTAGTCAAATGTGCACCCCTCGTTGATGGCACCACCAGAGAGCCTCTCCGGTCCGCTCTGGTTGGACGGGCAGTCACTCTTGGGACGATGCGGTCTCTAAGGTATCCTGGCCCCCTGCCATATAGGGCTTTAAAGGTCAAAACCAGCACCTTAAATTGTACCCGGAGACAAACTGGTAACCAGTGCAGCTCCCGAAGCAGCGGTGAGGCATGGGCATATCGCCCACACCCCATCACCACCCGGGCCGCCGCATTCTGGACCAGCTGCAGCCTCCGAATGGTCGTCAAGGGCAGCCCCATGTAGAGCGCATTACAATAATCTAGTCGGGAAGTAACCAGAGCATGAGTGACCATAAGCAAGGAGCCCCGGTCCAGGAGCGTGCGCAGTTGGCGAATCACCCGAAGTTGGGCAAAAGCCCCCCTGGCCACAGCTGCCACTTGTTCTTCCAGCAGGAGCCGTGAGTCCAGAAGGACTCCCAAGTTGCGCACTGGGTCTGTCTGGGGCAAAACAGCCCCATCCAGTACCAAAGATGGTAACTCCTTGGATAACGTGGGGCCCCTTATCCACAGCCACTCTGTCTTGCTGGGATTCAGCCGAAGCCCATTGCCCCCCATCCAGACCCCAATGGCCTCCAGGCATCCGGATAGGATTTCAACAGCATCACTGGGGTCCCCACGGGCCGAGATGTACAATTGAGTATCATCCGCGTACTGATGGTACCGCACCCCGTGGGAACGAATGATCTCACCCAGCGGCTTCATGTAGATGTTAAATAAGAGAGGAGAGAGCACAGATCCCTGAGGCACCCCATATTTGAGAAGCCTAGGGCTGGACCTCTCACTCTCTAACCACACCGACTGGGTACGGCCCTCCAGAAATGAGGAAAACCAGGACAACACAGTGCCCTGGATCCCCAGTCCTTCGAGCCGTTCCAGCAGGATACCGTGGTCGACGGTATCGAAGGCCGCTGAGAGGTCAAGAAGAGCAAGGACGGATGGACAACCCCCGTCCCGCTCCCGCCAGAGATCATCCATCAGTGCGACCAATGCCGTCTCCGTTCCATATCCGGGCCTGAATCCCGATTGAAAGGGATTCAGTTATTCCATGACTGGTAAGTTTATTCAAGAGCCTTTGGTGTGGGACCTTGTCAAAAGCCTTCTGAAAGTCCAGATAAACAATGTCAACTGGATCCCCCTTAACCACATGCTTGTTGACACTCTCAAAAAATTCCAACAGATTAGTGAGGCATGATTTGCCCTTGTAAAAGCCATGTTGGCTCTCCTTTAGCAGCGCCTTCTCTTCAATGTACCTATTAATTCTATCTTTTAGGATGGTTTCCATCACTTTACCTGGGACACATGTCAAACTGACAGGTCGGTAATTTCCTGGATCACCCCTGGATCCTTTTTTGAAAATTGGTGTTACATTCGCTACCTTCCAGTCATCAGGCACAAAGCCTGATTTGAGGGAAATATTATATATTTTGGCTAGGAGATCAGCAATTTCGTCTTTAAGTTCCCTGAGAACTCGTGGATGGATGCCATCTGGTCCTGGTGATTTGTTAGTGTTTAGCTTAAAAAGACATGCAAGGACCTCCTCCCTGGTTATTTCTATCTTGCTTAATTCTTCGGTTTCCCTCCCTACGAAGATAGGCTCTGTTTTGGGCATGTGGTCTCTGTCTTCTTCAGTGAATACTGAAGCAAAGAATTCATTGAGTCTCTCTGCAATCTCTGTTTCCTCTTTAATAACCCCTTGCCTTCCATTGTCATCTAATGGTCCAATGGCCTTCCTAGTTGGGTTCTTACTTCTAATGTACTTAAAGAAGTCTTTGTTATTTCTCTGAGTATTTTTAGCAATACGCTCCTCAAAGTCTTGCTTTGCTTTCCTGATTGTTGCCTTGCATTTGTTCTGCCAGAATTTATGTTTCTGCCTGCTGTCCTCATTCGGACAAGCCTTCCACCTTCTAAATGAGCTTTTCTTGCTCTTGATCACTTCCCGAACAGCTCCTGTAAGCCACATCAGAGTCCTCTTGGACCTGGCAGTGCCCTTTTTCCTTTTGGGTATGCATTCCAATTGGGCCTCTGTTATTGTTTTTGTAAACAACCTCCATGCCTCTTGGAGTGTTTGGACTCTCTCAATTTTCCCTTTCAGTTTCTTTTTTACTAGTTTCCTCATCTTTGGGAAATTTCCTTTTTGAAAATTTAAGGTCTCTGTTTTAGATTTTATCAGTGACTTGCAGTCTATGATCAAGTTAAACATAATTGAGCTGTGGTCACTGTTCCCTATTGGATCAGTCACATTAACATCTTGCACCAGATCCTGAGTATTACTCAGGATCAAGTCAAGGATTCTTGTACCTCTAGTTGGGTCTTCAACCATCTGTCCCAGGGAACAATCATTTAGCATATCTAGGAACTTTATCTCTTTATCATGTGCTGAACAACAGTTTACCCAGTCTATGTGAGGGTAATTGAAGTCCCCCATTATAACCAGGCTTCCCTTCTTGAATGCCTCCTTTACAACATTCTCCAACTGCCAGTCTCCCTCAAGAGTTTGGGTCGGAGGCCGATAGTATATGCCTACTGTTAGACCATCCTTGTGGCCTGGTACTCTTACCCACAGAGCTTCTAATGGTGACTCTAAATCACCTAGATATTCCAATTCATACGATTTTATCACTTCTTTGACATACAAGGCTACACCACCTCCTGTTTGCCCCTTCCTATCCTTCCTGTACAGTTTGTAGCCTGGGATAACTGTATCCCATTGGTTATCATCCGTCCACCAGGTTTCAGTGATACCAATAATATCAATATTCTTATCTATTGCTAAGTATTCCAGCTCCCCTATTTTGTTCCGGAGGCTTCTGGCATTTGTATACAAGCATTTATATATGCTTTCCTGATACAGTCTTTTGAATCCAGTTGCATTGTTAGACTGCCTCTTGCATCCTTCTGCTAGAGTGTTGGTGACTAGCTCCTTGCTCTGCTCAGTAATTTTTGCATCCTCCTCACTACTCAAGTACACACTTTCCCGAACCGGATGCTGCCCAGCTCCTGTCGGCTTTCCCCCAGTTATCAGTTTAAAAGCTGCTCTGCAGCCTTTTTGATGTTGAGTGCCAGCAATCTGGTCCCATCATGGTTTAAATGCAACCCATCCCTCCTGAACAGATTTGGCTTGTCCCAAAATATTCTCCAGTTCCTGACAAATCTGAAGCCCTCCTCTCGACACCACCGCCTCATCCACGCATTGAGGCTTCTGAGCTCTGCCTGCCTGGTAGGTCCTGCGCGAGGGACAGGCAGCACTTCTGAAAATGCTACCTTGGAAGTCCGGGACTTCAATCTTCTTCCTAACAACCTAAATTTGGCTTCCAGGACAGACCGCTTGGCCTTCCCAACATCATTGGTACCAACGTGTACCATGACAACTGGCTCGTTCCCAGTTCTCTCTAACAATCTATCTAGATTTCTTGTGATGTCTGCAACTTTTGCACCTGGCAGGCAAGTCACCATACGGTTATCATGTGCATCACAAATCCATTTCTCTGTATTTCTAATTATTGAATCGCCTAGTACAAGGAGCCTCTCTCCTGCAATCTGTTCATCTACATGCACCTCGTCAACCATATTAAGGGAGAGAACCTCAGTTTGTTCCTGTTGTTCATCTTCCTGGATCTCATCAAGTATGATGAAGGAGAGATCATCAGGTGGAACCAGTTGTTCCTCTGTGTGTTCCTCATCAGGTGTGATAAGGGAAAGAGCCTCAAATTTATTCTGTAATTTCAGACTCTCAGAGTGATCCCATACTCTCCTCCTCCTTTGAGTCACATTCCTCCAACCATCTCCCTCCTGAGTTAGTGAAGGCACAGGGCACAGTTCTTCTCCTTCAGAACTGTGCCCTGTTTCTTCTTTGTCCAGCATAGTCTGCTCCGCTCTGTCCAAGAACAGCTCAAGCTCCTTAATTTGTTGGTGGTTAGATATGCGGGCCTCTAGCTGCTGGACCTTCTCTTCTAGTAGTGCAACCAGCTTGCACTTGCTGCAAGTGTAGTTCTCCATATGCTTTGGCAAGAACACAAACATGCAAAGAATTGCAGGTAACTACAGCTGTTCCCTTAGAATCCATTTTAACAAGTGCAGTATTCTGGGCCTCAAAAATGTGCACGTTTACTACCTTTCTACCTAGTAAGACTATATTCTTCTTTTTGTTACTAGTTTGTAATCTCGTGCGCCGTTAGGCACGCGGGCCTCTAAAGCAGCTCTACTCCAACTGCAAAACTTACCAGTGCTCACTTCCTTTGTTTGGCTCTCCTCAGCAGCAGCTCTGCTTAAGAGCACATGCAGAGTCAAAAGGGCTGACCCTGAAAGAGCTCAGAGCTTTTAAAGGCTAGTGTGGCTCCGCCCCTATGAGTCACAGTTCAGGAAAGGGCCTGGTGTGGCTCTGCCCCCTGCTTCTGGAAGCTTCAAACTGCTTCCTCTGTTTGAACAGAGGTGGCTCTCAGCAGTTTAAATTATCAATTTAAATTAGTAGAGGCCTCTAAAGCAGCTCTACTCCAACTGCAAAACTTACCAGTGCTCACTTCCTTTGTTTGGCTCTCCTCAGCAGCAGCTCTGCTTAAGAGCACATGCAGAGTCAAAAGGGCTGACCCTGAAAGAGCTCAGAGCTTTTAAAGGCTAGTGTGGCTCCGCCCCTATGAGTCACAGTTCAGGAAAGGGCCTGGTGTGGCTCTGCCCCCCTGCTTCTGGAAGCTTCAAACTGCTTAGCCTCTTCATGTCTGCAGCATTCCTCTTTGAAGTGATCGGTAGCAGCAGAGATGGTTTGGAGCCAAAGGTTTCTGTGTATTGCCATTTCTGATGTCTGATTTACGTCCATTAACTCTTGTGTAGAGATTGTCCTGGCATAAATCACATTAGCAGAGTTTGGTGTTCAGGAATTGGAAACCAGAAGCATTGAAAGTGAAATACAGCTCTTTATTTGGAGGGTCTGAACACAACTTGGATGGGGCAAAACATGGACTTTTATACATATACAGAAAGATACAGTTACAACAAAGAACAATGGCAATTGGTCAATCAACCTATGTACACTTCTTAATCCCTTCATTTGCATGAAAGAGATACATAGCACGTCTGTCACTTTTCAAAAAGTGTGCTTTCCGAAATCTCACAATACTTCGCGATTTGCTGAGAACTCGCAGCTGTTAAACAGAGACACTGTTTGACAGCAGTTTAGGCAGGACCTCAGCGGTTTGAATCTTGACAGTTACAATACACACAGTTATCATACATAACATTCCTCCCCCCCAGGTATAGACAAAGTCTTTTAACCAGGATGGTGGTCTGGTTTCCCTTTTGGGTCGGACACTCGGTTGAGCCGGCTCGTAGGCTCGTAGGCTGGACAATCTGGCTGGAGTGAGCATTTGACTAGAGGGTTGTTGTTGTTGTTCAGTCGCACAGTCGGTTCCGACTAGAGGGAGAGGACTGAAAACACAAATCATAGCCCTGTTTGTCATTTGGAGGAGCGGGGGTTGCTCTAAATTAAAGTCTAATCCTGAGGGTTAAAATGACAACTGAGGATCCCTCCTGTGCTTGCTAAGAGTGGAGGGCGACTCCAAAGAATAGTGGTCATTATTAACATAAGAGTCCAGCGTATTAGGATAAGACAGTGTGGGGGAAACTTCGGCCTTAGTGGGGGAGTATTCTGCAATTTCTCCCTGGTCCCCAAAGTCAAAACAATCTCTGGAACACACTTCTGGGTATATGTTAGCTGGTTGCTGACTATTACCTCTGCCCCCTGGGTTTAAACGGGTGGGGGCCAACCCTAATGTTGAATATCTGTGTTCGTCCTGTGGGTCCAGTATTCAGGGTCTCAACTGGTCCATGTGCCGTCTCCAGATCAGACCAGTGGCTATTTCGATTCTGTAAGAAACAGGACCAGTTTGGTCGAACACAAAACCAGGTACCCACGTAGGACCACCTGCTGCATAAGTGAGGCAATGTACAGGGTCCTCGGGTGAGAAACCCTTCTGGTGTTGGATCGCTATATTTGTGCCCTTGTCCTCCACCCTAGAGGGATCCAACCTATCCAGCAAGGATGCTAGGTTCCTCCACTGGAGCAATTCTGCAGGGGATAGCCCAAAGGCGAGGGGGGTGAGCCTATATGTGAAGAGAAACTGACATAATTGAAGCTCCAGATCCCCTTCTCCCATGTGCTGAAGCGCGTCCTTGGTGGCGCACACCTGCCGCTCCACCTGGCCATTTGTGGCAGGGTGGAATGGGGTGGCAGTGATGTGCCGAATAGCATTCCTTTCTATGAAGGATTGGAATTCTGCAGATGTGAATGTGGACATGTTGTCGGACACCAGAACATCTGGGAGTACAAACATAGTGAACAGCCATCTTAAGTGCATTATTGTCATGGAAGAAGTGGTGTTGGACACCCTGATTACTTCCAGCCACTTAGAGTACCAATAAGAAGATAGCTCCCCTAAACGGTCCCGCAAAAGCTATATGTATTCTGGACCATGGGCCCCTAGCAGAGTCCCATTCCCGGGAGGGAAGATGGGACTGCTCGGGACAAGAACATTGGCAGCTGGCACAGGTGCCGACCATTTGTTCTATGTCCTGGTCCAGTTGGGGCCACTAAAAATAGCTTCAGGCGAGGGCTTTTGAACGTACTATTCCCGGGTGACTGGTATGAATCAACTTTTTGGCGGAGGGTGACAGGAATGACCACACGCTGGCCCCACAAAAGACAACCTCTCTCCACAGACAATTCTAAGCATTTGCGGTGAAATGTTTTAAACTCCTCAGCTGGAGGAGAAACGGGCCAGCCTTTTTGCACCCAAGAGATGACTTTTGATCATACCACATATTTGGCCGTAGCTTTGGCTATGTCAGGGATGACCAGTGGCGAGTCGAAGGCCTCAATCATGAGGACCTGGTGATCACTCTTGATCTCACAATCCGGTTCCCCAACCCCAGGCAGTAGAGAATGCAACAGGGCATCAGCGTGGCTGATGTCCTTGCAAGGTCTGTTTACTAGAGTGAAATTGCACGCATTTAAAAAGATTGCCCAGCACAACATCCGTGGGGATAGGATCTGAGGCATGGTTTCCCATTTACAAAGATGCCAAGGAGGGGCTTGTGGTCAGTCATGATGGTAAAGGGCCTCCCATAGAGGTAATCGTGAAATTTCTTGGTGCCTGCCATTATAGCCAGCGCCTCCCTGTCATTCTGTGCATAATTCTTTTCGGGCTTTGAAAGGGAACGGAATAAAATGCGATGGGGGCTTCCCTCCCATCATTCAACACATGGCACAACACAGCCCCATCTACCACAGGGGATGCATCACACACCAGTACAACCCATTTGGTAGGGTCGTAATGTGTTAGCACTGCATCAGAAGACAGTAATTTTTCAGCTGTTGGAACGCTTTCTGCTGGCAATGGCCCCAGTGCCAAACAGTGTCCTTTTTTAGGAGCCGGTGCAATGGTTCGGTAACTGAGGCTTTATGATGAAGAAAAGCATGATATAAGTTTAGCAATCCCAAAAACGATTGTAATTCTGCCTTACACGTTGGCCTGACACTGTTTGACAGCAGTTTAGGCGGGAACTTGGTGGTTTGAATCTTGACAGTTACAATACACACAGTTATCATACATAACACAGAGGAACAAGTGAAACTGCCCTTAAAGTTGTGTGTTATGTTGTTGAGTACAGTGATGGTGCTACCAAAGTAAATGTGGGGGCATAGATGGCATCTGGGTTTATAGCAGGGTTTAGTTCCCATTTTTGTTTCACTGTTGTGTAGTCAGTTGTGTGTAAATAGTTGCTTGAGATTGGGGGATTGTCTGTAAGCAAGTAAAGATCTGTCACCAAGAGCTTTGGAGAGTGAAGTATTCTTGTCAATTATGGGTTGAAGACCTTTTATTATGCATGTGAGAGGTTTCAGTTGTGGTCTGAAAGTGTCAACCAGTAGTGTTCAATTGCTTTCTCTTCTGGGCCTGTCTTGCAATAGGTTGCTTCTGGGTATTCATCTTGCCCAGTTGATCTGTTCTTTAACCATATTGGACCTCAGATACCACTGTGAAGCTACAAAATGGACATCTCATTGCCACACTATATCACAAGCTCACTGACAAATGGGGGGGGGGGGGCTGGCATCATGGCGG
The DNA here is from genome assembly GCA_035047345.1 of Bradypodion ventrale. Lineage (NCBI taxonomy): Eukaryota > Metazoa > Chordata > Lepidosauria > Squamata > Chamaeleonidae > Bradypodion > Bradypodion ventrale. Next base: position 270,685,996 of record JAWDJE010000001.1, read on the forward strand.
ACTGAGTGGAAGATTCTTCCGTTGGTTCCAAAAGACGAGCAATGCAAGGTGGGAAAAAAGGCATTTTAAAGTCTCAAAACGGTTTGAAAATATCATCAGGAGTCCCAGAGAAGGATTTTCTATGAACCTTTATTTTTTGAATATTTTCCTTTGAGTGTTAAAGAGACAAACAGGGACTAAGATAAGCTGCGGAATCCAGTGAGTTGCGGCGGTGAGTTTTGGCGGCTCCGCTACAGATTTGTTGAAATGCCAAGGTAGTGAGGAGGTGTTCCGCTGGGTTCAAAGTGTGCTGCAGTTGGAAGAAATTCCTCGTCTGTCTTTAGTTTTTTCAGTTCTGGAGTTAGTAGGATTGGCCCTTCGGCTCTTGTTACTAGTTTCTACAAACTTTACTATTGGACTCTGCAGATTTCTCAAGGAGAGTTATTTCAAGGAAGATAAGAGTTGGAACATTTAAGTGGGAGAAAATGGCGAGTCAGTGATATACGGAAGAAGGAGGAAGTTCTGAGGATTGAGGGGCTTGAAAGTAAGGAAAGAGTGAAGAAACGCGGGAACCAGTGGATTTTTATTAAAGGATTGTTATAAAGAGACTTTCTTTTTTGTTGATTGAGGCAAATGGGGACTAAGATAAGTCGTGGAATCCAGGGAGTTGCAGCGGTGAGTTGCGGCAGTTCCGTCACAGCTCCGCTACAGACTTGTTGAAGGTAATGAGTAGGTGATCTGCTGGATTTGAAGTGTGTTGCAGTCGGAAGAAATTCCTCATTTGCCTTTGGTTTTTGGTCCCAGAATCAGTAAGATAGGAATCTCAGCTCCTCGGCTCTTGTTACACAACTTTTATAAACCTCACTATTGGACTCTGCAGATTTCCATGGTTGAAATTGGCCTGGGGGTGACTCTGGGCTCAATTTGCCAGGAAGTGGAGCAAACAACGTTTCAAGGGAAACAAGAGTTGGAGTTGTTTGTGGATATAAGAGTTGTAAGTTATAAGAACTAGAAAGAAAAGAAGGGGGAAGGCAATTTAAGTTGAAGAAAAAACCGTGAAAGAGACAAATAAAAAAGGAAGAACATTATTGCAAGTGAAAGAGAAAGAACAGTGTGATTAGATACAATTTGTAAAGTGTCTTCCCCACCCTTTCTTTACTTATACTCAATATAACATTGTGTTTGAGCATTCAAGTGGAAAAAATGGTGAGTCAGGAGTGAAACACGGAAGAAGGAGGAAGTTAGATAAGATAAGATAAATCTTTATTGTCATTGTCCCCTTGCAGGAACAACGAAATTTCTCGGTTGCTATATATCAACTCAAATAAGGCATACCCCTTAATTTAAAACAGTTACAGAAACACCAATTTAAGATAGTACCATACAGTACAATTTTAAAAATTTAAAAACTTCAAAACTTTAAAATTTAAAAATTTCAAAAAAATTTAAATTTCAAAATTCTAAAATCCTAAAAATTAAAAATCTAAAATTTTTTAAAATAAGATAAGATATCTTCAGAGTCCAGCATTTCCATTTAAGGCCAAAATTGCTCTGGAGAAGAAACTGTTCTTGAGACCGCTCATTTTTACCTTCATTGTTCTATATCTCCATCCCGATAGCAGAAGCTCAAAGAAGCAGTGGCCAGGATGTGATGGGTCTCCTACTATAGCTAATGCTTTTCTGTGGCACCTGATGGTGTAAATTTGTTCTAAAGTGGAGAGTGGACAGCCGATGATACTCTCTGCTGTTTTAATAATTCTGTGCAACATTATCCTATCCCAATGAGTACTACTCCCAAACCACACACATAAGCCATAAGTGAGCACACTCTCAATAGTGCAGCGATAGAAGGCAAGCAGCAGCTTTTGCAGAAGATGGTTTTTCCTTAGAGTTCTCAAAAAATACAGTCTCTGGTGCGCCTTCTTCGCAAGCTCCCTTGTGTTGGCACTCCAGGACAGATCCTCCTGTATCTCAATGCCCAGAAATCTGAACGTTGCTACCCTCTCCACACAGGTTCCGTCAATCAAAAGTGGCTGGACATCGGTTCTCTGCCTCCTAAAATCTACCACAAGCTCCTTTGTTTTCTTTATGTTGAGGAGCAGATTATTGGTTCTACACCACTTTTTCAACTGCTCCACCTCATCTCTATAGGCCGTCTCGCCCTCCTTATCAGAGATGAGCCCGATCACAGTTGTGTCATCTGCAAATTTGACAATCCTATTGCTAGGGTGGACAGAGACACAGTCAAATGTATAGAGAATAAAAAGGAGCGAGCTAAGCACACATCTCTGTGGTGTTCCTGTATTTGTACTAAGCATATTAGAGGTATAAGGGCCCAACCGGACCCTCTGGGAGTGTTTTGACAGAAAATCCAATATCCACCCACAAAGTGATGGCGGGAACCCCAGATCTCTCAACTTAGATATCAAACGCTGTGGTAGAATGGTGTTGAATGCCAAGCTGAAATCCACAAAGAGCAATCTGGCATAACCCCTCCGCTGCTCCAAATGTGCAAGATCAGCATGAAGGGCAATCACCACAGCATCCTCTGCTGATCTTTTCATTTTATAGGCAAATTGGAATGCATCCAGTCCCTCTGGTAGGCAAGCGATAACATAATTTCGTACCAGCTTTTCAAAACACTTCATGATTACAGGTGTGAGTGCCACTGGATGAAAATCATTCACATTTTCCAGGTTGGATTTTTTTCGGTATTGGAACAATAATAGAAGACTTTAGGCAGGATGGAACAATAGCCTGAGATAGGGATCAATTCACTATCCTCGTAAAAATTCCTGCTAGTTGATCTGCACAGTCTTTCAATACCCTTCCAGCTACTCCATCTGGCCCTGTGGCTTTTCTTGGGTTAATTCCCTTCAGCACCTTCCTCATCTCTCCTTCTTCCACACTGAATACTACATTCCTTTGTACCGATGATGGTGATGTTAGTGATGGTGACAAAGCCTCTGAAGATATCACTGCTGATGTTGTTTCAAAGTGGGCAAAAAGGCATTCAACTCCTCTGCCAGTGATGCCCCTCCCTCACCTGCCAGGGAGCCTTTAGGTTTATACCCAGTCAATTCCTGTACACCTCGCCACACCTGCCTGGTGTTGTTACTCTGTAAATGATTTCCCAGCCGGTGTCTATATGCCTCCTTGGCCACACCGATGCCTCTCTTTAGATCCGCTCTGGCTAGGCTATACAGCGACTTATCTCCACTTCTAAAAACAGTATTCCTTGCCTTTAGCAACCCCTGGACCTCCCTTGTCATCCAGGGCTTCCTGTTTGGATAGATCTTTATCCTGCACTTTTGTGTTACATTGTCAGTGCAGAACCTGATGTAATCCAACACTACCTCCGTATAAATCTCTACATCCTGTTGGTCAAATACCTCCCAGTCTGTGTCATAAAAGCAATCCTGTAGCTGTTGAGACGCTTCTGCCGGCCTTATCATAATATCCTTCTTTATTATTGGGGTCTGTTTCCTCAATGGGATGTATGCAGGAGTCAGGAGCAGGGACACATGATCAGATTGGCCCAAATGTGTCAACGGTTCAGCCCTGTATGCCTGTTTGACATTTGTGTACAACCTGTCCAAAGTCCTTTCTCCCCTGGTTGCACACTTTATATGCTGATAGAATTTAGGTAGGACCACTTTCAAATCTGCCTGGTTGAAGTCCCCACATACAATGAGTGCAGCCTCAAGATATTTGCATTGTTGTCTACTAATAACATCATGCAAAAGACCCAATGCTTCGTTGATATTTGCATCAGGTGCAATGTACACTATAGTTATCAATACTACTGTAAATTCACGAGGGATATATATAGGTCTGCATTTAAGCATCATAAATTCCATAGTTGGAGAACAGTGACTGGCTATCACAATGGGATTTGTGCACCAACAGCTATTCACATATGCACACAACCCCCTCCTCTTCTTTTACCAGAGTCCTCTGTCCTATCATGATGAAACACTGTGCAACCTGTTAGTTCTATGGCAGAGTCTGGAATAAATGGTGTCAACCAAGTCTCTGTAAGCAGCAGAAGACAGCAGTCACTGACAGTTCTCTCAGTTGCTATCCACAGTTTCCACTCTTCCAGCTTGTTCACCAAAGATCTGACATTTGCATAAAAAAAGCTGGGAAGTGGTAGTTTGTGATGCTGTGTCTTTAATTTATGCTGCTGTGTCTTTAACCTTAACTGCCTTCCTCCCCTGCAACCTATCTTCTGTTTATGATCTCTCCTGTGCCTCTTTCCTCCCCTGTTCTTAGAAGTCAAAATATCTTCATTACAGACGCGGAGACACTCACAATTTATGCAGCACTTGCTCCGCAGTCAAATAGATAACAAATCCTGTCAACTGTAAATAAGTCTATATTGGCTAGGTATAAAAGCCAAGTTCTGAGTTGAGGAGCAACCAGCCGCTGCGTCTGCACGCGCCGCCATCTTAGTAATGTAGTAGTTCCGAGGACTGAGTGGCTTGAAGTAAGGAGAGAGTGAAGAGACGCTGGAACCAGTGGACTTTCATAAATGGATTGTCATGGAGAGACTTTCTTTCTTGATGATTGTGGCAACAGCAAAGAGCAACGAAGAGAAGGGACTATACAAGTTGTAACAAAACATTCTTTAACATTTATTGGGTTCATTAGTAAGTAGCGGAGCAAGTCATCTAAAAATAATCAGAATATCAGAATGATAATTGCGCTGAACTGTTGTTGAAACGTAGTTGTACTTTACTGAAAACTTCAAATAGTAGTTTAGATAAGACATTGTATTAGAGATAGCGATTTATAAAAAGGATATAAGATATAAGGTATAAGGTTTCAAAGTTTAGGATCTATGCTACACTGGCGATACAGTTACAAATTATCCCCATTTACATTACATATATATTTCCTGGATTTGAGTGAGGGAGGACGGGATAAGGATTTGAAATTGTATTTAAGACTTATTATAGCAATATTAATTGTCTTTACAATTGTTAATTCTGGGATTGTTTTCTGCACAAAAATTTTCTTTTAGATTAGCTTTCTCTATATTGTCTTTATCTAATTAATAAGTCCTCAGTCTTGAACGTAATTATATTCTTGAATATTATAATACCAGATTATATAAGATTATACTATTAATGAGTATAGAATTTGATAGTGCAAAACTAGAAGTGAGTTGGGCTGGAATAGGTTGGTTTAGAGGGAAAAGACCAGGAGGAGAGAAGGAGAAAATCGTTACAAGAAGAAATTAAAGAGATTCAGGAATTAGAATTTTTGAGGAAAGAAGTAGAGGAGAAAGTTGAGATTTAAGCTACAAGAGGAAATAGAGGACAAAGAGGGATTCAAAGTGCAGGAAGGAGAGAATAGACAAGGAGTGTCTGTAGTAGGAGGAATAGTAATCCAGATGGCTATGAAAAAGAAAGGAATGGATAAAGGGAAGGTTAAGGGAGTGGAGGAAGAGTTATTTAGTGATAGGGGCCCAAGTCCAGACTTGATTGATTTAAAGGGCAATTTGGAAGCAAGGTTTGATAAACTTGAAGAAGATTTACAAACTAAGCTCCAGGCACTCCAGGCAGAGATTAAAAGACAATCAAAAATTTCAAAAAAGAAGTTAAAGAAAGTATTGCTCAGGCATTTAAAAATACAAAAAAGGAATGCTTCAGTTTTCTAAAGGAAATAGAGGAATTGAAGGAGGGTGTTAACGCAATTCGGAAGGAGGTTTGGGAAATGAAACATGAATTAAAAGAGGTAAAAGACCAGGTTCAAACCAAGGAAAATGGACAAAAACAATATGATAGAAGGTTGAAAAGGTTGAAAAATCAGGCCAGAAAGAATAATGTGATAATTAGGAATGTTCCAGAAAGAAATCCAGATAATTTGAGGCAAAGGATGGTGGAATGGATTAACGGATTTAAATTGGGAGATGAGACGGGACCAGAAGAAATAGAAAGTGTATATAGATTAGACCTAAAAAGAGAGTGGGTAAAATCAAGAAATATCTTATTAAAATTTAATAATTTGGGTCTTAAATTAAGATTACTGAAATATATCAATTCTCTGGGTTTGGAAACATCAGAAATGGAAGGAGCCAAATTAGAGATCTATAAAGATATTTCCCTGGAAGAACGTACTTGGCGATTGCAAATGAAGCCGATCATGAAAAAGTTGTGGGGAAAAGATATACAATACAGATGGAGACAATACAAGCAATTAACTTTTGTAGTCCAAGGGAAAACTTTTTGAATCAGAGAGGATTCCAATGGTTTGAATGAGTTAGTAACATCAAAGCTTATAGAAAAAGGTTCGGATGAATGGAAGCAATTAAAGGATATTCTGTCCAATGCAGGTGTAGCTTCTACAGGGGCAGAAGGAGAGGAGGAAGAAACTGCAGGAGTAGAGGGAGACAGTGAATAAGAAGTATAAAGGAATAAATATGTTATAAGTATTGAATAATTATTCTAAATAAAAGACTCTGTAAGGAACAAGAAACGGATTTATGCCATAAGTTTGATTCGCTGCCCGCAACCCCCTCCCCTCTTTGTTTCCAAAGGTTACTTTTTTTAGGAAAGTGGGGAAGTTAGGAAAACAATTTTTTCTTTTTTAAAATAATTTTTTCATTTTTTTTCTTTCGGTAGTGTATATTATATGTTTTTGGAGGAGGGAAAGGGGTTTTTGTATTTTATATTAATGTTTTCTTTTTCTTTTTCTTGGGTTTTTTTTTCACTTTTTCTGTTTTACCATTGGGAAAACGGCAATGAAGATATTCTGTTCAAGTTACATATGTGTGAAGAAAGTTAAAAGTTATATCATGGAATGTGAAGGGCTTAGGGAACCAAATTAAGAGGAAGAGAATCAAAGGGGTCTTGAAAAAAGAGAGAGCAGACATTATATTTTTGCAAGAGACGCATCAAAACTTCGAAAATAAAAATAATTTATATGTAAGGGGAGTCGACATTTATGAAAAATGTTTAGGTTCATCAAATTCGAGAGGAGTTGCCACTCTGTTCTCATCCAAATTAGGCTTCATAATGTCTAAAAGCACAAAAGATAAGGAGGGTAGATTTCAGTTAATTAAGGGAAAGGTTGAAAATGAGGAATATACCTTGGTGAATATATCTGCACCCAATAAAGATCAGGGACTTTTTTAGATAAAATTCTAGCTATTATAAAGAAGGGAAAATCGATTAATCTGATAATAGGGGGCGATTTTAATTTAACAAGATCAATGTCCGATGTTTCGAAACCTTCTAGATATAGAAAAGGGCAACAAAATATCCTAGATAAGTGGATGGGGAAGTTGGAGGTCAAAGATGCCTGGAGAATACTAAAAGGAAAAGGAAAAGCATACACATTCTATTCTGCAATGTTTAAGTCATACTCTCGTATTGATTATGTTTTAGTTTCGGAAAATTTATTACAAAATTTAGAAGATTTCAAAATAGGAACATTTAAGCTATCTGACCACACAATGAATAATTTAGATGTAAATTTAAGGAAAGACTTAACTTCAAGTAATATATGGAGATTAGATGCTAAACTTCTTAATAATAATATTATAAAGAAAAGACTGATGGATAATTGGCAGGAAAAATGGGAAATTAATGATACAGGTGAAGTTGCTACTCCCATTTTATGGGATGCTATGAAAGCAGTCTTGAGAGGTGACTGTATACGAGAAAAGGTTATTAATGATAGAGAAATAAACAAAAAGGTAGTCAAAATGAAGCAAGAATTAAAAGAGCTTGAAAGGAAGCATGCTGCAATGAATAACGAGGTGATATGGAATAAACTACAAGCGTTAAGAAAGGAGGTTATGAGTTTAGAAATAGACAAGGCAAGGAAAGATCTGGTCTATTTAAAAAGACATGATTTTGAATTTAATAATAAGGATATGAGGAACTTGGCAAAAATGGCAAAATATAAAAGAGACAAATTGAAGCCTTGATAGATAAGAATGGTATAAGACAATATAGAACATCAGATAAACTTCAGATAGCAGAAGACTTTTATGCGGAATTATATAAGGAAAAGCCAGTTGACATCAAAATTAAGATCATATTTAGATAAGAATCAAAGTACACAATTGAGGAAAGAACATGTAGATTATATGGAGCAGGAGATAGAGGAAAAAGAAATTGCACATGTAATTAAAAATTAAAAAAATGACAAAGCTCCGGGAGAAGATGGTTTTCCATCAGAAATATATAAGGAATGTCAGGAGGTAATTATTCCTAAATTAAAAAGATAAAGACAAGGAAAATATTGATGCCTATCGTTCTATCTCCTTTTTAAACCAAGATGCAAAAATATTCACATCTTTAATGAATAACCGTTTAAATAAATTTATAAATGTATATATAGGAGAAGATCAAGTTGGCTTTACCAAGGGTAGGCAGATAGAAAGGTTGATAAGTAGATTAATTAGTATTATTGATATGTTAAAAAGCAGAAGCCTAAAGTCTGCATATTAGTGCTAGATATATACAAAGCTTTCGATTCTATTACTATCAAGAAAATATGTCATAAATTACAATTTGGCCCCAAATTCAGACATGTAATTGGACAATTATATAAGGATGCAGTGACAAAAATTAAAATAAATAATAAGTTGAGTAAGGAAGTTAATATAAATGCAGGAACAAGACAAGGATGCCCACTATCCCCATCTTTATTTATACTTGCTATGGAGTTATTAGCCACAGATATAAGACAAGATACAGGTTTAGTAGGAATAAACAAAAAAAAGTCTATTTGCAGACGACACCTTGTTAGTAATAAAAGATCCTATCTATACCTATAAAATGGTGCATTAACCGTTGGAATGTGACAAAGGATGTTGCACCAGGCCCCACCAGGCCCGTCCGAGCCTCCATGCACTCACCCGAACAGGGTTCGCAGGTAACTGTCAGGTTGAAATTTTCGGCCGGGGGGCAAGAGCCCCCCAGACATAAACAAAAAAAGGGAACTTCAATTCCCAACGTTCCTTGTGCCGCACCACACCAGAGCCAATCAGGATGAGCGGCGCGGCAAAAGGAACATTCGGAAACGCGCTGCGGCCAATCAAAAAAAAGCCGCAGGAAAAAAACCGCTGCAGTAAGCAAACACGCACAGACAAAACTACAAGCCCCAGCGACCTGCGCCCCATTAGCACACAGAACGCTGAGGCAGCCAGCGTGTGAAAAATAAAAGTTAAAAAAAACACCGCCGCTGCCCTTCCTTCCCACGGGCCAGCCAGCATGGCCTGTGGGGAAAAAAGGCCGCCGCTGCCCTTCCTTTCGACGGGCCAGCTGGCGCACAAAAAAAAGAAATAAAACAGCCGCCGCTGCCCTTACTGTTGACGGGCCAGCCATTGAGCCTGGCCCATGAAAAAAAAGGCACCCCCCTGCCCTTTTCTGCCCACGGGCCAGGGATCAAGCCTGGCCCGTGACACCCTCCAAAAAAAAGAACACACACACACACACACCCGCACTTTTCTGCCCACGGGTCAGGGATCAAGCCTGGCCCGCGAAACCCCCCCCAAAAAAGAGCCCCCCACCCTTTTCTGCCCACGGGCCAGGGATTGAGCCTGGCCCGCGAAACCCCCCCCCAAAAAAAGAGCACCCCCACCCTTTTCTGCCCATGGGCCAGGGATCGAGCCTGGCCCGCGAACCCTCCCCCCCAAAAAAGACACCCCTGCCCTTTTCTGCCCACAGGCCAGGGATCGAGCCTGGCCAGTGAAACCCCCCCCCCCCCCAAAAAAAAGACCACCCACCTGCCCTTTTCTTTCAACGGGCCATGGATCCAGCCTGGCCTGCGAAGAAAAAAGACCCCCCCAAAAAAAATTCAAAAACAGTCACAAAAACATGCAAAACCAGTCACAAAAACAGTCAAAAAGAAACACAAAAACATTCAAAAAGTAACAACAAAAACATCACAAAGACACCCCCCCAACCCAACACAACTCCCCCCCAAAAAAAAACACCAGAGAGCTTACCTGGAGACGTCTTCACTCCATGACGGCCGGAACTCAAATGAGAAGATAACAAAAATACTTACCGGAAGCGACACCCAGAGGCCCAAAGAGAAAATTATAGAGAGGAAGAAAAGCTCCCCACCCCCACCCAGAGGCCACAAGAGAAAAAAACATTCAAAAATATTGAAACTTATAAGATTAATTCCCAAATTAATCAAATAAATTATCAAAACATTCAAAAATATTCACACTAATCTCAAAAAATACCAAAAAAACAGAAATCACTTTTCACTTAAAAAAAACCAAAAAACCAAAACAAAAAATAAAAATGCATAAAAATAAAGATTTAAAAAAACAAAATTAAATTTTAAAGTAAAAAAAATTAATTAACATTAAATAAATTAAAATAAAATAAAATTTGCATAAACATAAAACAAAAACCTTCCAAAACCAATTTAAAGAGCTCGGCACTGGGGAAGCCGGCGCGCAAAAAATAAAAAAAACACACACTGGAAGCGCAAGTCCGCCACAGGTGGACGCAGCACCTCGAAGCCACAAAATCATAAAACCTTTCAACACCATTTAAAACAGCTCAGCACCATTGGTTCAAGAAAAACAAAACAAAACCCTTTACTATCCAACACAATTTTACAAAGCCCGGCACCACCGGGCAAAATATGCTAATTCAGAATATAAGTAAAGTCCAGCAGCATCTAAATATTTTTGAGGAAGTGACAGGTTTAAAGATCAACTGGGGTAAAACAGAAGCTATGACGTGTAACTTATCGGTTGAGGAAAAAGGTATAATTATGGAAAAATATGTATTTAAAGTTAAAGACCAATTGAGGTATTTAGGGATAATTGTGACCAAGGAGGTTAAAGATCTATATAGGATCAACTTTAATAAATTGGAAAATGAATTAAAGACCACTATAGCACATATAAAATCATTAAAGTCATCATGGTTTGGGAGAATCAATTTATGTAAAATGAAAATTATGTCTAAATTAAATTTTTTATTAGAGAATCTCCCAATCAAAATAAAGGTAATCGAACTTAAAGCTTGAGAAAAGATGATCAATGAATTTTGTAACAGTGGGAAAAGGCCGAGGATTAGTAAAGGGTTGTGGTATATTAAGAATAAAGTAGGAGGGTTAAATATTCCTAACGTTAAAAGATATTATCAAGCTTTTACCCTGAAGAAAATAATAAAATTATTTAGTTATTGTTGTGAACAAGTAATAGAAACAGACCAAATATAATTTAGAAAATTAAAGGGGGAGTTATTTTTGGGTCTACCTAAAAGTAAGATAAAATGTATTAAAATTAATTTTAAAAACCTATTTACAATTTGGAAGGGATTAAAGAAAACTTTGGCTCCAAATTATTCCCCTACATTAGAAATTTTGAACTTTCAAGATTGCCCATTAGAGTTAACAACGGAAACAAAGGACATTTTCAAACAAAGTAAATCCCTATTATTTGCAGATTGGATGAAGAACCGTACCGATTTCCATAATAGAAATGACATATATGACAAATTAAATTTAACTTGGTTACAAGTAAGGCAGATGGAAGCGTGGGATAGATGTAAGCGGGCCAATAATTTACAATTTAGGACATTAACTCCTTTTGAATAATTGCTTTTGGAAGTAAGACAAGGAAAAAGGAAATTAAAGGGTATAGTTGGTAGAATATATTATTTGTTATCCCCCAGTGAGGAAGCTCAACAAAAACTTTAAAAAAAACTTGGGAGGAGGATTTGGGAATTACAATTCAAGATATAAATTGGGGGGGGGGGGGTAATTGAGTCACAGAATTATGAAATAATGTTGATTAAAGAAAAAGAACATAATTGTAAATTATTATGGAGATGGTACCTTACTCCGGCCAAACTTCATCTAATGTATAGCAGTGTATCTGATTTGTGTTGGAGGTGTAATAAAGCAAAGGGAACATATACACACATGTGGTGGACATGTGAAAGGATAAGGTGCTTTTGGAAAATAATAGAAGAAGAAATAAATAAGATACTGGGTACAACAATCGTACTAGATCCAAAACTTGGAATACTGGGGGAAACAGATCAGAGGGTAGAAAGGAATTATTGTTAACCTTATTGATGGTTGCAAGACAAGTGATTGCTAAAGAGTGGGAAAGGGGGGAAATATTAATAAAAAGAGATGGTATGCAGAAGTGTGGCAACTGTCTCTCAATGAAAAATTAACTATGCAATTACGACAAAGAAGAGGGTTATCAATGAAAATACCTTTTTGGGATATATGGAAATTTTTTGTTGATTATACTTTAATGGGGGGAAAAGGGGGTTCAATCTAGCCCAGATACGTTCGCCTTTTGGGGAAAAGAACTATAGTATATTGAATCAGGAGTCCCTGCTGATCTCCCCAACAGAAACACGGTTTTGTTTGGTTTTGTTTTTGGGGAGTTTTTTTGGGTGGGTGTCAATTTTAATTAAATATTTTGTGAAAGTTAATACAAATATTTGCATATAAATGCCGATGTTTACAGGTGTATGTACTTATATATTTGTATCTACGGGTATAGAAAGATTGAAGTAATAAGTTATTTAGGTTATAACTTTGGCTGAGCTTTTTTTCTTTTTGATTGTGTATGTTATTTTTGTAAAATAAAATAATAAAAAAATAAAAAAGCTCACTGATACATATGCCTACCTGCATGCTTTCAGCTTCCACCCAGAACACACAACAGAAACCATTGTCTTCAGCCAAGCTCTCAGGTGCAACCGCATCTGCTCAGGCCTACAAGACAGAGACTCCAAGCTCAAGGATTGACAAAATGCATTTCTCAGACTATAATAACCCACCCAATGTGGTTTTTTGCTAGGTCTAAGAGGCCTATGGGATCATTGTTGCAAACTGAATGATGTCACAAGTACAGGGCCTTATCTAAGCTTCACATCTCCTTTGATTTCATCTAAATAACGACAACAACACCCCGACAGCAGCTTCTCCTGTTTTGTGCAGATAGAGGCATCAAATTCTTCTGCCTCTCTCTGTTCATTGATAATGTCACTGCTGTCTCCAGTTTGAGAGTTGCTCAGTTTACCTGATTACCTTCTTAAAAAAGAATCTGGGTGGGAAAATGTCTCATTGCTTTCACTCCTCAGAGGTAACAATGGGACACACACATCCAATCATCCAGAAACTGGATTAGCAGAGGACTTCCACACTACCTCTGTTGATCTGTGGCCTGCCTTCCCAAAATTTGTTCGTATATTCATGCAGACTTTTAAAATGCATGTGTTTTCAAATTGTGTTTTTAAAAACCACACGTATTTGCAGAGAAAGCCAACATGGACTTGAACAAATGTGACTGGAATGGAAAGCGATAGATGGACATACAAAAGAATATTTGAGTACAGTGGAACCTCAGTTAACAAATAGCTTGGTTAACATAAAAATCGCATAACAAAAGGAAATCCATAGTAAAGGTGGCTCAGTTTACAGATTATTATTTTTTTGAAATGGATTAATTGGTTTTCAATGCATTCCTATCAGAAACTGCATTTCAGTTAAAGAATTTGGGTTTTAATGCATTCCTATGGGAAATTGCATTCAATGCATTCCTATGGGAAATTCGGTTAAAGTAATTTTTGTTGTAAGAAACATCCCGGAGAACACATTAATTACATTAACCAAGGTTCCACTGTATGGTGAAATAACATTGGCAGGTGTATTTTAATTCTCTAAGATTTTTTTCTCAATGAATGTATTAATCAACTCCCAGGTTAGTAAATATAGAGGTTGGTTTCAGGTTGACACAGAAAATGGATTATTTCAGTTTCTTTGCTAGTAAGCTGATAAAAATTAGTTTTTATCACAGAATCCCTTTGGCTATTACCATTAGCAATCAATTCACTGTTGAAGACTAAATTCATATCTTAGAATGTGCTTTTTATGTAGCCTGCCTGTTGACTGGAGAAATCACTTCACCAGAGCTGTAAATAATATAGAAGTCACACAAATAGTTAGCAATTCCAACAAGCTTCAGTTTGACATCTCCCCACTCCCACCCCCAATGCAAGATTAAATGGAATACTTGTTGAAATGAGGCAGAAGGCTCTGTGACTTCAAAGGTTTCTATCTAGGTAAAAGGAAACAAATTGCTTCCCCAGTGACTCTTCTCAAGGAAAATGGGTTGTGGGGGGGGGGGGGACTACAGAGAAATTATAAGCATAAGGAGACTTGAGGCTCAAATATCTGTATATCTACATAGATTTTCATGTTATTTAAATTGAGGGTCTTTAAAGCAGTATCTTAAATGCTATGGGGATTCTTCATATTTGATACTTATTTTCTCAGAAGATGCTTTTTATTTTGGCACGCTCATAAAAGGAATATTACACAGTTCTTTTGATGGATTTTCTCTCTTGGAAGGATTTTTCTCCTGATTTTCATTATTTCTAATTTGCTCCATGGAGAGTGGAAGTCTATAACGAAGATCCCCTGTCTGAGGTGTATAGGATCACAGGTGTACCGTGGGAACCTCAGATACATCCTGACAAATATGTCAATGGAAAGACTTAGATGGGACAGACTCGTGAGCAGTCCAGACTCAGATTTTCCTCTCCATCTGTAACTTGTCTATTTTTGGGTCAGGGCTGTAACTAGGGCTTTGCTCCCAGCCAACAAAATTTAGAGGGTTCTGAAATGCAGAGGAGACTGTACGGTTATAGGAAGCAAAGCTCCAAACATGATTCATTCCCTCTTTTTGAAAACATAAACTTTTTTTTCCATTAGGAGTTCTTTCATCTGAGCCTTATTAGATAATCTCATCCAAAGCCATTTTTATAGTAATATTCATCTATTTTAAAAGAGCAGAAAATAATACAGAAACAAATGCAAAGGTGTGGGGAACCACAAAGAAAATACTATACAATAATAACAAATCAATTCGATTCAGTTGTCCCTGAGGAAGTGGACAGGATTCTTGCAGCTGTTCGCACCACCTCCTGCCCTTTAGATCCCTGTCCCACCTGGTTGGTGAAAGCCTCTAAGGTGGTGACAGGAGGCTGGGTTGGGGCTATAATCAATGCATCGCTATGGGAGGAGGTGTTTCGTGCACCTTTAAAACATGCTTTGGTGTGCCCCCTCCTGAAGAAACAATCTCTCGACCCAGCAGTTCCAGCTAACTATAGGCCGGTCTCCAACCTCCCCTTTTGGGGGAAGGTATTGGAGAAGGTGGTAGCACGACAGCTGCAGGGGGTCCTGGATGAAGCGGATTATCTGGATCCCTTTCAATCAGGTTTCAGGCCTGGATATGGTACAGAGATGGCATTAGTCGCACTGGGAGATGATCTCTGGTGGGAGCGAGATGGTGGCCATCCGTCTGTCCTTGCCCTTCTTGACCTCTCAGCGGCCTTCAATACTGTCAACCATGGTATCCTTCTGGAACGGCTCAAAGGATTGGGGATCCAGAGTACTGTGTTATCCTGGTTTTCCTCATTTCTGGAGGGCCGGACTCAGTCGGTGTAGTTGGAGAGTGAGACGTCCAGCTCTAGGCCCCTACATTATGGGGTGCCTCAGGGCTCGGTGCTCTCTCCTCTCCTATTCAACATCTACATGAAGCCACTGGGTGAGATTATCCATTACCATAGGGGGAGGTATCATCAGTATGCTAATGATTACAGCTGTACATCTCGGCCCGTGGGGATCCCAGTGATGCGGTCAATGTCCTATCCAGATATCTGGAAGCTGTTGGGGTCTGGATGGGGGACAACGGGCTGCAATTGAATCCCTCCAAGACTGAGTGGCTATGGATAGGGGGGCCCGCATTATCCAGGGAGCTGCCAACTTTGGTCTTCGATGGGGCTGCTTTGCCCCAGACAGACCTGGTACACAACTTAGGGGTCCTCCTGGATTCAGGACTGCTACTTGTTGATCAGGTGGCGGCCGTGGCCAGGAGGGCTTTCGCACAGCTTCGCGTCATCCGTCAGTTGTGTTCGCTCCTGGACCGGGACTCCCTGCTCATGGTCACACATGCTCTGGTGACCTCCAGGCTAGATTATTACAATGCGCTCTACATGGGGCTGCCCTTGACGATCATTTGGAGGCTACAGCTGGTGCAAAATGCGGCAGCCCGGGTGGTGATGGGGTGCAGGCGTTATGCTCGCGCCTCACCATTGCTTCGGGAGCTGCACTGGTTACCAGTTTGTCTCCGGGTGCAATTCAAGGTGCTGGTTTTGACCTTTAAAGCCTTCATGGTAGTGGGCCAGGATACCTAAGAGACCGCATCGTCCCAAGAGTTTCTGTCCATCCAACCAGAGCGGACCGGAGGGGCTCTCTAATTGTTCCATCTGCCAGAGGGGCTCGCCTCGCTGGTACATGAAGGAGGGCCTTTTCTGTGTCCGCACCGGCCTTGTGGAATCTCCTGCCAGTAGAGTTGTGGGAGCAGATGGAGCTGCTGCCTTTCAGAAAAGAATTAAAAACCTGGTTGGCAGGGCAGGTGTGGGGCCTGGATGGAAGAGTGGCCCCCGCCTGTTGGCTTATAAAATGAAGCCTCCCCATCTTTTTAATGCGGGCAGTTTTAATGTGGTTAGCTTTTAATAGGTGGGTGGGTATGTTGGGGTTTTAATTGTTTTTAATATGTATGTTTTAATCCTGTTGTGAGCCACCCTGAGTCGGGTTCACCTGATTGGGCGGCATAGAAATTTGAATTATAAATAAATAAATAAAATAAAAATAAAAACACAACACACAAAAATCTGTTGTGTCTCCCATTTTCACTCTGCTGACCCTGCAAGTACACAAATAAATTGCTATGATTTCTTTGGAGGATTGGGGTGGAAAGAGCAAGCATCATGGGGAAATAATTGTGAGAGCAATACATCGAGAGGTAAATGTAAAGGTCACCCTGCTCAAAAGCCAGTCGTATCCAACTCTAGGGTTCAGTGCTCATCTCTGTTTCATAGCTGAAGAGCCAGTGGTATCTGCTTCTGCAGAAGTTTCCATGGTCATGTGGCAGGCATGACTAGACACCGGAGCACACGGAATGCTGTTTACCTTCCTGAAATAGGGGTGAAAGAATTCTAATAGTAATTCTGGTTTAAAAAGTAAAAATTATTTTCTCAGTACTCTGTAAAGTTAAACAGATCAGATTGACCTATCATATAGAACTGATGAAGAGGCTAAAGTAAACAGAAGGCCTTGTGTCCACAAGCTCAGCACAGTTTGTACAGCTGACAGGGAACCGTAAATAATATTTGTGTGACATGACATGATGTGACATGAGACATGATATTTTCCTTACATGACATGAACAAATATTCTGAATGTTCTGACCTGATATGAATGAAAATGTCAGAAGGTTAATTAATAATTTTGGCTTATCCCATAGTGATGTAATGTGTAGAAATTTCCAAATTTTATGCTATAAAAAGATGGCTCTGAAAATGTATATTCATTCAGGGTTTATTAGCTTGGTAAAGTGTTCCTGAATCTGTTTGGCCAAATAAAACTCCTAAATCTGTCTTAGCATGTGGAATGTGATTTTGTCTAGTTCAGTATTCCATAACATTTTTGGCGAACTCGGCAGGGGACTGACTTGACAAACAGCAGGTGCCATTGTCACTCTAGACGGCTGTTCCTGATGGGATAAAACGGCGCCTCTCCAGGGATAACCTAAAATGCCGGCATAGTAGACCTTTGATCTACTCTAGGAAATCAGTGAAGAGGCGGCGAGTAACTGTCAGAAGAAACAGACCAGTCAAGGATCCGGAAGGCTAAGACAGACGGAGAACTCTAGAAGGTGGATTTTCAAAATCCTGCAGGCAAGTATAAAATTGTATGAAACTGTATGAAACTGTAGAAGTATACTTATGTGTGCCCACTCATTTGAGGAGTGGAAGTGGAGCCTGATCACCTTCAAGGGGACGGGATGAACCACAGGTGGTAACCCAGTGTTCCTGGGCAGCGAACCTGATTTTTGTGTGTGAGATTATATATATATATATATATATATATATATATATATATATATATATATATATATATATATATATATATATATATATATATATATATATATATATATATATATATATATATATATATATATAGTGTGTGTGTGGGTGGTTAAACCATCGCGTTCCCTGACGGTAGCCCTTGATCTTTCGGGTGCCCCAGGCCAGTGTTAGTGTTTAGTTTAGAATGGGTGGTGGTAGTAGCGTTCCAAGAATGCCACTACAGTGTTTCCTTG
The DNA here is from genome assembly GCA_035047345.1 of Bradypodion ventrale. Classification (NCBI taxonomy): domain Eukaryota; kingdom Metazoa; phylum Chordata; class Lepidosauria; order Squamata; family Chamaeleonidae; genus Bradypodion; species Bradypodion ventrale. The sequence continues at coordinate 270,704,159 of JAWDJE010000001.1, forward strand.
AGAACTTTGAGATATTTACACCAGAGACACATGAACCCCATTTAACAAAATTTGAGTTAAGAAAGTTTTGTGAATATGAATGGTCCAGTTTCCAAGTAGGGTGGACTCCGGAAGGCTCCTTAGATTTGGGTCTTATAAATAGAGTGTTTCAAAGGATAATGCAGAATAAACATTGGGATCAGTATCCCTACATATCAGCATGGCAAGCTGTAATGCAGAAAGCCGTGACCCCCCCCCCCTTGGCTACGGAAATGCCAGGCTGAATGTGTGAAAGCATATTTAATGAAAGAAAAGAAATCCAAAGATGAGAAATCTAAAGTAGGTAGGAAAGTGGTCAGAACACCCAATACACCAGAAATAGAATGGCAGACAGAAGGAAGATTGAAAATTTTAAACAGAAATGAAAAAGATGAAATTCTGTTTCAAAGAACTCCACCTTATGTCATGCCAAAATCAGCGCCACAAGATGGCCAAGATCCACATATTTATCCAGACCTTGCATTAACAAATGCAGGAAGCAGTCACTCTGCATGAAGATTTCAGACCCCAGACAGAAGTGAGACTTCCCCAACCACAGAAAAACTAAGAAAAGTAACTGAGATCTTGAAAGATGTAATTGAAGAGGGAGAAGAAAAATTCAAAAGGTACAGCCAATCTTCTCCCTATAACAATGAATCTGGTAGGGAGCCACCTCCGAACACCCCAATGGCACACGTCATGCCAACAATGAAAAAAGAAAAGAGATAATGGCCCCACTGAGGGAGATGATAACCAGCCATATGAGGGAAGATGATGAGCCAGTAAATCAGTCAATCTTCCAATATGTACCATTTACCACAACAGACTTGTTAAATTGGAAACAGCATTATGGACCTTTCAGTACCAAGCCAAATGAGGTGATTGAACTAATTGGAACCATAGTCCAAACACATAACCCCACATGGAGTGATATGCAGCAAATAATAAATACGCTCCTTAATATGAAAGATACTGAAAACCGCCAGAAGTTAAATGAGAGATTCATTACTCAGACTGCGCCAGATGTAAGAAAGAAATTACAAAAGCTGGAAGGAGCATTGGGAAAGAACACAAGCGAACTGGTGCAAATTGCGAGGAAGGTCTACTTTAATAGAGAAGAGGAGGAATTGCCCCGAGAGAGGAATGAGAAAAATACACCCATTTGGCAGAGGAAGTTATGGATACAGACAAAAAGAACATGATGAATTGGTTGAGATGGAATGGGATGATTGAAGAAACCAGAGGAATTTGGGAAATCCCAGAAAAAGAAGAAGTAAAAAAACAGCTGAGCACTTGATGGCTAACCCCAAGATTTTGAATCCCTAGTTAGCCCCAAGCTTTAAGGCTACTAGGTTTGTCCCAACTTTTCAGGCAGTATATGAAAGTACGCAGAAATAAAAGTACTTTTTCTGCAGACGTACAAATACATACTGGCCATGCCCTCCAGATGATTTGGAAAATAAGGGACATTTATGGGTTAGTAATCAAAGACTGATCAAAGCTGCCCAGAATGCCTAGATCCCTTGTAATTAATCAGAAAACAGAAGACACAGTTGGCAAAAAGGAACAAAAGGGCAAAAGCAAAGCAAAAAACAGCTATGTTTAAACAGCCAAAACAAACACAGGAGTTGTATTTGATTAAAGAATTTGAGGATTTGAAAGTATAAAATATCTGAAGTACACGAAAATAAAATAAAAAGCCAGTAAGGGAATATTTACTTAAATCAGGGAGGCTTAGTGGAGTCATCCTTGTTCATTTAATCCACAGTTAGGAAGAGGTTGAGAAAGCAAGTGGGATTGTTGAAAGCATTGCGGAATTGTATGAAAGTAAATCAATAAGTCCAGGTTTTAGCCAATGACAATGCATGATATGAGAACTCCCTTCTGTACAAAGTATCCTATTTCCCCATTTGAATTTCTGTCCTAAACACATAGAGATGGCTAGATCTGGCCCGCATAGAAGGAAATGGAAGTTAGGAAATTATTAACTCAGTCACTGCAGTAGAAATCAATAATGTGAATCAGTGCAGGAGGCTTGTCCTCCCCATCTCCACGGCAACACATGGCTTTAAGCCAGGAGATTGATTATAGTTAAACATTGATAAAATGGATTATTGCAAAACCAAAAAGAACGATATACTGTCAGTAGTATCTTTTTTTTGTTCCAGTTTAAAAACCCTGGAAGGATTAAAATGCATAGATTTTGTTTCAATAAGTCAATGCAAGAAAGAAGACGGCAACTTGGCTAAAGATCCAAACTGGAGGCGGTCTTTTCTACACCCAGTAGAAGCCTGAGGAATCTGCAATCAACATGATAGAAATGTTTATTTATTGCAATAGAATGTGAAAAAGTTGTTGTTGTTGTTCAGTCGCACAGTCGATTCCGACCCTTTGCGACCCTATGGACCATCGTTCTCCAGGCACCTCTGTCCTCCACCATCCCCCTCAGTCCTCCCAGCTCTGTGCCCATTGTGTCTACAATACCATCTATCCATCTCATCCTTGGCCTCCCCCTTCTTCTTTTGCCCTCCACCTTTCCCAACATTATTAAAACTTTAATAATTTTCAAGAAATTAGGAGGGAATGAAATAGGGAAATGTCAGAAGGTTAATTAATAATTTTGGCTTATCTCATAGTGATGTAATGTGTAGAAATTTCCAAATTTTATGCTATAAAAAGATGGCTCTGAAAAATGTATATTCATTCAGGGATTATTAGCTTGGTAAAGCGTTCCTGAATCTGTTTGGCCAAATAAAACTCCTAAATCTGTCTTAGCATGTGGAATGTGATTTTGTCTAGTTCAGTATTCCATAACATTCCCACCGAAGTGGTCCCTATTTATCTACTTGCAATTTCTTGCTTTGGAACTGCTAGGTTGGCAGGAGTTGGGGATGCCAAGTTACTACAGAACCTCAGACCCAGGAAGACTCACTGAAATGGTGTTGAGGAGATGGGAAGTCTAGAAAAACTGGGGTGGATGAATGTGGCTTTTGGAGAGTGTTAGAACTCCAAATTCTTTCCCCACAAAACTCTTCCTTGACAGCTACTAATCCAATCTCTCAACTGTCTGCTTTCAGGCAGGATTAAAAGGAGGAACGTTTCAATTCTCTCTCCTTCCCTATTCAGATATTAAACTTGGAGGTGTGTAATCATGATGGGGATGTGGAGCTGTAGGTAAACCCCATGCTCATGTCTTACTGAGGCGGGCCTCAGCAATGTGTGGGCCAGGAGGCCATCTCTTTCAAACAGGCAGCAGTGTAGTGGTAGAGAAACATCAGGCAAAAGAGAGGAGGAAGGGTTGGCTGGCACAGCTATCACAGGGCTTTGGCTTTCAGCCAAGTACAGTATACCAAGGTAGTCTGGTGCCAAGGAAAGCAACGATCATAGAGGCAGGGGCTGGGATGTTGGCAGTATTCCATACATAACTAGGCAGTGGTTTGCGGAGTGTGCCCAATTTGGATGCAGACTGAGAAACAAACTGGAGGGAATAGAGAAGAGGGAAAACAATTGAAGGTATCGGCATGAGACTCCGGAGGGGCTTTAGCTTTCTTTTGGTGTATTTTCCCTGCATGGCTAGAAAGCAAATGGCAAAAACTCCTTACAAATTAAAAGAGCACTGTATTGTCCCTTGTGCTAAAATGACCCTCTCCCAAAGTTTTTCCATTATTCCTCAATTGACCAGACTACTAAGGCATGAGTTCCTGCTGGTCACAACTCGCTTTCCATTCCTTTCGCTGCCGCGCTCTTCTTCTCCAGGTTCGACTAAAACTTTTCATGATTGAGTCTTCCCATCTTTTGGGGGTCCTGCCAAAAAGTATTTTTACTCCTCTGGGATACCACTCGGTGACTGCTGCTGTCCAACGCCCGTCTATCATTCGAGAAATATTTATGATATTTGACAACAGCTTCATTGATTCTGCTTTGCTTTCTTATCTGGGTGTTGGGGATGTGGTCGTGATGGGCTACCGTTAGCATTGATCTTTCCATGGCTCTTACGGCTCTTGACAGTTCTTCTTCCTTGGCCTTTGTTGATGACCATGTTTCATTCCCATAGAGAACCACAGGTAGTACTGTCAAATTAAAAAGTTTGGTGCGTTGTTTCTTGTCACATTTCTCGTTTAGCAAGATTTCTTTGATGGAGTTGAATGCCTCCCATCCTGCTTTCTTTTTCCTGGCTAGTTCTGTTCTCTGATCATTGTTCATCCCAATCATTATAAGTCTCCAAATTATTCTACATATGCAAATAATACTGATTGAATTAATAATCGGAATCTTGGCATGCAAGATCTATTTGATGAGATTTACAAATGTGTCAAATTCCAAATGGATCTGATAAATGCTGCCAAAGAGCGACTGAAAGTGAACAAGTAATGAGAACTGTATCTCTTGCTATTTGGATCACCATTGATGTGGTTTGATTCGAATCAAATTATGGCATTGACACATGTTTTGTGTGTGTGAGAGAGAGAGAACATTTCTCACAATGTTGGTTTCATTCTGTCCTTATATGGTGACATCTGGCTGACAACGCAGTCATATCTGACATAGTAGATATGCTTGAGTGGCAAATTTTATCATGCTACACAGAAGATTGGGGCATGGTCTACCTGTTGCACACTAGAGTTAGCCTGGGCCTACGGAACTGCTTCCATAAAATACAATGTTAAACAGCTGCGTTTATGGCTGTGTTACCTGAAAATTGGCAACCTTTTATAGGACCATTCACAGGCAGGGTTGAATCAGGAACAAACTCACAGACAAAGTGTTTTGATACAATTTTAAAGATGTTTACTTATGAATCAAATAAGGAAATAAAATACCAAATAACAGAATTAAGAAATCCAGTTAGATGGAGTTCACTTTAGAAATACAGAAGATTGCTTACAAATACTTAAACATATGGAGTTACTCAGGAATAAAAATAAATGAAGAAGTTACTATAAATGAAAAGCTTACGTAAAGATAGAAAGGGGAAAGGAAGAGAAGATTGCTTAGAAATCACATGCTTAAGATTTGCCTAAGGAAAAGAAAGAGATAGGGAGGAAAAGCTTGCTGGAGGTAGAGAAAGAGTGAGAGAGAAAGGGGGGGGGGAGAGAGAAAGCCATCCTGATCCACGCTGGATCAGGGAGCGAGAAGGTGAAGGTCCAGAAGAAGAGGCAGCAGAAGGAGGTGCAGAAGAGGGTGCAGAAGGGGGTGCAGAAGGGGAGGCAGCAGGGCCGAGAATCTCAAGAAACCCTTCCTTTATAGATGAAACAATTCAAAAATCCAGACAATTTCAATTGGTCCAAACAGGATCACATGGTAAATTAGTGATGGACATGTCCCTCCTCCATGAAGTGATGCCCAAAATATCAGTAGCAAATGGCTAAACCCCCAAATTGCATAACTATAAATCTTAATACAGAAATCTACATAGCCCCCTCCCAAACAGCCCATTTCCTGAGATAGTGGTCTTTGATCTGTGGATGAAAGCAGTGTCACCTCCTTGTTAAATCCTCCATCCTGTCCCATGCATAAACAACTATCCTGATGTACTTCAAGTTTTAAAGAAAAAGAAACATTTTGGGAGTTCAGAAAATACAGAGTCATTTTACAATATTCTTCATGTGGCAGAAACAGCATTTTATAATTATTTTTCATGTAGCAGAAACCAAATAGCTATTGCAAATGTTACAATTAGAGATTTGAGTAAAACAAAAGGCTGGATAAGAAGCAACCATGGCAACAAATTGTCCATATCTGGATGATGGTAGTTGACTCCTTCTTTCACACAATTCCTTGAGAGCACAGGGTATGGTCATTGATATATATGCTTTTATCAGAATTTACCAGCACTGTTCCTTGAAATGATAAGATATAACATTCAGGGTTAGTAATCGTGCACATGGAGAGGCAGGTTTTCATAAAAGTTACCTATTTTAAAAGAAATCACTCTAATGCCACTCTGAGCTTCAAGTTTAACAATAGCTCTTGGGCAGCCAGGACAGACAAATTAACATCCCAAAAGGCAGCTTCCAAGAAATCAGGCGCCTGGCTTATTGCCCATTAACTTTCCAGCTCCACCTGAGTCAAGGGAAATTAGAAGTTTTAAGTAACTTTATTTGAGAATATAGAAATCAGACTAAGGGTGATATTATAATATTTCAAAATATTTTGCATTCAAAATATCATGTTACAATTCCTCCTTTTCTTTTCGTGACAAAATGAACTGGAGAAATTTAAATGACAAGGAATTTAAATTATGAGAGGAATTTTGCTCACGACACCAACTTACTAGCAAATTAAGCTAATCAATTTTATATTAAAGAAATATATAAAAGATACTATCACCAGCTTTATTTATTGAAATCCTGGATGTATTTTTCACTTCCAGTCCATTACAAATTATTTTTACCAATCACGCATATCTGCAGAATTTACATATTATCAGCTTCTTCAATTGATTATCACCTGCAGTGGAAGAGAGAAAGAGAACAAAACACACAACTCCCCCCCTTTATTTTCCTAAATTGTTGGAATTAAAGATGCTTCTAACTTTTACACTAATTACTAATAAAACCCATTATGTTTCCTTTTGCTTTCTAACTTTACAATTTATCTTTAGCAGGCTGCTGATATAGGGACATAGAAACCATGCATAACACAGCTTCTACTACATTCCAACTTTAAAATAGGATATACTCCAGAAAACATTAATGCATAAATCAAATTACCACTGTGATTTAAGCAATTTTTAACTTTTAGAGAACAATTTATTCATTTTCTCCTGAGTTGGCAGCACTATTCTCAACCAGACACAGCCCCCCTCTTTTCTTCAGACTTAGGAGAAGAGGAACTATGCAGGAGAGAAAGATAAACTTTCTCCAGAAGCCACTTTACACAATTTTAACATTCATGAGATGATTTCATTACTACATACATCACTGGCCTCTTTATAAGGCTAACTCAATGCATCCTGCAAGAAGAAAAAAGGATTTCTTACACATACAACACACACAAATCGTCCTCCTTTTCTAAGAGAAAAACAGAACAATCTTAGTCCTGGATAAGGACAGGAAAAAAATTATGAACAGTCCACTGTGTAGACTGCTTTTGACCCACCTTGTTGCCAAGGGCAATTGTGGAGTCACTAAAAATTCATTTGAAGCTTCCCCTTATAGCTAGTTAAGTTTTACCTACTGACACTGTTCTGGGTTCGAGTCACAAATCTATGTTCACAATTTCCATGTTTCCAATCCTTTTTAAATTTACTTACTGGGGTTGTCCAACAATTAAATCACTCCCAGAAGGTTAAACAATTGCAACAGCCAAATTCAAGTACATAAGTTCTAAGAACTAAACGTGTACATATCCAAATTTAATTTTTCATCAATTTCTAAGCACAGGCAACTAATGATTCCACAGAGTAGGCTACATACAACCCCAAAGTAATACCAATAATATTCCAATTTATTTATTCTGAGCTTCTCAATAAGAGAGGCCTTCTATCAATTTTAACATCAAGTTTTCCCTTCTCCCTTTCTTCAGACAAATTCTAGCCATATTTCCCCAACCTCATGGATGCAGGCACCTGGCCTATGAGACATTTCACACATAGTGTACTGCAATTTATGGATACTGCGATTTATGTATACTGCGAGCGCACCATTTCTCCTCCAAGAACCATGAGGCTGTGCTTCCTGTTTATCGAATTTGAGGAATTATGACTTATATTTGGCACCCCCAGATCCTTGTTCTGGCCCACTGAAGGGATGGTCTGAATCATGAATCTTTGGGCAGGGATCCCTTCCTGAACCTTCTTCCACACTCTAATCTGTCCCCATTTCTAAACTCTGCAGGGAATTGCCAGATTGTAGCATCTTCCCTTGCCCATTCACCCAAATAGACAGACAAACGTTCTGGCTTTCACCATAGGCCTCTGCTATGTATAGGGTTTTGCTTGCCCTCGTGGGTTTACCTTTGGCTGTAACAGCAGTTTGAAATCGCAGGACAGCTGAATGCCTTTTGAGGTGTCCAGGGAGACTCTGCTCGGCGTATTTTGTGCCAGCCAATTTATGCTGAGTTTGTACAAAGGCATCTAGGAGTCTCAAAACCGCACAATTCACAATCCCTTTAATTTTTTTTTATAGTAGGCAATTTCCCACTTCGGAAGTCACTTCCCTCTTTCCCAAAGGATTTAGGTAAGCTGGCAGTATTTTGAATATTTTTAATGTTCTGGACCCAGAAGGGATCCAGAACTTTATTTATTTTCCAATCTTAGCATTCATTTGTATGAATTAAGGGAGAACGATTATGTCCCGCTTTGATTCATGAATGAGGAGATTAAACATTGACATGATCTGTGGAAGCACCAGCCACCAGAATTGCCAACCTGCACTTTAAAAAACAGGCTTGGCTGGGCAGAAAAGGAGGGGGTATTTCCCCCCATAGCTATTTTAGAAAAGCCTGCAGATTTTACACTGAGGCCTTGTAATGATCAATTGTGTTGGAAACCAATTTCCTTGAATTCATATTCATCTGGAATGCATTTTGCACATTTACTTGGATGCATTTTCTATGAGGAAGGGATATTTCTAATAATCCATCCCAATCTTTAACCTCTGCAGCAAATCTGATTGTTAACTCCAGAATCCACCATCCATATTTTAAAATTTACATTGCCTGATGGCAAAGTGGGCCAGCACTAGTGCATTCTAAATACTCTTGCTTAAGTGGGCCAGACTTAAACCATTTTTTCCTGTCTTGGTGTTATATTAGACAAGACAAAATACAAAATATCTTTAATCTTCTATACCTTTTCACACTATATAGACTATTATTATTAAAACTTTAACAAACACACAGTCCTTTCATTTCCATACATTCAGGGCGCCCATTCATACCACACATTAAACACACATTACATATTCTTTTTGATTCTCAGGAGGCTGCTGTAATCAGACAATCCTGGGTGCTATGTATTTAATATTGATTTTATTGCTAGATGGCAAGTTACTTTTCTCTCTAGGCCTTTTGACCTAGGGGTTTACAAGTTACTTTCAGTGCATTCTAATTCAGTTACATTCCAATCCAACATGGGCTTCAATTTATGTGGGGTCCAATTAGATTCTAATTTTTCAAATAACCTTCTAGTTGCCACTGGGCATCTTTTCACATGATTACCTTATACTTGGGGGGTTCGCCTTTCTCATTTGAGAAGTGTTTCTTCTCTCCTCCAAATCTCTCACACCACCTGATCAAGGCTCTACGTCTGCTTAATTCAGATTCGGGCCTGCCAATTCATTCAAATTTTTCCTGAGAACATGCGTCAGAGGCGTCCCTGTGACGAAGTTCCCCTTTTTCTGCTCGTGATTGCTTAGCTCCACTCTCCATGGTTTACTAAGGCTTTGTTTTGCTTTGGACCCAAAGACTTTCAGGTTCCGAGTTAAATCCCTCTACGGACAGCGTCCCCTGTAATTATCAATATCCAGTTGTGACAGCTCAAAGAATCACTTAATCTTGCTGTCAATTTGTGCTAGCTCAAGGTGGATAACTCCTATCTTGCTTAGCAGATCAATTATTTCAGGCGCACCTCACAGCTGGCCGCACTGGTCTCGGTGCTAATTTGACTTTCCTCAAGTGGAGGTCATCTCTTGTTGGAAAGCAGTCCAATTAAGTTTTGTAGCTCGGGTGATTAAGCCTCGCTACTGGCCGCTTTCCCCGTGGTCATTCAGGAAAAGACGACACTTCAGTCCCTACCAATAAATTTTGCGACCACGTTGACGAGACGTGGTGGCTTCCAATAGTCAGCTCAAGGAACCCAACCCTATCTTGCTGAGAAATTAACCAGGTTCTTAGCCTGGGGAGAGATATAAATCACGGTAGCAGTCTAACCTTTTTTAACTAAAATTCACAGTACCGTACCCGAAATGCAAACTATCAATACTTACCTGATCTTGCAGCTTTATACAGAGAGTGGAGTTCAGATGGCTCACGTCCTAATAATTTGGCCTAATCTTTTATTTTTAGCTTGGAGTTGGCTCCTGATCTGCCCCTTTTGTTAGATTGGTCCAATTTCCCATAGAACGTGCACTTTCCATGGGGAAGAGGATACCAATCACCTGTGGATGCCCGCATTCTCCACCAAAAACTGTTACCTGAAAATTGGCAACCTTTTATAGGACCATTCACAGGCAGGGTTGAATCAGGAACAAACTCACAGACAAAGTGTTTTGATACAATTTTAAAGATGTTTACTTATGAATCAAATAAGGAAATAAAATACCAAATAACAGAATTAAGAAATCCAGTTAGATGGAGTTCACTTTAGAAATACAGAAGATTGCTTACAAATACTTAAACATATGGAGTTACTCAGGAATAAAAATAAATGAAGAAGTTACTATAAATGAAAAGCTTACGTAAAGATAGAAAGGGGAAAGGAAGAGAAGATTGCTTAGAAATCACATGCTTAAGATTTGCCTAAGGAAAAGAAAGAGATAGGGAGGAAAAGCTTGCTGGAGGTAGAGAAAGAGTGAGAGAGAAAGGGGGGGGGGAGAGAGAAAGCCATCCTGATCCACGCTGGATCAGGGAGCGAGAAGGTGAAGGTCCAGAAGAAGAGGCAGCAGAAGGAGGTGCAGAAGAGGGTGCAGAAGGGGGTGCAGAAGGGGAGGCAGCAGGGCCGAGAATCTCAAGAAACCCTTCCTTTATAGATGAAACAATTCAAAAATCCAGACAATTTCAATTGGTCCAAACAGGATCACATGGTAAATTAGTGATGGACATGTCCCTCCTCCATGAAGTGATGCCCAAAATATCAGTAGCAAATGGCTAAACCCCCAAATTGCATAACTATAAATCTTAATACAGAAATCTACATAGCCCCCTCCCAAACAGCCCATTTCCTGAGATAGTGGTCTTTGATCTGTGGATGAAAGCAGTGTCACCTCCTTGTTAAATCCTCCATCCTGTCCCATGCATAAACAACTATCCTGATGTACTTCAAGTTTTAAAGAAAAAGAAACATTTTGGGAGTTCAGAAAATACAGAGTCATTTTACAATATTCTTCATGTGGCAGAAACAGCATTTTATAATTATTTTTCATGTAGCAGAAACCAAATAGCTATTGCAAATGTTACAATTAGAGATTTGAGTAAAACAAAAGGCTGGATAAGAAGCAACCATGGCAACAAATTGTCCATATCTGGATGATGGTAGTTGACTCCTTCTTTCACACAATTCCTTGAGAGCACAGGGTATGGTCATTGATATATATGCTTTTATCAGAATTTACCAGCACTGTTCCTTGAAATGATAAGATATAACATTCAGGGTTAGTAATCGTGCACATGGAGAGGCAGGTTTTCATAAAAGTTACCTATTTTAAAAGAAATCACTCTAATGCCACTCTGAGCTCCAAGTTTAACAATAGCTCTTGGGCAGCCAGGACAGACAAATTAACATCCCAAAAGGCAGCTTCCAAGAAATCAGGCGCCTGGCTTATTGCCCATTAACTTTCCAGCTCCACCTGAGTCAAGGGAAATTAGAAGTTTTAAGTAACTTTATTTGAGAATATAGAAATCAGACTAAGGGTGATATTATAATATTTCAAAATATTTTGCATTCAAAATATCATGTTACAGCTGAATCACTTGATGCTCCATTTTATTGGAAAGCATCCTGGGTGCTAAGCAACATATTACTGTAATTCCTTTCCTCATTCCAATCCATCTTCATGTCAGTATTACATACAAAATCCTAACTGGCTTTGTAGTCATATAGTTTTACCAATGTTGACCTTGTGATTCCTGATTCTATGGAATTGTCTTAGTAAGATACCAACATTTGCTAAAAGGACACAGAAAATGGTAAATAAGTGCTATTTTGTGGAACATTTTGACCCATATAGTTTCTCCCTGCCTGTCACAATTTTTTCACAGTGACATTTTAATCCAATCCTAATCTGTACTGCTAATCTTTTTTTAAAAAAAATCTTGCTTTATTACTTGTGCAAGTAATCAGCTACATTATAGGAGTCCAAATAGATGATTGTCACTGTGACATCATTGCTTATTCTTCTTTTGTGGTGCTAACTTCACAGGAAGAAGATACTCAGCAGGAGATGATTGAGAGGAAGAAATTACCTCCTAATCTGAGGAAAAGTGTTGCCTGCATCCACCTGAACACGGAAGGGGAGTGGATTGATTGGCTTTTTGTTTCCTTTATCCTTTCTGAAATAGTGAAATGGCTCAGTCGCCATGACCTCACAAGTTGGACAATGTGCAATGTGGTCTCTGATGGTTAGCTCCCAAGTAACGTATATTTCCTTTCTGTGGAAATTGACAGTGTGGCAGCCAGACACAAATTACTGCTCATTCAGGCTGCTCTGTTTTGTTGTATAGCAAACTGATTGCCAAGGAGAAACTTGTAAATTTTGTTGAAAGCAAGGTGGCTGCTAAACATACTCACAGGAGGCTAAAAGACAAAAGAAATCACTGCCTAGATCACTTGGTGGCTTTCCCATATTTTCCCCCAACCCCACCATCTGGCTTTCTGAAAGAATTTTTAGGCACTCTACTTTCGACCATGTGCAAACTTTATTCTCCCCCACCCACCCACCCAGTACCAGCTTGAAAGAGAGTGATTTGTGGTCAGAGAGTAAGAAACATGACACAAATTTAATTTGGCCACTTGGGGACTAACACTGAATGACAGAACAGCAGGAAGCAGTTAAAAGCTTCTCGTCTGCAATCACGGCCCTGTAATTTTCTGTCCTTCTCCAATCAAGTGCTGCATTGACAAGACCAGTTCCACTAATGACCCCTGAAAGAGTTTTTCATTTTGCCCTTCCTTGGGTAATTTGCTTCTCTATCTAGGGTGCCTTAGTAGGAGCTCAACAAGAGCAGGTGTCACCTGCCCACTCTTTCCAGTAGGGCTGACTAACAGCCAAGTTTTGCTTTGTTACATTCTATGTAGGGTTTCATTTGCCTGTCCAAATTCTCTTTTGGTTTTGTTACCAGAAAAATGGCTACTGGATACAGTTACAACTTCGGTTCGAGTCACTGGTGGAGCCCTTCTCCCAAGAACGAGGAAGCGTTTAATATAGGCAAAAATTAAAATTGGTTTATTGAAAAGGGGTTTAAGCGTCACTGGCCTGGTGCCGGAAAAAGCCCTAGTCTCAACCTTTTTGCCTATTAAAGTCCCTTAAGTGAGCAGCTCTTTTTGGTTCCGATGTCTTGGGTGCAAATGTGCTGAGAGCGCTGGTGACATTTCCTATCAGGAGATTTTTATACCCTCCACCCAAGGGACCTCAACTAGTTCTACTGCTAGCTAACAAGTTTACAAAACAAGAGATTTACAATGGTGAACAAAAACCCGGCACCAGACTCTTTTGTTACATTAAAAGGTCAATCATACAGAGACAAAACAGGTCAATTACATAGAACAAAAGGTGATGGGTAGAGCAATTGCCCTGGAAATGACAGAGTTCATAGTTTAGCAAATGCAGGTTGTGTCATCATTCAGGTGACATCCAATGGGCGCCAGGATTGTAATTTGGCACAAATCAGAAGTCCAGATTTTGAATCCAGGTTGAGAATTGACCAATAACGAAGATGGGCATCCTTCAGACTCCCCTGAGGAGGACCATTGCTTTGAGGCTCTTGGCAAATTCCATTCCCACCCAGCAATTACTTCATCCTGTCTCATCCCAAGCACTATCTAGGATAATCACAAAAGAAATTTCAGTATCAATGGATATGCAGACTTCCCCCATGTCCCAATTCCGATTGACCTCTGGACTGCCTTTCTCCATTATATCAAAGTATGCAGGTGATAGTAAACACAATAAGTGACAGGAAAACAGGAGATTGAGATGGAATTTCTGAACTTCCAAGGGTGAGAGGTAACAATAGGTAGGGCAATTGAGGCCTTTCCTGTGTAACTGGAGGGCTTTGGGTGTTAATTTTGACTCCTGCTTTGAGACATAGAAGAGAGAATGTTAGATATCAAATTTATATTATTTAATAAGGCCCTGGCCCCTTTAATCAAATTCCGCATTTTTATTTACACCAAATAATCATTTCTTTTCTGCATCCTGAAGCAAGCACTGCTTTACTTTGACAGCCTTGTGATAATTGTGAGGTTCCTGACCATATACAGAGTTCTATTCATGAAAGTAGGGGTTATGTATGGGCACGGTTAACTGGCAGATTTCCTTTATAGCTTGAGAAAATTGACATATCTAAAAGATGACTGAGAAGACCAGTGAAGCAGGGGAGGCTTGCAGTTATGCCCACAAGTATGTGAATGGAGGTGTGTTAGAGTAATGCTTGGTGCAAGACAGAAACCTAGAAATGGGTGGCAACTAAAACATAATAAATCTTGAAGGAATAAAAAGAGTAAGCATGGAAAATAAAGAGGAATAAAATTCGGGTGGTGTGTCCCTGAAAATGGAGGTAACAGTCCTTCCCTCTCTCTTCCGTGACATGGCGACAAAAGGGAGCCATGCTCACGTCAAACAGCGGTGGTCTCGGTGATGATGTACCCCGCCCCTTGGGTCCGGGGAATTGAACAGGCTGCCCTCAGCGATTGCAGCATTGGAACACAGACACAGATGAAAATAATGCCACCAACTATAATTAAAGCTGTGACAAAAATATGTTTAAGATAACCGAAATCAGGCAGCCAGCTCGTAAGCCATGACCATAAAGAAAATCCTTTATCCTCCTTAATTTCTGAAGTTAAATTTGTGAGACCATGGATTGAATTCTCAACCTGCTGGTAATTATCCTGCAGGTCCAGGCAGCACATACCATTAAAATCAGAACACTTCTTATTATGGAGGAGCAGCAGATAATCAATGGTCATACGGTTCTGGAGTGTGGCATCCCTGATTCCAGCAAGCTCTTGATTGATTAAATGCAGGGCATGACTGGTGAAATTCAAACCTTTTACCACAGAGCAAGCCAATTTACTTAGCTGCCTGGCATTTGAGACTGCTAGCCCTGAGACACCCACAAGTGACACTGCCAGTGCGATGTATTCCGCTTCAGACAGCAGGCTGACTGAGGAATCGCAGGTTGAAGCTAGTCCATAGGTTTCCGTGTCTCGCTTAGACTTTTGTTCCAGAGAGAGCACTTCCCTTGAAGGGAGGAGGACACTTAGTCTGGCAAGGGAGCATGGACCTCCATTGGCAGATGCAGGAACATAGGTGAATGTTTGTAGTCCACAAACAATGAACCATCCAGGAGGCAATTTGATAAAGTTTGGGTGGAAGGGAACCTTTTCTATTTTGTCACATTGAAGTGATAGGTCAGAGGGGGTCACGTTGTAACATTCTGAGGTACATCCCTCCCAGACCACGCAACGTGGGGACCTGGTTACTGTCCCTACACGGAAACGTAACATTGAATTATCCCGGGTGTTCACAACCTGCCCTAAGGTGAACAAGTTTCCATAGTTGCATGGAATCAAATGTCTGATTGGGTGCAAGCTCAACTCTGGGCGAGTAATGTGTTCTAAAACAGTAATGTCTGAGGTAACTGCAATTAAACATGAGGCAACCACTTGTCCTACTGAGTTGCCTGTTTTTAAACAGATGTTGGAGACATTTGCGACATTCCTCCCCAGATATTCCCAGATGTTATCATGAACATCTATCTTTCTGAGTATTGGGTGCACCGCAGAAACCCAGGGAGGGGAATCGCAAAGTGTCCAAAGCGTAATAACACATCCTATAAACTTAAACATTTCTAAAATATGCAAATAATAAACCCTTATGACACTTAAAGAAATCAATTATACTTTTAAGAAAACCTAAATAACTATACTGTGCACAGTGACTACAACATAGACTAAATAAGCTATTTACGCATAAGAAAATATTGGAGAGGCTACTTATTGACCCGATGCACAGGCAAACCCTTGTGCGCCGAGACGTCAGGTTGTTTTCGAAACAGCAGCTTCAGCCCGTCTAGGCCTTCCACAGACCAGTGGCTCTTTTCTCTCCTTCTCTCACGCTGCCGGTTTCTCTTGAAGTCCTCCAGTACTGGGGTCGGCTTCTGTACTGGGACGTTGGCTTCTGGCGCTGGGGCGGGTGCTTTTCTTACTCGTGTGTAATAAATCCAAGCGGCAACACCCTCAACCTTTAAACAGGATGGTGATGTCATCAAGACTTGGTAGGGTCCCCTCCAGCGGGTTTCAGTGAGACCAGGGTTGTATGCCTTAACAAACACCCAGTCCCCTGGGTTGAATTTATGCAATGGGTCTCGGATTGCGTGGACCTGCTTGTTTAGGAGAGACTGCAAATTTGTCTGGAGGAGATTAGACATGCTTTCCAAATACCTCTGCAACTGTGTTCCTGGCACCTGATTAATCTTCTCCCTCCCCCCTGGGAGGTCACCTATTGGATATGGACGACCATACACGGCTTCAAATGGGGAGATTGCAAGTTTACCACGGGGCAGGATTCGAATTCGCAGTAAGGCTTGGGGAAGCAAATCCACCCAACCCAGACCTGTCTCCTGAGCTAACTTGCGAAGGTGATTTTTAATAGACTGATTTGCCCTCTCGACTTGTCCCGAACTCTCGGGGTGCCAGGCGGCATGAAGGGACCAGGGGATATCTAAGGCTTGTGCCACCTTTTGTGTGATTTCTGCCACGAAGTGCATCCCATTGTCAGAGGTCACCCCTTGCCATGGAACCCCAAACCTTGGAATAATTTCATTAATTAATTTGCGAACTACTTCCCTGGCTTGATTAGTTTTACATGGAAATGCCTCGACCCAGCCGGTTAAGGAGTCTGTAAACACAAGGCAATGCTTATAGCCTCTATGAGGGTTCATTTCAGAAAAATCCACTTGCCATTTTGCCCCAGGAACAGAGCCGGTAGGCTGACTTCCCCAGGGGCCCTTCCGAACCCCAGTATTCGGGTTATTTTGAACACAAGTCAAGCACATTTGGCATACTTCCCTGGTAATGTGGACTATGTCCTTCATGACAGCCCATGACTGTAAGCATTTCATTAAGACCTGTGGGCTTGCGTGGGTGCGTCTGTGTGCCTCCCTAACAATGTCTGTGCCCAGGGACCTTGGAATGAGAATTTTATCATCATTAAAACTATCCATCCATGCTCAGTTATAGTCCCTCCTTTCTCAAGACCATACTCCTTCTCGCTGTCAGTGTAAGGTGGGTTTTCTGGCAATTTGATTGCAGGTGCGGGAATTGGGGTGATATTGACTAGCTGTTTGTCAATTTCACGAGAGGCAGCAGCTTTGGCCGCTTCGTCTGCTAGACGATTACCCTCTTGTTGTTCCAAATCAGAGGCTTTGCCATGGCCTCGAATATGAATTACGGCAACTTCAGATGGGCAATGGACGGATTCCAACAGGCGCATCACATGATCACCATTTTTGATAGGCTCACCATCCGCTGTTTTAAAGTCCCGGTTTCTCCACATGACCCCATATATGTGCAACACACAGAATGCATACCGTGAGTCTGTGAAAATGTTAACCCTTTTATTGTAGGCTATTTGCAAGGCTCTCATGAGTGCTATTAATTCAGCAACTTGGGCAGAGGTGCCCGCAGGGAGCGGGTCAGCCTCGACAATTCCAGTTATGGTGACCACAGCATACCCAGCCCTTCGAATTCCCTGGGCTACAGAACTGCTACCGTCCACATAAAATTCCAAATCAGGATCAGGCAGGGGGGTGTCTTTTAAGTCTATGCGGCTAGAATATTCTGAATCAATGGTTTCAACACAGTCATGAACCATATTGGATTCGCCAATTTCTGGGAGCAGGGTGGCGGGGTTAAGAGCAGAGCACACTGCGAGTCTGCGGCCGGGTTTATCAAGCAACGCTGCCTGGTACTGTGCAATTCGGGTATTCGAGAGCCAGTGACTGCCCTTCTGTTCCAATACTGTGGTTACGGCGTGTGGAACGAAGATGGTCAGTTCTCCCCCCAAAGTGAACTTCTCTGCGTCCTCACAAAGGATGACCGTGGCTGCCACGTTTTTTAGGCACGTCGGCCAGCCACGCGCTACCGGGTCCAGTTGCTTAGATAGGTAGGCTACTGGCCTGCGCCAGGAACCGAACCACTGTGTTAGAACCCCCAGCGCTAACCCCTTAGACTCATGGACAAAAAGTTCAAAAGTTTTATCAGGGTTAGGCAGGCCCAGTGCGGGAGTTTCGAGAAGCTCTTTCTTTAAGGTTTGAAAGGCTCGCCGCATTTCTGGTGTTGCCTCAACCCGCTCCCCTGCCTGTTTTAAACCCTCAAATAAGGGTCGAGCAATTTGGGCAAAGTTGGGAAGCCAAACTCTGCAATAGCCGCACATACCCAAAAAACTTCTCCACTGTTTCTTAGTCTCGGGTAGGGGTACCTGGCAAATCGCCTCTTTCCGCTCTGGACTGATTTTGCGTTGTCCCTGGGATATCAGAAATCCCAAGTACAAGACTTCCTCTCTGGCAATTTGGAGTTTTTCTTTGCTTACTTTGTAGCCTTCATCGCCCAGAAAATTCAGGAGGTGGATTGTGGCCTTTTTGCAATTGTCTATGCCCTCACTTGATACCAACAAATCATCAACATATTGGACTACATTGGCAGGCACAGGGCTTTGCCACCCTCGGAGCAGACGACTGAGGGCTTCCCCAAATAGAGTGGGGGATAACTTAAAACCCTGGGGAAGGACTCCCCATGAGTAATGGTTGGCGGGGACTATGACCTCCCCAGGAGGGGGGTCCCATGTGAAGGCAAACATTTCTTGGCACTCAGGAGCCAGGGGTATCGAGAAAAAGGCATCTTTGAGATCTATCACGGTATAGCGATCATGGTGTGCAGGTATTAATGTGACCAAATTGTAGGGGTTCGGAACTATGGGAGAGACATCCTGAACAGCTTCATTTAAAGCACGGAGGTCTTGGATGAGCCTGTATTTTCCTGTGTCTCCTTTTGGGACTCCCATGATTGGTGTGTTAAATGGAGACTGGCAGGGATATATTAAACGCCTGTCCAGCAGAACTTTTAAAACTGGCTGCAATCCTCGCTTTGTCTCAATTTTTAGTGGATACTGTTTAATGAAGACTGGCCCTTGGCCAGGTTTTAACTTAACCATGGCTGGTTCTGCTGATTTTGCCCGCCCGGGTCCCTTTCCATCTGCCCATACTGAGAGTGTGACTTCTCTGGAGATTTCTTCAAGGAGGGGATCAAGTTTTAAAGTGAACACTCCTCCCAACACAAAGATTTTGGCTTCAGGGGTGGCAAAGGTTACTGTGCACCCCTGCTCAGAAAATTCAAGTTTGGCGCCTAATTTTTGAAGTAGGTCTCTGCCTAGGAGATTGGCTGGGCACTTGGGCAAATGTAAGAATGAATGGGAAATTTCCTTGCCTGCTACACTGATCTTAACAGGAGGCAAGATTGGGGCTTTCTCCAGGTGTCCAGAGGCACCAACAATTGACTTGGAGTTGCCTGTGTTTTTTGCTATTTCCTTTGGGGGCTCCTGAATTACAGAAAAAGTTGCCCCAGAATCGAGTAAAAAAGGAACTGTTTTATTTCCCACCCTTATATCCAGTACGGGGTCGCCGGGTGGAAGTCTGATTGCAGACCCCGGACCCCGTCAATCACTATAATAGCCTCGGGGGCCATCCATAAACAATGTATTGGCATCAGCTGGATCTTTATTGGGGCAGGGGCGGCGCTGGTATTGTCCATTTGAGTTTACAAACCCATGATTTTGCCCGCCCGAGTTGTCATGTCTCGGCTTTGGGTATGGGCATTGTCTAAACCAATGGCCCCCCTCCCCACAGTTGTTGCAGGAGTAAGGTGGTGCCCGGGGGTCTCTGGAAAACTGAGGGGGGGCAGATTGCACCCATCCATTTCCTTGAGTGGGCTGTGGCTGTTGGTTTTGGTTCCATCCCCCACCCTTAGGGGGCGGCTGTTGCTGGGGGAATGCTCCACAAGGGTTGCCTCGTGGTGGCTGGAACTGTGGGTTCTTGGGTCTTCCTCCCGAGTTTGGGGGGAAGCCCCACTGCACTTGTGGCTTGTTGTACTCCTGAAGGGCAGCCACTAAGACTTTTTGATCCTTTTGTCTCTCTCTTGCTTTTTCCTTTTTGTCTTCCTCTTCCCTATTATTATATACCCGGAATGCAGTGTCAATTAACTTCTGCATATCACATTCTAGGGGAGACTCTATGCTGGAAAGTTTTCTTTTTATATCCTTTGCTGAGTTGGCAACAAACAGGCTGGTCACTAGTGTTTTACAGACAGCCGATTCTGGGTCCTGACCCAAGTACTTGCGGACTGCCTCATGGAGCCTTTCTAAGAATGCTGTGGGAGTTTCTGTGGGTCCTTGGCGTACATCATACACCTTGCCCATTGCGTACTGTTGGGGGGCACCATTTCGAATCCCCTCTAGGATGCATTCACGATAGCGAGCCAGGTGGGCTTTTGAAGCCTCGTCAAACCCGACCTTTGCATCCCATTCGGGTCTCTGCAGGGGTACTACAACATCTGGGACCAGGGGGTTAGCCATGTCCTGGGGGTTTTGGAGCTTCGAAACATGCTTTAGAGCTGCGTTTCGAACCATTCGGATTTCCTCTGTTGTGAAGAGGGTGTTTAAAAGTTGCTGGACATCTATCCAGTTTGGGTTGTGGGTGTTAAAAATACTCTCCACTTCCTTTGCTACTGCCAAGGGGTGTTCAAGATAGGAAGGGAAAGTCCTCTTCCAATTCAGGAGGTCAGTGGATGAGAACGGTACATATATGAATCCAGTTCTCTGCTCTCCATTGGGGGAGATCACCAGCTGTTCCCTTAGGGGAAGCATGAGCTCAGCTGAACCCCCCTCAGCCCCGGCAGCCGCCTGGGCCCGAGTAACTCTCCGTTCCTCTTCTGCCTGCTCCTGTATCTGGGGTAACCTTTTAGTGGCTTTCCCTTTCTTGGTGTGGGGTAATTTTGCGTGGGGTTCTGTCCTTCCCCTCTCTTCTCGGCACAGCGGGGTCTCCTCTTCTCTATCCTCAGAACTAACTTCGCTGCCTGAATCTTTATTTTGGGGTCTCCTAGCTTTCTTTCCCTTGCCTTTTATTTTCCCTGGCCTGCGTTCCTGGGATTCCTCCTCGGAACTTGAGGCCACATTGTCACTATCTGAGTCTGGGGGGGTCCCCTCTGGTTCAGGTCTCCACTTTACCCGTTTGGCACATTTCCTCTTGGCTCTTTTTACACTGGTTTTTCGTACCAGGGATTCAACTTGTTGTTGGAGTTTCTCCAGCTCCTTTTGACAATTTAAAAGTGCTTTCTCCTGTACCGACTCAAACTCCACGTTTGGGATGGTAGCACCAGGGTCTCTCTGGACCGCCTGCGCAAGCGGTGCAGATGGGAGCACTGGAGGAGAAGCTAGGAGCTCAGCCTGAGGGGCTATAGGAGCGGAGGGTCTAGCCACCAAAGGGGCTTGCTCATTTATCATTAAATTTATGAGGTCTTGTGCAAACGGGTTAGTCTGAGGAAGGTATAAGGGTCTTAATAACTCTTCCTCCTGCCCAGGATCTACAACTTCTGTGTATTCTGGGGGTTTGTCCTTGCCACACGTTGCTATTTTCACTTCCTTTGCTACATACAGGTTTCCTATGCAAGGAAACCTTTCTGGGTCCTCATGTAGCTTTAAGAATAGGCCAATATAGGGCAGGTCATCTTCTCTCCCTGGGGTAGCTTTACACCACTGGAGGAGTGCCCTTAACTCAGTGATTTTTAAGCTGCCACCAGCGGGCCAGCTAGGTGCCAAAGATTTTTGGGTGGGCCAATCCTTAGAACACAGGAATTTTAGTCTACGCTTCGATAACCGGGATTTTGGACCTGTTAAGTCTTTCCAATTTCTTAGGATGTTCCATAAGGGCGTCCCCTTAAGGGTCACATCTTTTGACTTTGTAGGAACACTCAGCTGTTCACCCATGACGTACTGAGATTTTAGTTGCTTTGATCAAAGGCTTTCGGATCACGAGTTACCCCTTTTACCTACAGGGAGCGTTCACCGTTAATTACAACAATATTTGGCTCAAAGTAATCGTCTCTTCTTGCCCTAACACAATTTTTCCAACCTCAAAGTAATCGTCTCTTCTTGGATGGCTACCCAATTGCCCTGCGAGTGACTTCCAGTGCGCTACTGGCCACGACACTCAGAATTTGTGCCTCCTCAAGGGAATCAACCTTTCTTGGTAGGCAGATCAATGGGGGGTTTTCGTAGCTCCGGGTGATGAGGCCGTGCTACTAATTGCAATTTTCCAATTCAAGTCCCTAACGCAATTTGGCTAATACGGGTGATGAATCCGTGCTTAGCTGTTCAATGGTTAGCCGTCCCAGCTGATGAGTTCTGGAATGGTTAAGCAAGGTTTTGGGTGATAAGTTCCACAAAAGTCCTTAACCTAATCTAGACAGAGTTAACAAGTTCATGTGCCCGGTGCGTTGCGCAATATACATTACCTGATCCTGCAGCTTTTAATTTCTTGGCGTGATCAAATTGAAGAGTTCTGGGTGGCTCCCTTTGTGATTTCGTCCTTCTTGTGAAAAAAACGGTCACTTGGCAGGCACGAAATGCCAGTCGAATCCGAGTCACGGCACCAAAACTGTTACCAGAAAAATGGCTACTGGATACAGTTACAACTTCGGTTCGAGTCACTGGTGGAGCCCTTCTCCCAAGAACGAGGAAGCGTTTAATATAGGCAAAAATTAAAATTGGTTTATTGAAAAGGGGTTTAAGCGTCACTGGCCTGGTGCCGGAAAAAGCCCTAGTCTCAACCTTTTTGCCTATTAAAGTCCCTTAAGTGAGCAGCTCTTTTTGGTTCCGATGTCTTGGGTGCAAATGTGCTGAGAGCGCTGGTGACATTTCCTATCAGGAGATTTTTATACCCTCCACCCAAGGGACCTCAACTAGTTCTACTGCTAGCTAACAAGTTTACAAAACAAGAGATTTACAATGGTGAACAAAAACCCGGCACCAGACTCTTTTGTTACATTAAAAGGTCAATCATACAGAGACAAAACAGGTCAATTACATAGAACAAAAGGTGATGGGTAGAGCAATTGCCCTGGAAATGACAGAGTTCATAGTTTAGCAAATGCAGGTTGTGTCATCATTCAGGTGACATCCAATGGGCGCCAGGATTGTAATTTGGCACAAATCAGAAGTCCAGATTTTGAATCCAGGTTGAGAATTGACCAATAACGAAGATGGGCATCCTTCAGACTCCCCTGAGGAGGACCATTGCTTTGAGGCTCTTGGCAAATTCCATTCCCACCCAGCAATTACTTCATCCTGTCTCATCCCAAGCACTATCTAGGATAATCACAAAAGAAATTTCAGTATCAATGGATATGCAGACTTCCCCCATGTCCCAATTCCGATTGACCTCTGGACTGCCTTTCTCCATTATATCAAAGTATGCAGGTGATAGTAAACACAATAAGTGACAGGAAAACAGGAGATTGAGATGGAATTTCTGAACTTCCAAGGGTGAGAGGTAACAATAGGTAGGGCAATTGAGGCCTTTCCTGTGTAACTGGAGGGCTTTGGGTGTTAATTTTGACTCCTGCTTTGAGACATAGAAGAGAGAATGTTAGATATCAAATTTATATTATTTAATAAGGCCCTGGCCCCTTTAATCAAATTCCGCATTTTTATTTACACCAAATAATCATTTCTTTTCTGCATCCTGAAGCAAGCACTGCTTTACTTTGACAGCCTTGTGATAATTGTGAGGTTCCTGACCATATACAGAGTTCTATTCATGAAAGTAGGGGTTATGTATGGGCACGGTTAACTGGCAGATTTCCTTTATAGCTTGAGAAAATTGACATATCTAAAAGATGACTGAGAAGACCAGTGAAGCAGGGGAGGCTTGCAGTTATGCCCACAAGTATGTGAATGGAGGTGTGTTAGAGTAATGCTTGGTGCAAGACAGAAACCTAGAAATGGGTGGCAACTAAAACATAATAAATCTTGAAGGAATAAAAAGAGTAAGCATGGAAAATAAAGAGGAATAAAATTCGGGTGGTGTGTCCCTGAAAATGGAGGTAACAGTTTTATGTAAGTGCCCTTATCAGCTCCTGAACATATGGTGGCAGTTTCCCTCCCTGTGCATCTCTCCTATTCTCCTGGCTCTCTGTACTGGAACATAGAAATTAGAGATGTAGAAAACCTATCAATCTCTCATTTTTATCCCATTTTAGGATTGTTCCCCAAGGTATCTTTTTCTATTAGATATCACTTCTGGTTCTCAAGGTGTAATTACTACAGGTTTCTTTCCCAGAACAAGTCTTATTCTCATCAGTGTTTCATTTTGGAGCTTCATTTCAGTGAATTTGATTCTGAAAAAGTACTGCACAGTGAAAATCCGGCTGAGGATTCCATTTTGTTTTGTAACAGGAATTTGTCTTGATGGACCCTATTCCAAGAGGTTAATTCTTAATTAAGTGGTCAAAATCCTGTTGATTAACATAAGCCAAATCATATTTTTCACTCTGTTCCTCACAAGTAAACAAAGTATCCCCATCACAATTCCCAGGGCACTCAAATGATGTTACCAAGCCATCATGTGTTCATCCTCCCCCAAATCCCCAAGAATTGCCACAAAGTTTGGGCCACAGTGGCTTAGTGGTTAAAACTGAGCTTGATGACTGGAAGGTCTGAAGGTCTGTGGTTTGAGACCCGAGTGCTGCGTGGCGGAGTGAGCTACCATCATCTGTCCCAGCTCCAGTTTAAAAGCAAGAAATTGCAAGTAGACAAATAGGTACCACTTTAGCGGGAAAAGTAAGAGCACTCTGTGCACTATGCCTTCTAGTCATGCCTGTTACATGATCACGAAAATGCCTGCAGATGCAGACAGCTCTGGCTCTTTGGCTGTAAACAGAGACAAGCACTGCCCCCTATAGTCAGACATGACTGACTTTCAAGCAAGGGAGACCTTCACCTTTCGGTTAATTTGCTGTGGAGAAATGGATCAAAAGTTATGATATAGCTTACATTAGCAACAGGATTTCAGCCAGTGAGCCCTGAACTACAAATGCATCAGAACTAGTTTGAAAGAACAGTAAAATGAATAGAATAATATAAGTCTAATAATGGACAAACTCCACTTGGTTCCAATAAGACCAAATATGGCTAATTAATAAAATTACTTACTATTCCTCCTCCTGGCTACAAAATGCAGCAAACAACCCATAAAAATTTCCCCCTTGAGCCTATTCTGACATTCTGAGGACTACCTCAAATCTTCTGTGAGCCTTGCAATTTCCTAGACTGTAAGGTGTCCATTCTTGCAGTCTAAATCTCTGAACTCAAGTTGATCCAAGAGAGAAAGAAATGTTGCTTGACTGAACCTGGAATCTAGACTTTGAAGACATTCCCGATTCCAGCAAAATCTGATTAACATCTTGCCAAAGCAGGTCTTTTATTTTCACTCTCTTTTTGGATTCACCCTGATTCAAAGCATCATCTAATCCCCTCCCTCTACTTCAGAAAGAGCATCAGGTAGTAAAGGTCAAATTCTCTTTCATTGGTTTTTTGATTCCCATTGCAGTCTTCCACAAACTGAAGTACAATAGTGCCGCCTCCCTGATAACCAAACGTACCATTTCTCATCCCCATCTCACTCTTTTCTTCTTTGGGACAGCCTTCAGCTCGTGATCAAAAATGTCATTTGTTATGTGTGTGTTTTTTAAAAGTAAAATTCTGGTATCTTCTTTTTCTTCCCTGAGTACCTCACAAGGGCATTTTCCTTCTTAGATTGTGACTCAAACATCAAAGATTTAAATGTTGCTCTTCTTTTTGGATTACATCAGATGGATGTGCTGTTGGGAGATAAGCATAGGATCCATTTTCAGGTTCTTAGCACAGATGTGCAAGCTTTCAAAAATATGTTAGGCTTATTTTGGAACATTGTTACCTACCTGGAAAGTTGCCCTCTCATCAGTTTCTGCTCTCCATGTTGCAGTGGAAATTCATCCTTAGTATGAGATGATCATACTTGAGGTTTATAGGATCTACTTTGGTTGCACTAGAAGCCCTAAGAGTCAGCCATCACAACCTGGTGTAAAATAGTGTCACTGGGGTTTAACCTGACCACATGCCCATCCCAACAATTTCATAACTGAAGAAAAGATGAGGCATGTGTGAAAAAATGCTACCACACATACATGTATTCTTATTTCCCTTCACGAGTTATTGATTTCAGCAGTCTAATTGAGGAAGAGAAATGCCCTTTGCTGACTCCACTGGGAAGGCCTTTGGGGTTCAGTAACATTTCATATGGAAATCTAACAGTAAATGCTGATGTCTGTTTCCTATCTTAAAAAAACCATAGTCATCTATATTCAGGAATGGCTAAATCCTTGAATATAGAATGGTTTGCAGACATACAGTATATAGACAGAAGCACAACTTGGAAAGCTTCCTGTTGAGGCGATGGTTTCCAGAACATCCAGCCAACATGGCCAGTAATCATAATAGCTGGGGACTCTGGTGGTTGTAGCTCAGGCAGGCAGGTTTCTTACTTATAACTGTAGTTCTTCAAGTGGCCATCTGTGAATTTGCACTTGTGAGTTATTATACCTGCACAAGGATTCCACTGGAAGCTTCCAGAGCTTTGGGGGGGCACTAACATAATTAGAATATTCCCTCTCCCCCATTGCGCATGTTCCGAAGCAGAATGACTAACCACCAGTTCCCCATTGTCCACTGCTAAACGAATCTTGCTCCAGTGTGGCAGATTGTGGAGTGGATGGGTGAGTAGTGAGAATTCACAGAAGACCACTTGAAGAACTGCTGTTAAGAAATCTGTCCTTTTTCTTTGTGGTTTCTGGGAACCACACTTGTGAGTGACTAACAAGCTTAACTGGTGGATGGTGGAATGTTACAGGAAGGCTGAGGAGATCACTGCTGTGCCAAACGCTGCATCCTACTTTGCCTTGATATCCACCCTGTAGTGCTTGACAAATGTGAATAGCTGCGGCCAGGTTGTGGGTCTACATATGTCCTCAAGGCCTGTACCTTTGAAGTAATAGAGGTTGAAAGTGATATTGTATCACAAGATCTGGGACTGCATACCTATTTGTTTATGTAGAGCATTGCTGTCATTTTGTCCAATGCTACCTGGGCAACTTTGCCACTGATGCTCGACTCTAGGACCATGAACATCATGTGTATCACAAAAAGCTCTAATTTGTTTATGTGGTAGCAGTTCTCATGCACAGACAACAGTGTGTGTATTTCTAAGCCAATGCAGTGAATGCCCAAGCCAGTTAAACTGGCATTCGTGGTTATAAGAATTGATGGTGTCAGATAGAAATGGTTTCCTCATAGTTAGGTTTGTAATATTCCACCATCAATTGAATTTTTGTGTTAACTCTTCCATCCTCTGAAGCAGCTTTGCATTTTCCCCCGCAATTGGGACATCATGCCTGATTTTAAGACACGCATGTCACAGTACGGCAATTGTAGATGTCATCAAACCTGGCAGTTTCTCGGCCATTAGTGTCAAGACCTTTTCCAAGCTCTTGAAGTATTTGAGCAGCAATACCCTTAACTCTTGGTAGTAAGCTCTTACAGTAGTTGAGTCTATCCTTGCTTCTATGAAGTCTACTATCCTTTGTTTCAAGATAGATTTGGAGAAATTCACTGAGAGAGCAAGTTCCAGCAAGAACTTCCTTGCCTTTGATGCTGGAGAAGACTCTTGAGAGTCCCCTGGACTACAAGATCAAATTAGTCAATCTTAAAGGAAATCAACCCTGGCTGCTTCTTGGAAGAACAGATACTGAAGCTCAAATACTTTGACCATCAAATGAGAAGAGAGGACTCACTGGAGAAGGCCCTAATGCTAGGAAAGATCGAAGACAAAAGAAGTGGATGAGATGGTTAGACAGTATTGTTGACGCAGTGGGCGTGGATCGAGACAGATTTGGACAAGGTGCACCGAGTCATGGCTAAGTATGCCACACTTAGAAAACCTAAGTCAGAATTGATGGCATGTAATTATTACATGTCATCAATTCTGGAACTGCCGGTGGCTCAAGTGGTTAAGATGCTGAACTTGACAACTGGAAGGTCTGAGTTCGATACAATACCTAAGAACTGCACAACGGAATGAGCTCCCATCTCTATCTCAGCTTCTGCTGGCTCTTTGGCTGTAAAAAGAGATGAGCACTGAACCCTAAAGTCGGATACGACTGGATTTCGAGCAAGGGCAACCTTTACCTCCACCTAATTATTATCTTAACCTATAAAACCAAGGGTTAACCATTGGAACTTGCTATAGGATCCTACGGCTGGCCCTACTTGCCTGCACTCACCCTTCGGGAACACGGGCGGACTGGGTCCGCAGATCAACGAAGGATTGAGTAAAGCGGCAGTGGGGCAACAGCCCCAGAAATGCGAAAAAAGGGAAACAACTTCAATTCCCAACGTTCTTTGCGCTGCGCTGCACCACAGCCAATCAGGCTGAGAGGCGAGAGCACAAAAAACGTGGGGAAACACAGCACGGCCAATCAAAAACAAGCCGCACGAAAAAAAGGAGCACAAAGGGAAAGCACAAATGAAAAAATACAATCCCCAGTGTGCTGCGTGCCATGAGTGCGCAGAACTCTGAGAAAGCCGGTGCGTCCCAGGGAAGCCAGCCCCCGGTAAGTAAAAAAAAACCGCCGCTGGGCTTCCAGCCCCCGGTAAGGGGGCAAGCCAGCCCCCGGTAAGGGAAGCCCACACACACCCCACCCTGACGCTGGGCTTCTTTACCGCGGGCCGCAAGCCAGCCCCTGGTAAGGGAAGTCCACAACACACACACACACCACTGGGCTTCCTTACCGCGGGCCGCAAGCCAGCCCCCGGTAAGGGAAGCCCACAACACACACACACACCGCTGGGCTTCCTTACCGCGGGCCGCAAGCCAGCCCCCGGTAAGAGAAGCTCAGCACCCCCCGCCACTGGGCTATCTTACCGCAGGCCGCAAGCCAGCCCCCGGTAAGGAAAGCCCCCACACACACACACCGCCGCTGGGCTTCCTTACCGCTGGCCACAAGCCAGCCCCCGGTAAGGGAAGCCCACAACCCCACCCCACCCGCCACTGGGCTTCCTTACCGCGGGCCGCAAGCCAGCCCCCGGTAAAGAAAGCCCACACACACACACTGCCACTGGGCTTCCTTACCGCGGGCCGCAAGCCAGCCCCCAGTAAGGGAAGGGCCCCCCACCACCACTGGGCTTCCTTACCACGGGCCGCAAGCCAGCCCCTGGTAAGGGAAGGCCACAACACCCCCCCCCACCGTTGGGCTTCCTTACCGTGGGCCGCAAGCCTGCCCCCGGTAAGGAAAGCCCACACACACACACACCGCTGCTGGGCTTCCTTACCGCGGGCCACAAGCCAGCCCTCGGTAAGGAAAGCCCACACACACACCGCCACTGGGCTTCCTTACCGCGGGCCGCAAGCCAGCCCCCAGTAAGGGAAGCCCCCCCCCCGCCACTGGGCTTAGTAACCACGTGCCGCAAGCCAGCCGCTGGTAAGGGAAGCCCACACACACACATGCCGCTGGGCTTCCTTACCGCGGGCCGAAAGGCAGCCCCCGGTAAGGGAAGCCCACACACACCCCACCCTGCCGGTGGGATTCCTTACCGCGGGCCGCAAGCCAGCCCCCGGTAAGGGAAGCCCACAACACACACACACACCGCTGGGCTTCCTTACCGCGGGCCGCAAGCCAGCCCCCGGTAAGAGAAGCTCACCACCCCCCGCCACTGGGCTTCCTTACCGCAGGCCACAAGCCAGCCCCCGGTAAGGAAAGCCCACACACACACACACCGCCGCTGGGCTTCCTTACCGCTGGCCACAAGCCAGCCCCCGGTAAGGGAAGCCCACAACCCCACCCCACCCGCCACTGGGCTTCCTTACCGCGGGCTGCAAGCCAGCCCCCAGTAAGGGAAGCACCCCCACCACCACCACTGGGCTTCTTTACCACGGGCCGCAAGACAGCCCCCGGTAAGGGAAGCCCACACACACACGTGCTGCTGGGCTTCCTTACCGTGGGCCGCAAGCCAACCCCCGATAAGGGAAGCCCACACACACCCCACCCTGCCGCTGGGCTTCCTTACCGCGGGCCGAAAGGCAGCCCCCGGTAAGGGAAGCCCACACACACCCCACCCTGCCGGTGGGATTCCTTACCGCGGGCCGCAAGCCAGCCCCCGGTAAGGGAAGCCCACAACACACACCCCCACCGCTGGGCTTCCTTACCGCGGGCCGCAAGCCAGCCCCCGGTAAGAGAAGCTCAGCACCCCCCGCCACTGGGCTTCCTTACCGCAGGCCGCAAGCCAGCCCCCGGTAAGGGAAGCCCCCCCCCCCCGCCACTGGGCTTCTTTACCACAGGCCGCAAGCCAGCCCCCGGTAAGGGAAGCCCACACACACACGTGCTGCTGGGCTTCCTTACCGCAGGCCGCAAGCCAGCCCCCGGTAAGGGAAGCCCCCCACCCCCCACTGCTGGGCTTCCTTACCGCGGGCCGCAAGCCAGCCCCCGGTAAGGAAAGCCCACACACACACACACAGCTGCTGGGCTTCCTTACTGCGGGCCGCAAGCCAGCCCCCGGTAAGGGAAGCCCACAACACACACACCTACCACTGGGTTTCCTTACCGCGGGCCGCAAGCCAGCCCCCGGTAAGAGAAGCTCACCCCCCCCCCCCGCCACTGGGCTTCCTTACCGCAGGCCGCAAGCCAGCCCCCAGTAAGGAGAGCCCACACACACACACACCGCCGCTGGGCTTCCTTACCGCTGGCCACAAGCCAGCCCCCAGTAAGGGAAGCCCCCCCCCCGCCACTGGGCTTCTTTACCACGGGCCGCAAGCCAGCCCCCGGTAAGTGAAGCCCACACACACACGTGCTGCTGGGCTTCCTTACCGCAGGCCGCAAGCCAGCCCCCGGTAAGGGAAGCCCCCCACCCCCCACCGATGGGCTTCCTTACCGCGGGCCGCAAGCCAGCCCCCGGTAAGGAAAGCCCACACACACACACACACACACACACAGCTGCTGGGCTTCCTTACCGCGGGCCGCAAGCCAGCCCCCGGTAAGGGAAGCCCACAACACACACACCTACCACTGGGTTTCCTTACCGCGGGCCGCAAGCCAGCCCCCGGTAAGAGAAGCTCACCCCCCCGCCACTGGGCTTCCTTACCGCAGGCCGCAAGCCAGCCCCCAGTAAGGAGAGCCCACACACACACACACCGCCGCTGGGCTTCCTTACTGCGGGCCACAAGCCAGCCCCCGGTAAGGGAAGCCCACAACCCCACCCCACCCGCCCCTGGGCTTCCTTACCGCGGGCCGCAAGCCAGCCCCCGGTAAAGAAAGCCCACACACACACACACCGCCGCTGGGCTTCCTTACCGCTGGCCACAAGCCAGCCCCCAGTAAGGGAAGCCCCCCCCGCCACTGGGCTTCTTTACCACGGGCCGCAAGCCAGCCCCCGGTAAGGGAAGCCCACACACACACGTGCTGCTGGGCTTCCTTACCGCAGGCCGCAAGCCAGCCCCCAGTAAGGGAAGCCCCCCCCTGCCACTGGGCTTCCTTACCACGGGCCGCAAGCCAGCCCCTGGTAAGGGAAGCCCACAACACCCCCCCACCGCTGGGCTTCCTTACCGCGGGCCGCAAGCCAGTCGCCGGTAAGGAAAGCCCACACACACACACCGCCGCTGGGCTTCCTTACCGCGGGCTGCAAGCCAGCCCCCAGTAAAGGAAGCCCCCCCCTGCCACTGGGCTTCCTTACCACGGGCCGCAAGCCAGCCCCTGGTAAAGGAAGCCCACAACACCCCCCCACCTCTGGGCTTCCTTACCGCGGGCCACAAGCCAGCCCCCGGTAAGGGAAGCCCACACACACACGTGCTGCTGGGCTTCCTTACCACGGGCCGCAAGCCAGCCCCCGATAAGGGAAGCCCACACACACCCCACCCTGCCGCTGGGCTTCCTTACCGCAGGCTGCAAGCCAGCCCCCGGTAAGTGAAGCCCACCACCCCCCGCTGCTGGGCTTCCTTACCACGGGCCGCAAGCCAGCCCCCGGTAAGGAAAGCACACACACACACACACAGCTGCTGGGCTTCCTTACCGCGGGCCGCAAGCCAGCCCCCGGTAAGGGAAGCCCACAACACACACCCCTACCGCTGGGCTTCCTTACCGCGGGCCGCAAGCCAGCCCCCGGTAAGAGAAGCTCACCCCCTGCCATTGGGCTTCCTTACCGCAGGCCGCAAGCCAGCCCCCAGTAAGGAAAGCCCACACACACACACACCGCCGCTGGGCTTCCTTACTGCGGGCCACAAGCCAGCCCCCGGTAAGGGAAGCCCACAACCCCACCCCACCCACCACTGGGCTTCCTTACCGCGGGCCGCAAGCCAGCCCCCGATAAAGAAAGCCCACACACACACACCGCCGCTGGCCTTCCTTACCGCGGGCCACAAGCCAGCCCCCTGTAAGGGAAGCCCCCCTGCCACTGGGCTTCCTTACCACGGGCCGCAAGCCAGCCCCTGGTAAGGGAAGCCCACACACACACACGCCGCTGGGCTTCCTTACCGCGGGCCGCAAGCCAGCCCCTGGTAAGGGAAGCCCACACACACCCCACCCTGCCGCTTGGTTTCCTTACCGCAGGCCGCAAGCCAGCCCCCGGTAAGGAAAGCCCACACACACACACACAGCTGCTGGGCTTCCTTACCGCGGGCCGCAAGCCAGCCCCCGGTAAGGGAAGCCCACAACACACACCCCCACTGCTGGGCTTCCTTACCGCGGGCCGCAAGCCAGCCCCCGATAAAGAAAGCCCACACACACACACCGCCGCTGGCCTTCCTTACCGCGGGCCACAAGCCAGCCCCCGGTAAGGGAAGCCCACACATCCCACCGCTGGGCTTCCTTACCGCGGGCCAGCCAGGGAAGCCACCCCCTCTCTCTCTCTCACACACACACACACACACACACACATATTCCTCTTTTGCTCCTTTCCCTAAGGAGCTCTCTCTCTCTCTCTCTCTCTCTCTCACACACACACACACAGCTTCTTTCTCTCTCTCTCACACACACACACACAGCTTCTCTTTCTCTCTCTCTCACACACACACACACAGCTTCTCTTTCTTTCTTTCTCTCTCTCACACACACAGCTTCTCTCTCTCACACACACACACAGCTTCTCTTTCTCCCTCTCTCTCACACACACACACTCAGCTTCTCTTTCTTTCTCTTTCTCTCTCTCTCTCTCACACACACTCACACATATTCCTCTTCTGCTCCTTTCCCTAATGAGCTCTCTCTCTCACACACACACACACACAGCTTCTTTCTCACACACACACACACAGCTTCTCTTTCTTTCTCTCTCTCTCACACACATATTCCTCTTCTGCTCCTTTCCCTAATGAGCTCTCTCTCTCTCTCACACACACACACACAGAGCTTCTCTTTCTTTCTTTCTTTCTCTCTCTCTCACACACACACAGCTTCTCTTTCTTTCTCTCTCTCTCTCACACACACACATATTCCTCTTCTGCTCCTTTCCCTAATGAGCTCTCTCTCTCACACACACACACACACACAGCTTCTCTTTCTTTCTTTCTCTCTCTCACACACACACAGCTTCTCTCTCACACACACACACACACAGCTTCTCTTTCTCTCTCTCACACACACACACACAGCTTCTCTTTCTTTCTTTCTCTCTTTCTCTCACAGCTTCTCTTTCTTTCTCTATCTCTCTCACACACAGCTTCTCTTTCTCTCTCTCTCTCTCTCTCACACACACACACACAGCTTCTTTCTTTCTCTCTCTCTCTCTCACACAGCGTCTCTTTCTCTCTCTCTCACACACACACACACAGCTTCTCTTTCTTTCTCTCTCTCTCTCACAGCTTCTCTCTCTCTCTCTCTCACACACACACACACATACACACACACACACACAGCTTCTCTTTCTCTCTCTCTCTCTCACACACACACACAGGTTCTCTTTCTTTCTCTCTCTCTCTCTCTCTCACACTCACACATATTCCTCTTCTGCTCCTTTCCCTAATGAGCTCTCTCTCTCTCACACACACACACACAGCTTCTCTTTCTTTCTCTCTCTCTCACAGCTTCTCTTTCTCTCTC
Organism: Bradypodion ventrale; assembly: GCA_035047345.1. Lineage (NCBI taxonomy): Eukaryota > Metazoa > Chordata > Lepidosauria > Squamata > Chamaeleonidae > Bradypodion > Bradypodion ventrale. The sequence goes on from JAWDJE010000001.1 coordinate 270,738,288, forward strand.
TCTCACACACACACACAGCTTCTCTTTCTCTCTCTCTCTCACACACACACAGGTTCTCTTTCTCTCTCTCACACAGCTTCTCTTTCTCTCTCTCTCTCACACACACACACACACAGCTTCTCTTTCTCTCACACACACACACACAGCTTCTTTCTTTCTTTCTCTCTCTCTCTCTCTCACACACACAGCTTCTCTTTCTCTCTCTCTCTCTCACACACACACACATATTCCTCTTCTTCTCCTTTCCCTAATGAGCTCTCTCACACACACACAGCTTCTTTTTCTTTCTCTCTCTCTCTCACACACACAGCTTATCTTTCTTTCTCTCTCACACACACACACACATTCCTCTTCTGTTTCTTTCCCTAATGAGCTCTCTCTCTCACACACACACACACACACAGAGCTTCTCTTTTTCTCTCTCTCTCTCTCACACACACAGCTTCTCTTTCTTTCTCTCACACACACAGCTTCTCTTTCTTTCTTTCTTTCTTTGTTTCTTTCTTTCTCTCTCTCTCTCACACACAGCTTCTCTCTCACACACACACACACACACAGCTTCTCTTTCTCGCTCACACACACACACAGCTTCTCTTTCTCTCTCTCTTTCATACTCACATATTCCTCTTCTGCTCCTTTCCCTAATGAGCTCTCTCTCACACACACACACACACACACAGCTTCTCTTTCTCTCTCACACACACACACACACATATTCCTCTTCTGCTCCTTTCCCTAATGAGCTCTCTCTCTCTCTCTCTCACACACACACACACACACACACACACACACGACACTCCTGCCTTGCCATAAATTTTTAGTGTGTGTGTTGGTGATTGGAGTGGTATTCTATGGGTGGTGGTGGTTGTGCATACCCAAAACCACCCTTAACCACCAACACACACTTTTTTTAAAAATACACATTATAAAACATTATTTGGTGAAATAAAAAAAGGAAAAAATTATATCATCCTTTGTTCTTTTTTTTTAATCCCCCCCCCAAAAAAACAACAACAACTGATCACAGTTTATAACAGCCCGGCAACGCCATCCTCCTCAGTCCACACAACCCTGTACCCATTGTATCTACGCCATCTAGCCATCTCATCTTTGGCCGTCCCCTTTTTTTCTTTTGCCCACCACCTTCCCCAGCATCAAGGCCTTCTCAAGTGAATCCTCTCTTCTCATTTGATGTCCAAAATACTTCAGCTTCATCTTTACTATTTGACCTTATAATGAGCACTCACGTCTAATCTCTTCTACTATTGACCTATTTGTTCTTCTCGCTGTCCAAGGAACTCTCAAAACTCTCCTCCAGCACGACATCTCAAAGGCATGTATTTTTCTTCGCTCAGCCTTTCTAATGGTCCATTAAAAAAAGCTCATTTTAAACAGCCCAGCAACGCTGGGCAACCTCTGCTAGTTATATATATTGCAAGTGTAGATTTTTATTTCCTCTCTTTTGCAACAAAACCTATATTAATATATACTTCCACTAATGGCTGTCTAAAGATTTTACTAGTGATGTTAATAATACACATGCCTTTTATTATCATATTCAATAGCTGTGCAAGCAAAATAACTTTTGCCTTTATAGACAAGCACTTTGAGCTCATTCTTATGAATATTGTAAACAGCAGAATGCTAGAATCCTCTCAAGGGGAAGAGGGAACAGGCAAACTTTTAAAACCTCAAATATCCTTCTTGTAACTTGCAAGCAACCAATCCTGAGTTTCAGTGGTACATTCAAAGCCAGTTTTGTATCCAATCTGCAAGAATCACACAGTACAACAGTTCTGCTGGGATTGTGGTCTTTCCTTTGTGTGATTGTGCTTATTCATTTAGGAAATAAACCCCTTATCATACAGGCAATTTTAGAAGTGGAGGATTTTTCTCTATTTGCAGTCATGATCATGAGAAATACTAAAGGGAATCATTTAATGCAGGTTCTTGCCTAGCCAATAGCATTTTGTGACTTATACTTTACACCTTTGGCATTTCATTCCTATCCATCAGTATGTGATCTAACAGGACTGCCATGGCCTCTATAATATACAAAGCAAATGCTCTGCTCAGAAGACATTTAAAGAACAGTTAGGGAAGCTTCTATTTTCAGTAAATTGACTTTCTTTTTTTAAAAAAAACTTGCTTTAGTCAAGTATGTATTAATAATGCCAGAGAAAGGTAATTTGCATTTGAGGAGATAATGGCTATTTGTTTAAAAAGAGTTTTATTTGAGCACTGATATTTCCCCACCAGTGAATATAAGGCCAGAGATAGGAACACACCTATGTCTCTGCGCCCAAGTTACTTGCTCACCAGTCACCATCTCCATTTCTTGCCATTGTCAACTTGGTGCTAATTATCAACATCCCAGCTGCCACACAAGGCATTCCCTGGGTTGTTCCCAGTAACATCTGAACCCCAATACCACTCACAACATGACCCAAATTGAAGAAAGCCACAGAAGAAGCACCCTGTCACTTATGAGGCCACTTCATTGGGACAGGTTGGAATGGAGGAATCAATGCACCAAACTCTCTAGACCAGTAATGGCCAACCTTGGAACTCCAGATGTTTTTGGACTTCCATTCCCAGAAGCCCTGATCAGCAGGCGTGGCAACTTGGACTTCTGGTAATTGAAATCCAAGAACACCTGGAGTGCCAAGGTTGACCATCACCGCTCTAGACCAAGGTGGAGTTGGTTCTTACCCAATGAATGTGTTGACCACCCTTTTTATCAACATTTTAACATTTTTAAAGTTATCACCTCCACTCCTTTTTCCTATCTTGCTAGCTTAACCATTCAGGCTTAACAACTCAGGTCTTTCCCCTACACATAGTTCATTAGGTTATACTAAGATTTCTGATTTGCCAAAGTAGTTTTGCCTAAGTGTTGAGAGTCAAAAAGAAAGTGGAAACACAAGACTAAAAAGCAAAGCCTGTTTGGCCCAGATCCTCTTCATCAAACTGATTTGGACACAATCTGAGCAAGGTGACTATTCCATCACCTGCAGAAGGATGGATAGTTCCGTTTCACTTACCAGTGATAACTTTCGTTCTTCGAGTATATAGTTTGTGAATACACACTATTGGGGTTATGCGCCTGCGCAGAACGGCCGATCGGAGGCTTGAAAAGCTATTGGTCAAAAGTTTTGGCGGTAAGACCGCCCACCGTACCGCCCACCCTGAGGCGCCCGCGCACCATTTTACCTCAGTTCCATACTTAAGCCAAGCACAGGAGAAACCAATTGATATCATCCGTGCAGCTCAAGAGGGGAGGCAGGGTGGGTAGTGTGTATTCACAAACTATATACTCGAAGAACGAAAGTTATCACTGGTAAGTGAAACCGAACTTTCTCCTTCGTATAGTTTGTGAATCCCCACTATTGGGAGATTAGCAAGCTCACACTCACTTGGTCGGTGGGCAGTCGGATGAGATGATCCCACGATGAGTATGATGGTCAGGTTGAGCTGTCAAGGGCGATGGGTCCGGAGCCCCCTGGTGAGGACGACACGGCCAAGCCTGGCGTCCGCAGTGGCTCTGGTGTCCACTCTGTAATGCTGGACAAATGTGGAAGGTCTGGACCAGGTGGCCGCCTTACATATATCCTCCAGCGGTGTGCCCTCCAGGAAAGCAGTGGATGTGGCAACCGCCCTGGTGGAATGTGCCCTGACATGCGGTGGAGGTGGCAGCGAAGCTGACTCGTAGGCCAGGTAGATGGTAGACGTGATCCATTTGGAGAACCTCTGGGCAGAAATGGGTTCGCCCTTGGACTTTCCTCCATAAGCCACAAACAGGCGTTGCGACTTCCTGAACTCCCTTGTCCTGCTGGTGTAAAACAATAAAGCCCTTTCACATCCAGCGTGTGCCAAGTCCTTTCTTGGGTGTTGGAGGGGTTCTGGAAGAAGGTTGGCAAGGAGATAGTCTGTGCCATATGAAACTGGGAAACCACCTTGGGCAGGAAGGTGATATCCGCTTGGAGAACCACACGGTCATTGAAAAACTGAAGAAAAGGTGCGTCCGCCCGCAGAGCAGACGTGATAGCCACTAGGAACGCCGTCTTCCACGTGAGGAGACGGACATCCGCGGTAGCCATGGGCTCGAAAGGAGCCCTGGTGAGCGTGTTGAGAACAGCAGACAGTGACCATTGAGCCGTCGGAGTCCTGACCGGAGGAAAGGCATTTCGTAGTCCTTTGAGGAAACGCTTCACCGTTTGGTCTCGGAAGGCACCAGAAGCGGGCGAACCAGTCGGAGAGTGAGCCACCACCGCTGCGAGGTGTACTCGGATGGAGGTGATGCTGAGGCCAGACTCCGCCAGGTGGAGGAGGTAGGTCAAGACGTCCTGTAGTCCCACCTGTGAAGGGGACGTCTGTTGGGATGCCAGGAAGGCACAAAAACGTCTGTATTTGGAAGCGTAGGACTTCCTTGTGGAAGGGCGCCTCGCTAGTTCCAGGATCCTGGACAGTCTGGGGTTATCCTCCACGCGGTGAGGTGGAGGCTGGGTAGGTCCGAATGGTGAAGCTGGCCGTGCTCCATTTGGAGAAGCGTCGGTGACTCCGGCAGTGTGCGATACTGTGACGACATGCGTAACAGCAGTGGAAACCAGGGTTGGCGAGGCCATGCTGGGGCCACAAGGATTGCGCTGGTCCTGTGTTGGTACATTCTGGTGAGAACCTTCTGGACCAGAGGAAACGGAGGAAAAGCGTAGCAATAGTCCTGATCCCACCGTTTCATGAAGGCATCGCCCTCGGAGTTCATTCCGATGCCTGCCCTGGAGCAGTACCTGTGGCATTTCTTGTTGGACTCCGATGCAAAGAGGTCGATGCTCGGCGTCCCCCAGGCCTCGCAAAGCGACTGAAATACCTCGTCGTCCAGTTCCCATTCGTGGGTCGTCGAGGTGAGGCGGCTGAGATGGTCGGCCAAGACATTCAGTTTGCCCTGAATGTGCACTCCAATCGGGAAAATGTGCCTTTCCAGGCACCATTCCCAGAGCTGCACAGCGAGGTAAAGAAGGGTGGTGGATCGCGTTCCTTCCTGCTTGTTCAGATACGCCACCGCCGTGGTATTGTCCGAGGCCACTTGGACCGCCTTGCCGGTGAGTAGGATCTCGAAGGAACGTAGGGCCTTCCAAATGGCCAGAAGTTCCAAGTAATTGATATGGTGCACCATCTCCTGAGGTGACCAAGGGTTGTTGACCGTGAGAGTCCCGCAGGCGGCCCCCCAGCCGAGGCTGCTTGCGTTGGTCAATATCTGCAACGAGGGTTGCGGGGGGTAAAAGCTCTTCCCCGTTGCCACGTTGAGTGGTGTTGTCCACCACAGCAGTTGGTCCCTCAGCTCCGGAGATGGAGTTAACCGTTTGGACTGGCTCTCCCGGAGCGCGTCGAATTCGTGAAGGAGCCACGACTGCAGGGACCGGAACTTCAACTTGGCGTGGGGGATCACCGCCGTCGTTGAGGCCATGAGGCCTAGAAGTCTCTGAGCCTTTTTCGCCCGGATGCACGGTTTGCTGCGAAGGTCGCTGACCCCTTGCGCGATGTCCTGCAAGCGTTTCTGGGGTGCAAAGGCTGTGGTGGCAAGCGAGTCAAGTACCGCTCCAATGTACTCGACGCGTTGAGAGGGAATCAACTTCGATTTCGTGAAGTTGATCCTGAGGCCGAGACTCTCCATGAGGTGGACCGTGAATTGCGTGTCCTGAATGGCCGACGAGCTGGTGGGGGATACAATCAGCCAGTCATCGATGTACGGGAAGACCCTGATTCCCCGCTGACGAAGGAAGGCAGCCACTGGAGCCATGCACTTGGTGAAGACCCGTGGCGCCATGGCCAGACCGAACGGTAGACACCGGTACTGGTACACAGAATCGTCGATGCGGAATCGAAGGAACCTTCGGTGGTCCTCGAGGATGGAGACATGGAAGTAAGCGTCCTTGAGGTCTATGACTGTGAACCAGTCCCCTTTGTTGATGAGGGGAAGGACGGTCTGCAGGGTCACCATCCGGAACTTCCTGGTATGGATGCACTTGTTGAGGCGACGTAGGTCCAGAATTGGGCGAAGTTCTCCGTCCTTCTTCTGAACCACGAAGTACCTCGAGTAGAAGCCGTTGTCCCAGTCGGGCGGCGTCACCCGCTCGATGGCTCCCTTGGACAGAAGAGTTGATATTTCTTCCTCCAAATGGGGGGACGAGGTGGTGAAACGATGTCTTCCTACCCGAGGCGCCCGCACGAACTCGATGGCGTAGCCAGAGGACAAGATCTTTAAGACCCACCGGTCGTCCGTGATGCCTGACCATACCTGGAGGAAGTTCCGGAGGGGGAGGTACGGGATGTGGAGCGAGAGAGACTCGGCCGTCGCAGCTTCAAACACAGGACTTGGACTTCGCGTCGGAACGCTTGCCCTGCCCGTAGGGCTGGTAACGGGGCTTGTGCTGGCACCGTTGCTTGTAGGAGCCAGACCTGGGCTGTTCCGACGGGCCACCTTGTTGCTGCGGGTTCCCCTGATACCGCCGCGTGAAAGGTTGGAACCTCTGCCTGGCAGGCGGAGCCGGCGTGGTGAGCCCCAGGAACTTGGCCGTGGAGTTCGTCTGCCGCATTTCGTTCAGGACCTTGTCCGTGTCCTGTCCGAACAGGCCCTGTCCGTCGAAGGGAAACTCCTCGATGAGCTTCTTCATAGCATCATCGAGGGAGGTGCCCCTAAGCCAGGCGTGACGACGGAGCAAGATAGCGGAAGCCATGTCCTTCGCCGCATAGTCGTTGATGTGCCTGGCCGTTCTCATTTGCTGCTCCAACAGGAAGTCTCCTTCGGATGCCAGCGCGTCGATCCATTTCTGGACGTCGGCGGGTAACGTCGCCGTCTCGGCTTTCACCCGCTCCCAGAGGTGGGACTGGTAAAGGCCCATGGCAGCCAAGTAGTTGGCGGCGCGGAGGAAGAGGGAACCGGTGGCGTAGAACTTACGGCCCACCGCGTCCAGCTTCTTCCCCTCCGGGGTCGAAGGCACCGGGAAGCCGCTGGTGGCTGTCCTGTGTTGAAAAGCCTTGACCACCAGCGAATTTGGCAAGGGGTGAGCTTGTAGGAACTCGACGTTCTCATCCAGGACTCTGTACATGCCGTCGAGCCTGGACGAAACGGAGTGCGCTGACACTGGTTTCCTCCATGTCGCCTTCGCCGACGTCAACATGGACGGAAGCATGGTGATATGAACCGGCCAAACCGCTCATCTGTCCAGTTTGGCGGTCATTTGGTCCTCGCCTTCCAGTGGGGGCTGGTCCACTTTCAGGTTCAGGGCGGTTCCCAGGCGCGTCAGCATAGCCATAAGCGAGCGTTGATCCTCACCACGCAGTGGGTTAACCGTGCCGATGGCTTGGTCCGGTGTCCTTTCGGCGTCGACGTCTCCCTCCTCCTCCTCCGAGGACGCGCTGGAGTCATTGGAGGACGAGGGAGGAACTCTTACATCCACGTCGGGACCGCGCCAGTACGGCCTGGGCAGGCCGGCGGGATGGGAGTCCACCGCATCAACGTCTGGACCACACCGAGACAATATGGGTGGGCCAGCGGAGCGGACACTCGACCCTCGGGAGGTCGGAGGGGCCACAGCAGGGCCAACATCCCTGGGGCTTGCGGTGGTCGGTCCCGGAGCCGCAGAGGCTGCAGGCATGGAGGTCTTGAACTGGTTGGCAAATGTCTGAGCCATGACCTCAAACATTCCCCTGAGGAACTCCATCTGGGATGGATTTGGCACCAGCGGGAGCGACGAAACGGTGGCTGGTAGAATCGGCGACGAAACGGTAGCCGGCATGGTGATTGCCGCGTCGTCGAGCGTTGGAGTCCTGGGCCTTGGGGAGACGGAAGCCTGCCTCGTAGGCGAACGGGCCCTCCCACGAGGGGGAGACGGGAGAACCTGAAGTGGGCGAGCTGGAGCCCCAGCCCTGCGTCCTTTTTAAGGAGATCCCGAGGAGGACTGACCTCCCCAGATGGAGGACCCGGGCGACGGACATCTCGCGACCGAGAACGGAGGCGAAGGTCCCGGCGAGACAGGCGGGCGCGGAGTAGGCGGGAGCGATCGCCTCTTCTCCGACCCGCGTTTCTTTTTCTTCTCCCCGTCCTTGTCCTTCTTCTTCTTCTTCCTAATAGAGAGTGTGGAAGAAGAAGCTGGAGGAGGCTGGGAGGCACCAGCAGAGGTAGAGGCAGCCGCGGCGGGAGCCAAAGCGAGCTCCATTAGGTGGGCCTTGAGCCGGTTGCTCTGATTCTGCACTGCAAGACGGGTGAACTTCCTGCAGTGAGAACAGGACTGGCCCTGGTGAGATTCACCCAGGCAGAAAAGGCAAAGGCTATGGCCGTCGGAAGCGGGGAACTTCTTGTGGCAAGCCGAGCACTGCTTGAAAGCTGCAGCCATCAGCGAAAAAATTCTTCCAGTGGAAGGATCCAGAAGACGGGCACCCCGAAGGATGGGCCAGCCGCCACCCCCTTGAGGGGGGAAACGGTGACTGGAGCGAACAGGCAACTGAGTCCACCAGAAGGAAGAAACAGCGCCGGGGTGGCGATCCTGCCCGAAGGACAAGATCGCCGGAAAAAATTGTTTGAAATCGGTAAGGCTTTCCCTCAGAAGGGCGAGCAAAAAATTGAGAAGCTCTCAACGATCGTCCTGCTGCTACGGCGGAAAGAAGAGAACTGAGGTAAAATGGTGCGCGGGCGCCTCAGGGTGGGCGGTACGGTGGGCGGTCTTACCGCCAAAACTTTTGACCAATAGCTTTTCAAGCCTCCGATGGGCCGTTCTGCGCAGGCGCATAACCCCAATAGTGGGGATTCACAAACTATACGAAGGAGAACCAGAAGTACCGGTATCCAATAGGATCCCAACCTGTATCTTTAAGAAATCCACTTTTTTTTTGTAAAGACTTCACAAGCACACTAGAAAACAATGTAGGAACAGGTTTAATTTTTATTTGTCTTTTAAATGTGATTACACACATTCATTAGTCTACTAAAATTCAGCACTGTTACACTGAAGATACAGTACAATAACATTCAACTTGAGGTACTTCATATTTATATATCTGTCCTTTCATAAATAATGCCATCAGTTGCTATAGTCAAGCACTGCTCCAAACACAAATAGAGGAGCTGTCTGAAATAACGGAATTTTAACATAAAAACCACTAGTGCAGTAAGCGTGAAAATTAGAACATTGACTTAAATATTAAATCAGATATGTTTAAAGTATATTACATCATAAATCCAGAAAGTAAGTTTTCCTTCCCCTTCCAGCTCATCATGCAACAAGATGTTAGGTAGAATTTAAATGGTACCCATAATATCTTTAGATTTTCTTAGGTTCCAAATAAGTATGTCTAGTCCTTCAGATTAGTAAACCAACATATTCAAAAACAGCACACACTACTAAGTTTAGCATACAGTACTGCCTTTTTATACAGTACTAGGCTTTTCTCAGTCTGGGAAGAATCCTGTAATTCTACTGAGTTGCTTTCCAAGTAAAGAGTTTCATGCTAGCATGGAAAAGAACTGAAAACCTAGCTGACAGGGCAGGTGTGGGGCACCAATGGAGGGGCGACCCCCGCCTGCTGGCTTATATAATTAAGATTTCTCTGTCTCTTAATGGATGGGGTGAGTGTCTAAATTATTTAGAATTTTTAATGGGGTTTTTAAGTGCTTTTAGTTAGTTTTTGATGTTACTTTTAATTGCTGTTAGCAGCCCAGATTCATTGTTGGGTTGGGTGGCAATAGAAATTTGAAGGATAATTTTTTTTAAAAATTAAAAAATCATATCTCAGTCAAATACCCATTTAAGGCAGAAGTGGCCAACCTTAATCCCCCCTGGGCTTCAGGTAATTGAAGTCCAAAAACACCTGGGGCACCAAGGTTGGCCGCCACCCCAATTTAAGGCAACATACTTTGATTTTAACCAATTCAAAGTAGCTTAAGTAGTTATGGAATATAAGGAGAGAATTAAAGGTCTGACTCACTGCCAACTGGACCAAGGATTTCACAAGAATGGTGCTGGTAAGACAAGCAATGCTTGCTTTGCTAACAGGACTGTTAAAACTGAATACAGTAGAACCCCGCTTAATAAAAAAAGTCTGTTCTGAGAGGTGCTTCGCTATACAATTTTTTTCATTATACAAAGCGCTAACCACGATACTCCGCATTACGAATTTTTCCGTTATAATGGGTATACCTCACATAACGAAAACCCTGTAAAATGAAAATCTTTATGGGATGCATCGTACGACGAAAATCTCTTTAAAAAATCGTTGTACAATACATCCCATAGAGATTTTTGTTATACGGGGTTTTTGTTATGCAAAGTATACCCCGTATAACGAAAAAATTAATAATGCAGGTTATCGCGATTAGCGCAAAAATGCTTCGTTATACAGATTTTCCATTATGAGGGGCATTCGTTATATGGGGTTCCAATGTACAAGAGTTCAAAATAGCATTGTTAACATCTATTCCCTAGGAGCAACTGTGAGGCACTTCATTTAGGTATTTAATAGACACACATTAAGGGATAGAAAGTTCCCCCATGCATGCAGGACCTTCCTGATCATAATAAAATGCCCCATCCCCGCACAAAAATCACCCACAACCTGAGTGGAGCACTTACTCCCTGGCTCATAGAAGAGAAAAAATAAGCTCCCCAAGACTCCCTCCTGCTCCACTTCCTCACACACATGGCTGTATGTTCACTGAATAATGAACCTCTCAAGGTTTCTCAACCTTTGGCCCCTAGATGTTCTTGGACTTCAGTTCCCAGAAGCTAAAGGCTTCTGATTGATGTTTCTGGTAATTGAAGTCTAAGAACATTTGGGGGCCCAAGTTTGAGAAACCCTGCAATTTACAATTTCACATATTTCAGTGGATTCTCACTTGGTCTTACAATTTCACATATTTCAGTGGATTCTCACTTGATCTTCGTGCCTAAGTCCTGCTCCCATAGGACCATTGGGCCAACTATCATTTTTACTGTCTAACTGTCTCTCCAGGGTTTGAGTGGAGTCTTCTGCAGACCTGTCTTGAGACATTGGGTTTGAAGTTGACACACTTATTCACACTAACCAAACTACCCTACCATGGGCTCTGCATGGGGCTGCTCTTGACAATCATCCAGAGGCTGCATTTGGTCCAGAATGCGGCTGCTCGGGTGGTGATGGGGTGTGGGCGTTATGCTCATGCCTCACCACTGCTTCGGGAGCTGCACTGGCTTCCAATTTGCCTCCCGGTGCAATTCAAGGTGCTGGTCATTACCTTTAAAGCCCTACATGGTAGTGGGCCAGGATAACTAAGAGACCGCATCGCCCCAAGAACGTCTGTCCGTCCAACCAGAGCAGACCAGAGGGGCTCTCTGCTTTTACCATCTGCTAGAGGGGCCCGTCTCTCTAGCACAAAGAGGAGGGTCTTCTCTGTGTCCGCTCCGGCCCTATGGTACCTCCTGCCAGTGCAACTAAGGCTGCAGACAGAATTGCAGCCCTTCAGAAAAGATCTGAAAACATGGCTGGCGGGGCATGTGTGGGGTCCTGAGGAAGTCATGACCCCCCACCTGCTGGTTGGTTTAATATCAAAGTAACTTTCTTCTCTTTAATATGTGTGGGGGGGTTTAGCAGGGTAATTTGTTTTAATGGGGTTGTTCTTGTTTTAAGAGTTTTAAGATTGTATACCGCCCAGAGTCTTCGTGAGTTGGGTGGCTATATAAATATTAAATTAAATTAAATTAAATTAAATTCACCTTTTGTTCAGGAAATGTCTTGAAACCAGAAAGCTCTCAGTAAAGTCCACCAAACTGACACCGCTATATCTAACTAGTTACTCCTCAACAGGCAAGAGTTAAGTGAAAAATACATTCCTGGAAGTTCTAAGTATCTCCTTTATAATAATAATATTGCTATTCCTGTGATTTAAAAGCTAGTTTAGATGGTAGAATTTCATAGCTGTTATCTGCAGAACAATTACTGAAAACCTCAGCTTCTACAGCACACTCACCAAAAGTGGACATCCCTCAATTCACTGTATATTTAAGAGACAAGTTAAATAAAATCCAGATAGCATCTCCGGACAACATATTACTACCCTGAATTTTCATCGGATCTCACAACTACCTTTCACAATCAACTTACCCCAACACTGCTTGCTTTACAATGGGCTGCAAAAACATACCAATTTTACAGTGGGGATTTTGTTTATTTGGTCCATTTTGGAGTGAATATTTTAATATTTCTTGCTGATTTTATTATTGAACTTTTAAAAAAGGATTAGCCATTGCACAGTCCTAAAACTAAAACTGCTGACCATTTCATGTAATATTCATTTTAAATTTTTACTATTAAGGCTGCAGTCTTACACTGTATGAACTGGTCAGGAAACATGTCCAGGTATTTCAACAACATTCATTATTTGAGTAGGTATTATAGGATTGTGTACAGCAACCTAGGTTATGTGCATTAGACAAAATACAAACATTCTGTGGTGTCAAAAGCATTGTCTACTTTGTTGTACAGACTGTCAAATCATGGTGGGGCACTCTTCGGAAAACTGGACTCTGTGTATACATGCAAATACACAAAATTGACATACAGAAAATTCCTGAACATCTATACTTTACTGTGCTTGTATACAAATGATGTTTAGAAACACAATATAGTATATAATCCAGTGTAAAACAAATTCAACATATTTTAATCAGCTGACTTGAGGCCTCTTGAATAACTTAGTGAGTGAATTATAGCCACTGTCTTTTACTTCCCACTGAACTCTTCTTTTCCTGGATGTAACAAATTTCTCAATTAAATCTTAATAATGATTTTAAGACATGCATGCGTTACCATTTTGACATTTCATTTTTACTTGCTTTACACTCTTGTTACTAAAGTAGGCAGTGTACTAAAATGCACAGCCAAGAATGGAATTTAATTTTCCACAGTTCTACTGCATAAGAGCTGCTCACAAAATTAGACTCAACACTTTACTCAATTGGGTGTGAACATGTCCTATGACCTTGGCCTTCTGCTTTCATATGTGAAATGGGGCAAATGCAAATCATTACAATCAATAAGCATTTTTGAAGCAGATGAGGAAGGATGCAATCCGTCCCTTTCCCACTGGGAGGGCAATGCAATCCAGTGTGAAACAGTGGACTGGTGCCCTCCTCAACTATGCCATTGTCCACAGCCAATTCATTTTTTCCCCAGGGACATAAGTGACAACCATTCACATTTATGAGAAACGAAAAGTGCTGCACTCAGATATCCTGCTACTGGAAGTAAACCTAGACCTCTTGGACACAAACAGGGGCTTGAGTCAATCCACAGGGTTCCTTCCAGCTCGGCAGTTCTTACATTAAAAAAGCGGCAGGTTGCATCCGCCATCTAGAGGCTGACATGACACACAGCACTACAGGGGTCCTATAACCGCTCTGGGACATAGATTTTAAGCACTGTATTTGAAAGTAATAGGCAACATGTAACTATTTCCTTTCACAAACCATACTATTATACCAAGCTTTTATTTGGGACACCTGAAATGTGTGTAAATATGAATTGTTTTAGGAACAATCTGTAGGGGTTTTTTCCTTCCTCTCCGTGGATATTCCCACAACTATTACTTATTACATTTTTATCCTATTCAAAACACAAACAAAAATGAAAAACTTGAAGGTTGTGTGCAAATTTTTACTGTGTCCAACAAATATCTTTTTTTTTTGTCAGTTTTTTCTCATGCTTAATTTATACTGCAATTCCAAAGGACATTTTGGACTCTGCAGATACTCAGCGGCATATAAAGACAACCAGCAAGCGGGACAGGAGCAGGTTAAAGTTTTAAAGTAAGAGTAAACCAGCTGGTCGGGTGGGACAGAATTGTAATTGCTATACCAATGGTTGAATTCCAACCATGTTAGTGAGGTAACACAGCACCTTAAACATAGATGATTTATGCTTACTTGAAGTAAGAAATCAGTCAGTTCTCCGCAAAAATAGGAAAAAAGGGGTATAAATCCTCTCTGTAGATGGGAAATTAGGACAAAATAACTCTGCAATACTACTGTTAAGTGACGTTCAACTAGAAAAAATTATGGCTGCCTTTTTGAAAGTGTGCATTTACATTTTGTTAGCATGAAACTGCTTCATTCAATTATACTCATTCCCCTTCCCCAACTTTATTTAATCTTATTTTTGTCATTACCAAACAGCTTGTAATCCTTTCCTATCAAACATACAGACAATTTGAAATGAAACCTGAGAACTAATTGTAAAAGAAGAAAAATGTTGCTGGATAATGAAAACTTGAATTTCTGATCTGAGTAAAGATCACAAATTTCGCATGCAAAATGAGTCACAAATGTCCATTTTTCAGGCAGTGCTGATAGATACTGATTTCATTACAAAAACGAAACCTCTCCATAAATGGAAGCTTACAAATAGGTAAATATAAATGTTCTAGAGATTCATCTTAACAGGCATTCTAGGCTGTGCAGTAATTTAATGGTATCCAAAGCAAAGCAGTCACAGTTTACAGCTATGCTAAAAAGCAGTTTCCAACAGAAGAGAAATCTAGAAGCAGCATTCATACTATCCATGTTACTATTTGACCCCACAAATACAGTAAATAAATTTGGGTGAATACAGACATTGTAAGCATAACTGCATTGCATACCCTGCCAGTGTGGTTACCCAGAAAGAAAGAGGTCTTTGGAACTTATTTTCTTTACCCATTTAATTGACCGATTATTTAATTTAATTCTAGTAGAATTGACACTGAAACCTGAATTAAAGGGGAAAGAAAATGTCACAACAGAAAAAGTATATCCCCTCCCAGTCAACAGCAATATAACCCTCCAAATATGTCTGTATCTTACTCAGATGGGAAATCTCCTATTATCCAAACTACCATAAAGAAAAGAGAACACATAAAATTAACTATCTGCTTTCTACTATAGATTGTCTGACTTAATGGGACCATACCCATAAAAGGCAACCAGTATAATGCTTGCACAGCTTGACTAAGTGGGGAAATGTTCTTTTAAAAAGTGAAATAGCTAGTTTCACTGAGGCACTAATGTGGTGTAAACACCATTCATTTTAATGTGTTAGTGCAATGCTAGACAAGTGGAAATGTATGGATGTCACTGAGTTGCATCCATTGTCAGTCCCAACTATAGTAAGATGCACTGGGACTTACACAACTCATGGCTAGTAAGTCCCATTCAATTCAGTGAGCCTATTGTAGTTGGCACCAACAGAGGACATAGCCCAGCATTTTCAGACAATTTAACACTGTGTGCCTGGCAAGGAATTCTGGAGAGCAGCACTGAAGCATGGATCTGCTGTGCATAAACCTCTTTGCTTCTTCAACTGGCATACCTTCGGTAGTCATCCTGACCACAGCTGAGGGGACATATTTATAGAACAGCCAAGTGTTAACCCCAGCTTGACATATCTAACCTTTCATCTCTTCATTCATTTACATGAGGAATAGGTAATTTCAATTAACAGACCTCCCCAGCATCAGAGCAGCACGTGCAGAAGGAGTCAATGATATGAACTGGCCCTCCTGGTAAACATTCTCTCAATCAAATTTGTACACTTATCAATTAAGGGTGGTATTTTTGGATGTTCTGGACTACAGAAAATACCATTATTCTCAATTCTGGAGCTCTACATCAGGGGTTCGCAACCTACGGCCCGCGGCACCATTTCATGTAGCCCACCGCCCTCACTCCTGCCACCATCAGAAGGGGTGGAAGTGGAAAAAACAGTCTAAAACACGCCACTCTCACTCCCACAGCCACCAGAAGTGGCAGAAACAACCTAAAACGTACTTTAAATGTGCCCATGGCTGTCGTAAACATGTTTCCAACAGCCGTGGACCTCTTTTACGGCAGCTTTTACAGCGGGGGAACCATGTGTCCAGCCCGCTCAGCTGTCTGAGGGGGTGTGGTCCGGCCCATGGTGGGAAAACACTGAGAAGCCCTGCTCTCAGTGTTGCCAGCCTGTACGGTAATTTCATCCATATGGCTAAAGCCAAATTTCCGTATTTATCCTTACGGGTGGGGTGGGTGGAGTCTGGGCAGAGTTGTGGGCGGAGTCTGGGTGGAGTTGTGGGCAGAGACTAGGCGGAGTTGTGGGCGGAGACTTTTAAAATATTTTTCAGTATTTTTCTAAATTTCCGGGAGAAAGTTTGTGTCCGTACAGAGGGCCAAATTACTGTTCTGGGAGAAAGTTTGGCGCCTGATTTTCCGTATTTTTTCCGTACAGATTACGTACTCGAGGGCTAAATTTCTGTACAATACAGAAATTTCTGTACCGGTTGGCAACCCTGCCTGCTCTACATATTTTACAAGCGCCTGAATGTGAGGTACCTGAGAGAAAGTTTAGCTAGACCAAGCTCTCTACCCAAGCTTCCTCTTTAGAAAGGAAGTCCCAACTAATTCGAATTTAAGCCTTTCTTCCAGGTCTCCACATTTATATATGTGTAAAGTATGTGTAAGGTAGGTAGAACTCCCAGAATAGAGAATTGTGGTAGTTGTAGCCCAGAACATCCCCAAAACCCATCCTTAACTGCTAAACCAGCAGCAAATGAAAGTGGGAAAGGCATCCAAGTAGCAGAGGGCTGGCACTGCCTTTATCCTTGAAACATCTTCTATGTGGAGGAGTCCAAAAACATACAGTAATTAAAATATACAAGAAAATGTGGCAAATTAGAGCAAAAAGGGAGAGTGCCCCCTCAGAACACAGTAAGGAGGCAAGGCATTGATTCATTCTCCCCCCCACCCCCAATTAATTCTGCCATCCCATCCGAGGTATGGCTGGTAAACGCTGGCCCTTAATTTGCTAGTTAGCTTGTCCTTGGGAGTTTCTAATAAAACAAGAATATTACATTTAGGCTGTAAAAGTACAGCATATATTAAACTGTTCAATGCCTTTTGGAACCTATTACCTGTACTGGTCACATATCTGCAGACAACAAGCTATGCATCAACTACGTCTGAACCAGACATGTACATCAAAAGCATTGGACTCTTTTTGTTCTGGAATCCAACTTCTTTCAAGCATAAAAAATAAGTTCCGGAATCTGTCCCCCTTGAACCCCAGTGCCGTTGGTACTGTCTGAAGAGCACTGGAACTGGACAGTTACTTTGCCGCACTGAACTTCTGTCATCCCTTCCTGTCCAAAATAACTGAGTTCATTACCATCCAGGATTACACTAGCTGTGTAAAAGGTATCTGGCTCAATCTGCACTGGGTACTCAAACCACACTGGGAAAGTGCTGCTTGATCCATCTGAGAAATACTTGCTCAAGTTCTGCCCGAGGATAACTCCTTGCCGCTTGAGTTCAATTTTTGCACTGTATTCTGCCGATCCACAGCTGGAGCCGTACAGGCCAAAGCCAGCGATGAAAACTCTCTTGTCGACAGCAAACTGGATGCTGTCACAGCGGCCCCTGTAACGCCACTGGTTGCTGCGGTAAGCACAAGACTGAAAGCGATGGCAGCGTTGAGGAACGAGGCCTTTCCGGGCACTGCTCACAAACTGCAGCTCCGGTTTTTTGGCAGCCGTGTACCAAAGGAAGATGTCGTTGGTCTCATTGAGGGTAAGGATCCCAGACTGAGCAGCCCCATTTGCAAAGTCATCAAGTGCCATTGTTGGGATGCGAATGAGATAGAGTGCCTTCCCGAGAACTTTGCGCTTGTTTTCTATTGTGGCAGGTAACTCTTGCCTTTGACACTCCACATCAGCCCAACTAAGAGCAGCTTCAAACACCACAATCTCTTTGGCATTCAAGGTCTCCCTTTGGAGAATGCTTTCAAGCGTCTGAAAATCAATGTCACAGAACCCTTCGGATTTCAAAGCCAGCTCTGCCTGGGCATCGATCACTTCCCAACAGCGATCTGTCAGGTCGGGCTCCTCAAACAAGCAACTCTGGGAGAGAAGTACACAAGCGTTTTTCGCACTCAGGCTCGTCTCCAGGAAGTTAACACAAGCACGGGCAAGATGAGGAACTATGTACTTCTTGGCGGCATAAAGAGTGGCCAGAACGGTATCAGCAGCCAAGTCAATTTCATCACAGTAGATGTATCTATAATAAAAGATGCACATGCAATGCTATTATTTAGGAAATAAAGGGGGGAAAGACATGGATATTTTTCTCATCAGTGTTAAAAGCAGAAAGCTCATATGTAATGAAATATTTAATGTACTGTACCTGTTTACCAACTGCTAGTATTGCATGATAAATTTGTTGAATGGTCTACAAAAGGAAGAATTATGAGTATATAATCATCTAAATTCTATTACAATCAAGCCCTCGATAAAATGTAATAAACAAAACCTAAAAATTACCAGCTGGAGGTCATGTTTGATGCTTTCTTTTTCATCTCATGACAGTATAACACATTGTCCTACTTTGGTCAGGACTGCCAAACCAGATATTGCTTAGTTGAATTGTGAAGCTTTTTGTATATCTGAATCTGGCCAAGCAATTAGCTATGACTTTCTCTAGATCAGTGGTTCTTAATCTTTTTTTTTACCACCTAAGCATCTCTAAAATCCTGATATCCCACCCCCCGTGACATATAATTCTTATTAAACAAAAAAGTGAACTCCTATTCATCTGGAGGAAGCCCCATTTAAAAATCTAATTACCCTGTTGGGAACCACATAAACACAAAGCAGTTTGAAATTAGCTTATGAATCTAAGCTTAACTATGATCTATCATTACATCTGAACTCACAATCACAGTTTAATCCTGGTTTGTTTCTCCTCCACCCCAGCTGCCCAATTACAGAAGGGTGAATCCTGAGCAACTACAAACTGAAACTGCTCCCTGGGCTAATTTCACTGACCCTTCCTCCTCTCTTGCCATGTTCAATTCCTTCTTGAAAAGTTTGACCTCTCAAACTTTGCCTCAGCAACTTTGTGATGGCATGAAAATGTGAAAGGGGCTCTGACAGGAGCAGCAGACATGGACTTCACCTAGTTGCATTTCAACTCACTCTGTGTCTGGTTCTGAAGCAGATAGTGGATTTGTATATCCAAATACATTAAGGATACATTGAATTTTTACAGGGAATATAGCTGAGTAGCTGTATGGTATTCTGAAGACCAATGGCTTGGTGGCCTCTGTGGGGTAAATGACAACATTTGAAGATAGCTGTCACTAAAGAGAGAAATATTTCTTCTGGCAACAGTTCTGCAGGTACAAACAATGCCCATGAAATAAATATAGAGGGACTCCTTCCCTTCAATTTTAGTTGCTTGTTGAAGATCCTAGTTTTTTACTAATTTCATGAAACCATCATCTAAGGAGTCCAACAGTGACCATGGTATCCTTCTGGACTGGCTACAGGGGTTGGGGATCCAGGGCACCAAGTTGGCCTGGTTCTCCTCGTTCCTGAGTGGCCGGACCCAGTCGGTGTGGGGGGGGGGGTCGAGTCTGAGGCATCTCACATGTGTGGGGTGCCACAGTGCTCGGTCCTCTTGCCCTTACTCTTTAACATCTACATGAAACTGCTGGGTGAGATCATCCGATCCCAGGGGGTGAGATATCATCAGTATGCTGATGATAGTTGTATATTTCTGCCCATGGTGATTCCAGTCAAGATCCTGACCAGTTGCCTGGAGGCAGTTAGGGTCTGGATGGGGGACAACGGACTGCAGCTGAATCCCAGCAAGACTGAGTGGCTGTGGGCGAGGGGACCCGGCCTTCATAAGGAGTTATCACCGCTGTTTTGGGATGGGGCATCATTGCCCCAATCCGACCCTGTGCACAACCTGGAGGTCCTCCTGGACTCGCGGCTTCTGCTCCAGGAGCAGGTTACGGCCATGGCCAGGAGGGTCTTTGGGCAAGTGTGTGTTATTAATGAATTGTGCCCACTCCTGGACCGGGAGGCCCTGCTCACTGTCACCCATGCCCTAGTTACCTCCCATTTGGACTATTGTAATGTGCTCTACATGGGGCTGCCCTTGATCACCATCCGGAGACTGCAGTTAGTCCAGAATGCGGCGGCCCGCACAGTACTGGAGTGTAGTCGTTTCACCCGTGCCTCACCGCTGCTGTGGGAGCTGCACTGGCTGCCTATATGTCTCCGGGTGCAATTCAAGGTGCTGGTTGTCACCTTTAAAGCCCTTCATGGTAGCAGACCAGGATACCTCAGGGACAGTGTTGTCCCTAGGACATCGACCTGTCCTACAAGAGCAAACCAAGAGGGCACTCTTCAGATACCATCTGTTGGGGAGGCGTGCCTCTCCAGCACAAGGAAAAGGGTCTTTTTGGGCATAGCCCCCACACTATGGAACCTCCTCTCAGTAGAACTATGCCTCCAAGCCCAGTTGCTACCATTTAGGAAAGAACTGAAGACGTTGGCAAAATGGGTCTGGGGGCCAGGGTTCTCAACAAGCTCCCCTTTCTGGCTCGTCTGAGGCTTCCCCCCTCCTGTAATTAATTTTTAATGTTAGGGTATGCAGATTTTATATTTGTTTTTAGATAACAAATGGCACAGAGGTGGGTAATATTGCTATGTTTTTAAGGGTTTTTAATTGTTTTATATTGGTTTTAACTTGTGTACACCACCCAGAGTCCATTGGATAGGGCAGTATATAAATCTATTAAATTAAATTAAATACTCCCCAGATTTCTCCAGAAATGCTTCATAGCCATGATAGTTAAACTGAACCTCCAAATTCAGTGGCACTCTATCTCTAAGTACCAGTTGACATGTGTGTGTATGTAAGGAATCTAGCCTGCCACTTGTTATAGGTTATGTGCCACTTATTTTCTTGCCCTCCTTAAAGCCATCAGATCACTCAAAGGAGCTAGCCTCCTATCGTGCCCCCAATCCCATGAATTAAAGAATTCAGGCCCTGCAAGAGCCTCAATTTTTGCTGCCTTTCATGGAAATGTTTCCATGTCCAATTGGTCATGAAACTGAAGGGAAGGGAGAATATAAATTGGGCATGTAAACCAGGAGCAGCATCTTCGCCTGCACATGATTAGTACTGCACACTTCTGGGTGCAATTCATCCCTGACATCCAAAGTGGCTAAAGAACCGCAGGGCTTCAAAAACTGCCTCTTTTACATGTTTTGAAGATCACAATAGAAAGTGCAGTAGTTAGTTACAAAAATAACAGCTCTGGAATAGGATGGGATTTTCACAGCATTCACAGAATCAAGTAGACCTATTTAAGCACCAGTGATTTAGTACTGGGGAGAAGTGGAAATAATCATGCAATGATTTAAAAGCCACTTGTTGATGGATTAGTGGTGGAAGTGCTATGCAGTATTACTTTCAATTTATTTGTAATGTTCATTTTTTGGAATTTCCTGATTTTAAAAAAGCTGTCCCTTGCAAAACACTGATTGCTTATTTATAGCGCAACCATAAGCTTAATGGAAAGCCACAATG
Source organism: Bradypodion ventrale (assembly GCA_035047345.1). NCBI lineage: Eukaryota > Metazoa > Chordata > Lepidosauria > Squamata > Chamaeleonidae > Bradypodion > Bradypodion ventrale. The sequence continues at coordinate 270,759,704 of JAWDJE010000001.1, forward strand.
CTTTAACATGCACTTCTCAGCTGAGGATTTTTCAGTGTCAGAAAAAAAAACAAAGCAAAAGATGGCACTCCAGCTAGAGATGTAAAATTTCCGGAAATTTTGAAGCTCGGGCAGGGAAACGTTTTTTTCAGGGGGAAATGGAAATTTTCGGAAAGATTGAAAATAATCTGATACCATACATATTTTTTAGAAATGATTTATAAAATATTTGAACCTGGCCTTATCTTAAAATATTTTATCCATCATGTTAAAATAAAACATTCCATAATATATATTTTTATTTTTTCAATTTTTCGGAAAAATACAAAAAAGGCTTCAGAAAAAATGGGGGAAAAACGTTTTTTTCTGGGCTTTCACATCTCTACACTCCAGTATGGCGAGAGTGCAATCTTGATCTCTAGACAGTGCCTGTTGGAGGAAGTTAAGGTATGATGATGGTGCCCCTTCCACACCCATGGATAACTCCATGTGCACAAGCTAACTGATTAGAAACCATCCTAGACCAGGGGTCAGCAAACATGGCTCCCCAGGTGTTCTTGGACTTCTATTGCCAGAAGCCCAAGTCAGCACCTTTTGATCAGGGCTTCTGGGAATTGAAGTCCAAGAACATCTGGAGAGCCAAGTTTAAGAAACCCTGTCCTAGACTAATACAAAGGGTTGGTTTTTTTTTTAATGAACCAGTGTTGGGAGATGATACCTCTTAGCATCACAGCATAGACAGCTAATATAATCATTTCCTCATGCTGTAGTTTTGAGGAAAACCTTGTAGTCCTGAGGAATACTTTGTCCAGATTTGCCAAAGGAAATAGGAGGTTCAAAAGAGCACTTTTTCTCAGTACCATTGCAAGAGATGAAAGAATCAAAATACAAACTCAATCTTTTCTCTCCAACTCACTGGTGAGCAGGCTATTGGAAAGCTTCTATTTCCATTTTATATTAGCCAGTTCCGAGTTCCACCCACGGCTTAAAGAGATGTTACTACATAACTATGGCTGCCAACACCTGTGGCCAGGAGGACTTTCACCCAACTTTGGGTGATTCGCCAGTTACGCCCACTCCTGGACCGGGATTCCTTGCTCATGATCACTCATGCTCTGGTGACCTCCAGACTAGATTATTGCAATGCGCTCTACATGGGACTGCCCTTGACAACCATTCGCAGGCTGCAGCTGGTGGCCCGGGTGGTGATGGGGTGTGGACATTATGCCCATGCCTCACCACTGCTTCGGGAGCTGCACTGGTTATCAGTTTGCCTCCGGGTGCAATTCAAGGTGCTGGTTTTGACCTTTAAAGCACTATATGGTAGTGGACCAGGATACCTAAAAGACCGCATCGCCCTAAGGATTTAATTTGATTTGATTGATTTGATTTATTCGATTTATATGCCGCCCACTCAGCATACGCCAACTCAGGGCAGCTCACAAAAATCTCACATAAATCAACGGTATACAAAGTAAATAAACAACAATACAATATAAACATTAGCAGCAAACTCAAAAATGCAATACATGACGTATGTACGTCCAACCAGAGTGGACCAGAGAGGCTCTCTAACTATTCCATCAGCCAAAGGGACTTGCCTCTCTGGCACAAGGAGGAGAGCCTTCCAATTCCTCAGAACACTGATGAGCCTAAGTACTGGTTTAGGCTTCTGGGAATTGGAGTCCAAAAACCAAAGGTTGAGAAGCACTGCTATAGAGGATAATTCCTTCCCCATGGTCCCTTCGTTCCCTGCACCCTTTTTAGGGGGTGGGTAGTTTTACTTTAGTTATAATTATGTTTTCATCGTTGATTGTGAACCACCCTGAGTCGGCCTAGGCTGAGTGGGCGGTGTAGAAATTGAACAATTAAATTAAAGTTAAATTAAATACCTGACTACCAACACCTGTGTTTAACAAGAAAGAACCATTTTGTATTACTGAACCATATCAAGCAGAGATCACACATCTAGCAGAAGCATCACTGGTTCCTACAGTCCAGAGTTAGCTGGCAAAACCATGTTTTCATCAAGATCTAACATCTCAATCATACTAAAAATGTAAAGTTGATTATGCAAGAACAGCTTGGAACTGGAATGGGAAGGATTCCTCAAAAGTTTGGGTTGAAGTTCCCCTACTTAACAGTATACAAGCCACCACTATGACAACCTTTGTGATTTCTAACTTACTGACTTACAAGTGACACCATGACATTTTGCTGGCATGTTGACGTTCTCTTATTAAAAATTTTGCTGAGGTGAACTTCACACATTTGTGCACTGACCAACCACAGTTACAGGGAGCACACACCAGTCTATAGAAGAGTTCTGGACCAATTTCTTTATCATTACATACAACTCAGGCAAGAGATTAGATGGTTAGCCAAAGGAAGTGGGGGAAGAATTTGAGAGCATGCAGAAAGAACTCTTGGCAAGTATGAGTAAACAACAAACCAAGAGAAGAAACCAGAGATTATTATTTTTTTGCACAAGAAATTATAGCTAGTTCCAAATACAGCTTCCAGTTTAAACTCTTGAGTTTATAGATAGCACAGTGAGAAGGCAATTTGCGTTTCCTTACATCCCACTCATCATGCAAGCAAAGCAAGCCAGCTGACGTACTGGATCACACATAACTAATATTGCATGTTCTCTCTTAGTCTCAAGCAGAAAGAACAAGCCATAGGCTTCAGAGAAGCATATTACTTTCAGTTTAAAAAAAATCACATAACATGTAGAAAAAAATACACTACCAGTATCTTCTATGTTTGGCTATTTTAGAGTATCAGCTGTAGTCATGCTACACAGAGCAGGAATAGGTAAATACAAAGTAAAATGCAGCAGTTTGACATCTTTCCTCATCACCATGTTTTTAAGCTCCTTTTCATTACAATCCTGTTTTTCTTCTAAACACAACATAATTTAAAAAGAAATCTGTCTCCAACTGGCAGCTAAAGACATACCCTTAATATTGCAAGAGATGGGGAGAAGGGCAGAATATGCAAATTAAAAGTTTTTAATATTTAATTTCTAACAACAGGCACCCTGTTCCTGACTAATACTCATGTTTCTACATTTATTTCTTGCTTTATAATATGTCCCAACTATGTGTTTTCCTTTTTAAAATTTTGACATTACTAGAGCAGGTACAAACATTTCAACATCTAACAATGAAGGAGGATGCTTACTTCAGCATAGCAAGGAAAGCAGCAGGCTCCACGTCTGGTATACGGATTTCATCTTTGTCCTCAGCAAGATCTCCATAAAACATTGCATGGAATACCGAGCTTCCGACAGCTAAAACATACTGTGCAGAAGGGGAAATGTCATTTCATGCTTTAAAACAAAATCCATTGCATTGCCAGCAGGAAAAAAAACAGAGTCAAACTGAGTGTTAAAAAATATATCCATGAAGGCCATAATTTAAAAAAACAGACTATGATATGTCTTCACTTTTCCTTCACAGTCTCCATAGGTAAGACTGCTAGGAGCATCAGTGTTTTCCTTTTCCCCTTAGAAAAAATCTTCACAACTACTGAAGATACTGCAAGTCTGCCACCACATTATCTGCACCGATAATTCACCTCGCCTGCTTGGGAGCTTAAAGAGCACAATATGATCCTGAACGCACGCACACGCGCACACGCACACACAAAATGGGCTAACTATGAACATGCAATTGTCACAGACTATTTCACAGGGTTGCTAGAAGTATTTAAAGAGTGAAAGGAGGCTGAAGAATTTTGGAAAGTACATGACAATACCATAAACCAATCAAACTATATGTTGGGAGGAGGACCATCATTTATTTACAATAACTAAACCTTTATTTAGCAGAGAAGCCTATGGTATAATAATAACTGTAGATATTTCCCTTGCTCCCCTCCCCATGTCAGATCTGGTAATGCAGCTGTTGCTTACTTTGTGTCCTGGCAATCTCTGGGTCCCACCTGGTGGCCCCACCACAAAATGAACATCTGCCATCAAATCATTGTTGAACATCACTGCATTTCTATAAAAAAAAGGCAATATGTTAATTCGGGTTGCTTCATATCACACTCCTTCCCTGAATCCCTGCAATTCAGCTCTTTAAGAAGTGAAGGTGTTCCAAGAGTAGCCAAGAAAACACAAATAGAAAATGCATTTTAAATGAATTACAGTAAAAACCTGTATAGGTTTGCTCAAAAGTAAGTCCTGCGGGGTTCACCGGGGGGGTTTACTCCCAGGTGAGAATGTATTTCACTGCAACCTCATTGGTCATTTAGTAAGGTCTTTATGTCATTTAAAGCATATCAGAGGGGGAAACTTGGTACGAACTTTCCTAAAAGTAGAAATATCACGTTTTGTGGGAGCCTACACTGGTTAATACTTCACGCATGTGTTCTTATGGCTGCAAACAGTTAAGATGTTAAAAAACAGTTCACATGCCTATATAATTTATTATTATTATTAGAGGGGGGAATAACCACACCATTAGGAAGGAGAAATATTTCCCATTCTCTTCAAGACCAATGACTGAAAGAAAAGATGTTATGCTAATTGATGCAACATTTCACTACCTATGGGTCATGAACTTGAAAACGCCACAAAGAAAACTTCCTTACCTTTCTCGGATGGTGGGGTACAGACCTTGCCAGTTGGGCGCTGGAATAATATTGTTGTTATTGATATTTTGCTGGTGGTACTGCTGGACGGTAGCTGTGTTGCTGTTAGCTGGCTTCTTTCGGGGGAAAATATCAGCAGCCATCTTCTTCTTCTTTTTAGTCTTCAAGGTAATGATTTCATAGCAAACTGGAGATAACTTGCTGCCGCTGCTGCCGCTGCTACTGCCGGTGCTGCTACTGCCGCTGCTACTGTTTACCTTCTTAGAGCTTTTCTTGGACCTGTTCTTAACCGTCTCTGGAAGCATCAAGAAGAAGGTAAGACATTTCATGTTCTTTCCTTTATCATCTACCATGAGTATCTTTGTCAGAGTAATCAGATAGTTTAAAGGGAGATGGGAGGGTTTCCTAAATAATACAGCAGCAAAGCTGGGAATGTGCTTCTTCTTTTTTTAAGCAAGACAAGGTGACCTTTTCCAGTGTGCTAAATAAGATGATTTGCGCTTTTTTTTTTAAGTTTGATCCAGTACTTGATCAGTTAAACGCCTCCCCATTGTGACTTCCCGTTTCATTTGCTTGCGAGAGCTTTCCCTAAACGCCTGCAGACTGAAATCCCCTGAAACAGCCAGGCTGTGGCACAGCAAGCAGGATAGAAAAGACGGTGCTGCCGGCTTCTCAGCTGGCTCAAGTTCAGTGTTGAATGGATGCGAGCGAAGGAGGTGTTCGAGCCCTGCAGATGGGAGTCAGACAAGCAGTGTTGTGCACCAATAGATGGAGTCACAAACAGCGATTAGACCAACAGCACAGTGACACCTAGTGTAGATAGAGCACAGCTCTCAGATTAAAGAGCCAACGCTTCTACTCTCATTTAATGCTCAATTTAAGCAGTAATGAAAACTGCTTACACAAAGTGAATGATAGAAATATCTTGTGTTATACACAACTCTTTAGCTCACAAATTACCTGGAGATCATGCCAATTCTCACGCAAAGGAAAAATTTATAGACCTCTAGAAAAGAAGAACAATTTATTCTACATTAATTTAAAACATGGGGGGGGGGGGGGGCATCTGCAAGCAAGGAATAAACCATGTGAACAGTACTAAATTCCTCTGTAAATCCTTCCCACTTATAATGAAAACTGTTTATTATCAGATGGCTTTAGGTATCCAAATGAAAGCAGATTAACTTACCATATTAAATGGACTGATACAATTTTAAACCGTCCCTCTCTAATTCAGCATATCCTCTAGAGCTCAATGAATGGAGATGAGATCACCACATCAGCTTTTAACTACATTTTCTACTTACATAACAACCCCTGACAAACAATCCGAATCACTAATCAGAGAGTAATTACTTGAATTATGCCAGATGATTGTAGAGCATCGCAGCCCAACTGTTACATGTGTAAATACATGTAAATACTAATAAATCAAATCCTATGAATTTCTATTGTTGAAAGAGAGCATTTATTTCATTTTGAATGGTCTGATAGTTCTGTTATACGTCACCAAGCTGCTTAGTGCACTCTCCAAATGGCGAAGACAAGACCTGATGTTACTGTGTCCTGTCAACATCAAAAGATAATGTCTCCCTTGTTACAGAGCTGGGATGTGACTCTGCTTCGTGCCTTACTGCTCAGTTTTTCAGAAAGAAAAAGACAGAGAATCCAGGCTACAGGGCAAAAAGCTGGTACAGTACATAGGTTTCTTGTATTGTATCTAAATGGCTACAGAAGTGGGCATGTTTCAGGTTTGCAGGATCTACTTGGTGGTAGTGATTTGGTTCACTTCACTCCCAAAGTCTATTAGCCATAGCAAGGTGCAAAGAAATAGTTGAGAGAGTTAGACAAACATTTAGAATTAAGGAAACTGATGCCTCTATGTATGATAATTGGGTAATTTTTTTTCAGCACCACAAGGAATGAGCTCACAATCCTTTCATGCAAGATCTTCCTTTCTGGTTCTCCACCACCTCAAATGCTATTTGTTACGAATGCTATCTATACCCTAGGTTAGTGATGGGGAACCTTTTAGAGACCAAGTGCCCAAACAGAGGAACGGCGGAAACTCTGTGCTGGGGGGAAGGATGAAGCACTCCCATTGGGGTGCTGGGCAGAGGGGTGGGGCGAACTCTGTGCTGGGGGAGGGAGGAAGCATTCCCATTGGGCTGCTGAGCAGAAGGGTGGGATGAAATCTGTGCAGAGCCATAGCCAGGATTCTAGATGAGGGTGGGCGAATATTTTTTCAGGATAGGCAACAATGTCATATAAATAAGCAGTCGGGAGTTTGAGGGTGGGCAAACTGCTAACTCAGGGTGGGCAATGCCCACCCTGGCCACCTTCTGGCTACGACCCTGATTCTGTGCTGGGGAGATATGTGTGCCCACAGAGGGATCTGAGTCACCCCTCTGACACATGTGCCATAGGTTTGCCACCACTGCCCTAGGCTATAGCATTCCTGTCTCCCACTAGACCAGTGATGGCTAATCTTGCCACTCCAGCTGTTCTGGAACTTCAATTCCAGGAAGACTTGATCAGCAGAATTGCTGACTTGGGCTTCTGGTAATTAAAGTCTAAGAACAGCTGGAGTGCCAAGGTTAGCCACCAGGGCACTAGACTATGCCAGCAAATGGCTGAAATAACAAGTGACAAGGAAATACCATGCAAAGTTTTTTTACTGGCTCTAGTTCCCGTTCATAAACTGAATTCAGGATCAGATCACCAGATCCTCAAACCATTTTGAAGCAATCATTTTTAGCCAAAAGGATTCAACCAATAAAACAGCCATTGACCAAAAAAAATATTCCTTCCATTTGTGCAAATAGTCTGTTGTGAGAGTGGTTAGAAATATTTTCTAAGTTCCCACAAGAATATATGATTGGACACCTCTGCACACAAGCGCAAGCAAAGTCCAGCCCTTCATGCAACAGGCCATTGCACGAACAGAAAAAAAAAATCCAACCAGGATTCTGTTCATTTCCCATGAACCTCCTCAAAAACATGTTTGCTGACCAAAGACTAGCAAGTTGCATTGGGCATTAAGTTTCCCTGGGCACCAGCCTGCTTCATCAGATACAAGTGGCCTTCCAGGCACAAACACGCATGCCTGCTAAAGCTTGTTCTTCTTTAAGATACCACAAGATTTTGTTTTGTTGTTCTTGCTTCAGGAGATTAACACTACTACTTCTTGGGCAATTTTGAAACAGGTGAATACTGGAAGGATCCTGGCAATAAAATATCAGAGAATGAAACACAGACTACCTGTGCTTGAAACACAGACTAACACGGCTACTACAGTATTCCCAAAAAAATGGCAACAAAATAATAACTGTAATAGGCCATGGGGACTGCGGTGGCTCAAGTGGTTAAGACGCTGAACTCGCTGACTGGAAGATCGATTTCAATTCCTGGGTACTACATGATGGAGTGAGCTTCCGTCTCTGTCCCAGCTCCTGCCAATCTAGTAGTTTGAAAGCAAGAAATTGCAAGTAGATAAATAAGGACCACTTTGGTGGGAAGCTAAACAGCATTCCGTGCGCTACGGAGTTGAGGCATGCCTGCCACATGTCCATGGAAACATCTGCAGACGCAGACAGCGCTGGCTCCTTGGCTATAAACAGAGATGAGCACTGAACCCTAAAGTCGGATACGACTGGCTTTTCATCAAGAGCAACCTTTAATAGTATACAGAAACAGAGTTTTAGAGTGACTCGATGGTGATATAATGCTTAAAACCAGGGGTTCTCAATCTATGGCCCATGAGCCAGATATGGCCCACAGCACAATTTCATGTAGCCTGCACCCTCACTGCAGTTGCTGCTTTCACCTCAGTTCTTTTCCCCTCCGCTTGGCTTGATGTGTCCCTAATGGCGCTCCATAACAGGGCGGATGTTGTAAGCCTTACAACATCCGCCCTGCTGTGGAGCACTGTTAGGGACACGCCAAGCCAAGCAGAGGGGGGAAGGATTAAGGCAGCAGCAGTGGAGGCGGCGGACGCACACAGCTGCCCATGTCTTCCCTGGGGGCCGCTCTGGTTGAGCATGGGCGAGAAGGACAGCCTGGACTCCTCAATGCAGCTCCTCCAGGCTGGTAAGCAGGGAAGCAGTGTGTATGTGTGTGTGTGGGGGGGGGGGGGTTGGTTCGCATGCATAGAAGGCAACCTGCGCAGAACCGTTTGCGCAGGTCCCGTATTTTCCGGAGCCGCAGTTGACAGGTATAATGTAGATGCGCAAGCTCAATTAAATTCAGATTGTACATAAATCTAGGGACAACACAGTAACTTGAGAAAGGGTTCACTGTTAAGGAAGTAACCAAGCTTCTCTCATGTGCCTAGTTGTCCCCCTTACATTTCAATGACAACTTTCTGCGGTTTGTGACATCAACACACTTCAAGTTTCCCCTCCTGCCTCCATTTCATCAGTGCCACTGCTGGGTGGGGAGAAACACACAGAGATGAGTCACACCACACAGCGGGTCTTGCTGGAAGAGAACATTAGATCAAACCAGCTGCAGGATGCTATTTTCACAGTGAAATCAGACATGTAAAGTACCACAATAACAAATAAATTCCACTTAAACTTACATAATCCTATGGAGGGTATTCCTACAGCAGAGTTTATAGATGCAACTACCACAGAAGTCATATCCTATCTGCTCATCGTCAACTACAACCGTCATGATCAAAAGTCACTTCCAGACACTGAGCACCTAGCTGCGTGATGACTTCATGTCTTTGCCTGATTTGATACCAAACTAAACACTTGTCCCACGAACAATTCCATACTGCTTCTGGCATCATTTTTCAGGGCGGTCACACTAAATCACAATACTACAGCGTTGTTTCTATGAGAATTCAAAGCTATTCACTCTGTTGCAACAGGAAAATGTACTAAACATTGTTTGTTGTGGCGATTTTAACAAGAATATGTCATAGTAAAAGACTGGGTATACTTTAAATAAGACGTGAAAGCCCTTACAAAAGTACACAGTCCAAAGTATCTGGCAGCATCCCTGCTCTCCTAAAGGGATTACTGTATCTAATACTGAATCTTATTATGGCAGAGAACGCTGCACGAAATCCACTCTAAAAAGAATGAACCCTATTTTGCAGTGATCTGTTCAGGGCATGTGGGTGGTGATGGGGGAAGAGACTGAGATGAACTCCGGAAGGCAAGATAATTTTATAGGTGGGGGGAAATAGCATCTGTTATTAGCCAAAGGCATTTGTGTCCTGGGCAGAAGTGATGAGTTTGGATAGTCAAAGTACTTATAAGGAACAGACATTGTGCAGACGTGCCAGTTGCAAATAATTCAGCCATAAAACTCTCTGAGTGATCATGATCCAGTCAGTTTTTTACACTGATCTACCTCACAGGGTTGTGCCAAACTCACAGATGTATGGTGGAAAGTTATGTGTGCAGCCATGAGCTCATCAGAGGAAAGATGGAACAGAAGATAGATAGATAGATAGATAGATAGATAGATAGATAGATAGATAGATAGATAGATAGATAGATCTTTATTGTCATTGTCCATCACAGAATAACGAGATTGAAATGGAGCAAATAGGAATTAATCAATCAAACAACCATGGCCTGCATTCATGGCAGGAAGCTTTGTTGTGTTTTATTAGTACAAATAATCGGGATGCATCCAGACGCAGACTTGTCTAACCCAGAGGTATTTAAGAATAACGTATTAAATGCATATATTCCTTTTTAGCACCAAATGAAGACTCCTGAAGTGATTAATAAACTAAAAGTAAACCATGGGGCATCATATGGAATTGTAAATAAAACAGCAATATAGTTTCCTAAGAAATGGCCCTTAATCTTTTCCCCTTCCAAACTGAAGAGATATTCATGTTTAGCAGAGGAGCCAGTTTAGAAAATTGAATGCGGACTACTGTTCTAGACAGGCAGCCCTTTCTTTGGAAATTAATATATTAGCAGTCCCTTTAGAAACACAAGGTAGCCCCCAGGTTTGATGCCAGAAAATTCTGTATCTGGGTCCTCACAGTGAGCAGCCATGGCCAGAACCACTACCCTGGTTCAACTTAAGCTGGGCATGACTGACAACCATCATTAGTGAAAGGTGATGTGGGGCTCCTTTTGAAAAGTGCCTGAAGATTTATCTTGCTATGCAAAACGTGGCCAATAAGCTAGAGCCAAGGATGTATCCAGAACATGTCACCCATCACTAAAAAAGTAACTGGCATCCTAGCTGTCTATACCAGATCTGAAACGATCACTGCCTTCTATAATAAGCACTTGCCTGAATGTTAAATTAACATTCAGATGTTGGTTGAAAATTATTATTTCCAGGCTTTGGAACTCTTTTCTGGTAGGTTTGTTTTACCCGTCCAACTTGGCCTTCTGCCACAGCATTAACATTTTCCTGTTTAGGAGCTTCCCCATCCTTTTCCTTTCCATTGTACTTTACTATTTTTGGTTGTTAAGCACCTTGAATTACACACAGAAAAGAACGATACATATTTTTAAAATGAATACTGACAAAGAAATAAATCCAATGCTGAACCCTATGAAATGAATGGGACCTGCTAGTCACAAGTAATGAGTGGCAAATAATGATATTTCAATGAATGTACTGTACTTGGGGTTAACATTGACCTTTACTCAAGGAGTACAATCAGTTGCCCTTACTCAGCAGACATCCCAGTTTTCCATGGCTGCATTTTTCCACAGAATTGTTTTTGTTATTTAGAAGATAATTTTCATTGTTAAAACTTTTTATTTCATAGTTGTTATGCGTCATGAAATCAAAATCAACTTATAGTGACCCTTATAGGGCTTTCAAGGTAAGTGTGGTATTTAAGGAGCATTTTTACCAGTCTCCTATCCTCACATGAGTTTCCATGACTGGGTGGGGATTCAAACTAGACCTCCAAAGTTCTACTTCATTCTATACCCCAAAACTAGGGGTCCCCAACCTTTCCCGCACCATGGACCGGCTTCGTGTGAACCAACCTTGCCACAGATCAGCAAGTGAGGAGTTGCAGGAGCAGATGGCACAAGCGCACGACAAAATACGACAAAGTGAACACTGTGCAGGGGAGGAGCCCCGCAGTAGCCCAAAACCAAGGAGTGGCCCAGCCACCAGCCAGCCACACTGCCCGACTCGGGCAGCGAGGCATCACACTGCACACATATGGGGCGGAGCAAAGTGGAGGAGGGGCCCGGCCACCTGCCCATCCGCCATGTCTGAAGCCCACACCCCACCCCCCAGGCAGACCCGGCGGAGCACACCAAGGGCAGAAGGTTGCCACTGGGGCTCCCAGAGCCACCACCCCCACAGCCTGGTTCAGGACAGCCTGCGACCCAGCCTGGTGGTTGGGGACCCCTGCCCTATACCACACTAGGTAGCTTTGTTAACTATTAGTATTGAAAGTATAAAATTAGTCATATAATGAACACAGCATATCTTAAATTGGGCAAGTGAAAATAATACACTAATTTGTATTTTTCCAAAAAAATTAAACTTTTCTGAAGCCAATTGCTAGGAAGCAGATATGCACACAGTTCTTCAGGCATGATAAAACTATTCTATTTCTAAGAACTCTGAATGCCTTCGCTCTTCGACCTACTTTAAGATTCAATTGATCTAAGGGAAGTAATGTCACATGTTAAAATGTTTATAAGCATTTCACTGAAAATAATTTTCAAGTGAGCTTTTGATATGCCACGCAAATTGCACTTTACCCTTTTCAAATATTTCAGTGCAACTGCTTTTGACTGCAGGATAAAGTTCTCAAATATTTGCACATCATGTATAATTAATATTCTGAAAAAACTGCAAGTCAAGCGTACATGGTAAATCAAATCATAGGAAAGAAAAACAAAACCCAACATCCCCAAATTCTTTTGTGTTTCCTGCTGTTGTTGTAAAACACAAAAAACTAAGACCCAGTATTAGCAAATGTAATAATAGTGGTGGCGCATCTGTCTCCTTATTTAGGGTTGCCATACGTCCTGGAAAACCGGGATCGTCACAGATTCAAGGTAAGAAAAATTGTCCTGGCCAGTTCAATAAAAATCATGTTAAAGTCCTGGATTTTTAAAACTTGCTGATTGTGTATTATAACATACAATTAAAATAAATTCAAACTCTCGCCATCAAATGAGTGATTTTCTGCCACATTGGAGTTGGAGTACACCTGAAAACAAATCTTAATGTCCTCACCTCACACCACCTCCTGAAAAGTGTGACCAGTGTGTTTCCTGGAACTGAGGACGTTAAGAGTTGACCACGAGGCGACTTCTCAAAAGTACAACTGATCATCTTACAGTAAGAATTAACTGTTGTAAATAAATTCATTTATGTATTGATATATTTAATGTGAAAGTGTTTTATAGCTGTCATTATATAATATTATGTTTGTTTAAAAAGGCTATTTTGTAGATAACCCACCCATTTTTGTAAAGTATATGCCTGTCCTGGTTTTGTTGGAGAGAATTATGGCAACTCTATCCTTATTCTAGTAACCTTTATCCACGACCCCAAAGTAGCACAAATAAGCCATTCACTTGTGGTAGGATATAGTTACTCTCGACTCGAACACAATTCCACTTTGATTCCCACTGTTCGATATCAACTTATCTCAACTCTATTCTTTTCCTTTAGCTCCACCTAGGTTGATTCTGTTATCCAGCCAGGCCCAAGTCTGAATAAAATGAGGAGGGTTGGCCATAAGGTTAGGCCCCTTGACCTGTAAAAATTTGTAATCGATAAACTGGCTCACTTTTGCTCAGAATAAGCTTTTGGGAGCTTGAGGGGGGGAGTGCTTTAATAGTTAAAAAGCACCCCAATTCTGATCCTGGCAGTGGGAATTAGATTAAACATTAATGACATCATCCAACTCTACAGTGTTTCTTTATGCCAGCAAGATTTTGCCCAATGTCATAACATTCCAATAAGGATTTTCTTCCAGCACTTAAATATAGGATATATTTCAGCTTTTCTTATATGCTACCAATTTATCTTGAATTGTTCTATATTTCATACTTCATAAAATCTTAAAAAGTTGTTCCTTTGAACAATGGCTAGTAATTTGTTAATAAATAAAATGTATCTAACTTTTAAAAAGAACTGGCCTCTTCCATTGGACACCTACTAAATGTATGGCCGTGGTTTATTTACTAAACACTTACATTACAATCTGTGTGATACAATATTAGGTCCCTCCTTGACGGGGGGGGGGGGTGTACCCGGTTGGCAGGGATCAGCTGAGGATTTTGCTGACTATCTGGTGGAGAAAATCACTCGGATTCACTCGGAATTTAATCCTGGTGTGGATGGGAAGGGTCGGGAGGGGACCGGACTGCAGTCTAGCCATGTTATTTGGGATCGGTTTGATACTGTTGTCCCTGAGGAAGTGGACAGACTCCTTGCAGCTGTCCACGCCACCACTTGTCCTTTAGATCTCTGTCCTGCCTAGTCGGTGAAAGCCTCCAAGGTGGTGACATGTAGCTGGGTCAAGGCAATAATCAATTCTTCATTGCAGGAAGGGGGGGTTCCAGCTTCTTTAAAACACGCTCTGGTGTGCCACTTGCTAAAAAAAAAAAATCATCACTTGACCCAGCAATATTAACCAATTACAGGCCTATATCCAACCTTCCCTTTTTAGGGAAAGTACTGGAGAAGGCAGTGGTGCGGCAGTTGCAGGGGGTCCTGGATGAAGCGAATTATCTGGACCCACTCCAGTCAGGATTCAGGCCCGGATATGGTACAGAGACGGCATTGGTCGCACTGATGGATGATCTCTGGCAGGAGTGGGATGGAGGCCATCCGTCCGTCCTTGCTCTTCTTGACCTCTCAGCAGCCTTCGATACCGTCAACCATGGTATTCTTCTGGATCGGCTCAAAGGATTGGGGATCTAGGGCACTGTGTGGTCCTGCTTTTCCTCATTCCTCAAGGGCTGGACCCAGTCGGTGTGGCTAGACAGTGAGCAGTCCAGCCCTAGGCCCCTTCAATATGGCGTGCCTCAGGGCTCGGTGCTCTCTCCTCTCTTGTTTAACATTTACATGAAGCCGCTGAGTGAGATCGTCCATTCCCATGGGGTGAGGTATCATCAGTATGCTGATAATACTCAGTTGTATATCTCGGCATGTGGTTATCCAAGTGATGCTGTCAAAGTCCTATCCAGGTGTCTGGAGGGGGGACAACAGGCTACAACTGAATCTCGGCAAGACTGAGTGGCTATGGATCAGGGGCCCTGTGTTATCCTGGGAGCTATCACCTTTGGTTCTGGCTGGAGCTATTTTGCCCCAGACAGACCTGGTGCATAACTTGGACTCCTGGACTCACGACTACTGCTCGAAGAGCAGGTGGCAGCCGTGGCCAGGAGGGCTTTTGCACAACTTCATGTGATTCGCCAGTTGCGCCCGCTCCTGGACCGGGACTCCTTGCTCATGGCCATGCATGCTCTGGTCACCTCCAGACTAGATTACTGTAATGTACTCTACATGGGGCTGCCCTTGGTGGCCATTCAGAAACTGCAGCTGGTCCAAAATGCAGCAGCTCAGGTGGTGACGGGGTGCGGGCGCTATGCCCATGCCTCGCCTCTGCTCCAGGAGCTGTACTGGTTACCGGTGTCTCCAGGTGCAATTCAAGGTGCTGGTGATGACATTTAAAGCCCTACATAGTAGTGGGCCAGGATATCTAAGAGACCGCGTCGCCCCGAGAATGTCTGTCCGTCCCACCAGAGTGGACCGGAGGGGCTCTCTAAATTGTACCATTGGCTAGAGGGGCTTGTCTCTCTAACACAAGAAGGAGGGCTTTCTCTGTGTCCGCACCAGCCCTATGGAACCTCCTACCGATAGTTACAGCTACAGACAGAACTGCTGCCTTTTAGGAAAGAGCGTAAAACCTGGCTGGCAGGGCGGGTGTGGGGCGCTGACGGGGAGGTGACTAGAGATGTAAAATTTCCGGAAATTTTGAACCTCGGAGAAAAATCCAGGGTTTTTAGGGGGAGAATGGAATTTTTTGGAAAATTTGAAAATAATCTGATACCATACATATTTTTTTAGAAATGATTTATAAAATATTTGAACCCAGCCTTATCTTAAAATATTTTATTCATCATGTTAAAATAAAACATTCCATAATATTTTTTTAGAAAAAACAAAACAAAAAAGGCTTCAGAAAAAACGGGGGGGGGAACGGGTTTTTTCGAATTTGCCCAATTTTTTTCTGGGCCGTCACATCTCTAGTGGTGACCCCCGCCCGCTGCTTCATATAAATTAAGATTTTCCCTCCCTTTTCTTTTTTAAGGATAGAGTGGGTAGGGTTTTTAAGACAGATGTTTTTTAAATGATTTTAAAGGGTTCTAGTGTGTTATTTTGTTTGTGTTCTGTTTGTAAGCCACTCAGAGTCGCCCCGGCAAGGGGCGGTGATACAAGTACGAACAAAAATAATAAATAAATAATAAAAACAGAGTGTTATGTTGACAAGAAAAAATGAAGCTGAACCTGACAATCCTGGGAATAAACCAAGAAACCCAGAACTTGCTTGCATATAAGATGGAAATGAGGAAACAAGAGTAGAAGGAAGCCAAATATAAATAGTGTTTGCAACACAAGACAGACTATACAATGTATGACCGGCAAACTGCCTTCTGCATTCATTCTAGGTTGCATTTCATTCTTATCAGGAACTCTGGAACTATTTTAAAATGCCATAAGCAAGGCAAGCATGCCAACTGGACCTCTTTAACATGCAAGTGGAAGTCTTTGCATCGCATTAACTTCATAATTTCAAGAAATTAGCAAGATTCCAATTTGCATAAATATTCCCCATTAGGGGACTGTTTTATTCCAAATGAATGCTTCCAAGACATACTGAATACCAAGCAGAAAGTGTACCTGAAATAGCAATTCGAAAATTATAGATCTGTTATTGAATGTTTTAAATTTTTTAAATCACAATTGACTTATTAATTCATTTTTGGTCCAGTATTTTCACAGTAATTCTTCACCTACTTCCTACTTTAGAAGAGTGATTTCTGTATTCTTAGCAAATAAACGCGTTTCATTTTCTCAACAGTTTCCATATGTACCTTCCCCCCATCCATATCATAGTAACAGATAATTCTTTGGGAATAAGAAACCAACCACTGAATATAACTTAACAAGATATAGCCATATGCAGGCTATCTAGTAGCACATTTCATTCACAAGTTACAAGCGGAGCATTCCAGGCCCCCTCTATCATTGTTTTCAACCAGCAAACATATTAACCTAAAGAGGATGAATATGTTTTCATTCTTTTATGCTCTACAAGTGACTATAAATAGATATATGTCATATGCATAGAGCCTATATGGATATAACAGCCTCCTACTCTCCAGATGTTCCTACATCTTGAATGCAATGTTGAAGGAAAGCAGAAGTAGGCACACACCCCTTACCATGTGTAGAAGACAAAGGCATATAGTGCTGTCTCCTAAAACTCATGTGAAAATAGATTATGTTGGGTGTGCAGAATATCCTTTACAAATAAAACACCTATTCCAAGCAAGAGACGTAGTCAATACAAAAGGTTTCCAATTTGTCTCACTGCCACAACTTCCTCTTCCTTGCTCCACCACTAATAGGTCATGGAAAAGCAGGTGACTTATGATCACACCTACGAGGAATGTTCTGGGGTGAGGCACTCCCTCAATGAGCTTACACATAAGTCAACAACTGCGCCAACTGCAAGCAGACATTGTGAACATCTTTGCATTATGGTGGCTAAGCAATGAAATCTATGCAGTGAACCCAATTCTCTTCCCCAGTCTATCCAGAAAATAGGTAAATGAAAAGAGGATGCAGCTCTTCCTTGTTGAATCCAACTGAAGCAAGCTGTAAGGTGACCCAGGCTTTGCCTTTGTTGTCTACCTGATGTTTATAAATTCATGCCACGAGGCCTCATTATATGTCTGATGAAGTGGACCCGGTCCACAAAAACTCACATTTAAATACAGAAGTTAGTCTTTAAGGTGTCATAACATATTTTGTCTTTTTTTCCTCTTTTTTTGCTGCTTTGTTTACTCTCTGATATGCTTGCACAGACTAACACTGCTGCCACTTCAAACATTAGGTAACATAGTAGTTGGAACTGGGTCTGTGAAGACATCCAGAGGCAGAAGGGCAACAAATGGAGGTA
This sequence comes from Bradypodion ventrale, assembly GCA_035047345.1. Lineage (NCBI taxonomy): Eukaryota > Metazoa > Chordata > Lepidosauria > Squamata > Chamaeleonidae > Bradypodion > Bradypodion ventrale. The sequence goes on from JAWDJE010000001.1 coordinate 270,777,450, forward strand.
GTAACTGTTCTTTGTAGCACTCACACTCAAATAGGTAAGAAAGCATCCAAGGTAGCCTCAGAATAAAGGCTAACACCCCCCTGGTCAACACACCCCTGGTCAGAGTTCAGAAGGCAATGGCATGCAGAGAATGTGGCAACCATGCAAGGAATCACAACTACAGTTCAAATGCTGGAGAAAGGCAATACCTTTATTGCAGGGGTGCCCAAACTTTTCAGGCCATGGGCCGGTCACGTGGTTGAGCGGGCCCGTCATGTGGTTCCTCACACCTGGAAGCAGAAGTAAAACACACTTGTGCGGGTGCCGAACACACCCTCGCATGCTCAGAATGTTGCCATAAATCACTCACAGCTGTCGTAAATGTGTTTGGCACCCACACATGTGTTTTACTTTCGCTTCTGGGAGGCGAGGGTGTCGGGGCCGGATAAAATGGCTTCGGGGGCCGGATCCAACCCATGGGCCATAGTTTGGGCACCCCTGCTTTATTGGATCCCTTTTTAAAAAATCAAACATTGCAGGAGTTTTTGTGATTCAAGATCACTTCTTCACAAATGCATCAACTTCTTGTGGAAATGGTAGGAAAAAATTAAAATGAAAGTCCTAAAGTTCGTGGCAAGCTAGAAAATTTGATTTTTTAAAAGTGATCCAAGAAAGGTATCATCTTTCTCCTGCACTTGTTTTGTGTATGGATCCCATGGCTGTCCTTGTTTGTTTATGGAACCAAGTTCAGTTCTCCACAATGCCATGGGGAAGATGGAAAGCAAGATTGGCATCAGCCACTCCTTCTCGTCTCCATCATTCACTCAGTTCATATGAGACTACCACTTGTTCTTTGCAGCACTGGACCCAATCCCACTATCTTCATAAGGAGGAAAGAGAGAACAAATAAGCAAAAGTTGTTCTCACAAAAAAAAACTACCTCCAGCCTGCCTACTATAGACAGTTGAAGGTAACAAAGAGGATTTATTGATGCCCCTGCTACTTTAAATTATTCAACAACAAAAAGACAGGGCCAAAATTTCAATGTGATCATCTCATCCTCAGCAACTGGTGCATAAGTTTCCACCAGTATCTCCTCCCATGGCACAGGGGATTTGGTAGCCGCCTAACAATGACAATTCCAAAAGTCAGTGCTAGAACATGTTCTTTCATATTCTGAGAGAATTCACTTGGCAACATATTCCATTGATATCAGACAAGAAAAAAAGGAAAAGCAAAAACAAACAATAAAATCAACAAAACATCGTGGCACCTTAAAAACTAACTGGTATATTTTAATGAGAGCTTTGTAATATACAGTGGAACCTTGAGTTACAAACATTTTGAGTTACAAAATTTTCGAGTTGCGAATGAAAATCCATAGAAAATAATGCCTCGAGTAACTTTTTTTTTTTTGCAATACGTACAGATTTTTTGGGTTTTCAGACAGCGGCCTCTAGTGGCCAGATCTGGTAATGTGCCAGACCTGTCCCCGACACTCAGCTGTGTGGTTGCTTCCAGTGCTTCATTTGTGGCGGTGGCAGCTGCAATCGTGCCATTTTTGGAGGGTTGCCTGAGCAGCCTCCACCACTTCCCACAGGTGTGGGGGGTATGCAGAGCATTTCTGCTCCATTTTTGGAATTTTTCATCACATTTTTGCCACATTTCTGCAGCTAAAATGCAGTGTTTTTGAATTTCCGGTGGTGGTGGTCGTAGCTTCCGGTGGTGCCTCGGTTCCAACCACGGAACCCAGAAGTGCAAAAATGCAGCATTTTAGCAGCGGAAATGTGGCAAAAACGCAACAAAAAATTCCAAAAATGGAGCGGAAATGCTCTGCATACCCTTCTGCCACCGTAGGAAGTGGCGGATGCATGCTAGTAGCCAAAAGAAATAGCACAATTGCACCCACCACCACCACCAAAAATAAAGCACTGGGAGCAACCATACAGCTGAGTGTTGGGGGCAGGCCCAGCACATTACCAGAGCTGGCCTGCATAACCTTCCGCTGTTGTGGGAAGCGGTGGATGCTGCCCAGACAGCCAAAAAAGCAGCACAATTACGCCCGCTGTGCCAAAACACCAGTTTACACAGAGGCGGAAATCGCAGGCTATCATTGATACCAGAATGTGTATGCACTCAAAACTATGACTGTTAATCACTTACAGATGTCAATAGTGTATTGTCACCTTGCTAATCTATTTCCTGTGCCAACCCTGCGTAGATCAATGTCTGAAGAGGTGGCTGTATCCACAAAAGTGGAGCATTTTGACATTGTTAGGTTTTTGGGATTAATTTGGTGCCATGCAGCTCCTCCAGGGAAGCGACATGGGGGGGGGGGAGTGGGGGTGGCTCAAGGTGGGTGATGGCGATGATGTGGGTGGAGTGGGGGTGGCTGGGGGACGGTCCTGCTGCTGCCGACGTCGGCACCTGTCCGGCCCGCCAACAGTCTAAGTGAGCATGATTCGGTCCCCGACTTTAAAAGGTTGAGGACCCTTGTTTTAGGTATCCCAATGTTTTTCTCTTCACTTTTTTCGTTCTTACTTTCACTTTGTTTCTCCTCTGATATGCCTGCCACAGACTACCACTTTGAAAACTATTCCATTTATATCGATATAGCTGTATCTAGGGTACCCAAAAGCAACATGCCTGACGTGCTGGTTTTCTGGGTGTAAAATGAGAACTTGCCCTCACTTATATGATTAGTCCCTGGATAGTTTCAGATGATGCCTCCTACACTACCCTAACATTAAACAGGCATTTTGTGACCTGTCTTTATTTTCTCTTCAACTGATCTGAACACTAAATACCAGAAGCAGCAGCAAGTTATGAGTTAGGGACATTCAGTAAATAAAGCAGACCAATGCAACAATGATGGCGCTGTATGAAACTGCCCCTTCTAAGCCACAGGAAGGAGGGGCAAAACTGAGGGGAAACTCCTCCAAACAATGAAGCTAGTGTCTGGCCATTTTATCTTGCTATGGTAATAGAGTAGACCAGGGATTCTCAACCTGCGGCCCATGGGCCATATGCAGCCCGCAACACCATTTCATGTGCCTCCACCACATCAGGAAGTGCCATGGGGTGGAGGAAAGGCGAAATGGCCGTCCGGCCCATGGAGATGTCTGAGGGAGCGTGACCTGGCCCCGGCTTAAAAAGGTTGAGAACTGGAGTAGACCCAAGTGCCAATGACTCAATGCTGATCGTCAGGCATTGGGTTAACTAACCTGATAACCCTGAGGACTAATGGCCCTGGGTGGCAAAGTCTGCAGGGAAGGGCGAGGGTCCCCAAGTGGATGAAATCCCACTGGGATACCTCTTGACGCGAGGGCAGCAGCTTCATCCATCCTGACTTGGGGCTGAGGAGAACTTTGTGTGCCCTAGGGCTCAGGACCAGAAAGTGACTCGTGGAAGGGGTACCAGTGTTACAGTGTGGTGCAGAAGGCAAATGGAAAAAGCCCCAGCGTGAAAGCCAATACTGTACTGTATTCAGAATTGGAGATGGCACTCGAAGAAGAAACAAAGAGGCAAAAGAAAGACAGGAAAAAAGGGGTCTGCAGCCAGCCAGCCAGCCCTCGCCATGCTACCTCTCTCCAAGCGCAGGGAAGCTACTGCCGCCCCTGCTTTGTGCACGGGGGTCGAAGTATCCCACGACCCGAGCTTGTGCGTGCGTATACCAAAGTATACCACAACCCGAGCTTGTGTGTGTGTGTCAAAGCATCCCATGCCCCGAGCTTGTGTGTGTGTGTGTGCGCGTGCATACGTGTCAAAGTATCCTACGACCCAAGCTTGTGTATGTGTGTGTGTCAAAGTATCCTACGACCCAAGCTTCTATGTGTGTGTGTCGAAGTATCCCATGACCCGAGCTTGTGTGTGTGTGTGTGTCAAAGTATCCTACGACCCGAGCTTGTGTATGTGTGTCAAAGTATCCCACGACCCGAGCTTGTGTGTGTGTGTGTCGAAGTATCCCACGACCCGAGCTTGTGCGTGCGTATACCAAAGTATACCACAACCCGAGCTTGTGTGTGTGTGTCAAAGCATCCCATGCCCCGAGCTTGTGTGTGTGTGTGTGCGCGTGCATACGTGTCAAAGTATCCTACGACCCAAGCTTGTGTATGTGTGTGTGTCAAAGTATCCTACGACCCAAGCTTCTATGTGTGTGTGTCGAAGTATCCCATGACCCGAGCTTGTGTGTGTGTGTGTGTCAAAGTATCCTACGACCCGAGCTTGTGTATGTGTGTCAAAGTATCCCACGACCCGAGCTTGTGTGTGTGTGTGTCGAAGTATCCCATGACCCGAGCTTGTGTGTGTGTGTCAAAGTATTCTATGACCCGAGCTTGTGTGTGTGTGTGTCAAAGTATCCCACAACGACCCGAGCTTGTGTGTGTGTGTCGAAGTATCCTACGACCCGAGCTTGTGTGTGTGTGTCGAAGTATCCCATGCCCCAAGCTTGTGTGTGTGTGTGTGTGTGTGTGTGCGTGCGTGCATGCGTGCGTGTGTGTGTGTGTGCGTGCGTGCGTGCGCGTCAAAGTATCCTGTTTTTCCTATCGCACAACACTAGAACTAGGGGACACTCGATGAAACTTTTGGGTACTAGTTCTCAAACAAATAAGAGAAAGTACTTTTTCACCCAGAGGATTACTGGTCTATGGGACTCCCTGTCAGAAGAAGTGGTGACAGCTGTCAGTCTTGACAGCTTTAAGAAAGGATTAGACAAGTTCATGGAGGACAAGAGTATCAATGGCTATAATTATGGATACTTAAGGACAACCTCCGGGTTGGAGAGATAGGCAGGATATCTCTCAATATCATTTCCAGTGAATCCTAAGCAGGTGAAGGCATCTCCTTGGGAATACCCTGAAGGAAATGGTGAGCCACTGTGTGAGACAGAATGCTGGACTGGATGGGCACCTGTGGCCTGTTCCAGCAAGCCTGTTCTTATGTTCTTATGACCCGAGCTTGTGTGTGTGTGTCAAAGTATCCCACGGCCAGAGCGTGTGTGTGTGTGTGTGTGTGTGTGTGTGTGTGTGTGTGTGTGTGTGTGTGTGTGTGTGTGTGTGTGTGTGTGTGTGTGTGTGTGTGTGTGTTGAAGTAACCCATGACCCGAGCTTGTGTGTGTGTATGCGTGTCAAAGTATTCTACGACCCGAGCTTGTGTGTGTGTGTGTGTGTGTGTGTGTGCGCGCGCGCGCGCGCGCGGCACGAAGCAGGACGAGGAAGGTGGGATGGGGGGCGCAGAACCCCAAAGCAGAGGGTACAAACTTCGGGGCCTCAAATCTCTCTCCTCCTCCTCCTCCCCCTCCGAATGGGGCCTCTCCTCCATACCATTCCCCGGCCAAGTCCCAGCCTGCCAGCAGGCCAAGGCCAAGCCTGCCCTCCCTTCCTCCGCCCTCCCTCCCCGGCCAGCGCTGCGTTCCAGGGCCGCCCTCTGCGCGGGACGCGGCTGCTGACGGAGAGCCCGCGACGCGCGCGCGCCCTCGCCCCCCCCCCCGCCCCCCGCTTGGCCCGTGCACCTACCCTCGCGACCCCCGCGCCGTCCGGCTCTTTATCTTTCCCCTCCCGCGGGCGGTGGCGGCGGCCGAGGCAACGGCGGGTCCCCTCCCCACGGCAGACGCGGGAAGGGAGGGGTGGGTCCGGCGGCGGGAGCGCGCCCGCCAGCCGCACGTGCCCGCTCCCGTCGTGGTCCTGGAAACAGGGGGAGCTTCAGGGGAGCCGAGCCGCGCTTGGGAAGGAGGCGGCGGCGGCGCCCTGGTTGCCGGAGGAGGAGGAGCTTGATGAGCGGCAAGCGAGGGTTGCGGCGGTGGCGAACAGTCTTTTCCGTATCCTCAGACGACCTTCCTGCCTAGGCGGCACCCTGGGATGGAGGCGGTCGCAATTCTGAGCCCGCGGAGTCCAAGGCTCGACGGCGTCTCAACTCAAACGTGACACACGGGAAACCGACGATTACTTGCTTAGGGCTGACAGGAAACAAAAACACTGCAGCGCTTTAAAGACTAACTGCTCTGTTATTTTTTATTGTGAGCTTTCGTGGATCAAGTCCACTTCTTCAGACGTACAGGTGAAACTCGGAAAATTAGAATATCGTGCCAATGTTCATTCAGTTCAGTAATGCGACTTAAAAGGTGAAACTAATATATGAGATAGACTCACTGCATGCAAAGCGAGATAGTTCAAGACTTACTTTGTGATAATATTGATGCTTATGGTTTACAGCTTAAGAAAACCCCAACACACACACCCAATCTCATGTACACCATAATCGTCACATAATCTCATGTACGCTGTATGCCATGATCATCACAATTATAACAAATTAAGGCATGACATCTCTCGCTTTGCATGTAGTGAGTCTATCTCATATATTTGTTTCACTGTTTAAGTGAAATGAATGGACATTTGCATGATATTCTAATTTTCCGAGTTTCACCTGTAGGAATGAAATAGCAAGGATGGATTGCAGTGGACCCATTTGTGTGGATTCACGGGATGCTTGGCCTTCTGGGACTTGAGGTCCAGGAACATCTGGAGTGCCAAGGTTCACCATCACAGGAGCAGGAGGCAGGGGTTCTGCCTCCATCATGAACTATCACTAGTCTTACTACATAGGATAGTCATAGTGTATTATGATTTTTTTTGCTTATTGATATGCTAATTTTGTTTTTGTACTTCTAAATGTATTCATGCATTGTTTCACTTTGTTATTTTCATATTGTAAATTGATGATATACTGTCACTGTTGTTTTCTTTTGCTGTAATTGAATTGTATATTTTGTGGTTTGAGTTTTTGTAACTACCTTTTGGAGATGTGTTATTGTATTGTTATTATGTATCTATTTTGTAACTGTACCTTTGGAGATGTGTTACTGTATTATTATTATGTATTTATTGTCCGCCATATAAACTGCCCTGAGTCGGGTTGCACCTGAGTGGGCTGTATATAAGCATGAAAATTAAATTAAATTAAATTAAAATGATATACACCAAATACAGAGTCATGGAGTGGTTAAAGCAGAATGACATCATCATGCAAATCAATACATCTTCCCACAGCGGGCAGTGGTAGATGATCTCTGGCTGTTCTTCGGATCCCCTCTAACAACAACTAGAGATCACCTACCACTGCCAGCTGTGGGAAGCTGTATTGATTTGCATGATGATGTCATTCTGAGGAACTGGAGAGAAAGAGAAAATCCACAGGAGCACTTCTCTTTTAATGCAGAATGTTTCCCTAAGAGCAACAGCTCTGCTTTTTTATTCAACTGGGGTAGACAAGCCCATATCATTTCTCCTCTTCTGTTTGCCTGTTCTTTTAGACCAGGGGTGATCAACTTTTTTTCTGCCACGGGCCAGACCATGCCCCCGGAACAGCTGTGTGGGCTGGACCGCACACCGCAGAAGCATTTATGTCAGCCGCAGGTAAGTTTTACGGCTGACGTAAATGCGCCCGCTTCCAGGTGCGGGGGAGACAGCGATGGGCCGTATTGAATGGCGTTGGGGACCAGGGGCCAGCCCACGGGCCGTAGATTGAAAACCCGTGTTTTAGACCTATCTCTCTGGCCTTGCTCCATTACCTTTGATTAGGTGTCCCCACCTGGGTCAGCCTCTTCTGGAAAGTTTGTTCCTTGGGAGCCTCATTTCCCCCAAGATTTTCCTTCTCCTTTGAATAGAGCCTTGGGTGAACCTTGAAAGGCACATGCACATCGCCTCATGCTCCAGCCTCTTCTCAGAAGTATTTACTTCTGAAGTAAATTCAGTTAAGTGAGATTGGGTATTAGCAGAATGAATGGACTAAACCCCTGAACATCAGACTTGTTAGTGGGGTAGTTACATTAGTGCAAAGCATGTGCTGCTTATACAAAACTTGTTTTCATGCTTGTGCAAGTATCTGATCTACTCCACTTGTGCAACAGTGCACCACCCGTTCAATGACTGTTCCACAAACCATTGTATACCTCATTATGAATCATGAGCATCAAGTCTGCCAGCTCAGATCCAGAAAGAGCTTTATGGCAAGAACACAAATTCTGGAGGGTACACAAGAGCAAAACCAAATTAGAAGTTGGAGGAAGGAGCTCACTGGACAAGGAACAACATTAAAGGAGGATATAGCTGAGGAACTCAACTTCCCCTATGTCACTTGGAGGACCCTGACTAGAAGGAGAGGAGAGATACAGAATCTGGCCCATTTACTGATCTGCTGCTTAGCGCCAGAAGCATGCATGATGAAGACTTACGTTTGGCCAACTACAAAGCCAAGAAAGTGGCTTCATTTTGGCAGTCCAGGGTTTGATCAGGACTCAAAAGAAGAAGAATCAATTAGACTTTGTATTGCTCGCACTAGCTGTGCCAATTTGATGCATTAACACTTCAGTAGCCAGAAAACAATCTTGCCACTGCTTTCAGATTCTCTACCAAACCTATGTTGGGTCCACATTAAGTTGCAACCTCAAATGATATTTTTTTTAAAATAAGAAAAGGGTGAATTATTCAATTCAATTCAAGTTTAATTTATATCCCGCCTTTCTCTACCCAATGGGTGACTCAAGTCGGCTAACAACATACAAAATATACAATGAAATACAGAAGCAATACCAACAGAGCAATACCGAAATAAATATGACATAAGTAATACATAATATACAGTGCAAACAAATACAGCATAATATCATATAACATCCAGATAGACAATGCAATAAAAATGCAGTTACAAGGTTACCCAATCACAAATCCATACTGCCTCAGCCACAGTGAGTCCATATGGCCGCAAAAGTCAGCCCAGGCGCTTCCACACTCCCAACACATGGGGGAAGGAGCTCCGTGTCTTGGCCACAGCTGCCAAAGAAACAAAATCCCCCATATCCACTGGAAAAAATGCACAGATGCTCCCATACCCCAAGTCAGCTCGGGGGAAGGAGTTCCGCACCTTGGCCATGGGGAGCCACATGTGGGGGGGGGGCACATGAAATGGTGCCGTGAGCCACATCCAGCCTATGGGCCGCAGGTTGAGAATCCCTGCTCTACATACTTAAGTCAGTCCCACTTAATACAGAGGGGTGACTTCCAAGTAAAAAATGCATAAGACTGCATTGCAAGTAAGTTATCATAAGCATTAATCAGTCAAATGGGAGCTGGAGAAAAGAGATCTTTCCATAGTAAGGACTGGGTCTTTGGTTTATCCACAGACTGTTTTACAGATGCTTAAAACTGCTGATGCTGTCTAAACACCAGGGAAATTAAAACATGCTGCTGGCAATATATGCTGAAACACATGGGAGAATGATTTGTGCATGGATTCATTTTGAGAAACATTTGTTTCTGGAATGAATGGCCCTCTTAATTTAGATTACAATTTGCAAGTCTCTTACCCATACTACGCTTGGTATATTTGTGGGCCGCGGAATCTTGCTGCACTGCGGCTAATCAGTACCTTTCTCTATTTTATCTTGTGTGTTTTGTTTATAATCAAGGCATATTAAGCAAAAACCATTGAAAGTATACACACACTCACTTCCTATTCAAAGCTATTAAGCCTCATTTCCAGAGGAGCACATGTTTTCAAATAGATTGTGAGCATGATGGTTTAATTGAGGCTTGGAAAGCTAACAAAATATTCATTGTTCGAAATGAATTTAAACTGTTTGCTTAACTTGAGATAACCACTGTTTGGTATATGAAAAACCAAGACACAGGACACAGCCTCGGGCTGGGTTAACTCAGGTTTATTGCATTGTGGACAGAGGGAACATGCGGTAATGGCGGATCGATAGCTCTTTATATACTGCAGTAATACATTTGAACGTGGTGCCATAGTAGCCTATTGGCTACTGCCTGCGTGACGTCATTGCGAGTCACGCCCTTCTTGTCCAGGTGTAGGTGGTGGCGGGAAATCTTCCCGCGCTGTTGCCTTTGATGAGTTCTGACCAAGAGAGCTTGGACGCTCGCTGCTGCCAGCTGGTGGTCATTAGCTCGCGTCCTCATGCAGGGTTCATATGATACAGCTGAAGGTTACATTGTTGCTATAGGCAAGGTTACATTGGTTCAGATACATTGTAATCCATGTGGAAGGTAAAACCCTTAGAACACAACATCCCTCCCCCCTAGGACGAGACAACGTCTCGAGCCCATGCTTCTAGACACTCCCCCCCCTAGGAGACAAAATCTCTTAGCCAAGATGGCTTGTTTCGAACACGTTGGGGTCTCGATGCGGGCTGCCTCTCCCCGGGTTTGCTACCTTCTCTTTGTCCCCTGGTTTCCTGTCCTGTAATTTGAGAGGGAGACTCGTTAGTGACTTGCCGCGGCTCCGCGGCGCTGTTGGGAGGTGTGCTCTTACTTAGGGAGGAACCGGGGGCACTGGGGGCTAACGAAAAACCCCTCTTCTCGCTTGGATGGGTGGGGGAACACTCCTGAAAACCCCCCCGGCTCGCAAAATCAAAATCAAAATTATATTCGGGGGCAGCGGTCGCGAACTCCTCTCCCCTTTCCCCAGCCTCTGACGGAACTGGTTTATCAAAAGGATATGAGTCGGGGCCGCTGCTTCTTCCTTCCCCCCTTGCTTGGGACTGTTGTCCGCTGCTGTCTCCCCCTTGGGTTAAGCGGGTGGGGGAGAACCCTAACGCTGAATCTTGTTGGAGATCCTCACTGACTGGCCCACTTACTCGGTGCCTCAGTTGGTCTGCGTGCCTCCTCCAGAGGAGACCGGTGTGGGTTTCGACCCGGTACGACACTGGCCCCGTCTGTTCTACAACCGTCCCCGGCACCCAGGCTGGCCCCGCGCTGGCATAGTTCCTGCAATGAACAGGGTCGCCGGCGGCGAAACCTTTCGAGACTGCCAGCCCCACGTTTTTTCCCTTATCCTCAATTCTTGTGGGGTCCAGCCTGGACAGGAGTGTAGTCAGTTTCCGCCGCATCAATAGCTCTGCCGGCGAGTAACCTGACGCTAAGGGGGTCACCCTATACGCTAATAAGAACTGACATACTTGGTGATTCAGGTCCCCGGGGCCCATGCGCCGAAGCGCCTCCTTTGTCGTACGCACCAACCGTTCCACTTGGCCATTCGTGGCCGGGTGAAACGGCGCGGACGTGACATGCCGAATGGCATTCGCCTCCATGAATGCCCCGAACTCTGAGGAGGTGAAACAACTCGCGTTATCGCTGACTAAAGTGTCGGGTAAACCGAACGTTGAAAAGACTCTCCGTAGTTGGTTAATTGTAGTGGCGGAGGACGTGCTCTTTACCGGAATGACCTCCAGCCACTTTGAGAATGCATCCACCACCAGGAGAAACATGGTTCCTCGGAAAGGGCCAGCGAAATCTACGTGCACCCTGGACCATGGTCCCCTTGCTGTGTCCCATTCCCTATGCGGGAGACGGGCCGCCTCTGGTCGGGACCCCTGGCATGCCTCACAAGTGCCGACCATGTGCTCAATGTCCTCGTCCAGCTGTGGCCACCAAAAGTAACTACGGGCCAGCGCTTTTGAGCGAACGATGCCCGGGTGGCTGACGTGCAGCAGTTTGAGCACCCTCGGCCGCATGGGCGTTGGGACCACCACCCGTTGGCCCCACAACAGGCACCCCCTTTCTATGGACAGCTCTAGCTTCTTCCGAAAGAATGGGTCGAATTCCTTGCTTGGGGACGATGCTGGCCACCCTTTCTGCACCCATGAGCTGACTTTCTCCAACGTTCTGTCCTTGCCTGTCGCCCTGGCTATATCGGCTGGTACTATTGGGGGTTCGTCTAAAACCTCGATTAGCAACACCTGGCGGTCTCTTCCTATTCTGGCTTTTTGGTCGTCCGACAACGGCAAGGGGGATCTCGAAAGTGCATCAGCATGGCTGATCTCCTTCCCGGGCCGGTACTCCAACTCGTGTTGGTACGCGTTAAGAAAAATGGCCCATCGCAACATTCTCGGGGATAGTATCTGCGGCGTTGGCTTGCTTGCCGTGAAAATCCCTAACAGGGGCTTGTGATCCGTCACGATTGTGAACGGGCGGCCATACAGAAAATCGTGAAACTTTTTGGTCCCCGCTACTATTGCTAATGCCTCCCTGTCGGTTTGTGCGTAATTTCGCTCTGCTTGGGACAGGGACCTTGAATAAAACGCAACTGGGGCCTCCCGACCGTCATCCAACACGTGGCAAAGCACCGCCCCCACCCCCACCGGTGATGCATCACAGACTAAGACCACCGGCCGTTTGGGGTCGAAGTGTGTGAGGATTGCGTCCGATGTTAACAGTTGCTTTAGTTCGTTGAACGCCTTCTCGTGCTCGTCACCCCACATCCATGTCTCCTCTTTTTTCAGTAACCGATGAAGCGGTTCGGCCACGGAGGCTTTCCGCGGAAGGAATGTATGGTAAAAATTGAGGAGCCCCAGGAATGACTGTAGTTCGGTTTTGGATGTGGGGCGAGGGGCCTTCTTAATGGCTGCTACTTTGGACCTGGACGGCTTAATACCCTCGGGTGTGATCCGAAACCCTAAAAACTCGACCTCGGTTTCGAAAAAAACACACTTGTCCTTCCTCAGTCTCAGCCCCGCTTTCTCGAACACAGTTAGCACTTTATCCAATCTCCTGGCTAGTTCGGCCTCACTCCCCCCTATTATCAACACGTCATCAAAATAAGGCAACACCCCCTCCAGCCCCTTCAGGAGGCGTTCCACAAGCGACTGAAAAAGGCCGGGTGCCGAGTTCACGCCGAACTGTAAACGCGACACCTGGAACGCTCCTTTATGTGTGACTATCGTTTGTGCCGCGGCCGTGGCGGGAGTTACGGGGAGTTGTTGATAGGCTTGAGCCAGATCGAGCTTAGCGAAACACTTTCCCCCATTTAGCCTGGCCAAAAGGTGGCTGACCACTGGCACCGGATATGCATTAGGGCGAATCGCCTTGTTAATTGTACACTTATAATCAGCGCAAATGCGCACCTCCCCGTTAGCTTTCAGAGCTGTTACAATTGGAGTTTCCCACTCCGCGGAATCAACAGGAATAAGAATTCCCTGGCCCACCAATTTGTCCAGTTCCGCCTCTATTTTGTCCTTTAGTGCGAAAGGCACCCTGCGCGGTTTGAGTCTTATCGGGCGGACCTCCGGGTCTAGGTCGAAGGCTACGGGAGGTCCCTTGAATTTTCCAAGTCCTTTTTCAAACACGGTGGGGTGCGCGTCACACACCGCTTGTATCGGATCCGCGCCCACGGCATGCACCCCCCCTATGAACAAACCCAAAGGCTGAAACCACTGCGTCCCTAGGAGGCTACAATTCCCCCCTTTGAGAACGACTAAAGGAAGTTCTGCGGAATGTCTTTTATAACGAACCCGAAATTTCCCGACCCCCAGCACTGGAATGCTGTTCCCTTGTACGTCTCGTAGCGTGGACCTCAGAGTCTTAAGTTTGGGCCGCGCTTGGGGGTCGATCTTCAAGAACTCTTTCTGGGGAATTATGGAATAATAGGACCCCGAGTCAATCTCCATCCTAACAGGGGCCCCTTGTACTATTACCTCAATGAAGTAATGGTTCTGTCCCGCGGACACGCTGAACACGGGGGCGTCTTCCTCACTGCCGTCCGAGACGCGACCCACGCCGTCCTGCTTCCTCGTGGTTCGGGCGCCATCTTGGGGTCTCGCTGGACGGTCCTGTCTGGCCGAACGGTCTTTCGACTGCCTCCGGCCCTCTTTCCGATTCCTGCATGCCCTGGCGATGTGCCCGCGCCGGCCACAGCTGTAACATTCGGCTTTCCTGAAAGGGCACTTCGCACGCTCGTGGGCCGCCCCACAACCATCGCAGCGGCGCCCCCCTTTCCGGACCTTCTGTACCTCTTCGCCGTCGCTGCCATCTGTAGAGGATCTCGAGGTTCGTCGGGTCGCGTGCACCGGCTGTCCTGACTTGCCACGCACCGAGCTTTCCGCTTTGCTGGCCCTAGGACGCCACTCACGCCACTCGTGTATTTCGTCCACTCCCGCATTCGTGGACTCCGCGGATTCCGCGGTCTCTACGACCTCGGCCAGCGTGGGTGGCGGCTCCCTGTTCATCAGGCGGCGCTGCACTTCCTTGTCCTTCAGGCCACACAGCACGACGTCCCTCATGATCATCTCCAGGTTGTCCCACTTGCAGGGAACGGCGGCTACCCTCAGGGCCTCCACGAAAGCCTCTACCGACTCATCCGGCGCTTGGACTCGCCTCCAAAACGCACTCCTAGCGGGAAACATCGCTTTCGAGGGTTGGAAATGCTCACGCAGCAACTTCAGTATGTCGTCGGTTTTGAAGTCATCCAACGTCTTCGGTTCGATCATGCCCACCAGCGTCCGCTTGGTCTCTACACCCAGCATTCGGGTGAGGATGGCCCTCTTCCTTTCCTCGTCGTCTTTGACTTTGAGTTCCACCAACGCCGCCTTGAAATCCATGTTAAAGATGGTCCAGTCTTGCGGCTTGGTAATATTGAACCCGCTCTGTGTCCTGGCACTTTGGGAATCCATTATCCCACCTTCGTCGCCAATTTGGTATATGAAAAACCAAGACACAGGACACAGCCTCGGGCTGGGTTAACTCAGGTTTATTGCATTGTGGACAGAGGGAACATGCGGTAATGGCGGATCGATAGCTCTTTATATACTGCAGTAATACATTTGAACGTGGTGCCATAGTAGCCTATTGGCTACTGCCTGCGTGACGTCATTGCGAGTCACGCCCTTCTTGTCCAGGTGTAGGTGGTGGCGGGAAATCTTCCCGCGCTGTTGCCTTTGATGAGTTCTGACCAAGAGAGCTTGGACGCTCGCTGCTGCCAGCTGGTGGTCATTAGCTCGCGTCCTCATGCAGGGTTCATATGATACAGCTGAAGGTTACATTGTTGCTATAGGCAAGGTTACATTGGTTCAGATACATTGTAATCCATGTGGAAGGTAAAACCCTTAGAACACAACACACTGTAATTTTGCTTTACTGTATTTTCTGATTGAAGGTTAAAACATTGTTTTAAATGTAGAAATCATAGTAGGGATCCTCCTTGTTAATAGAAGGTGAGTATTTTGTCAGATGAGTTTATAATTATGTGGTAGGATAGCTAAAGAAGATTTACATTCACATATATAGCTGTTGAATTACGCCATGTTCTAGATATATTTTGTTAGGTGAAAGACTGGGGGAATTTTGCATGTGGAAAAGGACATTCTTAAGGGGAGAAAACTTGTTTAAGGAATGTAAGAAATGAGCTGCTGCAAACATTGTATGACTTTTACCTGTGTGATATTTTCCACATTATTTTTTCTACTGTTTCTCTCTTTATGTTCCCCCAATCAGCTCCAGTTGTTTTTCTAATCTTCCAAAGCAAACTGGGGGCTATAGGAGAAAGGATGGATCCATTTTCCTGGTGAATGCCATTTGAACAGCAGGCAGAAACAATCAGATTCCACCCCTTGACCCCAAGATCCTATACATACAAAGATGTTGTACGTATATTTATTGGAATAAGTGAAAGTGCAGAAGTGATAATGTTTTAAATATGACTCTTCATTACATTGTAATCAAAAGTTATTGCAAATATTAAAGTAAACTTCTCCCATGCGTGAAAGCCAGTTGTATCTGGCTCTAGGGGTCAGTGCTCATCCTCATTTACAACCCAAGAGCAAATGCTATCTACGTCTGCAGACATTTCCATGGTTATTATGTGGCAGGCATAACTAGACACCAGAGCACGTGGAACTCTGTTACTTTAGTGTCTTGCACGGAAGACAAAGAAGGAGCCGCAGTGAGGGCTAGAACACAGCTTTATTGCATGATGGTCAGGATGAACATGGGGTAATGGTGGACCAAACAGCTCTATTTATGTGAGCTGGATGCTGCTACTGCCATGGGCAGTAGCATCCTTAGCAGAGCTGGATGCTGCTACTGCCACGGGCAGTAGCATCCTTAGCAGAGCTGGATGCTGCTACTGCCACAGGCAGTAGCATCCTTAGCAGCTTGCTACAATGTATCTCTGATTAGTTACAATGGATACAATTACCAGATACAATCAGTTAAAGAGTACTTGTCACATTCTATTCAGTACATAACAGTCAAATTACATTCAGACATTCTTAAAGTGATACAGTTACATACACAACACTCCTCCCCCCTAGGATGGGACGAAGTCCCTCAACCATTGTGGCTTCCCGCATGTGCGCTTGGAGCGTACAACTGCTTGGCTGAGCTCAGGGGAACTAGGGGCTCTGAGTTCCGCAGATTCTCATCCTGTAATGGAAAGGGGGAACTCATTAGTCGTCAGGTGGGGACTCTGTGGCGACCTTGCGTTTGGAGAGGGGAACGGAACATGTAACTGGGATGTGAATCCCTGCCTATCGCTCATGGCACCTGGCGACCCCCCCCAGCACGAATCTCGGGACTGATGAGGAGTCCCTTGTTGTCTCGCCCCGGTTTCTTGCCCCTGCAACTGGTGTATTTGTGCTACCCCCTGCTGCCTAATTCGGTGGTCTTGGGGAAGGGGTGAACGTACTTCCCCCTGCTGCCTGGGTTGGGGTCTTGGTGATGGGGCAAACTCTAGAACAAAAGGACTGGGAGGACTGGAAGTACCAGGGGCTGAACTAAAACCCCTCTTCTCACTTGGACGGGTGGGGGACCACTCCGCAACACCCCCCTGGTATGGTAACATAAAATTGAACTCATCAGGGGACTCCTCATCCCACTCTTTCAAAGTATCCTCCTCCTCGTGTGAGAATCCAGGGTATGCATTTGTACCTGGGGACATCCCCGTGTCTCCCCCTTGGGCTAAGTGGGTGGGGGAGAACCCTAACACTGACTCTCTTTCACTGGTAACTCGCCTTCTGAGCTGGTCAGCATGCCTTCACAGCAGATCTGTGCTTGTTTCAACCCTGTAAGACACTGGCCCCATTTGCTCAATGACTGTTCTTGGAACCCACATTGGTCCCGAGGTTGCGTAATTCCTGCAGTGAACTGGGTCCCCTACCACAAAACTTTTGGAGCTCTCTAGCTCTATATTTCTCCCCTCATCCTCCACCCTGGTTGGATCCAACCGATCAAAAAGTGTTAGTGGCTTCCTCCGCATGAGGAGCTCAGCCGGCAAAAGTCCTGAAGCTAGGGGAGTTGCCCTATAACAAATGAGCAATTGACACAGCTGGAGGTTCAATTCACCAGGACCCATGCACCGCAGTGCGTCTTTCGTAGTGCGCACTTGGCGCTCTACCTGAACATTTGTGGCGGGGTGAAACGGGGCAGAGGTAATGTGCCGGATGGCATTCCTCTCGATGAATGCCTTGAATTCCGCAGATGTGAGAGTACTGGCGTTATCGCTCACAAGGACGTCCGGCAGGCCGAAACAACTGAACACCTTGCACAATTGTTTAATGGTTGTGGCAGATGAGGTGTTGGACATGGGAATGACTTCCAGCCATTTGGAATATGAATTGACTATCAGCAGAAACATGGACCCCCGAAAGGGGCCAGCGAAGTCGACGTGTACCCGGAACCATGGCCCGCAGGCCGTGTCCCATTCCCTGTGGGGCAGCCGGGACTCCTTGGGCCAAGAGCTCTGGCAGCTCTCGCACATGCCCACCAAGTGCTCTATATCCGTGTCTATCTGGGGCCTAAAGAAGCTCCTGATTAGGTTGAAAGAAGAGAATGCAAAAGCTGGCCTGAGACTCAATATCAAGAAAACCAAGATAATGGCAACAGGCGCTATAAGTCCCTGGAAAATAGATGGGGAAGAAGTAGAAGCAGTAACAGATTTTACTTTCTTAGGATCCAAGATCTCTGCAGATGGGGATTGCAGCCATGAAATAAAAAGGCGACTGATTCTTGGGAGACAAGCTATGAAAAACCTGGGGAACATAGTGAAAAGTAGAGATATCTCACTGCAAACAAAGGTCCGCATAGTCAAAGCAATGGTATTTCCGGTGGTGATGTATGGCTGTGAGAGCTGGACCATTAGAAAGGCTGAGCGAAGAAAAATAGATGCCTTTGAGATGTGGTGCTGGAGGAGAGTTTTGAGAGTCCCCTGGACAGCGAGGAGAACAAATAGGTCAATATTAGAAGAGATTAGCCCTGAGTGCTCCTTAGAAGGACAAATAACAAAGATGAAGTTGAAGTATTTTGGACATCAAATGAGAAGAGAGGATTCACTTGAGAAGGCCTTGATGCTGGGGAAGGTGGAGGGCAAAAGAAGAAGGGGACGGCCAAAGATGAGATGGCTAGATGGTATTGTAGACACAATGGGCACGGGGCTGTGTGGACTAAGGAGGATGGTGGAGGACAGAGGTGCCTGGAGAGCGATGGTCCATAGGGTCGCAAAGAGTCGGAATCGACTGTGCGACTGAACAACAAAAATCTGGGGCCACCAGAAGTAGCTCCTGGCTAGTGCTTTGGAACACACTATTCCTGGGTGGCTGATATGCAGTAGCCTCAGCACATTTGCTCGTAGCTTCTCTGGGATGACCACCCGCTGGCCCCAGAGGAGGCAGCCCCTTTCAAGGGAAAGCTCTACTCTGTGCCTGAAAAACGATTTGAATTCCTCCTCGGGGGGAGTTGTGGGCCACCCTTTTCTAACCCAGGAACAGACTTGGGACAGGATTTTGTCGGCCACCGTGGCTTTGGCGAGGTCTGCGGGAACTATGGGGGGTGAGTCAAGAGACTCGATCAGCAGGACTTGGTGATCCTGCTCTACCTCGCATTTAGGGTCCCCTAAACTAGGGAGGGGAGATCGGGACAGCGCATCTGCATGGGAAATCTCCTTCTCTGGGCGATGGACCAGTTCATACTGGTAGGCGTTGAGGAAAATCACCCAATGCAGCATTCTGGGGGACAGGATTTGTGGGGTGGGCTTGCCTGTAGTAAAGATTCCCAAAAGGGGCTTATGATCGGTCACAATTGTGAACTCACGGCCGTACAGGAAATCGTGGAACTTCTTTGTTCCCGCGATTACGGCCAGGGCCTCTCTGTTTGCACGTAGTTGCACTCCGCCTTTGAAAGTGACCTGGAATAGAAGGCAACCGGGGCTTCCCGCCCGTTCTCTAACACGTGGCACAGTACCGCCCCCACCCGCCCTGGTGAAGCATCACAGACCAAAACTACCAGTTTCCTCGCGTCGAAGTGGGTCAGGACGGCATCTGAGGACAAGAGCGCCTTGAGCTCTTTGAACGCTTTCTCCTGCCTATCTCCCCACCGCCAAACCGCGTCCTTCTTAAGTAGCCCATGCAGTGGCTCCACAACGGATGCCTTCCTTGGCAAGAAGGAATGGTAAAAATTCAGGAGCCCTAGGAATGACTGCACCTCCAGTTTCGCGGTGGGGCGAGGGGCGTTTTGCACAGCCGCAACCTTGGACTCGGATGGCTTGATGCCCTCCGGGATTACTTTGAACCTGAGAAACTCAACCTCCCTTGCAAAAACACACACATTTGTCCCTTCTCAACCTCAGTCCCGCTTTCTCGAATACAGTTAGAACCTTGTCTAGTCTTTTCGCTAGTTCCGATTCGCTCCCCGCTGTTATCAAAACATCGTCAAAATATGGGAGCACGCCTGGAAGCCCCTTTAAAAGGCATTCCACGAGGGACTGGAAGATCCCGGGGGCCGAATTCACGCCGAACTGTAGACGCGTTACCTTGAATGCCCCCTTATGCATGACGATGGTTTGCGCAGGGGCAGCAGCTGGGGTTACCGTGAGCTGCTGGTACGCATGCACCAGATCTAGTTTTGCGAAACACCTCCCCCCTTGGTCGCATGCCCAATTGCTGAACCAAAATACCCCCCTGCATTTCCTCAGTTAGCTGCCATTAGCCCTAGCAAGTTAGACAAACTTTACACACATTCTGATATAGTTTCAGCCATATACATAAAACTTTAAAATTCAAAGAGACATTACAAAATAAGTGGCAGCTTTATAAATCAGACTGACTTACTCCTGCAGCATTAACTCTATGATTACTTGCATGTTAGCGAGGACTATCTTACTATGCATAGCTAGGATGGTATATTTGTTGGACAGGTAGGCGACAGTGAAAAACATTGTGAGCTTGATCCTGATATGGATCAAGGTTGACTCAGCCTTCCATCCTTCGGATGCTAGTAAAGTGAGTACCCAGCATTAACTTGTGAACTGGCCAGAGAGTGCACTAAATGTTATGGGACTGTAAGTAAATGTAATTGCTATGCTTACAAATCAACTGTACTGTATTCATGATGAGTCTGATGCATATTTGTTTTGGAGGGTAGCCATATTAGACAATTGTAGCGAAAACAAACTTGAAATTAGATATAGTGATATTTGAAAACTAGTGGGGAAACCCTTTCGTCTGTCTGGACACATTTTTTCTTATCTCAAAGTGCCTATCTTTAAACTTCAAAGACAGATTCATCCTGTAGATACAGGTGAACAAAGGTATATCAAAAGGTTGTTTTATTTCCCATGGCTTGAACAGGGACAAAAGCTTCTTGTCTCACTACATAGGTTAATCAGCTCATTTATATAGTGTCATCTGTTTTATCACCCATCAGCTCATTTATATAGTGTCATCTGTTTCATCACCCACATTTTCTATGATTTATGACAATTCATGACATTTTCTCTGCCTGTAATTTCTGGTTTCCTGGCCTTTCTGATTTAAATACCAGCATTATGATAATTACTATGCTGAAACCTGGTGCATTTCTGTTTCATCTCCTACCCCCTCTGCTGTAGCCTGTGCACCAGTGCCAGTCTGCCAAGGCTGTGCTCCATGATTAGATGAAATGGGTAATATTCTAATTAGCTTTGGATGGAAATGCCTTCATTTTGCCCATAGCATTCCACTCTGTTGCTGTTTGCCACCTAGTTCTAAGGAAGCAGTTTACAAGTGCTGCTATTTTGCTCAGTAAGGGCTATTGGCACAGACATGCATGCGTATAGATGCTGGGTTTTGTAACTATAGAGCCCTACTCTTTATATACTCTATAAGGTTTTCTCAGTCCTCTGAAGCATTCATAGTCCATTTCTCAGTGTTCATGAACAAAGGATTGGGGACTAGGTGCAGAATCTGGTGTTGGTAGATCTGCCCAGGTTGGGTATCCACAATGATGCCCTTACTCAAGGACTAGGGTCTGCCTGTGGTCTGGAAATAAGATATCACCAGGCTATAGTTCACAGAAGACTTCAGGAGTTTCTGTAATATTTCATTTATTTACAAATATAAGCAATATTACCTATCTGGCCAAACATCCCACTACGGTAACGGAGTAGACTGTAGAGCCAGCAACTAAACACCAAGTGTTGAGCGGTGGTAAATAACCTGACTCCCTAAAGGGACCAACAGCTACAGGCGGATGAGCTCTTTTAGATGGGGTTATGGTCCCCTCAGTGGAGGAAATGCCACCTGAAACTATCATATTGGGCCCAGTGGCAAAATGAGCAGAGGATGAACTTTGATTCCCAATGGCCATGGAGGAGGAAGAGGATGTGCCAGATGGACCGGCTGTGAAGGCGCACCTTTCATCATATCCTCAAGGCTGTGGCAGTCCATTGCAGTCCCAGTGTTAAATCCTGTATGTCTCATTTCATATGTGCTGCAGGAGATGGTTCCATGATCATAGTGTGTGGGCCACTTCATGGCAAGCTAAGATCCACATTAAACAAATTCATGCCAATGGCATTTTTCCTGCTTCGGGGGGGGGGGGGGGGATGCATTCTCGGATATGAATTGTAGCCAATGATGATGATGACGGCGAAGCAGTGTCTGTAATCATAGAAGAATTGAGTTGGAAGGAGCTTATGATGCCATGGAGTCCAACCCCCTGCTCAGTTCACAAATTTATTTGTTTATATTTATTTATTAGTCACATTTGTATTGCCACCCACTCGGCAAGCGACTCTTGGCGGCGTACAACAATTACATCATGGACGACATAAATCCCACTAGAGCATACCTGTCAAGTATCCTAGATTGGCTGGGATTTCCCGTATTTCTCCGCTCGTTCCTCCACTTTCCCGCTGCCGCTCCTTATTTGAATGGTGTGGGAAAGGGTTACTGCACATGCGTGCCCATCGCAAATGGGCTCTGAGCATGCAGAGAGGGGTTCTGCGCATGCACAGAGGGGTTCTGCACATGCGCAGATGAGTTGTTGCAGCGCATGCGCACCCGAGCCGGAGCAGTTCCTGTATTTCCAGGAGCCGTGCTTGACGGGTATGCACTAGAGAACTATAAAAAACTTAAAACCAGTAAGAATCCCAAATCTAAATCAAAGCAGATCTGGAAGATGATTGCCCAATTTTCTCTTGAAGGCCTCCTGCTTTGGAGTATTCACTACCTCCTGAGGTAATTGGTTCCATTGTCATACTGCTCTAACCATTAACCAGATTTCCCTGATTTTTGGCCTGTTCCAACTCCTCTGAGCCAGTAAGGGTCCAACTGCATGTCTGGGAAGAAGATTTCCATATAGAGAATATTTATCAACATTTCCCCCTGCAGTGGTTTGACAACAGAACTGAAAATCATGCCTTCAAAGATGTGCTTTTGTTTCACTGTATAGTGAAAACCAGGAAAGGGACCTTGGTGTCCTGGTGGACAGCTCAATGAAGGTGTTAACCCAGTGTGCCTCAGCAGTGAAAAAAGCAAACTCAATGCTAGGGATCATTAGGAAGGGTATAGAAAATAAGTCAGCAAGTGTCATTTTGCCTCTTTATAAATCTATGGTGAGGCCCCATCTGGAATACTGTGTACAGTTCTGGTCGCCATAACTCCAGAAGGATATTATGGAATTGGAGAAAGTGCAGAGGAGGGCAACCAGAATGATTAGGGGACTGGAACACCTTCCTTACCATCTGAGGCTGCAACGGTTGGGCCTTTTCACTCTTGAGCGACGGCGTCTAAGAGGTGACCTGATTGAAGTTTAAAAATCATGCACGGTGTGGACAAAGTAGATAAGGAAAAACTGTTTTCCCTATCGCACAACACTAGAACTAGGGGACACTCGATGAAACTTTTGGGTACTAGTTCTCAAACAAATAAGAGAAAGTACTTTTTCACCCAGAGGATCACTGGTCTATGGAACTCCCTGCCAGAAGAAGTGGTGACAGCTGTCAGTCTTGACAGCTTTAAGAAAGGATTAGACAAATTCATGGAGGACAAGGGGATCAATGGCTATAATTATGGATACTTAAGGACAACCTCCGGGTTGGAGAGATAGGCAGGATATCTCTCAATGCCATTTCCAGGGAATCCTAAGCAGGTGAAGGCATCTCCTTGGGAATACCCTGAAGGAAATGGTGAGCCACTATGTGAGACAGAATGCTGGACTGGATGGGCTGTGGCCTGTTCCAGCAAGGCTGTTCTTATGTTCTTATGTTCTTATGTTCTTCCCCAGTCTATAGCGATCTGCCCTCAGCAGTGGAAAACAGTAATGAGACACACACACATCGAGGGTCAGGATGACGGCTCCATACTTTATTTAGCAGCTAATATTTATACCATTCAAGCTTGAGGCTATTTTTAGAATACACATCTAGTCTAACCAAGGAATCTAGCTGCGTGACCCTTGCTTAACCACATTGTTGACAGATTAGCTTTGCTGTCGCCAGTGATTCAGGAAATGTCAATAGAAGTGGTTAATGTTTTAAGGTATAAGGACCTGGGTGCACTAAGGATTAGTAAGACCTCATGTCAAAAGTTGAATTACCGGTTATACACAGTCCAAAAGTACTATTTGTCCAAGTTAATTAAAAGACAGTTAATTTATGAGTTGTGTTCCATAGAATGGAATGTTATGAGATCTATGGTGTACCATGACTCCAGAGAATGCTAACATCCTCTGCCTCATCCGTTCAGAACTCGTTATGACTAAATAACAATGTATATGTGATTTTAGGGTGATTGTGGGGCCGAACTAATATATCATCACTACACCAGTCTGCTTTTTATGCATGAACTCTGGGTGTGTCTTGGCAGTCCAAAGAAATGGGTTTCCAATCTCTTTTTTTTTTTTACACTGCAGCTGCCACCGCTGCCTGTCAGATGTTTCCTGCCGTCTTTCTAAAGAGGAAGAGGGAATCTGTTGTCACCGTACCCACCACCTCTACCTACACCTCTGCTGCAGAGTTGTTTGTGCCCAACTCTTGAGCACAACTCTTGCCACCTGGTACCAATTATCAATTTTTGCTATTGTATCAAACTCTTACAGTGCTGCAACTATTCTTTGGCATGACAATAAATGAACTGCTAAGCTTTCATAGAGTTATTATTTATGAGGATTGAGGGGAGACCCCCATTTTAGCTGCAGGAAATCCTGCAAACTTTATGGGGCAAACCAATATGTGCCAACACACAAGTGTATGTAGAAGAATGGAGCAGTTCAGAAATCAGTGCAAAATTTTTAAAAAGCTCTTATCCCTGGTTTAAAATACTACAACCCACATTACAGGGAGGGAGGATTGTTTTAAATTCAGGATCTTTGTATATAGTTTTTATCGTATTTTCATTGTCTGATTTAAAAAAATTTAAGGGGGTGTTCTATGGTATGTATGTGACTGTGCGCAGCCCTGAGTTGCCCTAGGGCAAGTGGGCAGGATATAAATTCAAATAAATAAATAATTTTGGCAGATTAATGCTTAGCTCACGGGTTTGTCATGTATTCCTCAGTCTTTGGATTGATTTCAAACCTAGCAAAGTCGACACAAATTTACTTTTTGCTAATCAAGACACACCCTCTGTTTGCCCTTTTTGTAGCATGAGTTGATACTATGGATTCAAAACACTGCCTTAGGTATTGCTCTTTAGTTCTGCTTCTTGTTCATCTGTCCTTTAGCTCCAAATAACAGCTGGTCAAATCATTTTTTCAGAGCTAGGTTCTTCAAATAACCTTGGTTTCACAGGCCCCGGAATGTTGCTTGAGTACTAAACTGCATCAGAACAAAGTAGAATTGGAAGAAAACAATAGTTACCCAATTCCACCTATGATGACCCCATTGGTTGTGTTTAACATGATCTTATCATCCAACAGTTCTTTCATTGTTGGGGATAGTATGTTTCAATATTGGGCCTATATTATCTTAATTGTAATCTGAAAATTGATGGCCACAGTGGCTTGCTTAGTGGTTAAAACACTGAACTTGACAACTGAAAGGTCAGCAGGTCCACAATTCGAGACCTGGTTGCTGCACAACGGAGTGAGCTCCCAACTCTGTCCCAATTCCTGCCAACCTAACAGTTCAAAAGCAAGAAATTGCAAGTAGATAAATAGCTACCATTTCGGCAGGAAAGGTACCAACATTTGGTGCGCTTCAACATCTAGTCATGCCACATGACCATGGAAACATCTGCAGATGCAGACAGCGCTGGCTCTTAGGCTGTAAACAGAAATGAGCACCACCACCTAGAGTCGGACATAACTGGCTTTTGAGCAAGGGAGACTTTTACCTTTACCTAATCCAAGAATTGGCAATGATAAAACTATAGATTTGTTTTGGGGGGAAAGATCAGGCCTGGCCCAGCGTTAGTCTCCTATTCACTCACTGTGGAGTTGGGCAGGTAATCCCCGAGAGGAAGAAAGCTGTGGTGCCAACCTCCATTCTGCCCCCATGAGAAGGGCAACATGACGGGAAGGCAGTGGGCTGGTGTTTCTTTCTCTGCCTCAGAAAGGCTTTTGTCAGCACTAGGGGGGAAATGCTTGAAAAGAAACATGGCAGGTTGGATGTTAGTCCTCACCCTGTCTTTTGAAAGATAGCTCTGATTGCACTAATTTAGCAGATATGGCTACCAGGGGCAACCGTACTGAAAGGAAAATATGTGGGATAATCATCAATATTGCAGCACTCAAACAAGGTTCCTTTAAAAGGTTTTGTCTCGCCTTGCAGGGGCAATAAGCCATAAATAAAAGATACATACTTCTGTGTATCACTTCTGAGCCACCAAATAGAAAAGCAATCTTTGGTTTACATTTTTGTTTTGTTTTAAGGATGTGTTTGTTTCTAGAGCAAGTATACCCGCTCAGCATCTTTTTTCCAAAGTGCTCAAGGGTATTATAATTGTATACTTTCATGAAACAGCTCTTGGAACTGACCATGTTTTGCTTTCCCTCTTCCCCAGCTCATTATTTTCTTCCTTAAAGATTCAGTAAATATCTGTGGTGGCATCTAGAGAGCTCATAATCCATGTTTTAATGTGGGCACTAAGAGACAGAATGAGAGATTACTGCAACTGAATGTCATTGCTGGAACCATTATCAAATATATAAAAATAATGTAATAATGTCACACTCTAAAGCAGGGATTCTCAACCTATGGCCTGTGGGCCAAATGTGGCCCACAATGCCATTTCATGTGGGCCCCCACTGCCTCTACCACACCAGGAAGTGCCATGTGGTGGAGGAAGGGCAAAATGACTATCCGGCCCCTAAAGCTGTCTGAGGGAGTGTGACCCGATCCCCAGCTTTAAAAGGTTGAAAACTCCTACTCTAAAGAATAGGGGAGGTTGCCTGCCTGAGACAAACACCTGACTTGTAAATATCCTCTGGACTGCTATTCTCTTTTCTGTGCCATCAGGCATTAAAATGCAACTTGCTAGTAACTGGAGGAAGAAAAGACAGGTGTTGGGGAATGGGGGAGGGATAGAGTGGATCAACAAGCATTGGATGTACAGTACATACTTTCCTATAGCCCAAATATATTTGTAATTTGCACAAAACTGAACAGATTGTGATGAGGGTAGGATAGGAAGTTAAGGAAAGTGTGGAAGGCTATACGTCAGCAGGGACACTGCAGCATGCAGCAATTGAAAACTGGAAAACTCTCTTAAACAGTGATCAGCTTATAAATTACTTTAAACATAAATGAAATAGCCAGAGAGGTTTTGAAGGAAAAAAGAGATTTTATCAACAAAATCAATTATAACATAACATATGCATATGTGGTTGCTTGGTTCCATTATGTTTTATTTATTTAATTATTTATTTATTGTTAAATTTTTATACCGCCCACTCAGCCAAAGCCGACTCCGGGCGGTTCACAACAGTGGGTAAAAACAGATAACAGATAAGGCTCACAGATGTTGCTGTGAGCCTTACCCAGTGGAGAGAAGGAATGAGTCTGACTTCATGGATCAGGGTTGACGGCTAAAAGACTTTATTTTCTCCAGCATTTTATGAGCAAAAAATAGCATAGACTAACAAAATAGCTAACTGCTAAATAACAGCAGAATTACCCTGCGGTCGTGCTTAATAGGTAACAGAAGAAAATTAGTTTGACTGTTGTTGACTGAAGGGATTTTCTTGGCCAAAGTTCTAGGAAAACAAACAAATAGGACTAGTTGTTTACGTGCCTTAATAACTAACAGGCTAATTGCCTAGCCAGTGTTGACAGGAAGATATCCTGACCAAAGGTTCCCAGAAAAGTCACGGAACCAGTTGGTTAATCTTTAGAGCATACATGTGAAACAATGGGGATTAGTCTGAACCCAAGTCAGAGGTCCTCGGCCAAACAAAAAAACAGGTATTTTTACCCTGCTTAATTGGTTAAGGATTCTTCCATGTTGCAATCTGTTGCGAGATCGAATAGTGTGCCATTAACCTCTCAGAGAAAGAGACAGGCCGGGCAATAATTCTCTGTCACTCCAGCTCAGAATCCTTTTATATTAAATAATATTTATGATTTTAAGTGAGCATGGGTTCAAACTAATACACACTGCTACACCATTATATCCAAGAACCCCTATTAACAATTTAACCATGCTTTTATACTTACTAGCATATCTACCCGTCTTCACCGGTCACTTGGGCCCTGCGGAGAGGGTAGGTGATCACTAGGCTGCCACCTTTCCTTTTTCCCCCTCAGCTGTTTCATGCTTCAAAACAGCTGAGGGAAAAATGCAAAGGCTGCAGCCATCAATCCTTCAGGGGAGGCGCTTTCCCTGGCGGATTGCTGGCTGCCACCTGTGAATTTTTTCCTCTGCTGTTTCGTGAGCTGGCTCAAAACAGCCGAGGGGAAATGGTGAGGGTGAGAGTCATCAGGCATGGCTGTGGGCAGGATGGGCGGCAGGGCAGAGGCAGCACCTATGGCGCCGCCTCGGCCGGCCGTGTCGTCTGGCGGCGTGGCTGAGGGCAGGAGGGGCAGCAGGGCAGAGGCGGCGCCTATGGTGCCACTGTACCTGGCCGTGTCCTCAGGAAGCATGGAAGGGGTGGCAGGCAGACCGTTGCCTCAGCCCGGGCTCTTTCTGCCTCGGTAAGGCAGGGCCCTGGGCTGAGATGTTTTGGGCGCGCATCGGCTGTTTGTTTTTTTTCTTCTTGTGCTGTCCCGCATCCTCTGCGCTCGAGCCGTCCTGCCTGATTGGCTGAGACATGCTGTGGCACGGAGGATGCTGGGAATTGTAGTTTTTTTGTTGCTGTTCGTGATCATGGGGCGTTGGCCCCACTCTCAGCTCCCACAAGAGCAATGCATGTGTCCTGCCTTTTATACTGCCCAGGCACAATGCAACCTGGGAAAACCCCAATGCCTCATACAACGTCGCACGACTTTGTATGAGGCAACTTTTTTCAAGGAATTAGGTGATGTATGAATCCAATGTTGTATGAAGCGGACTTTGTATGAGGTATTACTGTATTTATGCAAACTTCATTGTGATCTTTAACTGCATACTTATTTTGTTAAGGGAAGATGTTAATAAATTAAAATAGCTATTTCTGGGCTAACAGGGTGAGGCCCCTCAATATGCACCATAATTCAGAGTGAATGTTTTGTGACCCTAGTAATATAAAGGAAAGCAAAATTTGATAGCTGACACATCTAAGAAAGGGCTTGAAAAGACCAGTGCTTGAAAAGATATCATATCTGAACTGCAAACCCCAGAATCCTCAGTGAGTAGTGAACAATTTTATCAGGCTCTGGGAAAGATTCCTGTCTGATACCTTAAAGAGTATAATGAAAAAGATGTCCCCACTGGAAAAAACATTTATTAAAATGGAGTGGTTTGCACAGAGAAAGGTGCGGATTCCCCATGCCCAATTGGCATGGAACGGCCCTCGCAGAGGCCACTTTCAGTCGAGAAGGCTCCTGGCCCGTGGGCTCTGCGGGCACAGAAATTAAGGGGGGTGGATTAATAATAAGGGTTGATTCACCTGCTTCTGACCTGACCGACAGTTCTGCCGAGAAGGCAGATTGCTAACCTCCGTTACCCATTAGGCAATCACTCATCTCTGAGTTAAGCGTAATCTCTGGTGCAAATAGAAGCCATATTTACCCTGGTTTAAGCCCTAGACAATAGTTTTCCCCTGTCAGTGTTTGCCCAAGTTAATTAACTTCCCCAAGAGAGGTTCCCCATTAACCCGAGTAAATGGGTGATGTGATTTTCTGTCAGATGACGGTTTTTTCCTGCCTTGCCTTCTGATCTATAAATGATGATGCTTTTCCCTCAATGAACCACTGATCTGATCTCGCTCCATATTGCCTCGTATCGTTCCGGGACCTAACGGCCGTCCTAGCGGCCCCGATTCCTACAGAAAGGAATGCTTAAACAGGAGTGATTAAATGCTTCACACACTAACATCACAAGTATTATACTTTCCTAATGCTTTGTTTACATGATTATACTTGTAACCATCTCAAGGTCCTAATGAATAAATTTAGGTAAAGGTCACCCTTGTTCGAAAGCCAGTCATATCCGACTCTAGGGTGCAGTGCTCGTTTCCATTTATAGCCAAAGAGCCAGCACTGTCTGCTTCTGCAGACGTTTCTGTGGTCATGTGACAGGTGTGACTAGATGCTGGAGCACATGTAACACTGTTTACCTTCCCACCAAAGCAGTACCTAGTTATCTACTTGAAATGTCTTGCAGTTGGCAGGAGGTGGGACAGATGACAGGCGCTCTCTCCATTGAACTGTTGACCTGCCAATTGTCCACTAATCAAACTCAGTATCTTAACCACTAAGCCACCTCAGTCCCCCTAATAAACTTACCTAATAGTAATTAATAAGAATATAGATCGATGTCATAGTAGATGGTACTCATTTCACCTAAAGTCACTCCCTCTTAGCTTGTGTGTGTGACATGGTTTGAGGTACAGATTAATTCCATGGCTCTGAATGTGTTTCTTGTTTGTCAGTATACTTGTAGTTGTGAGCCGTGGGAGCCTCAATGCAAAGGAAAAGATGTGACCTGGCAGACAGAGAGCTATTTCTCACTAATGGAATTAATCTGTGTCTGAGGCTTGGACTTACCACAGCCTATTTCACAGCTCTCACAATTTCATGCTTCCCGGCACCCCTCACCCACCTAGTCACTCTTAGGGGTTGTAACTAGCATGATGGTGAAGACTCCCATCTGTACCCTTATGTGACATTGTCAAGACACAAGTTTACCAACTAAAGCAGAACTAGGCCAGAGCCTTGAACTTTAGAGCATTAGAAAAGAAAATGGTTATTCCATTATGCTCTGAGCCCCTAAGGCACAACTGAAGAGCAGAGTATTAAATTTAGAATAAAATTAAACTGGCAGTAAGAAAGGGCACAGTGTTAATAATAGCAGATTTAGCATAACTATACAATAACAGCATGTTAGTTTTCAAATACTATTCTGCACATCACAATGACTTTTCTGAGGACTATCTGTCCAAGTTGGATTTTTAACTTTACTGTATTTCAAAAATTGCATTACCAATAGATTCTAGGAGAAAATGTTTAGAACATAAGAGTTGCCTTGCCAAATTAAACAAATAGACCCATTAAGACTGGGCTACAGTGGTACCCCGCATAACGAATGCTTTGTATAATGAAAAATCCATACAACGAAGCACTGGTTACCAGTTTGTCTCCGGGTGCAATTCAAGGTGCTGGTAATGACCTTTAAAGCCCTTGATGGTAGTGGGCCAGGTTACCTAAGAGACCGCATTGCCCCAAGGGAGTCTGCCCGCCTACTAGGGTAGACTGGAGGGGCTCCCTCAGTGTTCCATCGGCTAGAGGGGCCCGCCTCTCTAGCACAACGAGAAGGGCCTTCTCCGTGTCCACCCCAACCCTGTGGAACCTCCTGCCACCAGACCTACGGCTACAGACAGAATTGCTGCCCTTTAGGAAAGGGTTGAAAACCTGGCTGGCAGGGCAAGTTTGGGGGGCCGACGGGGTGCTGACTCCCGCTCATTGGCTCTGTTAGAACTATATGTCCCTGTTAGAATTATATGTCCTTTTTATTGTTGGGAGGGAAGGGAGGGCTTTTTAATTCGGGATGGTTTTAAATAGTTTTTATTGAATTTTTTAAGGGGCTTGTGATAATATTTATGTGTAAGTGCGCCACCCTGAGTTGCCCTAGGATAAGAGAGCGGGATACAAATCCAAATAAATAAATAAATTAGTGTGCTCTGCTCGATACCCCGCATAACGAAATTATTTTTGTTATACGGGGTTTTCGTTAACTGGGGTACACCCCACTTAATGTAAATCCCATATAATGAACTTTTTCCCGTTATGTGGGGTATCGCCCATTTGATCCACATTACGGGGGGAAACCGCATAACGAAGAGCTCCGTGGAACAGAGCTTTTTCGTTATGCAGGGTACCATTGTATTTTCCCCTCATTGCAGTCAGTCACATGTTCCTTGGAAGTTGAAAGCAATGGACACAACACACCTTTTTTGTATGTCGCTGTACCTATTACACAAAGGTATACATGGCTGAATAGTGTCCTATATCTCTCAAGGTAAATAATTGCCAGTAGACTTGAAGGTAAAGGTCTCCCATGTTCGAAAGCCAGTCATGTCCAACTCTAGGGGTCAGTGCTCAACTCCATTTATAGCCACCTGCTGCATTTGCAGATGCTTTTGTGGTCATGTGGCAGGCATGACTAGACACATGAAATGCTGTTACTTTCCCCACCAATTTCTTGCTTTCAAAGTGCTAGTTTGGCCAGAGCTGGGGCAGATGACTGGAGCTCACACCTATCCTGAGACTCCGAAAAGCTTCCCTAGGGCAAGATACAAGGGTCGGGGCAAATAGGAAGCTTTTGAGTCATTTAAATTTTTTCTGCTGCCTAGATCCACTTTACACTAGCATAACTATGAGAACAAGATTTTGCCTTATAAAGAGTGAGTATTGCATTCACATCATACAGACTACGCAGTACCAGAAAAAGAAACAGAGATTACACCAAAAAAAGCCTTTTCATGCAGCAAATATATAAATACCAGCTGGTAAAAGAGGACACTGGCTGGATAGCATAGATCAAGATTGAACCCCTTTAGTGTATGGGAACCAAGACACCGGGACAGCCGAAGAGCTGGCTTAACACAACTTTATTGCATACGGGTCAGAGGGGACATGCGGTAATGGCGGACGAACAGCTCAATATATACAGTGGCTATACATTTGAATGTGGCTCCTTGACAGTCTATTGGCTACCGTCCGCGTGACGTCATTTCAGGTCACGCCCTTCTTGTCCAGGTGAAGGTGGTGGCGGGAATCTTCCCACGCTGTTGTTCTTAGGTGAGTCTGGGCCATTGAGCTGGACGCTCGCTATTGCCATCTAGTGGTCACTAGCTCGCGTCCTATTAGGGTTACAGTGATGCAGCTGAAGGTTATAATGTTACACGTAGAAAGGTTATATTGGTTACACATGGATAGGTACATTGTTTAAAGGCACAGTCTTTGAGAACACAACATCCCTCCCCCCTAGGATGAGACGAAGTCTCTTAACCAAGATGGCTTATTGCAAACGCGTTTGGGCCGCGATGTGGACTGGCCCGCCCGGGGGCCGCTACCGCTTCCTTGTTCCCTGGTCCCTTGTCCTGTAACGGGAGAGGGAGACTCGTTAGTGGCTTGCTGCGGCTTTGCAGCTTTAGGGGAAGGGACAAGCTCCATTGTGGGCAGACCGGGGGCACTAGGGGCTAACGTAAAACCCCTCTTCTCGCTTGGATGGGTGGGGGACCACTCCGAAAAACCCCCCCGGTTCTGTAACTCAAAATCAAACTCTGCTGGAGGATCCCGCGGGGTATCTACGAGGATAAATTCCTTCTCCTCCCCCCTCGGTAGGGGCCCTTGACCCACCTCCCCTCCCCCTTGGGCTAAACGGGTGGGGGAGAACCCTAAAGCTGAATTCCTGTCTGTGCTTTCGGCGCCCTGCCTTCCTGGGACCCGGCTCCGGAGCTGGTCTGCGTGCCGCCGCCAAAGTAGACCCGTGCTGGTCTCCACGCGATACGATACGGGACCAGTCTGCTCCACGACAACCCCCGGTACCCAGGCTGGCCCCGCGCTGGCGTAGTTCCTGCAATGCACCGGGGCGCCCACGCTGAAACTTTTTGTGGCCTCTAGCCCGATGTTCCTCCCCTTGTCTTCTACTCTCGTGGGGTCTAGCCTAGTGAGTATGGTGGTCAGTTTCCTGCGCATTAAAAGCTCCGCGGGGGAGTATCCTGACGCCAACGGGGTCACCCTGTACCCTAGCAGAAACTGACACACTTGCAGGTTGAGATCCCCGGGGCCCATGCGCCGCAATGCGTCCTTTGTGGTGCGTACGAGGCGCTCCACTTGGCCATTGGTGGCCGGATGAAAGGGGGCGGAGGTGATGTGCCGGATGGCGTTAATCTCTGTGAATGCCCTGAACTCAGCGGACGTGAAGCAACTAGCGTTATCGCTAATTAGGGTGTCGGGTATGCCGAACGTGCAAAAAACCCTCCGCAAATGCTTTATCGTCGTGGCCGAGGAGGTGCTCGTGACTGGAATGACCTCCAACCACTTGGAGAAAGCGTCCACAACGAGGAGAAACAGAGTTCCTTGGAACGGGCCCGCGAAATCTATGTGCACCCGGGACCACGGCCCCTTAGCCGCGTCCCACTCCCTGTGGGGAAGGCGGGCCTCCTCTGGTCTGGAGCATTGGCAACTCTTGCAAGTGCCGACCATGTGCTCGATGTCGGCGTCTAACTGGGGCCACCAGAAGTAGCTCCGGGCCAGCGCTTTGGAGCGCACAATTCCGTGGTGGCTGACGTGCAGCAGTTTAAGCACCCGCGGCCGAAGGGATGTAGGGATCACCACCCGCTGCCCCCACAAGAGACACCCCCTCTCTAGGGACAGCTCCAGCTTTTTCCTGAAAAATGGGGCGAATTCCTCCGCTGGGGAAGACGCTGGCCACCCTTTCTGTACCCAGGAGCTAACCGCCGCCAACGTCCTGTCCCTGCCTGTCGCTTTAGCGATGTCGGCGGGGAGTATGGGGGGCGAATCTAAGACCTCTATCATGAGCACCTGGCGGTCTCGCTCCTCCTCGCCCACGTGGCTGTGCGTCTGAGGGAGGGGGGACCTCGACAGGGCGTCCGCATGGCTGATCTCTTTCCCAGGCCGGTACACCAACGCGTGCTGGTAGGCGTTGAGAAAAATGGCCCACCTAAGCATCCTCGGGGACAGGATCTGTGGTGTGGGCTTGTCTGCGGTAAAAATGCCTAGTAGGGGCTTGTGGTCAGTCACAACGGTGAAGGGGCGGCCATACAGAAAATCGTGAAATTTTTTGGTCCCCGCAATTATCGCCAGCGCTTCCCTGTCTGTCTGGGCGTAATTTCTCTCCGCTTGGGACAGGGACCTGGAGTAAAACGCTATTGGGGCCTCCCTCCCGTTTTCCAACACGTGGCATAACACTGCCCCCACCCCCACCGGGGATGCATCACAGATCAGTACCACCGGCCATTTGGGGTCGAAATGGGTCAGAATGGCGTCAGACGCTAGGAGTTGTTTTAGTGCAGTGAATGCCCTCTCCTGGTCGTCGCCCCACTTCCATGCCTCATCTTTCTTGAGCAACTTATGAAGCGGTTCAGCCACCGCCGCCTTCCGGGGAAGGAAGGAGTGGTAGAAGTTCAAGAGCCCTAGGAACGACTGCAACTCGGACTTGGAGGTGGGGCGAGGGGCTTTCTTGATGGTGGCCACCTTGGATTTGGACGGTTTGATCCCCTCAGGTGTTACTCGGAACCCTAAGAACTCAACCTCATTCGCGAAGAAGACGCATTTGTCTTTTCGCAACCTCAACCCCGCCTGTTCGAATGCCGCCAGAACTTTGTCTAGCCTTTCGGCCAACTCGAACTCGCTCCCCCCCGTTATCAACACGTCATCAAAATATGGCAAAACCCCGTCCAGCCCTTTTAAGAGGCGTTCCACGAGCGACTGGAAAATTCCAGGCGCCGAGTTCACGCCGAATTGTAGGCGCGTCACCTGGAACGCCCCCTTATGCGTGACTATGGTCTGAGCAGCAGCTGCAGCAGGGGTTACCAAGAGTTGCTGATAGGCTTGCGCCAGGTCGAGCTTAGCGAAACACTTTCCCCCATGTAACCTGGCTAACAAATGGCTGACCACCGGCACCGGGTACGCATTAGGGCGAATTGCCTTATTAATGGTGCACTTGTAATCGGCGCAAATGCGAACCTCCCCATTGGCCTTCAATGCCGTGACAATTGGAGTTTCCCACTCCACAGAATCAACAGGAACAAGAATCCCCTGGCTCACCAATTTGTCCAGTTCCGCCTCTATTTTGTCCTTTAGCGCAAAAGGCACTCTGCGCGGTTTGAGCCTTATTGGGCGGACCTCTGGATCCAGGTCGAAAGCTACTGGGGGTCCCTTGAACTTCCCAAGTCCCTTTTTGAAGACTTCGGGGTGCGCGTCGCACACCTCCTGTATTGGGTCAGTCCCAACGGCGTGCACCCCCCCAATGAACAGACCCAGGGGCTGAAACAATTGAGTCCCGAGGAGGCTGCAATTTCCCCCTTTAAGGATGACTAGGGGGAGCTCCGCGGCGTGCTGTTTATATTGGACCTGGAATTTCCCAACCCCCAACACCGGGATACTGTTCCCTTGCACGTCCCGAAGCGTGGACCTCAACGCTTTGAGCTTGGGCCGTACGCGGGGGGCAATTCTCAAAAACTCCCTCTGGGAAATGATTGAATATGAGGAGCCCGAGTCAATCTCCATCCTAACAGGGGCCCCTTGCACCAGTACCTCAACAAAGTAATGGGGGTGTCCCATGGACACGCTGAAAACTGGGGCGTCGTCGTCGCTGTCGTCGGAGATGCGGCCCCCGCCGTCCTGCTTCCTCGTGGGCCGGGCGCCATCCTTTGGTCTCGTCGAGCGGTCCGGTCTCGTCGAACGGTCTGGCGAGCTCCTCCGGTCCTCGCGCCGTCGTCTGCAGGCTTTAGTAATGCGCCCGCGGCGCCCACAGTTGTGGCACTCGGCCTTCCTAAACAGGCACTTGGCGCGGTCGTGGGCCGCTCCGCAGCCGTCGCAACGTCGGCCGCCCTTCCGGATCTTCCGGACGTCTTCTTCGTCACTGCTCTCTGCGGAAGATTTCGACGCTCGCCGGGCCGCGTGCACCGGGCCTGCTGCTTGGTCGCTCTGTGGGAGCCTGCCCTGGAGCTCTTTCACTCCGGCCCTCGTGGCTTCCACGGCCTGTGCTGCCTTCACGACCTCATGCAGTGTCGGGGGCGGCTCCTGGTTCATCAGCTTCCGCTGAACTTCCTCATCCCGCAGGCCACACAGCATGCGGTCCCTGAGGGTGATTTCCAGGTTCTCCCACTTGCATGGGCCGGCGGCCAGCCGCAGGGCTGCTGCGAAAGCGGCGACCGACTCTCCCGGCGCTTGGACTCTCCTCCAGAACGCGTCCCGAGCTGGAAACATCGACACCGAGGGCTGGAAATGGTCACGCATCGCCTTCAGGAGCTCTGTGGCCTTCAACTCTCCCACCTTCTTCGGTGCGATGAGGTCGACCAGCACCCTCTTGCCGGCGTGCCCGAGCATCCTGGTGAGGATGGCTCTCTTCTTCCCCTCGTCCGTGACCTCGAACTCCACCAGTGCGCCTTGGAAATCCATTTTGAAGAGTTCCCAATATTCCGGTTTGCTGACGTCGAAGCCTGCGTATGTCTTGGTCCCGTGGGAAGCCATATCCCACCTTCGTTGCCAATTTAGTGTATGGGAACCAAGACACCGGGACAGCCGAAGAGCTGGCTTAACACAACTTTAGAACATAAGAACATAAGAACATAAGAACAGCCTTGCTGGAACAGGCCACAGCCCATCCAGTCCAGCATTCTGTCTCACACAGTGGCTCACCATTTCCTTCAGGGTATTCCCAAGGAGATGCCTTCACCTGCTTAGGATTCCCTGGAAATGGCATTGAGAGATATCCTGCCTATCTCTCCAACCCGGAGGTTGTCCTTAGGTAGCCATAATTATAGCCATTGATAGCCTTGTCCTCCATGAACTTGTCTAATCCTTTCTTAAAGCTGTGAAGACTGACAGCTGTCACCACTTCTTCTGGCAGGGAGTTCCATAGACCAGTAATCCTCTGGGTGAAAAAGTACTTTCTCTTATTTGTTTGAGAACTAGTACCCAAAAGTTTCATGGAGTGTCCCCTAGTTCTAGTGTTGTGCGATAGGGAAAACAGTTTTTCCTTATCTACCTTGTCCACACCGTGCATGATTTTATAAACTTCAATCAGGTCACCTCTTAGACGCCGTCGTTCAAGAGTGAAAAGGCCCAACCGTTGCAGCCTCAGATGGTAAGGAAGGTGTTCCAGTCCCCTAATCATTCTGGTTGCCCTCCTCTGTACTTTCTCCAACTCCATAATATCCTTCTGGAGGTATGGCGACCAGAACTGTACACAATATTCCAGATGGGGCCTCACCATAGATTTATAAAGAGGCAAAATGACACTAGCTGACTTATTTTCTATACCCTTCCTAATGATCCCTAACATTGAGTTTGCTTTTTTTAGTGTTTAGCTTAACAAGACATGCAAGGACCTCCTCCCTGGTTATTTCTATCTTGCTTAATTCTTCGGTTTCCCTCCCTACGAAGATAGGCTCTGTTTTGGGCATGTGGTCTCTGTCTTCTTCAGTGAATACTGAAGCAAAGAATTCATTGAGTCTCTCTGCAATCTCTGTTTCCTCTTTAATAACCCCTTGCCTTCCATTGTCATCTAATGGTCCAATGGCCTTCCTAGTTGGGTTCTTACTTCTAATGTACTTAAAGAAGTCTTTGTTATTTCTCTGAGTATTTTTAGCTATACGCTCCTCAAAGTCTTGCTTTGCTTTCCTGATTGTTGCCTTGCATTTGTTCTGCCAGAATTTATGTTTCTGCCTGCTGTCCTCATTTGGACAAGCCTTCCATCTTCTAAATGAGCTTTTCTTGCTCTTGATCACTTCCCGAACAGCTCCTGTAAGCCACATCGGAGTCCTCTTGGACCTGGCAGTGCCCTTTTTCCTTTTGGGTATGCATTCCAATTGAGCCTCTGTTATTGTTTTTGTAAACAGCCTCCATGCCTCTTGGAGTGTTTGGACTCTCTCAATTTTCCCTTTCAGTTTCTTTTTTATTAGTTTCCTCATCTTTGGGAAATTTCCTTTTTGAAAATTTAAGGTCTCTGTGTTAGATTTTATCAGTGACTTGCGGTCTATGATCAAGTTAAACATAATTGAGTTGTGGTCACTGTTCCCTATTGGATCAGTCACATTAACATCTTGCACCAGATCCTGAGTATTACTCAGAATCAAGTCAAGGATTCTTGTACCTCTAGTTGGGTCTTCAACCATCTGTCCCAGGGAATAATCATTGAGCATATCTAGGAACTTTATCTCTTTATCATGTGCTGAACAACAGTTCACCCAGTCTATGTGAGGGTAATTGAAGTCCCCCATTATAACCAGGCTTCCCTTCCTGGATGCCTCCTTTACAACATTCTCCAACTGCCAGTCTCCCTCAAGAGTTTGGGTCGGAGGCCGATAGTATATGCCTACTGTTAGACCATCCTTGTGGCCTGGTACTCTTACCCACAGAGCTTCTAATGGTGACTCCAAATCACCTAGATATTCCAATTCATACGATTTTATCACTTCTTTGACATACAAGGCTACACCACCTCCTGTTTGCCCCTTCCTATCCTTCCTGTACAGTTTGTAGCCTGGGATAACTGTATCCCATTGGTTATCATCCGTCCACCAGGTTTCAGTGATACCAATAATATCAATATTTTTATCTATTGCTAAGTATTCCAGCTCCCCTATTTTGTTCCGGAGGCTTCTGGCATTTGTATACAAGCATTTATATATGCTTTCCTGATACAGTCTTTTGAGTCTAGTTGCATTGTTAGACTGCCTCTTGCATCCTTCTGCTAGAGTGCTGGTGACTAGCTCCTTGCTCTGCTCAGTAATTTTTGCATCCTCCTCACTACTCAAGTACACACTTTCCCGAACCGGATGCTGCCCAGCTCCTGTCGGCTTTCCCCCAGTTATCAGTTTAAAAGCTGCTCTGCAGCCTTTTTGATGTTGAGTGCCAGCAATCTGGTCCCATCATGGTTTAAATGCAACCCATTCCTCCTGAACAGATTTGGCTTGTCCCAAAATGTTCTCCAGTTCCTGACAAATCTGAAGCCCTCCTCTCGACACCACCGCCTCATCCACGCATTGAGGCTTCTGAGCTTTATTGCATACTGGTCAGAGGGGACATGCGGTAATGGCGGACGAACAGCTCAATATATACAGTGGCTATACATTTGAATGTGGCTCCTTGACAGTCTATTGGCTACCGTCCGCGTGACGTCATTTCAGGTCACGCCCTTCTTGTCCAGGTGAAGGTGGTGGCGGGAATCTTCCCGCGCTGTTGTTCTTAGGTGAGTCTGGGCCATTGAGCTGGACGCTCGCTATTGCCATCTAGTGGTCACTAGCTCGCGTCCTATTAGGGTTACAGTGATGCAGCTGAAGGTTATAATGTTACACGTAGAAAGGTTATATTGGTTACACATGGATAGGTACATTGTTTAAAGGCACAGTCTTTGAGAACACAACAACCCCAAATATTTTAAAGAGTTTTGGGGTGGTTGCCTTTGGGCTAATGCCTAATCTAGCAGCAATGAGGGCCAAGTAGCTGGGTTAGGGCAAAGGTACCAGAGAGCTGCCTGTGAATACAAAAAAAAATATAAGTCACTAGTATGATAGTCATAAGAAGAACCACCTTCCTGGGGACATGACAGCCAGATAGATTTGGACTACCAGTGATCCTTACAAATGCCAGTGGGGGACCCCTTCTCCTTGAAGCATAAACATTGCAGTGGGATCTGAGTGTTGATGAGTCTGAGCTAAGCACCCTATAGATGACCTCAAAGGCAGGTATCTTGTGGAAACAATGGAGATGGGTTGTCCATGGAGGCTGGTGTTATGTGGAGAGATGGCTTCTAATAAAAGAAAAGCCGTTTCCTCTTCACTCTCTTACTGTGCTCTTTTCATGCCCAATGTAGTTAACTTGAACTGAAGTAAAGGTCAAATTAAATCTAATGAAATTATAACGATAGGGTAATCTTGTCCATGTTGCCATTCAGTCTTAGGCTGTACTTGCTAATGGTGTTATTCTTCAGTTCCATGAAAATTCAACCCCCATTCCTCGTTTCAATTCCTGGGGGGAACACTGTCTCTAATTATATAATCACAGCTCAAAAAAGAATTGCATTTTTACTTAATGAACATAAAATACAAGTACTCCTAGCACATAATGTTACTGAAGTTTGAAAATGCTAACATAAATATTAATATAATTTGGCTTTAAAGAGGCCTTTTCAGCAACATTTAAAATGCCAAAATCAGTAGATTGCAATTTTTCTGCCTTAAACTGTACAATATCTGTAAACATGACTTAACTGCTACTTTCATACTGCATTGTTTGGTTGAAAGTACTTGTGTACTCATCCCATGAAGTCATTTTTTCAGAATGTTAAGATTTTAAATGTTTTTTATGTTTATTTTAAATTATCATACAGGAAATATAAAATATATCTTATGAAATATTGGCCAGAAATCCTCTTGTAGAAGGAAACAAATTTGCTAGCAGTTTTATTTCTGTAAATAAAATAATTCCTTCTAACATGCCAGAGCTCTTGCAACTCACAAGAAGTGAAACTAATTGCATACATCTATGCCATGGTCAGATCACTATCTGTTGACTCTTGACTTTCTGGGGGCGACGCTTCATCGTAGGGAGGCAGGGCCTATTAAAATGGTCCGCCCTCGGCGACTAATGGATCCAGATGGATTCCAGAGGGAACTGGGGGATGTTCCTCTGGATTGGGTACACGATTCACCCGAGGCACTTGTCGACCTGTGGAACAGGACGGCAACAGCAGCCTTGGATGAAATCACGCCACTGCAGCCTCTCCGAGCCCGTGGGGCTCGGTCATCACCGTGGTTCACGGATGAACTGCGGGAACTCAAACGGGCATAGAGACGCCTAGAGTGCCATTGGGTGAAGACCTGGGATGACTCCGATTGGACACTAGCTAGAGCTGCTATTAGGGCCTACCTAGTGGCGATGGGGGTGGTGAGGCAGCAATACTTCACCACCCTTATTGCCTCCACTGATAATCGCCCAGCTGCCCTGTTCCGGGCAACAAGGTCCCTCGGTGCCCAGTTGGCAGGGTTCGGCTGAGGACTTTGCTGACCATCTGGTGGAGAAAATTGATCGGATTCGTTCAGGGCTGAATCCCGGCGTGGATGGGGAAGGTCGGGGGGGGACCAGAGCACAGTCTTGCTATACGATCTGGGATTGGTTTGATCCTGTTGTCCCTGATGAAGTGGACAGGCTCCTTGCAGCTGTGCGTGCCACTACATGTCCTTTGGACCCCTGTCCCACCTGGTTGGTGAAAGCCTCCAAGGTGGTGACAGGTGGCTGGGTCGGGGCGATAATAAATGCATCATTATGGGAGAGGGTGTTTCCTGCACCACTAAAACATGCTTTGGTGTGCCCCCTCCTGAAGAAAATATACCTTGACCCAGCTGTCATTAACAACTACAGGCCGGTTTCCAACCTTCCCTTTCTGGGTAAGGTACTGGAGAAGGCAGTGGCGCGCTAGCTGCAGAGTGTCCTGGAGGAAGCGGATTATCTAGACCCCTTTCAATCAGGATTCAGGCCCAGGTATGGTACGGAGACGGCATTGGTCGCACTGATGGATGATCTCTGGCGGGAGCGGGACGGGGTTATCCATCCGTCCTTGCTCTTCTTGACCTCGCAGTGGCCTTCGATACTGTCGACCACAGTATCCTTCTGGAACGGTTCAAAGGACTGGGGATCCAGGGCACCGTGTTGTCCTGGTTTTCCTCTTTTCTGGAGGGCCATACCCAGTCAGTGTGGTTCGAGGGTGAGAGGTCCAACCCTAGGCTTCTCAAGTATGAGGTGCCTCAGGGTTTGGTGCTCTCTCCTCTCATATTTAACATCTACATGAAGCCACTGGGTGAGATCATTCGTTTCCACGGGGTGCGGTACCATCAGTACGTGGATGACACTCAGTTGTACATCTCGGCCCGTGGGGACCCCGGTGATGCTGTTGAAATCCTATCCGGATGCCTGCAGGCCATTGAGGTCTGGATGGGGGCCAATGGGCTTCGGCTGAATCCCAGCAAGACAGAGTGGCTATGGATAAGGGGTCCCATGTTATCCAGGGAGCTACCATCTTTGGTACTGGATGGGGCTGTTTTGCTCCAGACAGACCCAGTGCGCAACTTGGGGGTCCTTCTGGACTCACGGCTGCTGCTAGAAGAATAGGTAGTGGCTGTGGCCAGGAGGGCTTTTGCCCAACTTCGGGTGATTCGCCAGTTGCGCACGTTCCTGGACCGGGGCTCCTTGCTTATGGTCACTCACGCTCTGGTCACTTCCCGACTAGATTATTGTAATGCGCTCTACATGAGGCTGCCCTTGACGACCATTCGGAGGCTGCAGCTGGTCCAGAATGCAGCAGCCCAGGTGGTGATGGGGTGTGGACGATATGCCTGTGCCTCACCGCTACTTCGGGAGCTGCACTGGTTACCAGTTTGTCTCCGGGTGCAATTCAAGGTGCTGGTTTTGACCTTTAAAGCCCTATATGGCAGTGGGCCAGGATATCTTAGAGACCGCATCGTCCCAAGAGTGTCTGTCTGTCCAACCAGAGCGGACCGGAGGGGGTCTCTAATAGTGCCATCAACTAGGGGTGCACATCTTTCCAGCACCCGAAGGAGGGCTTCTCCGTGTCCGCACCAACCCTCTGAAACCTCCTGCCAACAGATCTAAGACTTCAAGAAAATTGCTGCCATTCAGGAAAGGATTGAAGATCTGGCTGGCGGGGCAGGTATGGGGCCCTAATGGGAACACGGTCCCCGCCTGCTGGCTTATGTAAACAGTTAAGAACTCTCTCTTCTTTTTATAGTGGGTGGGATGGGTGGGTGGGATATGGAGTTTTTTAAGTGGGTGGTTTATGGGTCTTTTAAAGTGTTTTTAGAACTTGTTGTAATGCCACCCTAAGTCGGGTTCTGCCTGAGTGGGCGGCATATATAAATATGACTATTAAATTAAATTAAATTAAATTAAATTAAATTAAATTAAATTAAATTAAATTAAATTAAATTAAATACAACTGCTCTTAGGAGAGAGAACAGAAGGCAACATTTCCCTTTCTCTATATTGTCCCGGTAAGTCACTGAGCAAGAACCTGAATTACAATCTGTTCTCAAAGTTCAGAAAAACCTGAGCTCATCAGCCGAAAAGGTGGCCTTTGTACTGTATACCAGATTATGGTTCTGTGGGGTAAATTGGGAAAAAGATACAGACAAGCTACTGTCTTATCTGTTGCAAAACCAAGAGGAATACTCACCTAAAAACATGACAACTGGTGAGTATCCTTGCCATTGATAGCACAAATCAGTTCAAATGAAGGCTCTGTAAAATGGTTATAAATTGTTGCTAGTGGATGGGGCTATTTTGCCCCAGACCGACCCGGTGCGCAACTTGGGGGTCCTCCTGGATTCGTGGCTGCTGCTAGAAGAACAGGTGGCGGCTGTGGCCAGGAGGGTCTTCGCCCAACTTCAGGTGATTCGCCAGTTGCAAACACTCCTGGACCGGGACTCTTTGCTCATGGTCACTCATGCTCTGGTGACCTCCAGACTAGATTATTGTAATGTGCTCTACATGGGGCTGCCCTTGATGACCATTCGGAGGCTGCAGCTGGTCCAGAATGCGGCAGCCTGGGTGGTGATGGGGTGTGGACGTTATGCCCATGCCTCACCACTGCTGCGGGAGCTGCACTGGTTACCCGTTTGCCTCCGGGTGCAATTCAAAGTGCTGGTTTTAACCTTTAAAGCCCTATATGGTAGTGGGCCAGGTTACCTTAGAGACCGCATCGCCCTAAGGACGTCTGTCTGTCCAACCAGAGCGGACCGGAGGGGCTCTCTAATAGTGCCATCGGCCAGGGGGGCTCGCCTCTCTGGCACAAGGAGGAGAGCCTTCTCTGTGTCCGCTCCTGCCTGTGGAACTGCATCTCCAGACGGAGTTGTTGCCCTTTAGAAAAGAACTAAATACCTGGCTGGTGGGCCAAGTTTGGGGTGCAGGTGGAGGGGTGGCTTCCGTTGGGTGGTTAATATAGGGGAGGATGCCTGCCCCACGGTTTCTTCAGTTCCTGCACCCCTTTCGTTTTAGGGGTGGGTCCCTATTGCTGGTTTTTATCTATTTTATTTGTTTTTATCTGTTTTTACCCACTGTTGTGAACCGCCCGGAGTCAGCTTTGGCTGAGTGGGCAGTATAAAAATTTAACAATAAATAAATAAATAGTGCTACCTTGTTGTTGCAGAGAATGTCTTTTGAGTTTAGCTCAAGGACACACGTTAAATTTCATGTGTGCCTTCATCGGCACACATGAAATTTAATGTTGAGTGATTACAAAATTTGACTGTCTCTCACATTTCTAACATAATCAAATTACTGTATTCAGAAAAAATTATCACACCTGCATCTTAATGAAGGAAATTTACCAGCTGGATTAAAATACATTTCAGCAGTCCTTCCTCTGGCACCCATGTGAGTTGTGCATTTCCAGGTCTCATCCACTGAATTTTGGAT
Source organism: Bradypodion ventrale (assembly GCA_035047345.1). Classification (NCBI taxonomy): domain Eukaryota; kingdom Metazoa; phylum Chordata; class Lepidosauria; order Squamata; family Chamaeleonidae; genus Bradypodion; species Bradypodion ventrale. The sequence continues at coordinate 270,822,228 of JAWDJE010000001.1, forward strand.
GAATTGAAGAAGGTCTCCTCCTTCACAGTAGCCATGTGCATTTCTGAAGCAAGAAACCTGGATGGGAGGCTTTTACTCACTGTAAAGATTTGCCCTTTACGGCGAGTAAAAATTAGACAAGTTCATGGAGGACAAGGGTGTCAATGGCTATAATTATGGATACCTAAGGACAACCTCTGGGTTGGAGAGATAGGCAGGATATCTCTCAATGCCATTTCCAGGGAATCCTAAACAGGTGAAGGCATCTGCTTGGGAATACCCTGAAGCAAATGATGAGCCACTGTGTGAGACAGAATGCTGGACTGGATGGGCTGTGGCCTGTTCCAGCAAGGCTGTTCTTATGCCCTATTGAACTTGAGACAACAGTATAGCTTTATTCAAGTAGTCAAAGATAATTCAAACTCAAGAGTACCTGATTTTTAACTCCAAGTAGTGTGTTCAGCCTTCTGAAGACAATTCATAATTTCTTCCGACTGATAAGGGAGAAGGTCAGAGTTAACATGTTCTGCATTGCCATAGTCTGATTTGAACCCTTTTGGAATGGCTAGGACTTAACACAGATTTAGGCAACAGGTCTTCACAGGACAGCTGCAAGCAAGATAAGAAACCTTTAATCACATCAGTGAGAGGCTGATTAACATAGTAGTTTCTACATTAAGCAAACAGATGTTGCATGATGTTGAGAGTGTAACTTAGAAATATATCTGGCTTGCCACAAAGCAGGCAGATATCAATAGGAATATACATTTAGCTGTTTATCAGGGAGGGAGGGAGATGAGTGTCAGCTGTCAGGAATCTTACCTTGTAGCTTTTTAGTTTTAGTGAGATTTTTAATGGGCAATATTTAGAAGCACTGCAGAATTTTCAGTAAAATGTTTAAATTCTGGCAAGGTTCCAGCAAAGAGAAGCTCATAACTATAGTATAACATTGCAAGTGGTTTATGGAGGGTGTTCTTAATGTGATCTTTGTGTCTGGCTATTATGTACAGGTGAAACTCGGAAAATTAGAATATCGTGCAAATGTTCATTCATAACCTGTCATGGCATTAGGTTCCATGAAGCTAATTAGGTTCAGTTTCACCCTTTTAAATGTTGAAATGGTGTTAGTTAATTGGTCCTGCCTGTTACATCTAACCCTTATAGATATTTCAGAATAGAGTGCTTGTATTTGGTGGAAAAGCCTTCAGTCAACAGATGTGGCTACCAGTTTCCCCCATAATTTATCTCTAGGTATAGAATCAAAAGCAGATTTTAAGTTGATAAATGCTGCATAAAGGGAAATTATGTTTCCAGTCATATATTTATTGATTAGATGTTGCATAAGTAAACCCTGGCTCTATATTGCTCTGCCCTCCCTTAAACCTACCTGTTTTTCTATAAGTAAATGCTCTTGTTCAAGATAAGGACTGCAGTGGCTCAAGTGGCTAAGACGGAATCTAAATGAGATGTTTTTTTAAAAAAAAATGAAGATGTTTAAATCAATTTCCAAGCATGCCTCAATTTACTTTTTCTTCTGCTTTCTTCTGCTCCACTAATTGTTTGTAAATTCACTTTTTTTCCAGCCACAGGCAGCTGCTGATGTCTTGTAGCCCCAGTAGCTTACCTCTGATACATTGCCATGCCTTCTCATTAACCAGATGGTATAGCTGCAGCAGTTCACAAGCAAGAAATTACAAGTAGATAAATAGGTACTGCTTCGGTGGGAAGGTAACAACATTCCATGGACCAAATGCCACAACATTTTTGTCTTTGGTTAATGAGTTGCTGCCCTTCAGGAAAGAGCTAAAAACCTGGCTGGCAAAGCAGGTATGGGGCACTGGAGGAGCAGTGACTCCTGCCTGCTAGCTCATATAACAAGATTGCTCCCTGTCTCCTTTAACTGATGGGGTGGGTAACTTTGTTTTTAAAGGGTTTTAGTTTTAAAATGTAATGTTGTTTTAATGCTGTTAGCTGCCTAGAGTCGTTGTCGAGTTGGGTGGCGATAGAAATTTGAAAAATAAATAAATAAATGATCATCCCTATGAAGGTGGTGTTTTCAGAGAAAGGGAAACCGGGAAGTGTACCTAAGCCCAGGTAGGTAGAGATGAACCTCCTTCTTTGCTTAAGTGAACATGGCAGAGCCAGGTAGAAATGGAAGTGCAGGGAAGCCCCACAACCTAGAAGACACTGGGAGCCACAAAATGCAGAGATATTTTTGTTAGTTCACGAGCTGCTACATTTGAACTGTCAAAGAGTGCTTTGTTAAGTGGAGGTTAAGTCTGAGCATCATTTTAATGTTTCTGCAACATAACTCTCCTAACCAGACCACAGCCTTGTATCTGTAGAATGACACTGACAGTTTTCTTTACATGGAAGTTACAGTATTTGTGGCATATAAGTAAGGTTGGAGAAAGATTGCCTTCTCTTCTTAATGTGTAGACAACCACATACATTTGTACCATAGCATATTTTTAAAAATCACAGAAGATTTTGTGATATATTTACAAGCAATAGCATATTAGAATCAGACATTAAGAAGAAATCCATATTCAGTCCCATTTTCCAAGTATACTGTAATAAAAGTAATAAGAGCAATGCCTACTTTCAATATCATCCATAGAGACTTTGTCATTCTGGTTTATTGTGACTTAGAAATATTTTGACAAAGGTTAAAACTTAGGAAATGTATTGTTCACTACTCATCAACAATAATAAATTTAGAAACAGATGACTGTACCCCATATCATATAATTCCAAACTCAAACATTAGATGAAGCAATTAAAAAGATATAAACATTCCTATACCTTTCTATAAAAGTGTCTCAAGCAAAATGGGGGAGACAGAGGTCAAAGCTAGTATTTTAGTATGAGCCAAAGATGAAAGTTGATTTTGATACACACCCTCTTGATTCATGTATCTCCTAAGAAGAGGACATGCTTAGTGCTTGGTAGTGTAGGAGGAGCAATTATGCAAGTTGTACAAGAGATTATTAGAGTACATTGTTTGTGTAAACCCAAAATAAGATGATAAAGCTAAAATTACAGTTTATTAGGGAAGGGGATATTTATAGAAGTGTTTGCAAAAACATTTTAGATGAGAAATATGTGAATTGTGATTTGGGTATGTACAGTACCTAAAAACTATGACATGAATCTAAAACACAAAGGACCTTCTGTCCCCCATTGCAATTAATGCATTCTTCACATTGTGTGTATTCAGTTCCACACCACAGGCAGTAGTAATGTCTGAAACAAAGTTCACAGTTGCTCTAATGGAGTTTGCTAGTCTTGTGAATGTGTAGAATAGGGGTGCCAAAACTACAGCCCGGTGGCCAGATCTGACCCCTGACACCAATTCATCCGGCCCACGAAGTCCTCATCGCTCCTGGAATTGTAAGTAAAATGCACCCGTATGGGCACGTTTTACTTCTGCTTCCAGGAGTGATGAGGGCTTCACAGGCTGGATAAATTGGTGCCAGGGACCGGATCCGGCCACTGGGCCGGTGACTGGCTCCCTGAACCATGTGACTGGCCCACGGCCCAAAACGTTTGGACACCCGTGGTGTAGAACATTGACCAGCAAGTACCATTGTTGAGGTTTTTTTCTCTCTCTCTCCTATACCACTTGTTCTGTGGCTCCATTTTGGTAGTTTTTAGTCTTCCTCTCCATCATATTCTTTCCTGGAACAGCAACATATGCAACAACTGCAACAGATCAGTAATACCAGCACAGTATGGCTAATGAGAAGCACCCCAACTGCAAAAATGTACAGGACTTTATCACAGTAATCCTGAGGATGATGGAAAGGTGGGATGAAATTAGGCAAGTAGATAGAAAAGACCCAGTAGTTCCCCAGTATGAACCAGAGGAAGAGGAAGAGGCTGAGCATCAGATGGATGTAATATCTGTGAGCATTCTGCCTCCATGGATACTCATCGTCGTCGTCGTCATCAATCATGACTGATTTAGAGAGTAATTGCCTCATTCTGGTGGATTCAAAAAGCAAAAGAGCTACCTACATATTGCACAAATAAAACAAAGAGAATGAATGAGGATCAATTCAACTTCAAGTTTAGCTTCTTAATACCAATCACATGCTATTCTGCCTTAGCTATACTCTTGTGAACTCAAGTGTTCAGAGTTTCACAGGATCTTTTCAGTATGCCATGACAATGAAAAAGTGCCTTGTAACACCTTAAGGCTATCAGGTTTGTGATGGCATTGCGCATTTGTACATTATAGTCCAGGAACACTCGTGCTATAATGAATTAGTGTTTTTGAAGTGGTGCATTTGCTGTGACTAACTTAACTAGTCTTTTGAAAATGGTCTGTTGTGACAGAATGAGGTATACCCTTGGCTTTAGCTAAATCCAAGATGGGGAATTTCTTGAGTAGGAGTCCCTTCACACCATATCTGGAATGTAAACTATATGGGCCTCATTGTTTAGAAGAACCGAAGCTTAATGTGGATTAGATAAATTCATGGAGGACAAGGGTATCAATGGCTATAATTATGGATACTTAAGGACAACCTCGGGGCTGGAGAGATAGGCAGGATATCTCTCAATGCCATTTCCAGGGAATCCTAAGCAGGTGAAGGCATCTCCTTGGGAATACCCTGAAGGAAATGGTGAGCCACTGTGTGAGACAGAATGCTGGACTGGATGGGCTGTGGCCTGTTCCAGCAAGGCTGTTCTTATGTTATGTTCTAATGTGTGATTGACATGTCTTGCTGTAAGATCATTGGTTGCAATCCCTAATTGGGGGGGGGGGGCAAAGGTGGACCCTATGGGAGGAGATATAACCCAGAGACACACATGCACACACTCAGACACTCTCTTGGATGCTGTGCTTTTAAACTGCAAAAATGTAGAGGCTTGGGAAAGAAGGGGAACCATGGGCTATCCCTTGAACATGCAGCTTGCTTTATATCTTTTGTTTTGAAATGCTTTCTGAGCTTTTCTGGACTGTATCCTGTATCTTGCTATGCTTTCAATATATTTCTAAAATACCTGAAGAGACTTGGAGTGATTACTTGGCTCGACGCTACCTGTATCTACACTAGTTTCACATGCACCATTTGTCACCACCTGGATTTCGGTCGGGAGTGACTGGGCACACTGATAGGAGAAGCCTGAACTGCTTGGTCTTATCTGTGCCTGGGAAGCAGGATCAGGCACAATCCCATCACCAGGAGGCCGGAGGACTCCCAAGTGCTACCTGGGAGTAAGCGGATTGTCACATCTGTATTAAATTCACAAGTTATATTGACGCATATAGCTGGTATAGGGAGGGAAGGGGTGCCTCACCCCAAAATTTTAGGGAAAGGAACCTCCCATCCTGGTTACACAGCAGACCCTTCTCATGAGCAGGTTAAAGACCTTGCTATTGGCCTGGAACTTTGTTTCCTAAAGAGGTTACTCCAGATGTGCAAAACAGATTAACAATTATACTCACAGGAAATACTGCCAGATGAGTAACCATACCTTCAAACTGCCAACTACGCCACCCACAAGCAAATATACGGGAATTAGCGGTTGGAGTGGACAATTGTTTAAAAACTTCATGCCTGTGGAACAAAATAACAGTCATGTGGGTGACCCCTCAAATGACTTTGGGTGGTTAACTGAGGACAAGAAAAAATAGGGTTAACAACTATAATATTGTTGTAATCCTGATTGACGATGTAAGGTGAATTTGGAAAGGTGCACACATCATGACCATCCCCAAAGTACAATCTAAAAAAGAAAGCTGTTGCGTTTCTCCATATCAACAAACTAAAACCATCTATTCTCATGTCTCCTAAAAATAAGCCTTCTGTAAGTGTGGTGGGCCTTAATTGCTTATTCAGGGCCACACCACTATAAAACACTCTTCACAATAGCATAGATAGTTCAGAACAAGATATTGGAACTTGGAAAAAAATCTGCTTTCTTCTTGCTTATTGAGCTTTTTGCCTAAGCCCAGGTGGAGGAGGAGGAGGGTGGAAGATGGCGACTTCCTTCACTCTGCTGACCAAAGTGTCCTATTCTTTTGATACCATAATTTCTGACATGAAATGTATTTTATTTATCAACTCTAGCTCCGGTCCAAAAGGAGTCCCAACATTTTATATAAATACTAGCATAGTTTGCCCGGCCCTGCCGTGCATTTTTAATGTGTGTGTTGGTGGTTTGGGGTAGTTTTGGTTTTGCACAACCACCACTCATATGTAAAAAACTACTCCAACCACCAACTCAAACATTACATTTTTTATTATGGCAGGAGTGTGTGTGTGTGTGTGTGTGTGTGTGTGTGTGTGTGTGTGTGTGTGTGTGTGTGTGTGTGTGTGTGTGTGTGTGTGTGTGTGTGTGAATCTAGTCCACCAGAGGGTGCTATTTTTAGTTAATATTTTTGTTAACTAAAAATAGCACCCTCTGGTGGACTACATTCACTAACGTTCAGTGCGGAGAAGGAATTCGTAGGTGGGTTTTTTTGTGGGGTTTGGATGTGTGTTAGTGTGAGTGTGGCGGGGGAGGGGTTGGGAGAGTTTAACATGGCCTTGCCTTGCTGGCCAGGCCGCGTTAAATCCTTGCGTTGGGGTGGGGTGGGGGCTATTTATTTATTTATTTTTACAGGGGGGCCGGCTGGTGCCTTGCCATAGCCTGGATTAGGGGGGAAGAGGGGGGCCTTCTGTGTAGGGAGAAGCACCGGCCTCTCCTTCATCCCTGCCAGTGTCGAGGCCATGTCGCTCACAGAGATGAAGGAGAGGCCGGTGCTTCTCCCTACGCAGAAGGCCACGACAGGAGAGAAAGAGTTTCAAATACCCATCCAAAGCCGGTAAAAGGTAAATGCGGTCAGTGGAGGTTAGGGAGGGGGCTAGGTGGTGGGGCGGGGGGCTGTATGGTTACCGGGGCCATGCCTCCCCCCTCCCAAACCCCCACTGACCGCCCCTACCTTTTCCCGGCTCCGGATGGGTCTTTGAAAGTCTTTCTTTCCCTCCTCTTGGGCTGGCGTGGTTTGTCTTTCAAAATCGGCGCGCTTTCCCAGCTTACTGTGCGCTCGCATCCCCCAGCCTGATTGGCTGAGAGGTTGCGCAGCACAGGGGACTCTGGGATTCATAGTTTTATTTATTTTTTTGGTTGCATTCATGGGGCTGCTGCCCCACTGGTGACCACCGGAACCCCGCGGCGTTGGGAAGGCGGGGGTTACGGTAAGTGCAGAGGGCTCAGTTGGGGATGGTTGGGCCATGTGCGGGAGCCTTTTCCCAACCCAACGGTTAAGGGTACTTTTTATAGGTATAGATGTACCGGCAACTATTACTAACATTTCGTCTTCCCAGTATTTTTGTAGCAGAACTGCCTAATGTATAAATAATCAAAAGATCATACTTTGCCCTAAATTGGGGATAAAAAAATGAGAAATGGGTCACCTCTTTATTGTTTGCATAACACACAGCTGTTGGTACTGGTGTAGCCATTACAATCGAACCAGAATCCAATTGTTTCATCCATGTGCCAGTTGTCTCATGTGTAGACTACCACAAAGTGCTGTGTATAGGGCTGCCTTCAAATAGAATCCAGAGGTTTTGGTTGACCTAGAACAGAGGTTCCCAACCTTTTCAAGCCGGGGGCTGGGTCATGCGCTCTCAGTCAGCTTTGAGGGTTGGACAGCCATTTTGCCCTGCCTGCATGATGGGGTTGCCATTTTGTCCCAATAGCTTCAAAGGAGTGTCCATTTTGCTTCTCAAATGCCCTTGGAGGGCTGGGAGGCCACATGTAATGGCACTGCAGGCCAAATCCGACCCACAGGCCTTAGGTTGGGAACCCCTGACCTAGAATATAGCCCCAACATTGCTTATCAGACCTGGCAGCAGCATCCAGCATGGAGGAGCAAATGAAGGGGCCAGGGGGAAATCAGAGGACTTCTGTTGACTATCAGTACCCCATTTTCATTTCATTTAAAATTATTTTTCTTATTTCATTCTATGCTATTCTGGTCAAAAGGGTGATAGGCTGGTGATAATCAGTCTAAAGTAGTGACAAGTGGTGGGTGGCTTCCCAGTAATATTGTAGCTCTACCTCAGAGCCCTGGGCTGAAGGTAGGTGATGTTATCTTGAGGTGAGGGACCTCTGTTTGGATAAGGCTATTTCTACCAGTCTCCTGCCAACCTAGCAATTTGAAAGCAAGAAATTGCAAGTAAATAACTAGGTACTGTACAGCTTTGGTGGAAAAGGTAACAGCATTCCGTGCACTTCCACATCTGGTCATGCCTACCACATGACCATAGAAATGTCTGTAGGTGCAGACAGCGTTGGCTCTTTCACTATAAATGGAAATAGACACCGAACCCTAGAGTCGGGCACGACTGACTTTCAAGCAAAACCTTTACCTTTATTTCTGCCAGTCACAGTTGCCAAGACAGGGATAGAGAGGCCTAGTGTGTGAATCCATATAAGGCATACACACACACACGCACACACACGCATGCATGCACGCATGCACACACACACATTAATTTGGTAAGTAGTTTACCTGTAAAACCCATAGACAGCGGCAATACTAGGAACGCAAGAAGTCCAAAAATAAAGCAAGCTGTAAGAAAATACACTGTGTTAATGGCCTGACAATTGGAAATCTAGAAAGTCCTATGAAATGCTGTCTGTCTGTGTGCTAATTTCTTATTTCTTCCCATTTGAAATAAAATAAAAGAAGAGACAGAGAATTTAAACACCCCCTCCTCTCAGAACAACAGGGACATCCTAATAATCGGACACTAAGCAAAAAATGCATCTGGTACTTAGGAGTTAATTCAGCACTAATGCTGACTATGCTAAATAGGGGACACTAAGTATGAAAGAGTGACCGTAGTAAAAGTCCTAAGTAGTTACTGATTTAAGTTGCAACACTTCTCTTTGTTTAAAATGATGCATTGACACTAAATAAGCATTTCATAAGGAGATATTTGTGTAAATAAGTTTGTGCCTTTGGGTTAAAGGAGCTCTGTCTGGAATCCACAACTCTTGGCCGAAACTGCCTTTGGACCAGGTGTCTTGAGCTTTGGCTTCACTGGACTGTGGAATTAATCACTGGCCACTCTCCCCTCCCTCGTTTCTACTTGCTAATACATCTTCCTGAATAACTAAAATTACTCATGCTACATCTGATGCATGATTATAATGCTGCCATTTCTCAGACACTAAATCTCCCCCACTCCCACCTTCTCCACTCTAGGCAGCCTACCATTGCTGGCAATTTTTGAGATGCATCGGTGACATGCTTTTTCAAAGCCTCCCGTCATTTTCAGTTGGAAATTTCCTGCTGGTCTGGGAGAGGAAATAAGAAATCAGTAAGTAATTTTTAAATTACAGCAGATGAACACTCCTCATCATATGAGAAAAATCACACGAGCAAAATATTACTGAAAATTCTCGGCATTATAAAACTTGTACTTTATTTTAATGTTGTTGTTTTTCAAATGAGAGCACGCTGAAAGGTTTTGAATTATTTTTCCCATCAGGCTTTGCCAGTTATAGCAGGTGGTAGATTGCAGAGTAACATCCAGCTGGCTTGAGAGAATTGTGTTTTTTTGCAGCTCTGGGGCCCACCTACACCCCCAGGGCATAAAGGACGCTGTGGCAATGCTGTGTTGCTATGGACTTGCTAAATGAATGCTCTGAACTGATATGTGCCTCTGAACCCTCTGAACTGATATATGCCTCACGTCTGCTGGCTCAGATCCAGGAAGAGCTTTATGGCAGGAACAAACATTGATGAGAAAATAAGGAGAGGCTCAGGAGTGGTATTGGATTTGGTCGGGCTGGCATGAAATTGGAAGGGATCAATCGGATATCGTCGTCGCAGTTTTGGAGTTAAAAGTGGAACTATACTTGTGGAATGGGAGCAGTATAGTACAAATTGAATTTCCCCTCTGGATCGCTGACTTGGATTACAATTTTGGGTTTCTATTGCTTTTTTTCTTTCTCTCTCTCTCTTCCCTGACTTTGTTGCATATTTGCTTTGAATTAGAGTTAACCCTGTGACTGGATACTAAGTTACGTCATCTCTTCCCTTTACATTTTTGCTTGGACTTTCTGGAGATACAAGGAGGTAACAGTAAAAGAAAAAAAAGCTACAATTTTTACTGTGGGTCTGCTTTACTTTACATTTTTTTTTCTTTTTGGGAGTCCAACTGGGATCAAGTGGAATTGCAAACAATATTATATTTGGATTACAATAAGAGAAGGCCAATATAATTATTTTAATCTGGAATTGGATCAGGAAAATGGATTTGGAGGAAATAAGGGGGTTGCTGCATTGAGATTATTATTATTTGAAGTCACAATGGATAAACTTGGAAAGGGAAAGGGAAGGGATGAAGAGGTGGTAAAGTCTAAGAGGATAGAGAAGAAGGATGAGAAGAAGGATAAAACACCAAATGAAGAAGCACCATCATCAACACCGCCACCACCAGCAACAACACCAGAACCTACAGCAATGGATCAAATGCAAATTATGGTTGAATTGGGTAAATTGTTTAAGAAATTTGAGAGGATGGTGGAGGCAAATGTGAAGGGTTTTCGTGAAATCAAAGAAACAAGGATAAAAGATAAAGATGAAATTATGGGAAAACAGGATAAATTGGTTGCAATGGTCACAGATTTTTCTAAGAAAGTTGATTTTAATTTCCAGAGGATGGATATAAGTGTTAAGTCGATGCAAAAAGATATGAAATTGATGCAAGATGAGATGAAAGGGTTGCATGAGGAAGAAAAAGATATTAAAATGAAAGTAGAGGCACAGGAGAAAAGGATAGATTTGATGGAAGAGATGATGAGAAAACAGAATATAGTGATTCGTAATTTGATGGAGAGGATGCCAGATCAGCTGAAGGCAAGTTAATTGGCTAAATAGTTTGAAAATGGGGAAAGGGAGAAGTGCGCAAGAAGAGGGAAACATGTTCAAAGGAATGTTTTGGTTAAATTTGCAAATTGAGGTGATAAATTAAAGGTGATGGCTTTTATAAAACAAGCTGGGTATGGTGTCTTAAAAATTGATGGGAATGATGTGGAAGTCTACAATGATATTTCAGTGGAAGAACGTGGTTGGCACTATAAGATGAAACCAGCAACAAAAATTTTGATGGCACATGGGATAAAATATAATTGGAGGTTCCCACAATAACATGAGGGTTTTTTATGATAAGAAAATGCATACCATGGATGCCTTGGAATATTTGTGCTTGATTGGTTTGGTCAAAGTGGCCTCACAGGAATGGCTTGGATTTAGGAAGGCTCTAATTGAATCTGGGGGGATAAGGAGAGATTATGGAGATACTGAAGAGGTGGGTGCTTCGGGAGGAATGGAAGTGGACTTTAAAGTATTGACGGTGGTTGATGAGGGGTGAATTATGAATTGGCGCAGTGTTGCCTCTTCCTGGGGCCCTTGCTACTTGGCCCGGGAATGGGAGACAGGTTTGTCTCCCCGCCCTCTGAGCCCTGCCTGCCGAGAGGGCTCAAAAGGAGATGCCGCCAGAGCCCCGCCATCGCTGCTGCATTGCCTCTTCCCGGAGCCCTCGCTACTCGGTCCAGGAATGGGAGGCGGGTGTGTCTCTGAGCCCTTGCTGCTGAGAGGGCTCAAAAGGAGATGCTGCCGGAGCCCTGCCAGAGCCACCGCATTGCCTCTTCCCGGGGCCCTCGCTACTCGGCCCAGGAATGGGAGGCAGGTGCGTCTCCCCGCCCTCCGAGCCCTGCCTGCAGAGAGGGCTCAAAAGGAGACACCGCCGGAGTCACCGCGTTGCCTCTTCCCGGGGCCCTCGCTATTCGGCCCAGGAATGGGAGGCAGGTGCTCACTCAGAGGACCTTGGAAGGGATGCCATTGTGCTTCCTGGGGACACTTTTTGTCGCATGGACATTGACTGTTGGTCCCGTTTGCAGCATTGAGTTCTGGACTTTTTGGGGAGTGTGATCTGGACTCCGAATTCCTGTTTTGTTGGTTATTGTTATTGTAGCTTTAATTTAATATTTTATATTGTGATTAATCTTATGTTTATTATTGAGTACTGATTATTTATGTATTATATTGTTATATTGTCCTGCTGTATGGATATATGGATTGCTTATTGTATTTTTATTGTATACTGTACCCTTAATATGTTGTAATGCCGCCCTGAGTCGGCCTTGTGCTGAGTAGGGTGGGGTATAAAATTAAAATTGAATTGAATTGAAATTGAATTGAATCAGGGAGGGAGAAGAAGAAAATGGGATGATGCAGGGGGAAGTAAGAGTTTTAATCAATGTTTTATGTTCTTAAAAAAAATATATAGGATAGAGCGCTGGAGCAGTGTATAGTAGGTTCATCTAGCACATTCCCCCCCTCCTCTCTTTGTTGGTCAAAGGCGGCTTTTTGTAGAAGAAGTGAGGAGGGTAGATATGATTGTTTATTGTTGCAATTTTTGTTATGTTTTTTGTTCGCTAGAGGGAAACACACCGATAGGAGGAAGTGAGAGTCATAGAGGATGGTTGATAAGATCTTGGTATGAGAAATATTAAAGTGTTGTCTTGGAATGTGAAAGGTACTGGTTCACAAGTAAAGAGGAGAAGGATAGAATCAGCCCTGAGGAAAGATAAACCGGATATAGTCTTTCTCCAGGAAACTCATCAAAAATCGGAGGATGTAAATAAGATTTTTTTTAGGTTGGATGCAAATTTATGAAAAGTCCTATAGAACATCAAAAGCTAGAGGGGTTGCAGTTCTGATATCGAGTAGATTAGGTTTTGATATGATAAATAGTGTTTCCGACCCAGAAGGTAGATATTTAATAATAAAAGGGAAGATAGATGATGAAGAAATAATTTTAACAAACATATATGCACCAAATAATGATCAAGGAGAATTTTTAGATAAAATATATGGTTTATTTAAAAAAAGAAAAAACAACAAAAACGATTTTAGCAGAAGATTTCAATTTAATAAGGTCAAATTTGGATTGTACAAATATAATAAGAGGAGGAAGAGGATCTAAGACACAGACCTTTGATAAATGGATGGACTCTCTCAGTTTGAAAGATGCATGGAGGGAAGTTAAAGGGTTGGAAAGGGTTTATACATTTTTCTCACAGGTTCATAATACATACTGATAGGGATGTAATGTATACATATGAATAGTATTGTATAAGATACATGAAACTATGTCTTTAAGGGTTTCAACAGAGCAGCACCCAGCTGAATTCACTGAGTGGTTGACTGAGCAGAATATCATGTATAAATTAGGGCTTCTCAAAAGCCACATTGCTTCGTGTCAAAAACTACTTCGTGCCAAAAACTTGCTTCGTGCCAAAAACTGCTGTATGCCTAAACTACTGGATGCATGCTAGCTGGACTGCTTGCTAGCTTTATTGCCTTATGGACATCACTGTTTTGCCTGGAGGAAAAGGCTGCTGGCTTTGCTGACACTCTCTGGAGGAGAGAAAGAGCCAGAGCAGTCTTCAGAGGTCTGGAACTCAACTGAAAGAACAAGCCTAGACAAAAAGTGTTTTGCCCAACCTACAGCCAGCCAGGAGAAGGCTGGAGTTGCAGTGAGTACTTTTACTGTGCCTCAGGACTTAAAGTAGTGCTCACACGGACTTACAGACTGTTTATCTGCCACAGAGGAATCTGATGTTTATGTTATCTTTATGAACTATTCTGCTGAGTAAAAGCTGTTTCTGTTGCACTGTTACTCTGCTTCTCTGTTTGTTATTGTCTGGGAGAGAGAGATAAAACCACACAGGCACCGCTGCTGCTGCCAAAAGCTAACTGCTTAACTCTGCATGATTCAAACCCAGACCACAACACATAACACATACTCCAGAATAGATTATATATTTGTAACAGAAAATATGATTAGGAATATAGACAAGATAGAAGTGGGTATTTTTAAAGAATCAGATCATGCAAAAGTGTTGAAGGAATTAAGAATAGAAGGAGGAAAAAAAAGTCAGAAGGAACTGGAGATATGATGCTAAACTTTTCAAAGACCAAGTATGTAAAGAGCAAATTATTAAAAATTGGAGTGAAAGTTGGCATTGGAACGAAACGGGTGAGGTGAGTTATAATGTGGTTTGGGATGCCATGAAGTCGGTTTTCAGAGGGGAGAGCATTAAGTTAGCTAGTGTAAGAAAGAGACAATTCAGGGAAGCATATGACAAAGTTGAAAAAGAGATAAAGCGGTTACAAGAAGAACATGCTAAGTCAAATGATAAGAAGATTTTTGATACGATGCAAAGATTAAAGACAGAAGTGGCAGGAAAGAATATTGAAAAAGTGAAACGGGACTTGGTATATGTAAAAAGGGAATATTTTGAATATAGTAATAAGAACTCAAAATTATTAGCGAGAGCCGTCAAAGAAAAGAGAAATAAAAGGGAAATTGGAGTACTAATTAATAAAGAAGGGAAAGATGCAATAGGACTAGAGATAAATGTGAGATTGTTAAATATTTTTATCAAGATTTGTATGCTAAAAAAATATATAAACTTGGAAAAACTGAAGGTACAATTGGGGAAACAAATTGAAAATAAGATTAAATGGGAACACAGGGATAGAATGGAAGAATGAATAACTGAGAGAGAAATAAAAGAAGTAGTAGCCCACTTGAAATTGGACAAAGCTCCAGGAGAGGATGGTTTATCAGCTGAATTTTATATTTTAAAGATGTTGTTGTTCCAAAATTGGTGAAATTATATAATTACATTTTGGAAGGAGGGCGAATTCCAACTTCATGATATAGAACCATAATTGTTTTATTACCAAAACCCGGAAAAGATTTGTAAAAAGTGGAATCATATCGGCCTATCTCATTGATAAATCAAGATGCTAAGATCTTCACAGCAATACTGGCAAAAAGATTGGATAGCTTTATGGGAAACTATATAAATGAAGATCAAATGGGTTTTATGAAAGGAAGACATATGGCAGATTTGACAAGGAGAGTTTTAGATTTAATAGATACTGTCAGTCAAACTAAAGAGAAAGTTGGATTATTGTCATTAGATATTTTCAAGGCATTTGATTCATTACAGTGGGCAACTATAAAAGAGATAATTAAAAGCTATGGGTTTGGAGATAAATTTAGAAGGATGATTGGACAATTATATCAATATGGCACTGCCATTGTTAGGGTAAATGATGAGGTTACAGATGATATAAAACTAGAAGCTGGAACAAGGCAGGGTTGCACACTTTCACCAATTTTGTTTATCATGGCAATGGAGATGTTGGCAAAGGCTATAAGAGATGATAAGGTTATTGAAGGAATTTTAGGAAACAAGATAAATTTGTATGCAGATGATACTTTGATAACAATGAAACATCCTAGGAAGGCGTTAGAAAGAATATAAGTGCAGTTAAAAAGAGTTTGAGGAGATGACAGGCTTGAGAATATATTGGGAGGTCAGAAATGGTATTGTGTAATATGGATAAGGAAGAACAACAGAAAATAAAGGGTAAATTTGGAATACAAGTCAAAGAAAATTTGAAATATTTGGGTATAATTATTTCAAATAAACCTGAGGATCTTAAGAGATTGAATTATGGAAAGCAGAAAGTGGAAATTAAGGATAAAATACAGCAATATAAAAAGTTGAAGTTGTCTTGGTTCGGCAGGATTGCGTTATGTAAAATGATGTTGCTACCCAGACTGCAGTGGCTCAAGTTGCTAAGACGCTGACTGGGAAGCGGAAGGTCAGCAGTTCGATTCCTGAGTACTGCAGGATGGAAATGAGCTACCGTCCTCGTCCCAGCTCCTGCCAACCTAGCAGTTCGAAAGCAAGAAATTGCAAGTAGATAAATAGGGACCACTTCGGTGGGAAGGTACCTTATCTTTACCTTACCTTTACCTTACCCAGACTTAACTTTTTGTTTGACGCCCTGCCGATTCAATTAAATGACAAGGAAATAAAGGAATTTCAAAATCTGCTAAATAATTTTTTTAATGGTGGAAAGAAAACCAGAATTGTGAAAAAACTGTGGTATTTGTCTCAGAAAGAAGGTGGACTAGGATTGCCAAACTTGAGGAATTATTATAGAGCCTTCCAAATTAAAAATATAGTGAAAATCTTAGCGAGGGAAAAGGTAATATGGGAAGAAATTGAGATGAGGGATTTAAAACAAATAGGGAAAATGGTTTTCCTAGAAGGTAAAATGGGGGAAATAGATATAAACAATAAGATGATGAAGATGATATTGGGAGTATGGAAAAAGGTGAAGCCGGAATGAGCTCCAGATATATCTCCTATAATTGAAATTGAAGATATTAAAAATTTTCCAATACAACTTGATAAAAGGGTGAAAGAGGTTTTAGTAAGAAATGAAATTTTCCTGTTGAGAGACTGGATACGGATTTGCAAAGATGGAGAGAGAAAAGCGGATATGTTTGCACAATTGAGGTTAAACTGGTTCCAGGTTGTGTTGGTAAAAAAAATGAAATAGTAAATATACATTGGAAGCCAGTTTGGAAAGAGGTTTGACTGAGTTTGAAGAATTGGTATTAAAGATAAGAAATGGAGAAAGGGGTATTAAAGGCATAGTAAGTAAAATGAGTAAGGACTGCAGTGGCTCAAGTGGCTAAGACGCTGACTGGGAAGCGGAAGGTCAGCAGTTCGATTCCCGAGTACTGCAGGACAAAAATGAGCTCCCGTCTTCATCCCAGCTCCTGCCAACCTAGCCGTTCGAAAGCAAGAAATTGCAAGTAGATAAATAGGGACCACTTCAGTGGGAAGGTAACAGCGTTCAGTGCGCTCCAGTGTCTAGTCATGCCTGCCACATGACCACAGAAACGTCTGCAGAAGCCGACAGCGCTGGCTCTTCGGCTTAGAAACAGAGATGAGGACTGCACCCTAGAGTCGGATACGACTGGCTTTCGAGCAAGGAAAACCTTTACCTTTACAAAGTAAAATATATACAATGTTAAATAAGGATGTTAATCCACATGATGCTTTGAAATCTAATTGGGAACAAGAATTGAAAATAAAGATAACAGATGAGGTTTGGAGAAACAAATGGAGGAAAAGGATTATGAGAACAATGTCTGTTAGAGTGAAAGAACACGATTATAAATTGTTATGGAGATGGTACTTGACCCCAGTGAGGTTACATCAAATAGACAAAAATAAAGATAAAACATGTTGGAGATGTAAGGATACATTGGGAACATATGAACACATGTGGTGGGGATGTAATGTGGTAAAGGAGTTTTGGGGGGAAATTGAGAAAGAGATATCTACTATTATGGGTATGAAGCTTAAAATGGACCAAGTACAGTCTTGCTGACAGATGTGGAAGATATGGATTTAAATAAAGATAAAAAAGAGCTATTGACAATAATGTTGACAATGGGCAGATTGTGTATAGCTAGGAATTGGAAAAATGAAGTAATTTAGAAGCTTGAGGATTGGTACAAGGAGATGTGGGATCTTGCGTTGAATGATAAATTAACATGGGAGATGAATAAGAAGAAGGGTATAGTTAAAGAGAACAGATTTTGGAAAATATGGCAATTATTTGTGGATTATTTATTGAAACATGATGAAGGATATAGACCAGTACCTGATCATATGCGTTTTTGGGAAGAAAAATAAATGTGACATCCCGCTCCCTCCAGGGCATTGTAAATAACACCGGGTGTTTATTGTGTCAATTGTCTATTTTTTTTAATTATGTATTTTTATTTTTTGACTTAGTAATAGTATTAAACTGAAAAGTATAAGACATGAGTTTGAATATGTATTAGGATATTAGTAAGATTGCTATAAAAATGCTTGGGGCTTATGCTACTAAGTCGTATTTCGATTATACTTTTTTCCCCTCTTTTATTGTAATGTTTGTTTAAGTAGTGTTTATTGTATTAGTCTTACTATTAAGTTTTGATGTGTTTATATTATACTTTGTGAAAAAAATTCAATAAAAAGTTATTTAAAAAAGGAACAAACATTGATGAGTGTATACATAAGCAAAACCAAATTAGAAGATGGAGGAAGAATCTCACTGGGCAAGGAATAACATTAAAGGAGGATATTGCTGAGAAACTCGACCTCCCCTACATCACTTGGAGGACTCTAAATAGGCTGAGAGGGTTGGAGTCCCTAAATGCTAGACCAACATGCTCAAGTGGGGGCTGCTGCCGGACAATAACATGCGCTGTGAATGTGGAGAGATACAGAATCCGGCTCATTTATAAGTCTGCTGATTACTACCAGAAACATGTACTGATGAGGACTTATGTTTGGCCAATGACAAAGCCAAGATAGTGGCTTCATTTTGGTAGTCCAGAGTTTGATATGGACATGAAAGAAGAACCGATATAACCATGATGTCAAAGTCTCCCTTTCTTAGACCACAACATTTTACATTATATCTTTAAATGAAGAATAGAAATTGCATAGAAAGCAAAGTATGTCTTTGTTGTTTGCTTGCTTATATACTGTTACTGATAGTTCTATAGCTAATCATAAGCCTGGGAAGACATTTTATGTGAACTCAGGAAAAAAGCCATACAGTATTTGCCTTTTTAAAAAGTTAATTCCAAGCCTCTGACATAAAGAATTACCACTGCTCCATCACTTTAGTGTCTTGCACGGAAGACAAAGAAGGAGTCGCAGTAAGGACTAACACAGGTTTATTGGGTGATGATCAGGATGAACATGTGGTAATGGCGGAGGTACATCACATTATATACAGCAGTACAATACATTTGAATCTTGTTGCACGGTAGCTGATTGGCTGCTACCGGCGTGACGTCGTTCCAAGTCACGCCCATCTTCTGCAGGTAGTGATAGTGCGGGAAAGTTCCCACGGCTGTCGGTGATTTGGGGAATGTGAACCATGTGAGTTGAACGCTCGCAGCTGCCCTCTATGGACAGCTTGCTCGCGTTCCTTAACAGCTGAGCTACATTGTAATTGTGGTCAGGTTACATTCAAACATTTCTTAAAGCAACGTTGTACATACATAACACCCCTCCCCCCTAGGATGGGACAAAGTCCCTCAACCATTGTGGTTTGCCGCACGTGCGTCTGGGGCGTGCGGCCGCTTGACTTAATGCAGGGGAGCCGGGGGCTCCTGGTTCCGCGGAGTCCCTTCCTGCAACGGAAAGGGGGGACTCATTAGTGGTTCGGTGGGGACTCTGCAACAACCTTGCATTGGGGGACGGGAATGGAATGAACAGTTGGGACGTGAACCCCTGTCTACCGCTTGAGGAGCTTGGGGTCCCTCCCAGTACGAATCTCGGGACCGACGAGGAGGCCCTCATGGTTTCGCCACCCCCTGTTGCCTGTCCAGGAGCTCTAGAGGCTGAGGTGGGCGGACTCCCCCCTGCTGCCTGTCTCGGGGGTGTTTTTCTCCAGGGAGCTGGCGCTATGGTGTATTCTAAAACAAAAGGGCTAGGGGGACTGGAGGTATCAGGGGCTGAACTGAAACCCCTCTTCTCGCTAGGACGGGTGGGGGACCACTCCGCGACACCCCCCTGGTACTGCAAATCATAATCAAACTCATCCCTCTCTTCCAAAGTATCCTCCTCTGTGGCTGAGAACCAAGGGTATGCATTTGTACCCGCGGACGCCGCCGTGTCTCCCCCTTGGGTAACGCGGGTGGGGGAGGACCCTAACGCTGATTCCCCGTCACTGGTGACTCTCTTCCTGAGTTGGTCGGCGTGCCTTCTCCAGAGTAGACCCGAGCTAGTCTCAACCCTATAGGATACTGGCCCCGTCTGCTCAATAATCGTCCCTGGTACCCACGCTGGCCCCAAGGCCGCGTAGTTCCTGCAGTGAACCGGGTCCCTTACCGCAAAACTTTTGGAGCTCTCTACCCCTATGTTTATATTTCTCCCTTCATCCTCCACCCTGGACGGATCCATCCGGTCAAAAAGTGTTACCGGACGCCTCCTCATGAGGAGTTCGGCTGGCGAAAATCCTGATGCTAGGGGGGTTGTCCTGTAGCAGATGAGGAACTGACACAGGTGAAGGTTCAACTCACCGGGACCCATGCGCCACAGTGCGTCTTTCGTAGTGCGCACTTGGCGCTCTACCTGACCATTTGTGGTGGGGTGAAATGGGGCAGCGGTAATGTGCCTGATGGTGTTTCTCTCAATAAACGTTTTGAACTCCGCAGATGTGAAGGTACCAGCGTTATCACTAACAAGAACGTCTGGCAGGCCGAAACAGGCAAAAACCTTGCGCAACTGCTTAATGGCCGCCGCAGAGGAGGTGCTGCTCATGGGGATTACTTCCAACCACTTGGAGTAGGAGTCGATTATCAGCAGAAACATGGACCCGCGGAAGGGGCCAGCGAAGTCGACATGTATCCGGGACCATGGCCCGCGGGCCGTGTCCCACTCCCTATGGGATAGCCGGGACTCCTCGGGCCGAGAGCTCTGGCAGCTCTCACACGTGCCCACTAAACGTTCTATATCTGCGTCTATCTGGGGCCACCAAAAGAAACTCCTGGCCAGAGCCTTGGAGCGTACTATTCCCGGGTGACTGGTATGAAGCAGCTTCAGTACCTTAGCCCTTAGCCTCTCTGGGATAACTACCCGCTGGCCCCAGAGTAAGCAGCCCCTTTCCAGGGAGAGCTCTACTCTACGCCTGAAAAACGGCTTGAACTGTTCCTCGGGGGGAGTAGTGGGCCACCCTTTCCTAACACAGGAACTAACTTGGGCCAGCATCTTGTCGGCCGCCGTGGCCTTGGCAAGGTCGGCCGGGACGATGGGGGGTGAGTCGAGGGACTCGATCAGCAGGACTTGGTGGTACTGCTCTACCTCGCATGCGGGGTCCCCTAAACTAGGGAGGGGTGACCGGGACAGTGCGTCCGCGTGAAAGATCTCCTTCCCTGGGCGATAGATCAGCTCATACTGGTAGGCGTTGAGGAAAATGGCCCAACGCAGCATCCTGGGGGATAGAATTTGTGGGGTGGGTTTGCCGGTAGTGAAGATCCCCAGAAGTGGCTTGTGATCCGTCACTACTGTAAACTCGCGGCCGTATAAAAAATCGTGGAACTTCTTCGTTCCCGCGATTATGGCCAGGGCCTCCCTATCTGTTTGCGTGTAATTGCGCTCGGCCTTCGAGAGGGACCTTGAGTAGTACACCACCGGGGCTTCCCGCCCGCTCTCTAACACGTGGCACAGGACCGCCCCCACCCCCACTGGGGACGCATCACAGATTAAAACCACTGGTTTTTTCGGATCAAAGTGGGTCAGGACAGCATCCGAGGTTAGGAGTGTCTTAAGCTCCTTGAACGCTTTCTCCTGCCTGTCCCCCCACCGCCAAGCCGCGTCCTTTTTTAGTAGCGCGTGCAGTGGCTCCGCGACCGATGCCTTCCGAGGCAGGAAGGAGTGATAGAAATTTAGGAGCCCTAGAAATGACTGCAGCTCCGGTTTCGCGGTGGGGCGAGGGGCGTTTTTCACGGCCGCAACCTTGGACTCAGAGGGTTTGATTCCGTCCGGGGTTATCTTAAAACCGAGAAACTCGACCTCCCTCGCAAAGAATACACATTTGTCCCTTCTCAGTCGAAGTCCCGCCCTCTCGAACACTGAGAGGACCCCGTCTAACCTCTTAGCTAACTCTAATTCGCTCCCCGCCGTTATCAACACATCGTCAAAATATGGGAGAACACCTGGAAGCCCCTTTAAAAGGCGTTCCACGAGGGACTGGAAGATCCCGGGGGCCGAATTCACGCCAAACTGAAGGCGCGTTACCTTAAATGCCCCCTTGTGCGTTACGATCGTTTGCGCAGCGGCAGCAGCCGGGGTTACAGAGAATTGCTGATATGCCTGCGCCAGATCTAGCTTGGCAAAACACCTCCCCCCATGTAATGTGGCCAGTAAGTGGCTGACCACGGGCACCGGATACGAGGTTGGCCGAATGGCCTTATTGATCGTACATTTGTAGTCCGCACAAATCCTGACCTCCCCGTTTGACTTAAGGGCCGTAACAATCGGCGTTTCCCACTCCGCCAAATCAACTGGAACCAAAATCCCCTGCCCCACCAATTTGTCCAGTTCCGCCTCGATCTTGTCCTTGAGGGTGAAGGGCACTCTCCTTGGCTTGAGGCGGATGGGCCGGATTTCTGGGTCCAGCTCAAAGGAAACTGGGGGGCCCTTGTATGTCCCGAGCCCCTTCTTGAAAACGTCTGGGTGTGCATTGCACACGTCCCGCATTGGGTCAGTCTCAATGGCGTTAATGCCGGACAGTTCGATTCCCAAGGGAGCAAACCACTGCGTTCCCAAAAGGCAGCATCTCCCCCCCTTGAGGACCACTAGGGGCAGTTTCTCGGAGTAATTCTTGAACTTCACCTTGAAGTTCCCCACCCCCAACACTGGGATCCCATTTCCCTGCACGTCCCGTAAGTGTGACTTCATGGCCCGCAGTTTAGGCCGCGCTTCTGGGGGAATGCGCATAAACTCTTTTTGGGACAGGATGGAATAGGATGACCCTGAGTCTATCTCCATCCTCACTGGGACCCCCTGTAACAGTACCTCTACGAAAAACCGCTGGTGCTCCAGGCCCACACGGTTCACGCCTTCCTCGCTGTAGTTGGTTGAGACCTTCCTGGTGCCGGCCGCCTTCCGTTGGTGCGTCTGGGGATAGCTCGAAACGCCCTTGTCCTCGGCTCGCCCGTGCTTGCATACTCTGGCGATGTGTCCCTTTCGGCCGCAGTTGTGGCACTCGGCCTTTCGGAACGGGCACCTTGTGCGGTCGTGGGACGCCTCACAACCGTCGCAGCGGCGGCCTTGCCGCTCGCGGGTCTGTCGCTTCTCCCCGCGTTTCTTTACTCTCTGGACGCCGTCGTCCTTGCTGGAGCAGGAGTCTGCCGTCGTGGACGACTCCTCAGACGTCGCTGGTGTGCCGGCGGGCGACTTGGGGGCCCGCCAGGCCGTCTTCGCCGATGTCCGCCGGGCCGCCTGCACTGGTGACTTGGCCCTTTTGGACGTGGCCCCTCGGGACTTGAACACTCTGACCCCGCTCCTGGCTGCCTCGGCTGCTTGGGCCTCCCGCAGTACCTCATTGAACGTGAGGCGATAGTCGCGGGTCATCAACTTCCTCTGGACCTCCTCGTCCCTCAGGCCACACAGCATGCGGTCTCGGAGGGCTGTGTCCAGGTCTTCCCACTGGCAGTGCACCGCTGCAAGCCTGAGGGCCACCGCGTGGGCGGACACAGACTCTCCCGGGCGTTGGTCTCGCCTGTGGAACGCGACCCGGGCCAGGAAAATCGACACGGGGGGCTGGAAGTGTTCGCCCAGTAACTCCAGGATGCGGCTGAGGGGCACCACGTCCACCTTCCGGGGGGCCACCAGGTTCATAAGGATATGCAGAGTGGCCAGCCCCACCTGGGCCAGAAAGTGGGAGGGCATCTTCGCTGCGGCGTCGACGCCCGCAGCTTCCATCACGTGCCGAAACTGGCACTCGTACAGCTCCCATTGTTCCGGATCGCTGATATCGAACTGGTAAGGCTTGACCTTGGGATTCGCCATCGATCCCATCCTCGTCGCCAATTTAGTGTCTTGCACGGAAGACAAAGAAGGAGTTGCAGTAAGGACTAACACAGGTTTATTGGGTGATGATCAGGATGAACATGTGGTAATGGCGGAGGTACATCACATTATATACAGCAGTACAATACATTTGAATCTTGTTGCACGGTAGCTGATTGGCTGCTACCGGCGTGACGTCGTTCCAAGTCACGCCCATCTTCTGCAGGTAGTGATAGTGCGGGAAAGTTCCCGCGGCTGTCGGTGATTTGGGGAATGTGAACCATGTGAGTTGAACGCTCGCAGCTGTCCTCTATGGACAGCTTGCTCGCGTTCCTTAACAGCTGAGCTACATTGTAATTGTGGTCAGGTTACATTCAAACATTTCTTAAAGCAACGTTGTACATACATAACAATCACCCAAAAAAGGACATGAAGAATACTAAACATGAGTATATCAGAGAATAAAGAAAACAAAAAAGTTGTAGCACTTTGAAGACTGTTATTTTTATTTTTATTTTTATTAATTACCGTGAAGCAAAAACAAAATAAATACACAAAGTGAGACAATACAACATATAACACATAAAATGTTCACAATATAAAAATCATAATTAATATTCTTTGAAAAGTAAAATTTTTACATATTCTCTGGAGAGGTTGTTCACACATTTATTAAGATTCGTTCCAAAATGTTAACTGTTCTGATAAAGGCTTGTTTCCCTTTCCTCTATTTATGGTATGTTCAATAAATGGCTTCCAAATTTCATAAAAAATGTTCTTGTTCACAATACCTTTTTTATGTTTATTTCACAAGTAAGTTTATCATTCAATGCAGTCGTCCACATTTGTGCGTACCAGTCTTCAATTTTTAACGGTTCTTCTCCCTTCCATTTAGTGGCTATACATATTCTTGCAATTGATATTATAATAGATAACAGTTCTGCTTCATTGTTATTTAGACTCATATTGTTATATTCAAAGACTAGTATGCTGGGGGATCAAATTTAATACAGGTTCCGAACATCCCTATTGCTTCCTTCTCCACCTTTCTCAAGAAATTTTTCACCACCACATGTGAGTATAAGTGCCAATCTCTTTTTTTGCATCTCCAACATTTATCAACTTTTACAACATAGAATTACTGGAAGACTGTGAACTATTATAAATTGTGATATTAAAATCAACAATATATTATTATTCCTTGAGCCTCAAATGGATTTTTCCTGCTTTATCATGAATATGAACCGTTTGGCCCTTGTTTTTTGACTTTTTACCCTTGGCTTTATGGCTGGAATTTTGGCGTAACCTCCACGTTTGTACCTGCGTCTCGACTTACTCTACAAGAAAATGCAGGGCTTCTCCAATACACAAACACTTATTCAGCCGGGACTCAAAGATGAAGAGACCTCTTCCTACTGTTGTTTTGAACATTAATTGCAGCATTTTCCTGGCTTAATCTTCTTGAAGTTTTGTAGTTAATTATATTGTGGTGACATGTACTTACATAGATATATCCCGTGAAATATAGCAAGTGTTAGAATTATTAGCCCTTAAAACTAAGTATGCAGTATAACACATGGAGTTGAATCGGGAGGACCGGGAGGGGCATGCTTTCATTATACTCACCTGGTTCATCACTATATAAAAGGATTTAGCATTTAGAAACAGTAACATCCACAGCCCAGCTTTACTTTCCAACTTCTGTGAAGACAATTAATACATGCTGGGGCTGCAAGAAGTTGAGCACATGTAAAGAGCATGGGTCAATATCTATTCTATCTGCATTCTAGCTGATGAAGAGTGGTGTTTATCCTGAAAGCAAACACATTTTGTATACAGAATTTGATCCACAATGCAGTTTAATCTACACACGATACCTAAGGTATCTATTTTACATTATTCATTGTCTGAGATCAACATAGCAACCACGCTTCCACCTGTTCCCACAACAGTAAAGAATATCCCAGGTTCCTTCCTCTCCCCTGAAAGGTACCAACAACCCTCATACTTCCTTTATTGCTGAAAATACCCATTTTCTAATATCGCCTTTTACTCACCTTATTGGGATGAAAGAAGAGCTGAGGGATAAAACTGCAGCTGAAATTCAACACAAACTTGTAGTTTAAGTAACACACAAATTGCTGTTGGTGTCTTTGCTCCCCAAGTCTTTGGCTCTGCAGTGATTTGAAGTGGTTCATTACCTCCTTTCTGATGTCTTGGGTTTGGGGAGCACTTGTCAGTTTCTACTGCAAAAGAAGCCTCTCTCTTCTGCTTGTTAGAAGGAGAACTCTTTACCTTGCTTTCCTGTAAACTCCCACCACGTTCACTTCACTCCACAACCCACAACTGCAAGTGTGCATTGGCCCACTAGAGGGCAGTGGAAGACTTTTTTTCTGAAAGTTTAGTAATAGTAATAGAAAATGCAAATAATTTTTTATTTTTTTATTTTATTGTTAAATTTCTATACCGCCCACTCAACCAAAGCCGACTCCGGGGCGGCTCACACAATGGGTAAAAACAGATAAAAACAAATAAAAACAGATAAAAACCAGCAATAGGAACCCACCCCTAAAAAGAGAGGGGTGCAGGAACGGTGGGGCAGGCATCCTCCCCTATATTAACCACCCAACGGAAGACACCCCTCCATTTGCACCCCAAACTTGGCCCACCAGCCAGGTTTTTAGTTCTTTTCTAAAGGGCAACAACTCAGTCTGGAGACGCAGTTCTATTGGTTGCGTTCTACAAGAATGCAGAAGAGAGGCGATACCTTTATTGCAGGGATTCTCAACCTGTGGCCTGTGGGCCAGATGCAGCCCATGGCACCATTTCATGTGGCTCACCACCACCTCCACCACACCAAGAAGTGCCATGTGGTGGAGGAAGGGCAAAATGGCCATCCGGCCCTGAAGCTGTCTGAGGGAGTGTGACCCCCCTGCTTTATAAGGTTGAGAACTCCTGCTTTATTGGATCACTAAAAAAAAAAAAAACGTTGGGCGAGCTTTCAAGATCAAGGTCTCTTCATCAGGCAGGCATAAAATTATTAATGAAAGTTCATGGCACGGTGCAATGCCAGGCGCTCTTCATAGAAATGCATGTTGGACAAACAACAAAAGATTTTAAGTGGTGGCTTAGTGGCTAAGACACTGAACTTGATGACAGGAAGGTTGGCAATTCAGCAGTTCGATACCTAAGTGCTATACAATGGAGTGAGCTGCCATCTCTGACCTGCCAACCGACCAGTTTGAAAGCAAGAAATTGCAAGTAAATAAATAAGTACCACTTTGGTAGTAAACAGCATTCTATGCACTCTGGTGTCTAGTCATCCCTGTCACATGTTCACAGAAATGTCTTCAGATGCAGACAGCGCTGCCTCTTTGGGTGTAAACATAGATGAGCACTGTACCTTAGAGTCGGACATGACTGGCTTTCAACCAAGGGCGACCTTATAATAATTTCGTGTCAGAAATTGTTCTGGGTTGAAAGGATTTTTGCTGTAGAAACTCTGCTCAGAGGCCGCCTGAATGAAGCTCCTTTCATGTCCCCAAGATCTTTTCCCACCGAAGTGGCATTTATTTATCTGCTTGCAATTTCTTGCTATCGAACTGCTAGGTTGGCAGGAGATGGGACAAAGATGAATGCTCAAACCGTCATGCAGTATCTGGGTCTCGAACTGCCAACTTGCCGGCCTTCCAGCTAACAAGGTGAGCTTCTTAATGACTGAACCACCACAGCCCAAGGGAGAGCTTTACTTTTATGTAATAGTAATAGTAAAACTGCTGAGCTGGAAAGGAACTTATGGATCATCAAGTCCAGCCTGTGTCAAGGGGACACAAATTGGAAATTAAACTCCCAACCTATGGCTCTGTAGCCAGATGCCTAAAACTACTGAGAGCTGAATTTGAACTCCCATTCAGCCATGACCTGGAGCCAGACACTCTCATAGAGTTCTTGTGAGGAAAAAACAAAGTTATACATTATTTTACCTTTGTCTGGATGTTGTGTTCTGTACTGTACCTTTTTACAATGTATTCATTCACGTGTATCCAATGCAACCATGCTTGTGTAACATTATAACCAGCAGCTGCTTAATTGTAGCCCTTGCAATAGGATGCGAGCTAATGACCACCTGGTGGCAATAGCGAGCGTTCAAGCTCTCCTGGCCCAGACTCACCAGCAAACAACAGCGCGGGAAGATTCCCGCCATCACCTACACCTGGACAAGAAGGGCATGACCGTCTGTGACGTCACGCGGACAGTAACCAATAGACTGTCGAGGAGCCACATTCAAATGTATAGCCACTGTATATATTGAGCTACCCATCCGCCATTACCTCATGTTCCCCCTGGATCATCATGCAATAAACCTGTGTTAAGCCAACCTTTCGGCTGTTCGTTGTCTTTGGTCCCATACACTAAATTGGCGACGAAGGTGGGATATGGCTGCCCACGGGACCAAGACATGCGCAGGTTTCGAAATCAGGAGACCGGCAGACTGGGACATCTTCGAGATGGACTTCCAGGGAGCCCTGGTGGAATCCGAAGTCACGGATGAGGCAAAGAAAAGGGCCATCTTCACCCGGATGCTGGGGCCAGACACCAAGAGGGTCTTGGTGGACCTGATCGCGCCGAGGAGGGCGAGTGAATTCAAGGTGAAAGAGCTCATGCACATGCTGCGTGAGTACTTCCGGCCCTCGACGGCGATGTTCCCCGCTCGGAGCGCGTTTTGGAGGCGAGTCCAAGCGCCCGGGGAGACGGTCGCCGACTTCGCAGCGGCCCTGCGACTGGCGGCCGGCCCATGCAAATGGGAGAACGCAGAAATCACACTAAGAGACTGCGTGCTGTGCGGCCTGAGCGATGCCGAAACTCAGCGCACATTGATGAACCGCGAGCCACCCCCCACATTGCAGGAGGTCCTGAAGGAGGCACAAGCCGCAGAAGCCACGAAGGCCGGGGTCCAGGAGCTCCAGGACTGGCGGCCAAAGACGGGCAAGGCAGAGACTTCGGTGCACGTTTCGGTGCACGCGGCCCGGCGAGTTTCGAAGTCGTCCGCGGAGAGCAGCGACGACGAGGATGTCCGGAAGGTCCGGAAAGAAGGCCGGCGTTGCGACAGCTGCGGAGCGAACCACGACCGCGCCAAATGTCCCTTCAGAAAGGCCGATTGTCACAACTGCGGCCGCCGCGGACACATCGCCAAGGTCTGCAGGAAACGGCGCGAGGCCCGGAAGAGCTCGAGAGACCGCGCGACGAGACCCAAGAACGGCACCCAGGCCACGAGGAAGCGAGACGGCGTGGGCCGCATCGCCGACGACAGCTAGGACGACGCACCAGTGTTCAGCGTGTCCGCGGGACACCCCCGTTATTTTGTTGAGGTACTAGTACAAGGGGCCCCCATTAGGATGGAAATTGACTTGGGTTCCTCATATTCCATCATTCCCCAGAAGGAGTTTCTGAAAATTGCCCCCCACGTGCGGCCCAAACTCAAAGCTTTGAGGTCCACGCTACGGGACGTGCAAGGGAACTGCATTCCGGTGTTGGGGGTTGGGAATTTTAAGGTCCAATTTAAGAAACACGCCGCGACTCTCCCCCTAGTTGTTCTCAAAGGGGGGAATTGCAGCCTCCTCGGGACTCAATGGTTCCAGCCCCTGGGGTTGTTCATTGGGGGGGTGCACGCCGTTGCCGTTGGGACTGACCCGATTCAGGAGGTGTGCGACGCGCACCCCGAAGACTTCAAAAAGGGACTTGGGAAATTTAAGGGACCCCCAGTAGCATTCGACCTAGACCCTGAGGTCCGCCCAATAAGACTCAAACCGCGCCGGGTGCCATTCGCGCTCAAGGACAAAATAGAGGCGGAACTGGACAAATTGGTGGGCCAGGGGATTCTCGTTCCTGTTGATTCTGCGGAGTGGGAAACTCCAATTGTAACAGCACTGAAGGCCAACGGGGAGGTGCGCATATGCGCTGATTACAAGTGCACCATCAACAAGGCCATTCGCCCTAATGCGTATCCGGTGCCGGTAGTCAGCCATTTGCTGGCCAAGTTACATGGGGGAAAGTGTTTCGCTAAGCTCGACTTAGCACAAGCCTACCAGCAGCTCTCGGTGACCCCAGCTGCCGCTGCTGCACAAACTATAGTCACCCATAAGGGGGCGTTCCAGGTGACGCGCCTTCAATTTGGCGTAAACTCGGCGCCTGGAATTTTCCAGTCACTCGTGGAATGCCTCCTGAAGGGGCTCGAGGGGGTGTTGCCTTATTTTGATGACGTATTGATAACGGGGGGGGAGTCAGGCCGAATTGGCAAAGAGGTTGGGCAAGGTCCTGGCGATATTCGAAAAGGCGGGGTTGAGACTGCGAAAAGACAAATGCGTCTTCTTCACGACCGAGGTCGAATTCCTAGGGTTCCGTGTCACTCCTGAGGGAATAAGGCCGTCCAAGTCTAAGGTAGCCGCCATCAAGCAAGCCCCTCGCCCCACCTCCAAGCCCGAGTTGCAGTCGTTCCTAGGGCTGCTGAACTTTTATCACTCCTTCCTTCCCCGGAAAGCAGTCGTGGCCGAGCCGTTGCACAGGCTGCTTAAAAAGGACGAGGCATGGAAGTGGGGCGACCAACAAGAGAGGGCATTTAATGAGCTAAAGCAGCTTCTGGCGTCTGACGCCATCCTCACCCATTTCAACCCCAAGCGGCCAGTGGTCCTGATCTGTGATGCATCCCCGGTGGGGGTGGGGGCGGTGCTGTGCCACGTGCTGGAAAACGGGAGGGAGGCCCCGATAGCGTTCTATTCCAGGTCCCTGTCCCAAGCAGAGAGAAACTACGCCCAGACAGACAGGGAAGCATTAGCAATAATTGCGGGAACAAAAAAGTTCCACGATTTCCTGTATGGCCGCCCCTTCACAATCGTAACCGATCACAAGCCCCTGCTAGGTATCTTTACCGCAGATAAGCCCACGCCACAGATCCTGTCCCCTAGGATGCTTAGGTGGGCCATTTTTCTCAACGCGTATCAGCACGCGTTAGTGTACAGGCCCGGGAGGGAGATCAGCCATGCGGACGCTCTATCGAGGTCCCCCCTTCCCCAGGAGAACAGCCACGTGGGCGGGGAGGAGCCAGACCATCAGGTGCTGATGATAGAAGTCCTCGACTCGCCCCCAATACTGCCTGCCGACATCGCCAAGGCGACCGGCAAGGACAACATTTTAGCAAGGGTTAGCTCCTGGGTGCAGAAAGGGTGGCCAGCGTCCTCCCCGGCAGCGGAGTTCGACCCATTTTTCCGAAAGAAGTTAGAGTTGTCCCTTGAGAGGGGGTGCCTTCTGTGGGGCCAGCGAGTAGTGATCCCAGCGTCCTTACGGCCGAGGGTACTCAAACTCCTGCACGTCAGTCACCCTGGAATTGTGCGCTCCAAAGCCCTGGCACGGAGCTACTTCTGGTGGCCCCAGCTAGACGCCGACATCGAGCACATGGTCGGCACTTGTGAGCCCTGCCAAAGTTCCAGGCCAGAAGAAGCCCGCCTGCCTCACAGGGAGTAGGACGCGGCGAAGGGGCCGTGGTCCCGAGTTCATGTAGACTTTGCTGGCCCGTTCCGTGGGACGCTGTTTCTCCTTGTGGTGGATGCCTTCTCCAAGTGGTTGGAGGTCATTCCGGTTACAAGCACGTCCACGGCCACAACCATTAAGCATTTGCGGAGGGTCTTTTCCATGTTCGGTTTACCCGACACCCTCGTAAGCGACAACGCAAGTTGCTTCACGTCCTCTGAGTTCAGGGCATTCACAGAAATCAACGCCATTCGGCACATCACCTCCGCCCCTTTTCACCCTGCCACAAACGGCCAAGTAGAGCGCCTCGTGCGCACCACCAAGGACGCGCTGCGGTGCATGGGGCCCGGGGACCTAAACCATCAAGTGTGCCAGTTTCTGCTAGGTTACAGAGTGACTCCCCTAGCGTCAGGATACTCCCCCGCAGAGCTGCTGATGCGCAGGAAGCTGACCACCATACTAACTAGGCTAGACCCCACAAGAGTAGAGGACAAGGGGAAGAACATTGGGATAGAGGACACAAAGAGTTTCGATGTGGGTGCCCCCGTGTATTGCAGGAATTATGCCAGCGTGGGTCCTGCCTGGGTACCGGATGTCATCCTAGAGCGGACCGGCCCCGTCTCGTACCGCGTCGAGACCGGCACCGGTCTACTCTGGAGGCGGCACGCAGACCAGCTCCGGCGCAGGATCCCCGGCGAGCAGGGCATGGACCGCGAGAAACAAGATTCAACGTTAGGGTTCTCCCCCACCCGTTCAGCCCAAGGGGGAGGAAAGGGGGGCCATGAGTCCCCACCAAGGGGGGAGGAAAGGGAATCTGTCCTCATAGATATCCCGCGGGATCTCCCCACTAATACGGATACCCCAGCAGATTTAGATTTTGATTTTCAGAAATTAGATTTTGATTTTCAGAACCGGGGAAGTTTTGCGGAGTGGTCCCCCACCCGTCCAAGCGAGAAGAGGGGTTTTTCGTTAGCCCCAAGTGTCTCCGGTCTGCCCACAATGGAGTTCTTCCCTTCCCCCAAAACCGCCAAACCACGGCAAGCCGCTAACAAGTCTCCCTCTCCCGTTTCAGGACAAGGGGCCAGGGAACGAGGAAGCAGTAGCGCCCCTGGGGCAGGTCAGCCCACATCGCGGCCCAAACGCGTTTGCAATAAGCCATCTTGGCTGAGGGACTTCGTCCCATCCTAGGGGGGAGGGATGTTGTGTTCTGTACTGTACCTTTTTACAATGTATTCATTCACGTGTATCCAATGCAACCATGCTTGTGTAACATTATAACCAGCAGCTGCTTAATTGTAGCCCTTGCAATAGGACGCGAGCTAATGACCACCTGGTGGCAATAGCGAGCGTTCAAGCTCTCCTGGCCCAGACTCACCAGCAAACAACAGCGCGGGAAGATTCCCGCCATCACCTACACCTGGACAAGAAGGGCGTGACCGTCTGTGACGTCACGCGGACAGTAACCAATAGACTGTCGAGGAGCCACATTCAAATGTATAGCCACTGTATATATTGAGCTACTCATCCGCCATTACCTCATGTTTCCCCTGGATCATCATGCAATAAACCTGTGTTAAGCCAACCTTTCGGCTGTTCGTTGTCTTTGGTCCCATACACTAAACTGACTGTGAATCTCATAGAGCAGCATATTCTGTTAGATCTATGGTTCCCAACACGGGGCACACCCACAGGTGGACAATTTGTTTTTGTTTGTTTTGTTCGGGGTTTGGGGGGGGGGTAATTCAACAATGAGCTAGACTAAGTTAATGGTCTTTTAGGCTCCCTCCACATGAATAGGACTTCACTTTTTGGATAATAAGAACTATAAGTTACAGGGGAGCCAGCTTCAGAATTTTAGAGATGCTTAGGTGGCCAAAAAAAGAGATTGGGAACCACTGTGCTAGATGGAGGGTAGCTGTATAGAAATCTAATAGATAAATAAATACATGCAGCCTTGAGCTTAATAGAAGAAGAAAAAGGAGATGTAAAGGCAATAAATAAATTAATAAATAATAAGAGCTAAGTAGTAACTCATTCAAGGTTTTTCTGGATCCTTTGGAAGAATCCAGTTTATTAAGCACTTAAATGCAATAAATAGACAGAAACCCCAGGTCACCCCACTTGACCTCTTTTGCCATAAGACCACCAGCAAATGGAACATCTTCTGTCTTTCTTCTTGCATGACTTGACTTTCATCTCCATTTAGAAGTTAAAACGCACACATGGACACAAAATATTGCTCTGTCCCCATGAAGCCAAAGAAGAAACTTCTGTTTACTTAGACAACCCCATGCTCTGGATGCAACTTAGAAGCCAGGAGGATAGTAAAAATAGACTAAGGTTACCCTTGACCAGGGTGTTCTTCATCAAATGGAAATCCACACCTGCACATCCCTTGTGACAGGACAGTGTCACAAGGGATGCGTGAATTTTGGTGCTCTCCTCCACGCTGCTGCCATGTGTGTGTGTGTGTGTGTGTGTAAATTTACACTAGAAATTGGAAATGGAGGGATGTTGGGGACTAGATTTTCATTTAGAATAGAGCAATAATCTATCTGTCACAGCTCATGACAGCTCATAAAGTTTAAAGCTAGAGAAAAGCAAACCACACCCCTCCTTTTTTGTTCTTTACTGTTACTCAAATCAACATGCCAATTTAGTAGCAATTTAAAGAAAGACATATTTTGGCTTTACAAAGCATCTGAATACATGGGAATGCTTTTTAAAAAGAAGGAATGAGTAAGTTCTCTTATGCAAGTGTTGTGTATGTAATATTATGTTAATGCTTTTGTAAAGAACTGATGCTCCATTTTGAGTCTCCTCAACATCGAACTATCGCAAGACTTGGGTTCGCTCCTTTTTCCCTCGAGAAGCGCGAAGGTTTCCCAGTATAGGATCACCCGACTATCTCCCCAGTTTCAGCAACCAATCCTATTGTTTCCCGCCTGAGTGTATCCTTACCCAACCTGTATATAAGGCGCCGCTGCGCCCCTGTTCTGTGTGTCAGTACCCGAATAAAGTTGAGTTTTGCCCCGTTACGCTGGCTGCTGCTTCTTGATTACTGAACACCAAAGCAAGTCAGAGGTTATGTATTTATTTTAGTCATTCTGTCATTATGAGCAATAGTGGAGAAGGGTGGGGGACAAATCGAGGCAAGTAAACAAACAGCGGAGGAGGAGGTAGCAATTGTAAGCATGGTGAGCTGCAGAACCAAACTCATCTTCAGCTGAATAACTCTCCTAGAGAGAGGGAGAAAATGGAAGCAAATTCCCAAAAATACCCTCTGGTTGGCTCTTGTAAGGTAAAGGTTTCCCTTGCTCAAAAGCCAGTTACATGCAACTCTAGGGTACAGTGCTCATCTCCGTTTGCAGCCAAAGAGCCAATGCTGTCTGCGTCTCTGTTGAGTCTGGCGCTTAAAGAAGTATTCTGACCAGCACAGAATCAGGTCAAACACAAGTGATTTATTATTCAGCTCATAATACCAGACCGAGGAACATGTACAAGGTGGCCAGCTTATATACAGTGAGAATGGCAGTTACACAGGTTGATACATTTCGTCGGGCTTCAGAGGAAGCAGGAAAGTTTGTCCTGACGAATCAGCTATTTTGACAGACATTTGAAAATGGCGCCTTTGTAAAAGGCGCACAATCGCGCCATAGACTCTACAGCGCTCAAGCAGTTATAATAAATAAAACTTGGACACAACAGTCTCCCTACCTTTCCATTGGCATGTAGTAGGCATGACTAGATACCGGAGCACACGGAATGCTGTAACCTTTTCCCATCAAAGCAGTATTTATTTATCTACTTGCAATTTCTTGCTTTTGAACTGCAAGGTTGTCAGGAGCTGGGACAGATGAAGGGAGCTCACTCCATCGTGCAGCACTTGGGTCTGGAACTGCTGACCTGCCAATCTTCCAGTCATCAAGTTCAGCATCTTAACTACTAAGTCACCACAGTCCCATGTCTCTGGTAGCCACTCTTATTCTGAAGGAAAAAAAAGTCAAATGAAGATGGCAGAGGGGGAGGAAGAGCCTCAACTGCTAGGCTAGCATTTTGGTTCTGTAGCTCCATACAAGCTGTCACCACCCCACTTACCAGTTTCCACTTACTGAGGCCTCTGTGTCACAGCTACATGAACTTTACCCACCACGGTCCAGCCCCAAACCTGTCATGACAAGAGCTACCTGATAGTTATAAAGGGCTGAGGGGCTTTTTGGATCCTTCCAGCTCTTGATGCAGAAGCCTCCAAGCATCTCAGAATTGCTACCATTTAAACGGCGCAGTCACGTTTCTTCCTTCCACCCCCACAACTCAATTACTGTACAAAAGGCGACAGAGAGAGCTTGCAGCAGAGAGAGTGTAGAAGTGTGTTATTGACAGGTCCTAACAGAATGCATCTTCGTATAATCACTATAATTAAGTTGTCTCCTTTCTTTGGTATGAATCGGTGGTATATTTAATAAGCCCAATCCCATCCCAGAGGTTCTCTCTTCACTGCTCTGCTTTTCAGAGTTCCCGATGCATTGCGGAGAGCTGAAAGCACACATTTGTCATATTGGGAGGAACAGTGTGTGCCAGATAGTAGACCCCCATCTCCAGGGTGGGAGATGCAGAGGCTGGGATGTCCCAAGCCAGGTGGCTCATTTAGCTTTTCAGGGCTTCCCATGTAAAGAACACACTGTACACCAGGAGTTCTCAACCTTTTAAAGATGAGGGTCGGGTCACATTCCCTAAGACAGCTTTGGGAGCCGGATGGCCATTTTGCTCTTCATCCACACATGGCACTTCCTGGTGTGGTGGACGCGGTGGGGGCCACATGAAATGGTGCCACGGGCCGCATCCAACCCACAGACCGTAGGTTGAGAATCCCTGCTGTACAGCATGGTTTGGTGATGGATGCATTTCGCTTCTCTTTCTCTATGAATCTTGGACTGTCCTCCCAGATACAGTATGTCTCCCAGTGCCACATCTGGGAAGAGTTATTGTACAGAGTAGTGCTTGATATGTGCCTGTAACCTGGGATACAAAGTAATTTCAAAATTAGTACCATCAGCCCTCCCTCAGTTGGCAGCTTCCTGAACCAGAGGACCACTTACCAGCAGAAATGCTGTTCTCTTCTGTCCAGCTTCCCAACTTACTTCTTGATCCATATGTGGACAAACTAAGGTGATGTTTAAGAGAGGTGGACAAATGTATGGACCTCTTCATCACATCAGGCTGCAGAGATACCTAGCGAGCTAATCTGATGCTCATCAAGGAGAAACTGAAACCACCTAGTGTAGGGTTGGAGAACATGTAACTTTTCAAACCAGTAAGGTAAAGGTAAAGGTTTCCCTTGCTCGAAAGCCAGTCGTATCTGAATCTAGGGTTCAGTGCTCATCTCTGTTTAAAAGCCGAAGATCCAGCGCTGTCTGCTTCTGCAGATGTTTCCATGGTAATGTGGCAGGCATGACTAGTCACCGGAGTGCATGGAATGCTGTTACCTTCCCACCAAAGTGGTCCCTATTTATCTACTTGCAATTCCTTGCTTTTGAACTGCTAGGTTGGCAGGAGCTGGGACAAAGATAGGAGCTCATTCCATCCTGCAGTATACGGGAATTGAACTGCTGACCTCCAGCCTTCTAGAAATCAGGGCTCACACAGTTAGCCCTGGGAGTTTTTCCAATACCCAGACTTCCCACTTTCCTCTCAGATTGACTGCAATCTTCATAGTATTAAGAAGAGAAATGTTTCCCAAGAACAGGATCTTGTTGCAACCCCTCCCTGTTGTTATGGAAAGTATTTTAAGGTGGTTTGATCTTAAACAAGAGCTATTGATTTTTAATAGCAATGGCAACTACAATTACACTTACATACCATCCTGTCCCCCCTGCATAGCGCTTAGTACACTCTCTGGCTGGTTCACAAGGTAATTAGCATTTGGCCCTCAGCATGCTGGGTACTCATTTTACCAACCTCAGAAGGATGGAAGGTTGAGTCAACCTTGAGTCCCATCAGGCTCAAACTCACATTGTTTTGGTTGCAGTACAGCAGTTTAACCACTTCACTACAAGGGCTATTCAAGTAATAGTCCTGAATGATTAAGAAAGTAGCATTCCTCCTGATGTCCCCAAAACCAGCCTTCATGCACTTATTTTATCTTCTGAACACAGCCTATATACTGGGAAGAGAAAGCTGCAGAGCCTGAGCAGGCAAAGTTAATAAACAGAGGTGATAAAAATTATAATCCATAGAGATAACAGATCCCTCTGCCCAAAACAGAGGCTATCTTCGTAGGGAGGGAAACCGAAGAATTAAGCCAGATGGAAATAACCAAGGAGGAGGTCCTTGCATGTCTTGTTAAACTAAATGCTAACAAATCACCAGGACCAGATGGCATCCATCCACGAATTCTCAGGGAACTTAAAGATGAAATTGCTGATCTTCTAGCCAAAATATATAATCTTTCCCTCAAATCAGGCTTTGTGCCTGATGACTGGAAGGTAACGAATGTAACACCAATTTTCAAAAAAGGATCCAGGAGTGATCCAGGAAATTACCGACCGGTCAGTTTGACATGTGTCCCAAGTAAAGTGATGGAAACCATCCTAAAAGATAGGATTAATAGGCACATAGAAGAGAAGGCGCTGCTAAAGGAGAGCCAACATGGCTTTTGCAAGGGCAAATCATGCCTCACTAACCTGTTGGAATTTTTTCAGTGTCAACAAGCATGTGGATAAGGGGGATCCAGTTGACATTGTTTATCTGGACTTTCAGAAGGCTTTTGACAAGGTCCCGCACCAAAGGCTCTTGAATAAACTTACCAGTCATGGAATAAAGGGATAGGTCTTGTCCTGGATCAGCAACTGGCTAAGGGACAGGAAACAGAGGGTAGCACTAAATGGACACTTCTCCAAGTGGAGGGAAGTAAAGAGTGGGGTTCCCCAAGGTTCAGTACTGGGACCCCTGCTTTTCAACCTCTGCATAAATGATCTAGAAGTAGGAGTAAAAAGCAAGGTAGCCAAATTTGCTGATGACACTAAATTATACAGGGTAGTGAAAACTGTGAGAGATTGTGAGGAGCTCCAGAGGGATCTCTTGACACTGGGGGAGTTGGCAAAACAGTGGCAAATGAGGTTCAACACTAGTAAGTGCAGAGTGATGCACGTTGGGGCAAAAAAACCCAATTACATTTATAAACTGATGGGGTCTGAACTCTCTGCGACAAACCAGGAAAGGGACCTTGGTGTCCTGGTGGACAGCTCAATGAAGGTGTCAACTCAGTGTGCCTCAGCAGTGAAAAAAGCAAACTCAATGCTAGGGATCATTAGGAAGGGTATAGAAAATAAGTCAGCAAGTGTCATTTTGCCTTTATAAATCTATGGTGAGACCCCATCTGGAATACTGTGTACAGTTCTGGTCGCCATACCTCCAGAAGGATATTATGGAGCTGGAAAAAGTGCAGAGGAGGGCAACCAGAATGATTAGGGGACTGGAACACCTTCCTTACCATCTGAGGCTGCAACGGTTGGGCCTCTTCACTCTTGAACAACAGCGTCTAAGAGGTGACCTGATTGAAGTTTATAAAATCATGCACGGCGTGGACAAAGTAGATAAGGAAAAACTGTTTTCCCTATCGCACAACACTAGAACTAGGGGACACTCCATGAAACTTTTGGGTACTAGTTCTCAAACAAATAAGAGAAAGTACTTTTTCACCCAGAGGATTACTGGTCTATGGAACTCCCTGCCAGAAGAAGTGGTGACAGCTGTCAATCTTGACTGTTTTAAGAAAGGATTAGATAAGTTCATGGAGGACAGGGGTATCAATGGCTATAATTATGGATACCTAAGGACAACCTCCGGGTTGGAGAGATAGGCAGGATATCTCTCAATGCCATTTCCAGGGAATCCTAAGC
This sequence comes from Bradypodion ventrale, assembly GCA_035047345.1. Classification (NCBI taxonomy): domain Eukaryota; kingdom Metazoa; phylum Chordata; class Lepidosauria; order Squamata; family Chamaeleonidae; genus Bradypodion; species Bradypodion ventrale. The sequence continues at coordinate 270,861,113 of JAWDJE010000001.1, forward strand.
AGGTGAAGGCATCTCCTTGGGAATAATACCCTGAAGCCAATGGCGAGCCACTGTGTGAGACAGAATGCTGGACTGCATGGGCTGTGGCCTGTTCCAGCAAGGCTGTTCTTATGTTCTGTGTTTACAAGCAAACATTAACGGCTACCACAGTAGCGTCTGTGATCATGCACCAAATATTCTGTCAATCAATCTGCTATCTTAAGGTATTTAATACCTGAGTGACCCAAACTTATAAATAGGAAAACAGTCTAAGAGGACCAAAAATATGGCTGCTCATTATAAATATATACTACAGAACTCACATGGCAAAGGTTTTTTTAAAGAAAAATACACTCACAGATAAAGTGTGGTAGTTTTTTTTTAATTAACAGTTTTCAAAGTCTATGTGAATCACAACCTTTTATTATCAGGTTATTTTTATATCAACACTGTTTTTTAAAGTCTTTGAGAACCACATTCTTGGATAAGTTCATTTGGTCATATTAGTGATGGTTCCTGGAAACTAAAAAAAGCTCTCTATACTGAACATACTGGCAAATGTAGCAAATGCCCAAACTGTTATTATAAACCTTAATTAAGTCTGGCCAGATTATCCTGCTATGGTAATAGAGTAGACCATACTGCCAGTGACTCAACGCCTTGTCAGGCAACAATTAACTAACCTGACAACCTTAAGGACTAACAGACTTGGGTGGTGAAGTCCACAGGGAAAGGTGATGGTCCCCAAGTGGATTAAATCCCACTTGGATCCATCTTGATGGAGGGCAGCAGCTTCATCAATACTGGCCTCGGGCTGATGGGGAATCTGCCAAAAGAGCTCAGGACTAGAAAGTGACTTGTAGAATCAGTGGTACGGGTATCATGCAGCAATGTGGAAAGCAAATGGAAGGCCATTGCATTATATTGCCCCCAGGACAATCTCCATGGCTCATCGCCATGAGGATGGCCAATATTCAAAATTGCATACGGCACAAGAAGACAACGACAATGACAACGACAGGGGAAGCTGTATATGCTGTATCAGTAAAAGGGTGGAAGTGTTTAGATCACTTTTTTATCTACTATGCACAGGATTAATTTTGAAATAAATGAAATGATTTAAGCTGATTGTATTAATGTATGACAGAAAAATCTTTTGAAAATATTAACATATTACACTGGAGGATGAGCCAATAGTGTGTATCTAAACTCTTGTAACTACACGTGACCAAGCTTATATAACTTGGCAGAGGAAGAAAACAAGGAAGATGAACAACTTACATGAGAAACTTTGTCAAGAAAAACTAAGCACTACTAATACACGAAAGATATTCAGTCATCTCTGCCTCATTTGGGCTTCCCCTGAGCAGAGATTCTCCAGCAAAAATCCTTTCAACCCAGAATAATTTCTGACATGAAATTATTATTATTATTATTATTATTATTATTATTATTATTATTATTATTATTATTATTATTATTATTATTATTATTATTATTATTATTATTATTATTATTATTATTATTATTATTATTATCATTGAATGTGTGTGAAAGAATGTGTGTGTACAAGCCCTAGGAGAAGGACCAGGCAATATATGGAGTGTGTGTGAGAGTGAGAGTACACTTGTGCACAAGCCCTGGGATAGGAAGCAGGCAATATATGGAAAGTGTGTGTGAGAGAGAGAGAGTGGGGGGGGAGGTGTCTATGTGCCAGGGCCAGAGCCAGGATTCTAGATGTGGGTGGGTGAACCCAGGCCACACCCTGGCTATGACCCTACTGTGTGCATGAGCCCTGGGATATGGAGCAGGCAATACAGGTGAAACTCGGAAAATTAGAATATCGTGGAAATGTTCATTCAGTTCAGTAATGCAACTTAAAAAGTGAAACCAATATATGAGATAGACTCATTGCATGCAAAGCAAGATAGTTCCAGCCTTACTTTGTTATAATATTGATGCTTATGGCTTACAGCTTATGGAAAAAAAACCAAAAAAAACCCATCTCATGTACCCCATAATCATCACAGAATCTCATGTACGCTGTATGCCATGCTCATCTGTTGTGTTCTAAGGGTTTTACCTTCCACATGGATTACAATGTATCGGAACCAATGTAACCTTGCCTATAGCAACAATGTAACCTTCAGCTGTATCATATGAACCCTGCATGAGGACGCGAGCTAATGACCACCAGCTGGCAGCAGCGAGCGTCCAAGCTCTATTGGTCAGAACTCATCAAAGGCAACAGCGCGGGAAGCTTTCCCGCCACCACCTACACCTGGACAAGAAGGGCGTGACTCGCAATGACGTCACGCAGGCAGTAGCCAATGGGCTACTATGGCACCACGTTCAAATGTATTACTGCAGTATATAAAGAGCTATCGATCCGCCATTACCTCATGTTCCCTCTGCCCACAATGCAATAAACCTGAGTTAACCCAGCCCAAGGCTGTGTCCTGTGTCTTGGTTTTCATACACCAAATTGGCGACGAAGGTGGGATCATGGATCCCCAAGGAGCAGCCAGAGCGCAGGGCGGGTTCAACATCACCAAACCGCAAGACTGGGAGCTGTTTGAGATGGACTTCCATGCGGCACTGGTGGAGCTCAAAGTCAAGGAAGACGATGAGGAGACGAAGAGGGCCATCCTCACCAGAATGCTCGGGATGGACACCAAGCGGACACTGGTGGGCATTATCACTCCGAAGAAGGTGAGCGAATTCAAGGCGGCCGACATCATGAAGCTGCTACGGGAGCGTTTCCGACCCGCGAGGGCGATGTTTCCCGCTCGGAGCGCGTTTTGGAGGCGAGTCCAAGCGCCGGACGAGTCGGTTGAGGCATTCGTGGCCGCCATGAGGGTAGCCGCCGTCCCCTGCAAATGGGACAATATCCAAGAAATGGCCCTCAGGGACGGCGTGCTGTGCGGCCTGAAAGACAAGGAGGTGCAGCGCAGTTTGATGAACAAGGAGCCGCCACCCACGCTGGCAGAGGTCATTGAGGCCGCAGAAGCCGCAGAGTCCACGAATGCCGGTGTGGACGAGATGCACCAGTGGCGTGAGTGGCGTCCCAGAGCCGGCAAAGCGGAAAAATCGGTGCACGCAACTCGACGGGCCTCAAAATCGTCCTCGGAAGGCAGCGACGGCGAGGAAGTCCAGAAGGTCCGAAAGGGGGGGCGCCGCTGCGATGGCTGCGGAGCGGCCCACGAGCGCGCGAGGTGCCCATTTAGAAAGGCCGAATGTTACACCTGCGGCCGGCGGGGGCACATCGCCAGGGCATGCAGAAAACGAAAGGAGGGCCGGAGGCAGTCATCAGACCGTTCGACCAGGCCGGACCGTCCAGCGAGGTCCAAAGATGGCGCCCAGACCACGAAGAAGCAGGACGGCGTGGGCCGCGTCTCGGACGGCAGCGAGGACGACGCCCCAGTGTTCAGCGTGTCCGCGGGACAGTCCCATTACTTCGTTGAGGTACTAGTACAAGGGGCCCCTATCAGGATGGAAATTGACTCGGGGTCCTCCTATTCCATCATTCCCCAGAAAGAGTTCTTGAAAATCGACCCCCACGTGCGGCCCAAACTTAAAACTTTGAGGTCCACGCTATGTGATGTACAGGGAAACAGCATTCCGGTGTTGGGGGTCGGGAAATTTCAGGTTAAGTTCAGGAGACATTCTGCGGAACTGCCCCTAGTTGTCCTCAAGGGGGGAAGTTGTAGCCTCCTAGGAACACAGTGGTTTCAGCCTTTGGGCCTGTTCATAGGGGGAGTACATTCAGTGGGGGTGGATCCAATACAAGCGGTGTGCGATGCGCACCCCGCCGTTTTTGAAAAGGGACTTGGAAAATTCAAGGGACCCCCCGTAGCCTTCGACCTAGACCCGGAGGTCCGCCCGATAAGACTCAAACCGCGCAGGGTGCCTTTCGCACTAAAGGACAAAATAGAGGCGGAACTGGACAAATTGGTGGGCCAGGGGATTCTTATTCCTGTTGATTCCGCGGAGTGGGAAACTCCAATTGTAACAGCTCTGAAGGCTAACGGGGAGGTGCGCATTTGCGCTGATTATAAGTGTACAATTAACAAGGCGATTCGCCCTAATGCATATCCGGTGCCAGTGGTCAGCCACCTTTTGGCCAGGCTAAATGGGGGAAAATGTTTCGCTAAGCTCGACCTGGCACAAGCCTATCAACAACTCCCCGTAACTCCCGCCACGGCCGCGGCACAAACGATAGTCACACACAAAGGAGCGTTCCAGGTGTCGCGTTTACAGTTCGGCGTGAACTCGGCACCCGGTCTTTTTCAGTCGCTTGTGGAACGCCTCCTGAAGGGGCTGGAGGGGGTGTTACCTTATTTTGATGACGTATTGATAACAGGGGGGAGTGAGGCCGAACTGGCAAAGAGATTGGATAAAGTACTAACTGTGTTCGAGAAAGCGGGGCTGAGACTGAGGAAGGACAAATGTGTTTTTTTCGAAACCGAGGTCGAGTTTTTAGGGTTTCGGATCACACCCGAGGGTATTAAGCCGTCCAAATCCAAAGTAGAAGCCATTAAGAAGGCCCCTCGCCCCACATCCAAAACCGAACTACAGTCATTCCTGGGGCTCCTCAATTTTTACCATACATTCCTTCCGCGGAAAGCCTCCGTGGCCGAACCGCTTCATCGGTTACTTAAAAAGGAGGAGACATGGATGTGGGGTGACGAGCACGAGAAGGCGTTCAACGAACTGAAGCAACTTTTAACATCGGACGCAATCCTTACGCACTTCGACCCCAAACGGCCGGTGGTCTTAGTCTGTGATGCATCACCGGTGGGGGTGGGGGCGGTGCTTTGCCACGTGTTGGATGACGGTCGGGAGGCCCCAGTTGCGTTTTATTCAAGGTCCCTGTCCCAAGCAGAGCGAAATTACGCACAAACCGACAGGGAGGCATTAGCAATAGTAGCGGGGACCAAAAAGTTTCACGATTTTCTGTATGGCCGCCCGTTCAAAATCGTGACGGATCACAAGCCCCTGTTAGGGATTTTCACGGCAGGCAAGCCCACGCCGCAGATACTATCCCCGAGAATGTTGCGATGGGCCATTTTTCTTAACGCATACCAACACGAGTTGGAGTACCGGCCCGGAAAAGAGATCAGCCATGCTGATGCACTTTCGAGATCCCCTTTGCCCTTGTCGGACGACCAAAAAGCCAGAATAGGAAGAGACCGCCAGGTGTTGCTAATCGAGGTTTTAGACGAACCCCCAATAGTACCAGCCGATATAGCGAGGGCGACAGGCAAGGACAGAACACTGGGGAAAGTTAGCTCATGGGTGCAGAAAGGGTGGCCAGCATCGTCCCCAAGCAAGGAATTCGACCCATTCTTTCGGAAGAAGCTAGAGTTGTCCCTAGAAAGGGGGTGCCTGTTGTGGGGCCAACGGGTGGTGGTCCCAACACCCATGCGGCCGAGAGTTCTCAAGCTGCTGCACGTCAGCCACCCGGGCATCGTTCGCTCAAAAGCGCTGGCCCGCAGTTACTTTTGGTGGCCACAGCTGGACGAGGACATTGAGCACATGGTCGGCACTTGTGAGGCGTGCCAGGGGTCCCGACCAGAGGCGGCCCGCCTCCCGCATAGGGAATGGGACACAGCGAGGGGGCCATGGTCCAGAGTGCACGTAGATTTCGCTGGCCCTTTCCGAGGAACCATGTTTCTCCTGGTGGTGGATGCATTCTCAAAGTGGCTGGAGGTCATTCCGGTAAAGAGCACGTCCTCCGCCACTACAATTAACCAACTTCGGAGAGTCTTTTCAACGTTCGGTTTACCCGACACTTTAGTCAGCGATAACGCGAGTTGCTTCACCTCCGCAGAGTTCGGGGCATTCATGGAGGCGAATGCCATTCGGCATGTCACGTCCGCGCCGTTTCACCCGGCCACGAATGGCCAAGTGGAACGGTTGGTGCGTACAACAAAGGACGCGCTTCGGCGCATGGGCCCCGGGGACCTGAATCACCAAGTTTGTCAGTTCTTATTAGCGTATAGGGTGACCCCCTTAGCGTCAGGTTACTCGCCGGCAGAGCTATTGATGCGGCGAAAACTGACTACACTCCTGTCCAGGCTGGACCCCACAAGAATTGAGGATAAAGGAAAAAACGTGGGGCTGGCAGTCTCGAAAGGTTTCGCCGCCGGCGACCCTGTTCATTGCAGGAACTATGCCAGCGCGGGGCCAGCCTGGGTGCCGGGGACGGTTGTAGAGCAGACGGGGCCAGTGTCGTACCGGGTCGAAACCCACACCGGTCTCCTCTGGAGGAGGCACGCAGACCAACTGAGGCACCGTGTAAGTGGGCCAGTCAGTGAGGATCGCCATCAAGATTCAGCGTTAGGGTTCTCCCCCACCCGCTTAACCCAAGGGGGAGACAGCAGCGGACAACAGTCCCAAGCAAGGGGGGAAGGAAGAAGCAGCGGCCCCGAATCATATCCTTTTGATAGACAAGTTCCATCAGAGGCCGGGGAAGGGGGAGAAGAGTTCGCGACCGCTGCCCCCGAATGGAATTTTGGTTTTGATTTAGCAAACCGGGGGGGTTTTCAGGAGTGTTCCCCCACCCATCCAAGCGAGAAGAGGGGTTTTTCGTTAGCCCCCAGTGCCCCCGGTTCCCTCCTAAGTAAGAGCACACCTCCCAACAACGCCGCGGAGCCGCGGCAAGGCACTAACGAGTCTCCCTCTCAAATTACAGGACAGGAAACCAGGGGACAAAGAGAAGGTAGCAAACCCGGGGAGAGGCAGCCCGCATCGAGACCCCAGCGTGTTCGAAACAAGCCATCTTGGCTAAGAGATTTTGTCTCCTAGGGGGGGGAGTGTCTAGAAGCATGGGCTCGAGACGTTGTCTCGTCCTAGGGGGGAGGGATGTTGTGTTCTAAGGGTTTTACCTTCCACATGGATTACAATGTATCGGAACCAATGTAACCTTGCCTATAGCAACAATGTAACCTTCAGCTGTATCATATGAACCCTGCATGAGGACGCGAGCTAATGACCACCAGCTGGCAGCAGCGAGCGTCCAAGCTCTATTGGTCAGAACTCATCAAAGGCAACAGCGCGGGAAGCTTTCCCGCCACCACCTACACCTGGACAAGAAGGGCGTGACTCGCAATGACGTCACGCAGGCAGTAGCCAATGGGCTACTATGGCACCACGTTCAAATGTATTACTGCAGTATATAAAGAGCTATCGATCCGCCATTACCTCATGTTCCCTCTGCCCACAATGCAATAAACCTGAGTTAACCCAGCCCAAGGCTGTGTCCTGTGTCTTGGTTTTCATACACCAAATCATCACAATTATAACGGATTAAGGCATGACATCTCTCGCTTTGCATGTAGTGAGTCTATCTCATATATTTGTTTCACCTTTTAAGTGAAATGAATGAACATTTGCACGATATTCTAATTTTCCGAGTTTCACTTGTATATGGAGAGAGAGAGAGAGAGAGAGAGAGGATGCCCTGGGACAGGGAGCAGGCAATGTATGGTGTGTGTGTGTGTGTGTGTGTGTGTGTGTGTGTGTGTGAGAGAGAGAGAGAGAGAGAGAGAGAGAGAGAGAGAGAGACTGACTCTGTCTCTGTGTGTGCCCGCGCTCACGAGCTCTGAGGAGATGGCCGGCAGGCAATACAGTCCTGTATATTATGGAGGCACATCATGCGTTGCCCGCAACCTCTCAGGGACCCAAATTGTGACGCTGCCTGGCCGGGGAAAGCTTTCAGCAGCCGCAGCAGCCGGCGAGGCGCCAGCGGCGTCGCGGGACAGCGGAGGGGCCCGGACTGGACTACCACCCTTGCCGGCGCGGCGGGTCATGGGCGCACCTCCTCGAGCCGCCCTTCGCCTCCAACAGCTTCCCTAAAGTTTGCCCGCCCTTCAAGACGTCAACGCCGCCGCCATGCCCGGCCCGGCCAAGCCGAGGGGGTCGCTGGAGCTGCCTCTTCCCCCCGCCGCCTCGCAGCCCCCGTGGCGAGACTACTCGTCGCCCGACGAGAGCATGGCCTCCTCCAGCATCTCCTCCCACAACCAGAGCTCCAGCACCACCAGCACCGAGAACACCGTCTCGCCCAAAGCCTCGGCCGCCTCGGCCGCCTCGCACTTCTCCGTCTCGGCCGTCCTCCACGACCTCGCGGCCAACCCCAGCCGCGACTCCTTCGGCGTCGCCACCGCCGGCCAAGTGGCCGAAGCGAAGCTGAAAGGAGACAAGGCGCGCAGCCTCCTCCGGGTAAGGCGCCGCCGGGGCGGTGTGCAAAGAAACGAAGCCCAGGGGCGAGCGTGCCCGTGAGCCCGTGCAGAGTGTCCGGCCGGCTGTGCCACTCACGCTCCAGAAAGCAGGGGTGCCCAAACTTTTCTTGCCACACAGGCCGGTCACATGGTTTAGGGGTGCCCAAACTACGGCCCCGGGGGCTGGATCCGGCCCCTGACACCAATTCATCCGGCCCGCGCCACCCTTGTCACTCCCCCAGAAGCCGTGCAGGCGCGTTTTACTTCCGCTTCTGGGAGCGACGAGGGTGGCATATACCAGATGAATTGGCATGGGGGGGGGGGGGGCGATCTGTCCCTCAGGCCGTAGTTTGGGCACCCCTGCCATAGAGGCAAGGGGAAGCTGCAAGACAGATGGCCACCTTAAAAAACGGGCAGACTTATTCTATGGCAGAATCAAAGTGCCAGGCTTTAAGAAACGGTGATTGCAAGAACCGGTAGCAGAAATTCTGGCTTGCGCTTGCCCCGTCCATCCAAGTTTTGAAATAAAGTAGTCCTAATTCTGGTGCAATGCAGGGCTTTCCCCCTGGCCATGCCCACCATACCACGCCCACAGTGTGGTAGTAAAAAAAATTTGGAGCCCACCACTGGTCATACAGTTGATTCCGACCCTTCACGACCCCATGGACCACCACCCTCCAGGCACCTCTGACCTCCACCATCCTCCTCAACCCTCCCAGCTCTGTGCCCATTGCATCTACAATACCATCTAGCCATCTCGTTTTTGGCCGCCCCTTCTTCTTTTGCCCTCCACCTTTCCCAGCATCAAGGATTTCTCAAGTGAATCCTCTCTTCTCATTTGATGTCCAAAGTACTGTACTTCATCTTCATCTTTACTATTTGACCTTCTAAGGAGCAGATTGACCTATTTGTTCTCCTCACTGTCCAGGGGACTCTGAAAACTCTCCAACCCCACATCTCAAAGGCATCTATTCTTCTGCGCTCAGCTTTCTTCCTACCCTCAAAGAAAGGTTTTCAGCTCAGGGCATAGGTGTTCCTAGGCACACTTATTGCCCTTCTTCTTGTGCCGTATCCGATTCTGAATATAGGCGATCCTCATGGCTATCAGCCATGAAGACTGTCCTGAGACTATACTGCCATGGCCTTCCATCTGCCTTTCAAATCACAGCATGACACTCGTACCACAGATCCGGTTCCACGAGTCACTTTCTGGTCCTGAGCCCTGTTGGCATGCAAAGTCCTCCTCAGTCCCCAGGCCAGTATTGATGAAGCTGCTGCCCTCCATCAAGATGGATTCAAGTGGAATTTAATCCACTTGGGGACCATCACCCTTCCTTGTGGACTTTGCCAAGGCCGCTAGTCCTCAAGGTGGTCAGGTTAGTTAACCGCCACTTGACACTTGGTGTTGAATGCCAGCATTATGGTCTACTCTCTATTGCCATAGCAGGATAACCTGGCCATACTGGCTTATTGTCCTTAGAAAAAGATAATAAACTCATTTTCATCCCTGTTCTGTGAGATTCTGAGTTTGGCAACCACCTTTTTTTCATAAGAATAGCAATGCATGGTGTTCCTGTAAAACGTGTTCCTGTCCTGTAAATGGCTGGTCAGCAACTCTCACACCTCAGGGTTTTGGCACGCTGATCTAACTTGAATCTGGATTGTATTATTCTAGTAAACAAATACATTCTCCAAGTGCAGTTGAGTTTTATGAAAGGTTTCCTGGGGAGTCTCTGTCTCCTCTGTGCATAATATATCCTGCCTCCTGAGACAGGTTGCAAGACTCCCCTTCCCACTTTAATCTTCACAACCACCCTGTGTCACACTGAGGCAAAAAAATGTGATGGGCCTATGGCCACCCAAGTGAGCTTCATGGCCTGTGGGGGATTAGAACTGATATTTTATCTGCCCAAGCCATCACTGTGGCTCTTGTGACTCTGTGCACACCCAGCCCTCCCTGGGCTTGCCTCATTTTTTATTTCAACTGAATGACAATTTCATTCACCCAGAAGGGATGCATGTGTTTTTTTAACCTTTGGCAATTGACAATTTGTTGATATTGTGTGATGTTTTCATTCCTTGTAATTCTAATTGTGATTATTGATACATTATTTTGATTTGGTGCTGATATTTTGTATTACTGTGGATTGTTTTTGCTTTATATTGTAACTTGTAATACTGTATCTAGGCTTTGCGCTATGCTGTATTTTTTAATATTGTATTTATTATTGTATTTTGAACATTGTATCCTTGCAACCCCTTGGGTTGCCTTGGGGTCATTTATATGTTGTTAGCTGCCCTGAGTCGGCCAAGTGCTGCGTAGGGCAGGGTATAAGTTGAATAAACATAAACAACTCTGGAACTATGGCTGGGAGGCCTCCAGTGTAACTGCCAGATCAAATAATGTCACTCCAAGATTCGGTAAAAAAATATGACAGACACTGCTGTTAGCAAATGTGAGGGAATTATCTGAGATGGCAGATAATCTGTTGGGGGGAGAAAGCCGCCTTCTCCTTTGTCTTCATCTTCTTCAAGTGGCATGTCTGATTCTGACTATTGGCTATCCTTGTGGCGATTAGCCATGAAGAAGGTTGTCCTAGGAACAACATAATGCAGTAGTCTTTCATTTGCCTTCCACATTGCAGCATGACACCCATACCACTGATCCATCTCCATGAATCACTTTCTGGTCCTGAGCCCTTTTGGCACGCAAAGTCCTCCTCAGCCCAGGGTCAGTATTGATGAAGCTGCTGCCCTCCATCAAGACGGATGCAATTGGGATTTAATCCACTTGGGGACCATTACCATTCCTTATGGACTTCACCACCCAAGGCCGTTAGACCTCGGGGTTGTCAGGTTAGTTCACCACCAGAGGAGTAGGAGTCGCTGGCAGTATGGTCTGCTCTATTACCATAGCAGGATAACCTGGGAGCGTGTTATGTGGTACGTTTTAAAGAATTTTAAACTTAAAAAGTCTATTTTATATGTTTTTAAATGTTTTGGGGTTTTATTGTTAATTTGTAAGCTGCCCGAAGTCGCCTCAGTGAGGGGGCGGCAGTATAAATTTGATTAAAGGTAAAGGTTTCCCTTGCTCGAAAGAGAGTTGTATCTGACTCTAGGTTCAGTGCTCATCTCTGTTTCAAAGCCGAAGAGCCAGCGTTGTATGCTTCTGCAGAGGTTTCCGTGGTCAGGTGGCAGGTATGACTAGACACTGGAGTGCACGGAACTCTGTTACCTTCCCACCGAAATGGTTCCTATTTATCTGCTTGAAATTTCTTGCTTTCAAACTGCTAGGTTGGCAGGAGCTGGGACAAAGACTGGAGCTCATTCCGTCCTGCAGTACTCGGGAATCGAACTGCTGACCTTCTGCCTCCCAGTCAGCATCTTAGCCACTTGAATAAATAAATAAATAAACCTGGGCAGGCATTGAGCAAGCCTACAAATGCCATAATACCTGTCATGGGATTCTAAATTAGTCTGCTGTTTTAGGTGCCATTGAGCCTGCTACTATCCTATTAACTGCCCAGTCCAGTTGGCTTTTTCACAAGGAATAGAGTTGGGGTGTCATCTTGTCTTTGGTCTCAGGGAGAGATATGCTTTGGGTTGGATATGATTCAAGCTCGTACCTGTTCTCACCTTCAGTATACAGACCCTGAATGCTTTGGTTAGCATCCATGGTTCTCCTCCTCTCCATAGTGAAAGTGAAAAGTGATAAAAGGACTTGGTGCGGGTACATTCATTTTGGATATAAATGTAGTGAAAATGTGGGCGGTTTCCCCCTCACAAGGTGAGGCCTTCTGATCAAATTCCATTTCCATTTCCATGCAGTAATTGTAAACCAAGCTGACCAATGCAGACCTGTTCCCTTCTCTTCCCATTCAGCCAATATACAGTGGAACTCTGACATACAAATGGTTCGACTTACAAAAAATTCGACATACAAATAGAAATCCTGGCTTAAAAAAAACTGGACATACTGTACAAATTTTTAATAGGGAAAATTCGACATAAAAAAATACGGTGACATCTAGTGGCTTCTTCTTATAATCCAATGTGCTTTCGACATACAGTACTGTACAATTTTTTTCCAACATACAAATAACCTTATGGAATAGAAAAAATTCGTATGTAGAGGCTTTACTGTAGTTCAAAAGGGAGAAGAAGGCTTGGGTATGAAGTGGAAGCAGAATTTCCGCATCCCAGCATTCTGTCTTGTTGTAGAGGAGGCTTGGCTTTCTCTGAGCTAGAATGCTGGCTTCTATTATGAGGTAACCTTCACACCCTAATTTCCAGATATTTCTCCTAATCCATGTCTTAAGTGACTTGTGTGCTAAATTTCAGTGTATTGGGTGGCCCAGAAATGTCATAACCATGTTTCTAGGAAGAAATTTAAATTTTACTCTCCTTCAGTCTTCTCGTCAAGAAAACTGTCACTGAGCCTAGCCACTGCTTCAGACTGTTTTTATACTGTAGTTAATTTTAGTTTCTTTGCTAGTACAGAGATATTTATTTGACGATGTTTGACACTCTCCTTTTTGCATTCAATAGGTCAGAGCTGGTGCTATATTTAGTTTCAGCAGAGAAGGTTGTGGATTTACTTTGTCCTGGCCGACACTCTTCCTTAGCACTTTGATTTTATAGATTTGTGGTTTGCTGTGTCAATGTTTTCATTCCAAGAGCGACAAGATTCTGGTTTATGAGCTCATATTCACTTTAAGATTTACAAGAACAGCTGCTACTTCAAAGACAATAAATCATACATTTGATGTGATCTTTGGAGAGACTCAGCAGGTGAAGAATTGTAAATCTCCATTAAAATGACACAATGGATGATCTTTCTGTCATCCTTCTTCATCCCCAAATGGTGTACAATAGTTTTGCCAACCTACCTCTCAAATTAATATGACTGGTTCTCCCTTTAGGATTTGCTGCTCTATATCTTTGGCAATATATTGCAGATTGTATTTAATTGAAGTGCATCATATTCTAAACACTTCATCCACCAGAAACCCAGTCAATAGAAGTTGTGTAACATATGGATCAAAAGTTTAAGGCTGATTAAAATAACCTGTTTGTTATATTGTCCTTGTTCTGACAGAATAATGGAATCAACAGGGAGAGAATGCTTTTTCCAAATATTGACTGAAATCCTTTTGCTTGGTGTAGTAAATTGCTTTAGAGCAGGGGTTTGCAACCTACAGCCCGTGGGCCAGCCCCAGCCTCTGACGCCGTTCCATCAGGCCCACGGTGATGACCCCAGAAGCTGAAGCGGACACACCCACACATGAGCAAATGCGCCCGCCGGCAGGGGGAAACCATGTGTCCGGCCCGCCCAGCTGTCTGAGGGGGAGTTGTCTGGCCTGTGGCATGAAAACATTGAGAACCCCTGCTTTAGAGTGGGCTCCTTGAATATGGATTTCATGAGTCAGTTTCTCTATTCCACTGATTCAAAGTGGGCCTATTCTAGTTGTGACTTACAGTGCTAGCCACAGAGTAGGATCATGTGAAACAATGGAACTTACAAACGAATTAATTCACCAAATCCCCACTGATTCAGTGTGCCTAGTCTAGTGCAATTTATGGCATCAAACAAGAGGATTTAAGCCACTATTGCTCCTGGCAAAGGGAAAACCTCTTACAAAAATTAGTGGTGGTTCTTGACCTTTTTGAGATGTCAAATTAGATCATTTTGAGTTCAACTTTGACTCTGTTATGTACATAGTCATAGAGGCTAAGCAACAACATTCCTATTAATGCTTCCTCATTCATGTACAATGCTGACATAATGGACATTTGATCTAATCTTGTATTTGTTATTGGTTGTTTATCCTATTGTGTGTGTTTTTTTAAATTCAGCAGTGCTTCTTTCACATTTCAATGCTTTCAGTTTGCTTCAATCTGTAGTTGATTACAGAATCTAATTTCTCTTTCATAGATGTTGCTGAGACATCCGAAATCTTCTAGTGAATCAGCAGCTCTTGGGTCCACTGATATCCATAATTTAATTCCTTGCGGTGATGTGGTATGTAGATGAAGTATGCTTATAGTATTGTTTTTCAACACAAAAAGATATTAGACTTAAGGGTAAACAGACACTATGGGACTGAAAATAACACTTTAATGACTAATGGTGAGGAATGTTTTTATCCTTGATATATTTCAACTTTATCTCTCTTTTTGGAGCCTATTAACGTCTTACAGCTTTAATGGAATTACTGTATATCAGGCCTTGTTATAAGTACAGTGGTACCTCTGTTTATGAATTTAATGCGTTCTCTGGGATGTTTTGTATTGTGAAAAATTGTAAACTGGTTTCCTATAGGAATGCACTTCGCAGTTTTCCATAGGAATGCACTGAAAACAAAAGTTCATAAACCGAAACATGGTTTCCCATAGGAATGCATTGAAAACCAATTAATCCATTCTGGGGGGAAATTTGTAAACCAAGGCATTATTTTCAATGGATTTTTGTTCGTAAACTGAAAATTAAGTTGACTGAGGCATTCATAAACCGAGGTACCGCTGTACTCTTATTACCAGTGAAGGCTGATTCTTCTTCTGTGTCTAGGCCAGATGTGAAACTGTCAAACTGAAGATACATTTGATGTTAGTGAGGTAGTGAATCTACTCAGAGTTTTAATCTGAACATTACAGAAGTTATCTAAGGCAGGGTTCACAACCTATGGCCGGTAGGCCGGCCCCGGTCCTCGGCGCCATTCCATCCAACCCACAGCAACAACTCTGGAAGCAGATGCGCAAATGCACCTGCTGCCATTGTGTCTGGCCCACTCAGCTGTCTGAGGATGAATAGTCTGGCCCGTGGCACAAAAATCTTTAGAACCCCTGATCTAAGGCACTGAGCCATAGCCTCAAAGTGTGTCCATTGCTTTGAAGACCCCCTTTAAGTTCAAACTAAACCTCAGAACAGATTCACTCCCACCACTGATGTCAGACCCAGTAGCATCCTCTCTTTATTTAAATTAATTGTGTGTTGTCAAGTATATTCCAACTTTTGGTGGTCATTTCTATGTTTTACTAGGTATACAGCAGAGTTTCCTTACCTTTGGTTTTTGGACTCCAATTCCCAGAAGCCTAAGTCAATTCCCCAAAGCACTGATCAGCCAATGTACTAACTTTGGCTTCTGGGAATTGAAGTCCCCCTGTGGGGCATGGTATAGAGTATTTATAAATGGTTTACCATTCCCTTCTCCTGGGTACACCCTGGTACTACACAGCTTGCCGAGGGCCACACAGCCTGGCTCTTCTCCTAGGAGGCACAATGGGGAATCAAATTCCCATACAGCCAGGTACTAGATCAGGGGTTCTCAAACTACAGCCCTTGGGCCAGACCCGGCCACCGATACCATCCCATCTGACCCATCACTGTCTCCACTGCACCCAGAAGTGGAAGCGGGCATGTATACGCCATCCGTAAAATGTGTGTGCTAAAATGCCCCTGCGGTTGTTGTAAATGTGAAAGTGGGTGCATTTAAGATAGCCGTAAATGCACCTGCTTTCACTCCTGAGGGTGTGGTCTGGTCAGGTCAGCTGTCAGGGACGTGGTCAGGCCTGCAACGTAAAAAGGTTGACAACCTCTGCTGTACAGTTTCTGGCCTCAGCCTGGACATGCTTGCAAACAAGGAGGAAGCAGTGATTCGTGCAAGCAAGTCTCTGTCTTGAAGAGTACAGTGGTACTTCATACAACGATTTTAATTTGTTCCATGGGGCTCGTTGTTTTACGAAAAAATTGCTATACGATGCATGCATTGTATAGCGATTTTCCCTAAGGGATGCACCGTACGATTTTTTCGCTAAGTGGTTTTTCCCATTGAAAAATTGTTGTACGATTTTTTCCATAGGATTTTTTCCATTATGCGAGATGCCAGTTCCCCAAAAAAACCTAATTGTTATATGATTTTGTTATACGGGATGATTGTTGTATGAGGTTCCAATGTATTACTACTTGCTGCAAGTGAAAAGCAAATTGCATGGCTAGATTTGTGTACATCTCAAGGGGGAAATATTTTGAAAAGAAGAGGGAACAGAGATCTGTTGTAGACCAGCATCTCAAATATGGAGGGAGATTATTTATTTGAATTTATATTGCCGCCCACTCGTCAAGCGACTCTGGGCGGCTCACAAATAACAAACATCACCTAAACATAAAATTGCAAAAACCTTAAAACATTAATAGCCATTAAAAACCGCTAAAAATACCCTCCCCAACCCCGCTAATTAAAATTATCACTTAAAAGCATGAACAGCCTTCATTATATAAGTCATAACCAGTGCCTCACATCTGCTTTGCCAGCCAGGTTTTTCGATCCTTCCTGAAGCACAATAGCTCTGTCTAGAGACGCAGCTATCGGCAGGAAGTTCCACAAGCCCGGAGCAGATACCGAAAAGGCCCTCGTTCAAGTGCTAGAGAGAGGAGCCTCTCTAGCTAATGGCACCTTTAAGGAGCCCCTCCAGTCTGCTCTGGTGGGACGGGCAGATGTCCTTGGGGTGATGCGGTCTCTTAAGTACCCTGGACCACTACCATGTAGGGCTTTAAAGGTTATCACCAGCACCTTGAATTGCACCTGGAGGCATACCAGCAACCAATGCAGCTCCCGTAGCAGGGTTGAGGAATTGGCATAATGCCCACACACCATCACCGGGCGGGCAGCTGCATTTAAACCAACTGCAGCCTCTGAATAGTCATCAAAAGCAGCCCCATGTAGAGTACATTGCAGTAATCTAGTCTAGAGGTGACCAGAGCATATGTGACCATAAGCAAGGAGTCCCGGTCCAGGAGCGGGCATAATTGGAGAATAACACGAAGTTGTGCGAAAGCCCTCCTTGCCACAACTGCCACCTGCTCATCGAGCAAGAGTAGTGAATCCAGGAGGACTCCCAAATTATGCACCGGGTCTGTCTGAGACAAAAGATCCCCATCCAGTACCAAAGGTGGTAGTTCCTAGGATAACGCGGGAAGTCTTGCCAGGGTTCAGTTGTAGCCCATTGTCTCCCACCCAGACCCTAACAGCCTCCAGAAACCTGGATAGGACTTCAATTGCATCGCTTGGATCACCACAGGCTGAGATGTACAATTGGGTATCATCTGCATATTGATGATACTTCACCCCTTGGGAATGGAGGATCTCCCCCAGAGGCTTCATGTGAATATTAAATAGGAGAGGTGAGAGCACTGAGCCCTGTGGCACCGCATATTGGAGAAGCCTAGGGCCTGACCTTTCGTCCTCCAACTACACTGACTGGGTCCGGCCCCTCAGAAATGAGGAAAACCAGGACCACACAGTGCCCTGGATCCCCAATCCTCAGAGCCGTTCCAGAAGGATACCGTGGTCGACGGTATCGAAGGCCACTGAGAGGTTAAGGAGAGCCAGGATGGACGGCTTATCTCCATCCTGCTCACGGCAGAGATCACCCAACAGTGTGACCAATGCAGTCTCAGTACCATATCTGGGCCTGAATTCTTACTGAAAAGGGTCCAGATAATCCGCTTCATCCAGGACCCCCTGTAGCTTCCGTGCCACTGCCTTCTCCAAAACCTTCCCTAAAAAGCATTAACTATCGCTCCGACCCAACCGCCTGTCACCGCCTTGGTCATTTTAGCCAACCAGATGGAACATGGATCTAATAAACAGGTAGTTGCACGAACAGATCCAAGGAGCCTGCCCACTTCCTCAGGGACAACTGGATTGAACCAATCCCAGATAATATGACAAGACTGTGATCCAGTCACCTCCAGACCCATAATATCCACGTTGGGATTAAACTTTGAGCAAATCTGAGCAATTTGCTCCATCAGATAATCAGCAAAATCATCAGCTGACCCCTGCCAACCAGGTTCACACACACACCCTCTACCGAGGAGGGACCTAGTCACCTGGAACAGGGTTTCTGAGCGATTATCCGCAGAGGCAATAAGGGCGGTGAAATATTGACGCTGATCAGGTTGGTGTGCATACCCTCATGCATCTTGTGATAATCAGGAAGTAGATCACACTGGCCCACTCCACAAGTGGTCCAAATATCAATCTATTTCCATGTGTGATCACACCCTAAGATTGCCTCCTAATGTGAAAGGCCACCCTTCATATTCCTGGTGAGATGGGAAGGAGGTGCAGATCAGACAGATGCACCAAATAAACGAAAAGTAACAAGATATATTTTTAAAAAGAGGGGCTAGTCATAAGTGTGAAATCATTTTTAGAAGGCTTCACTCCTATTCTTATCCCCTGTGGAGTAAAGCCCACTGAACCTAGTAGTGCTTATTTCCAAAGGAACATACAAAGGAACCTGTAAATGCTTGTTCTGCTGATTTTCCCAAAAAACTGCTGTGCTTGTCTTAGTAAACTGAAGACCTTTGTTAATAAAGCACATACTGTAGTTGTTTAATTTTGGAAAAAGGTTTAAGTAAAGAATTCTAGTGTTGTGTGATTTAGCTTAACATTTACATGTGGGTACTACATTATTTGAATAAGCCAACGCTGTAATGTGACTTTATCATAATATTTGTAATTTGACATTTCTTGTTCTAATAGGCTGGTTTGCTGGCAGTTAATGTGAAGCTGTGCAAAGATTTTACTCCCAAATGTATCCTTTGTTTCTAGTTCCTGAACGATACTGACAACTATATTTTGTTTCAGAGTGCAACTAACTCGATGTCTGTTTACCCATAATTTGCAACATGTTAGGGCTCAGATAAATTTGAATTAAAGACTACATGACATAATTATTTTAAAATGTAGTGATTGGCAATTAGCACCTTGTCAGAAATAGTTTCTGCTGTACAAATACAACTCTCTGCCCCTGTCCCAGCTGATTCGTGCAAATTGCTGGATATCTGAATGGGTACAGTAATGTCTCCCATGGAAACCTGGTTTAGAAAAAAAATGCAGCTCCCATTGGACTCAAACATAATTTCTCTTACTGTATAGTTCATCAAATGGAAAATCTGTTATGATTTGCATGTGTGTGTTTTTAAGAAAAAATACTTATGCCTGTGTATTTTCCCTAATTGGCAAATACTGTAGCCTGTTTTGGAAGGGGAAATCTCAGGAAAATGATACAGTGGATATTAAATCTCTTTCTAGTCCCTCTCTTGCAGCTGCATTTAAAAGAAGAAGAAGCTACACATATTACCGTATTTGGTGGCATATAAGACACACTCCCCCACTCAAAATACACCAGAAAAACAGAGTGTGTCTTACACTCTGATGCATCTTATATGCCGGCAAATACAGTACCTTTAAAATCCATGTTAGAAACTAAGAAGATAACTTCTACAGTGACCTAACTTCATTTTCGATGTTGCTTTAGTTCTGAGATGGGCAAGCTGTGGCCCCCATATGTTGTTGGACTGTGTCTCTAATAAGTCTTAGCCAGTCTGGCTGAAGATGAACAATGAGGAAAATTGCAGTCTGATGACATATAGAACAGGGAATGGATTATTATTATTATTATTATTATTATTATTATTATTATTATTATTATTATTATTATTATTATTATTATTATTATTATTATTATTATTATTATTATTATTATTATTATTATTATTATTATTTCAAACTTATATGCCGCACCGCTCGCAATACAACTCTGGGCTGCTAACAAAGTTATCAAAGTATCAGCTACAGATTACAATTACAAAATATCACATAAACACAATATCACATTAGCACAATATCAACACAATATCAAATCAGATTACAATATCAAATTACAATTCAAAATATCACATCGACACAATATCAGCGTAATATAACACATTCTTAATGCCAAGCGGCCACGCCGCACACAGCTGTCCTTCATTCTCTCGAGGCCGGGGCCGGCTGACAGAAGGATCCAGTGTTGGCGGCGACGGGAGCGAAGTTCTTATACTGGCCGGCCACGCTGCACACAGTTGTCCTTCATTCTCTCGAGGCTGGGGCCGGCCGAGACAAGGGTCCGGTGTTGGCAGCGACGGGAACGGAGTTCTTATACTGTCCGGCCGCGCTGCACACAGCTGTCCTTCATTCTCTCGGGCTTTAGAAAGAGGACTTTAGAGAGCTTGAAGGCCAGTCTTGATACTGCAGTTTCCCCATCCTGAGCAGTAACGGGGGGAAAGCTACTTCCCAAAAGTGAAAATTGGCAGCAAGAGTTTGGCTCCACAACCACTTTCACAGCTTCTCAATTGCTTTTCAATGTTTTTATTTCATCTTAATTTATCTGGTTTAGTAATTTTACATTGTTATTCTGCTTTTATTTTATTTCATCATTGCTTTTCTGTACCTTAATTATCTTAATTGTATGAAGAAGTCTTCCAAAGTGTTCTTCTTGACTTCCTTCCCATCAGTGGTGGGATTCAATTTTTTTTACTACCTGCTCTGAGCGTGTGGTATGGTGGGCACGGCCAGGGGAAAAGCTCTGTGTTGCACACACATGAATTAGGACTACTTTGTTTCAAAACTTGGATGGGCGGAGGCAACCAAAATTTCTGCTACAGGTTCTGGCAAGCTGGGGTGAAACTGCTGAATCCCTCTACTGCTTCCCATGATAACTAGAGTCTGTTTGTCTTCTTCCATGTCTAGGCCAGACATGAAACTGCCAAAATGAAGGCACCTTTTGGTGTTTTCATTCTGTAATTCCTTTCACCTGACCTAGTGTGAGAAAGATTAGCCAGCAACACAAGGTTGCCATTACCAGGGTACGCCCGATTGTGGTTCAAAAATACCACAATCTTCAAGGAGGCTCTTTCTGTGTACCCCACTAGAGACCGTTAAGGTCTTATTAGATGTCTCAATGATTAGGGACTGTTTGGGCTTCAGAGAATCAGAGCTGCTTTTCTTTGATGCTGAGACTATCCTTAACCATTAAGAGATGTAATAGAAAATAACAAAACAAAAATATACCAATTAACCTAGGAGGAAGTCATATTGCAAGAAATAAGCAGTGTGACAAGATTTCTTCATTCAATTAAGTACTGTATACTAAAGCATAGAAAAACAATTTTAAAGAAAAACAAAAACAATGTAATGTAAGCAATGTCAAGTTACTAAAGAAATTGAATTTAAAACTTAAATACATATTAAAACATTACCAAATAATGGTAATGTGGTTATGAAACTAAACTACTGTACTGAATTTCAATGTCAGATTGTTGGAATTGTTTTCTGGGACTTTGTTTAAAAACATTTTTAATGGCTGGCAAGTCACTTGCTAATATAATTGTATTTTCCTTCCAATGCTTTAAGTTAGCTCTCCATGTTTTTAAATTTATTTTTAAAGTGCTCATATACATTTTTTAAAGTATGTCTGCATTTGACCCTTTTTTTAAAAAAAAGAAAGAAAAAAGGATCTTTAAAAAACACCCTGAGAACGATTTGGAGAAAAGAGGAAACTCTATTAATGATATTGCCAATTTCAAACAAATCAGTACTGTTTCTGCTGCAGAAATAGAAATCCATGTCTCCTCAGCTTAATTGGGAAGAGAAGACAGTAGTTCATCTGTTATTCTTAGGCAGCTGAAAGTACTAGTTTTGTTAGTTTTGAGGTATAAAGTTTTTTTTAAATTCTGCCAAATAGAGACAGTATGATGATTTCTTCGAGAAAGAAAAGATGAATATATAAAGTACATAAATCAGAAATAAAACTTCAAAACTAGGTGCTTCCAACGTGAAAATTAATTTTGTGCAAGACATTCCGTAGTGTTATCACCTACACTCACACCCAACATTAAAGCATGGTTCTAAATTATGGATGTCTCCTATGAAGAACCAAAAGCAAAAAAAGGCAGGAGAAAAGGTAAACATCTGATTAACTTCAGTTGTATATTGTTTGAACAATTTAGAGGTAATGAAGTAGTCATAAAAAGCACTGTCTACATTAGCAAAGAAGAAAGCTGTAGCAAGGAAGCAATTTATCATGATTCTTTTCCTCATGAAATCTACAGAAGGAATTACAGTAGACCCTCGCATAACGACGTTACTTGGTTCCCCAAGTAGCGTCGCTATGCAGAAAACGTTATTCGAATAATGACAAAAAAGTTGTTATCTGAACAATGACGGAAAAAATATTGTCATTATTCGGATAACGACTTTTTTTGTCGTTATGCGAAAAATCACGTGGGGTGCGTCCATAGCGTCATTAATCGAAAATGACGCTATTCGAATGCGTTGTTAATCAATGCTCCACTGTATGAAGGATTTGACTTTTGCATTGTACCATAGCTGCCAATATTCATAAGCCCTTCGTCTCCTTTACCTGTACCTTTTTGTTGGTGTACTTCTGTTTGTTTGAACAAGTGCTCTGTCTCACCAGAAAAGTTCATGCTTCCTTGACACAAGTCTCTTACAGTTGTTGTCAAACGTGACACTTACTTGTTGGTCCGCATCAGTATAGATAAAATAATGAAATGCACAAATCCACAAATTTACAGAGCAAGTGTAAAGAACAAGAAGAGCAATGCAGTTAGTTTTGGAGATACGAAATATTTTTCTTTAAAGGTATGTTCTTCTCTTGTATGGATTTCTTAAATACTGTAGGCTGAGAAAAGTGCCAATTGACTGTCACCTGTTTGAATGTATGAGTAATTAGCTGTTGAGCTACCATGATAACACAGATATAAAAAGAACTTGTGGGTGTTATCATGTCCTTTGATCACACACATACATCCAAACATATATGTACCCAACTACCTACAGATCTAGAACTATAGGGAACATTTGTAGAAGCAGGACTTATATTCATGGAGGGTTGTGCACTGTGATTGAATGAAGTACAGAAATCCGCTCACTGACAAGATTTAAGATTAACCAGAACTTGTTCTCTCTTATAAAAATTGTTGTCAGTGAGCTGATTTCTGTACTTCATTCAATTTGGTCTTCATTCAATTTGGTCTGAATAAGATGCAAGGAAGATGCTGAGGAAATAGCCAAAAGGTTTGAGGAGACCAACAAGGAATAAGATAACTTAAAGTGTGACTGTTAAGTGATGAGCCATGTAAAGAGCAAAATGAATCTATAGCTGTATTAGGAGAGAGAGAGAGAGAAAGCTGTAGAGCAGTGATGGCTAACCTTGGCACTCCAGGTGTTCTTCAACTTAAATCACCAGAAACCCACATCAGCACTCCTGCTGATCAGGGCTTCTGGGAATTGAAGTTTAAGAACAGCTGAAGCACTAAGGTTAGCCACCACTACTATAGGGTCAGAGTGGGATACCTTTGTCCAGTTCAGAATGTAGACCACACAAAGAATTGAAACAAGTTTTTCTTATGTGAGCTATTGCAAGTAAGTTTTAATTCTTGACTTTGTCGCTCTAGTGATGTGTTTCTCCTATTTTTGACTTTCCAGGTTCCAGCGCAGAAAAGTGATCCTAAGAATAAGATTACTTTAGAACTGGTGGGCTTTGAAGGACCAAAAGACTTTCCAAGATTGTTTGGGAATATGTCTCTGCACCTTTATGAGGTCATTCAGGTTGGTATGACATAAAGACATCTTCTCATAGCTAGCTGTGTTTTGAAATTGGTGGGTTCAAGTTTTGTGGACAAGTAAAGAACAATGGTTCAAACTGTGCGGGTGCACTTATATGTGGATTTCTCCCCCTAAAGTTCCTCAATGATTGCCGTTCTGCTGTGATTACCTAGGAACATCAGTGGTGGTGGTGGGGAATACTTCCCCTGAACGCAGTGGATGGCAATGATGTGGCTGGCTGCTGGAGCTGACATTGCTAGGGCAATGGGTCACATGCAAATTCTTACTCCCTTTTGTAAAAATATTAATTAATAGTAAGTATTTTACACAACAGGGCCATGATGGCTTAGTCAGTGGTTAATACTCCGAGCTTGCTGGAATGTTGGCAGGTCAGCAGTTTGAGACCTGAATTCTGCACGATGAAGTGAGTGCCCATCGTCAGTCCTAGCTCCTGCCAACCTAGCAGTCCAAAAGCCAGGAATTGAAAGTAGATAAATAGGTACTGATTTGGTGGGAAAGGTAATGGTGTTCTGTGCATTCCAGGTGTCTAGTAATGCCACAGAAACATCTGTAGACACAAACAGCGCTGTCTCTGGCTGTATAAAAAGATGAGCACTGCCCCCTAGAGTCGGATATGAATGGCTTTTGAGCAAGAGAGACCTTTACTATTTCACACAACAGCAGACAAACAGTGTTTAGAGCTTCCTAATAATTCTCTCAAGCATCTTGCTATGATGCAAAATGTGGTCTCCATATAGTGCCAACTGTCAAGAATATAAACCCTTTCATACACAATCTGAGCTTTACAGTAAATATCTGTCTAACCAGTGTTAGGAACAGAAAGCTGTACTACATGATCTTTGCTGTGATTTAGCAAGAAACACCTTATATTTTTTACAAATATTCAGGTGGTTTGTAGTTTTACGTACGCATCAAGTTTCGGGAAGCCTACACTTATAGCTGAATTTTCACTTTTTGAAAATGGAACATCTGAACGTTTCTGACATTTTGACTCCTGGTATACCTGGAGATTAGTCCAGGTCAGTGTTTGGACAAATTACTTGTTTGGACTTCAGCTCCTGTAATGATCCAGCCAGCATGGCCAGTGGTCAGATAGAATTTACGGTAAACCTAGCTTAAAAGCTTGACTTGAATTATCTATGAATCCCTCTTCATTCTATCTCACAGGATATCAATACTGTGACTTCAACTATAATCAGTTTCCCTCCATATGTTCTTTTTCTGGCAACTTGTCTGAGTAAAAGATATCAGTAGTTCAGAAGCGTGTCTATATTTGTGCAGGTTTTTGGTTGGCCTACTAAGGTCTTACACAAGTGTGCACTTTAAAATTCTTCTTGTACAGTATAATAATTTTGTGTCAGAAATTATTCTGGATCGAAAGGATTTTTGCGGAAGAAATTCCACTCCAAATGAGGCTCCTTCCATGTCTCCAAGAGCTGGGACAGAAACGGGCACTCAATCTGTCATGCAGTAGTATTTAGGTCTCGAACTGCTGATTTGCCAGCCTTCTAGCTAACAAGGTGAGCTTCTTAACCACTGAGCCACCGCAGCCCCTTCTTGTAAATTGAAAAAAGGAACTGATTACATTTATGGTTATTGCAGAGAGACTCAATGAATTCTTTGCTTCAGTATTCACTGAAGAAGACAGAGACCACATGCCCAAAACAGAGCCTATCTTCGTAGGGAGGGAAAGCGAAGAATTAAGCCAGATAGAAATAACCAGGGAGGAGGTCCTTGCATGTCTTGTTAAACTAAACACTAACAAATCACCAGGACCAGATGGCATCCATCCACGAGTTCTCTGGGAACTTAAAGATGAAATTGCTGATCTCCTAGCCAAAATATATAATCTTTCCCTCAAATCAGGCTTTGTGCCTGATGACTGGAAGGTAGCGAATGTAACACCAATTTTCAAAAAAGGATCCAGGGGTGATCCAGGAAATTACCGACCTGTCAGTTTGACATGTGTCCCAGGTAAAGTGATGGAAACCATCCTAAAAGATAGAATTAATAGGCACATAGAAGAGAAGGCGCTGCTAAAGGAGAGCCAACATGGCTTTTGCAAGGGCAAATCATGCCTCACTAATCTGTTGGAATTTTTTGAGAGTGTCAACAAGCATGTGGATAAGGGGGATCCAGTTGACATTGTTTATCTGGACTTTCAGAAGGCTTTTGACAAGGTCCCACAACAAAGGCTCTTGAATAAACTTACCAGTCATGGAATAAAGGGACAGGTCTTGTCCTGGATCAGCAACTGGCTAAGGGACAGGAAACAGAGGGTAGCACTAAATGGACCCTTCTCCAAGTGGAGGGAAGTAAAGAGTGGGGTCCCCCAAGGTTCAGTACTGGGACCCCTGCTTTTCAACCTCTTCATAAATGATTTAGAGGTAGGAGTAAAAAGCAAGGTAGCCAAATTTGCTGATGACACTAAATTATACAGGGTAGTGAAAACTGTGAGAGATTGTGAGGAGCTCCAGAGGGATCTCTCGACACTGGGGGAGTGGGCAAAACAGTGGCAAATGAGTTTCAACATTAGTAAGTGCAGAGTGATGCATGTTGGGGCAAAAAACCCCAAATACATTTATAAACTGATGGGGTCTGAACTCTCTGCGACAAACCAGGAAAGGGACCTTGGTGTCCTGGTGGACAACTCAATGAAGGTGTCAACCCAGTGTGCCTCAGCAGTGAAAAAAGCAAACTCAATGCTAGGGATCATTAGGAAGGGTATAGAAAATAAGTCAGCAAGTGTCATTTTGCCTCTTTATAAATCTATGGTGAGGCCCCATCTGGAATACTGTGTACAATTCTGGTCGCCATACCTCCAGAAGGATATTATGGAGCTGGAAAAAGTGCAGAGGAGGGCAACCAGAATGATTAGGGGACTGGAACACCTTCCTTACCATCTGAGGCTGCAACGGTTGGGCCTCTTCACTCTTGAACGACGACGTCTAAGAGGTGACCTGATTGAAGTTTATAAAATCATGCACGGTGTGGACAAAGTAGATAAGGAAAAACTGTTTTCCCTATCGCATAACACTAGAACTAGGGGACACTCCATGAAACTTTTGGGTACTAGTTCTCAAACAAATAAGAGAAAGTACTTTTTCACCCAGAGGATTATTGGTCTATGGAACTCCCTGCCAGAAGAAGTGGTGACAGCTGTTAGTCTTGACAGCTTTAAGAAAGGATTAGACAAGTTCATGGAGGACAAGAGTATCAATGGCTATAATTATGGATACTTAAGGACAACCTCCGGGTTGGAGAGATAGGCAGGATATCTCTCAATATCATTTCCAGGGAATCCTAAGAAGGCATCTGCTTGGGAATACCCTGAAGGAAATGGTGAGCCACTGTGTGAGACAGAATGCTGGACTGGATGGGCTGTGGCCTGTTCCAGCAAGGCTGTTCTTATGTTCTTATGTCCTTCAAATACAGATGTGGATGAGATTTCATAATCAATCAGCAGCGAAGAACCAAAAGCAACTAGAACTAGACCTGGCAATTATGGTGTTACTAGCCAGATAAACTGTCCTGGGTTAGATCTGGCTGGATCAGGCTGTAATTCAGGCAGCTCTGCTTAACCGGTTCCTCCCTGTAAAGTGGTGGTAGTGGTGGTGGTGGGGAGATAACACACGTACAAAAATCTCTTCCATGTCTGAATGGGAGAAAGCTGTAATGTTTTTTAAAAGCAATTTCTAACTTGCATAGCATTGAATTAGTTTGCCAATTCAGTGCTGGGTTACAAGGATTAGAAAAATTGTAAAGAATGCAAAAGATGCAGAAGGCAAATGATACCTTTATTGGATCACTAAGAAAAACAAAATGTTGTGTGAGCCTTCGTGGTTCAAGACCACTTCTTCAGGCATTTATTAAAATGTTCCTTTTTTGCCTATGAAACTACAGTAAAACCTCGACTTACATATGCCTTGAGTTACATAAAATTTGACTTACATAATGATTTTGTGCTAAAACCATGTCCCGATTTACACGATTTCCTATGGGGTTGCTTTGAGTTACATAAAAATTCATTTCCCTATGGGTTTGCTTCGATTTACATAATTTTTCTTTTTTCCTATGGGTTTGCTTTGAGTTACATAAAATACCGATTTAAGCAAAAGCCTACGGAACGGACTTTTTTTTCGTAAGTAGGGGTTTTACTGTATTGAATACTGTAAAATAGCCACTTAACATGGACTTTTTGAAACCGGGACAGCACCACAAATTGAAGTAACACTGCATCACTAGGTAATAATTTTGATTGACTTTAATTTGACTGCAATTGGCATGCTTAGTATGTGCACCAAATTGAAACCTTGCCCCCTGCTGGGAAGCGCATGGAGACTGTATTCCTTTGTCTGGCCTCAAAAGGAAGCTATGCTCCAGAGAGTGTCAAATTGGCTGGGAGCAGACGCCCAGCTTCCTGTGGAAGTGGCATGAAATATGTTGCTGTTCTTAAGAAGAGAGCCTGGCAAACCACCATGCCATGAACATTTTAATAAATGCCTGAAGAAGTGTTCTTGAACAATGAAAACTCACACAACGTTTAATTTGTCTTAGTGATCCAATAAAGGTATCACCTGCCTCCTGCATCTTTTGTATTCTTTACAATTTTAATATGGATCACATGGCTAATCTTCCTTGTTTGCCTATGGATTTAAAAAACACCTTTGCATCCTTTCTTGCAGGGTGTAGGAGAAAGTTTTTACTTTCTTAATAGATAGTTAGATCTTGAAGTGGCTTAAGCAAAGTGATAGCTAAGCTGGCTGGTTTGGTCTGGTGCTAGCAATTACATATGCTGAAACTGAACTAAAAACACAGGAGTCCTCCCTGGACTGAAAAGAACAGTAGCCCCTGCTAAGGAATAGTGCTATAAAGAATAGAACAGCCTCTAAATGTTTGTATTTTGTTCTCATTCAGAAACAGTCCTTCACCCAAGTATACGCTATGAGAATTAGAAATATGGTAAGAATTCCTCTTTTTAAGCAATCAAATAAAACTGTGTATTGCAGGGCAACTAAATAATGTTATAATTGCCATTACATGTATTTAACTTGAACTGCAATTTTACAGTTGAAAAGATGTTTTAAGTTTTTTTGTAACTGAGTAAAATATACAAAATGTATATTTGAACTGTTGTTTATAGACCCAAATTACAGAGCAATACGGATTTTTTTTTAAAAAACGAGTGGCAAAAGGTATGTCCTGTCTGAACCTGTCCATACTGAGCATTGGTTCAGTTTCCCTTACACCCACAACACTGGTGCTGCATCCAAGTGTTTTCATCAGTTTTCCCCAACCTTTGGTTTTTAGACTTCAATTCCGGCAAGCCTAAGTAAATTCCCAAAGCACTTATCAGCCAATGTACTAACTTAGGCTTCTTGGAATTGAAGTTCCCCACATTGGGAACTACTGGTTTACACAGTGCAGGGTATACTTTTTTGCTGGGATCAAACCAAAGTGGCTAGTTGTCAGATTCTTTGAAAAGACTTTCCCTTTAAACATAAGGAGCAAACCCAAAAAGAAAACAAAAATAACAAAAAAATGATCCCCATCCTTTCTCATCCTCTGTGCTTTGCCTAAGCTGCTTAACCATCTTGAGAAATGCAAAGCTTCTTTACTATTTGCCTACAAAGCAGAAGGAAGACGAAGCTTTCCATTTCTTTCTAAATGTTGCTAACTTAGGCAACACATTAGCGAGCCCTTTCAAAGCATTGCTAATGTGTCAGTGACACTTAAAAAGAAATACAAAACCTCCTTTCTGTTCCCCTCCCTAGGTGAGTGGAAAATAAGCTTTCTATTTCTCAAGCTCCTTAGGCTGCTTCAGCAAAGGGTCACCTAGTACTTTGGTTTGATCCTAGCAATCACACATGCTGGAACCAGAGTCAACCAAAATGGAGTGATCCCACCAGTACTGAAGAAAACAGTAGCCCCTAACAGGGATGCTAAAAGATGCCATCCAGTGGTGGGCTCCAACTGTGGGTGTGGTATGGTGGGCGTGGCCAGGGTAAAAACCCTGCATTGCACCCAAATTAGGACTACTTTATTTCAAAACTTGGATGGGCGGGGCCAGCCAGAATTTCTGCTACCAATTCTGGCGAACTGGTGTGAACTTGCTGATGCCCACCACTGATGCCTTCTATGGGGTGGACTGCATACTAACTCTTCAAAAGCTACTGAGTACAGTTCCCATCGAATTGTTTGCATAACTGCATGTTACTTCTCTAGTTGTAAGCCTGGGTCAAAAATTGCTCTTCCACTAATGGAGAGCATCTTCTGCTCACAGAAGAAATATAGGTTAGGTGGAAGATCATTGCATGAAAATAATTATCCCATGTTGAGAGAAGTTCCCCGCTTTGTGCAAGCTCCTGCAGAACACTATTGATAGTTCTTTTCAAGACTACTGGAGCCAGTGTTATGTACTGCATAACATACTAATACAGGTATTCTTCTTAGTCAAAATATTTCTTATAGTTCAAAACACAAGTCCTGATGTATTTTGGCACTGTTCCTCACACAGTCCTCAGATTATTCTTGCGCAAGAGTTCAAAGAATAGTATTACTGCATTTTCTTCTTCATGTGGGACCAATAATAGCAATAGCATATACCGCCCTATAGCACAGAGCACTGGGTGGTTCACAAGGTAATTAGCATTTTTACTACCAACATGTTGGGTATTCATTCTACCAACCTCAGAAGGATGGAAGGCTGAGTCAACCTGGAGCCTGTCAGTACTGAGCTCACAATATCAGCAGTTTTGGCTGCAATACTACAGTTTAACCCAGGGGTGCCCAAACTATGGACCACAGGCCGGATCCGGCCCCTGATGCCAATTCATCTGGCCCACGAAGCCCTCATTGCTCCCCGAAGTGGAAATAAAACGTGCCTGTATGGGCGCATTTTACTTCTGCTCCCGGGAGCAACGGCTTCATGAATTGGCTGTATTGTCCGGAGCCGTGGTTGACAGGTATGCCTATTATATCTGCTAAATCCAAAAAAGAAACCTGATTTTGTTCTCATATCAGAACACTTGTATTTACATTCCATGAATATGGCTTAAAATCTAATGTATAGTATATATTTTGGCGGTTGACTGAATAGCTGAATGAGTCAAGTGCTGTATCTGACTCTGGAGCCCACAGTTTGATGTTTTAATCCCTAGTGTGCTTTTTGGAAGGAGAACCAGTGTGTGTAACCTTGGGCAAGGTCCACAGTCCCAGGATCCCATCAGAAAAACAGAATAGGAAACACTTCTGTGCATTCTCTACCTAGAAAACCCTGGAAAGGGTTGCCATAAGTCATAATAGACTTGATGACATAAGGTTTGTATATTTTTGTACTAAAAATTGAATCCTTGTACTTCCAGGTTTTCTGCACAGCAGAGGTGGAATTTATGTTCTGCTATGGTTGTCTTGGCTATGGATATTCACATCAGGTTGCTTTTTCTTCTTAACAAAGTAGATTTAGAAAGCAGTAGTACTAGAAAACGTGCAAAATTGTCATTTGTTTCTAAATAAATATTCTAATTTCTCTAATTTGTCCTTAGATTATCCAGCACTTTTTTGTACTCTGTTTAGAGACTTCCACACATCACATCCAGTATATACTCTCCTCTCCTCATACAACTTGCTCAGCTTGCTGTTTAAGCAATTTGTATTTTATTATTTTTATTTATTTATTTAATCGCCCCCTCACCGAGGCGACTCCGGGCGGCTTACAACAAAAGAAACACCCCAACATAACCCATTAGAACAATCCATACATAAGGATAAAACATCATAAAAACACTGAAATCTTAAAATCAATGTATGTTAATATCCTGTTCAAAGTAATACCTAAATATTTTGGAGGATGACAATATACCTCCACCAGCTACAGTACTTGTAATTTCTTCTAATTTGTATTCTGTCGGACTTAGTCCACGTGATATGTATTCAAGATTGCATTCTACAGCACTGACTTCTTAAAACCATCAGAAACCTTATTGCAGTCCTAGGTTCACCATAACATTACTTGATTCAATATAACTCCCAGAATCCATTTGTACTAAGACCTAATATTTGTGAGTACAGTATTTAGTTTCTGCATTTGTTGAATTCCCCTATATTCAACCACAACAATAATGCTTAGTAATGTTTAACAACCATACAGTGGCATAAACCGAGAGCCTTGTGACACTTTATAGATTAAAAACCTTGTTTGTTCTGTTTGGGAACTCATTTTTATATTTTACTAGCATAGTTTGCCCGGCGTTGCCGGGCTTTTTAAAATTGTGTTGGATACTAAAGGCTTTCGTTTATTTGTCGATGCAATGGTGATGCGCTGTTTTAAATGGAGGTGTAAGTTTTTTTGATTTTGTGGCTTCGAGTAATTTTGTTTTTGAACTTGTTTTTTATGTTTATGCAAAAAAATGTAAATTTAATTTAATTTAATTTAATGTAATATTATTTAGTTTTAAATTTAATTTTGTTTTTTAAAATGTTCTTTTAAATTTTTTTTGTTTTGGTTTTTCATAGTGAAAAGTGGCTTTATTTTGGTAATTTTTGAGATTAGTGTGGTTGTTTTTTTTTGAATGTTTGTATAATTTATGTGATTAAATTTAGAATTATTATTATTTTTTAAATATTTTAGAATGTTGTTTCTGTTTTGGCCACTGGGTGGTGGTGGTGAGCTTTTGAGCTTCTCGTTGCATTTGGTACCTTCTGTCCTCTCGGTGTTGCTTCCGGTAAGTTTCCTCTTTCTCATTTGTGTTCCGGTTCTCATAGAAGGAAGACGTCTTTTTGTAAGTAATGTGGGGGTTTTTTGGGGGGGGGTTGGGGGTGGATTCTTTTTGGGGGGTGTATGTGTGTGTTTTTCTTGTTCATATTTGGCTGTTTGTTTGTGATTTTGTGTGTTTTTTCTAGTGTGTGTGTGTGTGGGGGGGGTGGCTTTCTTTCTCGCAGGCCATGCTGGATGGCCCGTGGGAAGGAAGGCCAATTGCGGGGAGGCTTTTTTTCCCATGGGCCATGCTGGATGGCCCGTGGGAAGGATAGGCATTTGCAGGGAGGCTTTCTTTCCCACGGGCCATGCTTCATGGCCCATTGGAAGGAAGGGCATTTGCTGGGTGGTGGTTATTTCTTTCCCACGGGCCATACTTGCTGGCCCATGGGAAGGAAGGGAGAGGCAGTGGGGTGTTTATTCTTTTTCCCCACGGGCCATACTGGCTGGCCCGGTGGGAAAGAAGGGCAGTTGCGGGGGGTGGGGGGTGGGTTGTTTGCTTTAATTTTTGGTGCTCTGGCTGGCCCTTCAAAGAGAAGGGCAGCGGCGGCCGGGGGTGTTTTGTTTTTTGTTTGTTTCTCGTCTGCCCGGTGGGAAAGAAGGGCAGTTGCGGGGGGGTGGGGGGGTTGTTTGCTTTAATTTTTGGTGCTCTGGCTGGCCCTTCGAAGAGAAGGGCAGCGGCGGCCGGGGGTGTTTTGTTTTTTGTTTGTTTCTCGTCTGCCCAGTGGGAAAGAAGGGCAGTTGCGGGGGGTGGGGGTGGGTTGTTTGCTTTAATTTTTGGTGCTCTGGCTGGCCCTTCGAAGAGAAGGGCAGCGGCGGCCGGGGGTGTTTTGTTTTTTGTTTGTTTCTCTCTTTTTGGGCCGCCGGCTGGCCCTTCGATCGGAAGGGCCATGGTGGCGTTGGGGGGGGGTTTCCCCCACGGGCCATGCTGGTTCGTTCATGGGGAAGAATGGCTGCGGCGGTGGGATTATTTTTAACTTTTATTTTTCGTGCGCCGGCCCTTCGAACGGAAGAGTAGCGGCGGTTTCTTTTTTATTTTTTTCCCCCACGGGCCATGCTGGCTCGCCCGTGGGGTTGAATGGTTGCGGAGGCGGCTTTTTAAAGTTTTGCTTTTGCGCGCCGGCTGCCTCATCGTTCTGCTCGCACATTGCACGCAGGACGCTGGGGCTTGTAGTAATGTGTTGGTGCTTTGTGTTTGTGCTGCGTTTTTTTAAATTCCTTTTCTTTTGATTGGCTGCGGCGCATGTTCGAACGCTGCTCCGTGCGAGAGCCTCTCAGCCTGATTGGCTCTGGCGCGGCGCGGCACAAGGACTTTCGGGAAGTGATGTTCTTTACGTTTCTTGCCGTTAGTGGGGCTGAGGCCCCCGTGCCGGATTTTTCAATCCTTCGTTGACCTGCGTAGGCAATTCGGCCGTGCTCTCGAAGGGAGGGTGCAGGTCAGTAGGGCAACGCACAGCAACGTATAGCCAATTCCAACGGTGAACACTTGGTTTTATAGGTTAAGATTTTGTATATTGTTATTATGGTGTTTTGTTAATATTTTGAGTTATATTGTTCCATTGTTTTGAATGTTGTTAGCTGCCCAGTTAATATAGTGCAGGGGTGGCTAACCTTATAAAGACGGGGCTAGGTCATGCTTCCTCAAACAGTTGAGCAGGCCGGACTGAAGGTTTCCCCCACACACACTGTAAACGCTGTAGTAAAACACATCCATGGCTGTCATAAACATGTCCGCTTGTGGTGGCTGCGCAGGACAGATAATTTGGTGCCACAGGCCGTAGGCTACCCACCCTGGTACAGTGTTTTATACTAATTGGAACAGGATAAAAATAAAATAAACCTTATGGAAGTGGAGGGGAAATAAGAGAAGAAAAGGATTCATAAGGATTCATGGACTGTAGCTCATTTCTTCAGATTCAAATGGATAGCCATATTGGTCTGTTGGGAACAAAAATTATAACAGAATAACTTAAGGCTGCCCTTCTGAAAACTAGGGCCAATATTTCTTTGGACACACTTCACCAGCTGTATGTTATCTTGAATAGATACGGGGGGGATGTAAGAAGAAGTACAGTAGAACCTCGGATAAAGTCCAAACTCCATTCCACAAGTTTGGACTTTATCCGATTTTGGACTTTTTTTTCCAGTAGCATTTTTTTTTGCAGTTTTTTATTTTATAACATATAACATAAAACATGTAACATATAACCCTCCACCCACCAACACACAACACTCAAAAATCTCATCCCCCCTCCCCCCGGCCAGGTTAATTATTACCTGGCCGCTCCCATTTAGGGAATGGGGGGAGGAGGAGGGAGAGCCTATCCCTTCTATTCTAAATTCCTTCTTTCACTATTCCCCGTCTCCTTCTCTTATTTTTCCTCTATTTTTAATTCTTTTGGTCCATATTCTATTCATATTCATATTCCTACATTGTTAACACTTTCTTGCCTGTGCCTATTTATGTTTATATATTATTTTTACTTTTTGGCTTTTGGCTTTATCTTTGCACCAGACAATTCTGCATCCTTTTCTTCTCTTACTTCCCCTCCACTTCCATAACCCAAAGGTTTCTCCCTTTTTTTTCTCCCTTGAATGGTCTCTCCCCTTTGCTTGATACTCCTCTTTCCCCTTTGATCCTTCTGAACCTTCTCCATAGAGATTTTTTACCAGTTTTTCCCAGTTTGGATCTCCCATCGCTATAATTTTTAGTGATTCAAGCTGTCTCATTGCTCCCTTTGGGTCCTCTGCTCTAACCACCTTCCCATCATGAAATATCTTTAAGAAGATAGGGAAACCCTATTGATATCTTATATTGCAATTGAACAAAATTTCAGTTATCGGCTTCATCTGTCTTCTCCATTGAATAGTCTCATTACTTAAATCATGATATACTTATACTTTTACTTCTCCTATCTTTAATGCAGAGTCACCATGCTTCCTTAAATAGTCCATTACTTGATCTTTTTTATAACCTGATACAAAAGTAATTATCATATCTGGGGCGTTGACCTCTCTTGAAACCTACCTTTAAAAATTGCTTCAATCTCTTCTTCTTTAATTGCGCCAGAGTCCAAAGCAAAGGTTTGTAACCATTTAACCACTTCAATTTTTAAATTGTCTTTATCCATGTCGGGGGGGAAACTTAATCCTGATGTTTTTCTTTTTCAATTGATCCTGTAGCTTCACCAATTGCTTAAATCTTTTGTCCATAGTATTTTCATGCCTTACTGCAATCTCCACCAAGTCCTTAACCTCTGACTCCAAAGTATTGGTTCTCATGTTTAATCCAGAAATTAATTTTTCCAGAGATTGCACTTCCTCTCTGACCACCTCTTTAACAAACTGTTTAATTTCTTTTTTATCTTCATTAGATTTTGTAGTTATAAAGTCTTTTAATTCCAACAGAGTCAGATCTCCACTCGGTTTTTCCTTAGAGGGTAGTCTTGCATCCATATTTTCAGATTCTTTTTTGTTTATTAGGCTGTCCTTGATCCACCACCGCTGCAGTAACTCCTGTAAAAAAAAGTCTCTTACTGTTGTCTCTCTTCCAGTACCTGATATTATTTGCTCAGCAACTTGCTGCTATCAATAGACCACAAATATTTTTCCACCAGCTACGAAGAGACTGCAGTTTTATTTTAATTTACAACCACAAAGCTTTATCTTATCACAAAAAGCACCTGGCTTCATGTCAGCTCTGTCAGCTCAGCCCAATATGGCGGTTCCTCCCTCTGAAATTAGGACGGCAACAAAAAGAAACAGCTTTAGTGGATAAACTGTAAACTTTTCCAAACCAATCTTGTATGAAGCCTTTTCTTCCAAAATTGTATCAGAGGTAAAGAGGTGAAAAAGAAAGTCCTCACAGCAACAAAAGGGAGATGGCAGGTCTATTGCTATAAAAGCCTTGCAGCCAAAGGCCTCTGCTTCTTAGCACTTTTCTCTCCAGTATTTTTCAACAGAAGATTTATCAACAAATTGTTTTTCAACAGGACCTTCAACACCTCCCACGGTACCTTATCATCCAAATGACTGCAGTAGCTATCTTTTGGCAAGTTCCATGGTACTTTTAACCCAAATAGGACCTTTTTTCTTTGTCTAGAGAAGGAGATGACAGAAATCACTCCAACCAGCTACCTTAGGCTCCTCCCTCCTCCGATTTTGGACTTTATCTGAATCAAATGGACAATGCATCGGATAAACTCCTAAAATGGACTTTATCCAAGGTTCCTATACCTCAGATAACGTTCATTTTTAGTGGTTTTGGACTTTATGCAAGTCACGTATGCATGAAAACTGTGACTTTATCCAAATCGGACTTTATCCGAATCGGACTTTATCCAAGGTACCACTGTATTACAAAATGATCCAAGAAAGCACAACTTGGAAAACATCGTGCCTGATTTCACTGGAAAGGGTTACTTTGCAGGGAGCGATCTCCCTTAAAGCTGCCCTTCCACCTGCCAAGAAATCACTTGAACTCAGCCCCTCCCCCCAAAAAAAAATAGTAGTCTTAGAACTGGACCAGAAAGGCCCATCTTGGGCATGGGTCAAGGTTGGGCTGGGAAGCATTTCTATGTACATTGTGTGATCATTAGGAAATAATTTGCACTGGGTTGCTCCATGTGCAGTTTTAAAATGTGATCTGTTTCCCCATGTAATCACACAGTGGGATGGAGTCACTGGGCAGGGAAAGATCTTATGTTGATAATCAGATGTTACCTCTTGATTGATTTCACTGATTTTCATTTGCAGCTGAAACTGCCCGGTGCAGATCCCGCCAAAGCTGTAGCATACTCCATGTTTCTGCGGGTTCCCCCACCAGAAAACAGAAAAGATCGTACAAGGCAAGAATTTTTCATATCTAACATATAACTGGATAATGCAGTGGCATCCCTTTCTGCTGTATCATAATACATATGTTCATATCAAACATATCAACATTTCATTTGTAACTTTGTTTGTGCTGAATAATTTTTAGTCGGAGTTATCATTAGTCAGATCTTCTTATAAACATGGTGTTTTCAATATCAAAATAAGTCCAAAACAGTGATGGAGCTGAATGTTGTCATGGAAATTCCTAGTCCACCTCCGACACTGAAACATTCTCAGGCTCATAAGATCTCTTCCTTTGTCTGAGGCTGAGAAATCCTTTGACGAGTATATAAGCGCTACATAAATGTAAAGTATGTACAGCAAAACCTCATATAAAGAGTGTCTCACTTAGAAACTAATTCACTTAAAGAGCAGGATTTTCTCTGAATGGTCGCCTCGCTTGACAACTAAAACCAACCAAAAACTCGCTTAACAACTAAATTAGGGTTCGCAATCCCCCCCCCCCGGCCAGAAGTCACAATTGGTCACTTCAATGGTGTTCCGCTTAAAGACCAAACTCGCTTAAAGAGCAATCCCGTGGAATGCATTATGCTCTTTAAGCGAGGTACCACTGTATTACAAAACTTTGAGGGCTATACTATTTTAGGTAAAATCTTGCATTTAAACCCAAGTTCATCCTTTTCCTTGCTCAGTTCATGAGGTGCAATGGACAATTGCAGCATTTTTGTACTGCAGTCGGGCGTATCCTGGTTACAATAACCTTGTGTTGCCAGCTAATCTTTCTCACACTGGGTCAGGTGAAAGGAACTGCAGAATGAACTCAGAAAAAGGTGCCTTCATTTTGTTTGGTTTTTGTTTTTTAATAAATTTTTATTGAATATAAAAAGATAAATATTACAAAAAAGAAGAAAATACAGAAAAGAGAACACGTAATTTAAAAGAAAAAAACATATTCAATTTTTATCGAATCCAATTACATTAAACATAACATAAACACTAATAATCACCCTGTGTATTTACAA
This sequence comes from Bradypodion ventrale, assembly GCA_035047345.1. NCBI lineage: Eukaryota > Metazoa > Chordata > Lepidosauria > Squamata > Chamaeleonidae > Bradypodion > Bradypodion ventrale. The sequence goes on from JAWDJE010000001.1 coordinate 270,899,409, forward strand.
GTTATAAGAGCCTGCGGGATATTGCCTTTTTTACCATTTCCAAAAATATATATAATCTGGTACAAGGCTATTGCTCTGATCTCCATTCAATGAGTATTCCACAAAAGGTTGCCAAATTTTCCAAAATCTATTTTCTTTAATTTTCCCCTTATATTTGTTTATTTCCCATGTCAGTTTGTCATTCAATGCAAGATCCCACATCTCTTTATACCATTCCTCTACTTTTAGAACTCTATCAAGTTTCCAGCTCCTTGCTATACACATTCTAGCTGATATCAGCATAATAGCTATTAGTTCCTTATTGTCTTCATTTACTTTCAAATTCTCGACATCTGTTAACAGCACCATATTTAAATTCAATTCACATTCTACCCCCATAATATCACATATTTCCTTCTCAAATTTTCCCCAATACTCTTTTACCACTTTACAATTCCACCACATATGTTCATATGTTCCTAAAGAGTTTTTACATCTCCAACACATTTTACTTTTAGCATTGTCCATTTGAAATAATCTCTCAGGGGTCAAATACCACTTCCATAACATTTTGTAATTATGCTCTTTCATTCTTATCGACATAGTTCTCATATATCTTTTTCCCCACTTATCTTTCCAAAATTTCCCCTGAATTTTTATGTTCAAATCCTGTTCCCAGCATGACTTCAAAGTTTCTTGTGGATTACCTTCATTATTTAAAATTTTAAAAATCCTGCTTACTTATACCCTTTAATCCCATATCTCCTTTTTGTATTTTTAACAACAGTTGCTCAAATTCTGTTTTATCCCTCTCTAAACTACTTTCTTCCTTGTATTTATCAGTCCATCTAGCCAACATTACCTTCTGATGCCAGTTCAGATTCAACTGTGAATAAATTACTGCTTTATTCTCGCTATCTTTACAGGCACGAATCCAGTCCTTCAACAAAGAAACATTTTTCCTTTCCAGTACCATCTTTAAACTATTATCTAATTGTATCGGAAAACTTTTGATATCATCTAATTCTATTATAGGAGATAGTTCTGGACTCAATTTCTTTTTGACCTTGTTCCAAACATCCAACATTGTTTTCATCATTCTATTTTTAACACTAATTTTCCCTTTCTTGTCGCCTAGAAATACCCCTTTACCCATTTTTAACTCCTTCATCTCTATTTCTTCCCAGACAACCTTCTCCCTTGCTAAAAGTTTTATAATATTCTTAATTTGGAAAGATCTATAATAATTCCTTAAATTAGGTATCTCCAATCCTCCTTCTTTCTGAGATAAGTACCAAAAAATCTTAGCAATTCTAGGCTTTTTTCCTGCATTACAATAATTATTTATTATGTTTTGAAAATCTTTAATTTCCTTATCAAACAACCTAATCGGCAACGCATCAAATAAAAAATTTATTTTTGGCAACAACATTATTTTAGTTAACGCTATCCTACCAAACCATGACAATTTGATTTTTTTATACAATTCTATTTTCTCTTTAATTTCTTTTTTCTGTTTATCATAATTTAATCGCTTAAGGTCCTCAATTTTATTTGAGATACTTATTCCTAAATATCTCAAACATTCTTTAACTTGAATTTTAAATTTAGCCTTAATTCTCTCTTGTTCCTCCTTCTCAATATTACAGGCTATCATTTCTGTTTTATCCCAATTGATTCTCAGACCTGTTATCTCTTCAAAATCTTTTAGATGTCCTTGTATTTTTTCCAATGCCTTTCTAGGATGCTTCATTATTATCAAAGTATCATCTGCATACAAACTTATTTTATTTCCAGCCATCCCTTCAGTGCCTTTATCCCCTCTTATAATATTCGCTAACAACTCCATTGCCATTATAAACAATACTGGGGATAATGGCCAACCTTGTCTTGTACCTGCTTCTAATCTTATCTCTCCTGTATTTTCATCATTGACCCTGATTTTTGCAAATCCAAATTGATATAACTGATCTATTATGTTACAAAATCTATCTCCAAATCCATAACATCGAATTATCTCTTTAATTGTAACCCATTGCAAGGAATCAAAAGCCTTAATATATCTAATGACAATAATCCAACTTTCTCTTTTGTATGCCCTGCTATGTCAATCAAGTCCAGAACCCTCCTAATTAAATCAGACATATGACGTCCTTTCAAAAAACCCGCTTGATCCTCCTTTATATAATTGCCCATGAACCCATTTAATCTTTTTGCTATTATTGCTGTAAATATCTTAGCGTCTTGATTTATCAGAGAAATAGGCCTATAAGATTCCACTTTTTCAACATCCTTTCCAGGCTTTGGCAGCAAAACAATTATAGCTCTGTTCCATGATGTCGGTATCTTTCTCCCATCCAATATATAGTTAAACAATTTCACTAATCTTGGAACTACACTATCTTTAAATTCCTTATAAAAATCCGCTGTCAGTCCATCCTCACCTGGGGATTTACCTAGCTTCAGGTTGGCTATTGTATCTTTTACCTCTTTTTCCGTTATTCGCTCCTCCATTTTATTTTTATGTTCCAATTCTATTTTTATTTGCACCTGTTTTTATAACTGTTCTCTCAACTTTTCTATATTGATATCTCTTTTAGTATACAAACTCTGATAGAAATCTTTTACAATCTCAATCTTATCATTAGCCTTATTACATCTCACCCCTAATTTATTTATCAAAATTCCAATCTCTCTTTTCGTCCTCTTTTCTTTAGCAGCTCTTGCCAATAATTTAGAATTCCTATTACTATATTCAAAATACTCTCTCTTCAAATATAATAGATTTTTTTTACCTTCTGCATGTCTTTTCTTATCAACTCTGACTTTAACCTTTGAATTTTATCAAATGCTTTTTTACTATTGGTCTTTATATGTTCCTCTTGCAAATGCTTAATCTCGTTCTCTATCTCAGACTGTTTGTCTCTACGTTGTTTATTTTTAATACTAGCCAACCTAATGCATTCCCCTCTAAATACCGACATCATGGTATCCCAAACCACATTATAGCTAACCTCTCCATTATCATTCCAGGCCCAACTTTCATTCCAATTTTCAATTATCATTTCTTTACTCTTTTGATCATAAAATTATTTTTCACCATATCTCCAATTCCTCCTATCCTTTTTTCCCCCATCAAGTCTCAATTCCATCCAGAGTTTTGCATGATCAGATTCCTTAAAAATCCCGATTTCTACATCATATACATTTTTAATCAAATTTTCTGTGGCCAGGATATAGTCAATTCTGGAGTATGTACCGTATTTTCCGGCATATAAGACGACTGGGCGTATAAGATGACCCCCAACTTTTCTAGTTAAAATGTAGAGTTTGCAATATACTCGCCGTATGACTACCCCTCTTCCAACGGTGGTGTCTTCGGTTACTCTGGGTTGAAAAGATTTTTGCTGGCGAAACTCCACTCAGGGGATGCCTGAATGAGGCTCCTTTCATGCCTTTGGGTATTGAAACCCAACCTTCCAGTCTCCAAGTTCAGCGCTTTAACCACTAAGTTTTGTCCCCAACATGCTGGTTACATGTGCTCGCGTCATCACCTCCCCCTTCACCGGCGGGGAAGGTAAAAGGAGCCGTGTCGGGCTCAGAGACACCGCGAGCAGCACATCCCCGCCCCTTTCACCGGCGGGGAAGGTAAAAGGAGCCCCGTCAGGCTCAAAGATGCCACAAGCCGCACCTTCCTTTTACCTTCGCTGCCGGTGAAAGGGGCGGGGAGTGCGGCTCGCGGTGTCTCCGAGCCCGACAGGGCTCCTTTTACCTTCCCTGCCGGTGAAGGGGGCGGGGAGGTGCAGCTCGCGGCATCCCCGCCCCCTTCACCGGCGGGAAAGGTAAAAGGAGCCCTGTTGGGCTTGGAACCACTGCGAGCCGCACCTCTCCGCCCCCTTTACCGGCGGGGAAGGTAAAAGGAGCCCTGTCAGGCTCGGAGATGCCGCGAGCCGCACCTTCCTTTTACCTTCCCCGCCGGTGAAAGGGGCGGGGAGTGCGGCTTGCGGTGTCTCCGAGCCCAACAGGGCTCCTTTTACCTTCCACGCCGGTGAAGGGGGCGGGGAGGTGCAGCTCGCGGCATCCCTGCCCCCTTCACCAGCGGGGAAGGTAAAAGGAGCCCTGTTGGGTTCGGAGCCACCGCAAGCCGCACCTCCCCGCCCCCTTCACCGCCGGGGATGGTAAAAGGTGCCCCGTTGGGCTCGGAGACACTGCGAGCCGCGCCTCCCCGCCTCTTCACTGGCTCCTTTTACCTTCCCCGCCGGTGAAAGGGGCGGGGAGGCGCAGCTCGCGGTGTCTCCGAGCCCGACAGGGTTCCTTTTACCTTCCCCGCTGGTGAAGGGGGCAGGGAGGCGTGGCTCGTGGATACCACCACCCCAGCTGGGGTTGGGGGGGTGAGGAGGAGGAGCAGCAGCTGACCGGTGGGGGGGAGCCAGCCGCAGCTGCGAGGCTGAAGGTGGTGGTATCCGGGCGGCCCCTTGTTCCAGAGGCCTCGCGGCGGCGGCTGATTTTCCCCACCAGTCAGCTGATGCTCCTTCTCCTCCGCACCACCACCCCCAGCCAGGGGTGAGGAGGAGGAGGAGGAGCAGCAGCTGACTGGTGGGGAAAGCCATTCACCACCTCCGCCGCAAGGCTGGGGGTGGTGGTATCCTGGTGGCCCCTTGCTCCGGAGGCCTCGCGCAGCTGCGGCGAATGGCTTTCCCCGCCGGGCGGCCCCTGGCTCCAGAGTACCCGGCGTATAAGACGACCCCCAACTTTGGCACAGATTTTTCAGGGTTAAAAAGTTGTCTTATACGCCGGAAAATACGGTATTATGCACCTGTGAAAAATAAGTATAAGCCCTCTCTTGTCCTTTAATTTCCCTCCAAACATCTTTTAATCCCAAACACTTCATCCATTTATCTAGTATCTTCATTTTGACTGGTCTTCCAGCTCTAGCTACATTAGTACAGTCCTCCGGGGCCCTTATCAAATTAAAATCTCCTGCCACAATCATATTAACTAATCTCTCTTTTTCCAATACACCCAATACTTTATTTAAAAATTCTTCTTGATGATCATTCGGAGCGTATATATTTACCAACGTTATCTCTTCATCCTTTATTTTCCCTATAACTATTAAATATCTGCCATCTGGATCGGAAATACTCTTTAACATCTGAAAGCCAAGCCTCTTCGAAATCAAGACTGCCACCCCCTTGCTTTAGAAGTTCCATAGGACTTTTCATAAATCTGCATCAAACCCAAATCAATCTTATTTGTGTCCTCTGTTTTTTGATGTGTTTCCTGGAGAAAGACTATGTCTGGCCTATCTTTCCTCAAAGCAAATTCCAACCTCCTCCTCTTCATTTGGCTGCCCGTACCTTTCACATTCCACGTCAATACTTTAAAAGTCCTCATAATTTATGTAACATCCTTGCGTTTTGACCACCACAGACTCTTTTTTGTGTAATTACCTTCACCATACATATAACTACATTTTTTCTTTTAAAAAAACCAATCAAAAAACATTTAACATTCAAAATCGCTCTCCCCACTCTTCTTACCAAAAAGTGGCCCTTATTCTTCAAAGGGGGGAGGGTGGAGACATGTAAGATGTGCATTCTAATTAAAGCTCTAGCAGCGACTCTCCTCTTCAAAATCTAACCTAATTAAAGCCCCTCATCTTTCCCTTACCCGTCTAATCTCCCTCTCTAGTACCCTGCCTCACCCTGGTACCTCCGCCACCTGTCCCTCCTCCTCCTCCTCTGCTCCTCCTGTGGCCCCCTTCTCTTGTTCGATCCCTGACTCTCTTTCTGTACCCCCCGCTTCAAACAAGGCCTTCCTCAAGGCTCGCCACTCTCGAGATGCTGTTTTAACCAATCCTATCTGGCACAGATAATCTAATGAGTCCATTTCAATATCTATTGTATGCAATTTTTTTCATAAAAGAATCTGAGCTGTTGAGGAAACTTCTAATGATAAACAATTTCATGTTCTCTTAATAATTGTGTCACAGGTTTCATCTTATAGCGCCATACCCGTTCCTCAACAGATATGTCGTTATAAACCTCAACATCACAACCATCAATTTTTAAAATGCCAGACCCAGCTTGTTTTATAAACGCCATCACCTTCAACTTATCCGCCCAATTTGCAAATTTAATCAACACATTCATTTGGACTTTTCTCCCCTTCCTTGGGCCCAATCTAAAAACACTTGCAATATCTTCATTTACAAAATTTTTCCCCATGTTCAAATTATTAAACCAATCCACTATTCTTTCTTTTAGCTTATCTGGCGTTTTCTCCGACAAATTTCTCATGACCACGTTCTGTTTTCTCATCACCTCTTCCATCAGATCCAATTTCTTCCCAAAACCCTCCACTTTCAGTTTAACCTCTTTATGTTCCTCATGAAGCCCTTTCATATCATTCTGCATTAATTTCATATCCTTTTGCACCAGATTCAGAACTTTATCCACTTTCTGACTATTAGCTTCCGCTTTTATAGAAAAATCAGTAAACATACCAACAAGTTTCTTATGGCTACCCATTAACTCCTCCTTATCTTTCACTCTCACATCCCTCATTTCTCTGAATCCTTTCGTAGTCGTTTCATCCATCTTATCAATTTTTTTAAACAACTTCCCCAGCTCTACCAAAATTTGGGTTTGGTCCATTATTCCCGTCTGCTCTACTGCTGCTGTTGCAGATGATAAAGATGCATCAGCACATGGCGCTTTCTTCTCCTCTTTTCTGACCAGTCTTTTTTGGTCTTACAATCTCATCTTCTTTTCTCTTCTCCATTTTGGTTATAAAGTCTTCAAACAAAGCACCCAGAGCCAAAACACTTTTATACCCAACAAGCACTTCACCCCAATTTTTTTCCAGCTTGCTTTAGTATTTCCTCGCCCCCCAAGCAACCAAACCCCACTCCAACTTAAGAAAGAAAAAAAAGCTCTTCAAATCACTCAGAGCTGTACTGTTATATCCAAAGAGGAAGACCAACTACTTTATATCCACGATGTCCAAAGGAAGTGGGGAAAAAAGAAAAAAAGCAGAGCCATAGGGTAACTTATCCAAACTCCAAGCGTTAACGGGCAGGGGGGGGGGAGATGAGAAGCAGCTATATTTCCTTCACTCCAGAGAACCCGACTGCATCCCCACACAGATGAAAGAAGGAATATTTATACATCCAGCCACATTGGCGGCTCCCGAACCCGGTCTCTCCTCCAATCTCCCAGGCACACCAGCCGTGTTCCGCGCCTTCCAAACGGTCTCTTCCTTATTCCATCTCAGCTCTGCTGAAATCTTCACTTTCCCCCTCTCCGACCTCCGTTTCCAGCCTCAATTTCAGCATTCCCGCCATTCCACCATCGCTTCACACTCTCCACTCCTCTCCTCTCAGCCGTCCTCAAAACTTTTAACTTTCGTTTCTGTTCTTCCTCACCGCCATTACTCCTTCCCGGCTTTGCCCTCCATTACCAGGCTTATCCCTCCTCCTTCCCTCCACACTTACTGTGCCCTCTCAATTGTCCAGCTCCAAGACCCTGTTCACCGCCGCCAGCGTCCTCTTTAACTTTATTTTTCCTTTTCTCTCTCTTAAAGTTCCAAAGCTCTGAAGCCCATTTCACTTTTAAAAATCGCCAGAAGCCCGTCCGACCCGAGCTGCGAGCTCAGCACAGCCGACGCTGCGCTTCCCTCGCTGCCCGTTCCTCGAACTCTGTCTCTGGCAAAAATAAACTCACTTCAAAAGACTCCCAGGCTCCAGAAATAAACTCTCTAGCAAGTCGGTTCCAATTTTTTGTTATTTAGCCACTTTAAAGTCCCATTCTCGGCACGAGCAAAGCAATGTATGTGTTAAACAGGCATCATCTTAGCCACGCCCCCGGTGCCTTCATTTTGACAGTTTCACATCTGGCCTAAACACCGAAGAAGCTGGAGGGAGTATGGGGCCAGAATTATTTTGAACTAATGTGGCAAACACAGGAATGCGCCTTTTTCTCTCTCATTTTACAGAAATGTCATCAAGCCTCAACGTATGGATTACCCAGCATTCCTATCTCCAGATCTAAATGTCATCATTGGGAATGTTGAACTGGATGCACCCACAGAGAGTTCAGAGGAGTACCGAAGCCTACAGAATGCTTTGAAACAGCCACCCCGAGAGAGGCAAGAATCAGAGAAACAGAAGTGTTTCTTTGGTTTCATGTGGTCAGAGATGGGAGATAGAGCCTTCCCAAAACTTTTAAGGGCAAGCCCAGATTTTCTTTGATAGTCGGTAGCAAAGAGATGGGGGAGTTGGCCCTCCGGAAGCTGCTTATCATCCTTTACCATTGGTCATGCTAGCCAAGGCTGATGGAAGCTAGAGTCCAACAATGTCCAGAGAACCATGAATTACCCACCCATGGTCTACAAAGTCTGATCTGATTCAAGCTAATACTAAGTACTTTTACTTTTGCTGTTACAATTGGTGCCTCCATAAATGTTCCCTAGAACTAGGGTTACCATATTTCTATCCCCCCCAAACCATGACTGCCATGTGTAATGGTAAAGGTTTCTCATGCTCGGAAGCCCGTCGTATCCGACTCTAGGGTTCAGTGCTCATCTCTGTTTCAAAGCCGAAGAGCCCCTACCCTTCACCCCCCTCCCCCATTGAGTTGGACTCACCTTCAAACCCCACATGAGGATCCCTTGGAAGAAAGAGGTCTGGAATGGAAATGCAGCCCCCGGAAGGAGAAAAAGAAGAGGTCCTTTGTTAAACGCATAGCTACAGAGGATTCCTTCTTCACATGACTGCAAATGGTTAAATCAAGGCCACCGTCAAGGGGGGGGCAAAGGGGGACTGCCGTCCCGGGCCCAGAGCTGGCAGGGGCCCGACGGCGCTAAGTTATTTTTTAAAAAAAAATCAATTTACAAAAAAAAATTATTATTATTTTTACTTTTTTTATGCGTGGCTTTAGTGTATGGGACCAAAGACAACGAAACAGCCGAAGGGTTGGCTTAACACAGGTTTATTGCATGATGATCCGGAGGAACATGAGGTAATGGTGGCGGTACATCTCATTATATACAGTAGGACTATACATTTGAATCTTGCAGCACGGTAGCTCATTGGCTGCTACCGGCGTGGCCTCGCCCAGGCACGCCTCACTCTTGCAGTTGTTTTCTCTTCCTGCTTAATGCGGGGACATTTCCCGCGGCTGTCCGTGATTGAGCAATGTGAGCCATGTGAGACTGAACGCTCGCAGCTGCCCTCTATGGGTTGCTTGCTCGCGTTCCTTTGCAGCTGAGATACATTGTAATTGGAGTGGATACATTCTTGTCTTTACAGTAACATTGACATGCATACATAACACCCCTCCCCCCTAGGATGGGACGAAGTCCCGCAACCAATGTGGCTTGCCGCATGCGCGCTTGGGGCGTGCTGGCGCCTGACCTAGTGCAGGGGAGCCTGTGATCCCTGGTTCCGTGGGGGCTCGTCCTGCAACGGAAAATGGGGATTCGTTAATGGCTCTGTGGGGTGTCTGTGCCCGCTTTGCGCTGGGGGACGGGAATGGAATGAACAGCTGGGATGTGAACCCCTGCCTGTTGCCTGCGGACCCCGGGGACCCTCCCATTGTGAACCTCGGGACCGACGAGGATGCCCTTGTGGTTCTGCTACCTTCTGCCGTCCGTTCGGGGGACCTTGAGACTGTGGTGGGCGGAATCGCCGTCGCCTCCTGTCTTGGGGGTGTCGGTCTCCAGGGAGCTGGCGCTATGTTACACTCTAACTCACAGGGGCTAGTGGGGCTGGAAGTACCAGGGGCTGAACTGAAACCCCTCTTTTCGCTAGGACGGGTGGGGGATCACTCCGCTAACTCCCCCTGGTACTGCAAATCAAAGTCTAAGTCTCTTGGGGGATCTGCATTTGGGGGAAACTTCCTAGAGATATGTGTGAGATCGGGGCTCTTCCCTTCCGCCAAAAAATCCCGCAGAATATCTATGAGGACAGATTCCCTTTCCTCCCCCCTTGGTGGGGACCCATGGCCCCCTTTCCCTCCCCCTTGGGCTAAGCGGGTGGGGGAGTACCCTAACGCTGAATCGTGGTCACTTCCGTCTTCGTCTGGCTCTTCGAGAACCCTGCGCCTGAGCTGATCCGCGTGCCACCTCCACAGGAGGCCTGTGTTGGTTTCCACGCGGTACGACACGGGGCCGGTTTGTTCTATTACAACGCCCGGCACCCAGGCTGGCCCTGCGCTGGCGTAGTTCCTGCAATGTACGGGGTGCCTACGCTGAAACTCTTTGTGGGTTCCATCCCTACGTTCCGCCCTTTGTCTTCCACCCTTGTGGGGTCTAGTCTGGTGATTACGGTGGCCAGCTTCCTGCGCATTAACAGCTCCGCGGGGGAGTACCCTGACGCCAATGGGGTGACCCTGTACCCTAGCAGGAACTGGCACACTTGTAGGTCGAGATCTCCGGGACCCATGCACCGCAGCGCGTCCTTTGTTGTGCGCACGAGGCGCTCTACTTGGCCATTGGTGGCCGGGTGGAAAGGGGCGGAGGTGACGTGCCGAATGGCATTGAGATCCATGAATGTCCTGAACTCGGTGGACGTGAAGCAACTAGCGTTATCGCTAACGAGTGTGTCGGGTAAACCGAACATCGAAAAGACCCTCCGTAAATGCTTAATTGTTGTGGCCGAGGAGGTGCTCGAGACTGGGATGACCTCCAACCACTTGGAGTACGCATCCACTACAAGAAGGAAAATCGCTCCCCTGAACGGGCCAGCAAAATCTACGTGTACCCGGGACCAGGGCCCCCTTGCTGCGTCCCATTCCCTATGTGGCAAGCGAGCCTCTTCTGGCCTTGAGTTTTGGCACGCTTCGCAAGTGCCGACCATGTGCTCGATGTCGGCGTCTAGCTGGGGCCACCAAAAGTAACTGCGGGCTAGTGCTTTGGAGCGGACGATCCCCGGGTGGCTGACGTGCAGGAGTTTAAGCACCCTCGGCCGGAGGGACGTGGGGATCACTACCCGCTGCCCCCACAAAAGGCAACCCCTCTCTAGGGATAACTCTACTTTTTTCTTAAAAAATGTGTCGAATTCCGCTGGGGCCACCCTTTCTGCACCCAGGAGCTAACTGTTGCTAACGTTTTGTCCTTGCCGGTCGCTTTGGCGATGTCGGCCGGTACTACTGGGGGCGAGTCTAGGACTTCTATCATCAAGACCTGGTGGTCCCTCTCTTCCTCGCCCACGTGGCTGCAATTCTGGGGAAGGGGGGACCTCGATAGTGCGTCTGCGTGGCTGATCTCCTTCCCTGGCCGGTACACCAACGCGTGCTGATACGCGTTGAGAAAGATGGCCCACCTGAGCATTCTCGGGGACAGGATTTGTGGCGTGGGCTTATCTGCGGTGAAAATGCCTAGCAAGGGCTTATGGTCGGTCACTATGGTGAAGGGGCGGCCGTACACAAAATCATGAAATTTCTTGGTCCCCGCAATTATCGCTAGCGCTTCCCTGTCTGTCTGGGCGTAATTTCTCTCCGCTTGGGACAGGGACCTGGAGTAAAACGCTATCGGGGCCTCTCTCCCGTTTTCTAGCACGTGGCATAACACCGCCCCCACCCCCACTGGAGATGCATCGCATATCAGGACCACCGGGCGTTTGGGATTGAAGTGGGTCAGGATGGCATCGGATGCCAGGAGTCGTTTCAGGTCGTTAAATGCCCTCTCATGGTCGTCGCCCCACTTCCACGCCTCGTCCTTCTTTAACAACTTGTGTAGCGGTTCCGCCACGGCCGCCTTCCGAGGAAGGAAGGAGTGGTAGAAGTTTAGCAGTCCAAGGAACGACTGCAGCTCGGGCTTGGAGGTGGGGCGAGGGGCCTTTTTGATGGCAGCCACTTTGGATTGGGACGGCCTTATTCCCTCAGGAGTCACCCGGAACCCTAGGAACTCAACCTCGGTCGCGAAGAAGACGCATTTGTCTTTCCGCAACCTCAACCCCGCCTTTTCGAATATTGTCAGGACCTTTCCCAACCTTTTTGCCAGTTCAGCCCGGCTCCCCCCCGTTATCAATACGTCATCAAAGTAGGGTAACACCCCCTCTAATCCCTTTAGGAGGCGTTCCACGAGTGACTGGAAGATTCCGGGCGCCGAATTCACGCCGAACTGAAGGCGCGTCACCTGGAACGCCCCTTTGTGGGTGACTATGGTTTGTGCCGCGGCTGAGGCCGGGGTCACCGGGAGCTGCTGGTATGCTTGTGCTAGGTCAAGCTTAGCGAAACACCTCCCCCCGTGTAACCTGGCCAGCAAGTGGCTGACTACTGGCACCGGATACGCATTAGGGCGAATCGCCTTATTGATGGTGCACTTGTAATCAGCGCATATGCGGACCTCCCCGTTGGCCTTTAGTGCTGTTACAATTGGAGTTTCCCACTCCGCAGAATCGACAGGCACAAGAATCCCCTGACCCACCAATTTGTCCAGTTCTGCCTCTATTTTGTCCTTTAGTGCGAAAGGCACTCTGCGCGGCTTTAGCCTGATTGGTCGTACTCCCGGGTCCAGGTCGAAAGTCACTGGGGGGCCCCTGAATTTTCCCAGCCCCTTTTTGAAAACCTCGGGGTGCGCGTCACACACGCTCTGTATTGGATCAGTCCTGGCGGCGTGTACTCCAACGGTGTGCACCCCCCCAATGAATAAACCCAGGGGCTGGAACCATTGAGTCCCGAGGAGGCTGCAATTACCTCCCTTGAGGATGACTAGGGGGAGCGTTGCGGCGTGCTTTTTGAATTGGACCTGGAACTTCCCAACCCCCAACACCGGAATGCGGTTCCCTTGCACGTCCTTCAGCATGGACCTCAACGCTTTGAGTTTGGGCCGCATGTGGGGGGCGATTTTCAGGAACTCACCCTGGGAGATGATAGAGTAAGAAGAACCCGAGTCCACCTCCATCCTAACTGGGGCCCCTTGAATTACTACCTCAACGAAGTATCGGGGGTGTCCCGCGGACACGCTGAACACCGGGGCGTCGTCCTCGCTGTCGTCGGAGATGCGCCCTACGCCGTCCTGCTTCCACGTGGTCCGGGTGCCGTCCTTGGGCCTCGTGGTGCGGCTCTCGTCCTTGGGCCTCGTGGTGCGGTTCTGCCTCGCCGAGCGGTCTGGCGAACTCCTCCTGGTCTCGCGCCGTTTCCTGCAGACCTTGGCGATGTGCCCGCGCTGGCCGCAGTTGTGGCACTCGGCCTTCCTGAACGGGCACTTGGTGCGGGCGTGGGCGGCACCGCAGCTGTCGCAACGCCGGCCTTCTTTCTGGACCTTCCGGACGTCCTCGTCGTCTCCGCTCTCCACAGACGAGTTTGAAGCTCGCCGGGCTGCGCGCACCGAGCTTTCCGCCTTGGCCGACCTCGGCCGCCAGTCCTGGAGCTCTTGCACCCCGGCCATCGTGGCTTCCGCGGCCTGTGCCGCGTCTAGGACCTCTTGTAGTGTGGGGGGAGGCTCTTGTTTCATCAGCGCGCGCTGAGTCTCGGTGTCCCTCAGGCCGCACAGCAGGCAGTCCCTGAGGGTGACTTCTGGGTTCTCCCACTTACATGGGCCGGCGGCCAGTCGCAGGGCCGCTGCGAAATCGGCGACCGACTCCCCGGGCGCTTGGACTCGCCTCCAAAACGCGCTCCGAGCGGGGAACATCGCTATCGCGGGCCGGAGGTGGTTGCGCAGCATCGTCAGGAGCTCTTTAGCTTTGAAGTCGCTCACCCTTCTCGGTGCGATCAGGTCCACCAAGGTCCTCTTGGTCTCGTGCCCGAGCATCCTGACGAAAATGGCCCTCTTTTTGGCCTCGTCCGTAACATCGAGCTCCACCAGCGCCCCATTGAAGTCTATCTCGAACAGCTCTAAATCTCCCGGCTTCTTGATCTCGTAGCCGGCGCATGACTTGGTCCCGTGGGCTGCCATCATCCCACCTTCGTCGCCAGTTTAGTGTATGGGACCAAAGACAACGAAACAGCCGAAGGGTTGGCTTAACACAGGTTTATTGCATGATGATCCGGAGGAACATGAGGTAATGGTGGCGGTACATCTCATTATATACAGTAGGACTATACATTTGAATCTTGCAGCACGGTAGCTCATTGGCTGCTACCGGCGTGGCCTCGCCCAGGCACGCCTCACTCTTGCAGTTGTTTTCTCTTCCTGCTTAATGTGGGGACATTTCCCGCGGCTGTCCGTGATTGAGCAATGTGAGCCATATGAGACTGAACGCTTGCAGCTGCCCTCTATGGGTTGCTTGCTCGCGTTCCTTTGCAGCTGAGATACATTGTAATTGGAGTGGATACATTCTTGTCTTTACAGTAACATTGACATGCATACATAACAGTGGCACGCAGCAAGTTCCCCCTAGCCACGCTGATCTGGGCAAGCGGTGGCAGCAGGGCTGTGGGTGGGTGAAGCGACGGCTCCCCCTCCCCCTCCCCGGCGCAGGAAGGAGGGAGGCCACTCGGCAGCAGCTTCAGCTCCAGAGCAGCAGAGCTCCTCGGGAAGCGAAGCTGCAACTTCCAGTGAGTCTCCTCTCTTCCTCTTTCTCTCTCTGGAGGTGGGGGGGGAATGGAGTGTGTGTGTGTGTGTGTGTGTGTGTGTGTGTGTGTGTGTGTGTGTGTGTGTGTGTGTGTGTGTGTGTGTGTGTGTGTGTGTGTGTGTGTGTGTGTGTGTAATGATGAGCTCCCGTCATCCCTCCCACCTCTTGCCAACCTAGCAGCTGGAAAGCAAGAAATTGCTAGTAGATATCCTGATTTATCTACTTGCAATTTCTTGCTTTTGAACTGGTAGGTTGGCAAGAGCTGGGAGGGATGACGGGAGCTCATAATCAGAAACGTAAATAGCGTTTTGTGCACTACAGTGTCTAGTCATGCCTGCCACATGTCCATGGAAACATCTGCGAATGCAGACATCATTGGCACTTTGGCTGTAATCAGAGATGAGCACTGAACTCTAAAGTTGGATACAACTGGCTATCAAGCAAAGCTTAAAGACTGGCTGCTGTATTTCAATGTGAGGTTTTGTGGATCAAGGCTACTGACTCTTTGGCTGTAATCAGAGATGAGCACTGAACTCTAAAGTTGGATACAACTGGCTTTCAAGCAAGGCTTAAAGACTGACTGTTGCATTTCAATGTGAGCTTTTGTGGATCAAGGCCACTGACTCTTTGGCTGTAATCAGAGATGAGCACTGGACTCTAAAGTTGGATACAACTGGCTTTCAAGCAAGGTTTAAAGACTGACTGCTGTATTTTAATGTGAGCTTTTGTGGATAAAGGCCACTGGCTCTTTAGCTGTAATCCGAGATGAGCACTGTACTCTAAAGTAGGATACAACTGCCCATCGATTTATTTTGTGAAATTGTGTATTCCAGCCGCCGCTGCCACCTCAATGCGAGGAGAGAGAAAAGTGGGGGGGGGGGGTGTGCAATAGGATTGCTCAGTACGGGGCCCAAAAATTTCTGATGGCAGCCCTGGTTAAATACACAGTCAGCATTCCTAGAGAGGAAGGGAACACTGGATAGGAAGTGAGAGACAACAATGTTCTCATCCTCTCTAGGAATGCTGACTCTATGCATTTAACCCTTTGCAGTCATGTGAAGAAGGAATCCTCCGTAGATTTTTTACATATTTTTATTTGAACCAGGATTTTCACATGTTTGTCCATGAACCAGATGGGACAGCTTGAATCCGTGAAAATCATGGAAAAATGGGACTTATGGCAACCCTACCTAGAACTGTTAACAGTGAGTTGCATTACTGAACAGAATGAATTGCTTGTTTTGTTATGTGCCATCAAGTCACTACCAATTTATGGCAACCCAGAGAGAATTTTAAAGATATGTAAGATGTTCTAGGGTGTGCGTGCATATGTAGCTTAGTGGTTAAGATTCTTAGCGTGGTGATTGGAAGGTCAGCAGTTCAAGACCTGAGTTCTGTGCCATAGAGTCAGTACCTGTTGTCTGTACCAGCTCCTGCCAACCTAGCAGTTTGAAAGGAAGAAATTGCAAGTAGATAAATATGTCCCACTATGGTGGGGAAGGTAACAGTGTTCTGTGTGCTTAGATGTCTAGTCATGCCTGCCACTTGACTATGGAAACATCTGCAGACACAGACTGGCTCTTTGGCAGTAAGCAGAGATGAGCACCGAACATTAGAGTCGGATACGACTGGCTTTCCAGCCAGGGAGATCTTTACATAAGATGTTGAAGGAATGATTTCTCTGATAATGAAGATGTGAACCCATGTTTCCTGAGTTTTTTTGCTCAGAAACTCTGTTATCACAAACTGAGCTTGCAGCTACATTAGCATCCAGAAGTAATCTACTTTAGGACATTTTGGAATTCTAACCAAGCCCCTATGTTCACATGGAAGTGGCAGGAACCTTTTCCGTGGCAGTGATTAATTTCCCTAAAGTCTATAACTGATCAAGGGAAGTGATTAATATCAAGAAGAGGCTCACTTATTAAGCCACTTCCCAATATTGGCAAATTGGCATTGGTTTCATCTAGGCAATCACACATCAAGAAAGCACATTTATCTTGAATTATCCTTAATTGCTTCAAATAAACAACAGGATCCAACCCTTGAATAATCTGGGATGGATTGGTCCCTATTAGGGATGAGTTGAACGCTTTAACAAGAATGTTGTGGACTTGACATTTTTACAGTGATCCTAACCATTCCAGCAGAGAGCTAGCGATCAGAGGCTACTTGAGGGTACACAGTTAACACCAGAAGAAAGATGAACTGGCTGATGGTATGGAATTAGAAGCAGTACTCCCCTAGGTGGTGAAAGTCATTTGTTCAGCATAGCACATGCTTTTCTTCGCTTTCATATTATGCTTTCCAGTGTGTATTGTCTTGTGTTCGGTCATTAGAAAGCAAGCATAGGCTCAGTTTGCAAGTCTGTTTGCTGACGCATGGCTCTCTGAAGAAATCTTGTCAATAGTGATGAAGGAACTGTGATTTTCTCTTAATGCCTAGTTTGATACTTAATGTTTATCTCACTTTTGTATCCTCTGGTTACTGTGGCACAACAGTAGTTCTAGTAGGGTGTAGTCAGCCTAGTTCCAGTTACCCTACTTCAAGGCCACCCTGGATTATCTCAGCATGTGACTTGTTCATAATGGCAAAGACATCTGCTTATTCCAACTATTCCAGTACTATTAAAACTTGGTTGGGGACAGACAACCATTGGTCAAATCTACTTTGATTAGGGCTCCTGCATTGAGCAGGAGGCCTAAAAGGCCCCTTCCAGCTCAGTGATTCTATGGTTCTGTTTCTTTTTAGGTTGGAGAGAATGAAGAACGAATATCGGAGTCTAAAAACATGGCACGAGAAGGCGGATTATTTAGACCAACTCATCTTGAAAAGGGGCCCAAAAATAACACCTACTCAAACAAAGGTAATATTTTATTGCAAGAAAAACAAATAATGTGCAGGTTACCTAGAGCCACACTGCATGTGAATCACTATAATGCTCATCAACTTTTAAGGATTATAGTAACAAAAATCGATGGCAGGTGGTATAATCATAATGGCTTTCTGCTGAGGCCACTTCTGAGATTTCCAAGCACTATTTAACTCAGTTTTATTCCTAGTTTAATTTTAATTCTTTGTCAGAAATTATTCTGGGTTGAAAGGATTTTTGCGGAAGAAACTCTGCTCAGGGAACACCCAAATGAGGCTCCTTTCATGTCCCCAAGAGATGGGACAGAGACAGATTCTCAATCCGTCATGCAGTACCTGGGTCTCGAACTGCCGACTTGCCAGCCTTCCAGCTAAAAAGGCAAGCTTCTGAACCAGTGAGCCACCACAGCCCAGTTTACACCATTATTGTCATTATCACAGAGAGTAGCAATGTATACAGATGGATAGCTCTAGTGATTACTGTATATACCTGGAGAAATCTGTCACACTCTCCACTCTCACTGGCGTTAGAGGTGTGAACTGAACTTTGTGCAGTACCTGCTGAAAGCCCAGACTGGCTCATAGTAAATCAGCACAGCTGGCCACAATTTTTTTAAAAAAGTTGTTTTTTTGTTTGTTTATGTTTATGTTTATTCAATTTTATATCTCACCCTACTCAACACATGGCCGACTTTTCACACTGAATCCCACATACCATATGAGAGCAAAATGTTGCCCCTCTGAGGCAACTTTGAAAAGAAGCAAGCCACTGTTTGTATATGGCTAATGGGTGTGCAAAATGCAGGCTTCCAAATGTCATTGAGCTGCGATTCCTGGCATTCCTTGTTAATGTTGGCTGTGCTAACTGTGTCTGCTAGGTGCTGGAATCCGGGGACCTCTCTGGAGGGGTATATTTTGCCCACCCACCAACCATCCAGAGCCCTGCCTCCTTCAGGCAACTACTGCACTGTGCTTTTATTTGTAGCCTGCTTTCTGTTTCTGTTTGGATTAGGTCCGGTCCAGTTGCTTCACAAAGGCCCGTAAAAGGTGAGTTCAGGGATCAGGAGAGAGTGGGTTCAAAGGATGGAGCTTTGGTAGGGATTAAACTGCATTTGATTAAGGGTCCAGCAGAGACAATCCACAGCCTATGCATGACTGTAAAGAAGAATAACTATATTATTATATGCTGTTTTGGTAGATTGAAATTTGTATATTGTATTACTGTGTATTTACTGTGTATATTGTATATATTGTGTATTGTGTATATTGTTTATTTACCATGTGAGCCGCCCTGAGTTGGGTTCTCTGATTGGGCGACATACAAGTGCAAAAATTAAATTAAAATTAATTGTGAGAAGCGGAAATAATTATGCATGTGAGCAAGTACTGTACTCAAACTTTTAAATACTTCTTAATTCTTTTTCCTCCCAAGGGATCTCGCTTCAGAGAAATTGTTGGGAAGATGCAAAGGCCTTTGTTTCAAAGAAGTCAAATCTCTGCAGGTTTAATAATGATTCTTTTCTCTTTTTTAAAAAAAAATTGTATCTCGAGGGAAAAGTAAAGAAGCTCAGTGGGTTAGTTTTTAATCTCCTGTTGTTCACATGTATGCTTGCATTGGTTATTCTGGAGTTCGTTATTATCTTTTCTGCAAATGGGAAGAGAAATTAGCCTCAGGACATTGCTACATTGGGAAGCCAAATTGGAACGATTTGTTTCTGCTGTGGCTTGATCTGCACCATCAGTTGTGATCAAAATCGCAACAAGTGCTTGCATTGGGCTTGAGGGTTCTCCTTCGTATAGTTTGTGAATCCCCACTATTGGGTTATTCGCCTGCGCAGAACCTGGATCGGAGGCTTTCAAGCTAATTGGATAAAAGTTTTGGCAGTAAGACCGCCCACCCTTAGCTGGCAGTTCGCCATTTTACCTCAGTTCTCTTTCCGCCTCAGCAGCAGGACAACCGTTGAGAGCTCTCCTAATTTTTTCATTGATTCTTCAGAAAAGACACTCTTCTACAAACAATTTTTTCTCAGCGATCTTGTCCCACGGGCAGGATTGCTCTTTTGGAACTGTTTCCCCTTGCGGGGCTCAGTTTCTCTTATCATTTAGGTTGCCGTTTTCCCCCTCAAGGGGGTAGTGGTTGGCCTCCCCCTTGGGGTGACTCAATTTTCCACGGCCGCTCTTCCCTCACGGGTCGGTAGTCCCAATCAAACAGGACTAGCCAGAGCACCTTTTATCTGCCTCGCGGTGGGTAATCGGCCTTCTTTTCCCACGGAAAAAGAAAACTTTTTCTTCACCAAAAAAAAATTCATGGCCTCAGCTGCTTTCAAACAGTGCGTCTCTTGCCATAAGAGGTTTCCGGTCCAACAGCATTAGTGAGTGCCTCTTTTGTTTAGGGGAGACTCACCAGAGTCAATCCTGTTCTCACTGCAAGAACTTCACACGCTTGGTCATGCAGAACAGGAGTAACCATTTTAAGGCACACCTCATGGCGCTCGCTTTGGCACCCTCCTATTCCGCCTCTCTGGCTCCCGCCGACAAGCCAGATCCTAAAATGGCCACCATTTCAGCTAATCCCACCAAGATGGTGCCGCATAAGATGAAAAAGAAGGATAAGAATGGCGAGAAGAAGAAGTGCAAGGATGAAGGTCGCCACTCCTTGCCTCCTACACCCCATCCTCCGCTCTCGCCTCACCAGTGTCCACCTTTTTACGTCGCAAGATGCCCCTCACCGGGGTCTTTGGTATGTGGTGGGTGCTCTTCCTCAGAATCACATACCAAGGCCTCTCATCCCGGTACCTCTTCTTCATTGGCGGTATGCCCATTACCCTCCTCACCTTCGCCCCCACCATCCATCAGGGGAAGGTTTATGGCGCGTCATGTCCCCATGTCCCCGACTCCCAGGATGCCACCGGTTGTTTCAGCTACTGCCACCATTTAGGCCACCATTTCGCCTCCCACCGTTTTGGCACCAGCTCCTGGTATGGCTCTCCAAATGGACTTCTTCAAATCAATGTTTGAGGCAATGGCCAAGTCCTTCACAGAACCATTCCCGAGGTGCCTGTGGGCCTTGCCACCTCTGTCCAGGCTGCATCAAACTCCAAAGATCCTGACGCACTGTTGGAAGTTGCTCCACCGCCGTCTCGAGGGTTGAGCTGTCACTCTATCGGCCCAGGCAGAATGGATTGGCACGGTTCCGATGCTGATGCGATGAGCAACCGCTCCGTCAATCCGCCCAGGCCATACTGGAGCAGTCCTGACATAGCAAGGGTCCCCCCTTCATCTTCAGATGTATTTATTTATTTATTTATTTATTTAGTTGTATTTATATATGCCGCCCACTCAGGCAGAACCCGACTCAGGGCGGCATTACAACAAATTCTAAAAACATATAAAAACACTTTAAAAAACCCCATATCCCACCCACTTAAAAAAACCCTTATCCCACCCATCCATCCCACCCACTCTAAAAAAGGAAGAGAGAGTTCTTAATTCTTTACGTAAGCCAGCAGGCGGGGACCGTGATCCCATTCGGGCCCCACACCTGCCCTGCCAGCCAGGTCTTCAATCATTTCCTGAAGGGCAGCAATTCTCTTTGAAGTCTTAGATCTGTTGGCAGGAGGTTCCAGAGAGTTGGTGCGGCCACGGAGAAGGTCCTCCTTCGGGTGCTAGACAGATGTGCACCCCTAACTGATGGCACCATTAGAGAGCCCCTCCGGTCCACTCTGGTTGGATGGGCAAACACTCTTGGGACGATGCGGTCTCTAAGGTATCCTGGCCCACTGCCATATAGGGCTTTAAAGGTCAAAACCAGCACCTTGAATTGCACCCGGAGACAAACTGGTAACCAGTGCAGCTCCCGAAGTAGCGGTGAGGCATGGGCATATCGCCCACATCCCATCACCACCCGGGCTGCCGCATTCTGGACCAGCTGCAGCCTCCGAATGGTCGTCAAGGGCAGCCCCATGTAGAGCGCATTACAATAATCTAGTCGGGAAGTAACCAGAGCATGGGTGACCATAAGCAAGGAGTCCCGGTCCAGGAGCGTGCTCAATTGGCGAATCACCCGAAGTTGGGCAAAAGCCCTCCTGGCCACAGCCACCACTTGTTCTTCCAGCAGCAGCCGTGAATCCAGAAGGACCCCCAAGTTGCGCACTGGGTCTGTCTGGGGCAAAACCGCCCCATCCAGTACCAAAGGTGGTAACTCCCTGGATAACACGGGGCCCCTTATCCACAGCCACTCTGTCTTGCTGGGATTCAGCCGAAGCCCATTGGCCCCCATCCAGACCCCAATGGCCTCCAGGCATCCGGATAGGATTTCAACAGCATCACTGGGGTCCCCACGGGCCGAGATATACAACTGGGTGTCATCCGCGTACTGATGGTACCGCACCCTGTGGGAACGAATGATCTCACCCAGTGGCTTCATGTAGATGTTAAATAAGAGGGGAGAAAGCACCGAGCCCTGAGGAACCCCATACTTGAGGGACCTAGGGCTGGACCTCTCACTCTCTAACCACACCGACTGGGTACGGCCCTCCAGAAAAGAGGAAAACCAGGACAACACAGTGCCCTGGATCCCCAATCCTTTGAGCCGTTCCAGAAGGATACCGTGGTCGACGGTATCGAAGGCCGCTGAGAGGTCAAGAAGAGCAAGGACGGATGGATAACCCCCGTCCCGCTCCCGCCAGAGATCATCCATTAGTGCGACCAATGCCGTCTCCGTACCATACCCGGGCCTGAATCCTGATTGAAAGGGGTCTAGATAATCCGCTTCCTCCAGGACACTCTGCAGCTGGCGCGCCACCGTCTTCTCCAAAACCTTACCCAAAAAGGGCAGGTTGGAAACCGGCCTGTAATTGTTAAGGACAGCTGGGTCAAGGGATATTTTCTTCAGGAGGGAGCGCACCAAAGCATGTTTTAATGGTGCAGGAAATACCCCCTCCCGTAAGGATGCATTTATTATCGCCCCAACCCAGCCACCTGTCACCACCTTGGAGGCTTTCACCAACCAGGTGGGACAGGGGTCCAAAGGACATGTAGTGGCACGTACAGCTGCAAGGAGCCTGTCCATTTCATCAGGGACAACAGGATCAAACTGATCCCAGATCGTACAGCAAGACTGTGCTCCGGCACCCCCCCCCCCGACCCTCCCCATCCACGCCGGGACTCAGTCCTGAACGAATCCGATCGATTTTCTCCACCAGATGGTCAGCAAAGTCCTCAGCCGAACCCTGCCAACCGGGCACCGATCTCCCCCTACCGAGGAGGGACCTGGTTACCCGGAACAGAGCGGCTGGGCAATTATCAGTGGAGGCAATAAGGGTGGTGAAGTATTGACGCCTCACCACCCCCATCGCCACTAGGTAGGCCCTAATAGCAGCTCTAGCCAGTGTCCAATCGGAGTCATCCCGGGTCTTCACCCAGCGGCGCTCTAGGCCTCTCTTTGCCCGTTTGAGATCCCGCAGTTCATCTGTGAACCACGGGGATGACCTAACCCTACGGGCGCAGAGAGGCCGCAGTGGCGCGATTTCATCCAAGGCTGCTGTTGCCGTCCTGTTCCACAGGTCGACAAGTGCCTCGGGTGAATCGTGGAGCCGATCCAGAGGAACATCCCCTAGTTCCCTCTGGAATCCATCTGGATCCATTAGTCGCCGAGGGCGGGCCATTTTAATAGGCCCTGCCTCCCTACGATGAAGCGTCGCCCCCAGGAAGTCAAGAGTCACCAGATAGTGATCTGACCATGGCACAGGTGAGATGGCTAAGTCCTGTAATCTCAGGTCACTCTGCCACTGCTCCAACAAGAAAACTAAGTCTGGCATGTGACCACTGCCCCTGGTCGGACCCCGCACTACCTGAGTCAGACCCATGGCTGCCATGGAAGCCATGAACTCCCTTGCCACCTCAGAAGCCATCCCCAACGATGGCAAATTGAAGTCCCCCAGAACCATAAGCCTCGGGAACTCCAACGCCAGCATCGAGGCGGCTTCGAGGAGCTCAGGCAGGGCATCCCTTACCCTGCAAGGGGGCAGGTACAGGAGTAAGATCCCCAACTGACCCTTGGGGCCCAACCGTAGAAGCAGGGCCTCACAACCAGACACTTGTGGAGCAGTGGCCCTAGCAATTCCCAAGGACTCCCTGGCAACAATGGCGACACCACCGCCCTTCCCCTCACCTCTAGGCTGGTGCCAGATACCGAACCCAGCTGGACACATATCCGAAAGAGGTACTCCATCTTCAGGTGTCAGCCAGGTTTCGGTGATGCATGCCAGGTCGGCCAGCTCCTCCTGGATAGCATCTTGAATCAGGGGGGCCTTATTACATACCGATCTGGCATTCACCAGCAGCAGCCTAAGGGTGGGGTCACTGTGGATCTGCTGCTCAGGGCCCAGAGATGTACCTGCAGGGCTGGAATGAGGGACCGCACTTAAACATCGGGCCCGCGTTCCCCGAGTGCGGCCTGCCCCACGGTACCCGCCATACCGCCCCATGCCCGTCACAACACCTATATGGATCCCTGGAACCTCCCTAGATGGAATGCTGCCCCTCCTTCCTGGCTGGCAGGACCAACTCTCTCTCTTCCCACCCCATCCACAATCCCCCCCTGTTTCCAGCAACATGCATGGGCTCCCGGAACGAGCAGGGAGCGCTGGCAAGTCCCGGCATCGACATCTCCTTCTTCTTCCCCCCAGGTGGGAAGGGCGGAGGCAGGGGGCGGGGGGGATGTCCGTGCGCGGCGGCAGCGTCTTCGGCTCCCCAGAGCCACGGGGAGCCCTTTTAAACTCCCCGCCTGATGGCAGGGGCGGGAAGGGCCTTCCGTGCGTGACGGCGGCGTCTTCGGCTCCCCAGAGCCACGGTGGGCCCTTTTAAACTCCCTGCCCGGTGGTAGGGGTCGGGGGGGACGTCCGTGCGCGGCGGCGGCGGCGTCTTCGGCTGCGTCTTCGGCTCCCCAAAGCCACGGGGAGCCCTTTTAAACTCCCCGCCCGATGGCAGGGGGCGGGGAGGAACGTCCGTGCGCGGCGGCGGCGTCTTCGGCTCTTCAGAGCCACGGGGAGCCCTTTTAAACTCCCCGCCTGATGGCAGGGGGCGGGGAGGAACGTCCGTGCGCGGCGGCGGCGTCTTCGGCTCTTCAGAGCCACGGGGAGCCCCTTTAAACTCCCCGCCCGATGGCAGGGGGCGGGGAGGGACGTCCGTGCGCGGCGGCGTCGTCTTCGGCTCTTCAGAGCCACGGAGAGCCCTCTTAAACTCCCCGCCTGATGGCAGGGGGCGGGGAGGAACGTCCGTGCGCGGCGGCGGCGTCTTCGGCTCTTCAGAGCCACGGGGAGCCCCTTTAAACTCCCCGCCCGATGGCAGGGGGCGGGGAGGGACGTCCGTGCGCGGCGGCGGCGTCTTCGGCTCTTCAGAGCCACGGAGAGCCCTCTTAAACTCCCCGCCCGATGGCAGGGGCGGGGAGGGACGTCCGTGCGCGGCGGCGGCGTCTTCGACTCTTCAGAGCCACGGGGAGCCCTCTTAAACTCCCCGCCCGATGGCAGGGGGCGGGGAGGGACGTCCGTGCGCGGCGGCGGCGTCTTCAGCTCTTCAGAGCCACGGGGAGCCCTCTTAAACTCCCCGCCCGATGGCAGGGGGCGGGGAGGGACGTCCGTGCGCGGCGGCGACGTCAGATATGACTCTGACTCCTCTTCAGAGGAGGATGAAGGGGATGTGGACACGGACAAAATGCCCAAACAGCCAATCGGAGCTGCTGATCCGCCGAGGGGTGAGGACCAGAAGTCTCTCACCGCTATGTTGACCCGTCTCGGGACTGCTCTCAACATTCGGGTCGACCAAACTCCCCTCAAGGCCGAGGATCAGATGACGGCAAAGCTGAACAAGAAGTCCATTTGGCCGGTGCATATCACCATGTTGCCTTCTATGCTCAGCTACATGGAAGAAGCCTGTCTCTTCCCACTCTGTCTTCTCCAGACTGGACGGTATGTACCGTGTGCTGGATGAGAATGTGGAATTCTTGCAGGCCCATCCCCTGCCAAACTCCCTGGTGGTCAAAGCTTTTCATAGTAAGACTGCTTTCAATGGTTTTCCGGTCCCTTCAATGCCGGAAGGGAAGAAACTTGATGCGGTTGGCAGAAAATTCTACGCCACCAGGTCTCTCTTCCTCTAAGCCGCCAATTACTCAGCTGCAATGGGCCTTTACCAGTATCACTTGTGGGAACGTGCCAAAACCCTCGCAGCTAAGTTGCCTTCTGATCTGCAGAAGGAACTTGAGTCCCTTGTGATGAGGGTGATTTCCTCATGGAGCAACAAATGAAGACCGACCGCCACATCAATGACTATGCAGCAAAGGATATGTCCTCTGCTATTTTAATGTGCAGACCTGCCTGCCTTAGGGCAACCAGCCTGGATGACTCCACCAAATGGTTGATTGAAGAATTCCCGTTTGATGGGCAGGGCCTGTTTGGTCAGGACACGGATAAGGCCCTCAATGAGCTACGCTAGACCAACTCGACGGCCAAGTTCTTGGGACTTACCACCAACACCACTCCGTCCACTAAACCCAAGTTTCAACCTTTACCTCTCGGTATCAGGGCAACCTGCAGCAACAACACCCTCACTTGCCGGCAGAGCAACCAAAGACAAAATTCTACCATCCCAAGCGACAACAAGGCAGGCAACGATACCACCCTTACCATTAGGACAAACACTCTTACGGTAAGTCGAAGTCGCGTGTTTGACTTCCCCATGGCCAAGATTCTCTTGCTCCATCTCCCCTACCTTCCCCTTCAGGACTTCCTAGAGGCGTGGACAGGCATCACAAATGACCGGTGGGTCTTGAAGATCTTGTCCACTGGTTACGCCATCGAGTTCGACCGGATACCACGAGTTGGCAAGTTCCACTATATACCTCCCCGTCTTCCCACCTTCAGGAGGTGGTGACCACTCTTTTGTCTAAGGGCGCCATCGAACTGGTCCCTCCAACTGACTGGAGCAATGGGTTCTACTCAAGGTACTTCATGGTCCAAAAGAAAGGTGGGGGCCTCCGTCCAATTCTGGATCTGCGTCATCTTAGCAAGTTCATCTACACCATGAAGTTCCAAATGGTGATGCTCCAAACCATCCTCCCCCTCATCAGCAAGGGGGATTGGTTTATGGTGATAGATCTGAAGGATGCATATTTCCACATGAGCATCCTCAAGGAGCACAGAAGGTTTCCCCGCTTCAGGATAGGGGATTGTGTGTACCAATACCGCTGTCTCCCTTTCGGACTGTCAACAGTGCCACGAGTCTTCACCAAATGCATGGCGCCAGTGGCTGCTTTTCTTCGTCAGAGGGGGATAAGGGTCTTCCCCTACATCGACGACTGGCTGATCGCCTCCCCCACCAGGTTGGCCTTCATCCAGGACACAGTTTACACAGTTCATCTCATGGAGAGTCTTGGTCTACGGATCAACTTCACCAAGCCGAAGTTAGTTCTGTCTCAGAAAGTAGAGTACATTGGGGAGATTCTTGACTCGCTCACAGTGAGGGTGTATGTTCCACAGAAGCACCTACGGGACATCACCAAGGTGATAAACACTTTTCGGCGCAAACCCTTTGTGCAGGCAAAACAGGCACAACGACTATTGGAATTGATGGTGTCGACTATGGCTGTAATCCCTCATGTCAAACTGAAACTACGATCACTACAGTCCTGGTTCCTCCATGAATTTGACCCACTCACAAAGAGCCAGTCCAAACGGTTGCTCCCAACCCAGGAACTGGTGGACCAACTGCTGTGGTGGACCTCACCTTTGAACGTGACAATGGGGAGG
This sequence comes from Bradypodion ventrale, assembly GCA_035047345.1. NCBI lineage: Eukaryota > Metazoa > Chordata > Lepidosauria > Squamata > Chamaeleonidae > Bradypodion > Bradypodion ventrale. The sequence goes on from JAWDJE010000001.1 coordinate 270,926,583, forward strand.
TGTTTTTATCCTCCACAACCGACTATACAGATACTGACCGACGCAAGCAACCTCGGATGGGGAGCTGCTTGCGGGTCTCTAACAGTCAACAATGTGTGGGCTCTGGAAGAGGCAGTTTTCCACATCAACTACTTGGAACTCCTCTCCATTTGGAAGGCCCTGAGGTCCTTCGAGACGGGGCTGTCAGGCAAAGTCGTTCAGATCGCGTCGGACAACACAACCACGATTGCCTACATCAACAAGCAGGGCAGAACGAGGTTCATGACGCTCCTCTACCTGGTTGTGCAGCTCTGGGAGTTTCCCATTGGGGTCCACATTCAGGGAAAACTGAATGTCTTGGCCAACCACCTGAGTCACCTCACTTCAATGACTCATGAGTGGGAACTGGACCAGCAGGTGTTTCACTCCATCTGCCAACAATGGGGAACCCTGGAGCTCGACCTGTTTGCATCTGAGAGCAACCGCAAGTGTCTGAGATACTGCTCCAGAGTGGGAATTGGGTGGGACTCTGAAGGGGACGCCTTCATGAAACAGTGGGATCTGGACTATCTCTACGCATTTCCTCCATTTCCTCTGATCCAGAAAGTCCTCACTCGGATGCTCCACCAGCGAGCACATGCTATCATTGCACCAGCGTGGGCACGTCAACCATGGTATCCGTTTCTGCTCAAACTCTTGTCGCAGTCACTCGCACCGCCAGACTCTCTGTCGCTGTGCCAGATGGAGGGAAGGCAGCTTTTCCAATCTGACTTGCCCAGCCTTCACCTCACAGCATGGTGGATAACCCCAGACTATCAAAGATCCTGGAACTAGCGAGGAGACCTTCAACACGAAAATCATACACCTCCAAGTACAGGCGATTTCGTACTTTCATGGAGGCCAACCACAAGTGTCCACATGGTGCTAGCCTTCAGGACATTATGGAATATCTCCTCCATTTGGCAGAGTCGGGTCTAGGCCTCACTTCCATCAGAGTCCACCTGGCGGCTCTTGTTGCACACTCCCCGCTTGGATCGCCTGCTTCCAGTGTGTTCTGCAACCAAATGGTGGAAATATTCCTCAAGGGCTTACGCAATGCTTTTCCGCCGATCGAAGTCCCAGCCACGCAATTGGTCTTTGTCTACCATTTTGACTGCTCTTACCAATGCCCCGTTTGAGCCCATGGTCACTGACGATCTCTGTCTACTCACCTGGAAGACAGCTTTCCTAGTCGCTATCACGTCTGCCAGACGGGCTGGTGAACTGACTGCACTGCGTGCTGATCCACCATTTACTAAATTCTATACTGCCCGCGTGGTTCTCCACACTGACATTACCTTCTTGCCAAAAGTGGTCTCAGAGTTCCACCTGGCCCAATCCATTTCGCTGCCGACTTTCTTTCAAAACCCGACCAATGCTCAAGAATGGACATGGCAAATGCTTGATGTTAAACGAGCTTTACTATTTTACATCAGCAGAACCAAACATTTTCAGAAATCGCAGCGTCTTTTTGTAGCATATCGAGGCAAGTCCAAGGGTGAGCCCATTACATCTCAGAGGTTCTCCAAATGGATCACATCTGCTATCTCACCTATGAGATTGCTTCCTTGCCTCCACCTCCTCTTGTCAGGGTGCACTCTACTAGGGTTGTTGCAACCTCCACTGCCTTTCTGGAGGGCACTCCACTAGAGGACATCTGTAAGGCTGCCACCTGGTCCAGACCTTCCACATTTGTCCAGCACTACAGGATGAATACCAGAGCCACTGCGGACGCCAGACTTGGTCGTGTCGTCCTTGCCAGAAGGCTCCATGCTCCACGCCCGTGAGGGTCCATCCAGTCTTCCTGAAGTGGTTATCTATGGATTCATCTCATCCGATTGCTCACCTACCAAGTAAGTGTGAGCTTGCTAATCTCCCAATAGTGGGGATTCACAAACTTTATGAAGGAGAAAGTTAAGTTGCACTTACCAGTGATAACTTTCGTTCTTTGAGTATATAGTTTGTGAATACACACTTCACACCCTGCCTCCCCTCTTGAGCTGCACGGATGAGATCAGTTGTTTTATCCTGTGCTTAGTTTAAGTATGGAACTGAGGTAAAATGGCGAACTGGCGCCTATGGGTGGGCAGTACAGTGGGCGGTCTTACCGCCAAAACTTTTATCCAATCAGCTTGAAAGCCTCCGGTCCAGGTTCTGCGCAGGCGCATAACCCATACCTGTCAACCATCCCGATTTGGCCAGGATTACCCCATAATTTGACATTGATTGACGTCATAACCCGCCCCGCGCTGCCAAAACCCCGTAATTTGGCAGCAGGGGGAAACGCTTTCCATGCATGCGTGAAAGCGCTATGCCGCTTGCGCAGCCCCTACACACGCGGCGTAGCGCTTCCACGCATGCATGGAAGGGGTAAAACCCTTCCACGCATCGCAGAAGCACTACGCCGCTTGCATAGGGCTGCGCAAGCGGTGTAGCGCTTCCACGCATGCGTGGAAAGCAACCTGCGCACATCCCGTTTTTCCGGAGCCGCGGGTTGACAGGTATGGCATAACCCAATAGTGTGTATTCACAAACTATATAGTTGAAGAACAAAAGTTATCACTGGTAAGTGCAACTTAACTTTCCGTCAGCTGTTCAGTAAAAAACTACAACAGGCAAATAGCTCCAGTTTGGCTTCCCAACAGCTGCCGCTGCTGCTCCAAGTTGCACACCTGGGCCAGGGGCTCATCACCTGTGCGACCAACCAGAGCAGCCTTATGGACGGCCACTGCTACGGCTGCTTCCTGCATCCTCCTGCCACTTCTGTTCCCCTTCTTCTTGCAGCTGCTGACAAGCAAGGCAGCAAAAACACCAAGGCCTATGGTGCCTCTTTTACTCTTTCTGCCCGTTTCCTCCCCTCCCCCTTATGCCTACACGCAAACACACTACACATTCCTTACTCTTTCATTGCTCCCCATCTAACACTCCCTCACTTTCCCTTTTTCCGCTCCTCCCCTCTCCTCCTCTTCAACATACCCCAACCCCATATTCACATATCCAGATAAAGGGGAGAAACCCTTTTGAATCCTTCCTTCTTCTTCCGTATCCGAATCCAAATATTGACAATCATCATGGTGATCAGCCATGAAGATTGTCCTGAGAATATAATGCAGTGGCCTTTCATCTGCCTTCCGCATTGCAGCATGACACCCGTACCACTGATTTGGTTCTGCGAGTCACTTTCTGGTCCTGTGCCCTTTTGGCATGCAAAGTCCTCCTCAGCCCCAGGTCAGTATTGATGAAGCTGCTGCCCTCCATCAAGATGAATTTAAGTGGGATTTAATCACTCTTCCCTGTGGACTTCAGTGCCCAAGGTTGTTCGTTCTCAGGGTTGTCAAATTAATTAACACTCAGTGTTTAGTCATTGGCAGTATGGTCTACTCTATTACCATTGTAATGGTTTACTTCCCAAAATGCTGTTGGGTGTGTAATCTCTGTATCCAAATAACATTTTGCTCCTCCAAGGGGGGATGCAGGAACGAGTTTTGCAGCTGTCAAGGGAAGCCTTTTGCCTGCCACCTGCAAAGCGGCTGTTACTACCAACCTTGCCACTGATCTACCACGGCCGTGGCCAGGAGGGCTTTTGCCCAACTTCGGGTGATTCGCCAGTTGCTCCCGCTCCTAGACTGGGACTCCTTACTCATGGTCACTCATGCTCTGGTCACCTCTAGACTAGATTATTGCAATGCGCTCTACATGGGGCTGCCCTTGATGACCATCCGGAGGCTGCAGTTGGTCCAGAATGCGGCTGCTCGGGTGGTGATGGGGTGCGGGCGTTATGCTCGCACCTCACCACTGCTTCAGGAACTGCACTGGCTTCCAATTTGCCTCGGGGTGCAATTCAAGGTGCTGGTCATTACCTTTAAAGCCCTACATGGTAGTGGGCCAGAATACCTAAGAGACCGCATTGCCCCAAGAACGTCTGTCCATCCAACCAGAGCAGACCGGAGGGGCTCTCTGCTTGTACCATCTGCTAGAGAGGCCCGTCTCTCTAGCACACGAAGGAGGGCCTTCTCTGTGTCTGCTCCGGCCTTGTGGAACCTCCTGCCAGTGGAACTAAGGCTGCAGACGGAATTGCTGCCCTTCAGGAAAGATCTGAAAACATGGCTAGCGGGGCAAGTGTGGGGTCCTGAAGGTGTTGTGACCCACACCTGCTGGTTGGTTTAATATCAAAGTAATCTTCCACTTTTTAATGCGTGGGGGTTTTAGCGGGGTAATTTGTTTTAATGGGGTTGTTCTTGTTTTAAGGGTTTTAAGATTGTATGCTGCACAGAGTCTTTGTGAGTTGGGCAGCTATATAAATATGAATATAAATGCACAAATAAATAAATAAAAAATCAGACTCAGATCAGTGGTGGTACGATGTTAAGAGCTGCTCTGCAAGCAAGCCCTTCCACCATCACTTGCAAAGCAGCTGTGGATCATTGTACTCTATTTTATCCCATCCCCAGCATGACGTACGCTGAAAATGGGATAAAATACAATATGACAATTTATTTGAGCCCCCTAATGTAAACTCAGAATGGTTTGGGTTGAAAGGTGAACTGACCTCATCAATATGTGTACATGATTGGACCTACCTGCCCCGTGTTGTCCCTACCCCACCCCAAGAAATGGACTATATGCTTGTGTAGACATCCCATAGGGGAAATTGCTATACGGTGCATGTATCGTATAGCAATTGTTTCGTACAACAACGAGCCCCGTGGAGCGGATTAAAATCGTTGTCCCATCTTGTCTCCACTCCACCCCAAGAAATGGACTATATGCTTGTGTAGGCAGACTCTGTGTTTCCAGTTTATTAACATGTTTCAACATTTTTTCCTGTCTCTAGAAAGGTTAAATAAGGAAGAAAAAGTAATTGTAATCCAGCCCTCTGAAATGCTACCACCTAAAATTCAGTCCTCTGAAATTCAACCACCTGAAATCCAGCCCTCCGAAATTCAACCACCTGAAATACAGCCTGCTGAAAGTCAGGTATGAATGTGCTTCAGTGGTACGTCAGTTTGGTGTCTTGCACGGAAGACAAAGAAGGAGCCGCAGTAAGGGCTAAAACACAACTTTATTGCATGGTAGTCAGAGTGAACATGAGGTAAAGGTGGACCAAACAGCTCTATTTATAGTACAGTGCACAATTCGAATAACCCGGGTGATAGTTCATTGGTTACTGTCCACGTGACGTCATGGATCGTCACGCCCATCTTCTCCAGGTGTGGTGCGGCGGGGAGGTTTCCCGCCCTTCAGGTATTCAGGGGAATCTGTATCATGTGAGCTGCTACTGCTATTGGCACGAGCAGTATTATTGTTAACAGCTTGCTACAGTGTGTCATTGATTACTTACAATGGATACAATTGTCGGATACAATCAGTTAAAGGGTACTTGTCACAATCTATTCAGTACATAACATCCCTCCCCCCTAGGTGAGGACGAAGCCCTTTAGCCATTGAGGCTTTTCGCACGTTCGCTTTGGGCGAGTGGTGGACGCACTTCGGGCCGGAGTCCCTGCATTTGAGGAGGGTGACTCATTAGCGATTGGCTGCGAGTCGTGAGCCGGGGATTGGAAAGGTCTAGGTGTGGGAGTAAACTCCAGGGATGTGAGACCGGGGGCTCCAGGGACTAAAGAAAAACCCTGCTCTTCGCTTGGATGGGTGGGGGACCACTCCGAAAAATCCCCCTGGTCTCCTAACTCAAAATCTAACAAGTCTTCAAAATCCCTCTCCTCTAAATTGTTCCTGTTACCCGGTGGGTCAAAAGGATGCGGGTTTGTCTCATTTCCCTCCCCCCTGTGGTCTGTGTCTCCCCCTTGGGATAAGCGGGTGGGGGAGAACCCTAACGCTGACTGCTCCATTTGGTCACTCACGTCTTGCCTTCCCACTACTCTACTTCTGAGTTGGTCGGCATGCCTCCTCCAGAGGAGTCCTGTGCCTGTCTCAACATTGTAGGAGACTGGCCCCGTCTGTCCATCCACTATTCCAGTTACCCAAGTGGGGCCACCAGCTGCATAGTTTCGGCAGTGTACCGGCTGGCCGATCTCGAAACTCTTGGTGCCCCCTGTTTCTATGTTTCTATCCGTATCCTCAACCCTGGTTGGGTCTAATCTCGAGAGAATCGTGGCGGGTTTCCTCCACATGAGGAGCTCGGCAGGAGAGAGCCATGACGCTAAGGGGGTTACACAGTACCTTAAAAGTTCAATTCCCCTGGGGGCCATCCTACGGAGTGCGTCCTTCGTTGTTCGCACCAGGCATTCTGCTTGACCATTTGTAGTGGGGTGAAAAGGGGCCGCAGTTATGTGGCGAATTTTATTAATCTCTATGAAACTCTGAAACTCCACTGACGTGAAAGTTGTGGCATTGTCGCTCACAAGTATGTCAGGTAAACTGAAGCAGCTGAATACCTTGCGTAATTGCTTAATCGTTGCAGCTGATGATGTACTGGCCATGGGAATTACCTCCAACCACTTGGAGTAGGAGTCCACTATTATAAGAAAAATGGTACCTCTGAAAGGACCCGCGAAGTCCACGTGTAGATGGGACCACGGACCACGGGCCATGTCCCATTCTCTGTGCGGAAGTCGGGACTCCTCTGGCTGGGTGCTCTGGCAGCTCTCATAAGTGCCTACCATGTGTTCTATATCTGTGTCCAGTTTGGGCCACCAGACGTAACTCCTAGCTAGCGCCTTAGAGCGCACAATCCCCGGATGGCTGATATGCAGCATCTTGAGCACCCGGGACCTCAGAACTTCGGGGATTACTACCCGCTGCCCCCAGAGTAGGCAGCCCCTTTCTAGGGAGAGCTCGTCTCTCCGCCTACCATAAATCCTGAATTCCTCCATAGGGGAGGTTGCTGGCCAGCCTTTCTGTACCCATGAGCTGACTAAGGCCAATGACTTGTCTTTTGCTGTAGCCTTGGCGATCTCAGCTGGCAGAATTGGGGGCAACTCTAGGGCCTCAATCAGGAGCACCTGGTGGTCCTGTTCTACCTCGCACTCGGGGTCCCCTGCCTGTGGGAGGGGTGACCTAGAAAGGGCATCAGCATGGCTGATCTCCTTGCCAGGGCAGTAGGTCAACGCGTACTGGTACGCGTTGAGAAAGATCGCCCATCTTTCCTTGGGAACAAGATCTGCGGGGTTGGCTTATCCGTAGTGAAGATTCGTAAGAGGGGCTTATGGTAGGTCACGACTTTGAATGGCCTGCCATAGAGAAAGTCGTGGAACTTCTTGGTTCCTGCAACAATCGCTAGGGCTTCCCTGTCTGTTTGCGCATAGTTGCGCTCTGCCTTGGACAGGGATCTCGAATAGTATGCCACTGGGGCTTCTTGCCCGCTCTCTAGCACATGGCAGAGGACTGCCCCCACCCCCACCGGTGAGGCATCGCAGACCAGCACAACTGGTTTCTTTGGGTCGAAGTGGGTCAACACAGCCTCGGAAGAAAGAAGCTGTTTGAGCCCCCGGAATGCCCATTCCTGGCTGTCCCCCCACCGCCAAGCCGCATCCTTTTTGAGCAATCTATGCAGCGGTTCTGCTACCGACGCTTTTCCCGGGAGGAAAGAATGATATAAATTTAGGAGTCCTAGGAAGGACTGCAGTTCGGCCTTGGTGGTGGGGCGAGGAGCATCTTTCACTGCCGCTACCTTGGACTCTGCTGGTTTTATGCCCTCAGGGGTTATTTGGAAACCCAGAAACTCTACCTCTTCAGCAAAAAATACACACTTGTCCTTTCTTAACCTAAGCCCCGCTCTCTCGAACACCGTTAGTACCCGGTCTAACCTCTTGGCCAATTCCTGTTCCCCTCCCGCTGTTATCAGAATGTCATCAAAGTAGGGGGAAACACCTGGGAGCCCCTTCAACAATCTTTCTACGAGGGACTGAAAGATCCCCGGAGCCGAATTTACGCCGAATTGGAGGCGCGTGACTTTAAAAGCTCCCTTGTGGGTAACAATTGTCTGAGTGGCGGCTGTAGCTGGGGTTACCGACAATTGCTGGTATGCCTGGGCCAAGTCTAGTTTGGCGAAACACCTCCCCCCCCCATGCAAGGTTGTTAGCCGGTGGCTTACCACCGGCACTGGATACGCGTTTGGGAGAATTGCCTTGTTAATCGTGCACTTGTAGTCAGCGCAGATTCTGACCTCCCCATTAGCCTTGCCGTAACAATGGGGGTTTCCCACTTGGCGGAGTCCACCGGCACCAAAATCCCCTGACCCACTAGTTTGTCCAGTTTAGTCTCTATTTTGTCCTTTAGTGCGAAAGGCACTCTTCTTGGCTTCATCCTGATGGGTCGGACGTCGGGTTCCAATTCGAAGGAAACTGGGGGCCCTTTGAACTTCCCTAGCCTCTTCTCAAAAACAGCCGGGTGTGCGTTACATACCTCCGTGATCAGGTCAGCCTGCACAGCGTGTATGCCTCCGATGAAAACTCCCAGGGGCCCGAACCACTGTGTGCCCAGGAGGCAGCAGGACCCTTCCTTTAGGACTACTAGGGGCAACTGCGTGGAGCGCCTTTTAAACTGAACCTTGAACTCTCCCACCCCCAACACTGGTATAATCTTGCCCTGAACGTCCCACAAATTAGTCTTAAGGGCCTTCAGCTTGGGGCGTGACTTTGGGGGAATGCGTAGAAATTCCCTGTGGGAGACGATGGAGTACGATGACCCCGAGTCGACCTCCATCCTTATTGGGACCCCCTGTACCAGTACCTCCACAAAAAACCGGGGCCGCTGCAACTGCACGCTGTGGACCGCCTGGTCGCGGTCATCGGGAATCCGTCGAGACACGCAGTGCTCCTGGGGCTCGTCGTCATCGAGAATGTGTCCTACCCCATCTGCCTTTCATTGGGGCCATTCCTCCTGGCCCTTGCCATCGTCTCGACGCCGCCTGCAGACCCTTGTGATGAGCCCGCACCGCCCGCAGTTGTGGCACTCCGCCTTCCGGAATTGGGCATCGGCTCCGGTCGTGGGATGCCCCACATCCGTCGCAGCGGTGGTCCTCTCTGGCGTGGTCTCGCCTCTCGGGTCTCCTCTGCACCCACTGCACGTCCTCGTCCTCGCTGAAGTCGGAGGTGGACGTGGTGGACTCGGAGGGCCACTGCTTTCCTTGGGAGGAACAGCTGTGGACTGGGACCGCCAGCGGGGGGCCCCCCAACCACGGCGGTCCTGGCCCAGCACACCCATTCGCCTTGTTGCACTGACTCGGCGGCTTGGGCGATGCGCAGGACATGCTCGAACGAGATGCTCTCGTCTTTGGCCAGGAGTTTTTTCCTGGCCCCCTCATCTCGCAGGCCCAGCAGGAGCCTGTCTCTCAGCGCCTTGCTCAGGGACGCTCCCCACCGGCAAGGCACGGCAGCCACCCGCAGAGCTGCCACGAAGTCTGCCACGGACTCACCGGCCCACTGGCACCGCTGCTGAAACGCCAACCTTGCAGAAACACGGACACTTTCGGGCGAAAGTGCTTCCTCAACTCAGCGAGGATCTCATCCAGGGGCACGGCCCTGAGCGGTCTCGGCGTTAGGAGGTTGGTGGCCAGTTCCAAAGTCTCTAGGCCGCACTGGGCCAGTAGGAATGCCCGGCGCTGGGCTTCCTCCTCGATGCCTTCGAGGTCCATAGCGTAGAGGAACTGCTCTTCGTAGAGTTCCCATTTTTCTGGCTCCGTGGTATCGAAGGGCGCAATGTTCACTTTTCGGGACGCCACCCCACCTTCGTCGCCAATTTGGTGTCTTGCACGGAGGACAAAGAAGGAGCTGCAGTAAGGGCTAAAACACAACTTTATTGCATGGTAGTCAGAGTGAACATGAGGTAAAGGTGGACCAAACAGCTCTATTTATAGTACAGTGCACAATTCGAATAACCCGGGTGATAGTTCATTGGTTACTGTCCGCGTGACGTCATGGATCGTCATGCCCATCTTCTCCAGGTGCGGTGCGGCGGGGAGGTTTCCCGCCCTTCAGGTATTCAGGGGAATCTGTATCATGTGAGCTGCTACTGCTATTGGCACGAGCAGTATTATACTTAACAGCTTGCTACAGTGTGTCATTGATTACAATGGATACAATTGTCGGATACAATCAGTTAAAGGGTACTTGTCACAATCTATTCAGTACATAACAGTCAGTAAAGATCCAACTCTTAGTAAAGATTCAACTCTGGGACTGCGGTGGCTTACTGGTTAGGATTCTGAACTTGACGACTGGAAAGTCGGCAGGTCAGCAGTTCAAGACCCAAATGCTGCATGACAGAGTGAGCTTCTGTCCCTCTTTCAGCTCCTGCCAACTTAGCAGTTTGAAAACAAAAAAATGAAGGGCGTGGCTAAGATGGCCGACGAGTAACATCTTGATCCGGACACTCGCGCTTATCAAAGTGGTAATTAATGTGATTGAGAAAAATGGGGAAATTTTAAAGTGGTATTTTTTGGCGATAAGACTCCTGCTTGCCTATTTGGAAAGTTTTGAAGTCGGGCGGTCGAAGTTTGGGAGGTTTCCTGGGCAGGCGAGGCTCGCGACGGAAGCCGCGGCTTTCCCTGCCGAGGAGCCGAGAACGGGACCAGCGAGACGGCGGAGATTTGTGGCGGCAGTAGAATTGGCAAGAAAACAATTGTATGTAAGTGCATGAAAGTCTATATGGAAAAGTTAAAGTTAACTGGGGATCTTGCTTAGAAGAGCCTGGACTTGGAAGCGGGTGGAAGTGGATGAAATCGGGCGGTCGTCCCATTAATGGCGGCGGTCCTGGAAAACGAAAGTGATTGTGTTCTGGTCTATGGCTTCCCTGCACCCCAGGAGAACCGCGGCGTGTTTTGGCGATAGTAAAGTGGCTTAAGAAGTTTTCGTCTGGGCTCCAGCTTTTGAAGGCTGCAGTGTGTTTCCAGTCTAAAGTGTGTGGGGAAAGTCTGCCGATTCACAGAGGAAAAAGGGGGGTTTCCCCCTGAAGTTAATGTAACCGCTGGAAAAGGGCACTTTGATTTGTTCGCTTCAAGAGAAGGATTAACTTGTTTTTTTATTCCTTCACCGTGTGGATTACAAATAACATTTTCTTTTTGGACATATTGCTCCTCATGTTTTTCTTCCTTCCTTGCTTGGATTTTGGGCTTTTTTTCTCCTCTCACCCCCCCCCCCCCCTTGGTGGCTTTGACTCAAACGAAAAAATCTTGGTGACCATTTCCTTGGAGCCTCTATTTTCATGGTTTGGAAGGCGAATAGTTGGACTGCTTGCTTTGGGGAAACGGGTCGGATGTGGATTATTCTTTTCTTCTTTTTGTTTGGAGCATACTCCGGTTCCTGTTTTCTTCTTGTGGATTATAGCAACTAACTCTTCGCTGGATTTCTTCCTCCTTATAAGCTTTGTTTGCCTTGTTTGGATACGTGGTACTAGTGGTTGCAGAGCCATAGGCTTGTCTGGACTGACTAAGACTTTGCAACGTTCTGCAACACTGGACTCTCCTATTGCGTGTCATCATGGATAAAGGCACAAGAGGGAAAGCAAAAGAGGAAGAACCAGTAGTGAAGTCTAAGAGGAAAGAAAAAGCACCAATGGAAGAAGCCCCTCAGTCTTCATCACCGCCACCGGAGCCTTATGATCAAACTCAAATTATGGTGGAAATTGGCAAATTGTTTCAGAAATTGGAGAAGAACGAGGAATCAAGGGTGAAAGATAGAAATGAAATGATGAAAAAACAAGATAAGATGGTATCATCTGTTGCAGATTTTTCAAAAAAGATGGACTTAAGTTTGCAAAAAATAGAGGGAAATGTGAAATTGGTTCAAAATGAGGTAATTGCAATAAAAAAGGAAATAAAAGGGACTCAGGAGGCGGTGCGGGAGAACAAGCTGAAATTGGAAGAGCAAGAGAGAAGGATTGATGCTGTGGAAGATATGATGAGAAAGCAGAACATTGTGATCCGTCAGGTGGTTGAACGGACACCGGATCAGCTAAGAGAAAGAGTGGTTCAGTGGTTAAATGGTTTGAGTATGGGAAAGGAATTTGTTCAGGAAGATATTGTAAGTGTATTCAGGGTGGGCCCAAGAAGAGGGAGGGTGGTTCAAAGAAATGTTTTGGTAAAATTTGCAAATTGGGGTGATATGCTAAGAGTAATGGCTTTTCTGAAACAAGCTGGACCTGATGCCCTGAAATTTGATGGTTCTGATGTAGAAGTTTACAATGATATTTCATTGAAAGAAAGAACGTGGAGATATAAGATGAGGCCTGTAACTAAATTGTTGATGAGTAAAAATATAAGGTACAACTGGAGATTTCCACAGCAACTGCGCTTTTTTATGATAAAAGAATGCAAGTAATTGATGAAGGGACTAATCCATTGGAGTATCTGAGTTTGCTGGAGTTGGTAAAAACAGACTCGGAAGAGTGGATAAATTTTAAGAAAGAATTGTTGGAATCGGGTGCTCTGGGGAGGGAGTATGAGAGGGCGGAGGCCGGTGGTGCCACAGGTGGAACATCGCAGGGAAAGGATGAGGAGGAGGAGCTGTCGTTGATCATGGTGGAGGAGGAGACAAGTAAGGAGCAATGAGAATTAGATTATTAAAAACAAAAGCATTTAAACGATATAGAAGGGTGAGTAGCGCGTAGCACTGGTAGGTAGGCACATCTTGCATGTCCCCCCTCTCCCCTCTTTGGTTGTCGAAGGCGTCTTTTTTTTGAAGAAGGTGGGGAGAGAGATAGTGTGTGTTCTATGTAGATTTGTGTGTTTTTGGGGGAAGGGGTTGGTGATGGCACGCCCAATGGAAAGTTTAGAAGTTAGAAAGGAAATAGATTATGGGAAATATTAAAATATTAACATGGAATGTGAAGGGTACAGGTTCTGTTCTTAAGAGGCGGAGGCTGGAATTGGCGTTGAAGAAAGATAGACCCGATATAGTGTTCTTACAGGAAATGCACCAGAAGTCAAAAGATATGAATAAACTTTTTTTTGGGATGGATTCAACATTATGAGATGGCGTTTGGAACTTCAAAAGCGAGAGGTGTGGCAATTATGATTTCTAAAAAATTAGGATTTGAGATTACAAAAAGTGTTGCTGATCAAGAGGGTAGATACTTGATTGTAAGAGGAAAAATAGAAGATGAGGAAATTATGTTGGTAAATATTTATGCTCCAAATGATCATCAAGCGGATTTCTTAGAAAAAGTTCGGAAAGTAGTGGAGCCAGAGAATGTTGCAAAAACTATTGTGGCTGGAGATTTTAATTTGATAAGGTCGGGTTTAGACTGTACGAATATAGCAAGATGTGGAATTGGCTTGAAAGGGAAGGTTTTGGACAAATGGATGGCTGCGATGGGTTTGAAGGACTCTTGGAGAGAGATTAAGGGCTCTGAAAGGGCATATTCTTTTTTCTCACACGTCCATGGGACCTACTCGAGAATAGATTACGTCTTTCTTACGGAAAACTTGATTAAAGATATAGAGGGAATGGAAATTGGGATCATCAAGGAATCAGATCATGCCAAAGTACTTTTGGAACTGAAATTACAAAAAGATATTTGAAGAGGAAGAAGTTGGAGTTACGATCCTAACCTATTTAAAGACCGAAAATGTAAAGAGCAAATCATGGAAAGGTGGAAAGAAAGTTGGCAGTGGAAAGACAATAATGAAGTTACTTTTAACGTTGTATGGGATACCATGAAGTCAGTTTTCAGAGGGGAAAGTATAAAGTTGGCGAGTTTTTTTAATTGATTTTTATTAAAAAAAATTAAACAGACATACAGAAAAAAAAGAAAACAATAACATTACAATACAGTAATACCTCAAAGATAACCTCAATACAATATTAACTCACATTCATAGAGGCTAGCACATAACAGTACTTATACTGATTGTTTACCATTTAACCACAATATTAGATACCACAATGTAAAATATTACTCAATCAAACAATAAAAGTTTTCTAAGCTACCTCTATAATAATTTTTTAATAATTACAAATCACCCTGTGAATATATACAATGCCCGGAGAGTTTAGTTGCTATTTCAACTCCAAAAACCTCTTTGCGATGGTGCAGGTCCTGAACTGTCATTTACCATAAGAGAATGATCCACAAACGGTTTCCATATATTCCAAAACCTATTCTCTTTTAAATTATCTCGTTTCACTTTAATCTCCCATGTCAATTTGTCATTTAATGCTAGGCTCCACATTTCCTTGTACCATTCTCCGATCTGTATATCTACATCATTTTTCCAATTTCTAGCTATACATTGTCTACCTGTGGTCAATACAATTTCCAATAATTCTTTTTCCTCCTTATTCAAACCCAAACCTTCCACATTTGTTAATAGAATGGTACCTGACACCAACTTGACCTTTTTACCCAATATTTCACCAAACTCCCCTTCTATTCTTCCCCAAAAATCCCTTATTTTTTTACAACTCCACCACATGTGTTCATATGTTCCATCTGTTTCTTTACATCTCTGTAGGAATCGGGGCCGCTGAGGGCCGTAGGTCCCGGAGGAGACTGATCAAGGAACGATACGAGGCAGTATGGAGGAGGATAAGATCAGTAGTTTATTGAGGGAAAGCTTCAACATATATAGAGGGAAAAGCGCAAAGGTGGCAAAACCGTCCTCTGACAGAAATCACATCACCTGTTTACTCGGGTTAATTGGGAATCTCTCTGAGGGAAGTTAATTAACTGGGATAAACATTGACATGGGGAAACACCATTGTCCAAAGATTAGGCAGGGGTAAACATGGCTTCTATTTGTGCCTGAGATTAGACTGAGACTCGGAGATGAGTGATTACTCTAATGGGTAACAGAGTTAGATATCTGCTCTCTCAGCAGATCCGCTGGCCAGGTCAAGGAATTGGGTGAATCAAACCCTATCATTTATCCACCTCCCTTAATTTCTCTGCCCGCAGAGCCCACGGCTCAAGGAGCGTTCTCCCGAAGTGGCCTCTGCGCGGGCCGTTCCATGCCCACCGGGCACGGGGAATCCACATCTCCCCTTTAATTTTCATTTAAGGACCTGACCGGTGACTCTGCGTAAGAGGGGCATCAGCTGCTGAGCGGGAATGGCGTTTTGGGGTTTCTTCTTGGGGCGGCACTTCGAGATCAGTGAGGGAATACATTGTGCAAAGCAGCATAACGCTATGCCTAGTATAATCACCCCCACAACTACCTTGAGTACCGTCTGGAGCCACCCCCACGGGATCCACGACCACATCCAATTCCACAATGAACTCCACCATGTTCCCCATGCAGAACCTTCTCTTATGCCCTCGACTATGGTGTGGAGGGCCGTGAGCTGACTCTGTACCTTGCGGGAGTTGTCAGTAAGATTGAAGCAACACATACCATGGAAGGATTCGCAACCCAAATGATGAAGCAATAAGAGATAGTCTATAGCTGCTCTATTGTCAAGTATGGCATGGTGAAGCTCTGCCTGCTCCTGGTTGAGCAGCGCTATCGCCGAGGAGGTATGGTTGATGGCTTTGGCTAGACCGCAAGCCAACCGACTAATCCTCCGAGCGTTGCCGACGGCTAAGCCTGGCACGCCGATTATGCTGACCGCCAACGAGACGTATTCGGCTGGACTCATAACTCTAAAGCTGCTCTCACATGAGCTGTCTAACTGGGTGGTGCGAGTGTGACGTATGGGTGCGGAAACATCTGTGACATTTGTGCTTGGGGTGACCATATCCTTAGTGGGGAGTAACAGTGTCAAACAACTAATGCAACAAGTAGCATCTGATACATTTGCAGGAATATACTTCCACGTGTACTGATTACATGTGAAGAACCAACCAGATGGTAACGTAACATGAGCATACATTGAACCAAGCTTCACTGGGTTATTGCAAGTCCAATTGCCACTGCCAACGTAGAGGCAGCGGCGCCGGGTTCGACCGACTGAGGAGCAGCCGGTCATTGGAGCACAAGTAGTGTTCGGGCTGACCGCCACTTGAGGAGTGTGGAGAGTGGCTGCATCAGCCGGCAAAGTCATGGTGAGCCGCATCTCCCAACGGGCATACTCTGCAGAAGCTGCTGGGGTGTATGGGCTGAAAATCCGTTTCACGAGCCAATCCCCATCCCTGGGGTATGCGCCTGGAGAGTGGCACACTGGGATGAGGCAGGTGCTCAAAATTGAGGCAGAACCAATGTCCTGTCTCAGGCAAAAATTGGACTGGTTGACGAGGCCCGCCAACCTTTCCCAAATGTTGTACTGCATCCTGGCAGAAAGGTCTCCGCCGGGCACCAAATCATTGGCTTTCAACAAGGTAGCCTGAACGCCTCCCCCGCAAAACAGGGAGAGGATCAGGATGATGGTGACTGCCATGGTGTTGGCGTGAATTCGGGCGAAGACTGCAGCCGCGAGGTTCCCCGGTGTCGGTTCCTTCTCCTCGCGTCGGAGGGCATCCTCGGCCTCACTGCAAAGGACCTTGACCATCCCCCAGGTGACCTTCGGCACCGTCAGTGGCCGTCTCCTCCGGCAGGTTTTGTCGGTCAGGGTGAGGTCCTCCATCTCCGGGATCGGACTCGGGTCGGTCTGGGTCCACGCCATGTGGTTCCAAGTGAGGCTTGACACACCGAGCTGGAATCCAAACGACACCTGTAGGAGACATAACTGCAGCATACCCTCTTCCCCAGGTTATGAGTGGCTCCGGGACCCTCCAAGAAGGGTCCGGTGGCACCCGGTATCGGACCATCGGTCGCGGGAGAGCTTCCGAGCAGCGGAAGTGCTTCTCCTGCGGCGTGCAATCCAAAAAAACATTAAGGTGATTGTAAGTGAACAATACCTTATTCAGACAATGCTGTGCCTGAGCCTGTGACTTGGGGAGGGCTGGTGGCTCCCCCCTTTCTGTTTGTTTGTCAATATAGGACTTGAGCGTCCGATTGACCCGTTCCACAATCACTTGCCCCTGCGGATTGTAAGGAACGCCAAAAGTATGCTTAATATCCCAAGTGGCCATGAAGGCCGCCAGCTGCCTGGAGCTGTAGGACGGGGTGTTATCGGTTTTAATTTGCCGCGGCTTGCCCATTGCCGCAATGCAGGAAAGGAGGTGCTGCTCCACGTGGGAAGCAGTCTCCCCTTTCTGCGCCGTTGCCCAAACGAATTGAGAAAATGTGTCAATGCAAACGTGCATGTACTGCCATCTGCCAAACTGCGGAACATGCGTGACATCCATCTGCCACACTTGGTTAGCCTCTGTCCCTCGTGGGTTGACCCCCCACGAGGGCCCCCCCCCGGTGCCCCTGCACAATGCTGGCAAGAGCGAACTATGCCTTGGGCTTGAGAAAGTGGCAGATTGAACTGTCTGGCTAATGCTTTGGCATTTTGGTGAAAAAAGGCATGACTCTGAATTGGAGTAGTAAAAACACCCAAAACTGAACGTTGCTGAATTTCTTTTGCCGCCGCATCCGCTCTGCTATTGCCCGCAGAAATCGGACCCGGCAGGTCTTGATGACTGCGGATGTGGGCAATATAGAGCGGCTCCGTGCGGTTTCGCAAATGAAATTGAGCAGTGAGAAACAGGCTAAGCAGATTTTTGTCTATCGCGGGAGTGATGTATGCTCCCGGTAGACTGTGAAGCAAATTCCTGACATACTGACTGTCTGTAATGATGTTTAAACGTTCTTTGGCGAAGGTGCGCAAGGCAAGGTTCACCGCTGCCAACTCTGCCCGCTGTGCGGACTTCTGTGGAAGAGTTAACAGCGTGCGCCAAGCCTGGCCCTCCTGCCAAGTCAAGACACCATATGTGCGACCACCGTCAGTAAAAACCTTCCTGGCCCCCTGAAGCGGGACCAGCGAGAGCAATTCGAGCAAGCTGACTGTCTGCGTCTGAAGTGAAACGAGTCTGGGGTCTTTTGGCAAGTGGTATGCCAAGCATCCGGTGAATCCTTCCAAGGCAATGGGAAGCGAGTCACCGAGCTGCATCAATTGCTGAATTTGCTCCTTGGTGAATGGAACTACAATTTTGGCTAAATCGTGCCCTGAGATGTCCCTAGCTCTCAGCCTTCCGCAGTAGACCACCGCGGAAACCAGCTCTTGGGGAGGAACGATGTTCCGGGAAGAGGTGTTCGGCAAGTACACCCATTCCACGATACTCGCTCCTTTCTCGGAGTCTACTCCTAGAGCTCCGGTGAACATGGATCCTGCCCTTACGATGTACAAATTCAGGATCGGAGCATATGGCCCTGGGGTGATCCTATCTACCCACCTCTGGCTGAGAACTTGGTTCACTTTTTCGAGAGCTAAGCGCGCTTCTCGAGAAATGTGTATCCGGTCTGCCGGCTGCTTACCTAAAGTTAGCAGCGAGAAGAGCGGTTTCAAAAGATCCGTATCCAATCGGAAATACGGTCTGGCCCAATTGATATTACCCAGAACTTGCTGCAATTCTACAAGGGTGATTGAGTCCTGTAAATTGATCTGAGGCAAAACTAGTGCTGCGAAAGAGCGGAGAAGCCGATGACCCAAGTATGAGAAGGGCTCGGTTCTCTGCACTTTCTCCGGGGCAATGAGTAAACCTTTGTCCCCCAGGCTGGCCTGGAGGTCAGAAAACATTTCGCTGCTGAGTTGCGGCATCGCGACCAAGATGTCATCCATGAAATGGCAAACTATCGCTTTTGGGTAAAGGTTTCGGAACTTTGCCAGTGCGTTGTGAACATAAATTTGGCACAGGGTGGGCGAATTGAGCATGCCCTGTGGCAAAAACTTCCACGCGTAACGCTGCGTAGGCTCACTGTGGTTCACAACCGGCACCGTAAAGGCGAACCTTTCCCGGTCCCTGGGGTCTAAGGGGATTGTATAAAAGCAATCCTTGAGATCTACGACTAGGATCTCCCACCCCTCGGGAATCATATTAGGATTTGGGATGCCGCATTGAAGCGGACCCATTGGCTGTATGCATTTATTGATCTCCCTGAGATCGTGGAGGAGTCGCCACTTCCCCGACTTCTTTTTTATGACAAAAATTGGCGAATTCCATGGACTTGTGGACCGTTCTATATGTCCTGCGTCTAGCTGTTCTCTAACCAGCTGCTTAAGGGCAACTAACTTCTCTCCCACTACCGGCCATTGTTCTACCCAGACCGGTGTATCGGTGAGCCATTTAAGTGGCAACGCCATTACCCAAAGGTAAGCGTAGCACCGTACTGCTGTAAAATGTCTCGCCCCCAAAGGTTGATGTGCACGTCAAGAATGTGCGGCCGAATTACCGCCGTGCCGTCAGCCCTTGGGATTGTGACTGTTACCCATTCTCGGCTCCTAAACGCTTCCTGAATACCGCCTACCCCCCACACATCAGAGACCGGCTCAATGGCCCACTCCCTTGGCCACTGGCCCCTACTTATCACGCTGACATCTGCTCCGGTATCTAACAGGCCTGAGAATGATCTATTATTCAGAAATACCTCAATAACCGGGCGCTGTTTCCACTCAATGTTGGTTTCCACTGTCGCTAAGACCTGGTATTCTTGTACTGTCTCACTGGCGCTCGAGCGGTCCTCTGACCGGGACTCGAAGCTGTCACTGAGCCTTCCCTGGCTGTCTGCTGGCGAGTGACAAGGAACCATGATCAGTTGTGCTAAGGTGTCTCCCTTGTGAATTGTTTGGGGCAGGTGCATCCACAACTGAACTTGGAGAACGCCTGAAAAATTCGAGTCAACGACTCCTGGAATTACAAGAATTCCGCATGCTCCTGCTACACTACGGGGCAAAACTAAACCTATAAAGCCCTTGGGCAGTGGACCCATGTACTGGGAGTCCACTAGATAGACCGTGCCTGGCAGGTCGCATGTAACGTCTGCCTGACAAGTCAAATCTAACCCTGTACTACCCTTGGGGCTGGCCTGCGCCCTCGCAGTGCCTGAAATGTGACCTGAATCTAGTCTAGCTCTGGCGAGCCTTGAATCTGGGAAGTCTCTGTTTGGACCGGGGCCAGAGACGTGCCCGTGCGCCGGTTTCCCGAACTCGGACAGTTTCTGGCCCAATGGTAGTCTTTCTTGCACTTCGGACACAGGGTGTTCGGAGCCTTGGCACGGCCGGAATTCTGTCCGCCTCCCTTGGATCGGCACTCCCTAGCGAAGTGACCGACCTTGCCACAATTGTGACATGCTCCTTGGGTCTTTCCTTTAGGTCTTCTACCCCCTTGCACCGCTGCCGCTAGCAAACCCATTTTATAGGATTCTGTGCCAACGTCGGCGCAAGCTCTAATCATGTCCGTGAGAGTCAAGTCAGGACGATTGCCCAGTGACTGCAAGATTTTACGGCAGTCTAAATTGGCA
Source organism: Bradypodion ventrale (assembly GCA_035047345.1). NCBI lineage: Eukaryota > Metazoa > Chordata > Lepidosauria > Squamata > Chamaeleonidae > Bradypodion > Bradypodion ventrale. Next base: position 270,946,822 of record JAWDJE010000001.1, read on the forward strand.
TTGTCCTTGGCTAGCTTGATCATGAGCTCTTGCTGGGCTTCCTCATTATCGATCTGCCTACTAATCGCCTCTTCCAAGCGATTGATGAAATCCATGTAGGGCTCTTGGGCTCCCTGTTTGACTGCGGTATAGTTCTTAGCCGCCTTGCCGGTCGCAGGGACCTTGAAAAAAGCCCTAAAGGCAGCCTCTGCCGACATCTGGAGAGTGGCGAGTGGCAAGTTGATCTGCGCATCGATGGATTCGAAGGCCCCTGAACCATATAACTGGTCAGGAATTACTGCGCCTCCCATCCTGGCAGCCCTAGTTTGAGCCTCAAGGCGAAACTCACTATCCCAAATCAAGTACTGGCTAGGGTTGAGCATCATCCGCATGACGGCTTTCCAGTCATGAGGAATGAACATGGTGTTCTTGCACACTTGCTGAAGCGTGCCCCTTGTAAATCGGCTTTGGAGCCCTCTCTCTGAAATGGCCTTCCGTATAGCCATGAGCAGCTTATACGGGACTGGTGAATGAACTATCTTCTGGGCCCCCGTGAGGGCATCCATTTCTAGGCGAATTGGACAAATCTGACTAAGCTCAGCTAGTTCTTCTGCTGGCAACTCCTCCTTCTTCAGTTCTTCCTCAACTGTGCGCTGAAGGGCACTCTTGGTAACTAGGGAACCTGGGGCTGTCAGGGAAGCGCCTGCGCTCCCCATTCCATGCATTCCGTCGGTGACGTCTGCAGCTGTCACCGAGGGAAAGTTCCCTACGCTACTCTGCCTAAACTGTAATGACGGATAGAGCGCCGTGGGTGCCGTTGGCTCGGCTGGCGCTGGGGGTTCTTTGGCCTCTACCCGGACTGGTTCTATCTCCGCTAAGAGTTTCCTACATTTGTTCCAAGTGCGAATTACGCCTCCTGGAGCTTTCGGGGGTTGCTGAATGCAGTCTCCTATCTGATCCCAGAGCTCAAGGGTTAACGTACCTACTTCTGGGTAAAGCAGGCAGTGTTCCCTTAGGTACGCCAAAAGTCCCGGTAGCTCTCTGCTGTGGAACTTTAACTGAAATACCCTGGCCAGGATTATAAACTCTTCTTCACGAGTTTTTTGGCTAGCGGACGGACGCTGTCGCTGAGGACAGGTCCCCATATTACCTGCGAAGGGTCCTCCGAAGTTTCCTCCTCGGGACGGGTCGACGCGTCTAAGCAAGTAATAGGTTCTGGCGACGATTCTCTGGGTAGAGCTCGGAGCGTGGTCCCCTACCACGGGCCCTCGGTGGCCTCTGCGCTGTCAGGGCTCACAGCTGACCCTGCGGAACACGTTTTCTCCGTAACCTGCAAGCCGCCGCGAAAGCCGAGAGCAAACTGTAGGAAGCCTCTCGGTAGTGCCTCGCCGCGTAGGCCGTTCTCCCGACCGGCTGGTTTACCGGCCGGGCTGCCGCGCTGTCCTCCGGGACGATTGGCCGTGGTTCAAGCGCAGAACCAGGCCGTGCGTCTCTCTGAGTAGACCGCTCGGGGGTCGCTTACTCACGAGTAGATCACGTCAGGGTCACCAGGTGTAGGAATCGGGGCCGCTGAGGGCCGTAGGTCCCGGAGGAGACTGATCAAGGAATGATACGAGGCAGTATGGAGGAGGATAAGATCAGTAGTTTATTGAGGGAAAGCTTCAACATATATAGAGGGAAAAGCGCAACAGTGGCAAAACCGTCCTCTGACAGAAATCACATTACCTGTTTACTCGGGTTAATTGGGAATCTCTCTGAGGGAAGTTAATTAACTGGGATAAACATTGACATGGGGAAACACCATTGTCCAAGGATTAGGCAGGGGTAAACATGGCTTCTATTTGTGCCTGAGATTAGACTGAGACTCGGAGATGAGTGATTACTCTAATGGGTAACAGAGTTAGATATCTGCTCTCTCAGCAGATCCGCTGGCCAGGTCAAGGAATTGGGTGAATCAAACCCTATCATTTATCCACCCCCCATAATTTCTCTGCCCGCAGAGCCCACGGCTCAAGGAGCGTTCTCCCGAAGTGGCCTCTGCGCGGGCCGTTCCATGCCCACCGGGCACGGGGAATCCACACATCTCCAACATAACTTACCTCTTTTATTATCCATCTGATAAAGCCTTAGTGGTGTCAAGTACCATTGCCACAACATTTTAAAATTATGTTCTTTAATTCTTACAGACATTGTTCTCATGATCCTCTTTTTCCATTTATTTCTCCATTCAACCTCCCCAATTTTTATATTCAAATTTTGTTCCCACTTCCGCTTCAAGTCTTCCTGTGGATCATTACCCTTGTTCAATATAATATAAAGTTTGCTTACAAGACCCTTAATGCCTCTTTCCCCTTTTCTGATCTTTATTACCAAATCCTCAAATTCCGTCTTATTTCTATCTAACCCTGCTTCTCTTTTATATCTTTTATTCCAGTTATCCGCCTTCAATTTCTGAAACCAATCCAAAATTAACTTCTCAAATATTTTTTTCCTCTTAGTATCATCATCACACACTTTTAACCAATCCTTCAATAAAAGCACCCCATTTTTATCCAATATTTCCATTTTTTCCTTATCTATTTTTATTGGGAAACACCCCATATCCGTCAATTCCAAAATTGGAGAGAGATTTGGGACTATATCTTTCTTTACTTTCTTCCACACTTCCATGAGACCTCTCATCATAATATTATTTGACCTTTTCACCTTGTCCTTTGTTCCCAAAAAAATCATACTACCAATGTCTCTATATTCTTTCATCTCCAGTTGCTCCCAAATTGTCTTTTCCCTTGCCAAGATCTTCACAACATTCTTAATTTGAAATGCTCGATAGTATGCTAACAAATTTGGCATACCCAAACCCCCTTTTTTCTGAGACAAGTACCATAGTTTCTTTGGAAGTCTAGATTTTTTACCACCATTACAAAAGCCATTGAACATCTTTTGAAACTCATTAATTTCCTTCTCCTTCAGATGGATCGCTAGTGCATCAAATAAAAAATTAATCTTTGGCAACAATATCATTTTACAAATAGCGATCCTTCCGAACCATGACAGCTTCAACTTCTGAAACTCTTGTATTTTATTCTTAAATTCCACTCTCAAGCTGTCATAGTTCAATCGTTTAAGTTCTTCTAATTTATTTGAGATAATTATCCCCAAATACTTCAGCTTATCTTTAATTTGTATATTAAGTATCTCCACATTCCTACCCATCTCACTTGCTCCCAAATTACACAACATCAATTCTGATTTATCCCAATTTATCATTAATCCAGTTATAGCTTCAAATACCTGTAAGTGATCTTTGATCCTGTCCATTACCAGCTCCGGGTGTTTCACCATAAGCAATGTATCATCCGCATACATGCTCACTTTGTTACCCATAATCCCTTCTATATTTAAATCATCCCTTATATTTTTAGCTAGAATTACGTCTTCGGACGGAGTTGCTGCCTTTCAGAAGGGATCTTAAAACCTGGCTGGCAGGTCAAGTGTGGGGTGCAGGTGGAAGGGTAACCACCATGGGGTGGTTGGTGTAGAGGAACTCTTCCCCATGGTGCCTTTTCGATCCTGCAGCCCCTGCTTTTTAGGGGGTGGGTAGTCTTAACTTTTTTACTGTTTTAACTGTTTTTAGGATTATTAATGTTGTCTGTGAACTCCTTGGGTTGCCCTGGGGTTGCTTTTTGTGTTGTTAGCCGCCCAGAGTCGGCCTTGTGTTGAGTGGGCGGGATATAAATTGAATAAATAAATAAATAAATAAAATAAATAGAATCTCCATTGCCATAATAAATAAGATAGGAGATAATGGACAGCCCTGCCTAGTACCAGCCTCTAAATTTACCACATCAGTAAACTCCTCATTTACTCTGACCCTAGCGTTCCCTTTTTGATATAATAAATCTATTACCCTATTGAATCTATCCCCAAACCCATATTTTTTAACTATTTCTTTAATTGAAGACCACTGTAATGAGTCGAATGCCTTAAAAATATCTAATGATAATAAGCCCACCTTTTCCTTAGTTTGGTTAACGTTATCAATTAAATCTAATACCCTTCTAGTCAAATCCGCCATATGCCGACCTTTTAGGAACCCAACTTGATCTACATTTATGTATTCCCCCATAAAACTGTTTAATCGATTAGCCAATATTGCTGTGAAGATCTTAGCATCCTGATTTATAAGTGAAATTGGTCTGTACGATTCCACTCTTTCGAGATTCTTGCCAGGCTTTGGCAGTAGAACGATTGTGGTGTTATACCATGAAGTCGGAATTGATCCTCCATCTAAGATATAATTATATAGCTTCACCAATTTTGGAACCACTACCTCCTTAAATTCTTTGTAAAACTCTGTCGATAATCCATCATCCCCCGGAGCTTTCCCTGTCTTCAACCCACTAATCACCTCCTTAACCTCTTTATCATTAATCCTTTCCTCCATTTTCTCCCTATGTTCTTGTTTTATTCCATTCCCTAACTGTCTCTCCAATATCTTTTTAAGCTTCTCCAGGTCTACTTCCTTTTTTGCATATAATAGCTGATAAAATTCCCTGACAATTTTACATTTATCTCCGTTCTTATTACACCTTGAACCTTGCTTATCAACCAATATCCCTATTTCTCTTTTTTCCCTTTTAGCCTTAGCAGCTCTTGCTAATAATTTTGAACTTCTATTACTAAATTCAAAATATTCTCTATTTAAATAAATCAAATCTCGTTTAACTTTATCAATATCCTTACCCATTAGTTCTGCTTTAAGCCTTTGTAATTTCGTAAAAAAAATTTATGTTTACTTTTCGCATGATCCTCCTGTAATTGTTTTATTTCTCTTTCTTTTTTTATCTGTTCTGCTTTATATTTTTTATATTTAAAACTTGCCAATTTTATACTTTCCCCTCTAAAAACCGACTTCATGGTATCCCTTACCACATTAAAATTAACCTCATTATTATCGTTCCACTGCCAACTTTCTTTCCATCTTCCCATAATCTGCTCTTTACATTTCTGATCTTTAAACAAATTAGGATCGTACCTCCAATTTCTAACTCTTCGAGTATCTTTTTGTACTTTCAATTCCAAATATACTTTAGCATGATCCGATTCCTTGATAATCCCAATTTCCATTCCTTCTATGTCTTTAATCAAATTTTCGGTAAGAAAAACATAGTCTATTCTTGAGTAGGTCCCATGAACATGTGAAAAAAAAGAATATGCCCTTTCAGAGCCCTTAAACTCTCTCCAAGAATCCTTCAGACCCATAACATCCATCCATTTATCCAAAACCTTCCCTTTCAAGCCAATTCCACTTCTTGATATATTTGTACAATCTAACCCTGACCTTATCAAATTAAAGTCTCCAGCCACAATAGTTTTTGCAACGTTCTCTAATTCCACTATTTTCCGAATTTTTTCAAGGAACTCCGCTTGATGATCGTTTGGAGCATAAATATTTACCAACATGATTTCCTCATCCTCCAATTTTCCTCTTACTATCAAATATCTACCCTCTTGGTCAACAACCCTTTTTGTAATCTCAAATCCTAATTTTTTAGAAATCATGATTGCCACCCCTCTTGCTTTTGATGTTCCAAACGCCATCTCATAATGTTGCATCCATCCTAAAAAAAAGTCTATTCGTGTCTTTTGACTTCTGATGGGTTTCCTGTAAAAACAGAATATCTGGTCTATCTTTCTTCAGCGCCAATTCCAGTCTCCGTCTCTTAAGAACAGAACCTGTACCCTTCACATTCCATGATATTATTTTAATACTTCCCATAACCTACTTCCTTTCCAAGCTCTAAACTCTCCATCGGGCGTGCCACCAACCACCCCTTACCCCTATAACATACAAAACTACATAGAACACACACTATCTCTCTCCCCACTTTCTTACAAAAAAAAGCCGCCTTTGACAACCAAAGAGGGGAAAGGGGGGACATGCAAGATGTGCCTTCCTACCTGTGCTACGCGCTATTCACCATTCTATATCGATTAGATGCTTTAAATTGTTATAATCTGATTCTCATTACTCCTTACTTGTCTCCTCCTCCACCATGATCAACGACAGCTCCTCCTCCTCCTCCCTTCGCTGCGGTGTTCCACCTGTTGCCCCACCAGCCTCCTCCCTCCCGTATTCCCTCCCCAATGCTCCCGATTCCATCAATTCCTTCTTAAGATTTATCCATTCTTCCGAATCTATTTTTACCAGTTCCAACAAGCTCAAATACTCCAATGGATTGGTCCCTTCATCTATTACCTGCATTATTTTATCATAAAAAAAGCGCAGTTGCTGCTGAAATCTCCAGTTGTACCTTATATTTTTACTCATCAATAATTTGGTTACAGGCCTCATCTTATACCTCCAGGTTCTTTCTTTCAACGAAATATCATTGTAAACTTCTACGTCAGAGCCATCAAATTTCAAAGCATCAGGACCAGCGCGTTTCAAATGGGCCATTACTTTTAGCTTGTCTGCCCAATTTGCGAATTTTACCAACACATTTCTTTGAACCACCCTCCCTCTTCTTGGGCCCACCCGGAATACACTTACAAAATCTTCCTGGACAAATTCTTTTCCCATATTCAAACCATTTAACCACTGAACCACTCTTTCCCTTAACAAGTCCGGAGTTCGTTCCACGACCTGACGGATCACAATATTCTGCTTTCTCATCATATCTTCCACAGCATCAATCCTTCTCTCTTGTTCCTCCAATTTCAGCTTATTCTCCCGCACCACCTCCTGAGTCCCTTTTATTTCCTTTTTTATGGCAGTTACCTCGGTTTGAACCAATTTCACATTTCCCTCAATTTTTTTCAAACTTAAGTCCACCTTTTTTGAAAAATCTGCAACAGATGATACCACCTTATCTTGCTTTTTCATCATTTCATTTCTGTCTTTCACCCTTGAATCCTCATTCTTCTCCAATTTCTGAAACAGCTTGCCAATTTCCACCATAATTTGGGTTTGATCGTAGGGCACTGTGGGCGGGGATGAAGACTGAGGGGCTTCCTCCATTAGTACTTTTTCCTTCTTCTTAGGCTTAACAGCTGGATCTTCTTCCTTTGCTTTCCCTCTTGTACCCTTATCCATAATAGTATAAAATCCCAAAGTTGCAGATTGTTGTAAAAATTAGTCAAACAAATAAGCCTATAACACTGCAACCCCTGGTTCCACAAGTCCAACAGGGAAACTTATATTAAGCAGAAGTCCAAAGAGTTATTGTAATCCACAAAAAAGAGCAGAAGGAACCAATATTCCCAACAGGCAGCTGAGAAGAAAAAAAAGAAGGGCGAAAAAGAAAATGATAATCCACAGCAGGTCCGTTTCCCCAAAGCAATCAGTCCAGCCAGTCGTCTTCCACACTGCAATGTAAGTGCTCCAAGGAAACAGTCACCCAAAACTTCTCCTTTAAATCCAAGCTGCCGAAAAGTAAAAAGAAAAAAGGGAGGGGAGACTGGAGGGAGAAAAAGCCCAAAATCCAAACAGGAAAGAAGGAGAAGTGAGAAGCAATATTTTCCAAAAAAAATTAAGTATTTATAATCCACACGGTGAAGGAGCAAAAAGAAGCCCAATTAATCCTTCTCTTGAAGCGGACAAGTCAAAACACCATTTTCCAGCGGCTGCTTTAACTTCTGGGTAAAAGCCCCCCTTCTTCTTCTGTGGAACGGCAAACTTTTTCCAAACACTTTAAGCTGGGAAATTCACTGTTACCTTCCAATGTTATAGCCCAAACAAGTATTTTTTTTAAACCACTTTGTTATCGTCAAAACACGGCGTGGTCCTTCTGGTGTGTGAAAAAAACATAAACCCAAACACAATCACTTTCGTTTTCCAGAATCACCGCCATTAACGAAACAATCACTTGTTTTCATCTACTTCCACCCATTTCCATTTCAAAGCCCGGGCTCATTAAACAAGATCTCCAGCTGAGTTTAATCTTTAGTACTCCATTCATGCACTTACATGCAGCTGTTTTCGTGCCAAACAACTTCTTGCCAGCTCCAAAGCTTCTCTCGCAGTCTCGCTGGTCCCGTTCTCGGCTCCTCGGCAGAAAAGCCGCGACTGCCGTCGCAGGCTTCACTCGCAAAGGAAAACCTCCCGAACTTCGACCATCCGACTTTTCCAAAAAGACAAGCAAGATTCTTATCTACAGAAGTTGCCACTTTAAAAGTTTCCCATTTCACTCCAACACATTGATTACCACTTTGTTAAGCGCTAGCATCCGAATCAAGATGTTACTCGTCGGCCATCTTAGCCAAGCCCCCCGGCGAGTTTTAAATATAAAAGACATAAGGTAGAACAGATAGAAAAAGAAATAAAGCAGTTACAGGAGGACCATTCGAAAAGTAAAGATAAAAAAACTTTCACTAACTTGCAAAGACTCAAAGCAGAGCTAATGGGCAAGGATATTGATAAAGTTAAAAGAGACTTGATTTATCTAAATAGAGAGTATTTTGAATTTAGTAATAGAAGTTCAAAACTATTAGCAAGAGCAGCTAAGGCCAAAAGGGAAAAAAGAGAAATTGGGGTGTTGGTTAATAAACAAGGTTTAAGGTGTAACAAGAATAGGGATAAATGTAAAATTGTGAGGGAATTTTATCAAGCATTATATGCAAAAAAGGAGGTAGATGTGGAGAGGCTCAAAACGATTTTGGAGAGACAGTTAGGGAACGGAATAAAACAAGAACATAGAGAAAAAATGGAGGAAAGGGTCACTGATAAAGAGGTAAAGGAGGTAATTAGTGGGTTGAAGATGGGGAAAGCCCCGGGAGATGATGGATTATCGACAGAATTTTATAAAGAATTTAAAGATGTTGTGGTTCCAAAGTTAGTGAAGTTATATAACTATATTTTAGATGGAGGACAAATCCCGACCTCATGGTATAATACTATAATCGTTCTGCTGCCAAAACCAGGAAAGAATTTGGAAAGGGTGGAATCGTACAGACCAATTTCTCTTATAAACCAAGATGCTAAGATCTTCACAGCAATATTGGCTAATCGTTTAAACAGTTTTATGGGGGAATATATAAATGTTGACCAAGTTGGTTTTTTAAAAGGCAGGCACATGGCGGACTTGACTAGAAGAGTATTAGATTTAATTGATAATGTTAATCAAACGAAGGAAAAGGTGGGTTTATTATCATTAGATATTTTTAAGGCATTTGATTCATTACAATGGTCCTCAATCAAGGAAATAGTTAGAAATTATGGATTTGGGGATAGATTTAGAAGGGTAATTGATTTATTATACCAAAAAGGGAATGCTAGGATTAGAGTAAATGAAGAGGTTACAGATGTAGTAAAGCTCGAGGCAGGTACCAGGCAGGGATGTCCACTATCTCCTATCCTGTTTATCATGGCAATGGAAATATTAGCCAAAAATATAAGGGATGATTCAAATATAGAAGGGATAGTGGGTAATAAAGTGAGCATGTATGCAGATGATACGTTGTTAATGGTGAAACATCCAGAGATGGTAATGGATAGGATTAAAGATCAACTACAGGTATTTGAAGCTATAACCGGACTGATGATAAATTGGGATAAATCAGAACTGATGCTGTGCAATATGGGGGTAAACGAGATGGGAAGGATAGTGGGGACACTCAATATACAAATTAAAGAAAAGTTGAAATATTTGGGGATAACTATTTCAAATAAATTGGAAGAACTTAAACGATTGAATTATGACAGTTTGAAAGTAGAATTTAAGAGTAAAATACAAGAGTTTCAGAAGTTGAAGCTGTCATGGTTCGGGAGGATTGCAATTTGCAAAATGATATTGCTGCCAAAGATTAATTTTTTATTTGATGCACTTGCGATCCATTTGAAGGAGAAGGAAATTAATGAGTTTCAAAAGATGTTTAATAATTTTTGTAATGGAGGTAAAAAATCTAGACTTCCAAAGAAGTTTTGGTACTTATCCCAGAAAGAAGGGGATTTGGGCATGCCAAATTTGTTAGCATACTATCGAGCATTCCAAATTAAGAATGTTGTGAAGATCTTGGCAAGAGAAAAGGCAATTTGGGAGGAATTGGAGATGAAAGAATATTGGCAAAATGATCTTTTTGGGAATAAAGGATAAACCAATAAAGACAAGCAATACTATGATGAGAGGCCTCATGGAGATGTGGAAAAGAGTAAAGAAAGATATGGTCCCAAATCTCTCTCCAATCTTGGAATTGACTGATATGGTGTGTTTTCCGATAAAAATAGATAAGGAAAAAAAGGAAATATTGGACAAAAATGAAATTTCCTTATTAAAGGACTGGTTAAAAGTTTGTGATGATGAAAATAAGAGGAAAAAATATTTGAAAAGCTAAAATTGGACTGGTTTCAGAAATTGAAGGTTGATAATTGGAATAAAAAATATAGAAGGGAAGTAGGGATAGATAGAACAAAGACCGAATTTGAAGAATTGGTATTAAAGATTAGAAGAGGGGAAAAGAATATTAAGGGTCTAGTAAGCCAACTTTACATCATATTGAATAAGGGTATAGATCCACAAGATGATTTGAAACGGAAGTGGGAACAAAATCTGAATATAAAAATAGGAGAGGTTGAATGGAGAAACAAATGGAAAAAGAGGATAATGAGAACAATGTCAGTAAGAATTAAGGAACATAATTTTAAAATGTTGTGGCAATGGTACTTGACACCACTGAGGCTTCATCCGATGGATAATAAAAGGGATAATTTATGTTGGAGATGCAAAGAAACGGTTGGAACATATGAACAAATGTGGTGGAGTTGTAAAAAAATAAATGATTTTTGGAGAGGAATAGAAGGAGAGATTGGGGAAATAATGGGCAAAAGAATTAAACTGGTGTCAGGTACCATTCTATTAACAAATGTGGAAGGCATGGGTTTGAATAAGGAGGAAAAAGAATTATTGGAAATTATATTAACTACAGGTAGACAATGTATAGCCAGAAATTGGAAAAATGATGTAGTTATACAGATTGGAGAGTGGTATAAGGAAATGTGGAGCTTAGCATTGAACGACAAACTGACATGGGAGATTAAAGTAAAAAGGGATAAATTAAAAGAAAATAGGTTCTGGAATATTTGGAAGCCGTTTGTGGATCACTCTCTTATGGCAAGGGACAGTTTTGGACCTGTACCATCTCAAAGAGGTTTCTGGAGATGATATAGATACTAAACTTTCCGGGCATTGTATATATTCACAGGGTGATGTGTAATTAGTAAAGAAACAAGAAATAGTGGTAGCACTGAAAGTTTTTATGATTGTTATGGTTATAGTAATAATTCATAATGTGGGTATTCAATATTGGGGGCTATATGGTAAATAATCAGTTCAATTATTATCATGTGCTATCTCTTATGAATTTGATGCAATATTGTATTGATGTTGTTGATGTAATATTGTATTGTATTGTTATTGTTTTTCTTTTCTGTATGTTTGTTAAAATTTAATAAAAATTTATTTAAAAAAAAGAAAACAAAAAAATGCAAGTAGATAAATGGGCACCACTTTGGTGGGAAGGTAAAACAGTGTTCCGTGCACTCCGGTGTTTAGTCATGCCTGCGACATGTCTACGGAAACGTCTGCAGATGCAGACAGCGCTGGCTCTTTGGCTGTAAACAGAGATGAGCACTGAACCCTAGACTTGGATGTGACTGGCTTTTGAGCAAGGGTGACCTTTGCCCTAAAGATCGACTCTAGATGGGGGGGGGGGGGAATCTGTACCAAAACTGCTTGCAATCATTTTAAGTTCGAATACTTAATGTATTGATTATTGTTGTCATTATCGTTTACAGAAATGGGAGGATGTTTCCGATGCTGCATCTCTCATGCCTACGTCGCAACCCACTTCCGAGCAATCCCACGCAGAAACTGAGTCAGAGGGAGAGACGTTGGAGTCAGAAGGGCAATTAGTAAAAGTTCGCAGCTATAGCATTCCTGATGAGACGATCCTACCTGTCCCAACAGTGACCATCACGTCCGGCACAGCTAGTTCTGCGGAGTCTTCGGAGGGCAGAAGTAGCTTGGAAAGGAAAATCCTGAGAGAGAAAATTGCCCAGGAGTCTGAAACATCTCTCTCAAGTTCCAGTGAGATCCCAGCTGAGTTTTCTGAGACTGGCCCTGAAGTACAAGAAAGGCGTCCTAGCCCAGCAAGAATAGCATCTGTCACCGAATATCTGCTGGAACCAACCAAGGTAGGGACTGGCACTTTTGTTTTACTCCCGGCCTGCCTCAAAGGGAAACAACATTATTCAAACTTTTCCAATAGCCTACAGATCTCTCCTCCAAGATTTCCTTTTTATTTCACTTTGCTTAGAAAATTTTCTCTGGCTAAGTCCTAATCGTCTGTCTTAAACCTTTTCTGTATAAAATAATGATCTTGCAACTCCGTTTTTTGGCTCTGCAGCATCCCAAAATTCATAGGATGCCACGGGGTGAGTCCAAGATGTTGGACTGCCAGAGGCAAGGAGATAAGATGGCACACACTGCACACATACGGCTAGGGTAGCTGGCCATTCTTGTAAAGGTAAAGGTTTGCCTTGCTCGAAAGCCAGTCGTATCCAGGGCTCAGTGCTCATCTCTCTTTCAAAGCTGAAGAGGCAGTGCTGTCTGCTTCTGCACACGTTTCCATGGTCATGTGTGACTAGACACCAGAGTGCCTGGAACGTTGTTACCTTCCCACCAAAGTGGTCCCTATTTATCTATTTGCAGTTTCTTGTTTTCGAACTGCTAGGTTGGCAGGAACTGGGACAAAGACGGGAGCTCTTTCCGTCTTGCAGTATTCGGGAATCGAACTGCTGACCTTCCGCCTCCCAATCAGCGTCTTAGCCACTTGGGCCACTGCAGTCCCTGGCCATTCTTGCAGTTGAGTGTTATTTTGCCCTTAGTCGCAGGGCAGCAGCTTCTGGTTGAGCTACTAAGGGTAAGCACTAAGCAGACAAGAGGACACGAGGGAGAACACAACTCTGTCCCCCCAGATGAGAGGAGGGCTGGTTGTGGGATAATATCCTGCATCTACAAGAAAATAAGCACCTGCACTTTTTTCCATTTTCTGTTGTTGTTGTTTTTGTTGTTATTGTTGATGATGATTTCATCCACAAGAGGTTTTAGAAGAGTATTTAAAAGGAAGGGGTCATGCTCCCTCAGACAGCTTCAGGTGGAGGTGTGGTGGTGGGCCATGTGAAATGGCCTTGTGGGCCGCATCTGGCCCATGAGCTGCAGGTTGAGAATCCCTGTTCCGTTTGAATAGCGTAGGGAAGTTGGCAGGGTTCTCATACAAAACTACTCCACTCCAAAACGTTCTGGACTTGGCAGTGCACAGGTGCAAAAACCTATTTTTGTGAATTCACAGTTTAGCTCTCAAAAATCCACTGTAACAGGTAAGCAACCTGTTCATTGATATATATTTTTCCAGAGGAATAACAATGTTTATTGCAGTAAATAATCTTGTGGCAATTAAAAGCTTAGCCATTTTTCATGATGTATCTCTTCATTAACTCTAGATAGTCTTCTTTATCACGGTGTTTGTGACCAATGCCTGTGTAAGTAATGGCTTTCCGATATGTCTATGAAATAGATGACTAATTTATCAGTTGGATTTCTTACAGTAGAGCCTCCATGAATGAAATTTTGTTTCCTTCTCTTCTACTCCTAGTGAGGTTTGTTCCTTTTAAGTTGATATGTTACCTTCAGTTCATATCTTTATTTCATTCAAAAGGACAGTCCTGTTAGAACAAAGATTTATTAAAATGAGTAATGATATTTTTCCCCTCTGTAAATTGTCTTTGAAATTTCAAGGAACCACATGCTGAGTCTGAAGTTCCTGAGACGGTCTCAGATGAATTTGTGGCCCCGAGACTATCAGGTAATCATTTTTTGTAGTAGTCAATATATTTCCAACAGTCTCTTTTCCATAAGAAGCAAAAGGAAGTGTGAGGTTAAGAATCAGAAGAAAAAGCTTTTCACAGGTAGAGGATTCCTATTTAATTTAACAAGGCAAAATAAAGCTAGTGTCATACTTTTTTGCCAAATGCAAGCTTTGCCAATCTACCCTCCACTGGATATGTTGAACTCCAACTCACATTATAATCATTCAACATAATCATGCTATTTTGGGATTATGGACATTGTAACAGCATCTGGAGGGCACCAAGTAGAAAGGCATTTTTAAGTTTTATAGTAGAAGATGGACTGTGTAATTCCTTGCTCCTACTACCTGATTAGCAGAACCAAAGTAAATCACTCACAGTAAGGAAATTGTATACTCTGATCTAAATGCTATATAATGTCATGGGTTATTAGTTTATGAGTAGATACATTTGAACTCTAAAATTACTTATTAGAAATAAAGCAATTGCATTTGGATCCAATATTGTATAATACCTCATTATTCAGTGGTTAAGAAGCACGCCTTGTTAGCTGGAAGGCCAGCAAGTCAGCAGTTCAAGGCCTTGGTACTGCATGACAGTTTGAGCGCCGGTCTCTGTCCCAGTTCCTGCCAACCTAGCAGTTCGAAAGCAAGAAATTGCAAGTGGATAAATAGGGACCACTTCAGTGAGAAAAGATCTTGGGGACATGAAAGGAACTTCATTTGGGCGCCCCTGAGTGGAGCTTCTCAAGCAAAAATCCTTTCAACCTAGAATAACTTCTGAGATGAAATTATTATTATCATCTAACTAAAGTTGTGCATGATCCCTTTCTGGTGTTTTGATTTTTCTTGCTGGTAATTCCCCCCCGCCCCCTCCCCCCCTAGAGTCTCTTCTTGGACCAGTACAGGAATGGCATTGGAAGGATATTGGGGTAAGCATTATTATATTTATATTTGTAAAATGTAGGTTGATGTAATTCAGGAAAGTAGTTGGGTACAGAAAACAATGCTACTAGTTGATATTTGCCTAGCAATTCAAATTCTGATTGTAATGTATGAAAATTACTACATTTTGACAATGTAATATGAAGGTCCTTATGCTTGATAGTTTTTTACCTTCATCATCCTTCTTTATTTGAGTTTGTCATTCTACCCTCGGGTCTTCTAGACCAATGTTTCCCAACCTTTGGTTTTTGGACTTCAATTTCCAGAAGCCTAAGTCAATTCTCCAAAGCACCGATCAGCCAATGTACTGACTTAGGCTTCTGGGAATTGAAGTCCGACAGTGTTCCACGGAACATAGTTTGGGAAATGCTACTCTAGACAGTGGATGAAATCCTATTTGTGTAAGTTCCATAGAATGATGGTATTTATTTTTTTATTTTTTTATTTATTTATAGTCATATTTGTATATGCCGCCCACTCAGGCGGAACCCGACTCAGGGCGGCATTACAACAATTCTAAAAATACATAAAAACATTATAAAAACCCCCAACCCACCCCCTTTAAAAAAACCCTATATCCCGCCCACCCATCCCACCTACTATACAAAGGAAGAAGAGAGAGTTCTTATACAAGCCAGCAGGCGGGCACCATAGTCCCATTCGGGCCCCACACCTGCCCTGCCAGCCAGGTCTTCACTCCTTTCCTGAAGGGCAGCAGTTCACTTTGGAGTCTTAGGTCTATTGGCAGGAGGTTCCAGAGAGTTGGTGCGGACACGGAGAAGGCCCTCCTTCGGGTGCTAGACAGATGTGCATCCCTAGTTGGTGGCACTATTAGAGAGCCCCTCCGGTCCGCTCTGGTTGGACAGGCAGACACTCTTGGGACGATGCGGTCTCTAAGATATCCTGGCCCCCTGCCATATAGGGCTTTAATGGTCAAAACCAGCACCTTAAATTGCACCCGGAGACAAACTGGTAACCAGTGCAGCTCCCGAAGTAGCGGTGAGGCATGTGCATATCGCCCACACCCCATCACCACCCGGGCCGCCGCATTCTGGACCAGCTGCAGCCTCCGAATGGTCGTCAAGGGCAGCCCCATGTAGAGCGCATTACAATAGTCTAGTCGGGAAGTAACCAGAGCATGGGTGACCATAAGCAAGGAGCCCCGGTCCAGGAGCGTGCGCAATTGGCGAATCACCCGAAGTTGGGCAAAAGCCCTCCTGGCCACAGCCGCTACTTGTTCTTCTAGCAGCAGCCGCGAGTCCAGAAGAACCCCCAAGTTGCGCACTGGGTCTGTCTGGGGCAAAACAGCCCCATCCAGTACCAAAGGTGGTAACTCCCTGGATAACACGGGGCCCCTTATCCACAGCCACTCTGTCTTGCTGGGATTCAGCCGAAGCCCATTGGCCCCCATCCAGACCCCAATGGCCTCCAGGCATCCGGATAGGATTTCAACAGCATCACTGGGGTCCCCACGGGCCGAGATGTACAGCTGAGTATCATCCGCGTACTGATGGTACCGCACCCCGTGGGAACGAATGATCTCACCCAGTGGCTTCATGTAGATGTTAAATAAGAGAGGAGAGAGCACAGAGCCCTGAGGCACCCCATACTTGAGGGGCCTAGGGCTGGACCTCTCACTCTCTAACCACACCGACTGGGTACGGCCCTCCAGAAATGAGGAAAACCAGGACAACACAGTGCCCTGGATCCCCAGTCCTTCGAGCCGTTCCAGAACGATACCGTGGTCGACGGTATCGAAAGCCGCTGAGAGGTCAAGAAGAGCAAGGACGGATGGACAACCCCCGTCCCGCTCCCGCCAGAGATCATCCATCAGTGCGACCAATGCCGTCTCCGTTCCATACCCGGGCCTGAACCCTGATTGAAAGGGGTCTAGATAATCCGCTTCCTCCAGGACACTCTGCAGCTGGCGCGCCACCGCCTTCTCCAAAACCTTACCCAAGAAGGGCAGGTTGGAAACTGGCCTGTAGTTGTTAAGGACAGCTGGGTCGAGGGACATTTTCTTCAGGAGGGGGCGCACCAAAGCATGTTTTAACTGTGCAGGAAATACCCCCTCCCGTAATGAAGCATTTATTATCCCCCCTATCCAGCCACCTGTTACCTCCTTGGAGGCTTTCACCAACCAAGTGGGACAGGGATCCAAAGGACATGTAGTGGCACGAACAGCTGCAAGGAGCCTGTCCACATCATCAGGGACAACAGGATCAAACTGATCCCAGATTGTACAGCAAGACTGTGCACTGGCACCCCCCCCCCCCGACCCTCCCCATCCACGCCAGGGTTCAATCCTGAACGAATCCGATCGATTTTCTCCACCAGATGGTCAGCAAAGTCCTCAGCCGAACCCTGCCAACCGGGCACCGATCCCCCCCTACCAAGGAGGGACCTGGTTACCCGGAACAGGGCGGCTGGGCGATTATCAGCGGAGGCAATAAGGGCGGTGAAGTATTGCCGCCTCACCACCCCCATCGCCACTAGGTAGGCCCTAATAGCAGCTCTAGCTAGTGTCCAATCGGAGTCATCCTGGGTCTTCACCCAGCGGCGCTCTAGGCGTCTCTTTGCCCGTTTGAGTTCACGCAGTTCATCTGTGAACCACGGAGATGACCTAATCCCCCGGGCGTGGAGAGGCCGCAGTGGCGCAATTTCATCCAAGGCTACTGTTGTCGACCTATTCCACAGGTCGACAAGTGCCCCGGGTGAATCGTGTAGCCGATCCAGAGGAACATCCCCCAGTTCCCTCTGGAATCCGTCTGGATCCATTAGTCGCCAAGGGCGGACCATTTTAATAGGCCCTGCCTCCCTACGATGAAGTGTCGCCCCCAGAAAGTCAAGAGTCACCAGATAGTGATCTGACCATGGCACAGGTGAGATGACTAAATCCTGTAGTCTTAGATCACTCTGCCACTGCTCCGACAAGAAAACTAAGTCTGGCATGTGACCACTGCCCCTGGTCGGACCCCGAACTACCTGAGTCAGGCCCATGGCTGCCATGGAAGCCATGAACTCCCTTGCCACCTCAGAAGCCGTCCCCAGCGATGGCAAATTGAAGTCCCCCAGAACCATAAGTCTCGGGAACTCCAGCGCCAGCATCGAGGCGGCCTCGAGGAGCTCAGGCAGGGCATCCCTTACCCTGCAAGGGGGCAGGTACAGGAGAAAGATCCCCAACTGACCCTTGGGGCCCAACCGTAGAAGCAGGGCCTCACAACCAGCCACTTGTGGAGCAGTGGCCCTAGCAACCTGGGGATATTCAACCTGGGGATTTTAAAAAAGAATTCAACATTTCCTCCTCTCCTCCTGAGAACTCCACAGTCCTAGGTAATCTCTTTCATTGTTGGGAACCCGTTGGGGCCACTGGATGGGGAAAAAAGCCTTTAAATCAGGGGTGCCCAAACCTTTTGGGCCAGGGGCCTGACCATGCCCCCAGAACAGCTAAGCGGGCCAAACCATGCCCCCAGAATAGGGCATGTTTGCACATCCACATCCATATTCACTTCCTGGTTCAGCACAGACATTTCTGCGCATGCGCGAATGTGTCCATATTCACTTCCTGGTTCAACGCGGACATTTCTGCACATGCGTGACCATGTCTGTGCCAAACCAAGAAGTGAAAATGGATCCGCTTGCACATGCCCAGACACATCTGCATTTACTTCCTGGTTTGGCGAGGGCGTCGCAGGCCTGATGGAATGGTTTTGGGGGTCATATCTGGCCCGGTTTGGGCATGCCTTCTTTTATACTGAAAATCACAACTGCCAGTTATGTCATCCCTGTGGCAATAGTTTTCAGTATTTAAAGATTGGTTTTAACTTGTGTACAGCGTCCAGAGTCCTTTGGATAGGGTGGTATATAAAGCTATTAAATTAAATTAAAGATTCTCTGAGAGTCTGGCCAGGTTATCCTGCTATGGTAATAGAGTAGACCACATTGCCAGGTTAAGCCACCTCATTGTCATTTCTTCAAGGCCACCTGGCCCCTCTCCTCTCAAAAGGCTCCCTCTATTATTTAGCTCTTCAACCTAGGGGCAATTTCTTCAAAAATATCTGCACAATCCCTTTGGAAATGGAGGAGGATTTGTGGTCCAACACATCACATTCTAGGAGAATGAAATTCTTATGAGTCTATAAACTGAACCGTCATGGAACCTGATTCACCATGGGGTACCTGCCTGTGTATATGTAACAGGATAAGCATTTATTTATTTATTTTTCCGATTTATATTGCTGCCCAACTCCAAAGACTGGGCGGCTCACAGAAAATAAAACCAATCACATTTTAAAAACCAATAAATACCCCATTAAAACTGCCACCAAAAATTACTCTGACCCCTACAGATTAAAAGAGGGAGAGAGTGGTTTTACTAAATCAGCCAGCAGGCAGGGGTCACCACATCGCTGGTGCCCCACATCTGCTTTGCCAGCCAGGTTTTTAGCCCTTTCCTGAAGGACAGCAACTCCATCTGGAGACGCAGCTCAATTGGTAGGAGGTTCCAAAAGGCTACTCTGGTGGGACAGACAGATGTTTTCAGGATCTCTTAAGTATCCTTATTACACTTCTATACCACCCATTTGGGTGGTATCCCACTCTGGGATATATCCATGTTGGACTGGATGTCAGGTTGACTACAAGAATTTCAGGAGATCCTCCTAAATGAAGCTTCCATGTTCAGAAATATTATATCTCTAAATACTAGACAATTTGAACCCCTAGCAAGCACTTGGTGCAGCTTTCTGTTCCAGTAGGAAACTGGGCCCAAGCTCAGCCTATTCTGGCCATGGGGACTTCCAGTTCGGTTTTCTTCAGAAGAAAGAGTACAATTCAGGTGTCTGTCTCACAGGTGGACCTCCCAGAATGGCGAATTCTAAGTTTTGGGGTAAAACATGCACAAACACATAGATGCCTATTATTTAGAGTGGATCCTCGCTTAACAAGCAACTTGCTTAACACAAAATTCGCATCACAGAAGGAAATCCATAGAAAATATTGGCTCAGTTAACTTTTTTTTTTCAGAACGGATTAATTGGTTTTCAGTGCATTCCTATGGGAAATTGCATTCAATCCATTCCTATGGGAAATTTGTGTTACATATTTTTCATAGTACAAAAGGTCCCAGAGAATGCATTAAATTTGTTAAGCGAGGATGCACTCTATACTGCTAAATTTACATCTAGTTATTCTAGAGCAGATTAACTGAATAAATGGGATTTACTACATCAAAATTATCTAGGTCAGTGATGGTGAACCTTGGCACTCCAGGTATTCTTAAGACTTCAATTCCCAAAAGCCCAAGTCTCTGTGAATCCACATGTAGGAATTTACTGTTTGCGCAGTAAACCCATCATGTGGATTCACAGAGACTTGGGCTTCTGGGAATTGAAGTCCAAGAACATCTGGAATGCCAAGGTTTGCTGTCATGGATCTAGGTCTACAATGCTTGAGCTTAAGACTTTTTCTAGACTCTTTCTTTGTTAAATATGATATATCATTACAGTAAAACCCCTACTTACCAAAAAAAAGTCAATTCCGTAAGCTTTTGCTTAAATCGAATTTTTTTGTAACTCAAAACAAACCCATAGGAAAAATTATTTTTTTACACAACTCGAAGCAAACCCATGGGGAAAATGAATTTTTTACGTAACTCGAAGCAAATCCATAGGAAATCATGTAAATCAGGACATGGTTTTAGCACAAAATCATTATGTAAGTCAAATGTTATGTAACTCGAGGCATTTGTAAGTCGGGGTCTTACTGTATGAGAATTTTGCCAAGTACCTGTACTGTACAGTAGACCCTCACATAACGACATTACTTAGTTCCCCATGTAGCATTGCTAAGCGATTTTTGTTGTTATGCGGGTTTCTATGGAGTTTCCCGCATAACGACGTTTTTAGCGTTGTTCGGTTATTTTAGCATTGTTGTCCGGACGACACTAAAATCGTTGTTATGCGGGGAACACATGGTGTATAACGATGCGTTGTTAAGCGAAAATGATGTTATCCGAGAGCGTTGTTATGTGAGGGTTGACTGTATATGCTCAAGTATAAGCTGATCCGAATATAAGTTGAGGTACCTAATTTTACCTGAGAAACTAGGAAAATTGATTTGCTCGAGTATAAGCCAAGTGTAGAAAATGCAGCAGCTACTAGTGCACAGAAGGAAGGGAGAGAAAGAAAGAAGCCAGAGAACTCTGTTGCAAGCCCTGCCATACTAGGAGGTGATGGGGGGGAGGAATGGGTGCTGTGGGATGGCGGGAAGCCCATTTGGGGGGGTGGAATGGGGTGGAAAGAGGGCTCCTTTGAAGTCAATTTTCCCCGAGCCCACAGATGTTGACTGCCAGCAGCTGGGGGAAAATGGACTTTAAATGAGCGTTTTATCCACCCCATTTTCCCCATCCCGGCTGCTGGCAGGCTGTGGGATGGGGTGGGAGCCTGTTTTGGGGAGGAGTAGAATGGGGTGGAAAGAGTTCTCCTTTGAAGTCACCCCTTCCCCGATCCCACAGCTGTTGGCTGCCAGGAGGCAATAGGGGAAGGATTGGGTGAGGAAGATTGCTCCAGAAATTGCTCTCTTACCCGGCCCAGCCCCAGTGCCACTGCCCATCAGGAGATCACTCGAGTATAAACTGAGCCTGCTCTGTTTTTGTTGTTGTTGTTGTTTTGTGCTGAAAAAAATCAGCTTATACTCACATACAGTAAGTGAAATCCTTTGTTAATCTTTTCTAAAATTCTTTGGGATAGTCCTTCTGTTAAATTTACAGGATCCTTGTAATTCATATATTTCTCCTGTTTAACTCTGAAAAAATATTACAATTACATCTTCCTCTCTTTTTAAAAAAATTGGAGTTCCAAGATGCAGTTTTTAGTGGGAACAAGTTTGAACCATTCTTGAGACGTGTCTGCAGAGAACAACCGCCTCCATTTAAGAAATGTATATCAGATGTTTTCCGTTACCTAGAAGAAACACATCCATCTGATGACATGAAAGAACAGGAAGACCAAGATCCACCTGATAAACTAACTGCAACAAAAAGGGACAGTATATCAGATAATAGATTAATCAAGAATGGTGAACAGCTATCTATTCTAAGACTCATAGAAAGAAAAATGGATTTAGAAGAGGAAGGCCAAAATATTGTCACACCCGCTAAAACAAAATCAAAGTTACAGGCTATATCATCTGGTATTTTTCAGAAGCCACCGGGGGAAAAACTGTCAGAAGCAGAAATAGAACAGGCACAGATTTATTTTAAAAGATCTCTTGAAGATTTCCTTGTGGATAAACTTGTAAAAATAGAAGCAGTGAAATCACTTCTAAGCCAAAACATTGAAAACCTAGTTGCAGAAACATTATCAGAAGCAGAACTATCCCAAGAACTAGAAGATGGTAGCCCACTGGATGGGAAGGAGAAATGTTTACTCGCAGGCAGTAGCTCTAGTTCTGTAGAGACATTTACAGAACCATACATGAAACAATTGAAAGAATCTGTGAGTCAAAACTTGCAAGCCCGTCTTACAGGGGAATTATCTGAACAGGGAATAATCCCACATACAGAACTAACTGAGAAAGACCAGAAAAATTCTCTTCATAGTTCTGGTGATTTGCTCAAGAGAAGAAAATGTTTATCCAGAGAAAAATTTTCACAAGCTGAAAGAGCAACAATGACATCATTCAGTGACATTCGATTAGGAAGTGTTTCCAAAAAAAGTAGTAAGGAGAACCAGCCAGTGGTTACAGAGGCAGGTTTATCCAAAGTAGACAGTTCAGTAGAAGGAATAAATGCAGATACAAAGTTAAAAAGGGAACACTCCACTCAGTCACTGGAAATAATTAAAGTAACATTACCATTGAGCATCAAAGAAGCAGATAGTACTTACGACCCAGTCTTAGAAAAGGTTTTAAATGTAGAAACAGCTAGTTTAAAATCATTTTTAAGTAAAAATCTCGAGGATCACCTTAAAGATAAACTTTCAGAAACTGGAATAACCTCGGAAGAGTTGGAAACAGCGTGCCAGAAGTTGTCCTTAAATGGAAAAGAGAGAGAGATGATACCAGAGAAGGGTATGCTGCAAAACATCCAGATTTTATCTAAGGAAGATCTTACTGAAAAAGTACCTGTATTAAGTAAAAGTATCCCAAACATCTTAGAAGCACTTTCAGAAAATGAAATTGCCAATCTGTATTCTGCATTGAGCAGCGAGGTTCGGAAACAACTATCAGAAAAACTTTCTAAACTAGAGTTGATTAAAGAGAAAGAGTTAAGGAAATATCTTGAAAGCATACTTCCAGGTATGGGCAAAGAACCATCAGAAATGAAAGTGAAAGGTTTGGATTCATCCACAGCAGGACAAACTCAACCCCTGCATGACAGATTTTCAGAAGAAGAACTACAGAGTCTAAAATCTCTCTTAAGTAGACTTCTCAAAGAAGATCATCAAGAGGAACTTTCAGAAGCAGAAATAAAAGGTTTATCATCCGTTTTACAGAAAAATTTTGAGGATCTTCCCATACAAAGCAGTTCTGAAACTGGTATAAGCAACGAAGTGGCTATCAAGGATGAATGCTGTAGTATATCTTTGTCAGATGTAGAAACAAGTTTGAAACCTAGTAACACAGAGGTGACGTCTAAAAGAGGAAAAGTTTGTTCAAAGGAAAGTCTTCACAAAATTTCAGCAGCTGGTGAGAAACGCGGTAAAAGGAGAGAAAGTCTAGACCGTTCTCCTCTAAACAGTGTTTTTGAAGTAGAAACAAAGAGCCAAGAAACCCAGACCTCATTTTCTTCAAAAAGGGAGCAATGTGGTTCTAAAAAAGAAAGTCACAGGTTGCCAGGTTATCCTAATAATCCTCCAGAGATGTCAGTTTTAAAGACGGGGCCATTTGAAGCAGGATTGAAAAGCAGGCCATCTGGTGTGACTTCAAAGAACAAATCTGAACCATTTGCTTTTTCGTCCTTTTTGAGTGCGCATGATATTGGTGTCCAAACAGAGATAAAGAACTACCTTTCTAAAGCAACCGATTATCTCCCCAGGCCTCAATTCCCAGTAAATCCTCAGACCTTTCTCCTTTTACATTCAGAATCTGAGGAAGAAGCTAAGCCAGTGTGCAAACATCGTCCAAAGACCAAAACCAAGAAGAAGTCTGACAAAAAGAAGGATTCTATGTTGGGTCCTACACACCAAGCAGGGACGACGAGTGTCCAGACTAAGAAGGAAAGGACAAATAATGGAAATGCAGCTAAAGAGGTTGTCAGAGAAAAGGGCAAAAAGCGTGGGGAACCATCTTCTCCAAGACTGAGTGTGACGGAAAGCAGGAAAGATTCGAAAACAACAGCCCATCCTAGTGGTATGATGAGAAAAGAAAGCCTAAAACGCAAGTCTGAGAAGAAACATGACAGTGAGGTTAAGCTAAGAAAGCCACACAGCAAGACGGCTGCTGCATCTGATTCACATCTACAAAACTTGTCCAAACATCTCGCAGAAAAATCGTCTACAACATTCCCAGCTCCTGGTCATGCAAAAGTAAACACACTGGTGAGGACATTCTCAATATTGTATTTTAAGACTATTAATGCAAGCTGCATTCTCTAGTGCATTGATATTTTTCCAATCTCCTAGAAGCCTAGTGATGTGGAGTGGTGTGGAAAATAAGATTTTTAAGATGAATGTGTTTAAGCAGCGTTTGAGCAGAATTCAGAACAGGGACTCCTATATTACGTGAAATATGTAATATCGGTTGGTTGAGCAGAGAACCTCCAGTTCAAATGCCACCTGCTCTGACTGGTTTCTTGTGACCATCACAGACAGACAGTCTGTCTGTGTTGTAAGGAAGGATATGGACACAGGTAAGTGAGTGGTGCTGCAGTCCCCCATTGATGGTGAGCAGACTTGGACATTATCCCCAAGAGAACCCAGCCTTACCATTCATTAGAGCAAGTGTATTGGTAGCAGGTGTTACTAGAAAGAACTTTGTCCTGTGGAGCCTGTCCCCTGCCTCCCAAGGTAGCGTGCTGCATCCAGGTGGGATGAACCATCATTTTCAAGTTTTGACTTCTCTATTCATTTCGCTTTTGGATATGGAACTAGAGTTTGGTGCCACCCAGTGGTAAGCTCCAAAAAAATTTACTACCCCACTGTGGGCGTGGTATGGTGGCCGTGGCCAGGGAGAAAGCCTTGCATTGCACCCGAATTAGGACTACTTTATTTCAAAACTTGGATGAGCGGGGCCAGACAGAATTTCTGCTACTGGTTCTGGCAAACTGGTGGGAACCTGCTGATGCCCACCACTGGTGCCACCATGACTGTTATAGCAGGCGGAAAATATATCGGGCCATATCTTCTCACGCAGAATGTTTCCCATCCACACTTTGTTTGTTTGCATTATGAACCTATTGATGGCTCTTTGCTGGCCTCATCTTGCCATGGACGGATGGCATTATTTTCAGAGATGATCTCCTTGTCTTCTGTCTGTCTGTCTGTATTTATTTATTTTATAACAGACGGATGAGAGTGAGGTAGTCTTTTTTCAAACGCTTCCGTCCTGGCAGAAAATTATATCAAGACTGCATCCTGAGGAGAGAGGACCTCCTTCCTCACTGTTTCTTCCCTAATTTTGATGGACACCCACCAAGCAACGGCTATATCATGTTTAGAAAAAAACATCAGGCAGCCACCGCATTGGTACTCTGTTCCTTTGCTGTCTAAACCTGACCACGTGATGTTAGTGCATATTCTTGGCCTTTCTTTCACTTCACATGATTGGTTTCCACCAGCATGCTTCGTGCTCCATACCTTCAGCCACATTGCATCCTGAGCTCTCTTATATTTAAGTCCTATGCATTCTCACCTCTTTTTTAAAGCTCAGATGCTGAGCCTCACTGGCCATTTCTGTTGCCATCACACTTCCCTGCCAGCAGCTGCAAGCTCATAGTCAATATAGAAGCTATATAAAGCTTCCCCAAGAGAACTGACCTTGTGGCATTCCCTTACAAACCACGACACCAATTCTTTTGTCTGTTAAGGTTTTACTTGTCTGTTGCCGTTCTGATGGCTTGGCATGTTTGTACGCATGCTCAATGGATCTTCTTCTATGGACAAAGGAAGTGGAGCAGTGGTGGGCACCACAACCAGTGGTGGGCATCAGCACCAATTCGCCAGAACCTGTAGCAGAAATTCTGGCTGGACCCACCCATCCAGGTTTTGGAATAGTCCTAATTCCGATGCAACGCAGGGCTTTCCCCCCTGACCACGCCCACCATTCCACGCCATACCCATCAAGCCGCGGTTTTAGAAATCCGGGAGCTGGGCACGCATGCGCAGTAAGTTTCCAGGGGTCGGGCAGGAAATGCGTGGCCATCAGAGGCAGCGGCGTGCATGCACAGAAACCTCTGTGTGCCTGTGCAGAAACCTGTGCGCATGAGCAGAAACTCCTTTGGCCAGGAAATGGGTTACTGCGCATGCGCAGTAGCTACTTTCCCCGACATTGAAAATACAGGATGGCGGCAGGAAAGGAGCCGAACGAGTGCAGAAATACGGGAAATCCCGGCCAATCTGGGATACTCGACAGGTATGTACCACGGCCAGTGTGGTAGTAAAATTTGGAGCCCACCACTGAAGTGGAGGCCCACAGACTAAAATAGTGTTAGATTAAAATAGAAAATTACAGCATTTTAGAGTAATAGAATCCAGATATTAGAAATGGCAGGAAAGTGGCAGATAAACTAGAGCAGTGGTGGCAAACTTTGGCACTCCAGGTGTTCTTGAACTTCAATTCCCAGAAGCCCTGATCAGCAGGAGTGCTGACTTGGGCTTCTGGGAATTGAAGTCCAGGAACATCTGGAGTGCCAAGGTTAGCCGACATGGAACTAGAGCAAGCCCGTTCTCAAATAGAGATGCTTCACTAACAGCTTTGCTCCTGCTTGGTAGCATAGTAAAGGTTCCCTTGCTCGAAAGCCAGTCGTATCTGACTCTAGGGTTCAGTGCTCATCTGTTTCAAAGCCGAAGAGCCAGCGCTGTCTGCTTCTGCAGACGTTTCCATGGTCATGTGGCAGGTATGACTAGACACCGGAGCGCACGGAACGCTGTTACCTTCCCACCAAAGCGGTCCCTATTGATCTACTTGCAATGTCTTGCTTTCGAACTGCTAGGTTGGCAGGAGCTGGAACAAAGACAGGAGCTCATTCCGTCCTGCAGTACTTGGGAATTGAACTGCTGACCTTCCGCCTCCCAGTCAGCGTCTTAGCCACTTGAGCCATTGCAGTAGATATATAAGACATTTGTATACTCCACCCCCACCCCCACCCCATATTTAGATCTCTTCAGGCACAGATGATTCAGATGCAGAGACTTACAAGCATCTTGAAAAGGCTGTGGAAAGAGCTCTGTTGGATTTAGGACGAGTCCCAGAAAGCAGCTCCCTCCAGGGAAGGCCCAACACTGCTCCCGGTGCTGCTACTCTTGTCCCTAAGGTTGCATCCCGATCCTCCTCTTCTGTCTTTGAGACTCCAAGAAATCAAGCAGGCTTGATAACTGAGATGTTCCATGGCCAGGAGCAAGCTTTAAATATGACACCCGAACAGCTGGAAGTAGTACTTACGATTCTCCAAAAGGTTTTGAAGCAGAACGCACAGAATGCCAAGAATGAATGAATGGAACCATCAAGGTGTAAAGCAGTTATGTATGCCCGTACTTTCGCGTTACTATTTTGCCCCAGCTATGATAATAAATAAAAAAAACTTTTTTAAAGCTCAGGGATGTTTGAAAAGTTGCTTGAATTATTAACATAAAACAATAGGTTTCCCTTGCTCGAAAGCCAGCCGTATCTGACTCTAGGGTTCAGTGCTCATCTGTTTCAAAGCCAAAGAGCCAGCACTGCCTACTTCTGCAGATGTTTCTGTGGTCATGTGGCAAGCACTAAACACCGGAGCACACAGAGCACTGTTTACCTTCCCACCAAAGTGGTCCCTATTGATCTACTTCCTGCCATACCAGAATGTGGAGCACTGGTGAAAATTGCTTTTCACCAGCAAATGCTTTTCCAGATTTTAGGATTAGTTGCTCACATAATGTGGCAGGCATGACTAGACCCTGGAGTGCATGGAATGAGGTTACCTTTCCCACCAAAGCAGTACCTATCTATCTACTTGCAATTTCTTGCTGCCAAACTGCTTGGTTGGCAGGAGTTAGGACAGAGATGGGAGCTCACTCCATCATGCAGCACTTGGGTCTCAAACTTCTGACCTACTGACCTTCCAATCGTCAAGTTCCGCATCTTAACCACTAAGCCACCGCAGTCTACTTAGCCTTTGTATTAGGGGTGGTTAACTTATTCTCCCCTACCCCCGTTCCCATTAGTGGGGGGGGGGAGGTTTGCAAAAAGGTGGGTGGGTGGAGGACACACTCTTTCTCACAACAGAAGGTGCAAACACAAATGCTCCAGCAACTCCTGGGCCACAGTTCCCATCATGCCCCATCCCTGGCTGGGCTGACAGGGGCTGCTGAGCGATGTTGTCCAAAGAAGTGCCTACAGGGCCAAAAGATGTGCACTCCCATTAGACAAGAGCAGTGGCTTGGTTTTTCTTCCCCATCTGCTGTTCAGGTGAACAGGCAAGTAGCCTCAAGACTTCCTTGGCTCAAAGGCAAGCCTCCCCCCCCTCCCCAACAGACAGACAGACAGACAGAATCCCAGGACCAGTCTGGGAGCAGATTAGAAGGCTGGGCTTTGGGTCTACATCAGGGATTCTCAACTTGCAGTCCGTGGCGCCATTTCATGTGGCCCACCACCACCACCACACTCGGAAGTGCCATGTGAGGAAGGGCAAAATGGTCATCCGGCCCCCGAAGCTGTCTGAGGGAGCACAACCTGGCCCCTGGCTTTAAAAGGTTGAGACCTCCTGGTCTACATTGTTAAATAGCAGCCAGTATTGGCAGAAAGAAATTTAATGGAGCTGCAACAGTTGTGCGAGAGAGGAAGCAGCGGGCAAGTTTCTTCTTAAAATGCTTGAGAGACTGTCCCACGATACCTCTGTTCCATTTTATAGATATACCAGGTCACTCCATCATTACATATGGGACAATCTGACACCACAATTTCACAAAATTATTTACTACAGAACTAACAATTTGTTCACAAATAGGAATTAGCATGGTTTTTCTAATTCACGTTTGGTACAAAGAGATTTTAGGCACAGAAACACCATTCTTGAAATCTGTTTGTTTGTTTAAAATATCAATTAATTTGCAAGCGTTACATAGGGGACACCTAAAGTTGACACAGATTCCTATTCTTTTTTCCTGTAAAAAAAATGACAACAGGGTAACAGTACTAATTACAAAGGCTCTCTTAAGCCTATCATGATGTTCACCCATTCCCCAAAGCAAAAGTAGCAGAGTCAGAAGAAGAGCCCACCAGTGCAGGGTTCAGTTTTGAACCTGGGTCTCATGAATGCCTTTGGAAGCTCACAGCCAGGACACCGGAATTAAGTTCTCCCTTCACGCTCAGCAGTCGTTTCAAAAGTGTATCACTCTTTTGCACATGGAGGTTCTCTTCAGATAATAATGGTCACTGGGAGAAGAGTACAGAGAGTATAAGTAGTGGTGGGAAAAGCACAATGGTACAAACCTTGCCAAATATTTGGGACCTGAAGCACAACTCCACATAGAGGAACTGTGGGTTTCTGAGCAAATGTAGGAGCCCGGATCTAAGTTATGCCAAAGAGAAGAATCTGTCTAAAAGCTGAGCAGTTCTGTTCCACTTGGTGGACATGTATACCTCCCGAGTACTATATGCATAGAGCAGAGGTGCCCAAACTTTTTTGGGCCGTGGGCTCGACACGTTCAGTGGGCCAGTCACGTGGTTCCTTTTACCGGAAGCAAAACGCACTCTGTTTTGCAACAGGATGAGATAGATTTTTAGGCTGCCATTTTCTGTGCTTAAACCAGAGGTGCCCAAACTACGGCCCGGGGCCCGGATCCAGCCCCCGACACCAATTCATCTGGCCCATGTCACCCTTGCCACTCCTGGAAGCAGAAGTTATATGCACCCGTACACGGCGTGCTTTACTTCCACTTCCAGGAGCGGCAAGGGTGGCATGAGCCAGATGAATTGGGTGTTGGGGGCCGGATCTGGCCCCTGGGATGTAGTTTTGGCACCCCTGGCATAGAGGGTAAGAGGCATCCAGCTAAAAAGGCACAAATGACTGAAATCCTGGATTTCCACTAATGCAGTTATGGAGAAAACCTGTGATGAAAGTTCCTCTTCTCCTTTCTAGCAGCTAAGAGATCAGTGGAAAATATCCAAGAATAGTAAAAAAAAATGCAAACAAGAGAAGAGGGTCTCTTTTAAAAACCCTCTGTAAAAACAAGAACACCTCTCAGAGTTGCCCCGCAATTTGAATTATCGGCTGTCGTTCAGGACTCCAGAAAGGGCTCTTTAGGCACAGGGAATATCAGTTTTTTCCGAAGAGTATACGCTGGCTGTGGCATCTGTTTCCTTTGCCCCTGAGCAGATGCACGTTGGCTCACATCCTCATTGACTGCCGTCAGGATGGACAGGATATCTTCACCACTGCAGGGAGAAAGCGTGAAAAGTCCAAGTTCAATTACCAATTACCAAAAAAGTAGTTACATTAATTTAACAATTTAATTTAATTCTCAAATTTTTATGCCACCCACTCAGGCAAACCCGACTCAGGGCAGCGTACAGCAATTAAAAACATATAAAAACAGGTTTAAAAAAACCCAAGTCACCCACCCAGCTACCCACCCTCTTACCCCCACCCCATTTAAAAAGACTAAAAGGGAATAGAAGGAATACAGCAATACAGAAGGAGGGACACTAACTGGACTCTAGCTGGAGATGAGCCAACAGGCTAGGGCCGTATTCCCATTAGGGCCCCATACCTGCCCTACCAGCCAGGTTTTCAAACCTTTCCTGAAAGGCAGCAATTCTGTCTGTAAGCTCAATTCTGTTGGAAGGAGGTTCCAGAGGGTTGGTGCGGGCACGGAGAAGGCCCTTCTCCTCGTGCCAGAGAAGCGAGCCCCTTTAGCTGAAGGCACAACTAGGGAGCCCTTCCGGTCCACTCTGGTTGGACAGGCAGACACTCTTGGGACGATGCGGTCTCTCAGGTATCCTGCCCCACTGCCATATAAGGCTTTAAAGGTCAAAACCAGCACCTTGAATTGCACCTGGAGGCAAACTGGTAACCAGTGCAGCTCCCAGAGTAGTGGGGAGGCACGAGCATAACGTCCACATCCCATCACCACCTGGGCAGCTGCATTCTGAACCAGCTGTAGCCTCCAAATGGTCACCAGGGCAGCCCCATGTAGAGTGCATTACAGTAATCTACTCTGGAGGTAACCAGAGCATGAGTGACCATGAGGAAGGAGTCCCGGTCCAGGAGCGGGCGCAACTGGCCGATTATTCGAAGTTGGGCAAAAGCCCTCCTGGCCATGGTCGCCATCTGCTCTTCCAGCAGCAGCCGTGAGTCCAGGAGGATCCCCATGTTGCGCACTGGGTCTGTCTGGGGCAAAACTGCCCCATCCAAGACCAGAGGTGATAACTCACTGGATAACCCCAGACCCCCAACCCAAAGCCACTCAGTCTTGCTAGGATTCAGCTGAAGCCTGTTGTCCCCCATCCAGACCCCAACGGCCTCCAGGCATACAGACAGGACTTTGACCGCATCACTGGGATCACCACAGGCCGAGATGTACAACTGAGTGTCATCCGCGTACTGATGGTACTGCACCCCGTGGGAATGGGTGATCTCACCCAGCGGCTTCATGTATGTGTTAAATAGGAGAGGGAAGAGCACCAAGACCTGCGGCACCCCATATTTGAGGGGCCCTAGGACTGGATTTCAACCACACCGACTGGGTACGGCCCTCCAGAAATGAGGAAAACCAGGACAACACAGTGCCTTGGATCCCCAATCCTTTGAGCCGTTCCAGAAGAATACTGTGGTCGACGGTATTGAAGGCCGCTGAGAGGTCAAGAAGAGCAAGGACGGTCAGATGACTGCCGTACCGCTCCCGCCAGAGATCATCCATCAGTGCAACCAATGCTGTCTCCGTAACATGTCCAGGCCTGAATCCTGATTGAAAGGGGTCCAGATAATCCGCTTCCTCCAGAGCCCCCTGCAGCTGGTGCGCCACCACCTTCTCCAATACCTTCCCAAAAAGGGGAGGTTGGAGACCGGCCTGTAGTTGGCTAGGAAAACTGGGTCAAGGGACGGTTTCTTCAGGAGGGGGCGCACCAAAGCATGTTTTAGCGGTGCAGGAAACACCCCCACCCGCAAAGACGCATTTATTATTGCCCCGACCCAGACTCCTGTCACCACCTTAGAAGCTTTCACTAACCAGGTGGGACAGGGGTCCAAAGGACATGTAGTGGCCCACACTGCTGCAAGGAGCCTGTCCACTTCATCAGGGGCAACCAGATCAAACTGATCCCAGATCACACCGCAAGACTGTGCTCCAGCCCCCCACCCCACCCCCGGACCTTCACTGCCCATGCTGGGGTTAAGTCCCAAGCGAATCCAATCGATTTTCTCCACCAGATGGTCAGCGAAGTCCTCAGCCGAACCCTGCCAACCAGGCACTGCACTGGCCCCCCCTGCCAAGGTCTTGGCTACAGCAAAACCAATAGGGTTCTGTGGCACCTTAACGAGCAACTGCAGTG
This sequence comes from Bradypodion ventrale, assembly GCA_035047345.1. NCBI lineage: Eukaryota > Metazoa > Chordata > Lepidosauria > Squamata > Chamaeleonidae > Bradypodion > Bradypodion ventrale. The sequence goes on from JAWDJE010000001.1 coordinate 270,979,297, forward strand.
GCTTAAGTGGCTAAGACGCTAACTGGAAGGGGGGAACTCAGCAGTTCGATTCCCGAGTACTGTAGGATGGAATGAGCTCCCATCTTTGTCCCAGCTCCTGCCAACCCTGCAGCTCAAGAGCAAGAAATTGCAAGTAGATAAATAGGGACCACTTTGGTGGGGAGGTAAACAGCATTCTGTGCACTCCGGTGTCTAGTCATGCCTGCCACATGACCACCGTAACGTCTGCAGAAGCAGACAGCGCTGGCTCTTTGGCTTTGAAACAGAGGTGAGCACTGAACCCTAGAGTCAGATACGAATGGCTTTCAAACAAGGGAAATCTTTACTTTAACCTCCACAACCCCAAGGTGTTGCTCCAATGACACTCTCTAAGGAAGCTCTATTTCCTGACATACTTGCTTATATGCTGTCTCTTAAATCCTGATAGAATTACAGGATCAACCTCACCCAAAAGGGTCTCCAATCCTCCCTGCCACTGTCTGAGGATGGAGTGGGCTCAGGTATGTGTGTGTTTGTGCATGGAGAGACTTCCCCCTTTCCATTTCTCTGTTCAGAAGCATTCTACTAGTGTAAGGAACACATTGAATTCCATCCTTTGTAGTCAACTATAATCGATACCGACATGTGCCAATGAGGTTTTAATTTTGGCCAACGGCAAAGCCAAGCAGATGGCTTTATTTGGCAGTGTACGATTTGATCTGGACTCAAAAGAAGAAAGCTATAATCAATTAACATTCTTTCAACCAACCAACCTCTGCATAAATACTTGCTGTTTCATCAAAAATACCAAATGCAAACTGCGGGAGGGCTGCCCATGGCAGCTTCAATGTAACGATGTTTTGAAAGCACATATGTAGCCTCAGATCTTACCTTGGCACCAGAAGCTGCAGCTTCTTACAGAGAGCTTGGATATACCAGGTGCCCTCAGAAACGTGGCGGAAAGAGAGATAACCATCCACAGTGGCCATGCCAAGGAGAAAATCTGCCTCTGTGGGAATACTCGATGAAGGGACAAACCCTGACGCCTGGGCATCTGCTCCGAGTGAAACAGACCTGTTGGAGTCTGCTTCAAGGTAGAAAGCCATCTGTGTCTTTCCACCCTGACATGCCTGGATGAAAAATAGTTTGGGCTTTTTGGCCAGGAATGGACACCGGTTGGCAGTGAAGTAGGACATGATGGTGCGGATTGAAATCTTCTGTTCGTCTGACCCAAAAATCTGTCCAGACTCCCCGTGAGACAGAATGCAGCATACAAGGCAATCCATGTCTTTCCAGTGTTCAGAAGACTGCCATTGCTTTAAACATTCATTCATTTCTTTGGCCGTCTGATCAATATACGTCATCACCTCTAGCCCAAGCCATGTAAAAACACATCTCAGGTCACCTGTTGGAGAGAGAGGAGGCATTTAGGGTTAGAACGAGAAAAACAAAAAGGTGATAAAAGACACTACGAGAAAGGCACCGATTTAGTGGAAAGTTCTTTCCCAATAAAATAGCTCCTGCAGACCACAAAATCTACAGAAAGATGTCTTGTTAAGTTACCCATATATTCAGGATAAATTATTTTAATATAATTACTAATATGGTTTTTCCTAAACTGGACTATAATACAGGTGAAACTCGGAAAATTAGAATATCGTGCAAACGTCCATTCATTTCACTTAAAAGGTGAAACAAATATATGAGATAGACTCACTACATGCAAAGCGAGAAATGTCATGCCTTAATTCATTATAATTGTGAGGATCATGGCGTACAGCGTATATGAGATTATGTGATGATTATGGGGTACATGAGATTGGAGGGGTTGGGGTTTTCATAAACTGTAAGCCATAAGCATCAATATTATAACAAAGTAAGGCTTGAACTAACTCGTTTTGCATGCAATGAATCTATCTCATTATTGTGTATTAAGGCACAATTGCAAGTTGCGTGGGCGGCGCCTTGCAAAGAGAAAATGTGGTTTCCCGCCATCCAAATTAGGAGCTAAAGTAGGCACGAAACCTCCCTCTGAGCGCGCTCATTATGCTAATCAGAGTTCTGTGATTGGTTAGTTTTGGATCCTGTTCCTCATTGGTTAATACTTGTACATTATGTTATGATTGGTTGGTTATGATTGTCCGGCGGGCCACTACTTTGTATTAAGGAGCCGCCACTGGGGAGACACTATATAAGCCCCAAGGGAAAACAAGGGTGGGGCTGGACCAGATCTATACTACCCATTCCGTACAGGTAGCCAGTAACGTGCTATGCCTTGGTCTCCTCCAAACGCTACCGCTCCTAGTGTAGCCTAGGCATTGCCTCTTCGACGGCAGTTTCCGGAGGGACTGATTTCATGGGATTCGTATAGCCATCTTATGTCCGGAGCGCCTTGTAAGCGTAACCTGAAAGACTGTTAAATAAACTACTGTTGTTGTTCTGTTCATCATTGTCTGGACTATTGCTTATAAGGGCCGGACGCAACACTCGTATACTGGTTTGTTTTTTACCTTTTAAGTTGCATTACTGAACTAAATGAACATTTGCACGATATTCTAATTTTCCGAGTTTCACCTGTATATTTTAAGGAGTTTTCCTTACCCCAGTCTTTTTCCATTCAGTTGTGTTCCAAGTCTAGCTTAGTCAGGAGGAAAAACAACAGAGAAAAGCTATATCTTTCCCGCTCTTGAAAATCCTAATGGAGTCTTCGCCCATGCACAAAATCCACATGTGTGATTCACAAAGACCATGATGAACAACATAAAAACATCAGTTTTCCAGAGTTTGAAATTGATGTGTGACAAAAATCACTTACTGGCATCTTTCTCAGATCCATTCCTCGGACTCAAGAGTTTTCCAAAATGCATATTATTAAAAATGAGGCAGATTCCTCTGTGCGGCCCGTCCATTTCATAGGTAGCTGACCTCTGTGGAATGAGCAGGGGTGGATGAGTTAGGTGGCATTGTCTTATAAAAATTCTGCAAACTCAGCATTCAACTCAAGGCTGGAGATATGCTGAAATACCATATACTTAAGAGCCTTAAATTGTTTTATAATATAACAGTTTCTTTTTCTTTTTTTAAACCAGTGCCCACAATTATGAGAGCATAGCCTACCCATAACAAACTCCTTCTCTCCCAGCTAGAAAATCAACTGGAACACTAAAGGAGCCCCTGATGGGTCAGACCAAAGGTCCTACTGGTTCACTACATGTATTCTGACAATGGCCAAGGCAGTGAGCGTCTTTCAGAGAATGCTATTTTCCTCAGAGCACCTTGTCATGGCTGCCTCTAGTTGGCCATCTTGTCCAGCAAATCAGGGCAACTATTTCACAAAGCTGGATTTCCTTCTATGACACCTGCACCTCCCTCCCACCCAGTCAATAAATCCACTCCCACTTTTCAGAAGAACCCAATTCTGGTCACTCTAGGAAGGTTAGAAGTAAAGGTTTTAGCTGTGGTAACATCAGACCATCACAGTTAGAGCAGATTGAGAGTGCAACGGTGTAAAGGGACCACAATCAAGTTTACTAAACTAAATCTAAACAGAACTTAAGTTGCCACCTTCCTTCTTTAGCTTAGGTCACAGAAAGGCAAAATTACTATCCAATTTTCCTGGAACATTCAAGGTATCTTTTGGAAGGGACAAACCTCTGTTTTAGATTCATCATTTCCTGCATGATGTTGCAAGCTGGCTTCAGAGACGGCAAGCTGACTTCCTGCTTTGACGTCTATAAAACAGGGACAAACACATGAGGACTTCAGAAACTACAGTGTGTGACAGCAAGGTGGACTCCAACAGTTAAGTTAGCCACAATTAACAGTGGCAAGTTAAACTTTGTCTTCTTCTTCATCATCCACTTTTATTCCACCGGGTAACAAACTTTATGCAAACCCCAATAGGATCCCAATGAGTTATAACCAACTAAAAAAACAAACTCCTCTAAATGCTACTGTGAAAACAAAATAATCCACTTCCACATCACTTTGTCTCAAGTACTTTAGTTTGAAGCACTCCAAAATACTTGGATCATATAGTCCATGCTGCTCCATATTGCCAGCAACACTCATTGCCTTCAGTACACATCATCTTCTCTTCACAGAACTTCAAAAGTTCTGTAGCTGTTCTGCTACACAGCTAAAAAACATCCCCCCCCCAAAAAAAAAAAAATTGTGCAGTAATCCCAATGTTCCTGGGGAAAATATCCAAGGACTTCTCCAGCATCTGAAATATGAAAATATAAACACTTAAGGCAAAAGTGGCCAAACTTTGTGGGCCGTGGGCCAGTCATGTGGTTCCTCCCACCAGAAGTGGAAGTAAAATGTACCTGCCGTAAATGCACCCACGGCTGTCATAAACACTGCTATTAATGCACTCGTGACTGTCGTAAGGCCACCCCTGCCTTAAGGGAACAAAGGGACTGTCGTGCCAACCATTATTTCCTGTAAAAGCTGTTCATGAGCTTGTGGGCACTGATATTTTGATCAAGGCACACAAAGCAACAGTGTTTACTCAGCTATGGGGTGACTGTGACTGCTGGTTAGAGTAAGTAAACAGAAAAACCAAAATGGAGCACTCTTTTTAACTACCCTGATTCCTTTCCTAACTATTTTTTTAAAAAAATTAAACCAGTGCCTACAGGGGAAAAAAATTCAGAAAAAAACTTTTATTTGCAGATAGAAAATGCATAGTTTGTCCATATCCCTTTAGGCTTTGAAATTCACCATGGCAGGAACTGACTTAGAATGAAAAACAGAATTAACAAATGTTCTCCTATACTGTACAGTGGAACCCCAACATACAAATGGTTCATTTTATAAAAAAATCAACATACAAATAGAAATCCTGGCTAAAAATATTCAACATAAAAAAAATTAATAGGAAAAATTTGACATACGAAAAAAATATGATGACATCTAGTGGCCTCTTCTGGTAATGCAATGTGTTTTCGACATACAAATTTGTCGACATACAAATAACCTTGTGGAACGGAAAAAAATCAAATGTACTTGTACTTTACTGTACTTGTCAATATATATTTCACTGCCTGTGTTAATAGCAGGACATACTGTATATCAGACAATGGCCAAGTTTGCACCTAACTCTAAAATATAGTTTGTTTTAAAAGTTCATACACAAGGTGATTAACTACAGGTGTTATTAGGATGGGAGGGGGAATGTGACTTTTCAAGACCCCACCTGGGTTTTTAAAGAGACAGAAAATCACTACTGGAAACTTCTGCTGAGAACCTAGGCCAGTGATGGCGAACCTTGACACTCCAGCTGTTCTGGAACTTCAATTCCAAGAAGCCCTGATCAGAACAGCTGGAGGACCGTTCATCACCTAGGCATACCTTGTCTCTGATTTAAGCAAACTTAATAAAAACAAATTACATGCTTGGCACATTTTAAAGTTTACAATCTTGCTTTTTAAAAAACAGAGGGAAATTCAAGATTGGATTACTTTAATTATCCTCTTTAGAGAGGATTCTGGGGGAATAAGCAGACAACTGAAACAGGGAACTCTTCCTATAACCTTTTTTTTAATGGAATTATTCCTATAATCTTTTTAAATATTTGTATACTGTAGTTCCAAAGTTTCATTGGCAAATTTGTAATTATTTGTGATTTTAAAATATTTTTGTATGCCACTTGGGTCTCTATTAGGGAAGAAAGGTAGGATAAAAATTAAATTAGATTAAAATTTAAATTACTGAAATAGTTTATAACATAAGAATAGCAGCAGGACAAAAACTACTCAAAATCAAATACCTTTTTTCTTGTATATTTCCACTTTCTTCACGAGATCAGGACATATTTTTCCACAGACTTTTTCCAGTATATCCAGGTTGGACTCAGCTAGAAGGTCTTGTTTCTCTAGGGAAGTCAACAGTTCCAGAGCAGTCTAGGAAAGATGGGGGTACTGTAGGTGGTGGGAAACAGTTTATGTCCTTGTTTTTACATCTCTTCCTCCCCACCCCTGAAATGCTGAGTTGCCATGTCTTTCTTGAGAGAGGCTTCATCAACAGCCAGAAGGCCATATCTGCTGTTTCTACTTGTCACTTCATGCAAGTGAAGAAATTAATGAATTTGGATCCACAGACTATTGTAACAGGAAAGCTTATCAGGCCCAGAACAAGTATCTATACCTATAAAGGAAAGGCACAACCGTGCGTGTCCAGCAGGCGTGCCCACACCGAAGCCAGTCCCGTTATGCTTCGTGTACACATACCTAACACCACTGAGATCAGCCCCATGAGGGTACGGTGGCCGAGAGTAGGGCCTCCGCCCCACAAAATGGGAAAATGAATGGGAACTACAACTCCCAAGGTTACTTGGGACAAAAAAGGGCAGTTTAACAAGGCCTGGAAATAGAATGTTGGAGAGAGCTGATTTGCATGTTGCATGCCTCTGCCCTGCAGCTCCTTCCGCCCTCAGCTGTGCTGCCTGAGGATGCAACTGGGCGAGGTGGCGCTGTAGGCGCTGCCTCTGCCCTGTTGCCCTTCCTGCCCTCAACCACGCCACCTGAAGACGTGGCAGGGCGAGCCGGCGCCGTAGGCCCTGTCTCTGCCCTGCCGCCCCTTCTGTGCCACCTGAGGACACGGACGGGCGAATAACTGTGAGTGTGATATACTCAGACTAATCTGTATTGAGATGAACAATTGCCATGATTCAAAGATCTCTTCTGGGTGTGACTTCAAACATGTGTGAGTTCATACTTGTGCTCTGTAAGCATAGGTAAAGGAGACAGTGCTCATCTCCATTTATAGCCAAAGAGCCAACTCTGTCTGCGTCTGCAGACATTTCCATGGTTATGTGGCAGGCATGACTAGATGCCAGAGCGCATGGAACACTGTTACATTCCCCACCAAAGCAGTAGCTATTCATCTACTTTCAATTTCTTGTTTTCAAACTGTTAGGTTGGCAGGAGCGGAAACAGACAACAGGCACTCACTCCGTCATGCAGAACTTGGGTCTCAAAATGTTGATCTGCCAACCTTACAGTCGTCAAAGCTCAGCGTCTTAACCACTAAGCCAACGCAGCCCTCTAGAACATATTAATATCATAAATTAGGAAAGTCCCCTTTTTCTTGCAGTTCTTAGAATTCTCTAAGCTATTGGACAAGTTGTTTGGGTGACACTTAGGAATTGTTATAAAACTTGTTTGTTTCATGACAGAAGGATCCAAAACAGGAAGCCTCCTAACAATCTCAAAAGGGAAATCATTAAAACATGTGAGTAAGAACTGCGGAAAATGTCAATAGTAACCTACTACCTCCTAAGGGAAGTCCATCATGCCTGCATCTTGACTTGTTCTGCATAGCGTTTCTGTTCTGTCTGGCTTTTTAGGGACATTGTGGCCAAATCCTGTTGCTTAAAATATAAATTGCATGACACAACACAGATTTAGTTAGTTAGCTAGCGTACCCAGCATGTTGGGGGCAAAATCCTAATTAACTTGTAAACCGCCCAAAGAATGTACTAAGTGCTATGGGGTGGTATATCTTTACCTATAAATCTGAGCGTTAACCGTTGGAATGTGACAAAGGATCCTGCACCCGGCCATACTAACCCATACCGAGCTTTCGTGCACTTGCCCGAACTGGGTTCGCAGGTAACTGTCAGGTTGAGAAATGTGGCAGTGGGGCAGGAGACCCACAAACTCAAACAAAGAAAAAGAAGTTCAATTCCCAACGTTCCTTGCGCCGTGCCACAGCCAATCATGCTGAGAGGCGCGAGCAAAAAGAACGTTGGGAAACGCGCTGCGGCAAATCAAAATCGAGCCGCATTTTTAAAAAACCGCCACACGAATGCAAACCACAAACACAAAAATACAAGTCCAGCGCCCTGTGTGCCGTAAGCAGCAGAACACTGAGAAAGCCGGCGCGCAAAAAATAAACTTACAAAAGGCAATGAAGCGCAAGTCCCCAGCAGGCAGACTCAGCGTCTCACAGCCACACAAATAAAAAGCCAAAAAACGCCACCCGCCGTCCTTCTTTCCCGGAGCAACAGGAAGAAGAGGGACTCCCTCTCCTCCACGCTACCCCGCCGAAGACACGGCGAGACCACCACCGGCCTCAAGGAAAGTTGAGCTGGGGTGGAAAAAAACCCAGAAAAAAACAGAGGTGGTGGTTCAAGGGGGGGAGAAAGGTACTGGAGCACACACACACACCCCGAAAGCGAACCAATTCCCCGGGAAGGAAAGGCAGCGAACGCACCTCCGGTCGTTTCCTTCGCCTCCCAGAGCTCCTCACCCAGGCGCAGCACACACATACTGGGCTGGACATTTCAAACCTGCCCAGTGTGTGTGCACGCGCACACCAACACAACCCCTAAATAACATACACAAAAAGTAACCAACAAAAACAAACACCAAAACTATTACAAAATAATAAAACAAAAATAAATCAATAATTTTAAAAAACATTAATAAACAAAAATAAATAAACCACAAAATACACAAACAAAAACTTCCACAACACCACAAACAAAACACCTAACTACAACACGAAAAACACAAACAAACAACAACGAAATAAAACAAATTAAACACAACCAGAAATAATCAAACCAATTAAACCAAACTAAAAATAAACCAACACACAAAAGACCAAACAGAAACACCTCCCAGCCCACCAACACAAAACCAAAACAAAGAAAATCCACAGAAGAAAGAAAACCAGACAACTTACCAGCGTGTCCTCCCTCCACGATGTCCGGAACAGAAATGAAAAAACAAAGACGACTTATCGGAAGAAGCACCACCCAGAGACCAGAAGAGAAAAAACACCTGAAATGAAACCAAAACCCCTAGCAGCCCCACCTGCAGGGCACAATAGTAAAAACAACTCAAAAAGACTCAACAGCCCTACCTAGAGGCCACAAGAGTAAAAACAAGTCAAAAACATAACACAAAATCAAAATTTTACACCAATCACAAATATATCTCAAAAAAATAACATAAAAAGATTTCTAAAATCCTGTGTTTAGTTTTCACTCAAATAAAAACCCAAAACATCTAAACACAGTTTAAAAACATTGAATGTAAAAAACATGTACTTTCACATTTTTTAAAATTATTACCTACGATACAACCATTAAAAAAAAGGTCACATACTAAAATATTATTTGGTTAAATAGAAAAAGTTATATAATCCTTTGTTCTTTTTTTAATTCACAAAAAAAAAAAAAAAACAAACTGATCACAGTTAATAACAGCCCGGCATCGTAACAAAAAATTACGTATATGTTAAAGCAAATATTCCAAAACACATTAGAAAAATTACAAAATACAAGTTGTTATTACTGTAAAGTATCACAACAATACAATCTATTTAACAAATGAAAACATAAAGGAATTGTGCATAAATAAAAAATTTAAAAAGAACAATTACAGACTAACCTCTTTTTTACAAACATTACCAAAAAATAAAACCTTCCAACACAATTTAAAACAGCCTGGCACCGCCGGGCAAAATCTGCTAGTATATATATAAAACAGAGGTGAGGTCTTGTATGTCCAGTATGGAAATCCACACCCTTGCACACACGTACATTACGTGCCGGAGAGGGCCGTGGAAGGGGTCCGGCAGACAATTTGGGGGGTTACACCCCCCAAAAAAAATGGCCACGAAGCCCACCCACCCTTCTGGATGGGAAAATGTCCACAGGAGGCAATACTGTGCATGCGCAAATGTCTGCGCACGCAACAAGGCCTCAACAGCAATCACAACATGGCCGTACCCAACATGGCGGCGGTGGTGGCGGCCGGGGGCAGAGGTGGCAGCGGGGGGACCAGAAACGATGGAGCCATGACGATGGGGCCAGGAGCCAGCACGGTTGGCCCGCACCACCCCCTGCCCCAGGAAAAACCACACCGCCGCACCCCCTCAGACAGCTCACCAGACCTGGGCTGCAAGCAACGCCCACGCAGACAACACCAGAGACCCGGCTGCTAACATGTGCCCAGCACCTCCGCTGGCCTAGAGTGCAGTGAGGGATGCCAGCGCTGCCCCCGGAACGCCTTGCAGGGAGCCGGCCAGTCCAGGGCAGGGTGGAAGAATGACCACTCATGGCCAGGCAGGCACAGAAACGCACATGCGGGGCCTGGACTGAGGCCTGGACTGAAGCCTGCTCCGCTGCGGCTGCATTAGCCCAACACACAAAACGTGACTACCTATCTCACCTCCGTGGCATGAGGAACCGTTGGGGGGTGTCCCAGGCGAGGTCGACGGCCGCGCACATCCTTCCCTCCCCTCCGGTGCTGGGAGGGCACCGGGAGGTGGTCCTGAGACCTGCTGGCAGACGTGCACCATCTTGCCTCGCAACCGGGACTTGCGGGGAGGCCAGGGGCGCTCCCCGGCCACGGTGGCAGGAGCACAGCAGTCACACACCTCCAGTGCTTGGCCAGCAGCCGGACGTGATTCCAGCTGCTGGTGGTGGGACCACGACTATGTCCACCACAAGAACACCGGGGTTGAGGGGGGAGCCGCGTGGGCACAGACATCACCCGGAACTGCCTCTGGATGCCTGCCCGGAAACAATCCGGGCGGAGCTGGGTACCCAGCTAGTATAAGTATATTATTGCTATTAATTTGTGTGGCTGTTCTATTAATTCAGATGGGCCTACTCTTGTGACTTACTACACCAAAGAAATTTGCAGTCAGAATAAGTTGAATCAATGGAACTTATGGAGGTGTTGACTTATCAAATCCCCACTGATTAAATGGGATTACTCTAGTAAAATTTACAATGCTAAACAATAGGATTTGGGCTATTGCTCCTTCCTCTTCTCTGGTGCTTCTTTCATCTATTCAATATTGTGTGAACCATATGATACTGTGACATTTTAATTGTTTAATGCAGGGGTTCCCAACCTAAGGTCCATGGGCCAGATCGCCATTTCATGTGGCTCCCCATCCCTCCAAGGGCATTTACGAAACAAAATGGCCACCCCCATCTGCAGACAAGGCAAAATGGCCATCCAGCTCTCAAAGCTAACTGAGAAAGTGTGACCTAGCCCCCGGCTTGAAAAGGTTGGGAACCCCTGGTTTAATGCCTTTCTTTCTAGGAGACTTTCTTGATAGATGGGGCTATTTTTAAAGATAGGCTCCCTCTCACCAAATAAAATAAATCATATGTATCCTGCCTATTTCCAGTCTGAAATACATTCATAGCCTTTATAATTTACTCACTGCAATAGGCTGCTTCTTTGGAAGATATTCCCTCAAAAGGAACGTGGCCCTCTTCACATCCTCCTCGGAAAACTCTTCAGCTATTTCATACAGCATCTGTCTGTGTGAAAGGTCAGGCAAAATGAGCTTGCAATGATAGTGAGGGTGGGCAAACGATTGTCCCCAGAATGCATGATCCTCCAAGGCATGACTAAACACCAGAGTGCATGGAGCGCTGTTACCTTCCCACTGAAGTGGTCCCTATTTATCTACTTGCAATGTCTTGCTTTCGAACTGCTAGGTTGGCAGGAGCTGGGACAAAGACGGGAGCTCATTCCGTCCTGCAGTACTCGGGAATCGAACTGCTGATCTTGTGCCTCCCAGTCAACGTCTTAGCCACTTGAGCCATTATATATCCTCCCTAACACACCACCCGCCACCACAGCTTCCCACACCTCCACAAATGTAGAGTGGGAAGCCTAACAGAATTCATTCAGGCACAAAATCCAGTCTTCTCTTTAAGTGGGATGAGAAATCTTTCATCCTTCAGATATTTCAGACTAGAAATTCTATAATCTGCTATCCTCGGCCATGTTGGATGAAGCAGCTGAGAGCTTTGGGACAAAAGAACTGGAGGGCCCAACGCTCCCTGACCCTCGTTAGCCATTTTGAGTAGTCATAAGGAAGGATGGGATATAAAATGAAGTGAAATGAACCCCATCTCAACTCCAAGAAAACTAAGACAAGTGTTTGGCACACACTACTCCTGGCAAAAAGGTACTGTATTATCTGAATCCACACTTTTCACACAGAAAGAACCTCTAGGCATGGAAGACAGACTCACCGATACTCAGAGACCATCCTTCTCTGAGGAAGTTGGGCTTGAACAATCTCTTTGGTAAAGCCAAGGACTTGCAGCAGAGAGTTATACCTAATTCTGTAGAGAAGCTCCCCTATGAGAAATGTATCCTCTTGATTTACAAAGTTATGACTGATGAGTAGGTCGAAAATGCTGTGTGCTGATTCCACTTTTTCCAGCTTCTTTGGGGCAATCAAGTCACTGCAGAGAAATTTCAGGGCATCTACGTCATCGCTCCCAAGATTATGATCTATTTCCAAAAGCTTCTGGCGAAACTTCATACTCTCGTCTTCTCCCATGATGACAGCTTTTCTTCAATGCTAAAATCTCTAAAACAGGAGACAAAAACATTATTGCAAGGTAGCAGGCATGTGGCTTTAAGAAACAGATTTTGGGAGAAGTAATTTTTCCGACTTCAACTTCCAGAAGCCCCCAGTCAAGACATCCAGTGACTATACTGGCTGAAAAATTCCAAGAGTCACTAGCCAAAAAAGGAATCACTTTCCCAAGTTCTACTCATAAGCTGTACCTCATAATCATCACAATTATAACGAAGTAAGGCTTGACATATCTTGCTTTGCATGTAATGAGTCTATCTCATATATGTTTCACCTTTAAAGATGCATTACTGAAATGAATGGATATTTGCACGATATTCTAATTTTTCGAGTTTCACCTGTATGTACTCTCCAGATGTTGTTGGATTGTACCTTTCATTATTCTCTAAGACAGATGGGCTCTTGTATCCAACAACATATGTAAGGTTCTGCCTTTCCTACTTCTTTTCTATTCCTGTTCTCTGCCATCTCCTCCGTGTGAAAGTATCCTTCCACTGACAATTGTCAGTGATCCATTTGCCTATCACGTACAGATTTTAAATTACAGGCATGCTATAGCTGTTCAAATGGTTGGTAATTGGGTAATGTATTTTTACACAGGAACATTATAACAGTTGCAACTACCACTGAGCCTGCTTCTGCCTCAACTGAATCATGTCCCCTGGTGGCATGCATATTCCAGCAGCAGCTGGGCATGTCTGGGCAAGTCAGTGTGCTGAAGGCAGAAATAGGTATATAAGGAGAGATAAACCAAGGGCTTGTCTCTAGTGAGAAACCATCTTATTGCATAGTACAGCTAGGCCATATTGAGTCTGTTTTGAGCTAAAGATGAGTAGGTGCAGCTGTGTTAATAAACCAGCCAATCGTGTCTATATGCATAATATGCATAATTAACTTAAGATCCTGACGTACTAGGCAAAATCAGACTTCAGATTTGGATTCAACGCACCTGATTTAGTATAGGACACATGGATCAGACCAAGTAGCAGACAATATTTATTTTTTTCTGATGCAGTGTAATCAGTGGCCTTGGATGGGCATAAAAGGCAGGTGTCCGCTTAGTAGCAAGAACATGTGCAACACATTTTAAGCAACAATGGTTTCCCTTGAAAGGGACAAATATCAAAAATGTCACCACCCATGTGACAAAGATCACCCTGAACTATTCGCAGAACTACTCATCTTTAGAGAAGTGACTTGGGTTCTGGCAGGAATGGCTTCACAGATCATATCAACAGCTACTGACTGAAATTCCAGTTTGTTACTGTACTTTTGAGTAAGCAGACACAACATGACGGGGCTGCATATTACAGTAACCAGATGTGACATATCTATCCCTTGCTATGAACAGTTTTCAGAAGACGCAAGGCTGGCAAACTTTATCACAAAGAATTTGCTACTCATCGAACATCCGTGTACTTAATGCTAGCTGAAAATTATAAAAACACTCCTGAAACTGAAGAGGGGCAAGGCTGGTGCCATCTTAGCAAGTACTGTAAAGCCTTTTTTTTTTTTTTTTTGGGGGGGGGGGGATGCCTCTTCTAAAATGGCGTGGTGAATTCCAATCACAATCTAAACCCACAATCTAACAAACGGTTTGGCGCATTCTAATTTTGTTTGCACAAGTTTCCTGCACACTTTGTGGACCGCAACTGATGAAAGCTTGTGCTAAAGAAAGTGTGTGGAACTTGCCACAAACAATGAAAGTTTCTCCTCCTCTCTCCAACAGGCCAACATGGCTGCCTCCTCTCCAACATTTCTACATACAAGTGCACGCAAACAAGGCCTGCCCATTCAAAACCGAAAGCTTCATTCCGGGGCAATTACAGGTGAAACTCGGAAAATTAGAATATCGTGCAAATGTCCATTCGTTGCACTTAAAATGTGAAACAACTATATGAGATAGACTCACTCCATGCAAAGCGAGAGATGTCATGCCTTAATTCGTTAGAATTGTGATGATCATGGTGTACATTGTACATGAGATTATGTTATGATTAATGGGGTACATGAGATTGGGGGGTGGGGTTTTCATAAACTGTAAGCCATAAGCATCAATATTATAACAAAGGAAGGTTTGAACTATCTCGCTTTGCATGCAATGAGTCTATCTCATATATTTGTTTCCCCTTTTAAGTTGCATTACTGAACTGAATGAACATTGTTGGCACGATATTCTAATTTTCTGAGTTTCACCTGTATGTGGACTTCATTTTGTTACCTACTGTCAAATTGGTGGAGATACTAAAGTGGAGATAGTTAAGGAATGTCTTTGCCAATGCCAACGTCGTCTCTTCCTCCATCACGGTCAAGTGGGGATTCGAACTCATGTCCCCGGTTCGCAACCCTCTCTATCGCACACCCACTACAACAAGCGAAATTTGTTGTATAAACTACTGTGTAAGAAGCCAAGCAGACCCCCTTCCTTCCCTTGTACAATGGCCAATAGCGCTTGGGAGATGCCTTTATTAAACACCAGAGTTTGAGGAAGTTACTTTATGGGGACTACAACTCCCAGAAGCCCTCGGTCACGTTTCCTCCCCCCCCCCAAACACTAATTATCAACAAACCACGATATGCAACAGAAACCAAACTCTGCTAAAGTCAATAAATACTGTAAATAAATTCCAGACTCCAGAAACAGGCTCGCCTCACTGGAGGACTACCTGCCCTCGCAATCCTTAGCACAAAAAAAAAAGATAAAACGCTGTAGGCGTTACAAGGTCCAGCTGTTAATTACTTTCTTTCCCGCCACTGCAGTGGCTCAAGTGGCTGACTGGGAGGCGGGAGGTCAGCAGTTCGATTCCCGAGTACTGCAGGACGGAATGAGCTCCCGTCTTTGTCCCAGCTCCTGCCCAACCTAGCAGTTCGAAAGCAAGACATTGCAAGTAGATAAACAGGGACCACTTCGGTGGGAAGGTAACAGCGTTCCGTGCGCTCCGGTGTCTAGTCATGCCTGTCACATGACCACGGAAACGTCTGCGGAAACAGACAGCGCTGGCTCTTCGGCTTTGGAAGAGAGATGAGCACTGCACCCTAGAGTCGGATACGACTGGCTTTCGAGCAAAGGAAACCTTTATCTGCCACTTATTACTAGGCGGAAAAAGGCAGAAAAATCAGGCGGTCAGGGGGGGGGATCCCTTCTCCCCAATTTAAGGACTTTTCAACAGGCGCTTCGAAAGGACTCATTAGTTTTAGTCTTTTTCTTTAAAAAAAAAATCCACTTATTCATACCTTCCCAAGTTCGAGTTTTCCTCCCAGAGGTGATGATGATGATTTTAAAGAGAGAGCAGATCCGGTGCAAGAAAAAGTTATTCCTCGGACGCGATGAATCAAATCAGGATCGATAGCACCACCGCCACCCTCTCCCGCAGCCAAAAGGCGGTGGCGGGAACTTCGGGTTGAATCCGGATTTTCCCCGCTGCCTTTCTTTCACTCTCTTGGACACGAATGTTGAACTTCCTGGGCGGGCCGTCCTAAATCGGGGTCCCGCCCGCCCGCGCCTGGTCGTGTGAGCCTCACGTAGCCACAGGAGCACCGCCCGGCTTCGAAATCGAAACCGGTTTGATCCCGCCTCCTCTCCCCCCTGCAACAGGATAGGTCAGTGTTTCTCAACCTTTGGCTTTTGGACTTCAATTCCCAGAAGCCTAAGTCAGTCCATCGGCTGATCAGTGCTTTGGGAAATTGGCTTAGGCTTCTGGGAATTGAAGGCCAAATGCCAAAGGTCGAGAAACATTGGTATAGGTGAAACTCGGAAGATTAGAATAACGTTCATAGAGTCCAGTAATGCAACTTAAAAGGGGAAACAAATATATGAGATAGACTCATTGCATGCAAAGCAAGATAATTCGAGCCTTACTTTGTTATAATATTGATGGTTATGGCTTACAGCTTGTGAAAAATCCAGCCCCCCAATCTCATGTACCCCATAATCATCACAGAATCTCATGTACGCTGTCATAACGAATTAAGGCATGACATCTCTTGCTTTGCATGTAGTGAGTCTATCTCATATATTTGTTTCACTTTTTAAGTGAAATGAATGGACATTTGCACGATATTCTAATTTTCCAAGTTTCACCTGTAGGAATGAAATAGCAAGGCATGAGCTTAGATACACCAAATACAGAGTCATGGAGTGATTAAATCAGAATGACATCATCATGTTAATCAACACAGCTTCCCACAGCTGGCAGTGGCAGATGATCTCGGGCTGTTCTTCAGATCCCCTCTAACAACGCCACCCCCCCAATCTCATTTACCCCATAATCATCACATAATACGATGTACGCCATGATCATCACAATCACAACGAATTAAGGCGTGACATCTCTTGCTTTGCATGTAGTGAGTCTATCTCATATATTTGTTTCACCTTTCAAGTGAAATGAATGGATATTTGCACGATATTCTAATTTTCTGAGTTTCACCTGAAGTGTTGGTGGGTTGGGTAAGGTTTTGTGTGTGTGTGTATACCCCTATAAAATGGTGCGTTAACCGTTGGAATGTGACAAAGGATGTTGCACCAGGCCCCACTAGCCCCGTCCAAGCCTCTGTGCACTCACCGAAACGGGGTTTGCGGGTAACTGTCGGGTTGAAATTTTTGCCCGGGGGACAGTCCCCCCCCCCCCGGACGCAAACAAAAAAAGGGAACTTCAATTCCCAACGTTCCTTGCGCCGCGCCAGAGCCAATCAGGCTGAGCAGCGTGGCAAAAGGAACGTTCGGAAACGTGCCACGGCCAATAAAAAAAAGCTGCAGGAAAAAAAACGTTGCAGTAACCAAACAGGCAGCCGGCGCGCGAAAAATGAAAGTAAAAAAAAAAAAAAAACGCCGCCTCTACCCTTCCTTCCCACGGGCCAGCCAGCATGGCCCATGGAAAAGAAAGCCCTCCCCCCGCCATTGCCATTCCTTCCCACGGGCCAGCCAGCATGGCCCGCAGGAAAGAAAGCCCCCCCCCTGCCATTGCCCTTCCTTCCCACGGGCCAGCTAGCATGGCCTGCGGGAAAGAAAGCCCCCCCCCTAAAAAAGTAAACACAAAAACACAAACCAAAAACAATCAAAAACGCTCAAAAACAAAAATCCAAAATCCAAAACGGAAACACAAAAACAGCCAAAAACAAACAAGAAAAAACACACAGACCCCCCCCCAAAAAAAAAAAAAACCCAGAGAGCTTACCATAAGACATCTTCTATCCATGAGGACCGAATCTCAAATGAGAAAATAAAGAAAATACTTACCGGAAGCGACAACCAGAGGACAGAAGAGAAAAAATGTAGAGAGGAAGAAAAGCTCACCACCCCCACCCAGAGGCCACAAGAGAAAAAACATTCAAAAATATTGAAACTAATAAGATTAATTCCCAAATTAATCAAATAAGTTATAAAAACATTCAAAAATAATCACACTAATTTCAAAAAATACCAAAAAAAACAGAAATCACTTTTCACTAAAAAAAAAACCAAACAAAAAATAAAAATTGCGTAAAAATAAAGATTTTAAAAACCAAAATTAAATTTTAAACTAAAAAAATTTAATTTACATTAAATAAATTAAATTAAAATAAAATTTGCAAAAACCTTCAAAAACCAATTTAAAGAGCCTGGCACTGAGGAAGCCGGCGCGCAAAAAAAATTAAATAAAAAACACACAATGGGAGCTCAAGTCCACCACAGGACTTGAAGCCACAAAATCACAAAACCTTACAACACCATTTAAAACAGCCCAGCACCATTGGTTCAAGAAAAAAACCGAAATCCTTTACTATCCAACACAATTTTAAAAAGCCCGGCACCGCCAGGCAAACTATGCTAGTGTACTATAATTTATGTGAGCTTTTGTGGATCAATTCCACTTCATCAGACTTCAGAAAGACTTACTTTAAAATACAGACATTAGTCTTTGAGATGCCACAGTGTTTGATTTTTACTTTTGATGTGTTTTTAATTTTGCATTGAAGATTAGAACTGCGATACCTCATACAACGTCCAAACTTGGTTCCACAAGTTTGGACTTTATACGGATTTGGACTTTGTATGAGGCATGCAAACTCCTAGCTGCGATGCCTCATACAACGTCCAAATCCTTGCCGCGATGCCTCATACAACGTCATTTCCATAGAGATACATTGTACTGTAACAGCACAGACTTCAGGGCAAAGTCAAGGAAACAGACAGGAAACTGACAGAACTTTAAGAAATCATTGTCTAAAGGCTAAATACAATACAAAAACATGACAAACAACCCTGATTTTAGGGGACAAACCATACAACAAGTTTTTAACTTTTGAAAACTTTAAGAAGTGCAGGTTTAAAAGTTAACATGTCCCATCACGCAGCACAGTGTTAATCTGCAGCCATGCGGCCGAACATCCATTTTATACAAGCTACTGTAAACAATTACTGGATGGAAGCAAGGACAAAATGGATTCCAACATGTCCCATCATCCACTGTGCCAAAGAATGGCCCAAGAACCTGAAGAATGCTGCAAAAATCCCAGGAATGCTAACAAAAATTCTGATGATTTTTTTTTTAAAAAAAATCCAAAATTATGCTCAAAACCACTCGTAAACACTCTTTGCCTCATGCAAAACCCACAAGAGCAATGCACGCATGTGTCCTGCCTTTTATACGGCCCAGGCACAATGCAACCTGGGAAAAACCCTAATGCCTCCTACAAAGTCGCAGAGACTTTGTACGAGGCAACTTTTTTCAAGGAATTAGGCGATGTTGTATGACTCGTGTGTGTGTGTGTGTGTGTGTGTGTGTGTGTGTTTTAAAGGCCAGTTGAAAGTCGAACACGTAGGATAATTACAAGCTGAAGTAAAACGAAGGAGCTTTTCTGAGGCTACCTTTTCAAACAATTAGTAGTAAAATAAAAGGTTCCTGGAATGATTTCTTGGAATTAAAACTGCACCAAGTTTGAGGAGCCCCTCCCATATGTACAATGTTTGTGTATTTGTGTGTGTGTGTGTGTGTGAGAGAGAGAGAGAGAGAGAGACAGGAAAAAAAGCCCATTTCTATTTCCTTCTAGCCTGGGACTTTCCTACCATACTCTGAAGCATGAACACTTTTTCACTTTTTTTCAACATTAACATTCACACTGAAGAAAATTCCTCATTTGCTTATTCTTACTTATCCCTAAAAGTAAAATATGAGAGTAAACAAAACAAGACAAAAAAACAACCTTGTGGCATCTTGAAGACTTAACTCCTGTATTTTAATGTAAGCTTTCATGGATCAAGTCCACTTCGTCAGCACGATCAGTCCAGAGGAAGTGAATTTGAGCCACAAAAGATAACATTAAAATACAGGAGTTAGTCTTTAAGGTGGCACAACTTTTTTTTTGTCTTGTTGTGTGGCTACTACTTTAAAAATAAAAGTTACCTTGAATGTTTTTTAAAAAAATTCTGATAAGCCAAGACATAAACACTTGATAAACTTATTTCCATAGGCTTGGTTTTATTGACCTTCTGCCATTGCAGAAAGTGTGTGTATGTGTGTGTTTAATATCATGAGCAGTGGAACCTGGCTTAACAAATTTAATGCATTCTCCGGGACCTTTTGTACTACGGAAAATTTGTAAAGCGAATTTCCGATAGGAATGCATTAAAAACCCAAAATTTGTTAACCGAAGCACGGTTTCCCACAGAAATGCATTGAAAACCAATTAATCCGTTCCAGGGGGGAATTGTTAACGGAGCCACTATTTTCTCTGGATTTCCTTTTGTAATGCAATTTTTGTGTTAAGCAAGGTTCCACTGTAACTTACTCTGAGCTAAATTTATCTAAAGTTAAAGTTTTCCCTTGCTCGAAAGCCAGTCGTATCCGACTCTAGGGTTCAGTGCTCATCTTGTTTCAAAGCCGAAGAGCCAGCGCTGTCTGCTCCTGCAGACGTTTTCCATGGTCATGTGACAGGCATGACTAAACACCGGAGCGCATGGAACGCTGTTACCTTCCCACCGAAGTGGTCCCTATTTATCTACTTGCAATTTCTTGCTTTCGAACTGCTAGGTTGGCAGGAGCTGGGACAAAGACGGGAGCTCATTCTGTCCTTCAGTACTCGGTGAGTAGGCAAAAACAAGGCATTGTGGACTACAGTAACTCCTATCATTAGGGAGAAGCAGTGTACCGAATACAGTCTCAGACAGTGGTTCAGATCTGGTTTCAAATCTCCAGCCATGGAAACTCACTGGGATAACGCTGGTAAACCCACCCTTAAACATCTCATGTACCTAAAGGTTGCCACAAGGTGGCACACATCTACCATTAATCTTTACTGCCACAGACACATTAAATCAATGTGTTTTGTGTTGCCTTGCCAATTCAAATTATCCTTAGAATCGAAGAACTCAATAAATGGAAGGAAGGATTTTAAGTCCAGCTCTTGCTAATGCAGGAAATCTGGAATCTTAACAGATAGCCAACTACCCAGCTGTGATTAAAAGACTCCAATGAAGAAGAGTTCAATGGCTTCCCTAGTAGTCTGCTCTACTGTTGAATACCACTTACACTGAGGAAGTTATTCCTAGGTTCATGTCCTATTTCTAATGTCAACTAAGAGCCATTTGATTAATAGGATTTGCCTATGTGTTGTCTTACCATTCAATAGTGATGACTTCTGGGTCTTTACAATTTGTTTTGTTGTTGTTGTTCAGTCGCACAGTCAATTCCGACCACAGTGTCTCTGGCTACCAGAATGCTTTATTTTTATGTGTCTCAAACTTTAAGACTCAGTTTAATGGAACAAATGCACCCCACTGTTCCAGCAAAGGTTTTGGGCTCTTTTCCTCCCCACTTTTACATTCTCAACAACCTTGTGAGGCAAGAGAAGTCACAAAAGCAGATGACAATAAACTATTTTTCAGTCTGGCAGAGCGCATTTCCTCCTGTGGCTTTTGCTGTATACTTTATGCTCCATTATTGGGTTAAAGCTGGATGAACTACTAAGGGAAACAGAAAATAGTATTTTGAATTATCAGAGCTTGGAAAGGTTTCTTACAAAATGAGTTGGGGTGCAAATGAAGGCGCACGCACGCACGCACACCACACACACACACCTCCTTGAGTTAGGGAGCAAATACGGAAGAAGAAAATAACAGGCAAATTCTCACTTTTTTGCTGGCACAAACTTGCTGGCTTATCAGGAGGTTAGCCAACGGCCCAAAATAGGATGTTTGTTACAAATGTAACCAGAAGTATGACACAACACCTTTAAAAAGCCATGACTTTTCAGGCAAAATAAAAAGCACCTAATTTTCACCAGGTTACTCAAAACTTATTTATACTGTACATTCAAATAAAGGTAAGAGGAAAAAATATGACATATCATAGAAATCCTCATATTTGTTTCTGTATGTTGCAGTGCAGACGTGAAGTTAGTATAGTCATTATTTAAAAAGCTAAAAATTATGTTTAAGATTCTCATTCCCTTTTTAAAAAGAAGATAGGTGCTAAATAATGCTGCAGTTTATCTGGATGACTACTGCTACAAAACCTCTTTTGTTAATACCTTAACAGGAGAACATGATTCAGACAAGTTACTTTTTGAACAATGACTCCCAGGAGTGGTTGAGGAGTCTAACTTTCTAAACTTAGCAAGAAAACTGGGGTATCAGTGTAAAATATATTCAAGCAGTTGTTTTAAAAGAATTTGTGGAGATCTGTGAAGGTTTGTGGAGATCTAATTAAAAATACTGTATGGAAAAACCTTTCACAAACAAATTTCTGGGTAGAGATAAAAAGTTTTTTTTCATTTGAGCTGGAAGGAAAGGAAGAGCACAAAAATAAAACAGGACACCACATACAAATAGCTGAGAACCATCTTTAAGAAAACAATATGTGAGCACTACATGCTTAGAGTGGAAGATATGCTATTGACTATACAGAACAGCATAAATAAATATTTGTAGGTCAAAATCCTGTTGCCCAATTATGCCTTTTAAGCTAACTACACAACAGCAAGCCCTAAAAGAACTGCTTGCTTGGGTTTTCAGGTATGCCTCAGACAGGTGGGTTACCATGTGCCCACAAACCCAAGCAGGGACTTCTCGATTTTCACTGAGAAGCTCCAGGAGGCATAACTATAGAATATAATATGGAGATAACCTGCTCTTTTATGCATAACATGGCTAAGTCACTATCAGTCTAAGAGGATTTACCATTTGATTACAAATTCTGCTTCAATCCTTTATCACAGGCTTCCTCAACCTTGGCTCTTCAGGCGTTCTTGGACTTCAATTCCCAGAAGCCCAAGTCAGTACTCCTGCTGATCAGGGCTTCTGGGAACTGAAGTTCAAGAACAGCTGAAGGGCCAAGGTTGAGGAAGCCTGCTTTATCACAACATACTTCTGATATTCCATAACTGGATAAATTGGCCCACAGGCTGTAATGGGGGGGGGGGGCTTGTTTAGATGCTTAACCGCCAGAAAGGAAGAGTTTTTTCCTCAGGGTGTGCTTCAGGAGGAGTGAATATTGCTCTGTTGGGTTAGTCCTATTCCTCTCATAAACTCTACTGTTCAACTCCACGAGGATATCCAGCAGAGGCAGCTTCCTGTAAAGAAAAAAAAGAAGGGGTGGGAGGGGAGAAAAAAGTGAAGGTTTTAAATATGGAAGAAATGAGGAACAGGAGGATGTTCTGTCAACTTGCTTCTGATCTATGACAAACCTCTCAGGGTTTTCTAAGTCTAACGCAGTGTTTCCCAATCTTTGGTTTTTGGACTCCATTTCCCAGAAGCCTAAGTCAATTCCTCAAAGCACTGATCAGCCAATATACTGACTTAGGCTTCTGGGAATTGAAGTCCCCTGTGGGGCGTGGGGCCCACTTTGGGAACCACTGGTCTATCGTGATTAAAAGTGGTTGGCCACTCCTTCCTTCTGGTGGCCCACGGGGACCCTACATCTTGCCCAGGGCTATTCAGTGACAGAGCCTTTAAACCCATCAGCCACCCACAAGTTTGTTTGGCCCCTCTCTCAGGAGGCACATGTACTCTAACCCAGTGGTCCCCAACCTTTAGGTTTTGGACTTCAATTCCCAGAAGCCTAAGTCAACGTACATTGGCTGATCAGTGTTTTGGGGAATTGACTTAGGCTTCTGGGAATTGAAGTCCAAAACCCAAAGGTTGGGGATCACTGCTCTAACCCACTGTACCAACTGTAGAAACAGACTATAACTTCTAGAAGTACTTGTCAGTGTATTCATTGTATCACATTCCCATAGGCTTGATTAAATTTTAACTCATGTTTACCCAAAAGGAGGTTCCAGTGCCTTGAATAAAGCACACTTCCAAGTACAGTACATATTCAGATCTGTAGCACTCAGGAAGGCTCTGCATTTCCGAGCAACAGCAACTCTTTGCATTTTGTGAAATAAAAAAAGGACTACACCCCTGACAGCTCCATTTGGAAATATCAATGGCCAGGGACTGTGGGACCTCTGCTCCGAAATATCTCACAGTCCAAAGGTTCCACTCAACAACAACAAAATAAATAAGACTCTTATTTGCTCTGAACTGGAAGGGATGGATCATGTATGCAGATTTCATTTCCAAGTGATAGTTAGTGATGGCAAACCTTGGCACTCCAGGTGTTCTTGGCCACACTGTAAAGCCCCTAATGTGCAAGACCCTTCTGTTGGCTCACAGAACATGGAGGCCTTGACTCATGGTCAAGAAACACATTAAAATTCTTTGCCCAGGCATACTAATCCCATGTAAAGTGAATCTTTGTGCCTCACCATGGAAACTGTCATGTCCCATGAAAATCAGCACAGATTACTCATTCTAAATACTTCATTCTACATTTAAACAGAAGCTACGTTTTGTGGCTAACACCCACTCCCACATCCTTGCAGAAGTGATCAGGAGAATGATCTTGAACAGTCCTCAAAACAATTGTCTACCTTTTGTGTGGATCAGTCAAAAGCTCAGCCAGAGCTGTCAGATAGTAGGAGGAGCCTGGTGATTTCTCTAAGGCAGAAGCATCCAATGTACTCTGGCTCCAGAGAATGTCTGCTACTTGTGGGATCGTATACAAATGTCCATCCGCCTCCACCATGCTGGTATCATCATGCCAACATCCTGGCTCAATATAGTTCTGGATGAAAAAAAGCTTCGGTTTCCCTAAGAGTTCAGGACTCATGTTGCCTGTAAAAAAGCTTTTTATTCCCTCCAATGGGAATCCCGGAATGACATGATCTGTGCAGAAGACACCTTGATGGTCCCCTCGGCTGACCAGGATACAAACAAAGCAGTCATAGTCTTTGTGTTCTCTCAGCCCCGCAATTTTATGCAACTGACGCACCATGGAATCCACATTCAGGAACAAGTGACAATGGACTTCAAAACACAATGCCCGGAAGGCATCTGCCAGCATAGCTAGAGAAATGCAAGCAAGGAAACAAGAATTGCAAATGGTCACTGCCGTAGTTGTTGGGAAGGGTGCTGTGACTTGTTAGATCAGTGGTACCCAAACTTTTTTTGTTAGTGGGCCGGTCCCACCCCCGACACACAGCTGCGAGGGCCGGAAGCGAGCTGCTCCTGCTGCTGACAGTTTTGATGTCAGCAGCAGCAGCGGAGACAGTGACTGTGCTTTGTCCGGGCTGCTCTGAGCAGCCTCTTGCTCGGTCCCATCCCCTCACCAGTCTTTGCTAAAGCCAATCGCTGTTTCGGGGAAATTTTCGGAGCCTCCTGTTTCAAAATTCACGGCGCTGGAAGGGAACACCTGGCGTGCTGTGGTGACGTGATCCCGAGCGCACCAGGGACCTCTCTTAGCGCCGCAAATTTTGAAACACAGGAGGCTCCGAAAATTTCCCCAAAGCAGTGATCGGCTTTAGCAAAGGCTGTTGAGAGGATGGGACAGAGCAAGAGGCTGCTCGGAGCAGCCTGGACGGTCACTGCCTCCACCGCCACCTCTGCTGACATCAGGCGGTAGGGGTGGGTGGGTGGGCGGTCCGCAGTGAGCCCTGGTGCTCACCACGGGCCACATTAATGATATGCAGGGGCCTAGTTGGGCCCACGGGCCGTAGTTTGGGCACCCCTGTGCTAGATACAGATATAAAATCCATATTTGAGTGGATTGCACTTCCTGTAAAAGGCCAAAGACAAAAAGACCAAGCACAGTACTTGAACAACACAGTACAGATGCCCATCAGAAAATCAGCTGAAAGGCAGCCAGCCTAATTTTAATATTCCAATTGTCTAATATTTTAATTTGTTTCATATCAATGCATCTCAGACATTTTTCTTCCTTTACTTGTTTGTTTTCTAGCGTGTTGTACAAGTTTCATCATTCATTCTGTTTGCTATTTCAACTGTACTCTACATTACATAAATCAGAAAACAAATATTATACATTGATTGGGAAATTATAAAAATGTTTAAAACCCAAATACTGCAGGACGGAGTGAGCTCTCATCTCTGTCCCAACTCCTGCCAACCTAGCAGATTGAAAGCAAAAAATTGCAAGTATATAAATAAGTACTACTTTTGTGGGAAGGTAAACAGCGTTCCGTGCACTTCGGTGTCTAGGCATGCTTGCCACATATCCATGGAAACATCTGCAAATGTAGACAGTGCTGGCTCTTCGGCTATAAACAAAGATGAGCACTGAACCCTAGAGTCAGATATGAGCAGCTTTTGAGCAAGTCACTTGCAAGTTGTGCATAAAATTGACTCACCTCCCAAGATCTCTGCACAAAAAGAAACAGGAGGTGAAAAACTCAGAGTCCCCCGCCCCTTTGCCCCTTCTACTGTCAGGCTCCTTAAGGTACAAAGTGCCCACTCTTGCCCTAAATGAATGTGATATTTTTAGCTATTCTTTGTGTTCAGGAACATGTTTCAAGCCTTCAAAAGATTTTGGGGTTTGGCTTGATTCTCTTATGTAAGAGAGACTCGAGTGAGATTTTCCAAAAGAGGTCACTAGGAGAAGCTAAGTCATGCAAAGGTTGGACTGGACAGAGACTTCTTTGCATGCTTGTTCTGTACAAAATATTTTGCTAAGGAAAGTAAAACCTATTTTCACAGACACCAAAACCTGAGGAAGTTTCTCAGGTTCAAAGAGGAAGAAGAATATGGAATTTGAAGAGATCTAAACCTGTGAATCCACAATGGCAGTTCATTTTACATTATTTAACCTGAACAAATTACTAGTTGCTGGATATATATGCACAGTTGCAAGCATGGATCAGTTATCTTGCTTTACTCAGGAACAGTTTTTTAAAAAGCTATTTTTTAAAAATCCCTAACTATGGGCTGAGTAAGGTGGTAAAAGCAAAGGAGCAATGAAGGATTAATTGCTCCTTCACTTTTAACCACTTTGTTTTGTCCACAATGAGTGAAAATGGTTTTCTATTAAGAGAACTTTAGAGCAGGTATAGTTAACCAGGCTTTGGGAGTTTGAATCCCAACTTGTCTCCCAGGAAAGAGGCCAGACAAGATCACATGAAACATTGATAAGGTTTGTGCCCTAACATCTGTGTGGTCTTGAGCCAAAAGTGTCGGAAATCACTTCTGGATACTTTATTCCTAGAGGGACACAATAAGTCACAATCGTTTGGACAGCATATATTTACAGAAATTGAGTATGATTACCTAAGGCAAATTCCCTATCCACATTCAGATTTGATCTGCTCTAAATAAGCTCAGTTTCAATATGGACATGGGGTGCACAGAAAGAGCCTCTTCTAAGATTGTAGTATTTTTGAACCACAATTGGGTGTACCCTGGTAATGACCACCTTGTGTTGCTGGCAAATCTTTCTCACACTGGCCCAGGCATGACTAAACACGAAATGCTGTTTACCTTTCCACTGAAATGGTACCTATTTATTATACTTGCAATTTCTTGCTTTTGAACTGCTAGCTTGGCAGGAGCTGGAACAGAGACAGGGGCTCACTCTGTTGTGCATAACTCAGGTCTCGAACTACTGACCTACCATGTAAGTTATGGCAAAGACTATTTTTAAAACACTTCTAGACAATAATTTTCTTTTTTTTAATTTTATTTTATAACATATAACATGCAACATGTAACATATAACCCTCCACCCACCAACACGCAACACTCAAAAATCTCATCCCCCCCCGCCCCCCGGCCAGGTTAAATATTGCCTGGCCGCTTCCATTTAGACAATGAGGGGGAGGAGGAGGGAGAGCCTATCCCTTCTATTCTAAAATCCTTCTTTCACTATTCCCCGTCTCCTCTTATTTTTCCTCTATTTTAATTCTTTTGGTCCCTATTCTATTCATATTCATATTCCTAAATTGTTAACACTTTCTTGCCTGTGCCTATTTATATTTATATATTATTTTTACTTTTTGGCTTTTGCCTTTATCTTTGCACCAGACAATTCTGCATCCTTTTCTTCTCTTATTTCCCCTCCACTTCCATAACCCAAAGGTTTCTCCCTTGAATGGTCTCTCCCCTTTGCTTGATACTCCTCTTTCCCCTTTGATCCTTCTGAACCTTCTCCATAGAGATTTTTTTCCCAGTTTTTCCCAGTTTGGGTCTTCATAAAACACAGAGAACCTTCTTTCAAGCCAGTGTTCTTCAGATGTGTTGGACTAAAACACCCACCATCCCCAGACAGCATGCTGAGAGGCCCAAAGCTGGAAGGCCACCGCTGAACCTTGATATAAGGGAAGATTTGATGTCCCATGTGCACACTTACCCGCATCATTGCCAATGCAGTCTATAATCAGGCACAAACCTAAAGGTTGGCTCTGCATTCTGTACTTCTTCAACACCTGCAGAGAAGAAAAAGCATCCCCGTGTCACTCTTGTTTCAAACTCACAGAACTTCTCCTCTTGCCTCCTGTCCTAAAACTATCTTGCAGCTAAATGAAAAGAGGCAACCGATAGCCAAGATGCTGGACGTGAAAGTTCCTGGACCAGATGCCTCTTTACCTCCCTAGACTGGGGGAAAGGCCAGGAAATCAGTGTTTTGTTTTAAAATTTTGCTTATGCTTAGAAATGTTGCTCTACTTCCATCCCATACTGACCACACCTGATCTCACCTAAGTAGGAGCAGGTCTGGTTAATAGGTGGATGCAAACAGCCAGGTAATGCCAGAAATTTTTAAGTACGGATGGAGAATGATTCTCCCTGAAGCTAAGCCTGGTGAGCCAACACCCATAATCAGGGGCTAGGTGGGACCATGGGTCTCACTCCATATGTGGACACTTCCTATGTTTTTAACACCAGTGCAGCCATAATTATAAGCACAGATATTAGGGAAAACATCCCATTGAACAAAGTTTGACTTTGTTGTTGTTGCATTGCCAATGAATCATCTCTAACTTACAGTGACTCAAGGAATGAGAGTTCTCTAAAGTGTCCTGTCCTCATGCACAGGATTGTGGCATAAGTAGGTCAGTTTGCAAATAAATACAATATAGGCTTGAATCTCAAGATCCGTGGAACTGCCTCTGATCAAGGCGGAAGGCAATTTTCATCTATTATCCATGTTACCACATTGCCTGACTATGATGATGATGACGACGACGACAATGACAATGCAGGCACTGAGACTAGCAAGTCCCTAGTTTTTGATCACAGAGATCTCAGATATTACAAGAAAAAAGGCTGTATCAGGAAAGAAAATGTGTAGCCCCTCAAGGTACTGCTAGACTACAATTCCACCACTCCTTACCACTGCTGTCTAAGGCTGATGGGAGTTGCACTCAAAAAGCATCCACAGTGCTGCAGGTTCCTCATTCACCCTCGCTCTAAAACAAGTAATTTTTGAATCAATGCCCTTAAGGCATTACTTTACTGCAGGAGAAATGGTGTGAATGATGGCAAAGTAAAACATTTGTTCTTGCATTGGACAATACCTGTACTGGGGTTCCTCCTGTTTCTGGTACTGGTATGTGGACCTGTTCTGCTGGAATACAGATTTCAATGTTATTCTCTGCCAGATGCCCATATTGTATCACAGGGTCAATTTTAGTCAGTCTAGAAACAGACCCACAGCCTGTAGCATTTCAACTAGTAAACATAACTGATCACTCTATGAAAGTCTATCTGATATTAATTTAATTTTTAATCTGACTTTACATTACTTAAAGTATTTTAAATGCTCTCAGTAAGGCACATGGGACCCAAAAGCCTGGTTGTTAAAATTACAGCATTTAAAACCTATGGAAAGAAATTGGAAATAAATAGAACTATGTGTAATGGCAATCAGCTCTACAAGACTGGCTTTCAGTTCTTCTAGGCAATGAGGTTCAAAGGTTAGAGCGCTGTGGCTTGGCTGAGAACTTTCCAGTTAAAAAAAATCTCATTAACTGCATTCTTTACTGCAAGAAACATAACTTTTTTAAAATTGAAATTACATTGGAAGTCCAACAGTGTAAATTGGGAGTCCAACAATATGAACTCATATATGTCATATATGTCTCTTCAAAAGTACGGTAGGTCCCTTTGAGTTAAATGGCACTTACTCCCAGGAAAATGGATTCGGCAAAGCAGCCCAAGACTGTAAAACAGTGCTAAGCATGTACAGATCTTCAGAGGTTCCTGGATTTCAATTTCCATCAATCCCTGTCAGTCTGGGTTATAATGAGGGATATTGGCATAGTCATTCTTCAGATTGAGAGGGCCCTAAGTTTCCTTACTTAATCAGACCTCACCTTGAAAAGAACATTTTCCATTTAAAGGCCTTCTTTTGTTTATAATCTGCAAATAAAATAGATGCAAAATAAACATACTTTAAATTTTAAAATCCAGCTTTATACCCCTTTAAATAAACAACCAATGGTGCTATGGCAGCATAAAATCCTGTGTTGGTTATTCTTGGGGAAAGGAAACAATATGAATGTTTGGGAGAACAGCTGTGTTTTAAATCCATATTACAGTGGCAGCTAAAACACTTTGTAAAGTGTGGTCAATCTTATCTCTGAAATGGCACTGTAAAGCCAGAGGAGTAGGATAGGGCAGTGATGGCAAACCTTTTAGAGACCGAGTGCCAAAACTGCAACCCAAAACCACTTATTTATCACAAAGTGCCAACACAGCAACAGTGGAGGAAGGAAACGCTCTCATTGGGCTGCTGGGCAGAGGGGCGGGGTAAACTCTGTGCTGGAGTGACTGCCGGGATGCCCATGCGTGCCATAGGTTCACCACCACTGGGATAGGGCAATGATAGATTTCCTTTAACAATTTAACAGTAACATATTACCCTGCACAGACATCTCCAAGACCTGCCCTTTTACTGTAAATGCATTAGATAAAACATCTGGCACCTATAGCCACAATCTGGCTGGCCTTTACTAACAGCACACTTAACAGAAGTCAATATCTCCATTTGGGCTGCCTATGTACCAATTCCATCTGCCAATTTGGCAGCAAGGCTAGTGATACCATCTTGTTCTGAAAACCAATCAGCGGCAGCCTACCAACCAACCTGCTAAAAGGCTATCCTTTTAATCTGGTAAAAGGTTTAGTCTGGCCAGGTTTTCCTGCTATGGTAATAGAGTAGTCCATACTGCCAGCAACTCAATGCCGAGCATCAGGTGGCAGTTAACTGATCTGACAACCCTGAGGGTTGCCGAAGTCCACAAGGAAGAGTGATGGTCCCCAAATGGATTAAATCCTACTTGAGTCCATCTCGATGGAAGGCAGCAGCTTCATCAATACTGGCCTTGGGCCAGTGAGGAATTTGTGTTCCCAAAGAGCTCAGGACCAGAAAGTGACTCATGGAACTGGATCAGTGGTGTGGGTATCATGCTGCGATTTGGAAGGCAGATGAAAGGTCACTGCATTATATTCTTCATGGCTGATCACCTTGAGGATCACCGATATTCGGATTCAGATACAGGAGAAGAAGAAAAAAGTGTGTACTTGTATGCCTATACTCTTTAGCTAAGCTTGAAGGTGGTATAGACCTCCAGCTATTGTTCAATTACTAGTTTCATCAGCCTTTGTCACCACAGCTGATAGTAAGTAATGATAAGAATGATAGTCCCACAGTGTCCAGGGGTCATGCAATTCCCCTACACACCCTAACTCAGGAGTTCTCAACTGTTTTAAGCCGAGGGCCGGGCCACACTCCCTCAGACAGCTCCAGGGGCCAGACAATCATTATTTTTTTTGCTCTTCCCTCCACCACATGGCACTTCCTGGTGTGGTGAAGGTGGTGACGGGCCACATGAAATAGTGCTGCTGGCTGCATCCAGCCCATGGGCCGCAGGTTGAAAATCCCTGCCCTAACTAAACTTTAAGTAGGGAATAAAAGTATGTTATGATGCCAAATCCACTTAAAACAGCCAGATCAGACATCCACAGACATTAGCAAATGCTTTCTGCCGCTGTTTGGTGCTTTCACTCTTTGGAAAACTCCTTCTCCTAAAAGTACACTTGGACAACCATCTCTATGTATAAGAGTACTATGAACTTACCAGTGGAGGGTCAGCAAGAGCCAGTTTAGGAAATGATGCCTGGAGCGTGTTTTGATGCAGTGGCGAAGAGTTAATAGGGTGCACTGTAGCGGAAAATTGAACACTCACTCTCAGAAATTACATCTAGAGCAGTCACACCATATAGTTCATGCCTTCCCATTTCAGCCCCTCCTGCTTTGAAATCCATTCCTACCACATTTGTGCTATATCATTATACAGATCAGGATGGGTAATGTGTTCAGATGTTGCTGAACAGCAACTCCAAGCACAGCCAGTGTTCAAGAATGATGGGAGTCATGTTCCAGCAACATCTGTAGGTTCACCCCTATACATATAATATACCCTTTGCAGCTGTTGTCTCAAGCAAGATTTCCACAGTGAGACATTTAGATGTTAACAGCACATTCAAGGAATAGTTGATTCCTACCAAATTTCACTCTATGCCATCAGACCAGAACCTAGAAAAGCTGCTTTGTGGGTTATGACCATGGTAACTTGGAGGATTCTGGAAGTTACTATCCAAAAAAGTAACTTTTCCAAGTCTGGTTAACGTAGATCTATTGAGATATTGATAGCTCAACACAATGTTTTCTAACATTCTTTGTTAAAATGAGTGGTCGTGATAGGAGGATGCCATTTTCCTTTGATTTCATATCCACAAAATCCAGATTTCTGCTATAGGTGTCTAGTGGGATCAGATGTGCGTGTTTAAAAGAATGCATTAATAATGGGAATGCATTAATAATAATAAAGGTCATATTCATTGTTGTTTTCTCTTGGTGTAATTGAATTGTATATTTTGTGGTTTGAGTTTTTGTAACTGTACCTTTGGAGATGTGTTACTGTATTATTATTATGTATTTATTGTCCGCCATGTAAACCGCCCTGAGTTGGGTTGCACCTGAGTGGGCAGTATATAAGTGCAAAAATTAAATTAAATTATTAAATTAAATGGGAACATGTCACTATTACATCTCACTGAACACAGGGGGAGTTACTGCCAAGTAAGTGCAGGTCAGTGAAGGAAAGGACTAATTTGTCAGCCAAGTCAGTGTTCTATGTCAGTCAGTCAATCAATCAATCAATCTCTCTCTCTCTCTCTCTCTCTCTCTCACACACACACACACACACACACACACACACACACACAAACCAGGACAAAATTGTACACCTTACCTTCCCGTTTGTATTTCTGAATCTTCTTAACCAAATCTTTCCTCTGAATGTGCAGGAAGCAATTTTCTAGCAAGTCCAGATGATTAGGTGATACCTGGTCTAACTTCTCAAGGTCAGTTACAATTGACAGGAAACTCTAAGGAAAGTAAGAACATGTTTACAGAATTATGAACCAAACAAAGTACTGTACTGTATTTGAGAAATTGGCAACCTGTAGGCTAGTGAAACAGAGTGGGGAACAGTACAATTTTATTTTAAGCTTTCAAAGGATTTTGATGCAAATTTGTATTCATTTCCATGCAGATACAATCCTGATAGCATCAGAGATCCTTACTTTGCCTATATTATACTTTGTTTACCTGCAGGCTGCCCTAAAATTGGTGCCCATCATACACTCTGGACAACACCTGCAATACATCCTATCTCAGTCAGTATGGCAGTTGGTTAAGATGATAGAAACAATGCTCTGAAACACTGGAGGGCAGGTTTGGGGGAACAGTTGTACTAAACCAGTGATGATGAACCTTGGCACTCCAGGTGTTCTTGAACTTCAATTCCCAGAAGCCCTGATCAGCAGGAGTGCTGACTTGGGCTTCTGAGAATTGAAGTCCGCAAATACCTGGAATGCCAAGGTTTGGCATCACTATACTAAACTATAGTTGCTCTACTTGCCTTAAGACCAGCATGGCATGTGTTTTGAGTGAGGGTGGAACCCTGAACATGGACCATGAGTTGCTGGTACTTGTAGGAAGAAGAGCCATTAACATTAAGCTAAGAGCTCCTTGAGAGCCTGGAAGCAGTTTTTTAAAATTACATTTCTTTCTTCTGCTGTTTGCTGGGCAGCTCTGACTCCTATATTTCTTTCCCCTGTTCAGCCAAGGAACTTCTGTACACACAGGTGAAACTCAGGAAATTAGAATATCGTGCAAATGCTCATTCAGTCCAGTAATGCAACTTAAAAGGTAAAACAAATATATGACATAGACTCGTTACATGCAAAGTGAGATAGTTCAAGCCTTACTTGGTTATAATAATGATGCTTATGGCTTACAGTTTATGAAAACCCCAACCCCCCAATCTCATGTATCCCATAATCATCACATAATCTCATGTACGCTGTACGCCATGATCATGAGAATTATAACGAATCAAGGCATGACATCTCTCGCTTTGCATGTAATGAGTATATCTCATATATTTGTTTCACCTTTTAAGCGAAATGAATGGACATTTGCACGATATTCTAATTTTCCGAATTTCACCTGTATATAAGGAAACCGGTGGGATTTTAAGAAATTCCCTAACTGCTGACAATTCACAAATGACCTTGCATTCCTTTCACTATTTCCCAGTTGCTTAATTCCTCTGAGACAAAGATCAATATTTACTGTATTCCGGTAGAGGAACCACAGTGCTGTTAAACCAACCACCTGAAAAACACGGAAATGAAAAAGAGGAAGCAAAAATCTCTGTTCATTTATTTGAGATTTTAAATTCATTCCATTTGAAAATGCAGGAAATACGACTGGCGATCAGCTTTAGAAAACAAAAACTGATCACATATTTAAAAAATAATGTGATATATTTAGTACTGTACTCCTGAAAGCAGTTATACTTTGAGGAAACTTCAGTTGGGGGGAAAGTCCTTCCAAATTGCTAAAGAAGCCACCCACTGCCTTTCTATGTTGCTTTACTATTTGAAGTTAGGAAGGTAAGCAGATGTATTTGCTGAACTTACCATTACAGGCTACCTTTTGGCCATGTTTTTAGTATTCATACAGTCAACTGCAGAGCTACTTAAAAAAATCCTTTTTAGATTCCTAGATGCCACAGGGGAGTGAAATTTTCTGATCCACTGTAACATGCACAGTCCTATCAAAGAATCACACTTTACAGATTCACAAGAAAGTAAGATAACAGAATTTTACCTTGTCTTTTGCTACCTTCGTATGGGACCCCCCATATTCATCCATTAGAAGAAAAACAAGAGAGCTCAAGTCATCTTTATCCAGATTTTCACTGATTTCAGACATCAGCACCCTGCAAACACAGAATCTTCATGTTATTATTTTTTATTAAATTTTCAAAAAGTAACATAGAAATGACCAAACATAAAAAACAAAAACAAAATAATTTCAAATATAACATACAAAATACATATAAAATCTTAAAAGAAAAAATCAAAATACAAATAATAGCAAATACAAAACATTATTAATATTCAATACTCCAAATTTCTCATTCTGGAATTTTTTGTTTTCTTGGTCCAACTCTATAATCCTTTATATATTCTTGCTTTTATAATAAGCTATTTAATATGACCAACATTTATAACATCTCTACCATTGCACTTTAAAACCACAGTAACACAAAATACCTAAAAATTAAATCCACAATACACACCCAGTGAAATATACAATGCCCAGGAGATTGCAATGTGTCACAACATACTTCATTTTGCACCTATAGTGAGGTTCCTTTTCTCCAATGCAACCTATTCTGGCATTAAACAACCAACAGCCTAATATATATAGCATTCTCCAGGCACCTCTGTCCACCACCATCCTCCTCAGCCCACCCAGCTCTGTGCCCACTGCGTCCACGATGCCATCTAGCTATCAGTTAGCTTAATATCAACACCACAGACCAAGGAAGGAATCACACTGAGTTGTGATCTTCCTGTCTGTGTAACTGGAACAATGGAATAAGGCTTCACTGCTTGAACGAGCAGAGCACTGTCCTGAGGATCAACAACTGGAAACCAGCCACCAATTGAAGGCAGGAAACCACTGGATCAAACTAAGTTTGTAAAGAAAAGGTAAGAATTGAGATGTTGGGGGGGGGGGGGGGGTTAGGTGAGGGAAACAAATGCATTTACTGAACTCACCTGTATGGGGACACCAATGAAGGATGCCTAGCCAAAATGCCTTCCACGTCCGCTCTCCCCATGTTCAGAAGCTTCTTCAGTAAGTCAAACCTCTTTATTCTGTACAAAAGTTCAGGCAAGCCAGAAAGTGTCAGCATCTCCTTCTCATTCAGAGCCATGAGGAGTTCCCTAACATCCACCCCTGGTACTTTGGGGCTAAGGTCCCGGCACAAGAAAAGCATGGTTTCCTTTTCATCTGCATCCAGTTCCTGGTCAATCTGGTGAAGGAGGACAGCTGGCTCCCTGCAAGCTGTCATCACAGCCACTGTCTCTTCAAAGTTTCTGATGTGGTTTGAACAGCCACAGTATGGGACTTGCTGTTTAAACACAGTGTTCATACCAGATCTTCTGTTGCTCCAGTTTGTGCATTTGGTCTCTGCTGTATCAGCACAAGCTGTACAAAAGAAAAGACACAACAAATCCTGAAACACATGGTTTTCATGATGCAGCATCAAGCCCAGCAAAATTCATCCCCAGCACTCAGTCTGCTATCTATCTGTTCATGGCTACGTATTCACATGCAGTTAAGTTCCACAATCAAACTGTCGACACGTTCCGGAATAGGCTGCTCTTCTATTGATTACACAAGGCTCAGCCTTAATGAGAAAAAGAATCCCCCATTTACGGCAAAACTCTCTTATTCATACAGCTTGGAATGTCCAGAGAGGGAACTGAAAGTATAACAAATCAAGGACAGAGTAAAAATGAGAAGTCACATGCTCTTAGGTACTCCCACACAATTCACTAAAACGATTACTTAACCTTTCATACACTTCTGAACATAGAGTTTCGCTTAAAATTTATAAAGCACATGTTGTTGTGTTGCTCTTGTTAAGTGCTATTAAGTTGTTTCTGACTTGTGACTATAACAGCATTTTTGAGATACCTAAGATGTTCGAGGAATTGTTTACCATCACGACCCCTCAGTGAATTTCCACGGGTGTTTAGTGATTTGAACCCAGATCTCTTGAATCACATTCAACACCCCTTCCACACTGTTTCTCACCTATTGTTACAATTATCACTAACAACAAATACTTAACATTTATATGTTTATTAATTTAAAATTATTTTTATTCCACTGTTAAGGTAGAAACTGCCAGCAGCTTACATGATGAAAGAAACAATACAATAATAAAAGAGTTTTAAAATCCATAAATACGCTAAATGCCTTCAATAAAACAATGAAAATCCAATCTGCAAAGATGAAAGTACTGTACAACTAAAGAAATTAGTTCATATATACAATTCAAGCTAAATCAGGAAAAACAGGTGATACAATACTTCGGAATATTCAACGCATTGCCTAATTGTGATCTAGTCTTATAACAACCTTATAAATGGGAAAAGGCAAGATTCCCTGGAAAAGACATAATATCAGTTAAAGCTGAAGGTAGCAGGAAAAAAAAGAAGGAGACCAACCAGGACAGAAAATTTCAGAGATCACTCATTCCTAAGACTGCCACAAGACAGAGGTGGCTTGATAGCATGTAACAAGTTTCTCTGTTGTTTTTTCCCTGTAAAAAATTATATAAAAAGAAATCTGCTAAGGATTAGTACACTACGGTAAGTATGGTAGTTTGAGATGCAACATAGCTGCTCAGAAGTGACAGGGATAATCTGTATAAAAGCTAATTCTGATGATGGATCTTCAGAAGAAATTTAATTTCCCTCTTCTCAAATAAAACCAAAAATTCGTTTTGCTTTTAAGTATGTAAATATTAGATTCTAATGGCCCATTAGCCATGAAACTGGATGATCTGGGCCAGACACATTTCTCAGTCCAGTCTAGGTTAATATGTCATTATAAAGCTAACACTGGGAGAGGAAAAAGAAAGAAAACTCCTGAGTTCCAGGAAGGAAAGACTGGCTACAACAGAAATAAGAGATGAAGTATGTCCCTTCACTCCCATTTCTAGATTCGGCATTATACTCTGATGAAAATGCTGTCAAAATCATGGAATCTATAAAACAAAGAAACAAATGTCCCAAGGGTGCAATCCTAGGCATAACCTGCCTGAGACTGCCACTCAATACATTGAAATTTATTTCTAGGTAAAAATACATACAGGTGAAACTTGGAAAATTAGAACATCGTGCAAATGTTCATTCATTTCACTTAAAAGGTGAGACAAATATATGAGATAGACTCACTACATGCAAAGCAAGAGATGTCATGCCTTGATTCGTTGTAATTGTGATGATCATGGCGTATAGCATACATGAGATTATGTAATGATTATGGGGTACATGAGATTGGGGGGTTGGGGTTTTCATAAGCCATAACCATCAATATTATAACAAAGTAAGGCTTGAACTATCTCGCTTTGCATGTAATGAGTCTATCTCATATATTTGTTTCACCTTTTACGTTGCATTACTGAACTGAATGAACATTTGCACGGTATTCTAATTTTCCGAGTTTCACCAGTAGGATTGTATTGCCACAATTTCAGCATGCTACAGATCGACATTTGGATAAGGGCCTTGATAACGACTTAGGAAGATAACAGAAGTATGAAATCTCAGTTCATCATTCTTGTTTCCAAATTCCAAATTTATCACTTCTTGGAAATTTCAGCACAGATGCTTCTAATGAAACATACCTGGTGACTGAACCTGGCTTTCCATACCTCTGCTTGCTCCTTCTGCTCATGAACAAAAGCACTAGGGAAGGAACCTATTTATCTAAAGATAAAACTAGTTCTTGAAGAACCAATAAGACTTAAGCTGAAAAGATGGTTTAAAAAAATGCATGGGAACAGAAAGGTCCCCTCCTCCACAGGAAATACCATTTTGGAGTCTGTGAAGAATTTGAAGAATGCAAAAAGGACACAATGCATGACATCACCCATTCCACTCATCACATACTTTTTTGAAAGGTCACACGCATTGATGAGCAAGCCTGAGGGGGGAAAAAAAGCCGCAAACTAACATTAAGATTTTTAAAAATTCAAAAAAGGAACTTGCAATTGAGTAAACATGCATGATTTGACAGAAATTGTAGTACAGTACTCCAGATCCTATATATTTTTTCCATGTCTAGGCCTGAGGTAAAACTGACAAAATGAAGGTACCTTTTGATGAGTTCATTCTGCAATTCCTTTCACCTGACCTAGTGTGAGAAAGATTAGATGGCAACACAAGGTTGCCGTTACCAGGGTACGCCCAACTGTGGTTCAAGAATACTGTACCACAATCTACAAAGAGGCTCTTTCTGTGTAACCCATCCTATCAGTAATAAACTGTTTAAATCCCACTGAAATCAGGTGTGAAACACTATATAAAGTTTCCTTTTACCATCCTCAGGTCTATCTAGCAGATATAGTAAAACTCTGACTTACGACTGACTGCCTTGGTTTACATTTGCCCTGGTTTACGACAGCAAATCCAGAGGAAATGATGTCCCATTTTATGACTTTTTTTGCCTTATGACCAGGAATTGCCCAGCATCCAAAATGGCTGAGGGGGTATTTAAGACCACCTGCAGCCATTTTGAACTCTTTGGTTGCACGATTTCAGCGGAGTGACCTTGCCTTGCATGTTCACGGCGCCTCTTCCAGAACTATCGCTAAAGCATGGGATGTCTTTTAAATCATGCACGTTAGCGACAACTCTGGAAGAGGTGCCGTGAATGCACAAGGCCAGGTCGCGCCACTATGACCAATCGCCTCCCCCCCCTTCTATGCCCAGGTCAGTGCGGCGAAGGAGGGGAGCCGATTGCAATGGGGCAACAATGCCTTGCATGCTCACGGCACCTCTTTCCAGAGTGGCTGCTACAGCACCAGATGTCTTTTAAATCCCGTGCTTTAGCGACAGCTCTGGAAGAGGAGCCCCGTTGCAATCGATCGGCTCTCCCCCAGTTTGCGGCACTGATCCAGGCACAGAAGGGGGGGAGGCGAACGGTTTTGCCTCACCCGGTTGCGGCATCTTCAGCGGGGGAGCCCTGGATGTGGCCAGCCCCGGTGGCTGGACAAACCGCTCCTCTTCATTGCCCGATGCCAACCCTGAGGAAGAAGCACCAGAGCCCGGGAAACGTAGTGTCCCACATTTTTTGGGGGGGGGGTTTTTGGGGGGAGGTCAGGAACTTTTTGTATTTTCAATGCATCCCTATAGGAAAATGTGCTTCGGTTTACGATTGATCTGGTTTCCGACAAAATGTCGGAACAAACTAAAATCGTAAACCGGGGTTTTACAGTATTTTAAAATGAATTTGTTCAGACTATAGCTCTTCAAGTTCTCCTCCGGCAAGCATGGCCAATACACTTTCCAAAATCCTCCATCCAGCATGGGTGCTGGTGATGTTGGCTGGGAAGTTTTAGAAGCTGTAGAAGCCCTGCTACTTGGAGGATTCTGGGAGTAGTAGCCCAAAACATTAAGTATACTGTATTCCATGATATCCACTCTTATGTCTGAGGAAGTGGACTTGATCCACGAAAGCTAACATTAAAATACAGGAGTTAGTCTTTAAGGTGCCATAGCTTTGTCTTTTGTTTTGTTTACTCTCTGATAAGCTCCAGATCAGTGATTCCCAATGTGGGGCCCAGGGCCCACAGGGGGACTTAAACTCCCAGAAGCCTAAGTCAGTATGTTGGCTGATCAGTGTTGTGGAGGAATTAACTTAGGCTTCTGGGAATTGAAGTCCAAAAACCAAAGGTTGGGAAACACTGCTCTAGACTATTTCCCCAACTTGCTGAGGGACTGACAAACCTGAACATGGATTTGGACATCACCATAAATGCAGATGACACAAAATGTACTGTATACAGTTTATTAAGGCACTCTTGCTTGCATTAGACATCAGATGGGCAATATATCCTCTTATGCTCTCTAGCTCGCCAAAACCCATAATTCTTTAAAACTATGTTTTATTGAGATGTCCAAATGCCACCTTTGGAGGACACAAACATTAGTTGTTATGTATGCATTCCACAACTCAAGGTCTAGTGCTGAGTATAGGCTGCCGGCACACTCTTCTAAAGAAGATGGATGGCGACAAAAGTGAATGCAACAAAACTATTAACCTTTTTTCTTGTTCCCAAAATATGGTTTTTACACAATGAATACAAACTAATGTGCATAATTTTCCACTACTTTTTACAGTAACAAGATGTTCCCTATGAAACACACCCCATGGAAGGAAAAAGGGTGTCGCACTGTTCCTGGGCTTTTGTAAGTAAACAAAAAACAGCAATATCCAGCAGCTGTAACATTGCAGATATGAAGAGGCTAAGCGGACAAGCACGGAAGCTACTGTAAAACTCATCCACACCCTCCACCATATATTCTGTGTAATGTGTGTGTGGTCTCCCATGTTTCATGCCAGGATTGGCTTACTGAGTCACCAGAGACACATCCATCAACGGAGAAAATAATGACTTTCAGGGAGGAAAATGTATGCTGGGACACAAGTAGCTGATGACGACGACACAGCACTGTACATGTTTCGACCTAGTGATGGGCTGGTAGAGTACACTGAAAAGGGTAAGAGGGAAGCTGAAAAGCAGGTGAAGGCAAACCACTTTGTGACCTCACAAATTTGAAGGTGCCGCCTACAGATAATGTGACTGGAAAAGGTGGGGAGAGGGGGCTTTCTCTGAGACATTTACAGGATTTCCATGGAAAAGGAAATCACCCATTTTGATGATTCACAATGATATAATTGAGTTCCTCTCCTCTGAAAGGAAGTGAAGAATTTTGCAAAGAAAAAAAATCCCAGAACATTTATTCTGAATAACAGAAATAACATTTAGTGCACTCTCTGGATGGTTCACAAGGTAATTAGCATTTTGTCCCTCTCCAACATGTTGAGTACTCATTTTACCGACCTCAGAAGGCAGGCGGAATCAACTCTTGAGCAGTTTTTGGCTGCAGCACAAGACAACATCGCCATTTAAAGCCGTGAGGATTTTCCATAGAAAGAGACATCAAGTAGAAAACTCAAAACAGAAATCTGATGCCTACTCTTCCTGCAGTGGCTCAAGTGCCTAAGACGCTGACTGGGAGGCGGAAGGTCAGTGGTTCGATCCCCAAGTACTGCAGGACGGAATGAGCTCCTGTCTTTGTCCCAGCTCCTGCCAACCTAGCAGTTTGAAAGCAAGAAATTGCAAGTAGATAAATAGGGACCACTTCAGTGGGGAAGGTAACAGCATTCCGTGAGCTTTGGTGTCTAGTCATGCCTGCCACATGACCATGGAAACGTCTGAGCAGCA
The DNA here is from genome assembly GCA_035047345.1 of Bradypodion ventrale. Taxonomy (NCBI): domain Eukaryota; kingdom Metazoa; phylum Chordata; class Lepidosauria; order Squamata; family Chamaeleonidae; genus Bradypodion; species Bradypodion ventrale. Next base: position 271,021,357 of record JAWDJE010000001.1, read on the forward strand.
GACAGCGCTGGCTCTTCGGCTTTGAAACAGAGATGAGCACTGCACCCTATACGACTGGCTTTCGAGCAAGGGAAATCTTTACTCTTCCTCTAACACAGGTTTGCCCCCCCCCCCCAAAAAAAAAAAATCCCAACCCCTAGTCTGGTACAGTAAAACCCCTACTTACAAAAAAAAAAGTCTGTTCCGTAGGCTTTTGCTTAAATCGGTTTTTTATGTAACTTAAAGTAAACCCATAGGAAAAATTATTATTTTACGTAACTCGAAGCAAACCCATAGGAAAAAATGAATTTTTATGTAAATTGAAGCAAACCTATATAAAATTGTGTAAATTGTGACATGGTTTTAGCACAAAATCGAATTGTATATAACTTGGGGTTTTACTGTATTTATTTTTTTTGCATTTAAGTTTTTGAAGTGGAAGCCGTATTAGTCTGTGCAAGCATTTTGCCTCCCACCATGCTGTAAAAAGCCAGACTTGACTTGCAAACTTGTCTGTTATGCCATTGTGTGCCTCTGTACCTGATATGTATAAATTAATGCCATGAAGTCACACACTCTTATGTCTGGCGAAGTGGACTTGTCCCATGATAGCTAACATTAAAATACAGGCGTTAGACTTTAGAGTGCCACAACGTTTATTGTATCTTTGTTTCGCTTTCTCTCTGATATATTTTATTACTGCACAAGACAGAAAGGCAGCACAGACCATATATATATATAAAGTTTCTTGATGCCTGCCGTCGGAAACCTGCCACAAGCCTGACCTGATTTCCTTTTCCTCCTGACCCGAGACCCGACCCCACAGGTCTTTCTTCCTCAGTGGTTAAGAAGCTCGCCTTGTTAGCTGGAAGGCCAGCAAGTCGGCAGCGTTCGAGACCTAGGTACTGCATGACGGTTTGAGCGCCCGCCTCTGTCCCAGCTCCTGCCAACCTAGCAGGTCGAAATGTAAGAAACTGCAAGCAGATAAATAGGGACCCCTTGAGCAGAGTTTCTCCAGCAAAAATCCTTTCAACCCAGAATAATTTCTGACACAAAATTATTATAAAAGGAAAATCCTTCCTCTCAGGTGTCTTCCTTCTTTCGTGTCCAGTCCCGCTCAATCCCTGGACTGCCAAAATGAAGCCACTTTCTTGGCTTTGTCATTGGCCAAACTTAAGTCCTCATCGGTCCTCTCAAGGTAAGGTTTCCCTTGCTCGAAAGCCAGTCGTATCTGACTCTAGGCTTCAGTGCTCATCTGTGTTTCAAAGCCGAAGAGCCAGCGCTTGCTTCTACAGAGACGTTTCCGTGGTCATTTGGCAGGCATGACTAGACACCAGAGCGCCCGGAACGCTGTTACCTTCCCCACCGAAGTGGTCCCTATTTATCTACTTGCAGTTTCTTGCTTTCGAACTGCTAGGTTGGCAGGAGCTGGGGCAAAGAAAGACGGGAGCTCATTCAGTCCTGCAGTACTCGGGAACCGAACTGCTGACCTTCTCCGCTCCCAGTCAGCGTCTAAAAATGTTGCGGCACTTTTTAAACGTGTGTGACTCAACTTCATGCTTTTTTTTAAAGAGCCACAACTTCTTCTTTTTTTTGGTCTCTTTTGTTTCCTCTTGATACGCTTGAAAACAGACTAAACGAACACGGCTATACCACTCCCAAAATGTCAGCTATACTTTAAATATTAAGCTTTTTTCGTGGATCCAAGAGTCAAAAGATGTCTGACGTCGCGGATTTGATCCACACGAAAACTTCGGAGGAAGTGGACTTGAGCCACGAAAGCTTTAACATTAAAATGCAAGAGTTAAGTCTTTCAGGTGCCACAACATATTTTGGTCTTTTTTTTTAAATTTTGTTTTGTTTACTCTCTAAACACAGACCAACACGGCTACCACTTTCAAGAGTTCAACAGTAGAAAATGGAGTCGCAAGAAGCAAAAGCCTGCCTTTCCTCTCCTCCTCCTCCTCCTCCTCCAGTCCAGCCCTACTTCTTTTCATGAAATTCTGCCTCTCTTACACCCCGCGTCCACTTATCTCGCTTCTCGCAAGGTTTTTACTCACCACCACCTGGATCTCGATCTCTCTCTCTCCCTTTTCGGGGTCTGGGCAAGCGAGCTGAGTCTGACTCTGACTCATGGAGGTATTAAAAAACCCAGGAGATGCATCATGCTGTACGCTGCTTTGAAGCCAGTGGGCGTGGCCTGCCGCCATATTAGGTGGACCAAAACATTAGCAGACTACTGTTCACGATTCCTTCTTGTGTTGGAAGGGGTGGTGGATTGATTTGATCCCCTTTCCTGGGCCCCCTGAACCCAGAGGAGTTGGGGGGACAAAAGGGGTCTGTCCCCCCAACCCTTCCAGAGCCAGGGGACCCGGCAGAGAGGGGATCCCCCCCCCCAGGACACTCTGTTTTTAAAGAGAAGAAACCGCTTGGGGGAGCGGGGTAGGAATCGATCCCCTCTCCCTGGTCCCTTGGGTTTGGGAGTGTTGGGGGGACAGACTCCTTTTGTCCCCCCAGCCCTCCCAAACCCAGGGGAGCCAGCGGAGAGGGGATCGAATCCACCCCCACCCACCCCCAACACTCCGTTGTTAAAGAGAAGAAACCACTTGGCTTCTTCTCTTTCATATGGGGTGTGTGTGTGTGGGGGGATCCCCTCTCCGCTGGGTCCCCTGGGTTCAGGAGGGTTGGGGAGACAGACCCCTTTTGTCCCCCCAACCCTTCTGGACCCAGAGGACCCAGTGGAAAGGGGGATCACACACACCCCCACTGATGTTAAAGGGGAAACCCCGATCGGGTTTTCCCTTTTAATATCAGGGGGTGGGGTGGATTAGATCCCCTCTCCCGGTCCCGTGAGTCCCGAAGGGTTGGGGGGACAAAAGGGGTTTGTCCCCTCCAACCCTTCTGGACCCAGGAGAGCCAGCGGAGAGGAGGATGGCAACTCCCCACCCACTGGTATTAAAGGAGAAACCCCGATCTACTTTCACGACTCCACGCAATCAAAGCACAGTTAGCAAATGTTTTGGGCCAACTAACATGTCATCTGTTTTTTTATACCTCCATGCTCTGACTCCCCTGCTTTACTGTACACGTCGCCGTCCCACCGTATAGCAGTTCCGCCTTAGGCCTGCAGGGGGAGAAGGCGCCTCAGTGATCCTGTCCTGGATCTGCGGGGTGGGGACGGGGTGGCGGGGAAGGGAACTGCAGAGAGGGGGAGGGCGCTTGGCGTACCTCTAAATTTTGGTTGTTGTTGTTCAGTCGCACAGTCGACTCCGACTCTTTGCGACCCTATGGACCATTGTTCTCCAGGCGCCTCTGTCCTCCACCATCCCCCTCAGCCCTCCCAGCTCTGTGCCCATTGTGTCTACAATGCCATCTAGCCATCTCATCCTTGGCCTCCCCCTTCTTCTTTTGCCCTCCACCTTTCCCAACATCAATGCCTTCTCAAGTGAATCCTCCCTTCTTATTTGATGTCCAAAGTACTTTAGTTTCATCTTTACTATTTGACCTTCCAATGAGCAGTCAGGGTTAATTTCTTCTAAGATTGACCTATTTGTTCTCCTCGCTGTCCAGGGGACTCTCAAAACCCTCCTCCAACACCACATTTCAAAGGCATCTATTCTTCTACGTTCAGCCTTCCTAATTGTCCAGCTCTCACATCCGTACATCACTACTGGGAAAACCATTGCTTTGACAATTCTAATTTTTGTTTGCAATGTGATGTCTCTGCTTTTCACTATGTTCCCCAGGTTTCTCATCGCTTGTCTCCCAAGGATCAGTCGCCTTTTTATTTCATGGCTACAATCCCCATCTGCAGTGATCTTTGATCCTAAGAATGTAAAATCTGTCACTGCTTCTACTTCTTCCCCGTCTATTTTCCAGGAACTGATGGGGCCTGTTGCCATTATCTTGGTTTTCTTGATATTGAGTCTCAAACCAGCTTTTGCACTTTCCTCCTTCAGCCCAATCAAGAGATTCTTTAGGTCTTCCTCACTTTCTGCCATTAGGGTGGTATCGTCTGCATATCTCAGATTGTTGATGTTTCTCCCAGCGATTTTAATCCCATATTGTGATTCCTCCATCCCTGCACTGCGCATTATGTGCTCTGTGTATAGGTTGAATAAGCATGGTGACAAAATGCAGCCTTGTCTTACTCCTTTTCCTATTCCAAACCATTCTGTCATTCCGTGTTCTGTCCTAACTGTTGCTTCTTGGTTCATGTACAGATTTTTGCAGAATTTTGGAGGACTTGTATATGTCCTAAGGGACTGCAGTGGTGGTGGCTCAAGTGGCTAAGACGCTGACTGGAAGGCGAGAGAGAGAGAGGTCAGCAGTTTGATTCCCGAGTACTGCAGGACGGAAATGAGCTCCCGTCTTTGTCCCAGCTCCTGCAGTTCAAAAGCAAGAAATTACAAGTAGATAAATAGAGACCACTTCGGTGCGACGGTAAACAGAGTTCTCCGTGCGCCTCCGGTGTCTAGTCATGCCTGCCACGTGACCACGGATTCCGGAAACGTCTGCAGAAGCAGACAGCGCTGGCTCTTCGGCTTTGAAACAGAGATGAGCACTGAACCCTAGAGTCGGATACGACTAGCTTTCGAGCAAGTGAAACCTTTACTTGTATATGTCCTTACCAGCTCGCCTTAACGGGTTTTTTTGGGAGGCTTTTGTAAGCTGATTGTTCAGGAGGAGGAGAGGAGTAGTTGTCGTGGGTCTGGCCACAACATTTGTCCTAAGTGGAAAAATTGGGAAATGTTGGAAGCTTTCCCTGTCCCGCCCACCCTCCTTGAAGTGTCCTTCCTTATTACCGTATCAGAGAGTAAACAAGAGAGAGAGAGAGAGGAAAAAACGTTGTAGCACCTTAAAGACTAACTGTTGTTTATTTAAATGTGAGCTTTCAAAGCTTATATTTAAATACAGGAATTAGTCTTTTAAGGTGCCACCGATTTTTTTTTGTCTTTTTGTTGTTTTGCTTTGTTTACTCTCTGAAAAGCTTGCACAGACCAGCATGACTACCACTTCAAACATTTCTGGACCTTGTGGAAGTGAAAGTACAGATTAAAGAGAGGAATGGAATAAACGTAGAGAAAGAGAAAGCGTTGTTGGTTTCTTGAGGTAACTTCTAGGTCACCAAAAGGCTGGGACTGGGACATTTTACTTTGTTATATTGATGCTTATGTCTTACAGCTTATGAAAACCCCAACACACACACACCCAATATCATGTACCCCATAATCATCACATAATCTCATGTACGCTGTACGCCATGATCATCACAATTATAACGAATTAAGGCATGAAATATCTCACTTTGCATGTAGTGAGTCTATCTCATATACATACCTGTCAGCCGTGGCTCCGGCCAATCCGGGACCTGCGCAGAACGGTTCTGCGCAGGTCGCCTTCTACGCATGCGTAGAAGGGTTTTACGCTTGCGTAGCCCCCTTCTATGCTTGGGTAGCCTTCTACGCATGTGTAGAAGGGTTCTACACAAGCGTAGAAGGGTTCTATGCAGGCGTAAAACCCTTCTACGCATGTGTAGAAGGGTTCTACGCAAGCGTAAAACCCTTCTACGCATGCGTAGAAGGCGACCTGCGCAGAAGGGCTGTGCAGTACCTCCTTTCCCCCGCTGCCAAATTCTGGGGTTTCGGCAGCGCGGGGTGGGAAATGGCGTAAATCGGCGCTGAAAACTGGGAAATCCCAGCCAATCGGGGAAGGTAGACAGGTATGCTCATATACAGTAAAACCCTTATTTACAAAAAAAAAGTACATTCCGTAGGCTTTTGCTTAAATTAGTTTTTTATGTAACTCAAAGCAAACCCATAGGAAAAATTATTTTTACATAACTCGAAGCAAACCCATAGGAAAAATTAAATTTTTATGTAAATCGAAACAAACCCATAGGGAAATGAATTTTTACTTAACTCGAAGCAAACCCATAGGGAAAAGAATCTTTATGTAACTTGAAGCAAACCCATAGGAAATTGTGTAAATCGGGACATGGTTTTAGCACAAAATCATTATGTACAGGTAAGTCGAATTTTATGTAACTCAAGGCATTTGTAAGTCGGGGTTTTACTGTATTTGTTTAACCTTTTAAGTGAAATGAATGAACATTTGCATGATATTCTAATTTTCCGAGTTTCACCTGTAGTGCTTAGTGCACTCTCTAGGCAGCTCACAAGCTGAGTCAACCTTATTATCCAAATGTGCTGATGTTAGTACAGTATCTTGCTTGAACACCACTGGCTGATATCAGCCACTGAACCAAATTAGAAGATGGAGCAAGGAGCTCACGGGACAAGGGACATTAAAGGAGAATATAGCTGAGGATCCCACCCTCCCCTACATCACTTGGAGGACCCTGAACAGGCTGGAGTCACTAAATGCAAGACCATCATGCACAAGTGGGGGCTGCTGGCAGACAAAAACACATGGTGTGAATGTAGAATCCAGCTCATATACTTGTCTGCCGATTGCTGCCAGAGGCATACACTAATCAGGACTTGGGTTTGGGCGATAACAAAGCAAATAAAGTTGCTTTATTTTGGCAGTCCAGGGTTTGATTGGGACGCAAAAGAAGAAGCCGCTGCCACTGGACCCAGCTAATGTTAACCTAAGGAATATATTAAATTTTACTAGAGGCTGACAACTTTGGTGTATGAAAACCAAGACACAGGACACAGCCTCGGGCTGGGTTAACTCAGGTTTATTGCATCGTGGACAGAGGGAACATGAGGTAATGGCGGATCGATAGCTCTTTATATACAGTAGTAATACATTTGAACGTGGTGCCATGGTAGCCCATTGGCTACTGCCTGCGTGACGTCATTTCGAGTCACGCCCTTCTTGTCCAGGTGTAGGTGGTGGCGGGAAAGCTTCCCGCGCTGTTGCCTTTGATGAGTTCGGACCAAGAGAGCTGGGACGCTCGCTGCTGCCAGCTGGTGGTCATTAGCTCGCGTCCTATTACAGGGTTCATATGATACAGGTGAAGGTTACATTGTTGCTAACGGCAAGGTTGCATTGGTTCAGATACATTGTAATCCATGTGGAAGATAAAACCATTAGAACACAACACCCCTCCCCCCTAGGATGAGACAAAGTCTCGAGCCCACACTCAAACACACTCCCCCCCCTAGGAGACAAAGTCTCTCAGCCAAGATGGCTTATTTCGAACACGCTGGGGTCTCGATGCGGGCTGCCTTTACCCGGGTTTGCTACCTTCTCTTTGTCCCCTGGTTTCCTGCCCTGTAATTGGAGAGGGAGACTCGTTAGTGACTTGCCGCGGCTCTGCGGCGTTGTTGGGAGGTGTGCTCTCTCTTAGGGAAGAACCGGGGGCACTGGGGGCTAACGAAAAACCCCTCTTCTCGCTTGGATGGGTGGGGAAACACTCCTGAAAACCCCCCCGGCTCGCAAAATCAAAATCAAAATTACATTCGGGGGCAGCGGTCGCGAACTCCTCTCCCCCTTCCCCGGCCTCTGATGGAACTGGTTTATCAAAAGGGTATGAGTCGGGGCCGCTGCTTCTTCCTTCCCCCCTTGCTTGGGACTGTTGTCCGCTGATGTCTCCCCCTTGGGCTAAACGGGTGGGGGAGAACCCTAACGCTGAATCCTGTTGTTGAGCCCCACTGGCTGGTACGCTCACTCGGTGCCTCAGCTGGTCCGCGTGCCTCCTCCAGAGGAGACCGGTGCTAGTTTCGACCCGGTACGACACTGGCCCCGTCTGTTCTACTACCGTCCCCGGCACCCAGGCTGGCCCTGCGCTGGCATAGTTTCTGCAGTGAACAGGGTCGCCGGCGGCGAATCCTTTCGAGACTGCCAGCCCTATGTTTTTTCCCTTCTCCTCGACTCTCGTCGGGTCTAGCCTGGACAGAATCGTGGTCAGTTTTCGCCGCATCAAGAGCTCTGCCGGCGAGTAACCTGACGCTAAGGGGGTCACCCTATACGCTAATAAGAACTGACATACTTGGTGATTTAGGTCCCCCGGGCCCATGCGCCGAAGCGCATCCTTTGTTGTACGCACCAACCGTTCCACTTGGCCATTCGTGGCCGGGTGAAATGGCGCGGATGTGACATGCCGAATGGCGTTTGCCGCCATGAATGCTCCGAACTCCGAGGAGGTGAAGCAACTCGCGTTATCGCTGACTAACGTGTCGGGTAAGCCGAACGTGGAAAAGACTTTCCGTAGCTGGCTAATTGTCGTGGCGGAGGACGTGCTCTTTACTGGGATAACCTCCAGCCACTTGGAGAACGCATCCACCACCAGGAGAAACATGGTTCCTCGGAATGGGCCAGCGAAATCTATGTGTACTCTGGACCACGGCCCCCTTGCTGCGTCCCATTCCCTATGCGGGAGGCGGGCCTCCTCTGGACGGGACCCCTGACATGCCCCACAAGTGCCGACCATGTGCTCAATGTCCGCGTCCAGCTGTGGCCACCAAAAGTAACTGCGGGCCAGCGCTTTCGAACGAACGATGCCCGGGTGGCTGACGTGCAGCAGTTTGAGCACCCTCGGCCGCATGGATGTAGGGACCACCACCCGTTGGCCCCACAACAGGCACCCCCTTTCTAGGGACAACTCTAGTTTTTTCCGAAAGAATGGGTCGAATTCCGTGCTCGGGGACGATGCCGGCCACCCCTTCTGTACCCATGAGCTAACTTTCTCCAGCGTTTTGTCCTTGCCTGTCGCCCTAGCAATATCGGCTGGTACTAATGGGGGTGCGTCTAAGACCTCGATTAGCAACACCTGGCGGTCTCTTTCTACTCTAGCCTTTTGGTCGTCCGACAGGGGCAAAGGGGATCTCGAAAGTGCATCAGCATGGCTGATCTCCTTTCCGGGCCGGTACTCCAACTCGTGTTGGTATGCGTTGAGAAAGATAGCCCAACGCAGCATTCTCGGGGATAGGATCTGCGGCGTGGGCTTGCTTGCCGTGAAAATCCCTAACAGGGGCTTGTGATCCGTCACGATTTTGAACGGGCGGCCATACAGAAAATCGTGAAACTTTTTGGTCCCCGCTACTATTGCTAATGCCTCCCTGTCGGTTTGTGCGTAATTTCGCTCTGCTTGGGACAGGGACCTTGAATAAAACGCAATCGGGGCCTCCCTTCCGCCATCCAACACGTGGCAAAGCACCGCCCCCACCCCCACCGGTGATGCATCGCAGACTAATACCACCGGTCGTTTGGGGTCGAAATGCGTTAGAATTGCGTCAGAAGTCAAGAGTTGCTTTAGTTCTTTGAACGCCCTCTCGTGCTCGTCACCCCACATCCATGTCTCCTCCTTTTTAAGCAACCGATGAAGCGGTTCGGCTACGGACGCTTTCCGCGGAAGGAATGTATGGTAAAAATTGAGGAGCCCCAGGAATGACTGTAGCTCGGTTTTGGATGTGGGGCGAGGGGCCTTCTTGATGGCTGCTACCTTGGATTTGGATGGCTTAATACCCTCGGGTGTGATTCGGAACCCTAAAAACTCGACCTCGGTTTCGAAAAAGACACATTTGTCCTTCCTCAGTCTCAGCCCCGCTTTCTCGAACACAGTTAGTACTTTGTCCAATCTTTTTGCCAGTTCTGCCTCACTCCCCCCTGTTACCAACACGTCATCAAAATAAGGCAACACCCCCTCCAGCCCCTTCAGGAGGCGTTCCACAAGCGACTGAAAAAGGCCGGGTGCCGAGTTCACGCCGAACTGTAAACGCGACACCTGGAACGCTCCTTTATGTGTGACTATCGTTTGGGCCGCGGCCGTGGCGGGAGTTACAGGGAGTTGCTGATAGGCTTGTGCTAGATCGAGCTTGGCGAAACACTTTCCCCCATTTAGCCTGGCCAAAAGGTGGCTGACCACCGGCACCGGGTATGCATTAGGGCGGATCGCCTTGTTAATTGTACACTTATAATCAGCGCAAATGCGCACCTCCCCGTTAGCCTTCAGAGCTGTTACAATTGGAGTTTCCCACTCCGCGGAATCAACAGGAATAAGAATCCCCTGGCCCACCAATTTGTCCAGTTCCGCCTCTATTTTGTCCTTTAGTGCGAAGGGCACCCTGCGCGGTTTGAGTCTTATCGGGCGGACCTCCGGGTCTAGGTCGAAGGCTACAGGGGGTCCCTTGAATTTTCCCAGTCCTTTTTTAAAAACGTCGGGATGCGCATCGCACACCGCTTGTATTGGATCCACCCCCACCGAATGTACTCCCCCTATGAACAGGCCTAAAGGCTGAAACCACTGTGTCCCTAGGAGGCTACAACTTCCCCCCTTGAGGACAACTAGGGGCAGTTCCGCAGAATGTCTCTTAAAATTAACCCGAAATTTCCCGACCCCCAATACCGGAATGTTGTTTCCCTGTACATCTCGTAGCGTGGACCTCAATGTTTTAAGTTTGGGCCGCACGTGGGGGTCGATTTTCAAGAACTCTTTCTGGGGAATTATGGAATAGGAGGACCCTGAGTCAATTTCCATCCTGATAGGGGCCCCTTGTATTAGTACCTCAACGAAGTAATGGGACTGTCCCGTGGACACGCTGAACACTGGGGCGTCATCTTCGCTGCCGTCCGAGACGCGGCCCACGCCGTCCTTCTTCCTCGTGGTCTGGGCGCCATCTTTGGGCCTCGCGGGACGGTCCGGTCGGGTCGAACGGTCTGGTGACTGCCTCCGGCCCTCCTTTCGTTTTCTGCATGCCTTGGCAATGTGCCCCCGACGGCCGCAGGTGTAACATTCAGCCTTTCTAAATGGGCATCTCGCGCGTTCGTGGGCCGCTCCGCAACCATCGCAGCGGCGCCCCCCTTTTCGAACCCTCTGGACCTCCTCGCCGTCGCTGCCTTCCGAGGACGATTTTGAGGCCCGTCGCGTTGCGTGCACCGATTGTCCGGGCTTCCCGTGCACCGAATTTTCCGCTTTGCCGGCCCTGGGACGCCACTCACGCCACTGGTGCATCTCGTCTACTCCAGCATTCGTGGACTCCGCGGCTTCTGCGGCCTCGACGACCTCTGCCAGCGTGGGTGGCGGCTCCTTGTTCATCAAGCTGCGCTGCACCTCCTTGTCTTTCAGGCCACACAGCACGCCGTCCCTGAGGGCCATGTCTAGGATGTCGCCCCATTTGCAGGGGACGGCGGCTACCCTCATGGCGGCCACGAATGCCTCAACCGACTCGTCCGGCGCTTGGACTCGCCTCCAAAACGCGCTCCGAGCGGGAAACATCGCCCTCGAGGGTTGGAAGCGCTCCCGTAGCAGCTTCATGATGTCGTCCGCCTTAAATTCGCTCACCTTCTTCGGAGCGATGATGCCCACCAGCGTCCGCTTGGTTTCCACCCCGAGCATTCTGGTGAGGATGGCCCTCTTCCGCTCCTCATCGTCTTCCTTGACTTTGAGTTCCACCAGCGCCGCCTGGAAGTCCATCTCCAACAGCTCCCAGTCTTGCGGTTTGGTGATGTTGAACCCGCTCTGTGCCCTGGCTGCTCCTTGGGGATCCATAATCCCACCTTCGTCGCCAATTTGGTGTATGAAAACCAAGACACAGGACACAGCCTCGGGCTGGGTTAACTCAGGTTTATTGCATCGTGGACAGAGGGAACATGAGGTAATGGCGGATCGATAGCTCTTTATATACAGTAGTAATACATTTGAACGTGGTGCCATGGTAGCCCATTGGCTACTGCCTGCGTGACGTCATTTCGAGTCACGCCCTTCTTGTCCAGGTGTAGGTGGTGGCGGGAAAGCTTCCCGCGCTGTTGCCTTTGATGAGTTCGGACCAAGAGAGCTGGGACGCTCGCTGCTGCCAGCTGGTGGTCATTAGCTCGCGTCCTATTACAGGGTTCATATGATACAGGTGAAGGTTACATTGTTGCTAACGGCAAGGTTGCATTGGTTCAGATACATTGTAATCCATGTGGAAGATAAAACCATTAGAACACAACACAACATTTTAGTTTTTTCTTCATACAGCTAATCTCCAATTCATATTACAATTTTATCCAAATGGGTCCTTGCAATTCAGTTTCTAAAGTTGGCATGAGGCAAAGGGATAAGAGAAGTGCTGTTTGATTACAGTAAGATAATTTTAATGGGTTTACATAACATACTGAATGTTTTTTTTAACCCTGGCTAATGTTTGCAATAGAATAGAGTCGGCTTTCTCAACGTTTACACGCCAGGGACCGGACCACGCTCCCCCAGACAGATGAGTGGGCCGGTCATGTGATTCCTCCCACCAGGAAGCGGAAGTAAAACCTGTCCTGTACATGCGCAGAATGCCATTCTGCGCATGCATGGAGCACATTTTTCTTCCAGGAGCATCAAGGGTGTCGGCAGGATGAAATGGCATTGGGGGCCAAGTGTGTTTCATGAGCTGTAGGTTGAGAATGCCTGCAATAGAGAGACAGAATGTAGTTTTGTAAGAGATAAAGCTGGACAAAAATGGTAAAGCTTTGTCTCAAGAAGGATAAAGATCTACAACAAAGTGATGCAGTAGAGGTGATCCTTTTCAGAGTTCCACCTTAGGTAGACAAATTTGTCAGGATGTTTTACTCCATCCCTCACTCCCCTTAAACTGACTGTTAGTGTTGCATGGCTGTTAGGTATACTCTTTTGGCTGTTCTCTCTCTAAGCCAGGGGTAGCCAAACATTTTGCGCCAAATCCGTATAAAGTCCAAACTTGTGGAACCAAGTATATATAAAATGCTGTACATGCAGCACAGATCCATCCTTTCAGTTGGGTACTTTTCAGCTTTCCTCCCCCAAAGATAGTCCTTGCTAAGTGAAAATTAATCTATTCAGTTGTTACAGTTTAATTAAGGAAACTATCTAAACAAATTTGGAATGAAAATACAGTATAATAAAAATAAAATGCTGGACAATCTGTCATTTTTATTTCATATTTCCTTTTTGTTTCAAAGGGATACACAGCTTGTATTGTAGTGGCTTATTTTAAGGCAGTAAGTAGGAATAGGGGTTTTGTATAATAGTTATTTGATAATACAGTACAAGCAATAATACCATAGACAGATAATATGAGAGCATTCCAGGAAGTGTGGAGAAATGGGCAGAGACTAAATTTGCATATGAAAGTGTATTGGCTGCAAATAAGGAAGACTTATTTAGAATGAGATGCTATGAGTCTGGTTGGGAGACAGGAGATAACATTTGGGAAGGATATTAATTGAGGGAGAGAAGATAATTTGAACTCAGTTGTGTTGCCTGGGAACAAAAGCTAGATTATAGTGTAGAACAGAACTTGGAAACATTACTTCCTTGGTCTTATTATTATTACTAGCATTTTTTGCCCGGCCTTGCTGGACAGGTTTTTTTTTTTTTGGTGTTGGTGGTAGGGGTGGTTTTGGAGTTGTACACACAAACACACACACACACACACACACACACGGCGAAGCTGCGTGGGGAGAGGAGAGGCTCTTCCTCCCCCCGTAGCCTCGGCGAGGAAACACACACACACACACACGGCAAAGCTGCATGAGGAGGGGAGGGGCTCCTCCTCCCCCCCCCCATAGCCTCGGTGAGGAAACACACACCGGGGGGGGAGTTCCGGCTGTTTTTCCCTCCGGGAGAAAGAGGCCAAGAACAGAGCTCTGTTCTCGGGCTCTGTCCCCCGTTGGGAAGCTGTTCATTTTTCTCGGTTGGCAGGGGCCTAAGCCTTCGGCCCTCGCCCTCCGTGGAAGATGATGTCTTCTCTCTAGGAGTTGGAGGCCGAGAACGGAGCGCCGTTCTCGGGCTCCGTCTCCTGGAGGGAACCTTTTCGGCGGGGTCATGGAGAAAAGAGGGCCTAGATGCGGCAGCGGTTGTTTTTCCGCATGCGGCGTTTTCCTGACCTCCTCTGCGCTCACGTCCCTCAGCCTTGTAGGGTTTTTTTGTTCATCTTCGTGGGGTGGTTGCCCCACTCTCAATGATCAGATCCTTGCGGTGATGCTTGCAGGGTCTAAAGGTAAGTGTTGGCGGCTTGGTACGAGATAGTAGAGACGGGTGTGGGTGTGTATGTTGGACACCAACAGCCCACACACCTTTTTATAGGTATAGATTATGTGCCATCAAGTCAATTCAGAGTTATGGCAAATTGGCAACTCTTTTTAGGATTTGCAGGGTACAGAGTACCCAGTAGTAGTTTATTGTACCCTTCTCCTGCAGGTGCCCAAGGCCATATAGATGGTTCTTCTCATGGGAAATCCAGTTGAAAATTGAACACTCTCTCTCAACCACTGGACAGTTTCACCAGCTTTGGTTGCACTACAAATCTTCCATCCCGTATGGAGTAGCTGAACTGGCAGGCAGGGCATGGTTCTAGAAACTAGTCCAAAAAGGAACATGTCCAAAATGTACTATAGGGGTAGTTTATAAGTTAGAGATATAGTAATATATTATGTAAAGCCAAATTAATACTGTTAAGCAGTAGGCTACAATATCTTGTTCTTTGTGGTTGAGAAAAACTAGATATCATTGTCAATATCTTCAAGGTGAAATATATTTTAATATTACATTATGGAAGTTTAAATATTAACCCTGTGTTTTGTTTTCGTCATCCATTAGAATTTAGCTAAATCAGTATTCCTGATATAGGTTTACACCACCACCTCTACTTTACAAACCATTTAAAATTAGTTCATTCTCCCCTAGCATCTAAATCTCACTTTTTACAAACCACTGATACTGTACCAGAGTTGTAAGCTGTTGTGTACTTGCTAGCCCTGGTCATGTCAACCAGTGTGACAGCAAGACAGCAGAGCTGGGAGAGAGAGAAAGAGAGGACAATGAAGGTCAGAGGGAGTAATAGCAAGCAAGCAAGAGAACACAAGTAAGATGGAAAAGTGAGGAAACCGATCAAATCAGAGGGATGCTTCTAGCAAACAAGCTAGAGAGAGGATGAGTGATGAAGAGAAGAAGCAGTGCAGTGGTTTCATTTACAAGCCATAACACAATTCTTGGAACCAAACTACTGTTCTAACAGTCTAATGCAGGGGTTCCCAACCTAAGGCCCACAGGCTGGATCCAACCCACACCGCCATTTCATGTGCCCCCACCCCTCAAAGGGCATTCAAAAAACAAAATGCCCACCCCCATCGTGCAGAGAGAGCAAAATGGTTGTTCGGCCCTTGAAGCTGATTGAGAGAGTGTGACCTGGCCCTCAGCTTGAAAAGGTTGGGAATCCCTGGTCTAATGGGAGAATAGTATTCAACAATTCCCTTTACTGCCATCCATAGGGAACTAATCTATACCTATAAAATGGTGCGTTAACCGTTGGAATGTGACAAAGGATGTTGCACCAGGCCCCACTAGCCTGTAATGGGCCTCCGTTCACTCGCCCGAACCCGGTTCACAGGTAACTGTCGAGTTGAAATTTTCAGCCGGGCGACAAGAGCTCCCCGGATGCAAACAAGCAAAGGGAACTTCAATTCCCAACGTTCCTTGCGCCGCGCCGCACCAGAGCCAATCAGGCTGAGTGGCGCGGCAAAAGGAACGTTCGGAAACATGCCGTGGCCAATCAAAAAAAAAGCAGCAGGAAAAAACTGCTGCAGTAACCAAACACGCGCAGGCAAAACTACAAGCCCCAGCGTCCTGCGCGCCATTAGCGCGCAGAACGCTGAGGCAGCCAGCGTGCAAAAAATAAAATAAAAAACCCCCCTTACTTTCAATGGGCCAGGGATCGAGCCTGGCCCGTGAAAAAAAAAAGACACCCCCCCCAAAAAAAAGTACACACCAAAACAGTCAAAAACAGTCACAAAAACAGTCAAAACGAAACAGAAAAACATCCAAAAAAATTACCACAAAAACATCACAAAGACCCCCAAAAAAACCCAACACACACACACACACACACACCCCAAAAAAAACAGGGAGCTACCAAGAGATGTCTTCATTCCATGATGACCGGAACTCAACTGAGAAAATGGAAGAGAATACTCACCGGAAGCGAAACCCAGAGGACAGAAGAGAAAAATTGTAGAGAGGAAGAAAAGCTCCCCACCCCCGCCCAGAGGCCACAAGAGAAAAAACATTCAAAAATATTGAAACTATTAAGATTAATTACCAAATTAATCCAAAAAGTTATCAAAACATTCAAAAATATTCACACTAATCTCAAAAAATACCAAAAAAACCAGAAATCACTTTTCTCTCAAAAAACCCCAAAAACCGAAACAAAAAATAAAAAATGCGTACAAATAAAGATTTAAAAAACCAAAATTAAATTTAAAATTTAAAAAAATTAATTTACATTAAATAAATTAAAATAAAATAAAATTTGCATAAACATAAAATAAAATCCTTCCAAAAACAATTGGAAAAAATAAAAATAAAACACACACTGGGGGTGCAAGTTCGCCACAGGCAGATGCAGCGCCTCAAAGCCACAAAATCACAAAACCTTTCAACACCATTTAAAACAGCCCAGCACCATTGGTTCAAGAAAAAAAAAACGAAACCCTTTACTATCCAACACAATTTTACAAAGCCCGGCACTGCCGGGCAAAATATGCTAATCCAGTTATAAGAGTGGGTCTGCCATACTCATATGAACCTGGTTCTGAGAAAATGCTCTTATACTAGCAGTACTACTGACGTAAAATGTCTTTGCCCGGAGTTGTGTAAAGAGTCAAGTAATTAGTCATGAAAAATAGTAAGATAAAGACAAGGATGTCGGTTGTTTTTTTAATGCCCCATTTGACATTCACTTTACATGAAACAAATTACTGTTTCATAAGTTTCGAACAGTATTAGAATTTACTTTTTGATTTTAATAGTTTGGCTTTCCTGTGTTGCTTGCTCAAACATTCCATCCCTAATTGCAAATATTTACATACTTTAGAAATTATTAACCATTTCTGTACTCCAAAGTCCAGTTTACCAAGTTCTAAGCATTCAAATGTATGGTTAATCATAATTTTTTGAATGTTATTAGTTTTCTAAGATTGTTGCTGTTATTCTAAGTGTTTCCATCAACAAGCTTAAAAAGGAGAAATCTCCACTTCCTACTTTACCCCCCCCCCCCCCCCGGTTGTCATGCACCCTGGAAAACCAGGATTGTCCCGGATTTAAGGTCGGAAAAATTATCCCGGCCAGTTCAATAAAAATCATGTGAAAGTCCTGGATTTTTTAAAACTTGCTGATTGTGTATCATAACACACCATTAAAATAAATTCGTACTCTTCACCATCAAATGAGCAATTTCCTGACATATTGGAGTTGGAGTATACCTGGAGACAAATCTTAACGTCCTCACCTCACACCAACACCAGATAAGTGTGTCCAGTGTGTTTCCTGGAACTGTGACCATGATACAACTTCTCAGAAATATCATCTTACAGTAAGAATTAACTGTTGTAAATAAATTAATTTATGTATTGATAAATGTAATGGGAAAGTGTTTTATAGCTGTCATTATATTATTATTTTTTTAAAAGCTACTTTGTAGATAACCCGCCCATTTTTGTCAGGTATACTTCTGTCCCGATATTTGTGGGAGAGAATTATGGCAACTCTACTCACCCCCCACCCTCCTTTCACTTCTAGAGTCAGATTCACAGAGCTGGGAAAACCTTCAGAGCAAGTTCTTAAGTGAAGGCTGGAAAGAAAATATGAGGAAGAAAGTTCTTGTCACTTTAGCAAACAGATCTCGAGCATTGTATTGGATCTGGGCCAATATTCCTATGTCCTCCTCCCCCCCCCCCATATGCTGGAACAAAGTATGCCTAATAACATGAAACACCACCAACTATAAAGGAAAAATATGAGCATGAATGACAGTATTCAGTAGTATTTGGGGTTTTTTTTTTGTTTTTCCCCCCTGATATGCCTAAAACATAGACTAACACAGACAGCTACTATTCCAAAGTATTCAGTAGGTAATGAAAAAGCACTCCGAGGCTGCAGCAGACACACCTTAAGGTCAACAGCCTATTTAAGGCATGTGATGTACTGAACATTCAGAAAGAATGTGAAGGGTGTATAACTTATCTTATTTTATGTTATTTTGTGACATATTTGTCAGTTGTCTGTTTTGATTTGCTGTGTGCACTGTTATTTGTTATCTGCTTGTACACCACCCAGAGTAGGATACAACCCAAATGGGTGGTATAGAAATGCAATAAATAAATAAATAAATAGGGGTGTATGAGCATGAAACTTTGGAAAAATAGGTTTGAAAAACTGATAACTGTAAGAATCTTGACCTTGGTAGAGTCAAACCGATCTTCTGAAATGCAATGATCTTGAGAGGCATGTAATCTTATGCTTTACTGTTATGGATTCAATAGTTTATATTGTTTGATTATATTCATTTAAGGGTTGTATATTTCTGGTGATATTTGAGTAGAAGTAATATGGTTTAATTTAAAGTATTATTTGATGATCTTCCATTGAGCAGAAAGTCCTATCAGCAAAGACAGGGATTACATTGTACTGTATATGCAAGTGTTTCTGTTGTACATGTGAATAATGATTTTTATTCATAGAAGTTTGCGTAATGGCAGTGCTTGCACAGATGATATGATCTTGAATTATTCCACTTATGGGACTTTCACTCGTTGGAAACTCAGCAGAAACTGGGCTTTATATGTGAAGTTCTGTTTATTTGAATTATTAACTATATGTAGCCATTTCGTGTTCATGTATTAATTTAGATATAATATTGAATGTAGCTGACTTTGAATAGGAAAGAGAAATTCAGTTGGTTTGTATGTGCTCAGCTTTTGACTAACAGAAAAGTTGAGGTTGACTTAATGTTCCTCTGGGGGCTGAGGGTGCAAGAGGTTTACCTGTAACATTTTTAAAAAGTTGCATTCTAGAACATTCTAGCTGGAGAAGGTTCTGGTGGTAATTCTGACTCATCAGCAGTGCATATGTCAGAAGATTGTTCTTCAGTTCACAATTTGGGCAAAGAAAGTGGGTGAGCATTTGGTCACTAGTGCTTCCAAAAATCTAGTATCAGGATAGTCATGCTGAATATTGATTGATGGTAGTGACCAGATGGTGGCTTGACATAGCTTAGATAACGAGGTCCCCTTAAAGAAGTCAGTAGTAGTCATGGCATTAATAGACTTGCTCTCTGAAATAATTGGGAATACTGTACTGCTTTTGCCAGTGAGTGGGCCAAAGTTATGGGTTCGGTGAATTACTAGGAGGATACTGGAGAGTCCATCTTATTTATCTAATTTATACACTGACCTTTTCTCCCTAAAGGGACACAAAGTCTGTTGTGTTTTGGGATCAAGGAGACAGCGGAGGCTTAATTCATGAAGAGGCAACAGGGCAAGATAGCCCGGTCAGAGTTTATTAGGAATAACAGGACAAAGAAAATTCCAGAGAAGGGTATGCAATATATCCTCATTGGTTACCTGCGATAGCATAAGGTTACTTAATTGGCTAAATATCAGCATGTCTGCCTCGTGCTCACCTTGCTAATTGGACAGAAGCTGCGTGCTAGCTGAATGACTGCATGCCATCCCTCGGCATAGTGGGGAGGGCCAAAAAGCCTTGAGTCAGAGGCCCAAACTGGGGCCTCTAGGTTACGGTGTAAAAACAGATGAGGTAAGGAGAACGATCACCCACGATTTATGGTAATGGTTTGCCATTAGCCACAGCGATCGTGCTGTGAACCTCCTCACATCTTCCCCCTTCTGTTTTTAAGAAGCTTATAAGCATAATAAATTTGGTCCTTGCGTGCACGAGGCCGGAAGCGAAATCCTTGCAGGCAGGTGGCTAGCAACGAAGGTATGCATTGAATAAAGCAACAGGCAGTTATCAGAACGGCAAGAATAATTAAACCATACAGCAGGATGGTCCGTACCCAAGCTCCGTTGGGAAGCCAGGACCAAAGAGTGCTCCACCACGAAGGCAGAGGGTTTTGCTTAATATCAGAAACAATTTTGGTTAAAGAATCCAATTGGTTTTGTACGTTATTAGAATTATCGGATAAGTTAAAGCAACACATATTATGCACAGACTCACAACCTTGATGATGTGCAAAGCAACAATCATACGACTAAGGCAACAAGTGGTTTTAGAGAGGTTAGCAGGAATATAGTTCCAAGTTCGTGACCCACAGGTTCAGAACCACCCAGAAGGCAACAGAATGTGCTGAAAGTTAAAATGAAGGTCCTCTGTTTCTCTCCCGGTGCAATTAAGGCCGCGACCGGGTTGGAAACAGCGAGGCTTTGACTTATGTTGAGTACAGTTCACAACCCTGGCACATTTACTAGCATTACTAACAGCTACAATAGGAGTATAGAGAGACAGGGCATCAAAGGGCAGCCTTTTGGTTGCCTTTCCCCAAAAGGGGCTAAGAGCATATTTGTTTTTGACCTGGTCATTAAAGTCGGCCATATCGTAACCCAACACTGACCTACTGACGTTTTGGGGACTGTAGCAAATGGGAATGAGACAGGTGCTTAACAGGTGATAGGAGTCAACGCTTTGCTTAAGGCAAAACTCAGTTTGATTAGAAATGCGGGCAAGCTTATACCACAGGTTATATTCAAAGCGTTGGGACAGCTCATCTTGGACGGCAAGCGCTCCTGGAAAGAGAAGCATGTAGCAACAAAGAATCATTATAGAATTAGCATTTAGACAAGCTATGATAGCAACAACAAAGTTCTCAGGAGTCTTTTCCACCCGGATTTCGTCCAGCACGGACTGGGCTTCATCCGACAATGCTTTCACCTGGCCCCAGGTTATCGGCGGGTTCTGCCCCCTTCGCCTTCCCCCTCGGTTCCGCCTCCTCTCTGGGAGCTCGTGCAGGTGAAGGTCGAAGTTTGGAATGGGGTTGCTGAGACCCTGATGCCATGCCATGCTTCCACGGTCGAACAAACCGGGCAGGGACCCAAAGAGGACCTTCTGGCGTAGACACTGCAGCGTAGCCCCTTCCCCAGGTGATGAGGGGAACAGGCCCTTTCCACTCCGGGTCCGGCAGGCATCTGTACTGGACCTGGGAGGCAGGCAGAACCTCAAGCTGGCGGTAGTGACGCTGAGCCCTGGATAAAAATTGAGAATTAAATTGAGACAAGTTAAGGTGGTTTAGAGTAAACAGTACACTAGCAAGCCACTCCTCCTTTTCCGGAAGTGAGAGGGGGATAGTCCCCCCTTTCCTTTTTTGGCGATCCAGTGCCTCTTTCAGTGTTTTATTGGCCCGCTCAACCACGGCCTGTCCCTGAGAATTATAAGGGATGCCGAATGTGTGGACAATCTGCCAGCGGGTACAAAACTCTGCTAGGGCAGTAGAACAATAGGTGGGGCCGTTATCGGTCTTCAAACGGTCAGTTTTTCATCCATGTGATGATATATGACCAAATTAGGGAAAGCCTTTCTGTACGGCATGAGAGCTGCATTTACATAAAACTGACACATGGTGGGGCTATTGAGCATTCCCATTGGCAATACCTTCCAATGGTACCGGACTGTGGGCTGGGAGTTATTCAACACTGGGACCGTGAAAGCAAAATACTTCCGGTCTTTTTCCTGAAGGGGAATGGTATAAAAACAATCCTTGAGGTCAATGACAGCCATCTCATAATCATGGGGTATCAAATTTGGGTTCGGGGTTCCACACTGGAGCGAGCCCATCGGCTCAATTATCTTATTGATCTCCCGCAGGTCATGGAGCAACCGCCACTTCCCGGACTTCTTTTTGATGACAAATACCGGGGTATTGAACGGACTACTAGTCAGTTCAATGTGACCCGCGTCCAGTTGTTCCTGGACAAGCTGCTTAAGCGCAGTCAACTTCTCTTGCGGAAGTGGCCATTGCTCCACCCACATGGCTTGATCAGTCTTCCACGAGAGTGGAAGAGCACAATGTTGATGGCTATTCATGAGTTATGAGGGTGGTGCCAACTTGCGCCAGCAAATCCCTCCCCCACAAGTTGAGATCAATTTGTAAAATACAGGGCTTGATGCGAGCGATCTCAGGCCCGCCAGGTTGGAGACTGACAGATAACCACTGAGCACTTTTCCGGGAGGCCTGGCTACCACCAATGCCCCAAACTGAGGGAGCGGTTTCGGTTGGCCACAAGGGATCCCAGTGCCCAGCGGCTATCACAGAAATATCCGCCCCCGTATCTAACAGTCCTTCCAACAACTTACCGTTTATCCAATACTTACGGGTCGGCTTCTGCTGTCCTATCTGCTCTTGAAGGGCGGCAACCTGTGGATGATAGGTGTCTCCATCGGCCCCGGCACGGGTGGAACCAAACCCCCCTCTGCGAAGGATGGGCTCCGCTCCCCCTGGGGTCTCATAAGAAACAATGATCAATTGTGCCCAGGAGTCCCCCTTGCACAGTTGCAATGGGAGGTGACTCCAAAATTGTACATAAATGATGCCTGTGTAGTCTGCGTCTATCACGCCAGGAACTATCATGATGCCATGTTTGGCCGCTGATGAACGTGGCAGTACCAGACCAACGGTCCCTTTTGGCAAGGGGCCAGTAAGGTCGGCAGGCATCAGGATAAGCTCCCCAGGCAACGCAGTTGTCATGTCCTGTGTGTTAACGAGATCGAGTCCAGCGCTGCCAGCAGTACCAGCCTTGCGCTGATCGACCCGTGTCCCCTTTATTTTTCCGGGGCCCGGGGAGGGCCCGGTATCTAGTTTCCCTGTGGTGAGGGGTTGACTCTGCACTGGCTAGCCCAATGGTATCCTTTGCCACACCGGGGGCACTTCTTGCTGGGGCGCTTGACATCCTTTCCACCCCCCTTATGCGCTCCCCCTCCGGGGGCGTGACAGTCTTTCTTGAAGTGGCCCGGTTTCTGACAGTTGAAACAATTGCCAGTGGGCTTGTTTCCGGCACGAAGCGCTCCAGCCAGAAGGGCCATTGCATGTGTTTGAGTGCCCACCTCCATACAGGCTTGAATCATGTCAGCTAAACTATACTCAGGGCGGTGAATGACATTCTGCAAAAACTTCTTGCAATCGGCATTGGCCTGCTCAAAAGCCAGCCGTTTCAGGAGTTCTCCTTGGGCATCAGGGTTGTCTATCTGTCTTTGTATGGCTTTCTTCAATCTATCAATGAACTGTGGATAGGGTTCAGTGGGCTGCTGCCGTGTGGAAGTAAAGGAGCGTGTGGGTTTCCCAGAGACGGGGACCCTTTTAAAGGCTCTCATGACGCACATAAACGTGCGGTGGAAAGACTCCCGGGGGAGTTGCATCTGCTGTTGAAGGGTAGCAAATGCACCTGCTCCATAAATCTGCTCAGGGGTGTTTTGTGGTGTACCAGCCGCCACTGCAGCCGCTCGGAATTCACTATCCCAGACAACATACTGTGAAGCAGTCAAAATCATTCGAAACAAATCTTTCCAGTCTTGGGGTAACATGGTGTACCCGTTTCCAATTCCCTCAAGCAACCCTTGCACAAAATGTGATCGGACACCAGCCTCTCTAACAGCTTTATTAAGTTCCCTAATTACTGTATATGACAGAGCTTGCCAATGGATACGTTCCTCTGGATTCCCATCCGCCCCCACCCCCATCTCAACCGTAATGGGAAAAGCAGAAGGACTCTCTCCTTGCCACTCTCCCGCCTCCTCCAGAGACCAAGCCCCATCGCTCTTGGCTCGATGTATGGCAGAGCGAACATTTCCCATCACACCGCCAGGGTAGGCGGGCGGCGCCTGGAGAACCAGGCTCAGGACGGGCGGCACCAAGGGTGCCGTAGGTGGTAAAATAGCAGGCAGCACTTTTGGATAAGGAGGTGGTGGGTCCTCAGGTGGATGAGTCAGAGGATTGGTCAGGGATGCCTCTGCTGGTACCAATTTCCTGACTGCCTCATTAACTCTTTGCCAAATCAATAAATGATGAACCGCTGCCCTCGGTTCTTCCAATAAAATTGTTCCAATTCTTTGCCAATCATCCCGTTTGAGTGATCCAATTTCTGGGTACCAAGGACATTGGCATTCGACTTCCTTAATGAAGTCTTCTAGACTATTTAGCGTGATGTCTGGACATCCGCTCTCCTTGATGAGTTTCTGCAATTCTTTTGCATGGGTCTTTTGCCCTAAAGAAAGTCCCCCCCCATACTCACAATCGGGAGCTCGAAAGCTGAGAGGTGCACCAGGGGGCTATTCCAGCCGGTGAGTCGGGGAGTTGGGATCCAGCAATCGCGTCGCGGGTCGCCAGATGTTGTGTTTTGGGATCAAGGAGACAGCGGAGGCTTAATTCATGAAGAGGCAACAGGGCAAGATAGCCCGGTCGGAGTTTATTAGGAATAACAGGACAAAGAAAATTCCAGAGAAGGGTATGCAATATATCCTCATTGGTTACCTGTGATAGCATAAGGTTACTTAATTGGCTAAATATCAGCATGTCTGCCTCGTGCTCACCTTGCTAATTGGACAGAAGCTGCGTGCTAGCTGAATGACTGCGTGCCATCCCTGGGCATAGTGGGGAGGGCCAAAAAGCCTTGAGTCAGAGGCCCAAACTGGGGCCTCTAGGTTACGGCGTAAAAACGGATGAGGTAAGGAGAACGATCACCCACGATTTATGGCAATGGTTTGCCATTAGCCACAGCGATCGTGCTGTGAACCTCCTCACAAAAGTCAATTGAAACAGCATACTTAAAAACAATTTAAAACACAATGAAATCTAATCTAAAAACCCAATTGAACATATAATATTATAAACCGCCATGTAAAAACACTCAGAAATATGCACCCCTCGGTTTGATAGGAAACAAAAGTTACAGATCTCCCATAATGACTCTTTTTTTGAATAATTAATGTGATCTTTCAGCTAGCCAGAACCCAAACCATATAGAATTTATAGTTCATGATTAGCACTTTGAACTGGTTCCATCAGACCAGTGATGCACTGCAGCAGGTTCTGTCAGGTTCTGCAGAATTGATAGCCGAAATTTCCCCAGGCCATGCCCACTTGGTTGGCCACACCCACCTCCATAGCCCATAATGCAGGCTGTTTGGCCACGCCCACATATTTGGCCCCACCCACAGATTTGGCCAGCCCACAGAGTAGGTAGTACATTTTTTTGCAGTGCATCATTGCATCAGATCAAAGATATAATCAAAAGAATATTCAGTATGACAGGCAGGCACAGAAAACACATCCGTCCCATCATCATGGGATGGTGAGGATGCAGTGTGGCTTTTCCCTGTAGAGCTTGGTGTCCCCCACTCAACTCAGCACAGTTGTAGCTTAGCACTGGATACTGAAACAAATATAGTACTGTACATCCATCTGAGGTTTTCTGCATGAGCATTGTGAGGAATCTGCTGTATGATATGTCTTGCCAACTGTATGTACTAGTACTAAACAAATTTTATGGTAGATACACTAATAACCAAAAGCAGAAGGTGAGTTTCAGTAGTGTTTTGGACAAAGTTCCTCCCCGTCCCTTTTTTTAAAAAATGTAGCTAATAGTTGTGGAGTTATTAATGGCCATCTAGACTGGTACTGATGAGGGACTGATTTTTATCATTTATTAAATATATATCCATTATAATTATATAGAAATGTACTGAGAAATGTACCACATTTGACACATTGCATTTATCCTCACTTTGCAAGGGCAAATCATGCCTCACTAATCTGTTGGAATTTTTTGAGAGTGTCAACAAGCATGTGGATAAGGGGGATCCAGTTGACATTGTTTATCTGGACTTTCAGAAGGCTTTTGACAAGGTCCCACACCAAAGGCTCTTGAATAAACTTGTCAGTCATGGAATAAAGGGACAGGTCTTGTCCTGGATCAGCAACTGGCTAAGAGACAGGAAACAGAGGGTAGCACTAAATGGACACTTCTCCAAGTGGAGGGAAGTAAAGAGTGGGGTCCCCCAAGGTTCAGTACTCCGACCCCTGCTTTTCAACCTCTTCATAAATGATCTAGAGGTAGGAGTAAATAGCAAGGTAGCCAAATTTGCTGACGACACTAAATTATACAGGGTAGTGAAAACTGTGAGAGATTGTGAGGAGCTCCAGAGGGATCTCTTGACACTGGGGGAGTGGGCAAAACAGTGGCAAATGAGCTTCAACACTAGTAAGTGCAGAGTGATGCATGTTGGGGCAAAAAAAACCAATTATATTTATAAACTGATGGGGTCTGAACTCTCTGTGACAAACCAGGAAAGGGACCTTGGTGTCCTGGTGGACAACTCAATGAAGGTGTCAACCTGATATGTGCCTCAGTGTACCTCAGCAGTGAAAAAAGCAAACTCAATGCTAGGGATCATTAGGAAGGGTATAGAAAATAAGTCAGCAAGTGTCATTTTGCCTCTTTATAAATCTATGGTGAGGCCCCATCTGGAATACTGTGTATAGTTCTGGTCGCCATACCTCCAGAAGGATATTATGGAGTTGGAGAAAGTGCAGAGGAGGGCAACCAGAATGATTAGGGGACTGGAACACCTTCCTTACCATCTGAGGCTGCAACGGTTGGGCCTTTTCACTCTTGAGCGACGGCGTCTAAGAGGTGACCTGATTGAAGTTTATAAAATCATGCACGGTGTGGACAAAGTAGATAAGGAAAAACT
This sequence comes from Bradypodion ventrale, assembly GCA_035047345.1. Lineage (NCBI taxonomy): Eukaryota > Metazoa > Chordata > Lepidosauria > Squamata > Chamaeleonidae > Bradypodion > Bradypodion ventrale. Next base: position 271,047,794 of record JAWDJE010000001.1, read on the forward strand.
GTTTTCCCTATCGCACAACACTAGAACTAGGGGACACTCGATGAAACTTTTGGGTACTAGTTCTCAAACAAATAAGAGAAAGTACTTTTTCACCCAGAGGATCACTGGTCTATGGAACTCCCTGCCAGAAGAAGTGGTGACAGCTGTCAGTCTTGACAGCTTTAAGAAAGGATTAGACAAGTTCATGGAGGACAAGGGTATCAATGGTTATAATTATGGATACTTAAGGACAATCTCGGGGTTGGAGAGATAGGCAGGATATCTCTCAATGCCATTTCCAGGGAATCCTAAGCAGGTGAAAGCATCTCCTTGGGAATACCCTGAAGGAAATGGTGAGCCACTGTGTGAGACAGGATGCTGGACTGGATGGGCTGTGGCCTGTTCCAGCAAGGCTGTTCTTATGTTCTTACTAGCAGAGGTTGCCCGGCATTGCCGGGCTGTTTTAAATTGTGTTGGAAGGTTAAATTGTGTTAATGTTTTTTAAAAATTGCTTAGTCTGTAATTTTAATTTTTTAATGTTTATTTATGTAATTTTTTTTTTGGCTTGGCTGTTATTAACTGTGATCTGCTTTTTTTTGAGGATTAATAAAAGAACAAAGTATGATATAATTTTTCCAAATTGTTTTATGTAAGCGAATAATGTTTTAGTTTTTTGAATTTTTTTAATTAGTTGTACCGTAGGTCATAATTTTAATAATGTAAAAGTAAATGTTTTTTACATTCAATGTTTTTAAAATGTGTTTAGATGTTTTGGGTTTAAATTTGAGTTAAAACTCAGCACAGGATTTTTAAAAGTTTCTATTGTATTTTATTGACATATGTTTGTGATTTGTGTTAAAGTGTGTTTTAGTGTAATGTTTTTGACTTGTTTTTATTGGTGTAACCTTTTGTGTTAAATTGTGAATTTGTGTTATGTTTTTGATTTGTTTTTACTCTTGTGGCCTTTTGTTTGGAGCTGTTGTGTGTTTTTGAATTGTTTTTACTATTGTGACCAGCAGGTGGTGCTGGTAGGGGTTATTGTATTTTGACTGTTTTTTCTCTCCTGGCCTCTGGGTGGAGCTTCTTCTGGTAAGTAGTCTCTTTCTTTATTCATTTCTTTTCCAGTCCTGGTGGAGGTAGGACATCTTTTGGTAAGTTTGCTTGTTTTCTTTCTTTTGTGTGTGTGTGTGTGTGTGTGGGGGGGGGGGTTGGAATTTGTATTTTTTGTCTGTTTGTTTTGTTTTTGATTGTGTTTTTGTTTACTTCGTATTGTTTTTGGTGTTTTGGTTTTTGTGTATTTTTGGATGTTTTTGACTGTGTTTTTAGTAATTTTTAAAAATTTATTTATTTGGTGGTGGGGAGGGGGCGTGGTCATTGGGGGTTAGGAAGGGTGGGCTAGATGGTGGGGAGGGGGGCATGGTCATTGGGGGTTAGGAAGTGGTGTGGGGAGCAGTCTTTAGACACTATGTTTTTCAGAGGTGAGGGTGGAGGTCTAACGTTGTAGAAACCAGGAACATAGAGAATGCATTTGAAGTCCTGCGAAACATAATGTTGAAAAGATTGGATGCTATGAGACCAAGAAGTTTGAACATACAGTACATACTGCTGCCACTCTTCATTTGATAGTTGGGAATATATGATGGCTATTGTCCTGAATGACTTCTGGAATGGTGGCAAAGTCTCAATGTAATATTTACCTGGCTCCTGTGACTATAATATCTTGAGAAAATTGTAATTTGTTAGTGTTGATGGAAGGGACCAAGCTGTGAAGAGGTATGGATGACATTGAGGTGAACAAGGAGAGGATGTCTGGTGATACAACAACTAATCAACCTTTGGTGTAAGGAAATAGGACTGGTTCTCTTCATCCTATGACTGCTGCAATCACTGCTGATTGCTTGGTAAACACTCTCAGTACCATAGATGGACTTATGGGAAGGATCTGATATTCAAAAGTGTGTTGTATGGAAATAAATAAGTATCCCTCAAATCAATTGTGGCAAATCATTTGACTTTCTATAATGAAAATCAAAGACAGTGGTATTTGAAAGTGCTTTGTTATGGATTTGTGACACGTTATAGTTGAATTCTGGCCAAAGATCACCATCTTATTTCAGTATCATAAAATTCCTGATGCATATTTGAGAGTAAACAAAACAGAACAGCAAAAAAAAAAAGACAAAAAATGTTGTGGCACCTTAAAGACTAACTCCTGTATTTAAATGTGTGCTTGACTTGGTCCACAAAACCTCACATTTAAATACAGGAATTAGTCTTTAAAGTGCCATACATTTTTTTGTCTTTGTCTTTTTTGTTTTTTTGCTGTTCTGTTTTTACTCACTCGCAGATATGCTTGTACAGACTAACATGGCTACCACTTCAAACATTTTAACCATGCAGTAATCTCTTCTGGCAGAGTTATGGAGGCCAACTAGACACTCCTAAGAAACCCAGAAACAGGTTAGAAGGGACAATGCCTTTGACTGTTATGTAATGCTCCGTGGTACACCATTGTACAGATGATCTAGCTATCATGACTGCTAGCTCTTGATATACCCAGTCTTTGTTCATTTTTTCTAACAGTGATTCAAAGCCAGCCAAGGTAGTAGTCATTAGCTCGTCTGGCAGTTAATTCCCTGTGTTATTTCTTTGTAAGGAATAATATACCACTGCACAACTGGCAAAGCTGCAACAGTGAGTTACTGATCAATGTGTCTAAAAAAGACAAGGCAGTTCTTGTACTCAGGCTTATAATTCAAAAGACGTGACATACAAGAACAATTCCGACACACATTCTTGACATTATGAAGTTCCTTAGCCTGGTTAAAAGGCTGCTGAATTATACTTGGGAGGAGCAAAGCCCAATGGAGGCTGATGGCAGTTCATCATCCCCTTCTTCTTCTACAGCCTTGTGGCATGGTTTCTGGATGACAGACAAGAAAGCAAGGCCTACAGGTGAATGACTGGAAGGATGATAGTAGCATTCTGTGTAACCGAGGTTAAGTATTTCCTTCCATTATTCATGGGGCTACTCCCAGTTTGTGGGAAAGGACTTTGCAAGATAAAATCTGCCCATAATCTGCATAGGTTATTCCATTAAAGGAGAGCCTGTGTACCTATCACCACCTCCTGAAACAATCTATTCCCTGCATTAAAGAGCTCGCATAATTAGGAAATTTCACTTGAACTAAAATGTTTCTCTCTTTTGATTGATCAGCCAAGAACAAGTCATTCCTTGTTTGACAGTATTTCAGATATTTGGGGATGGATGGCAAACATATTTCCATGTATTGTTTTTCTCCAGATTAAGTATACCTAAGCTCCTTCACCTGTTCCTCTTACATACTAGGTAACACCAAGAAAATTGACTAACCTTAGTTATAATTTTATATAACATAAATTGCATCGCCCCTGTCTGGTCATTTTTGTTTGTTTGTCCAGTAGACTGTCCTTGAGATAATGTATAAATGCTTCCTACTGGCATTGTTTTATTCCTAAAATAAATATAAATTGATCCTAAGGACAATGCAAGATCTACACGCGCCTGTCCCCTTGTTGTTCATGAATTGTAAGCATTTCATATAGCAAGAAATAGCAGTTAACAATACAACGTAACAGTTACATACGTTGTCACTCAGTGGCCTAAAGCAAAGATAACAGCACTTATTACACCTAAGCCCAGGAGTTCTCAACCTTTGAAAGCCGGGTCACGCTCCCTCAGATAGCTTTGGGGGCCGGATGGCCATTTTGCCCTTCCTCCACCACATGACACTTCCTGGTGTGGTGGAGGCATTAGGGGGCCACATGAAATGGTGCCATGGGCCGCATCCAGCCTGTGGTCCACAGGTTGAGAATCCCTGCATTAAGCCTTCCTCCAGGAAAAGTGGTGATCATAAAAGCTTCCCAACTTTTGTGTATGGGACCACAGACACCAGGACAGCCGAAGAGCTGGCTTAACACAACTTTATTACATGCTGGTCAGAGGGAACATGTGGTAATGGCGGACGAACAGCTCAATATATACAGTGGCTATACATTTGAATGTGGCTCCTTGACAGTCTATTGGCTACTGTCCGCGTGACGTCCTTTCAGGTCACGCCCTTCTTGTCCAGGTGAAGGTGATGGCGGGAATCTTCCCGCGCTGTTGCTCTTAGGTGCGTCTTGGACCGATGAGCTTGGACGCTCGCTATTGCCATCTAGTGGTCACTAGCTCGCGTCCTATTAGGGTTACAGAGATGCAGCTGAGGTTACAATGTTACACAAGGAAAAGGTTACATTGGATACACATGGATAGGTACATTGTTTAAAGGCACATGCTTTAGGACACAACATCCCTCCCCCCTAGGATGAGACGAAGTCTCTTAACCAAGATGGTTTCTTGCACTCGCGTTTGGGCCGCGATGTGGGTTGGCCCGACGGGGGCCGCTACCGCTTCCTTGTTCCCTGGACCCTTGTCCTGTAATGGGAGAGGGAGACTTGTTAGTGGCTTGCTGCGGTTTTGCAGCTTTAGGGGAAATGGTAGATTCCGTTGTGGGCGAACCGGGGGCACCAGGGGCTAACGTAAAACCCCTCTTCTCGCTTGGATGGGTGGGGGACCACTCCGAAACCCCCTCCCGGCTCTGAAACTCAAAATCAAACTCTGCTGGGTGATCCCGCAGGGTATCTATGAGGACAAATTCCTTTTCCTCCCCCCTCGGTGGGGACACATGACCCCCCTCTCCTCCCCCTTGGGCTAAACGGGTGGGGGAGAATCCTAACGTTGAATCCCTGTCTGTGCTTTCCGAGCCCTGCCTCTCTGGGACCCGGCTCCGGAGCTGGTCTGCATGTCGCCGCCACAGTAGACCCGTGGTCTCCACGCGGTATGATACGGGACCGGTCTGCTCCACGACAACCCCCGGCACCCAGGCTGGCCCTGCGCTGGCGTAGTTCCTGCAATGCACGGGGGCGCCTACGCTGAAACTCTTTGTGGCCTCTAGCCCGATGTTCCTCCCCTTATCTTCTACTCTCGTGGGGTCTAGCCTGGTGAGAATGGTGGCCAGTTTCCTGCGCATTAAGAGCTCCGCGGGGGAGTATCCTGACGCCAACGGGGTCACCCTGTACCCTAGCAGAAACTGACACACTTGTAGGTTGAGATCCCCGGGGCCCATGCGCCGCAGCGCGTCCTTCGTGGTGCGTACGAGGCGCTCCACTTGGCCATTGGTGGCCGGATGGAAAGGGGCGGAGGTGATGTGCCGGATGGCGTTAATCTCTGTGAATGCCCTGAACTCAGCGGACGTGAAGCAACTAGCGTTATCGCTAATTAGAGTGTCGGGTATGCCGAACGTAGAAAAAATTCTCCGCAACTGCTTTATTGTCGCGGCCGAGGAGGTGCTCGTGACTGGGACGACCTCCAACCACTTGGAGAAAGCGTCCACAACAAGGAGAAACAGAGTTCCTCGGAACGGGCCCGTGAAATCTATGTGTATCCGGGACCACGGCCCCTTAGCCGCGTCCCACTCCCTGTGGGGCAGACGGGCCTCCTCTGGTCTGGAGCATTGGCAACTCTCACAAGTGCCGACCATGTGCTCGATGTCGGCGTCTAACTGGGGCCACCAAAAGTAGCTCCGGGCCAGCGCTTTGGAGCGCACAATTCCGGGGTGGCTGACGTGCAGCAGTTTAAGCACCCGCGGTCAGAGGGATGTGGGGATCACCACCCGCTGCCCCCACAAGAGACACCCCCTCTCTAGGGACAGCTCCAACTTTTCCCTGAAAAATGGGGCGAATTCTTCCGCTGGGGCAGACGCTGGCCACCCTTTCTGTACCCAGGAGCTAACCGCCGCCAACGTCCTATCTCTGCTTGTCGCTTTAGCGATATCGGCGGGTACTATGGGGGGCGAATCTAAGACTTCAATCATGAGCACCTGGCGGTCCGGCTCCTCCTCGCCCACGTGGCTTTGTGTCTGGGGGAGGGGGGACCTCGACAGGGCGTCCGCATGGCTGATCTCTCTCCCGGGCCGGTACACCAACGCGTGCTGGTAGGCGTTGAGAAAAATGGCCCACCTGAGCATCCTCGGGGACAGGATCTGTGGCGTGGGCTTATCTGCGGTGAAAATGCCTAGTAGGGGCTTGTGGTCGGTCACGATGGTGAAAGGGCGGCCATATAGAAAATTGTGAAATTTTTTGGTCCCCGCAATTATCGCCAGCGCTTCCCTGTCTGTCTGGGCGTAATTCCTCTCCGCTTGGGACAGGGACCTGGAGTAAAACGCTATTGGGGCCTCCCTCCCGTTTTCCAACAAGTGGCATAACACTGCCCCCACCCCCACCGGGGATGCATCACAGATCAGTACCACCGGCCGTTTGGGGTCGAAATGGGTCAGAATGGCGTCAGACGCCAGGAGTTGTTTCAGTTCCATGAATGCGCTCTCCTGGTCATCGCCCCACTTCCATGCCGCATCTTTCTTGAGCAACTTGTGAAGCGGCTCAGCCACCGCAGCCTTCCGAGGAAGGAAGGAGTGGTAGAAATTTAAGAGCCCTAGGAACGACTGCAACTCGGGCTTGGAGGTGGGGCGAGGGGCTTTCTTGATGGCGGCCACCTTGGAGTTGGACGGTTTGATCCCCTCGGGTGTTACACGGAACCCTAAGAACTCAACCTCCTTCACGAAGAAGACGCATTTGTCTTTTCGCAACCTCAACCCCGCCTGTTCGAATGCCTCCAGGACCTTGTTTAGCCTTTCAGCCAACTCAACCTCACTCCCCCCCGTTATCAAAACATCATCAAAATATGGCATAACGCCGTCCAGCCCTTTGAGGAGGCGTTCCACGAGCGACTGGAAAATTCCAGGCGCCGAGTTCACGCCGAATTGGAGGCGCGTCACCTGGAACGCCCCCTTATGCGTGACTATGGTCTGTGCAGCAGCTGCGGCAGGGGTTACCATGAGTTGCTGATAGGCCTGTGCCACGTCGAGCTTAGCGAAACACTTTCCCCCATGTAACCTGGCTAGCAAATGGCTGACCACCGGCACCGGATACGCATTAGGGCGGATTGCCTTATTAATGGTGCACTTATAATCGGCGCAAATGCGAACCTCCCCATTGGCCTTCAATGCCGTGACAATTGGAGTTTCCCACTCCGCAGAATCAACAGGAACAAGAATCCCCTGGCCCACTAATTTGTCCAGTTCCGCCTCTATTTTGTCCTTTAGTGCAAAAGGCACTCTGCGCGGTTTGAGTCTTATTGGGCGGACCTCCGGGTCCAGGTCGAAAGTTACTGGGGGTCCATTGAATTTCCCAAGTCCCTTTTTGAAGACTTCAGGGTGCGCGTCGCACACCCTCTGTATTGGGTCAGTCCCAACGGCGTGCACCCCCCCAATGAATAGACCCAGGGGCTGAAACCATTGAGTCCCGAGGAGGCTGCAATTACCCCCCTTGAGAATGACTAGGGGGAGTTCCGTGGCGTGCCGCTTATACTGGACCTAAAATTTCCCAACCCCCAACACCGGGATACTGTTCCCTTGCACGTCCCGAAGCGTGGACCTCAACGCTTTGAGCTTGGGCCGTACGCGGGGGGCAATTCTCAAAAACTCCCTCTGGGAAATGAGGGAATATGAGGAGCCAGAGTCAATCTCCATCCTAACAGGGGCCCCTTGCACCAGTACCTCAACAAAGTAACGGGGGTGTCCCATGGACACGCTGAAAACTGGGGCGTCGTCGTCGCTGCCGTCGGAGATGCGGCCCACGCCGTCCTGCTTCCTCGTGGGCCGAGCGCCATCCTTTGGTCTCGACGAGCGATCTGGCCTCGCTGAGCGGTCGGGCGAGCTCCTCCGGTCCTTGCGTCGTTGTCTGCAGACTTTGGCGATGTGCCCGCGTCGCCCGCAGTTGTGGCACTCGGCTTTTCTGAACGGACACCTGGCACGGTCGTGAGCCGCCCCGCAGCCGTCGCAACGCCGGCCCTCCTTCCGGACCCTCCGGACGTCCTCGTCGTCGCTGCTTTCGGTGGACGATTTCGAAATTCGCCGGGCTGCGTGCACCGAACTCTCTGTTTTGTCGGCCTTCGGTCGCCAGTCCTGGAGCTCTTGCACCCCGGCCTTCGTGGCTTCCGCGGCCTGTGCCGCTTTCAGGACCTCCTGCAACGTGGGGGGCGGCTCCTGATTCATCAGCGTGCGCTGAATCTCGGCATCCTTCAGGCCGCATAGCACGCAGTCCCTGAGGGTGACTTCCAAGTTCTCCCATTTGCATGGGCCGGCAGCCAGACGCAGGGCCGCTACGAAGGCGGAGACCGACTCTCCAGGCGCTTGGACTCGCCTCCAAAACGCGCTCCGAGCAGGAAACATCGCCACCGAGGGCCGGAAATGGTCTCGCAACACCTTCAGGAGCTCCTTTGCCTTGAATTCAGCCGCCTTTTTGGGTGCGATGAGGTCAATCAATACCCTCTTGCCGTCGTGCCCGAGCATTCTGGTGAGAATGGCTCTTTTCTTCGCCTCGTCCGTAACCTCGAACTCCACCAGCGCGCCTTGGAAGTCCATTTCGAAAAGTTCCCAATCTTGTGGTTTCTTGATGTCGAAACCGGCGTATGTCTTGGTCCCGTGGGCAGCCATGATCCCACCTTCGTCGCCAATTTTGTGTATGGGACCACAGACACCAGGACAGCCGAAGAGCTGGCTTAACACAACTTTATTACATGCTGGTCAGAGGGAACATGTGGTAATGGCGGACGAACAGCTCAATATTTACAGTGGCTATACATTTGAATGTGGCTCCTTGACAGTCTATTGGCTACTGTCCGCGTGACGTCCTTTCAGGTCACGCCCTTCTTGTCCAGGTGAAGGTGATGGCGGGAATCTTCCCGCGCTGTTGCTCTTAGGTGCGTCTTGGACCGATGAGCTTGGACGCTCGCTATTGCCATCTAGTGGTCACTAGCTCGCGTCCTATTAGGGTTACAGAGATGCAGCTGAGGTTACAATGTTACACAAGGAAAAGGTTACATTGGATACACATGGATAGGTACATTGTTTAAAGGCACATGCTTTAGGACACAACACCAACAAACAATGAAACTCCTGGCAAAGAGAAATGTACTCCTGCAAGATTCAAGTCATACTGCAGCAGCAGGCTGGCAAACAGCAACTCTGACGCAGAAGCAAATGTTTTCTGGTACATTTATTTCCTATCCATCTATAAGGTAGTCTCCAACGTTCTTGGTGTACAAGGCAGACAAAGTATCTGAACTACCCTCCTTGCAGAGTTTTTGTAACCTTAAAAAGGTGTTCCATTTCAGGAGGAAATCCAAAATTCAGGAGCCCTCTCAAAGCTGCAACAAGCCAAGCCCAGCTACCTGAGCTGCTTCTAATAGTGTTAGTTTGAAATTATTGGCAAAATGGGTTATTAAAAAGGGAAGTGGCCTGCAGGCAAGATATTTGTAATAGCCATCTATTTCCGTATCAGCTGGATTATATCAGGAATGTAATGGACAGGTTGATTTGCTTCTCTTTTGATCAGGGCAATGCATCACTAGCCACAGATAAGCTAAAATAGCCTATATACACACACAGTGTATATAGCATAAGCAGAAAGCCTGTCAGCCCTCCGGTTCTGACTGACAACCATTCTATTTTTAGTTCCTTGTGTCTAACACAAGGTCTCATGTTGTTGTGTTCTGTTGCCAACATGTGAGATCTCCAGATCCCCATGGCTATCAGGGTTTGTGAACCTTGATCTGTAAAGTGATCACGTTCCTGTTTATAGAGAAATGTGTTTATTTGTGGGATAGTTGTTGCCATAGCTATAGCAAAGAAAGTTTGTGGCATTTACAACACGATTTTTCTTCCCTTCTACACAAATCAAAGAACAGTACAGTAGAACCTTGGATAAAGTCCAAACTCCGTTCCACAAGTTTGGACTTTATCCGATTTTGGACTTTATCCGAATCAAATGGGGGATGCATCAGATATCGTCCAAAAATGGACTTTATCCGAGGTTCCTATACCAAATACCTCAGATAACGTCCATTTTTTAGTGGTTTTGGACTTTATGCGATGCATCACGTGTGCATGAAAACCGCCACTTTATCCAAATCGAACTTTATCTGAATCGGACTTTATCCGAGGTACCACTGTATTTTAAAACTAGATTCTGTGACAGAGCAATATTATGTGTACCAAGAAGGATGCCGACGTTTAATCTCAAATTTGCCCTTCTTCATAAAATGTTCTTCTAAGATATAATTTTAGCTTTTAAAGGAGCATTTTGTTTATATCATTCTGACTAAGAGTAATGTGATATTCTAACATTTATTGCATATATACTGTACATGTTATATAATTTAGTACCATAACATAGTCAAGAATATGCTAAGGGGTGCTGATTTCCCCGCAGAATGATTCATCCTTGATTTAAAAAAACATCTACTACAGAGAAAGGAACATCTTATAGATTATCATACCAGAATGCAATCAGCTTGTTAAATAGATCTTCATAAAACCATTTCAGGTTCCATTTTTACATCTCAAAAAGTAGACCTAAGCATTGTACACACTAGTAATGCACATAATATACAGTACCTCAAATACTATCTTGAGTTACATCTTGTTTATGCTTCACATACCTAAAGCATACTACATGCAAACAAAGGGAATTGTTTATGCCATTGTTCTCCTCACATGAAGAGTGACATTGTGAAGAGGGAAAGCGTCTCTACCCATAAAGACGCTCTGTGCACTCTGAAATGGTGTACTTTTCCAGGGTTCTAGACTGGATGGAGAGTCTCCACAGATGGAGAGCCTCCATGTTATTTTTCATATGAAGAAGAGAGGGGTGGGCCTGGAATATGCCACATCCTCAAATGTTTATTTTCACCTACTTTAATGTTTGCAGATTGCTACACAATAGGCAGCATTACAAAGTCAAACACATCTTTATTGCATGGTATGAAATCTGAACATGAGGTAATGGCAGAGATGCAGCTCCTTATATATGGTATAGTACATTTGAATCCATCTACACGATTGTCCATTGGTTAGGTACCCCTGACATCATTGTGGGCGTATTGTATACCTAACAAAGGTTTATCTGTGGTGGGAATATTTCCCGCGGTAGTCTCTGATTGGTTGTTTATGACCAAGTGATCCGAGCGCTTGCAGCTGCCTCTCGATTCCCTCTAGAGGCAGCTGAATCGCGTATCATCTCAGCTGTGTCACATTGAATTACCTTGTAATCATTTAGACCCACTCATGGTTACATTCTTAAAGATGTAGGATTACATTACATACACAACATCCCTCCCTCCTAGGATGGGATGAAGTCCCTCAACCATTGTGTGGGCTGCATGTGCATTTGGGCTGTACAGCAGCTTGGCTGAGCTCAGGGGAACTAGGGTTTCTGGACTCTGCAGATTCTCACCCTGCAATGGGAAAATGAGACTCATTAGCTGTGTGTTGGAACATTTGCTCCGATTCGGACGGGAAACCTGGGAGGGAAGACTGTAACTTAAACCCCCGTCTTGTTCCCGTAGGGGCAGGGGATCGCCCAAACCCAAAACTTGGAAATGAAGAGAAGTATCTTAAAGTAAAGTCTTGCCTATTACTCGGAGTGGCGGGCGACTCAACAGAAGATTACCCTGTTTCGCTGGGAGCAGGGGTAGACTCTAAAACCCAAGGCCCGGGGGTACCTGGGACTGAATCAAAACCCTGCTTCTCACTTGGAGGGGTGGGGGAACACACCGCAAACTCCCCCCGATCCCGTAAACCAAAAACTGCACTCTTAGGGTCTGGGCTATCTCCCTCTCCCCCCCCCGGAAGGTACAACGGGCAAGGGTTCGACCGTGCATTTTTGGGGAAGGAATTGATATAAGGGTCCTCCCGCAGAAGGTACTTTGCGTCTCTGTAATGGTCCCCTCACGGAAGGTACTCTGTGTCTCCCCCTTGGGATATGCGGGTGGGGGAGGACCCTAACATTGACTCGTCCTGGCTCTCCTCTCCCTGGACGTCCGAGACCTGATGCCTGAGTTGGTCGGCGTGTCTCCTCCAGAGTAAACCCTCACTTGTTTCTACCTTGTAGGACACTGGCCAAGTCTGTTCAATCACAACCCCTGGGACCCATGTTGGTCCGGCAGCCGCATAGTTCCTGCAATGCACCGGGTCCCCTACTGCGAAAGCTTTTGTGTTTCCCATTCCTATGTTCCTCCCTTTATCTTCCACCCTGGTCGAATCCAACCGATCAAACAGTGTTAGGGGTTTCCTGCACATAAGGATCTCTGCCGGTGAGAGTCCAGATGCCAGGGGAGTTGTTCTGTAGCAAATGAGAAACTGGCACAATTGCAAGTTTAAATCCCCGGGCCCCATTCGCCGAAGTGCCTCCTTTGTCATTTGCACTTGGCGCTCGACCTGGCTGTTCGTTGCGGGGTGAAAAGGGGCTGATGTGATGTGTCGAATTGTGATCCTATCAAGGAATGCCTGGAATTCACTGGACGTAAAAGTACTGGCGTTATTGGAGACAAGTAAATCGGGTAAACCAAAGCAAGTGAATAATCTGTGCAAATGCTTTATGGTTGCGGCTGAAGAGGTATGGGGTATTGGAATAACCTCCAACCATTTGGAAAACGAATCTACCACTAGAAGGAAAAGGGAGCCTCGGAACGGGCCAGCAAAATTGATGTGTAATCGAGACCACAGTCTGCGGGCTGTGTCCCATTCTCTGTGCGGAAGTCGGGACTCTTCGGGTTGGGAACTCACCATCTGCTCTATATCAGCGTCTATTTGGGGCCACTAAAAGTAACTCCTGGCCAAAGCCTTTGAGCGCACGATCCCTGGGTGGCTGATGTGCAGTAGCTTGAGCACCTTGGAATGCAATGTCTCGGGAATGACCACCCGTTGGCCCCAAAGGAGGCAATCCCTTTCTGTGGATAATTCAACCCCCTTTCGGAAGTATGCTTTGAACTCCTCCACTGGCAGGGTCGTGGGCCACCCCTTCTTTACCCATGAAATTACTCAGGACAGAGTCTTGTCCTTTGCCGTGGCTTTGGTGAGGTCTGTGGGCACTATTGGGGGTGAGTCGAGGGACTCGATCAGCAACACCTGGTGATCCTGCTCCACCTCGCACTCCGGTTGCCCTAGCTCGGGCAAAGGAGATCGGGAAAGCGCATCGGCATGGCTGATTTCCTTGCCTGGGTGGTGAACCAGCGAGTATTAGTACGCATTGAGAAATATGGCCCACCGAAGCATTCTTGGGGACAGAATCTGGGGCGTGGGCTTACATGTGGTGAAGATGCCCAGCAGTGGCTTGTAGTTGGTTACAATGGTGAACTCTCAACCATAGAGGAAGTCGTGGAATTTCTTTATTCCCATGACTATTGCAAGGGCCTCTCTGTCTGTTTGCGCGTAGTTGCACTCTGCTTTTGAAAGTGACCTGGAGTAAAAGGCAACCGGGGCTTCCCACCCATTCTCCAACACGTGGCACAGTACCACCCCCACCCACACTGGTGAGGCATCACAAACTAAAACCACGGGTTTTCTTGGATCGAAGTGAGTCAAGATCGCTTCTGAGGACAGGAGCTGTTTCAGCTCCTTGAAAGCCTTTTCCTGGCTGTCCCCCCACCGCCAAACCGCGTTCTTCTTTAGGAGGCGATGCAGCGGCTCCGCAATGGACGCTTTCCTTGGCAAGAAGGAATGGTAGAAATTGAGGAGTCCTAGGAAGGACTGCAATTCTGGTTTCACGGTGGGGCGAGGGGCATTTCAAACAGCCGCAACCTTTGAGTCGGAGGGCTTGACACCATCAGGGGTTATTTTGAAACTTAGGAACTCTACTTCCCTCGCAAAAAACACACATTTGTCCCATCTTAACCTCAGCCCTGCTTTCTTGAATACTGTTAGAACCTTATCCAATCTCTTGGCCAGCTCTGCCTCGCTCCCCGCAGTTATCAAAACATCATCAAAATATGGGAGGACTCTGGGGAGGCCCTTTAAGAGGCGTTCCACGAGGGATTGGAAAATGCCAGGGGCTGAATTCACGCCGAACTGTAGGTGCGTTACCTTGAATGCACCCTTGTGCGTAACAATTTTCTGTGCCGCTGCCGCAGCTGGAGTGACTGTTAGCTGCTGGTACGCCTGCGCAATGTCTAGCTTAGCGAAACATTTATCCCCATGAAGCGTTGCTAGCAAGTGGCTAACTACCGGCACCAGGTAGGCATTAGGGTGAATAGCCTTAGGGTGAATAGCCCTGTTAATCATACACTTCTAATAAGCACAAATCCTAACTTCCCTGTTGGATTTCATTGCTGTTACAATAGGAGTCTCCCACTCCACAGAGTCCACTGGAACCAGAACCCCCTGACCCACCAATTTGTCCAGTTCTGCCTCAATCATGTCCTTGAGGGCAAACGGCACTCTTCTTGGTTTGAGCCTGACGGGTCGAATTTCAGGATCCAGGTCAAATGGGACCGGGGGCCCCCTGTACTTTCTGAGGCCCTTCTCGAACACCGCTGGGTGTGTGTCGCACACGTCTCACACGGGGTCAGTCTCTATGGCATTAATGCCGGACAGTTCGATACCCAAGGGGGCAAACCAGTGAGTCCCCAGGAGGAAACTGGACCCCTGTTTTAGGACCACTAAGGGCAGTTTCTCTGTGAACCTCTTGAATTTGACCATAAAGTCCTCCACCCCCAAAACCGGGATGCTGTAGCCTTGCACTTCCCGCAAATTAGTCTTTAGGGCCTTAAGCTTCGGTCGCTTGGGGGGGAATGTGCAAGAATTCTTTTTGGGATATGATGGAGTAGGACGAACCCGAATCTACCTCCATCCTAACCGGGACCCCTTGTAACAGTACCTCAACAACAACAACAAAAAACATCGGTGTGCAACAGACACACGGTTCATGGTCAGCTCATCCGCAGAGATTTTTCTGATGCCATCTGCCTTCCGTCGAGGTCGCTCTGCAGTCTCCTGGTCCCCTCTGCGCCTTTGCTTGCAAACTTTGGCGATGTGGCCCTGACGTCCGCAGCTGTGGCACTTGGCCTTCCGAAAAGGGCACCTTTTCCGGTCGTGGGACGCTCCACAGCCATCGCATCTGTGGTCTCCCTTGTTGCCGGTGTGCTTTTCGGACGCCTTCCTCCGGACCTTCTGGATGTCATCACCGTCGCTGGCGCCAGACCCCGCTGGAGCTGAGGCTTCCGAAGAGCAGGGGGGCTGGTCGGGGGTCGGAACGAGCACCAGGCGGCCTGTACGGCAGACCGGGACCCCTCGAGTGCGGCAGGCCTTACTTTGAAAGTTTTGACTCCAGACCTTGCCACCTCAGCTGCCTGAGCCTCCCGCAGGACGGCCTGAAAGGTTAGTTGATCTCGGGTCATCAACTTCTGCTGGACCTCTTCGTCCTGCAGGCCGCATAGTAGTCAGTCCCTCAGGGATATCTCCAGGTTCTCCCACCGGCACGGGGCAGCGGCCAACCTGAGAGCTGCCGCATAGTCTGCCACGGACTCGCCCGGCTGCTGGTCTCGCCTGTCGAACACGACTCTTGCTGGGAAAATGGACACTGTCGGCTGAAAATCTCCTCGCAGGGCCGCTAGGATCTGTTCGAGTGGGACTGTATCGATCTTCCGGGGCGCCATCATATGAATCAGTAGCCGCAGTGTGGGGAGGCTAATCTAGGCGAGAAGGCACGAGCGCATTTGGTCCTCTTCCTCGATGCGCTCGGCGGCCATCGCATGTCTGAACTGGCACTCGTACAGCTCCCATTGTTCTGGGTCCTTGACGTCGAATGGAGGTAGCCTGATTCTGTGGGAAGCCATTATCCCACCTTCGTCGCCAATTCGATGTTTGCAGATTGATACACAATAGGCAGCATTACAAAGCCAAACACATCTTTATTGCATGGTATGCAATCTGAACATGAGGTAATGGCGGAGACGCAGCTCCTTATATATGGTATAGTACATTTGAATCTAGCTACACGATTGTCCATTGGTTAGGTACCCCTGACGTCATTGTGGGTGTATTGTATACCTAACAAAGGTTTACCTGTGGCTGGAATATTTCCCGCGGTAGTCTCTGATTGGTTGTTTACGACCAAGTGATCCGAGTGCTTGCAGCTGCCTCTCGATTCCCTCTAGAGGCAGCTGAATTGCGTATCATCTCAGCTGTGTCACATTGAGTTACCTTGTAATCATTTAGACCCACTCATGGTTACATTCTTAAAGATGTAGGATTACATTACATACACAACACCTACCTTTCCTAATAACTGCACAGCACCAAGCCTTGTTCTGGCCCTGGAAAGAAAGGTTAAAATAAATGACTAAAGAAGCTGGAACATTAACTTAAAAAAATAGGAATAGCATTTGTGTAGCATATTTCAGAATGTACTTCTGTGTTATTTTAAAGTTATATTCCCCTTTTATCACCCTGAGTTCAAAGTGGAGTACTGTATATGCAGAAACCAGATTGGTGCCATGTGATTCTCCACATGCTGTCGAGTAAAGATCCTGGCTGGAACAAAGGGAACTTGGGTTCAACGATGGCTGGAGGTTCCTCTCATCCATTTAAATATCATTAATTCAGTAATTATTTATTTCCCAGTTTTCAAACAGGAACTAGGGCAGCTCACATGCAATACAGTTTTAAAATGCTATCTAAATCCATATGAATAGAACAGCACCATACCACACTATTGACTCTTCCTCAATAGCTAGTAAATTTCTTCAAGCCTCTATTTCTGAGTGTTCTGGAATATCCGACTGTGACCATATATGGCCATTGGCCATTTTTACATACTCCAATACAATGGACTTTTTTAAATCTTCCATTTTCACTTCTGCAAAATCCATTCCTTCCCCACATATAGCTGATCCTTATTGAGTGTACATTCAAGGCACATGTGCACACACATGATCAATCATGCCTACAAATACTGTACAGCATTATTCTACGCTGGTACTTGCCCAACTAGACTCAGTTCAATGTTATGCCTTTTTCCTACGTTGATCGGTGCTGCTAACTTTTAAATGTTTATTGTGTTTTGGCTTCATATTACAGTAACTGTCTTTTGGAAGTTCAGATTCCTCTACTTGTTGTTGAGGTTAATTTTAACTCCTCTTCTGCAAACATATGTTTTAAAAAGGACCTTGTATGCCATCTCTGATTTTCTTGATTTTTGAAGTATCACATTTTCCTCTCTGTCCAGAGTTCAATCTTAAAACACCCAGCACGAATACTCTTAAGAGGACATACATGTAACGTCAATCCAGTTGCATACATACCCGTCAAGTGCGGCTCCCCAAAATACGGGAAATTACTGAGCATGCGCAGAACCTATTTTCCCGCCGTTCAAAATACAGGACGGCAGCAGGAAAGGGGAGGAACGAGCGCCAAAATACGGGAAATCCCGGCCAATACGGGATACTTGACAGGTATGGTTGCATATAAAACTGTACTTCATTTTCTTATTATCCTTGCTCTTCAGGATATTGATGCATGTTACCGTAAGTTCTTTGTCTTAAATATCAATAAAAACCAGTTCTCATATATAATGGCTGATATTCAGTAAAGTCGCCACTGAAATAGGCCCATTAAATTAGTGGGGATTTGATGAGTCAACTCTGTAACAATAGGATCCTTACTCTTGAGTAGGCCCTATTGTCCTTTTGAGTTGCAGCCCACTGGCTGGACAACCCAGGCCTCAGATGTGTGTAGAATCAGGTAGTGTCAAGCCAAGAAAGCACTCCAAATCTCTTCAGGCATTTTATAATTGCTGGGAGGATAAAAGAGGGCTCTCCGTGGCCACGGGGAGTCCAGAAGATGGCGACGTCAGCGCCGCCATGCCCTCCAGGCCCGCCAGGCCCGCCAACACGGGAGGTTAAAAGAGGGCTGCCTGTGGCCACGTCGCCGCCAGTGCTGCTGCGCCCTCCCGGCCCACCAATGCCGGGAGGATAAAAGAGGGCTCCCCGTGGCCACGGAGGCACCCTGAAGATGTCACTGCCAGTGCCGCCATGCCCTCCCGGCCCACCGCCGGGAGGTTAAAAGAGGGCTCCCCATGGCCACAGGGAGTCCAGAAGACGCCACAGCGCCGCCGCGCCCTCCCGGCCCATTACTGACCAGGAGGAGGACAAGGACGGTGACTTTGGACTATGTCTCTTGGTACGGTTCTGCTCTTAGCGGTCTCTGGGGGGGGCTACAGTAACTACTGTAAATCGATTTTTCTTGCTGTGCCTCTTATACTTTTGTGACTTTTAGAGTACTTGTTTGATTACTTATTTGGTTTATGATTATATTTATTACTATGTTATTGTAATTGTTATTGTATGTATTGATTGTTGTAGCTGCTCTGAGTCGGCCTTGTGCTTGAGCAGAGTGGGGTATAAATCCAATAAATAATAATAATAAATAGTAATAATTGAAAGCATAGCAAGATACAGGATAGTCCATCAAAAGATCAGGAAACAAATAGATAAAGCAGGCTGCTTGGGTAAGGAAAGCCACCCCCCCCCCCCGGCCTCCAATTCTCTCAAGCCCTTACATCTTGGCTGCTTGCGAAGCAGGCATTCAAGAGAGTCTTGAGTGTGTGTGTCTGCCTCTTGGAGATATGTCTCTCCCCCCCAGGGTCCACCTTCGGCCTACCCCTCAGGGATTCCAACCAATGATCTTACAGCAAGACACGTCAATCACACATTCTTTCTAACTCCCACAGATTTGAAATCGCATTTTGCAGAGGCTAAAGAACAAGGTATGAAAAAGCACAGGGTATATACTCCATCCCATCACAAACTCCTCCCTAAATTCCACTCATCCAATGGCCCTTCTTTATTTGAAATTTACTATATCATTTCAGCCACTGAATTGTTTAGTCTTGGACCTGAGTCTGGTTCATCACAGAGTATAAAGATCTGTCCACAGAGCTCTTGTGATCTTTGACTTGAAGTCAGACAAGTCAGAAATCAACCTGGTCTCCACATTTACAAAGTTCTGGGGAAAACCCTGTTGCATTTATGTTTTGAGCTATACATTCCACCAATTAGCTCAAGATACATAGATTTTAGAGATAAAGCACAAGAATGCTTCGTGATAGGTGACATTGAATGAAAGCTGCCACTGAATCATCTCCAGTGCAACATGAGACCAGTCTGATTTTCTTGAAGGCAATGGAAAGGCTGATTTTCTTGAAGGCTTTGTCAATTCCCAGCTGTTGTGTTGTTGGAAGGGTTGCGGTACTTTGTATCTTATATCTGAATATTGAGTATTATATATTGTAATTTGCATTTCGCACTGTCTAACTTGAGATGACTATCGTGTAACTTTGTAATGAACTGTATTTGGACACTTTGTATGCTTTTATATTTTGTATTTTAGTACTGATTTGTATTCTTGCATATTTAGTATTTTTGTATTGTGATTGGTTGATATGTATACTGTATGTAATTTTGTGAACCGCTTTGGGTTTTCTTAGGACAAGGAAAGCGGTATACAAATACTGTACTGTAATAATAAAAAGGGAAGAACAGAACATAACCCAAAACCAGGATAGCTTGAGAACCAGAATCACTTTAATTCTAATGTTTCCTGTGTACAAGATGGCTAAAAGTCCTCACTCATGACAGCATTGCACAACGATATGTTAGAACATAAGAACAGCCTTGCTGGAACAGGCCACAGGTGCCCATCCAGTCCAGCATTCTGTCTCACACAGTGGCTCACCATTTGCTTCAGGGTATTCCCAAGCAGATGCCTTCACCTGCTTAGGATTCCCTGGAAATGGCATTGAGAGATATCCTGCCTCTCTCTCCAACCCGGAGGTTGTCCTTAGGTATCCATAATTATAGCCATTGATATTGTCCTCCATGAACTTGTCTAATCCTTTCTTAAAGCTGTCAAGACTGACAGCTATCACCACTTCTTCTGGCAGGGAGTTCCATAGACCAGTGGTCCTCTGGGTGAAAAAGTACTTTCTCCTATATGTTTAAGAACTAGCACCCAAAAGTTTCATGGAGTATCCCCTAGTTCTAGTGTTGTGTGATGGGGAAAAGTTTTTCCTTATCTACTTTGTCCACACCATGCATGATTTTATAAACTTCAATCAGGTCACCTCTTAGACGCTGTCGTTCAAGAGTGAAGAGGCCCAACCGTTTCAACCTCAGATGGTAAGGAAGGTGTTCCAGTCCCCTAATCATTCTGGTTGCCCTCCTCTGCAATTTTTCCAGCTCCATAATATCCTTCTGGAGGTATGGCGAAGGTTGGAGGTTTTTATTTCAGGCATTTAAGAACTCAACAGATGTTGTTGTCTCAGATACAAAATTGCAAATACCTCATTAGCTGGAGAAGCATTTAAGAAAACATGCTCATTTAAGAAGAGAAATAAGTATGTAGGATCTGGGAACAAAGAGACCTGGGCTCAAGTGTCTACATAGACAGCAAAATTCACTGGGTGATTTTGATCCAGTTACCTCTTTTTAGCCTAACTTACTTCACAAGGTTGCTGTGAAGATAAAGGGTTGTTCCTTAGTTAAAGAGTAGGAGGTAAGGGGTAGCAGTCACCTAGAACAGAAATATAATGGGCTTTTTGGAGGCCCAGCAGATGTGAATAGTAAAGTAACTTTGCCTTCTTTAATTAAACTCTTCCCAATCAAATGAAACTGACAGTTCTTAGAACAAAGATAATCCAACAGGAGCCCGACTAGCCCATTGCAGTTGACTGATCAGGGGCCACTTAGATACTTTCCCAATCCTGCCTTCAAGAAGAACATAAGAAGCTGTACACTGATGTTCTTTTCTGAAGAACTTTAATATGCATTTCCCACTCAGAAGACAGAACACTCAGTTGATGTATAATAATGCAGAAGAAAATGTCAGTGATTCCCATCATGTTTGTTTTTCTGCCAATTTTTAACGGCACGCTCAACTGCAAGAGCTACCACAAAGGCTGCGAAACCATATTTGAAGCCTTTGCCCAGAACTTCCCACCAGCCAGGAGCTTTTCCAAATTCACCTGTGAACCTCCATGCTTCATTGCTAGAGGAGATACAAAGATGAAGAGAAAATGAAAAGTTAATTCAGCCACTCAACTTATTACACATTTAAATTACACATTCTGAAACAACATATGTGAGCAAAGCACTTTGGCCTTAATTATTAAGAACAGTTAACGTAAGCAAAATTCATGGAAGAAAAGTGTCTTATCTTCTTCTCCCACTTGAAGCCATGTGAACCTCCTTAAAGCCTCCACAAATAATGGGGGAGGGGACCTCTTGAACAAAAAGTTACACATCCCCATAAAGTCATCTTTCTGCACTCTCCATCATTTAAAGCAGCAACTCCCAACTTACGGTTTTTGGACTTCAATTCCCAGAAGCCCCAAGGCAATGATCAGCCAATGTACTGACTTAGAGAGCTGAAGTCCCCCTCTGGGGCCTAATCATTAGGTTGCTGGTGCCACTTTAGAATAAAACAGTTTGTGGAAGACTAATTCTTAACAGAATACGGAATGACAGAGTGGTTTGGAATAGGAAAAAGAGTAAGACAAGGCTGCATTTTGCCACCCTGCTTATTCAACTTATACACAGAGCACATAATGCGCAATGCAGGGATGGACAAATCACAAGTTGGAATCAAAATTGCTGGGAGAAACATCAACAATTTGAGATATGCCTATGATACTACCCTAATGGCAGAAAGCGAGGAAGACCTAAACAAGCTACTGCTTAGGTTGAAAGAAGAGAGTGCAAAAGCTGCCTTGACACTCAACATCAAGATACCAAGATAATGGTAACAGGCTCTATCAGTCCCTGGAAAATAGATGGGGAAGAAGTAGAAGCAGTGACAGATTTTACATTCTTAGGATCAAAGATCACTGCAGATGGTGATTGCAGCCATGAAATAAAAAGGCGACTGATGCTTGGGAGACAAACTATGAGAAACTTGGGGAGCATAGTTAAAAGTAGAGACATCACCTTGCAAACAAAAATTCGCATAGTCAAAGCAATGGTATTCCCGGTGGTAATGTATGGGTGTGAGAGCTGGACCATTAGGAAAGCTGAGCGCAGAAGAATAGATGCCTTTGAGATGTGGTGTTGGAGGAGAGTTTTGAGAGTCCCCTGGACAGCAAGGAGAACAAATAGGTCAATCTTAGAAGAAATCAACCCTGACTGCTCATTTGAAAGTCAAATAGTAAAGAATAAGCTAAAGTACTTTGGACATCAAACGAGAAGAGAGGATTCACTTGAGAAAGCCTTGATGCTGGGAAAGGTGGAGGGCAAAAGAAGAAGGGGGCGGACAAAAATGAGATGGCTAGATGGTATTGTAGATGCAATGGGCACAAAGCTGGGCGGGCTGAAGAGGATGGTGGAGGACAGAGGTGCCTGGCGGGCAATGGTCCATAGGGTCGCAAAGGGTCGGAATCAATTGTGCGACTGAACAACAAAAATTCTTAACATATTTTGATGCCAGAATGGCAATATATTGTCATGTACAATTCAAAACCAAACTACTTAGCAGGATATTAACCGTAACATTTCTTGCAAATATCCTTTTCATTATTTCATTTATTGTTTAACTTCCGGAACTATAAATACTGGAAATTTAACAGGGACAAACAAATGGCTAGTGGACATAATGAATCACTGTGCATAATGTAGGCAGTAATACTGCATCTATATTTACTTGACAGTGAAGCCTTATCCATCTCGATAGGATTTATGTCTAAAGCAGACATATGTGGGATTGCACTTGATAGTCTAGAACTAAAAGAGAATTGCGTAATAATGCCTCTATACGTTTAAAGACAAGAGTTCTGCACAGTTTTGTAGTTAATATCACACAGCTAAACATACATTCTTACTAATGCAATAAAGACTTCTTCAAAACCAGGCAACTAGGTTCTCAGGTCTACTGCCCTTGACGCATGTTTTTTCATTGTTGAATGCAGAAAGAAGACCTCTTGTCAGAGATACAAGAACCTCTGAATTATATTTCTAAGAGTTTCACTTGATTATGTTGCTGAAGTGAAGTTCTGAAAATTGATTTTATTTAGGAAATAATCCAAGGAACTTCTCTCCCTCTAGGAATTTTGTACCACAATTCCCACGTTCTTTTATCATGCAGGGTGGGGCTGACGGGATTTGTGACCAAAACATCTGGAGGGGCAAAGGTTGCCAACTGATTGACTAGAGCAAATAGAAGAGTGCCATCATGTCAGCTCTTACCGAAGCCAGGGATCCCTGAGGCCCCTCCGAGCCAACTTTTTTTGGACAGCCTCCAGAGGGGTACCTTCTATCTTCCACTGCCTGTAATCAGGCATCTCCAGTTTGAAATGATGCTTATTTTCATGCCCCATGGTTCTAGAAAAAAGTTTTAAAAAGTAAATCACAACATATACTGTGGAGATTTTTATCAGTACAAATAGATAATCGACCTAAATCTAGTTATTACAACCAATTAGAATAGATTTACTGAACTAAAGGAAACAATTCATGTATTTACCATCGATCCAGTGGAACTATTCTAGTTGGAAATAACAACTGGACTCAGACCATTTCCTTTGCAAAATAGTAGGAAGTATGCATCCACACACTGTGGTCATGTACTCAGCGATTTTTTTAAATAATGAAAATCTTATGCGACTTTTGATACCAGTCTGGCCAGGTTATTCTGCTATGGTAATAGAGTAGACCATACTGTCAGCGACTCAACGCCGAGCGTCAGCTGGCAGTTAACTAACCTGACAACCCTGAGGACTAGCGGCCTTTGTTTACAGAGAATGTTTTCTTCTAGAAACCATTTTGTCAGCTTTTCATATTCACAAGCAAATGGAACATATTTAGCTGCAGCCCAACTAAATCCTTTAAATACAGACAGGCAATCTGTGGCCCTCCATATGTGGAGTGCAACTCCCATTTTAAAGACTAGTAGTTTTATTTCTATTGGAAAGACACAGTATTATGGGAATTATAGTCCAACAACATCTCATTCCTGCTTGTAACTATCAGGGGATATAACCCCATAGTTCAAAGGACTACAAAATAAATAGAACATGGACCTACAATCCATGTTCCATTTATTTTGCAAGCCTTTTCATGTGTTCCCCACAGCTGTCTTAGAGGGCAAGTACAAAAAACCCCACCAAAAAACAAAACACTTGCTGAAAGACTTTGCCCTTGTGGTTCCAGAGAATTGGAAACTACTAGTCATGTCCTTCTCAGATGTTCCTTTTACCAAGATACTAGAATTTCTGCTTATAGATGACCAGAATATAGTCACAGCACAAGTAGAATGAAAAAAAAAATCCTCAGTAAATATTTTACGCCATATTATATGCAATTAATGAACAGTATGTTACATGTTATTAACAAATATAGGCTGTCACATTTTTAGATGAAATAATTTATCATAGCATAGGCCTTATATTGCGTGTTTTAAATATAATTTCCTTTCACAACTTATTTTGTATTGGTCTATGACTGTAATAAAGATTGACTGATTGAAATAACTAACCTCAGCCGGTTGGAGGGGAGTGGAAGCGGCTGTTACCCATGACATGGGCCTTAAGTTTTATGTAATTTACCATCTTTGTCTGTAAACCGCTTTGGGTCACCAATAAGTGAGGAAAGCGGTATAAAAATATACTAACTAACTAACTAACTAACTAACTAACTAACTAACTGACTAACAATAATAATAATTTAATTTATATACTGCTCTATCTCAGCCATCGGGCGACTCAGAGCAGTTTCCAACATGAAAAATACAGAGGTACAACACAGCAAAAATATAAACAATACAATCAATACACTACTATACGCTAAATGTAGGAATGCATCTGGATTCTGTCAGGCTGTCTCTGACACATTTTGTATACAAAAGCCTCTTTGCTCACTGAGAGACAGCGCTCCTTATCTCTCTTTCTTTGGGTTCTGACATTCTGATTGATTATGTAGGCTAAGTTTCGTTTCTGCTATACAATGATTGCTAGTTTCGTTTCTCTCTCTCACTGCCTAAATAAAGAAAAAGGCTTCAGTAGCATTTGACCAGCCAAGGACTGCAGAGTGCTTTCTCTCTGTCTCTCTGTTCCTCCCTACAAAAAGCCTAAGGAAGCAGGACTTCTTGGGACTGATTGTTATCTTAAAGATCTGAGGATATAACTGCTGCTAATGAGGCTGACTGAATAAAGAAGATATCTTTACATGAAGCAGAATTCCAACAAGTGGCGCCCCGTCGTGAGGCCAATTGAATGAAATTCAAAGGAATGCTTTGAAAGCTGCTTCAATAATTAACACCTCATCGACCGGGAAGGTCTCATTCACCTACGACCAGGAAAGGTCTAATCGAGCGCTCGAGAATTACAACTAGGTGAGTGAAAATGGGGTGTGTTTTTTCTTCGCAAATGTATGAACTTTGTAAAGATATCTCAGATCTTTTGCATGACAATGGGCGAAAAGTTGATGAGCAGGAGATACGGAAGCTAGCTAAAGCGATAGCACAAAACTGTCCTTGGTTTAAATATGAAGGTCTGGACTTAAAAGAGTGGAAACAGATTGGGAATGAATTGCAGAAGCATAAAGGGATTTCTGTGTCAATATTATTTACATGGGAGGCAGTTAGGGACTGCCTTCAAAGACTTACTCCAAAAAATATTTTATTGTCTCAAAGACTTGATGGCCATCCCCTCCCACAGCTTTTGCCTTCAGAGAAAGGGGGGGGCATGGCAACCATGGCAGCCATGGCAACTGCTCCTCCATCATATGAGAAACAACAGACTCCTGATGGGGGTGGAGGTAGAAAAGAAGATGGGACATTAGATCCTGCTTTGCAAAAATCAGGCACTTTTAGCCCTACCAAGACACAATTCTCTGCTGCGTTAACGGCAGCTGTGCTGGACCTGCAATCTCCTGAAATATACCCAGTGATAAGGGGGGCTCCGGCTGTGGGCAACGCAATTGCAGTCCCAGATAGGTATGAAACCCTCCATTACAAATATCTGAAGGAACTAAGAGTCAGCATACGTGACTATGGATTTAATGCACCTTTTACTAAAGCTTTGTTGGAAGCCATTGCATCTCAAAAATTGCTACCAGTGGATTGGAAACAGATGATTAAAGCGCTTTTGCCCCCAGCAGAAGCCATGCTCTGCTTGCAAGAGTGGAGGGATGTGGCTTGGGAGGTTCATCATACACGCCCTGCACTCACAATGGATATGTTATGTGGGGAGGGAAATTTTGCCAACCCAACACAGCAATTGGCCCTCAATGATGCCCAGCTGGGAGAGATTGCTCAGATAGTCATGCGGGCCTGGAGTAAGATCCCTTCCAAAGGGGATAGCTCCGTTGCTGGATTTGCAGCAATTAGGCAGGGCCCTAAAGAAGATTACACTGAGTTCATTAACAGACTCATGACTGCTCTCAGCCGCCAGGTGGAAAATGTGCCGGCACGGGAAATGCTCATGAAACAACTGGCTTTTGAAAATGCCAATGAGGATTGTAAAGGGGCTCTGACAGCTGTTTATGCTAGGCCAGGAACATCTATAGCAGACATGATGAAAGTTTGTCAAAATGTGGGGACTCACAGTTACAAGGCTCAACTTCTGGCAGCTGCAGTTCAATTGCCCACAACTCAGGCTCAAAACAAACGTTGTTTTGGCTGTGGGAAGGAAGGGCATTTTAAAGCACAATGTCGCTCCTCTCAAAAGCAGGCAGCACGCCCTTCAAGGAAGTGTCCCATTTGCCAGAAAGGGTACCATTGGGCCAATCAGTGCCGCTCAAATCCTAATGCCAACTCCTCAGCTGCTCAGCACAAAGACTCTGACTTTTCTCCACAGCAGCAGGGAAATGGGAGTGCGGGCCAGGCTCGGGCCCAGGCAAAATAATAGGGCTACCAGAGGTCAGTGAAGAGGCAATAGAGGAGGTTTTGCAAGAAATGGCAGAAGATATGGAACTTGCCCAAGAAATGATTTCACGATATAGAAAAAACCATCCTCTAAAAGAAGGATTTTTATTGAGGTTATCTAAGGACTGTACTTTTACTATGCCAGGGTGTGTGGAGGCTCTTCCCACACTGGTTGATGATGTTAATTTCCAGGGCATGATAGGCATCGTTCTTCCTTGTCCAGACGCCTTACCCGCTTCTGTACACATTGCAGCAGGGTCAGTTACATTGGGTCACCAAGAAATTGTCATCCCTGCATCAGCCACGCAACATCTCACCCTGCCTAAGGGACAACCTGTAGGACGCCTTCATCTGCTCCCACTAGGGACCACTGCAACTCCATCCCAGGAG
Organism: Bradypodion ventrale; assembly: GCA_035047345.1. Classification (NCBI taxonomy): domain Eukaryota; kingdom Metazoa; phylum Chordata; class Lepidosauria; order Squamata; family Chamaeleonidae; genus Bradypodion; species Bradypodion ventrale. Next base: position 271,074,988 of record JAWDJE010000001.1, read on the forward strand.
GGGACTGCAACAGCGGCTATGGCGGTGATACAAATCACCGAGGATAGACCGACCCGCTCGCTGCTTATGGGTGGACGTTCAGTGTCTGGACTGGTCGATACAGGAGCCGATATTTCAGTGGTGGCAAAAAAAGATTGGCCAACTGGATGGGCCGTCCGCCCCTGTAGGGAAGTTTATGGGGTGGGCGGGTACGAGCCAGCACAGCAAAGTGTTCATCCAATCGTCTTTGAGACCTCAGGGGGAACAAAAGTTTCTCTTCACCCCTTGATTATGGATATTCCTATTACTCTGTGGGGCCGGGATCTCCTGGCTAAAACAGGGTGTACCTTGCAGACAAATTTTTGATACGGGCCTCCCCTGCAGCGCCGTTGCATGCACTTCCACTACAATGGAAAAACACCCCACCAGTGTGGACGGATCAATGGCCGCTCTCAAAAGAAAAGCTCCAAGCGGCGGAGGCCCTTGTACAGGAGCAATTAAATCTGGGACATATTCAAACAACCACTAGTCCTTGGAACTCTCCGATTTTTGTGGTGAAAAAGAAGTCTGGAAAATGGCGATTGTTACATGATTTGAGGAAAGTTAATGAGCACATCTTGCCAATGGGACCTCTACAATCTGGACTTCCTAATCCGAACATGATTCCGGAAGATCATCAACTCATGGTTATAGATTTGAAGGACTGTTTTTATACAATCTTGCTAGCGCCACAAGACAGAGAAAAATTTGCATTTACATTGCCAGTATACAATAATGAACATCCTACTCAACGGTTTGAATGGTGTGTCTTGCCTATGGGTATGGCCAACTCGCCGACTCTATGCCAACATTTTGTGAACAAGGCTTTGGAACCTTTCAGGCAACGCCATCCAGAGGTTAAAGTCTATCATTACACAGATGACATTCTATTGCATGGTCCACAAGTCACGGAGAAACACCTGCAGGACCTAGCAGACATTTTGCAACAAGCAGGCTTGATCATAGCTCCTGAAAAAGTGCAGCGGATGTATCCATTCCAATATCTGGGACATAGGCTCTCAGCTACAGCTTCAACTCCGCTATTGCCAACAATAGCTATTCCGGAGCAGTTCACTCTTGTACAATTGCAACAATTGCTAGGGAACATAAATTGGGCTCGTCCTTTCTTGGCCCTGAGCACGGAGGAACTATCACCACTCTTTGCTGCTCTTTCTGGACACACTTCTCCAGCGGACATCATTCCCTGCACAACGGAGATGCGTACAGCTCTTCAACGCCTCAACGAAAAGCTGCATACCATCGCTGTGGATCGGGTGCCCTCAGGCACCATTGCGCTGGCATGCGCTCTTCTTCCTACACCGAGGCTGCCCACTGCGGTTTTGTTCGTGCCTGTCAACGCTCAGAAGGTGGCCATCGTGGAATGGCTACACTTGGCGCACACTCCCTCGAAAAACTGTTATCGCCTGCCTGATGCGATTGCTGATCTTTTCCTCAAATGCCGTACTAGGGCAAAGCATTTGACTGGCTATGATGTTGACTTTGTTTGTTTTCCTTTTTCACAGGATCAGCTAACCGCCTTGCTACAGCATTCTGAGGCATTTCAGGTGGCCATGGCGGACTTTGTGGGACAAGTTAAATTTAACCCCCCCAAGGATAAGCGGTTTACCTTGCTGAATCTCACTTCTTACTCCCTGTCATCCCCACTTTGCATGCAACCTATCTTGCATGCCATTACTCTTTTCTCGGATGGCTCCCCCTCCCGTGGAGTACTTACATGGCAGGGTCCTACTGGGGAATGGGAGGTTGTTTTTACAGGACCTCAAGCATCGGCCCAGCGGTCGGAACTGGCAGCGGTCATACTTGCTTTCTCTACGTTTTCTGATGTGCCTTTTAACCTGATTGTGGATACGCAATATGTTTACCGCCTTGTCTTTACCTTAGCTCAAGCTTATTTGTCTCCATCGATGGATAGGGATCTTTTTGCTTTATTCCAACAGCTTCAAGGTTTTCTTTCTAACCGTACGGTCCCTTTCTTCATTGCCCACATACGCTCTCACACAAGGATTCCAGGTTATTTGACGGAGGGCAATGCACGAGCAGATTCTGCTCTCCGAGACTCTGCTGAGGTTTTTTCTCTCTTTGACAACCCCATTGACAGTCATGCAATGTTTCATCAATCTGCTAAGGTTTTGCATAAACGGTTTTCCATTCCTATGTCACAGGCTAGAGACATTGTGTCGTCCTGTGCTTCCTGTACGAAGTCTCCTATATTCCTGCCATTTGATGCTGTTAATCCTCGAGGAACAGAAGCTAATCAGCTATGGCAGATGGATGTCACGCAAGTACCTGCTTTGGCTCCGCTTTCTAAGTTACATGTGACTGTTGATACCTTCTCTGGATTTATATGGGCTACACCCTTACGGGGTGAAACATCCAGACATGTTATACAACATTGCATTCGTTCGTTTGCGGCAATGGGTAAACCTAAAAGCCTTAAGACAGACAATGGGCCATCATATGTTTCTTCTGCCTTTCAGGACTTTTGCCGTCAGTGGGACATTAAGCTAACCCATGGAATACCCTATAACTCGACTGGACAGGCGATTGTTGAAAGAGCCCACCTGACATTCAAAAATTTGTTACACAAGCAAGTGGGAGATAGAGGGGTTCCTGTGGCGGAAATACCTACAGCTGTTGCTAAAGTACTGTATACTCTTAATTTTCTTCTTGCTCCCCATAACAGGTCACACTCTCCAGTCGAATTGCATTTCAGGACTGAGGAGTGTCTTCCTAAGCCATTGGTCGTTTATCGGCAGCAACCCGATCCTGAGTGGAAGGGTCCTGTACCTCTAATCACCTGGGGACGAGGATACGCAGCGGTTTCTACAACCTCAGGACCTGTGTGGATTCCTGCTCGAGCGATCCGCCCATGGAGAGAGAAGAAGGTTACTCAGCTCCAGGATGGTGGTTCACCAGTAAACTAACTTTGCTGACATTTGTTGTTTTCTTTCTTACTGTGCTTCCAGCTGTAAGAACAATGCCTCATGGGGGCAACCCCAACTTTTGGATTCGTCATGCTAACTATATGTTTGAAGTTCATGGTAAGAATGCAACGTTATACTATGAGCATCCACTGGCAGTGTCTCAAATGGCCTTTCTTCCGGCATTGTTCAACACACCTGAGCTGGTTATTGGACATTTGCAACATCTTGATAGGTCTACACTCTTCTCTAATCCTCCAGAACAATTTAACAACACCCGTTGGCGAAGCATGACATTCAAGAAATACACTAAAGGACTTTGTTTCTGCTGTCATAGTTCTGGAGTCTGGAATAGTAAATGGAAATACTGGACTCAAGCGGAAAGGGTTTTGCAGAATGTAGGCAATTATACGGGTTGTGACGATTATTTTTGGTTATGGGGTAGTTATAACAGTTCTTATAAGCTTAATTATACCTTGTTTAACACTACTATTGAAGATATATATGATGTGTTTCCTATGTTTACTCCTGATTATTCTGCTATAGATAGTGGTTCAATTTGCAATGGATGGCAAATTAAGGATCCCAACATGTGGTTCTTTTTTAATGGAGTTGCCACGAATTTCCATCCAGGACAATATCAATGTGCAGCATTGGGTTATTTTATCTGAATAATACTATTGAGAAAGAACTTAAGAATTTACAGGAGAGTATTACTAACAATGTACGCACTGATGTTAATCTCTTTGATTGGGTGACTTCTTGGTTGCCTGATTTATCTGTCCTTAGACAAGTTTTCTTTTATGGGTTTATTATTATTATCTGCTTTATACCTTTGTATTTTTGCATTACTTGTATTCCTAATCTTATTTCTATGTGTAACACATGTCCATTGCGTAGAAGGGAGACATCGAGTTTTGCACGACGGCAATTGTACTCAATGAGGTATCACCCTCCGGAACAAAGTACCAGGAGTCAGGAGGGGTACGATGTCCAGGAGGACAGTGATGATGTATATGGAGGAGTAGTTATGGAGTATGATGACATGCAGGGGTATGATTAGCCGTCCCTCTCTCAAATTTAAATGAAAAAGGAGGACATGTAGGAATGCATCTGGATTCTGTCAGGCTGTCTCTGACACATTTTGTATACAAAAGCCTCTTTGCTCACTGAGAGACAGCGCTCCTTATCTCTCTTTCTTTGGGTTCTGACATTCTGATTGATTATGTAGGCTAAGTTTCGTTTCTGCTATACAATGATTGCTAGTTTCGTTTCTCTCTCTCACTGCCTAAATAAAGAAAAAGGCTTCAGTAGCATTTGACCAGCCAAGGACTGCAGAGTGCTTTCTCTCTGTCTCTCTGTTCCTCCCTACAAAAAGCCTAAGGAAGCAGGACTTCTTGGGACTGATTGTTATCTTAAAGATCTGAGGATATAACTGCTGCTAATGAGGCTGACTGAATAAAGAAGATATCTTTACATGAAGCAGAATTCCAACAGCTAAAGTCTACAAAAACATCAGTCACAAAATACAAGCTAAAAAAACAGCAATACAATGTGTACATAGGCCAATAAGCATAAAAATACAATGCAGCACGGACACAGCTGCGCTCCGGCTGAGGCAGGGCCCGGAATGCCGGTGAAGAAACATTCAGTAAGTCCAAAGCCTCCCCGTACTATCAGTGGAGCGGTCAAGCAGCCGGTGGTGTGGGCTCCGGGAGAGCAGGGAGCGTTGGCGAGTGGCGAGCAGTAGCGGCTCCTTTTCAACCCTCTGGACTGGCCGAGCCCGAAGGGTGGAGGTAGCAGTGGCAGCTCCCACCTGCTCTCAATCCCAGGAGCTGGTGGCGTGGGCTCCGGGAGAGCAGGGACATGTATCTCAGTCCAGATGCAGTATTCCTGTTCTAATTGCTTGTAATATACTTAAATATGAATTCTATGCATATTAATAAAGTGATGGTAAAGGGTACTACACTGGATATGCATCTGAATTAGATCTGTGATTTCTGATCTATCCAAAAAAGCTGGAAAACTGGTTCTCCTGTAAATTTTCTTAGCCAGACTGGGGAAGGGAGCATAACGGACACACCACTGAATTAATTTCATACTTGTTATAAAAGATCAGAAAAAATGCATACGATTGGCATCAGCTATCACCCCATGGACCTGAATGGTAGCCATACATATATTTGAAAAAATAAAATAAAAGGAGTGTCCTTATTCACAGTTATCTCTGTTTCGGAGGACAGAGAAGAAAGCAAGCTTTGTCTTTTTTCCAGAACAGAGCTTCTTCTTTTTGTTTCAAAAACATTTAATGGGTTCTTGAAAGGGCATGAATTCTAGGGGCTGCTGTGCAAAGTAATGAAACATCAATTGCTGTGAACAAAATGTACTGCCTTGTATTAGTCATACTCAAGACTGATCATAAAAGGAATTTTAAAAATGAGATTTTCTAACAAAAGCCTATACTTTAGACTCAACAGCATTTTAAGCATCAGACAAGATCCTGCACATTTGGGAATCTAAATTATACATCTAAAACCAATTAGTAAATTAAATGTGCACGTTTCTATTTCCAAGACATAATGTATTCTGACGAAATTTCACTTTCTCGAATAAACATTTTTAAAAAGAGAATAATATTCTACATTTTGAGAAAGGCATGCCATGTTGTGTCCGTCCTAACCCCTTCAAAATATTACTGTACTGTATGTACATTTCACCTTGGACTGGAAATATTGGACAAACTGTTCAAGCAGTGTCAAAAATATGACCAGGCGTTTTCGTAAAAAGCATTCATTTTATGAAAGCTACAGTAAAGTTGGAATAAGTGCACATAAAAACAATAAGACTTATGACTTGGCATGCACAAGACTGCATTGCTGAATAAGAAATGTACTTCAATCATAAAGTTTGAGGTTTGTGTTAATTTTAAAAAGAAGTTGATAATTATTGACAAAGATAATAACTTGTACAAGATGCAATGACTACATGTTATACCCAGTGCTATGCTATACACTAGCATCCTGAGTTATCTTTAAGGGCAATAGGAATACAGTTGAAATGCTAAAGCATTAATATAACATACTCCTGGCATACTACCCACCATTAGAAAATGGAATTCTCTTTTAAATCAGCTAAAATCTGTGGATAATCATCACATAAGAAAAGCTACAACAACCTAGGTTCAATATAATGAGGGCATTAAGGAAGGCTGCCTAGTCTAATTAAAGTCCGTCTTTTTGCCCACATGGAGCTGGTATAGGCCTTTCTTGCCACAGCTATCAGTGTAATGAAGTCTTTAATGCAGGGATGCCCAAACGTTTCATGTGGTCGAACATGCTAGTCATGTGGTTCCTCCCACCTGGAAGCGGTAGTAAAATCTGCATGCGAAGAACGCTGCTGTAAATGACGTTTACGACAGCTGCAGGTCATTTACGATAGTATTCTGCGCATGTGCAGGAACATTTTAATTCTACTTCCAGGAGCAGCGAGGGAAGTGTGGGCCAGATTAATTGGCAGCATGGGCCTGATCTGGCCCACGAACTGTAGTTTGGACACCCCTGCTTTAATGTGTCAAACGAGACGTAGGATGGTTTATATTTTCCTTCAGCTTCCAACACTCAATTGATGACCAGTTAGACACTCTTATCCTACTTTATCTCACAGAATTGTTTCACAGGTAAAAAGGCACATGGTGGGGGAATTGAAGGGGAAATGGTATACATTCTGAGCTTCTGGAAGGAAAAAATGCCATAGAAACATACAGTCCCGAACACTGGGATGAACAAAAAATACAGAGACAAGCCTGAATAACTAGTGATGGACAACAGAGGCAAAACATACAAAATTCCATATCCATAAACTCTGTATTCATCTTAAAATTGTCTTGTCAGCATTCCATCCTAGCAATGGTTTTGTGCTGATAAAATGCTGACTACTCCTCAGTTAAGAAGCTAACATAAGAACTCATTTTCTATGTCAGGGATAGGTGCAACTTGGCTCTCCAAATGTTGCTTGTTACAACCTTCAGTGTTTCATCATGGCTATGCTGGCTAGAACTGATGGGAACTGCAGTTCCAGCAACATGCAGAATGCATATGCTTTGCCCATCCTTGTTATAGATAGAAATGTAAAAACTACAATCGCAACAGGGTAGTCCTTTTAAGTCTAACCAATTGAAACTTACTGGTTTTAGTTGGCATAAGGTTGAGGACTGCAGCTCATCTGTGTCTGATTTAGTGAGCTACAACCAACAAAACCTTCAGGTACCACATCTGATTCTAAATATTGGCTATGATCATGGCAATCAGCCATGAAGATTGTCATGGGAGGAATATAACTCAGTAGTTTTCCATTTGCCTTCTGCATCACAGCATATCACCCGTACCACTGATCCAGTGCTGTGAGTCACTTTCTGAGCCCTTTTGGCGCACAAAGTTCTCATCTGCCCCAGGCCAGTATTGATATTGATCAAGATGGATTTAAGTGGGATTTAATTCACTTGGGGACCATCAGCCTTCTCTGTGGACTTCACCACCCAAGGCCATTAGTCCTCAGGGTTGTCAGGTTAACTGCCACCTGACAATCAGTGTTGAGTCACTGACAGTATGGTCTACTCCAGGGTTTCTCAACCTTGTTGTTCAGTCGCACAGTCGATTCCGACCCTTTGCGACCCTACAGACCATTGTCCTCCAGGCACCTCTGTCCTCCATCATCCTCCTCAACCCACCCAGCTCTGTGCCCAATGTGTCTACAATACCATCTAGCCATCTTATCTTTGGCCGCCCCCTTCTTTTGCCCTCCACCTTTCCCAGCATCAAGGCTTTCTCAAGTGAGTCCTCCCTTCTCATTTGGTGTCCAAAGTACTTCAGCTTCATTTTTACTATTAGACCTTCCAATGAGCAGTCAGGGTTGATTTCTTCTAAGATTGACCTATTTGTTCTCCTCGCTGTCCAGGGGACTCTCAGAACTCTCCTCCAACACCACATCTCAAAGGCATCTATTCTTGGACTTCAATTACCAAGAGCCCAAGTAAGCACACCTGCTGATCAGAGCTTCTGGGAACTGAAGTTCAAGAACCTCTGGAGGCTCAAAGTTGAGAAACCCTGGTCTACTCTATTACAATAGCAGGATAACCTGGGCAGACTAAAACCTTCATGCCAAAGAAAATTTGTTAATCTATATGGTTTTATAAAATGCTTTGGTTTTAGATAATTATCAGTCTCCTTTTGTTCACCTCAATTGCTGTTTTCCATCACAAAGGACCAACTTATACATTTCACTTCCCCCAACACACTATAAGCAAGGACTAAGTTTGCAAAGCAGAGAAAGGTAACATCTGCATTCCAGTCAATGTTAGAATTAGGTATGTTTCATTAAACCAGATTACAATGAGATAGAAGGAGAAAATCCTTATGTATGATCAGCTACAATGATATTTAAATTTGATTTTAAAAATATGTGTGAAACTAATGTAAATGTTCGAAAGGTGGTATAATATGCCTGTCATTTTCTCTTTCCAGGACTTGGCACACTGCTGTGATGAGCATCACTTATAGGTTCTAAACCAGGGATTCTCAACCTTGGTGCTCCAGGTGTTCTTGGACTTCAATTACAAGAAGCCAGTCAGCACATCTGCTCATCAGGGCATATGGGAATTGAAGTTCAAGAAAACCTAGAGCACCAAGGTTGCCCCCACCCCCTAAACACTTACCACAGATAATCACTGATTATAGTCTACAATTATGGTCAACAGATGCATACAGTATCTGAAATAAAAGCTAAGGAAGAAGGATTGTAAGAATAGCTAAGAAGGTATCAGTCATGAGTACTTTAGTTCCATCAATGTGTGTATTACTTGCCTATGACAGTAAGATTTGCCAACTATCATTATTTCAGGTCTGTTGAATTCAGATTTAGCCATTTCACCTGAATGAGACATATACAGTTCAGCTGTTTCAAAGGGGAGCCAGATTCAAGTAAAGATGAAAATATAGTTCAATATGATTGCTTAATTGATAATATTAAATGCCTGTGTCTGTATGGACTAACCTAGTAACTTCCAATATACGATGAACAATCTAAGTTTGTGGAGGGCAAACATGAGAGACTTTTTAAAACAGCAAATTTTTATATTGTCATTACTTTCATAATCATTCTTCCCTCTAATCCCCATCCCCAAATAATGACATATTCGTTCCTTTTAAATTCTGACATAATTACACTGGAGTTCAATAATTAAGGTGAGTTGAAATACAAGACCTCTTGTAAATACAGATTTCTGATTTTGTCTTCCCTTTATTTGGGAATAAGTGAGAACATACCAATCATATTTTTGTATATTAGTATGCTAAAAGTGAGAGAAATAAGGAATTGACTAAGGCTGACAGGAACTGCAGATCTGCTTCTCGATGGCTGCATATTTATCACTTCTGAGTTATATAACTTCTCTGCAAACATGTCAAGTGTTTCTTCCCCCCCCCCCCCCCCCCCCCCCGATCACATAATTTCAGTGCTACTTTTTTTCGGGAGAGCAGTCTGAAGCCGATTCAAAACATAGGACCTATACCTGTTTTTCTCAGCTTCTATACTGTAGTGGCTCAAGTAGCTAAGACACTGACTGGGAGGCAGAAGGTCAGCAGTTCGATTCCTGAGTACTGCAGGACGGAATGAGCTCCCGTCTTTGTCCCAGCTCCTGCCAACCTAGCAGTTCGAAAGCAAGAAATTGCAAGGAGATAAATAGGGACCACTTTGGTGGGAAGGTAAACAGCGTTCTGTGCGATCCGGTGTCTAATCTTTCCTGCCACATGACCACGGAAACGTCTGCAGAAACAGACAATGCTGGCTCTTCGGCTTTGAAACAAAGATGAGCACTGAACCCTAGAGTCGGATATGACTGGCTTTTGAGCAAGGGAAACCTTTACCTTATACTGTTCCATATGAGGTTTTGTAAAATAACACGATCTTGCCATTCTTCTAAAGAACAAACAAGCAATTTTTCTAGAGTTGGGGTACACTGGAAGAGCCTCCTCGAACGAAGATTGTGCTATTTTTTCCAACCATAATCGGGCGTATCCTGGCAATGGCAACCTTATTGTGTCGGCTGACCTTTCTCACACTAGGTCGTCTGAAAGGAACTTCAGAATACATATTCATCAAAAAGGTGGCTTTGTTTTGGCAGTTTCACGTCTTGGCCTAGACACGGAAGAAGAAGAATCACAGTGTTTATTCACAAAAACTGTAGAAAAGGGGAAATAGCTCTTTTTAGGAATCCCTTCGAAAGGCGAGGATGCTTTTAGGATACGACACTCCCCCCCCAAAAAATAAATAAATAAAAAATCAGGTTCGCACCAGTCCGCCAGAACCGGTAGCAGAAATTCTGGCTTGCCCCGCCCATTTAAGTTTTGAAATAAAGTAAAGGTAAAGGTTTCCCTTGCTCGAAAGCCACCCGTATCCGACTCTTGGGTTCAGTGCTCATCTGTTTCAAAGCCGAAGAGTCAGCGCTGTCTGCTTCTGCAGACGTTTCCGTGGTCATGTGGCAGGCATGGCTAGACACCGGAGCGCACGGAACTAATTCGGGTCAAGTGCAACGCAGGGCTTTCCCGTTGGCCACGCCCACAGTGTGGTAGTAAAATTTTTTGGGGAGCCCACCACTGCAATGCATTCGCCATCACCCCAACCCTAGACTTCACCAGCCGCCCAAACCAGTGACCTGAGGACAGACAGACCAACCCGAAGGGAATACCAACCAAGCGCCAGAGGGACTCGGGAGATACAACCCAAAGCGCCTACCTACCTCAGACCTTCAATGTCACACGGTCCCCACCGGAAACGGAAGCCACGCCGGGCGGGCCGTCTTCTAAGATGCACCTTCCTCCCCCCCCAACCCTCCCTGCGGCAAATGGTTCCGCGGCAGCCCTTCTCGACTCTCCCTTCCATGGAGGTATAAAAAACAGGAGATGCCACTACAGGCTTCATGCTGTCAGTTTTTTGAAGCCAGTGGGCGTGGCCTGCCGCCATATTAGGTGGACCAAAATGTTAGCAGACTACCATTTACGATTGCTTCTTGTGTTGGGGGGTGCAATCGATCCCCTCTCCCTGGTCCCCTGTGTTGGGGGGTTGGGGGGACAAAAGGGGTCTGTCCCCCCAATCCTTCCAGAGCCAGGGGACCCGGCAGAGAGGGGATCCTCCTCCCCGCAGGGCACCCCGTTATTAAAGAGAAGAAACCAAGCGGTTTCTTCTCTTTAAAAACGGAGTGTTTGGGAGGGGGTGGAATCGATCACCTCTCCTGCGTCTCCTGGGTACAGAAGGGTTGGGAGGGGACAGACCCCTTTTGTCCCCTCAACCCCCCCCCCCCCCTGAACCCAGGGGACCCGGGAGAGGGGATCTATCCCGGGAGAGGGGACCAGGGAGAGGTGAACTTATCCACCCCCACCACCCCCAACACTCCGTTGTTAAAGAGAAGAAACCAAGCGGTTTCTTCTCTTTAATAACGGGATGTCCTGCGGGGGGATTCCCTCTCTGCCGGGTCCCCTGGCACTGGAAGGGTTGGGGGGACAGGCCCCTTTTGTCCCCGCAAACCTCCCAACCCCAGGGGAGCCAGCGGAGAAGGGGATCGCAACCCCCCACCCACTGATATTAAAGGGGAAACTCCGATCGGGTTTTCCCTTTTAATATCAGGGGGTGGGGTGGATTCGATCCCCTCTCCTGGGTACCGTGGGTCCGTGAGTGTTGGGGGGACAAAAGAAGTCTGCCCCCCCCCAAACCTTCTGGACCCAGGGGAGCCAGCGGAGAGGGGGATCGCAAACCCCCACCCACCCACTGATATGAAAGTGGAAACCCCGATCTACTTTCACGACTCCACACAATCAAATCACCATAAGGCAATGTTTTGGGCCAACTCACATGGCGGACCGTCAGATTAGTCGGCTTCAAGTTTGTGACGTCATGTCATCTCCTGTTTTATACCTCCATGCTCTTCCTTCTCACGGGGAGCATGCGCGCCGGGAGAGGTCGGGGGAGCCAATGAGCGCTGCTCTTGTTGGGGGCGGGCCGCTGCCCAATGGGCGAGCGCCTTGTTACGTGTTGCGTGCTGGGGGGGGGGGGGGGGTTGCCGCCGCCGCCGCTGCCGCCGCCAGGGGCTGGAGGCAGCAGCTGCTGGGCCAGAGAACCGGGTGCGCTGGAGAGGCAAGCGGGGGAAGCGGCGCTCGCCACCGCGCCAGCAGCCATGGAAGTGGTCGTGGTGGAGGCTCCCCCGCGAGGAGGCCGCTGAGGTAGGCCCCCCAAATGTTGGCGGGAAGGAGGCGGGTAGGGAAGCCTTTCTGTCTTCCCCCTCAGTGGGCTCTGGGTGGGAGAGGAAGGAAGAGAGCAGGGCAAGAGATGGCGGCAGGGTAGAGGGGGTCCCTGAAAGGATTCTCCTCCTCCTCCGCCTCCCGTGTCTAGGCCAGGCGTGAAAGTGCCAAAAGGAACCCTTGGGTGAGTTCCATTCTGCCTGGCCCGGTGTGAGAAAGGTTAGCCGGCAACACAAGGTGGCCGTTGCCAGGGTGCGCCCGATGGCGGTTCAAAAACACCGCAGTCTTCAAGAGGAGGCTTTTTTTCTCCTGTGTGGATGGATCCTCCTCGCCTCAACCGACGGAAGCGCTTCTCCTTCGCGCTGCTGCTGCTGCTGCTGCTTTGCCCTTTGCTGCTCTCCGACTGTTATCCGTGGCAGCCCATTTATTGGCCCTTTCCGTCCCCGCTCTCCTGCCAACACCTAGCAGGTCGAAAGCAAGGAATTGCAAGTAGATAAACAGGGACCACTTCGGCGGGAAAGGTTAGCAGCGTTCCCGTGCGCTCCGGTGTCTGGTCATGCCTGCCACAGGACCACGGAAACGTCTGCAGAAGCAGACAGCGCTGGCTCTTCGGCTTTGAAACAGAGATGAGCACTGAAGCCTAGAGTCGGATACGACTGGCTTTCGAGCAAGGGAAACCTCCGTCCCCGACCCTCGTCTCAGTCTCCCCCCATTTTTATCTTCTGTCAGGATTCTCCCGCAGGAGAAACCAGACCCTCCTGCTTTTCTCAGCCCTTTCTTTATCCGGAACAAATCGTGATCTCCTTTTAGTACCTGACGGCTAATAATAATAATAGTAATAATGGTAATTGTAGTTGTTGTTTGAGACCCGGGGACTGCATGACAGATTGAGCGCCCCGTCTCTGTCCCACCTCTTGGGGACACGAAAGGAGCCTCATTCAGGCGTCCCCTGAACAAAGTTTCTTCGGCAAAAATCCTTTCAACCCAGAATAATTTGACATGAAATTATTATTATTATTATTATTATTATTATTATTATTATTATTATTATTATTATTATTATTATTATTATTATTATTATTATTATTATTATTATTATTATTACCTGATGCCTGCTCTTCCCATACTGGTTTCCTTTGCAAGTCTAAGACCTTCACCCTTGCTGCCTCACTCTCACGAAGTCCCACTGGTTTTTTTGTTTTTTGCCTCGTGTCAAGGCAAGCTTATTTTCCTGGGTCTTCTGTTTTTAAGATATTTAAAGGGATCGAGCTGACGAAGTGGACTTGATCCACAAAAAGCTAATATCAAAATGCAGTGCTTAGTCAATAAGGTGCCACAACATTTTTTGTTACTGATGTTTTGTTTACTTTCTGATATGCTTGCACAGACTAACAGCTACCACTTCAAAAAAAAATTTGAGCTTAAAGGGTTTTTTGGGAGGTTCTTGGACCCCCATGTGGTCTTATCTGAGGTGATAGCAAAACACTTTTTATTTTCCTCAAACTAGCGGCCAGGAAACCACCACCACCACCCATGTTTTCTGTTATAGCTTATGCAGGATTGATCACTGAGATGCTTTTAATACCCACTACCTTTCTAAATTAAGCAAAATGTCACACTGGCGTTGCTTTCTGTGTCATTTCAGGGACTCCAACTTGAGGCCTTAACTTATGATAGTATTGGAAATGTAGCAAAACCAGATAGGTAAAGAAACTTAGCAAGCATGCTTTCCTCCTTATCTTCAGGTTATGTAATCCTTTAGCTATACTGCATGCTGATGTTTATTTACAGAGTTTGTATAGACTAGACTAATTTTAATTTAATTTAATTTTCGCACTTGTATACGAACCGGACTCAGGGAACCGGACTCAGGGTGTCTCACATGATAATTAAACAATACAGTATACAGAGTAAATACACAGTAATACAATATACAAAATTCAATCTACAAAAACAGCGTATAATAATATACAACAACATAATACAATAGTATAACGACGTCTCCACTCTGGCCCCAGGCAAATTCCAAGGGCGGCGGCGAGGTCCTGCCCCCATAACGGGCTTTTCAAGCCCAGAGTGGAGGGGTCAGCCAAGGCCAGAGTCCAGGGGGGGACAGCAAGTCCTGCTACCCACTGCCATAGTGGCCTTTTCAACCCCAGCCAGGGTGGGGCCCAGGAGTGCCAGCAGGTGGAGGGATCCTGGCGCCCATGGCTGGAGTTCCTCTTCACCCCAGCCGAGGCCAGACTAGAGCATGCAAATCTTTGTTTAAAAAAAATAGAGGTGCTTATGAAGTTAGAGGGGAAAACCTACCATATTGGCATTTGTACATACAATTTATAATGGTTTCCTTAAAATAGCAGGTAGAATTATTGGCCTTTCCATGTTAGAGCAACTGATTTTTCAGGAATAGTAGTAAGTACAGTATTATTTTCTGTTTTATAATAAAGTTTAGGCATTGATTTGGATACCTTCTTAAATATTAACCTCTTTAAAATGCTTGTCAGACTTTAAATTAAATTATTCACAGTCTTTGATTATTATAATTCTTTTCAGTATTCTAGTATTTCCTTTAAAGTAACCAATTGCTGGAGAAAATGATTCTCTTTAGACCATGGTTGCCTGGCCTTATTTTAATTCTGTAGTTTATATATTTCTTTAAGATCTGATGGACAAGTTCCTGGGATGCAGTGATAGGCTAGGTGGAAGTAAAGGTGTTATCATAGGCTTCATTTTACATAAAATGTAAAACCAATTACAGTAATGTAACATCTCTAGGCAAAGAGTAGTTAGCTAGTTAAATGAAGTAGCTTTGTATACTTACTGATTTGTCAAACACTGTTTGTAGTCTTTACATTACTTTCTGAAGTATACTTAACACAGACAGTTGTGTTCATTTTAAAAAATCATTGGACTTCGCCATAGAACATAATCTGCCTTCTCTAGTAGAATAGGCTTCTTTCAAAGAAGTCAGATGTTTATATTGATCTTAATTAGCAGGAGTTCTCAACCTTTTAAAGCCAGGGGCTAGGTCACGCTCCCTCAGACAGCTTTGGGGGCCAGATGGCCATTTTGCCCTTCTTCCACCACATGGCACTTCCAGGTGTGGTGGAGGCAGTGGTGGGCCACATGAAATGGTGTTGTGGGCTGCATCAGGCCCACAGGTTGAGAATCCCTAGACTAGATTGTGTACCTAAGATACGTTAATACTGTACTGTGTTGCTTCTGGATCCTTGGAAAGCTGAACAAAAGTACAGTGGATCCCTACGTCAAGGAAGGTCCACTGGAAAACTCGCTTCAAGGGGAAAAAATCCATAGGAAATGATGGTCCGCTTCAAGGAAAAAAATCACAATAAAATCGCTCTACAGTATAGGTTTCCCCCATGGCATTCAGTGCATTTCTTGTACCCCGCCTTGGCCGAGAAAGGTGGGGTATAAATTAGAATTGAATTGAATTGAAACTGATTTAAGGGGGGAAAATTGCTATAAGGAAAACCTATGGAACATATTAATTCCTTAAAGCAGGGGTCTGCTGTATATGTTTCTGTTAACATGATCCTAGAGAACAGAGCTTCCTTTTTTAACCCAAAAATATTTGTTGTATTTTCTACTCATGTTTGATTAAATAGGTAGGGGTAGGTAGTGAGAAGAGGATTCTGGAGAACATTGTAAGCTACTGTGCTACTGGTAGATTGTGAACTGTGGTGATTAAGCTATACAGTAGAACCCCATATAAACTGCTTTCCGCGGTGCTCTTCGTTATACGAGTTTTTTCATTATACAAAGCAGTATTGGCAATACCCCGCATAATGAAAATAAAATGTTCGTTATACAGGGTTTCTTTATGCGAGGTATACCTCGCTTAATGAAAACCCTGTATAACGAACATTTTATTTTCGTTATGCAGGGTATACCTCGCTTAACGAAAACCTCATATAATGAAAAATTCGTAACCTAATCACGGTTAGCTCAAAAACACTTGGTTATACGAATTTTTCGTTATACGGAGTGTTCATTATATGTGGTTCCACTGTATTTTAAAAAGGAGAAATCTGAGATTTAGCATTGAAGTATCATATATGCAATGAAGATGCTCTTTGCCTTCTGGTACAGTATAACAGTACATTCCATTATAGATCAGATTATTTTTTGTCTTTGAGAGGTTTTCTCTCTTGGGAGATAATAAAATGTGAAGAAATTCTGCACTATAAATGTGCTCTCTCAAAATTTGTTCTGCTGAAAATGGTAAATGAATAGCAGCTGGATATATACAACATTTTAAATTAGTAATTTCAAATTAGCATTTGGTTGAATCAGGGGTTTCCAAACTTTTCATGCTGTGGGCTGATCACATGGTTGAGCTGGCCAGCCACGTGGTTCCTCCCGCTTTAGAATGTGTCTATGGCTGTTGTAAACGCATTTTCAACACCTATGGGTGCATTTACGGCAGTGTTTATGCATGTGTGGGCGCATTTTACTTCTACTTCAGGTAGTGGTGAGGGTAGCATGGGCCGGATGATTTGACGCCATGGGCCAGGTCCACAGGCCGTAGTTTGGCCACCCTTGAGTTGAATGGTTGCCCCAAGGCACTGTTTATATTCCTACAAACATGTTGGTACCTGGGCTTCCAGCCAACCTAACTCATCCTAGTTGTGGCCTGTGACTTACTGTATTATTGTATGCATGAGTTGCTTTAGGCACCAGCGGTAATGTTCTTGGCTTGTGGCAGGTTATAGGATTATTTTGCTGGGATGAGTCAAAACTATGTAAGGAGGTGATTATAGTTGTTCATTAGTGCTCTAATCTCAATTATAAATTATGTTCAGTTAGACTGGGGTGATAAATGTCAAGTCCTTCAGGTGGTGTTGGACTGCATTATCATCATATTGACTATGCTGGGCTAACAGGAGTTGCAGTCCAACAAAATTTGAACAACCATACTTTGCTAACCTCTCCATTAGACTCTGAAATTACACCTTTTGCCCATTTTGTAATTTATTGGGTTACAAGTGTTACGTGAGTACACTGATGCTCATACTGTGAATGTTCTCAGCTTTGCCCCTACTGCAACCCAACACACCAGGGCTTCACCTGAAAAACAGCACACAAATGTTTTCACATAGCTTAAAGTACATCAACTATTGACATAAGTGCAGTTGGGATACTGAAACTCTAAATCGGGTTCTCAACGTTTTCACACCGTGGGCCTTAGACAGGTGGTTCCCTCACCATAAACGCTGCTGTAAAACACATCTGCGGCTGTCGTAAAAGTATTTATGGCTGTTGTAAAAGCATTTATGGGTGCATTTACAGTGTGTTTTCGGTTGTTTTTGCTGCTTCTGTCAATGGCGAGAGCGAGGGCAGCGAGTTTTTGGCTGTTTTCGGTGATTTCGGCACTTCCGGCAGTGGCAGGAGTCAGGGCGGCGGGCCACATGAAATGATGCCATGGGCCATAGGTTGCAAACCCCTGCTCTAAATGTTCTTGAGAAAACAAGGAATGCTATGTTGCTCTACATTATCTTGTTCTGTCTATCTCCTAGATCAGGGTTTCTCAACCTTGCCCCCCCCCCCCCAAATTTTCTTGGACTTCAATTCCCAGAAGCCCTGATCAGCAGATGTGCTTGACTTGGGCATGTGGTAATTGAAGTCCAAGAACACCTGGCTGCCCAAGGTTAAGAAAACCTGACCTTTGGTAAATGTTTGCTAATGGAAAGTGATTATGTCATATTCTAATCTCTATTTGTCAAAAAATAGTTACTTCCTGTAGTTGTTCCTATAGATCAGGGGTGCCCAAACTTTTTGTGCTGTGGGCCAGTCACGTGGTTCAGCGGGCCAGTCACATGGTCCCTCCCACCAGAAGCAAAAGTAAAATGTGCCTTGCAATCTGTTTTGGAACAGGATGGGATAGATTTAAATTGCTTAAAAGTTTAAGCTGCCACTTTCTCTGCTTAAACGAGGGGTGCCCAAACTAAGGCCTGTGGGCCAGATCCGGCCCCCGCCACAAATTCATCCAGCCTGCATCGCCTTCGTCACTCTCTGAAGTGGAAGCAAAACATGTTTTGCTTCCGGGAGTGATGAGGGTGGCATGGGCTGGATGAATTCGTGTCAGGGGCCAGATCTGGCCCACAGGCTGTAGTTTGTATACCCTTGCTGTAGACGACTTCCTATAGAAGGTAATGGTCACAATTCAAAGAGGTGTGGAAGTGCATCATTCTTTTGACTCCCTCGTTTATTTATTTTTGTTTTCTTTGTGGGAGTCAAAACCCAAAAGGAAAACTTTGCAATAGCACTTTAGAAATTGATGAGTGATGTACATGTTAGATGTACAGTATTCCTTGTCAATAGGTCATATGTTAAATCTATATATAGCTTTTATAAAGGCTTATAACCACTTTTTGATATTCTCTACCTAGAAAACCCTTAAAAAAGGTCACCATAAGTTAAATTTGACCTGACAGCACATAACTGTTGTTCTCCTTTTTTCTATATTGCCAGAGAACACAATTGTTCAGAAGGTCAAAGATGTCTTTTGTTATATAATTCTGAAATAATTGTGTGAAGCTAAATCCTGTTGTTAGCCTCAGCTAGACCCATTGAATTAATGGGAGCCTGGTAATTTATAACTACTTATAACTACAGTTTATTTAGTGTGTCTGTTCTAGTTTAGGTTAACATTTGAATTTCACTCGTGCCGTATGGGAATGTTTAATTTTAAGAAAGCGAGAGAAACAAGAGTATGTGTTTTCTTTTTAATGTTTTGTTTTCATAGCAGAAACAGTATTTATAGTAGAATATTTTTTGCGCACACAGGATAAGTTTAAATCATAATACTGTGTACTGTTGAAAGGTGTAAGCAGACCTTATTTTCAAAGGGATTGTGATGCTTAGTTCAGTAATAGAAACATCTTTTGTCAGGGTCTTAAAGCAGTTTACTGAGAAGGCATTTTCTTATATAAATGTCAGTACTGTTCTGTATTGAATTGCACTCTGTTTGCTTTGCAAAAACCTCAGTGACCTCCATAAATAAATTTCTATGTTCCCTGCACATTTGACAAGCTCCATAGCTCAAGGGCTGCAGTGATCTAATAATCTTTCAGTCTTTTATGCAGATGGTGAGCTGAAGAGCTGAACAATTTTTCATTAGCTAGAGACTCTTAACTCCATTTCCCCCTGAATGAAGTACTGTAATATGCTTTCAGGGATTCCTTTCCTAGTCTGGTTTTGGAGTTGCTCCCACTAGTCAATAAACCTTAGCTCAAAGTGCATCTCTTGAAAGGGAAAACCTCTGGCACTAAATCTGTTGCATCATAAGCTTTGTCATGCTCCCTGCTCTCAGTTTTAGTTTTTGACTCCTCTGTTTTGTGTTAATGTTTGGAAGTGGATTGGGTATCTGTATTATGATTTTATGGGGGAGGGGACTTTATCTAACACACACACACACACACACACACACACACACACACACACACACACACACACACACACACACACACACACACACACACACACACACACACACACACACACACACACACACACACACACACACACACACACGCGGTGCCTCATACAACGTCCAAATCCTTGCCGCGATGCCTCGTACAACGTCGTTTCCATAGACATACATTGTACTGTAACAGCACAGAGTTCAGGGCAAAGTCAAGGAAATAGACAGAAAACTGACAGAACTTTAAGAAATCATTGTCTAAAGGCTAAATACATTACAAAAAACATGTCAAATAACCCTGATTTTAGGGGACAAACCATACAACAAGTTTTTAACTTTTGAAAACTTTATGAAGTGCAGGTTTAAAAGTTAACATGTCCCATCATGCAGCACAGTGTTAATCTGCAGCCATGCGGCCGATCATCCATTTTGTACAAGCTACTGTAAACAATTACTGGATGGAAGCAAGGACAAAATTGATGCCAACGTGTCCCATCATGCAGCACAGTGTTAATCATCCAAACAGCAGCAAACACCAAACAATTAAAATCGCACTCAAAACCACTCCTAAACACTCTTCGCCTCATGCAAAACCCACAAGAGCAATGCACGCATGCGTCCTGCCTTTTATACTGCCCAGGCACATTGCAACCTGGGGAAAAAAACTAATGCCTCATACAAAGTTGCTGCAACCACACAGGTGGTAATGTGAGCTTGCAGATTCAGTCAGGAGCAGGCAGCAAGTTGTATTTAAGAGATAGGACTCTAATGGTATGCAACGTCCTTAGCAACCATAGAGAAATTACAGAAGAGACAGAGAGGACGCGAAACACAAGAGTGGTAAGTTTGGGTAAGCTTGGACTGGATAATGAGCATGGGAGCTTGCAGCTGGTTTGAACATATAATATTGTAACAGACATGTGTTTTGTAACCTTTCAGATATTGCAAAAACTCCCCTGATGAAATTTATTGAATGAAATGTCTAATTAACCGGATAGACGTCGGGAGTTTGGGGCCAATATATATGGGAGTTTGACTTCCCAACTGAATACGAGTTTATGAGCTGTTTTGGATGAGAGATAGAAAGTGTAACAGAGGAATGAATCATTGTTTCATATTGTTATAAAGGACATAGTGAAGAAGTTGAAGAGAACATATTTGAATTTGGTTACTATTGTCAAGATTACAAAAGGAACTTGAAGACTTTTTGTGCAGAGAAGTATCTGAGTTTGGTTTCTGTTTGATGACATTACAAGTTAATATACAAGAGTTTGCAAAATAAAAATAACATTAAGGATACAAAGACCTTATAAGAAGATTCGTTTATTATTATTTTCATGATTTTTGGGCATACACAAACGGTACATTGTGTTTGTATCCTTTTCTCCGTTTGGCCATTTTTTGCTGTGCTTGCAACTTTGTATGAGGCAACTTTTTCCAAGGAATTAGGCAATGTTGTATGAATTCGATGTTGTACGAAGCGGACTTTGTATGAGGTATTACTGTATATCTATACACACACACACACACACACAGAGAGAGAGAGAGTATGCTGTTCAGGGTCAATAGGATGTACAGGTTGAGCAGAGGGTTGAGTGAGTCAAAACAGGGCCAAGGAAGAGCAAGTTGCAGCAAGTCTGCTGTTCTGTCCAAAGCCCTGACGATTAGCACTGGCTGAATTGGCATACACACTAGCAGGTAAATCTAGTGTCTTTCCACAAGGCTAGCTACAGGGTGACGTAACTGAGTCACTTGGGGGTCTACAGAATTTGGAATTCAATATTTCCAAAGTTGCTCCTGCCTACGGTCCGTACACATAGCGCCCCACCTGATAACTGTGGGCTGAAGAACCTTTAATGGGAGCTTACTTCCTGTTTAAGAATTGCTCTGTAGGTTACTGTCTGTTTCTTATTTAATTATAATTTTAGGGGGAAAATGAGACAGTGTGAACACTAGTTCCGTGAACTTTGAGTGTTCAATATAATGTCTAAATTTGTCCAAGCAAAATAGATGTTAATCAGCAATACAGTATTATTAAAACCTGTAGAAAGTGATGGAATTAAGTTAAAATATACCTTATATCCTACTTTTTCCTTCCTTGATTAACCTAAGTTCTTCCCTCTCCTTCACCATACTACTCTATTTAGAAGCCAAAGCTTAACATACATACTGTACTTGCTTTGTCCTCTATGCTAAATAAATGTATACCAATTTTTTCTCTATATATAGGGGAATATTTCACCTTGCCTTAAATTTGTGTATTACAGTCTCCTCACAAATCAACAATTTGGTGTAAGATGGAGATAGGCAACTAATTATTCCAGTTCCTGCTTGATTTAATTAATTTAATTTAAATTTTGAAATTGGAGACATCTAGCGTAATATGTTTAAATTTCATTAATTCTTCTTGTCTTAGGTCCTTGCACGAGAGGACACATATTGGTTAATAAATAATTTAATTCATTATAGTTTAAATAGTAAAGCTCTATTGCTGCATGTTGACTGATATCTACAGTAAGTCAGGCATTGGCCGGAACATCCTTTTAACATTTGTTAAATACTTGTTTACTTTTTCTTAAACATTAATTGATTAAGGCATTGCATTTTTATTTTGAAGAACATTGTCATTTGAAATGTTGTAGTGTGTTTTCTTCTGTTTTAATTTAATATTCATTTTTAAAGTGGAAAATGGTATGTATTAAATCAGAGCCTAATTTCTGACCACTTATGTTCTAACATAATTAAAAGTTTTAAAAAAACTAACAGACTTATTTTGATAATAAATATATTACTATTTTATCAGCTGATATAGCTTTACATTAATTTCAGTGCTTAGCTCTCTTGAAATTGACTTGTTTTGTCTTCTCTTGTGTATTAGATTCTTATATGCAATTGGCATCCATCACTTTGGAGCAATTTTTAAAATTACAAATGGCTCGGTTAACATAAAAATCGCATAACAAAAGGAAATCCATAGAAAATAGTGGCTCGGTTTACAGATTTTTTTTTTTTGGTAACAGATTGTTTGGTTTTCATTGCATTCCTATGGGAAATTCGGTTAAAGTAATTTTTGCTGTAAGAAACGTCCCGGAGAAAGCATTACAGTAATTACATTAACCGAGGTTCCACTGTAATCAGTTCTTTGATTTATATGATGGTTGTATCTAGACTCTTTAATGTCTCTAAAAGATTAGAGAGTTTTTTTTGTTATTACTTTGGTTTACAATAAGTACCCAGCATGTTGGGGGCAAGATTGTAATTGTGAACCACCCAAAGAGTGCAAAAAGCACTATGGGGCAGTATATAACTGTGATTGCTTGGCAGTGTAGATAAATAGGCAAAAGGTGGATATCAGGCAAATAAGTTTTGAAAATCTATAGATTGATTTACAGCTTTCTATACAGATTATTGTAATGATTATAGAAGTGGTCTGTCTCTCTAACCTTTATGTAATATGTAGGCTTCTCTAAGTTCTGATCCATCTTCTTCTCCATAATAGTTATTGGAACAATGTTAGCTCCCCTTTTTTAAAAGAGAAAATGGAAGGATGTATAACAGGGGTTCGCAACCTATGGCCCGCGGGTCTCTCGCAGCTCCCAAAGCCATTCCATCCGGCCCATGGCAACAAACCTAGAAGCAGATGCATTTACGACAGCTGTAAATGCATCTGCAAATGCGCAAATGCGCCTGTCGCGGTTTATGTATGTGTTTATGATGGGGGAAACCATGTGTCTGACCCACTCAGCTGTCTGAGAGGGAGTGGTCCGGCTCGTGGCGCGAAAACCTTGAGAACCTCTGATCTATAACCATTTGTAGAATTTTTCTTTGCCCTGTCTCAAAACTTATTGCCATCATTATCCAGACAAGGAGCAAGTTCCCCCCAACCCACCAGCAGCTCTTTTGCTGTATTCATTATTTGTTTAATTTTCCCAGCCCCTCTCCTTCCTGTTTACCTCAAGTGGGTGTAAAACAAACACACAAAAAAACTGTACGTTGGTTATTCCTCTTTTAACCTTTTTGGCAAGTCATTACCTGATTTCATACAAAAAAGGGTTTTTTGGTACTTGGATCAAAGGGTCTTCAGACTGTGATGGTGATTTCTAAAACTTCTGTCCTGCTTTTCTTTTAAAAATAATCCAAAGTAGCATTCAATTTTAAAAGTACGGTAAAATGTAAAGAGAAGATGGTATTAAAGATACTGTACATCCTTTGAAATGCTTCAATGTAACATAGAAACTTTCAGTTTGTGAAAATAGTAATCAAAAACATGTGACTGTCTATGGAGCAGTCATTATGGAGCAGCAATGAGTAGTTCATTAAGAGCAATGAACTACTCATATGTCAGACTTTTATATGTAATCAGTTGTTTTAATTGCAAGGAAAACATCTGTTTATAGCAAATGTTTGTGCTACAGGGCAATCTAGAGATAACCATAGAATCATAATTGAGTTGGAATGGGGCCATTGAGTGTAAACCCCCCCCCACCCGCCGCCGCTTAATGTTGTTCAGTCACACAATCGGGTCCGACCCTTTGTGACCCTGTGGACCATTGCACACCAGGCACCCCTATCCTCCACCATCCTCCGCAGCCTTCTCAGCTCTACGCCCACTGTGCCAACAATTCCATCTAGCCATCTCATCCTCTGCCTCCTCCTCCTCCTCCTTTTGCTTTTGATCTTTCCCAGCATCAAGACCTTCTCGAGTGAGTCCCCTCTTCTCATTTGGTGTCCAAATGAGTGTCCCCGCTTAATGCAGGAATCCAAATCAAAGCGCATCTTAGCCAAATTGGTTGTCCATTTTGCTCTTGAATGCCACCAGTGTTGAAGCACTCACCACCTCCCGAGGTAATTGATTCCATTGTCATACTGTTCTAACAGTTTAAAAAATTCTCTGATATTTAGTCAAAATCTGGCTTCCTGTAGTTTGACCTCTTAATACGTGTCCTGCATTCTGGGATGATGGAGAACAGATCAAGTCCTTTCCTGTTATCTGACTGTCTTCAAAATCTCCTTTTCTCAAGGCTAAAGATGTCCAATTCTTTAGGGCTTGGTTTCCAGTCCCCTGATCATGCTTGTTGCCCTCCTTTGAACTTGTTTCAGTTGGTTGACATCCTTAAAGTGTGGTGTCCAGAAACAGACACGGTAATCTTGATGTGGTCTAACTAGTGCTAAACAGAGAGGGACTAGTACCTCTTGAATTTTGAAGACTATAATTCTGTTAATGCAGCCGAAAATAACATTTGCCCTTTTTTTTCAGCCACATTGCTCTGTTGACTCATTTTCAGCTTGTGATTGACTAAAATACCAAGGTCCTTCTTTCTGCTAGTATTACTGAGCCAAATATCCAATGTATACTGGCTATAAATAATATTTTTATATATGATGTGTATTTACAACTGTAGAGGTGTTGTTGATGACTGTAAGTTACAAAACAAGGTCAGTTGCGGTCCAATAATAGTGTAGTCTCTGCAGATTAACATATTAACAAACTACTGTATTATAATCATGCCCAAGTGAACATGAAGCAAATGTTACTTCAGTACAGAGACGGGCAGCCTATGGTATTCTGGAAGTTTTTGTGACAGTTCTCATTAATACCTTTAGCCATTTTAGGGAATGAAAGAACAGTACTGTACAGTATATAACATTTGGGAAGTCTGAGAGCCTTCACCTCTTCCATAAACAATTTCTAAATGCCTTCTCACATTTTTTTGACTTTGTATTCAGATAACTTTTGAAGGTAAAGTGAACATGGGGAATCTTAGGAAGACCAGAATGGTTTATCAGTTGACATAGGGTGGTTCATCAGATGTTGGCTGTAATTGTGTTCTTCATCACCTCTTGGCCTTTTAGCTAAGATCTAGTATAGTACATTAATATTTCATTATCTATTGTTTTATGAAAGAGTTGAAGTCTGTTGTAGACTACTACTGAGCTACAGGATAGACCATAGTTTTGTGGTAGAACACATGTTTTATAAACAGAATGTTCCAGATAATACAGTAGGAAGCGCTTCTGTACAAGACCGTGGAATATTGTTGCAACACGTAGTAGACTAGGCAGAGTGACTCAGTATAGGGTAGCATTATATGTGCAGGCAGGGCCGGCATCAGAAATTTCTGGGCCCCATACTGAGCAATCCTATTGCCGCCGCCCCCCCCCCCCCCACACACACACAGTAATGTCACAGTTATGGCCGGCGGCGGCAGGGCCCCTGTCAGCTCCGGGCCCTATATGGCAGTACTGGTAGGGCAGTACTGGCCCTGTGTGCAGGATGACTTTAGGGCAAGAGTTGAAAGTGCAAACATGGTATGTGTTCCAATATTATTGTTCTGTTGAATTCTGTACTAACTTTCTGGAAGGAAAAACCATCCAGATTAAAGGATCAGTTACATAAGTGGATAACTGATCCAAAAGAGCCTAATCAATATTTCAGATTGTGTTTCAATTGAACGAATACTATAATTCAGTTCAGACATTAAATCAAACCATATTTTCAGACCTTAGTTTGGGGATTCAAACTAAGGTCTGAGCTCCTTGACTGCCTTTATTTTCCATTCCTATTGTAATATATTTAGTTCTGTTACTTCTGTGGCACAGGAGCCTTTGGTAGATGTGAACCAATAGCTGTGACTTGTCAAAATGTGCAACAAACTCCTTTTGCATTAGTTGTTGTTTGGCTAATTTCAGACTATGATCTATTAATGTAGAAACAGTTTGCTCATACATCCATGAGCCTGTTTTCAGTTAAATTCTAACTACCTTGACATAAACGAAGGACAACTAAATCTAATGTAATGGGCAAAATTCTCTTTCTGTGCTGAAGTAAGTCATAGCTAGAGCAAACCTATTTGAATCAATAGAACTTGTGGAGATGTTGACTCACCAAATCCCTGTTGGTTCATTATTTCAGTGTGATTTACTACATTAAGCAGCAGGATTTTTGCCATTGGTTATTTATGGAGGTTTGAGGTAACATTTGTTCAGGAAATCTTTTGATCTTTAAAGAATTAATTGTGTGGTTTGGTATTATATACCTGTGCATAATCCTTCTTGCAGAGGGATTCATTTCTATGATATATATATTTACATTTTTGTGTCTCCTGCCTAATTGTTTTCATTTTCTGGCTGTTTATTATAGTTGTGGTCTTCATTATGTTTTTTGTCCTTACACTACCTGTCTTAGACCTTGTAAAGAAAAGGTTAGGGACACAACTCACCAGACAACTGGTCAATAATCCTTGCCAACTCTGGAGCTTCAAGTTTGGAAGGCTTACCAGAAAATGGTAGTCCACCCTCAAAATGGCAGATTCTCAAGAATTTATGAGGAATGCTTTGTCTGCAGCCTTGTAGTTCCTAGCAGTTCCTCATCAATGGCTATACTGGCTAGTGCAGTGATGGCGAACCTTGGCACTCCAGGTGTTCTTGAACTTCAATTCCCAGAGGCTCTGATCAGCAGGAGTGCTGACTTGGGGATTTTGGGAACTGAAGTCCAAGAACACCTGGAGTGCCAATGTTCGCCATCACTGGGCTAGTGCATCAGGGAGGTACATTCTGACAACATCTTGAAGGCCATAGGTGTTCACTCCTTCCTAAGACTAGTGACTTTAATAATTAAAAAAGGAGTGGAACTCATGCTTCTCATGAAGAATTCCTTGAGTAAGTCCTTACCTGCTCTAATTCAATGGATCTTGAGTTAAGTAAAGGTCGCCCTTGCTCGAAAGCCAGTCGTATCCGACTCTAGGGTTCAGTGCTCATCTCTGTTTATAGCCAAAGAGCCAGTGCTGTTTGCATTTACAGATGTTTCTGTGGACACATGGTAGGCATGCCTCAAAACCTGAGTGCACATAGCGCTGTTCACCTTCCCACCGAAGTGGTCTCTATTTATCTACAGTGGACCCGCGAATAACGACGTTACTTGGTTCCCCAAGTAGCATCGCTATTTGAATAACGTTGTTATTCGAATAACGACAGAAAAGTCGTTATTCGAACAATCACATTGGGAGCATCGTAGTGTCGTTAATCGAAAATGATGCTTTTCGAACGCGTTGTTAATTGAGGGTCCACTGTACTTGCAATTTCTTACTTTCTAACTGCTAGGTTGCCAGGAGCTGGGACAGAGCTGGGAGCTCACTCTATCATGCAGTACAGTACTCGGGAATTGAACTCCGACTTTCCAGTCGTTGAGTTCAGTGTCTTAACCACTTGAGCCTACCGCAGTCCACTTGTAGAATAGGAATAGCAAAGACTTCTTTCTAAGGGTACTGTATAAGTCAATGATGGCGAACCTTGGCACTCCAGCTGTTCTTGAACTTCACTTCCCAGAAGCCCTGATCAACAGGAGTGCTGACTTGGGCTTCTGGGAATTGAAGTTCTAGAACAGCTGGGGTGCCAAGGTTCGCCATCATGGGTGTAAGACATACAATTTGTGGTTGATTCATCTGAGGTGAAATGGGTACTTTGGCTTCTAAATTTCTGCCCGACTTCAAGATAGCTGCTTTTTATGCTCATGCATTAGCTTTGGAGCGAAACGAATAACTAGTGTGTGAAAACAGTAGGCAGCATTGTATTTAACTATTCATTAGCATAGTGAATTATTAAAGTAGTATTAGAAGGTGAAGAAGCTACTTTATATTTACAAGCCAATGTCTAATGTATTTGTTGCAGTGGTAGCTGGTGGGCTACAAAGTGACATGGGGTGTATTTTTTTTAATTTATGCTGTTTTAAAATGGCTTCATCTTAAAATAAGCAACAGTATCTGCCTCTTTCATAATCGTGTAAGTAATTTTTGATTTAAATTCACATAACACTTTCCTCCTTAACTTGGGAGATTATTATCTTGTATGTACACAATTCATAATACAGTAGTCGCTTTTCTTCTAATTGTCAATTTGTCTCTCAAGGCCCTATCTTCTATTTGGAAAGCATCTTCTTACACGATTTCAATTGTATGCTACATTTCTGTGTACAGTAAGCCTTTTCTACATAGAGTAAAACACACACTATTTAAAATTAGGTTTTGCTTTATTTTTAGTTTTGTGCCAGTGCAGTATAGTATTGTTTTTCGGGTTTCCTAGAATGTTACATTTTTAGCAGTGTTTCTAGTAATAATTCTCTTACAGTTTTCCGTTTGAAAAGTTATATATACACATTTTAATTTCTTTTGTGGTTATGCCTGAAGAAGGAAACAGTGTCTTCAAAAATGTGTTAGGTGTTGATAAATGCAGGCACTCGGTAGAGTTCTTTTCTCTCCTTGTGCTGTATCTGATTCTGAATATTGGTGATCATCATGGCAATCAGCCATGAAGACTCCTGCGAATATAATGCCTTGGCCTTTCATCTGCCTTCCGCATCGCAGTGTAACACCTATACCACTGATCCAGTTCTGCGAGTCACTTTCTGGTCCTGAGCCCTTTTGGCATGCAAAGTCCTCCTCAGCCCCAGGTCAGTATTGATGAAGCTGCTGCCCTCCATCAAGATGGATTCAAATGGGATTTAATCCACTTGGGGACCGTCAACCTTCCTGTGGACTTCGCCAAGGCTGCTAGTCTTCGGGGTTGTCAGGTTAGTTAACCGCTGCCTGATGCTCGGCATTGAGTCGCTGGCAGTATCGTCTACTCTATTACCATAGCAGGATAACCTCCTACTTTGGCCAATTGAGGGGAATGAATCCATGTTTTGGAAATTGATAGAGTTTTCTCCCAGAAGGCCAATGAAACTGCTAACCCAATTACACCAAAAACATGGACCTTACATTTCAATCAAATATTCGGGAGTCTCAGTCATTTGCAGAATGTTGAAGAGATTCTCTCTGATTTTATAAGAATCTAAGAGAAAGATTTTTAACTCCTATTGTTCAGTCACATTTTAAAGGTACTCTGGCAGAAACAGTGGTAGTTCTGCTGGCTGATAATAAGGCTTTTATCACATATGCTGTAGCACAATTTGCTTTAGCAGGTAGGAAACTGATCCTATTTTATTAAAATAACATGTTTTAAGTGATGTTTCGTTTTGTACCGGCCTGTGGTTATGGACAATAAAGATTGATTGATTATTGATCTAGTAATAGATACTGTAAGTAGATGCAAACATGACCGATGTGTTTGTTCTAGAAAACAGTAAGAAGTACTTGTTTTGTTCCCCCACAGTTAAGAATTATCCTGGTACAGTATATCTGTTGGAACAACCAGTGATCACTTCATATGCATAACGATAGTACTTTATGGCACTGTTTTATGGTATTGCCTTGTAATAATGTAAATAATTCTTTGTTTCTTGTTACAGCAAGGTCATTTGTTCCCTGCGCCTTAAAAGGAAACTGTTTCAACAATTGCCATGTCGCATCAGGTGTATACAGTACTATTATTATTATTTAATATCTGCCTTACGTTTCACTTTGAGTTGCTAAAACAGTTGCTTTATAACAAAGGATTATCATCTGAAATTATATGTAGATGTGGTAACATAATTTTGAGGGATAAAACATAAATATTTATTGCAATCAGAATGTTTGTGCAAAGTGCCTTTTAAATAATCATACACATTATAGGTGAAGAACTAGGGGGAAAGGATACCGTAGTACTCCGCATAACGAAAAAGCAACCTTCCATGCCACGGAGCTCTTCGGTATGCGGATCAAATGGGTGATACCCCGCATAACGAAAAAATGTTCGTTACGCAGGGTTTACGTTAAGTGTGGTATACCCTGGTTAATGAAAACCCTGTATAGATTGTTTGTTATGCGGGGTATCGCAATTTCCTAATGAACGTTTCGTTGTACGGATTTTTTGTTATACGAAGTGTTCGTTATGCGGGGTACCACTGTACATGTATTAGTAGTTCCTAGGCTTAGGAAAGCTGCTTCTGGGAACAAAATGTTACAGAGCTCAATAAAAATTGTGCTATGTAGTGCCAGCTGGAGGATTACTAAACAGTTGAAAGTCTTAGGATTCTTGTTTAGCCGAGGAACTTTCATAGTTGCTTTTGCTACTGCAAGACTTTTTCAGCTATAGAAGGACAGCTTGGTTTGAGGAGGTGAGGAAGCAGAATACAGTACTATACTTATAGTCAGGAGTGTCATGGAAATGGAGTTAGTGCTTTTTTTGAATCTGTAATGGAGGTGTGTGTGTGTACGTACAGTATATGCACTGAAGGGCGTGGCAGTGTTGCATTCTGGGTATCACTGGGCAGGAACTGCTCAGTAGACAAAACATACTAGCCTTGTGGTTTGGGAAGGAATGTTATGTACTGTATAGTGATTGGTTGAAATCCTTGAGATGATTGGTCAGAGGTGTGAGATGGTCAGAGGAGTAAAAGGGAGAGAGAGGAGCAACATCGGTCTCTTTTGCTAACTTCGCCATGCTTTCTAAGTTCTCTGGGGGTGCTTTGAACTTAGCTATCATGTAATCAGTTAAGTGATAAAGGGATGCCCTCAGGGCTTTCAAACTTAGAATAGGTTTCATTGTTTCAGTGTGCTTTCTGAACTAAATTTACTTCATTGCCTAGAATTGTTTTGTTTCCTGAAATGTAACTTTTGCTGAAATATACTTCTAAAAGACATGAAGATGACCGGAGTTATTTAATTTCCTATGCACTACCTTACTTACAGCTCTGACTTAGGTCAAGACACATGAGAAGGCAAGCTAAAATCCTGAATTGCTTAGCTGGAGGACATCAGTTCAGGTGCAGTCCCACTTCCATGTAGACCAAGGTTCTATTCATGAATAACGGGTCCGTACGCTCCGATGTCTAGTCATGCCTGCCACATGACCACGGACACGTCTGCAGAAGCAGACAGTGTTGGCTCTTCGGCTTGGAAACAGAGATGAGCACTGCACCCTAGAGTCGGATATGACTGGCTTTCGAGCAAGGGAAACCTTTACCTTTACTACGAGGAGTAGTTTTATAATGCTGCTATTTAATTTTAAATTTATTTCATTTAGCAAACATTTTATAAAGATAAAAGGAAAAAGAAAACAGATAAAATCTCAAAAACTACAAAGCAAGTGAAAAAGAATCAGTTGCAAAAATGAAAAAGTCACCTTATACCTTAGTTTTTTTAAAAAATCAAATGCCTGCATATCCCTGTCAAGCTGACATCTTTATGTCATGCATTTGAATACTGAAAAAATTATGAGGTCTTCAGTTCTTTGAAGTGTACATGTACATCTTTTACAGTGCTATAATGTAAATCTTTTAACTACTTAAACTACATGGGGTGATCAGGGTTTTTTAATCAATACTGTAGTAAATTTCTCAGTGCATGTAAATAATTGAGAAACATGTATACATCTGCAAATTTCAAGAATTGTTCCAGTAAAAAATAGTAATGAAAATATTATATGAACATACCATACAATGGACATGCTTTCCACCTTCGAAAATGAGAGGCAAGGGTTGAGTTGAATGTTACGTGGCAAGGGAACCGATTACAGCATTGTCCAACGCCAAGATAACTTGGTGTGATGTTTGATAGGACACTGTTTTCTAAGCAGCAATGCCTGAATACCAAAGCCAAAGTTAGTACAGTACTGTATGAGGAACAACATCATTAGGAAAATCACAAATTACACATCAGGAACTCAACCATCCACACTGCGCATATCAGCTTTGGGCCGGAGTGTCTCCGCAGCAGAGTATGCTGCTCCAGTATGGAGCACATCCACACATGCAAAGCAAGTTGACATCACTGTTAATAAAGCCATGTATATAGTGAAAGGATGCCTCAAACCTACACCAATTGAAAATGATCCTTGACATCCTCTGAACGGATATGAACCTCAGGTTTGTTGGCTTGGATCCAGGAGGAGCTTTATGGCAAGAACAACCATTCTTGAGGGTACGCAAGAGCAAAACCAAATTAGAAAATGGAGGAAGGAGCTCACTGGACTAGAAACAACATTAAACGAGGATATGGCTGAGGAACTCAACCTCCCCTGTGTAATTTGTAGGACCCTGAATAGGCTGAGGGTCTGAGTCCCTAAATGTAAGACTAACATGCTCATGTGGGGGCTGTTGGTAGACAACAAGAAACAGTGTGAATGTGGTGAGATACAGCATCCGGCTTATTTACTGATCTGCCGATTGCTGCCAGAAACATGCACCGACAACTCTACAAGGACTTAAATTTGGCCAACAACGTAACCAAAGAGGTGGCTTTATTTTGGTAATCTAGGGTTTGATTGGGACACAAAGGAAGAAGAACATACATACAATGAACATAGCCAAATTAGAGGTGTGAAGGTCCAGGGGGGGGGGGGGGGGGAGACAGAAAATTTCAGAAAAAACATTTTTTTTCTCCTGTAACCTTTTTTGTTTTGTTTTTCTGAAAAAAGTTACAATTACAAATAAAAATTGGAAAAAGTAAAATCCGATTGTAATAATTGTTTTAATACTGTATTTTTAATATATGCCAAATCAAATTGTACATAGTCATAGTTTATATTTCTATAAGTAACAGAGTGACTTTCCAGCTGTAAAAAAATGCTAATGCTGCATTTTTTAAAAAATCTGAAAATTTTTGATTTAACGTGGCGGCGGGGGGGGGGGGGGGGATTCCCTATAGCTTCAAAGTTTCTGGAAATTTTACATCTCCAAGTAAAATACATATTTGAAATGACAGCAGTTAGCTAAATTATTATTCAGGATTTTTCTTAGTATTTAATTTTGTGTTAAGATAACAGTGGCTGCTGTTTTATGTAGCCTGAGAAGGATTAGCATATGCATAAATTTTAGTGTAAATGACGAGGCAATTATAAAGAAAACCTATGAAGATCTTTTGGCACAGAATCTTAAAACAATTCTTGCAGATTTTGATGTCTAACATTCTTAAACAGATGATTTTAATAAATAAATAAAAAGTGGAACTTTTTTTAAATCAGGAAATGGGATTAGGTCCAGGAAGGAGAAAATGCATGAGGACTATAGAAAGTGTTGCTTTTATTCAAATAAGGTAATCTTCAGTGTTACACTTAGCAGATGAAGAGCCAACCTTGTCATAGGAACTGACAAATGATGGATTAGTAATCTCTCTTGTTTTG
Source organism: Bradypodion ventrale (assembly GCA_035047345.1). Lineage (NCBI taxonomy): Eukaryota > Metazoa > Chordata > Lepidosauria > Squamata > Chamaeleonidae > Bradypodion > Bradypodion ventrale. The sequence goes on from JAWDJE010000001.1 coordinate 271,108,719, forward strand.
CGTTGGCTGGGCTACTGCACAGTACCTGCAAGAGTCTTTTAAGTTCAGTGTAGGATGATTGCATGATGTTGTTTCTAGGGAAACTGGTGTTGAGATTATGTAAACTGATAAGAAAAATCTGTTCCAAAGACCAGCATTTCAGAATAAATTTTGGATCACACTGAGTTGGCTGATTAGATTTTGTGTTTATTGTTGTGGATGCCTCTGCAAAGACTCTTAGAATGATGCTATTTATTTTTAAAATATTCCTATTAAATCTGATATTTAGATCTTTTCCAAGTAATATCTTTTATTCTAGGTGTTACAAAGATGATTTTTCACCCTCATCATTGCTTCATTTAATGCTGTGAACAGGATTTGTGTTATGACAGTTTAGTTATATGACGTCAATATTCCTGACCATCTCCCTACACTGACTTGTTAACTGCTTTGCATTAGACTCATATATTTAGTTGATAGAATTATTGTATTTTTGGACTACAGCCATGTTTACAGCAATTTCCATACCCAGAATTCTGTCGGGTGTGTGTGTGTATTTCCAGTACAGTAAAGCCCCAACTTACGTCTGCATCGAGTTACATAAGATTCAACTTATGTAAGGGTTTTTGGGTGTAAATCACATCCCGATTTACGCAAAAAAACCACCCGCTCCCACTGCTGAAAGTCGCAAGAGATCACTTACCATGGCAGTGGAGGAGGCAGCGGAGGTGGCAGAAGAGACAGCACTGACGATTGCAACCATGTTTTCCAGAGTCCCCACTGCTTGTGCCAGGACTGCTGGAGCATGGGGGGCATGTCTACTGGGTACCACTCTGTCCGAGGCTTCTCCGAGGCACATTCTGGCTGGGGGATGCACTTCAGACGAAAACCACTCCATCCAGCTTTTTGTTCAAGGTTTCTCCGGGGCGCTGTCTGTCTGTCTGTCTACAGGTGAAACTCGGAAAATTAGAATATCAGGCAAATGTTCATTTCACATAAAAGGTGAAACGAATATATGAGATAGACTCACTACATGCAAAGCAAGAGATGTCATGCCTTAATTTGTTATAATTGTGATGATCATGGCGTACAGCGTACATGAGATTATGTGATGATTATGGGGTACATGAGATTGGGGGGGTTGGGGTTTTCATAAGCTGTAAGTCATAACCATCAATATTATAACAAAGTAAGGCTTGAACTATCTCGCTTTGCATGTAATGAGTCTATCACATATATTTGTTTCACCTTTTAAGTTGCATTACTGAACTGAACGAACATTTGCACGATATTCTGATTTTCCGAGTTTCACATCTACCTACCTACCTACCTACCTACCTACCTACCTACCTACATACATACATACATACATACATACATACATACATACATACATACATACATACATACATACCTGATGTATGTATGCCAACAAGGTTGATGATGTAGCCAACAAGGTTAAAGTAAGGGTTTGGGTTTATAAAATGTCTATTTTGTCTAGAAACAGAACTAAAGACATATACAGTAAAACCTCTTTTTACATAAAAAGTCTGTTCTGTAGGCTTTTATGTAAATCACTTTTTTACTTAACTTGAAGCAAACCCATAGGAAAGATTAATTTTTACATAACTTGAAGCAAACCCATAGGAAAAATGAATTTTTTTATGTAACTCAAAGCAAACCCATAGGAAAATGATATTTATGTAAATCGAAGCAACCTCCTAAGAAAAATGAATTTTTTATTTAACTCGAAGCAAACCTGTAGGAAAATTATTTTTAAAAACGTATCTTGAAGCAAACCCATAGGAAATTGTGTTATGTAAATCAGGACATTTATGTAAATTGGGACATGGTTTTAGTGAAAAAATCATTATGTAAGTCGAATTTTATGTAACTTGAGGCATATGTAAGCCGGGGTTTTACTTTACTGTAAAATGTAGCTGTTTCCATTAGGTTGTTTCTCATTGATGGCATCCCAAGAAATGAGTGATCTCTAAAATGTCCCGTCAATCCTCATGCTTGGTCTCCCTCTTTTCCTGCTGCCTTTCTCAGCATCATTGTCTTTTCCAGACTCATCTCATGAAGGCTTTAAGTAGCCTGGCCCTTATAATTCATAATGGATTTTTGCAGAAATATTTCTTAAGGATTACCGTATTTGCCAGCATATAAAATGCACTTCCCCACCTTAAAATGCACTGGAAAAATGGAGTGCGTCTTATACACCGGTAACAGCCCCCCCCCCCCCCCCCAATGCTTTTGCAGCTAGAGAGGATCGGTGGCTGAAGACAGGAAAGAGCTATTTTTAAAGCTGCTCCCTCTCTCTCTCTCTCTCTCTCTCTCTCTCTCTCTCTCACACACACACACACACACACACACACACACACACACACACACACACACACACACACACACACACACACACACACACACACACACACACGGCGTTGACCACTAGGAGCTGGGCGAAGGGCAGCTTCCAAAGGAGCTCTCTTGCCCTGGCAATCCCGCTGTCCTTGGCTCCTGACAGTCAGCGGTGGTGGGATGGGATGGAAATGGGCTTTAAAGGATCCTTCTTTCCCACCCTATCCCACCCTCCTCGCCTCCTGGCAGCCAGCAGTATATTAAAACGGGCTGCATCTTATACTCCGATGTGATGTGTCTTACACACTGGCAAATATGGTACTTCATGCGGCTCTGCTTCACGGCTAAGAAGCTTCTTCTGTTGCTCATGCATAGTGTTTTATTTCAGAGTGTTGTTCGGTTTAAAATTATGGACATATATGAAATATAGGTAAAATTGAAAACAAATTAAAATGTTAACCTAATTTGACATTATTGACCAGAGGAGGGCTGCTTTGTTATTATGATCTCAGCTACTTACTACATCTTCTGTTGTACACCTGTCAGGGCATAAATTCCATGCACATAAATGCTGCATTGATTTAATTTCTCCACATTCACAGAAAATGTGTCCTATATCTAAGTACCTAGACCAATTTTGTTTGATTGTTCTTTGATCTTTCTACCTTGCTTTGAAGTCTCTTAAGTAATTTCCAGACGGTCCTACTGGGAGACACTCTGTAGTATTTATAAATTCAGTAAAGTGTGGTGTTTTTGTTCTCCATAGATTTGGTCTAATATTTAGAGCAGGGATTCTCAACTTGCAGCCCCTGGGCCGGATGTGGCCAATGACACCATTTCATAGAAAATGCTATGTGGTGGAGGAAGGGCAAAATGCCCATCTGGCCCCCAAAGATGTCTGAGGGAGCGTGACCTGGCGCCTGGGTTAAAAAGATTGAGAATTCCTGATTTAGAGCCTGAGAAGTGTGCAGAAAACCTTTCCTGCTTTTTAGCCATTGTCTGGGGATTGGTGCTGTATTAACTTATGTTGTTCATAATTTGCTAGCACTCCTCGACGTACTTCTGCAAGGGCAATGCCAGCCAAATTATTATTTTTTTCAGTGGGGGATAGGTTTTGAGCAATAATTATAATTCTACACAATTCATTAAGAGCCACACCCGTGTGCTGATTTTTCTGTTTGGCACTAGTAGATGCTGACTGGAAAGCGGGAGGTCAGCAGTTTAATTCCCGAGTACTGCAGGACAGAATGAGCTCCTGTCTTTGTCCCAGTTCCTGTCAACCTAGCAGTTAGAAAGCAAGAAATTGCAAGTAGATAAATAGGGACCACTTAGGTGGGTAGGTGAACAGCGTTCTGTGTCTAGTCATCCCTGCCACATGACCACAGAAACGTCTTCAGAAGCAGACAGTGCTGGTTCTTCGGATTTGAAACAGAGATGAGCACTGAACCTAAAGTCGGATACAACTGGCTTTCAAGCAAGGGAAACCTTTACTTTACCTTTACTAGTATATTCTTCTGTGGAGTAGCACAGGGGCAGAGCTATCATGCTTAGTTTGTGAGTATCCATCCCAGTCTAAACCAGGCAGTTTCCTAAAAATGTTATTTTTGTTGACAACTTTCTGTTTGGTGTTTAGACAGTTTTTTTTGGTAGGACAGTGATTGATCCAGAGTGACATCCAGATACTTTGGGATAGGGCAATATTTCTGTGGCCATCTATATTAATCCTTGATCTTTAGTAAGAAGGTAGAGCTTTCTGAGCAGCAATTGATGGTGGACAGTGGCATATGTTGCTGTAAGTTTGACAAATGCTGCTTCAGTTTTCTTATATGTTTCAAAACCATCTCCTACATGCTTGGTTAGATTTAAGATTTGAGCCATGCAGCTCTTGCCAAGTTTAAAACCTGACTATTCTGGTATTAAAAGATGTTCAATTTTAAGATCTAGAGACAATTTAATATCATTAATGCAAACATTTTGTAGGGAGATTCGCCAGTAGGCAGTGTAAAAGAAACATCAGTTGTTCCTCTTCTGCTCTGGTGCAAGGAGTGATATGAGAACATAATCTCTGGGAACAGTTGCACCCTTGTCAGGCACAAAAATACCTGTACCTTTTAATTATCTACTGAACTGTTACTAGGGTAGGAGACTATATAATAATCTAAATCAATCTTTACCTATAAGGAGGGATGTTAACCGTTGGACTCCGGCATACATGCCCGCACCCTTCCATAGTATCCGTATTGAGCCACCTGCACTTGCCTTTACCCGGCCCGCAGAGCGCCGCAGGGTCCCGCAGTCGGCAGTGGGGTAACAGCCCCACGAACGCAAACAAAACAACTTCCATTCCCAACATCCTCCGCATCGCACCGCCCCTTAGCCAATCAGGCTGACAGGCGAGAGCAAGCAGAACGTTGGGAAAGGCGGCGTGCTGAATAGAAACTGAGCCGTAGAGAAAAACCACCGCACAAACGCAAACAAAATCAGACTGAAGGGCGCGAGCGCACAGAACACTGAAAAAGCTGGCGTGTGGAAAAAATGCCTCACACAATGGGAGTGCAAGGCCGCCGCAGGCGGACGCAGCGCCTCATGGCCTCACAAACAAAAACCCGCAAAAAAAACCACGACGAGACAACCACCAGCCTTCTTTCCCGGAACAATGGGGAGAAGAGGGACTCCCTCTCCTCCCTGCTACCCTGCCGAAGACACGGTGAGACCACCGCTGGCCTCAAGGTAAATTGGGCTGGAGTGGGGAAAAAAGCAGCAGGCAGCAATTCGTCAGGTGAAGCACACTCCCTGGCGAATGACTGGATGCTGCCTTTCTACTACCCACACTGCTATTTCGAGAACTAGCACGAAACAGCAGTGGAGGTAATAGAAAAGCAGCAGCCAGCAATCTGCAAGGAAGAGCACCACCCCTTACGGATCGTTGCCTGCCGATCTCCGAACACGTCCTCCCTCCATGCCTATGGAACTAAACTGAACAAAGAAAGGAAAATCGCAGTAATCTTAATAACAGCTCCACCTAAAGACCGGAAGAGTAAAAACAGTCAAAAAATATGCAAAAAATCAAAATGACAAATAAATAAAATAAAATAAATAAAATAAAAAATAAAAAAAACCACAAATTGAAAACACCACCACCCAAACCACCCCTAACCAAAAACAAAACAAAAAAAAACACATAAAAACTGCCTGGCAAGGCCAGGCAAACTATGCTAGTAATTTTATATAAGAAGAAAACACCTAAAAGTAAGAACCAGATACAGTATTCTATTTTGCTTTTCATTTTTTCATTAAAAATGTAAATAAATGTGTATGCTTTGGACTTAATCCAATTGCTGCTTCTGACCAGAGTAGGCCTATTGTATCAGTTACTGAATGGTAAGTGCCAGCTAATTTAGAGAATCTAGTCTACTTGGAACTAACACCTGGAGTCAACATTTTCTGTTTTTTCATTGTATTTTACCAATTAATACACCTTAATGGAAGATGGTTCAGAGCAATGGAACGTACAGAGGAGGTGACTCACTAAATCCCCATTGATTTAATGGGCCTAATTTTATGTACTAAGCAATAAGATTTTGGCCTTTGTTGGAAATGTACAAGCTCCAGCTTCAGACCCTGTGGATTATAGTATATCAAACTATGTCAGCTAAAATTACTTAAGCAAAATATAATTTCCTTCTTTTTTCTTCTTTGTCTAGACCAGATGTGAAATTGCCAAAATGAAGACATCCTTTGGTGAGTTCATTCTGCAGTTCCTGGTTCTTAAGAGAATATTTCAAATCAATAAATTTGACTGGTCCTAATAGAAGTATATTTCTACTCTGCTCTAAAGATCTTTAGAGAAGGGTCTCCTCTCATTCCCATTGCCCTTTGAGGGTACACTTGATGGGGATATGAGAGAGGTCCTTCTCCGTAGCAATCCCCAGATTATGGAAAACTATCCCTTGAGAGATAAGGTCTTCCCACCAACAGCTGAAGACCCATTTCTTCAGGCAGACTTTTAATAACCCAAGTCCCTGGCTGCTGGTTTTATCTCATGTAATGTCTGTTTTTTAATTTTTTTGATGTTTTTATCCTGGCTGATAATTTTGAAATAGTTCATAGTTTTATACTTTAACATGGCTGGCTTTATATTTTCATGTTACTTTTTAAAAAACACTTATTTTATGTTTTTTGTTTGTAGAACTGGTAATTACTTGAAGGATAGGCAAATGTATTCCAAACTGGAAAATGGCAACATTCCTCCACCAACTCCATTAAAGAACTAACTTATTCAAACAGGTAAGGTATAATATTATCTGTGCCCTTCTGTTTAATAACAGCAAAGAAAGACTAAACAAACAACGAGGGCATGGTAACCAGCCCCTTATTCCGAGGCTATGTGGTAGATACTCTTTGATTTTCTTCTGTCAAGCTTTTATTATTATTTTTATTTATTTATTTCCAAAAGAAACAATTGAGCAGTTATGCATATCACTTGATTCTTCATATATTTTGACTGACATTTTATTTCTATCTTTTTTCAGTTTGCCATTTGTTCTGTTTAAATTATTTTGGACAAATTGATTAAGAAATCCACTTTTAAATGTAGAAGAATAGTAGAAAAAATACAAACTGAAATTGTGACATTATGGAAAAGACAACAAATTACAATGTAGTTGGTTTAATGCTTTGCATGAAATACATTTATTTAAATTTTATAGCCAACAACTTCAATTATTCATTTTGAAAAATGCCTTGTAAAATTGATCATTTCAAGGGTGTTGAACCTGTGACTGTGAATAGGCCAAGGTCATTCAAAAATATATTTGACATCAGACTTCTGCATGTGCTATAAAATGTTGATGCACCAGGTTCTCACACAACAAAAGGCAAACTGTAAATATAAACATGTTCCATTCCAACAGCTGCTAGATCCTATTTAGAGAAATAGAGACCAGAGGACATGGGGAAATTGAGTCTGTATGAATCCTGAAAGATCATTTTGGTATTTGTTGTGGCCGTTTAATTCTTTGAACTGAAAGTTTAACACATAGTGGTTTAATTTTAAACATATGTTAACTTAAGAAAAGTCAAGGAAGGGAATATTCTCATTCTTCTTTCTCCTTGCATCTTTTAAATCTTTCTTACTGTGTTCATAGTGTAGTGTTGTATAACTTAAAATTATAGACATACAGTGGTACCTCGCTTAAAGAGCATAATGCATTCCACGGGATTGCTCTTTAAGCGAAACACCATTGTAAGTGACCAATTGCAAGGGGGATTGTGAACACCGATTTGGGTGTTAAGCGAGTTTTTGGTTGGTTTTAGTTGTTAAGCGAGGCGACCATTCAGAGAAAATTCTGCTCTTTAAGCGAGTTAGTCTCTAAGTGAGGTGCTCTTTATGTAAGGTTTTACTGTATATAAAATTTATAGACATATATAACATATAATAACATTCAAACAGATTAATAAATTTAAACGATTAGACTATTTTTACCTGCATTAGACTAGGCCCATTTAATCAATGGACTCCTCCATAAAGTAGGCTATTTCAATAGCATTATCATAGACTTTTACTGCATCATCTTTTCTACATGTGGTAGGGTGTGAATTGCATACACTTTGTTACTGTGTTGATTGAGTTTCTTCACATTTGCAGAAAATTTGTCCTATATCTAAGTAGCTCAATTTTATTTGATTATTCTTTGATTTTCCTACTTCGAAGTCTATTAAGTGACTTCTAGATGGCCCACCCAGAATCTTGTCCTAGTGGGAGATATTTTCTGGTATTAATGCTTTTGGCAAGCTGTATTGTTTTTGCTTGCCTAAGGTTTAAACCAGCTTCGTCTGGTTTAATATTTAGAACTTACGAGGTGTGCAGAAAACTTTGACTAGGAGGTTGGTGTTCTTGAAATAGATGGGTTTGGAGCTTTACTGTCTTATTTTGTTTGTTATTTGCTTATACAGTACATCTTAATATACTTCTAGAGTGGCAGTGCCAGCCAAATACAGTAGTAGACTTTTTCAGTGGAGGTTGGTTTCAAGCAGCTAGTAATAACCTGCATGATTGATTGAGAGCGACATCCATTGATTTGGCTTTTAAATACTGTATAGGAAGTTCTGTGGTCTCTGTACATTGATTACTCTCTTTCACATGTAGTCACTCCAAGAATTTCAAAAATTCTTTCCTCTCAGGTAACAATTGAATCCACATGGAGCTCCATTTTCCAATCTTTAGTGACAAAGCAACATACTTTATTATAATTGACAAATACAAACAATCATATTTGTTTAAAAGAAATGTAGAATATAGTCATTAGAAAATTAACATAACCCTCTCTCAAAAACTGTTTTTCTTCATATTTAACCAGAACTAGTATTACTAGACTCTTGAGAGTCCCCTGGTCTGCAAGGAGATCAAATCAGTCAATCCTGAAGGAAATCAAACCTGACTGCTCCTTGGAAGGACAAATAGTGAAGCTGAAGCTCAAGTACTTTGCCCACCAAATGAGAAGAGAGGACTCACTGGAGAAGGCCCTGATGCTAGGAAAGATTGAAGGCAAAAGAAGAAATGGGTGCAGAAGATGAGATAGCTAGATGGCATCGTTGATGCAGTGGGCATACATCTGGGTGGGCTATGAAGGATGGGAGAGTACAGAGGACTTTGGTGTGTGGTGGTCCATTGGTTCGCAAAGGGTTGGACTCGACTGCGACTGAACAACAACAAGTATTACTAATGTATTTTTGTCTCATAGCATCCTTTGAAATAGGGATCAGACAGTTTGACTAAGTAGCAATGGCCAATAGAGAAACCAATAGTTAACTAATAAACTCCAGCATATAGATTGCAGAACAGAAAACAAACCCCCTTGATTACATTTCATACTTGTTAACATATGCAAACTCTTCTAGACAGATAAATGCCAGCATATTGTCCAATGAACAACTCAGAAAACAAAACATTATCATGAGTGAATATTAGTCTAAGTAGTACTTATGAAAAAGCAGTATGTATCTTTATACAGATTATCCAAGTGGGATTGTGGCTGAAAAAGATATTTCAGAATGAGGAAACAAGTACGGTAACATTTGCAGAAGCAGAAAAGACCTTGGAAATAAGATCTTTTAAAGTCTTTGCTTTATTATATAACAAGAGATTGTATAGTCTTTGCTTTTTTATTTATTTTATTTTTAGATATGTATGGCCACCTTTCTCGCCTACGCGAGATATAAAGCTTTGCTTTAACAAGAGATTGTAAAGTCTTTGCTTTATTGTATAACAAGAGATAAGAGAAAGTCTGGACGACGTTGTGGATATCCTCCACCTGTGCTAAAATTGTCAGTACATACTGTTTTCCTTTTATTGCTGAAGATGAATAATGAAAACATCTTTAGTAGCAAAATTCCTCCAGCTTTTTTCTATTGTTTTTGATCAGTCATGATCCCGAAAACCTTTGCTCAGTGGTTAGTATCTGCAAAAGATCAGATAGCTCCATAGAAAAATCTGAACATTTTAATGTTAATAACAGTAGTAGCATTTTGGTGAGACAATTTAATGCAGAAATAACCCAAGCTTATAAATACAAACCTAGACATTTCAGAGCTGGTTTTATGACTTGAAACAAAAAGCTCCTTCTCTAGCTTTTTGAATGAACGTGCCATATCTCTTTAGATCTGTTATTTACTGAACAAGAATATCACAATTTCTCAACAACAAATAGAGGAAATGGATGTAATGTCATTTGACTTCAAGAGCCTTTTGGGAACAGTTTTCCTTTGTTCCATTGCCAGATGTAACATTGGAGGATATCACATGGTTTTGTTCCAAGATGCATTTTGCCTTTTTTTCTAGTTGACTTTTCTTTGTGATATATTTGGTAAGAGGATAAGCATGGACAGACAATTTGAAGACACTGCTGCATACCCCACCCCACAGTGTTTAAAAGCAGAAACACATCTTAAGCTTTAAGAAATGAAAAGATGTATTTAAAAGAAACGTTAGGGTTGTGGGGACTAAAATCACAGAAGCAAATGTTTGAGCTGTTTCTTTTGAACTTGCCTTGCAGCTATTCTATGCTTCCTTGTTTCTTCTCTTCCTCAAAGGTAAAAGACAAGTAGAAGTTGCAAGAAGATGCTTGGTTCAGAACGTGGTGTAGTAGAAGAATGGCTATCGGAATTCAAGGTGAGCAAAGATTATTATTTTTTAAAATGGGATATAAGTTACACAACTTCTTTGTATGGCAACTGAATGGGAAGGTATTTTGTACCACCACTGTCTTTTCTTTTCACTCGAACCCACCACATTGCAGTTGCCAGTTGGGTGTATAGATTTGGTCAGGTTTGCTTAGAGCTATTAGTACTGAGAAATAGTCTTAATAAGCTACTGTGTTTTACATTGCTGTTTGTCTTCTAGGCGTTACCTGAAATGCAAATCTCCAGTTATGCAGCAACACTTCATCGGAAAAAATCATTGGTACCAGCACTTTATAAGGTCATTCAAGACCCCAATAATGAGGTAGGTATGAGATGGCTAAATCATTTTTAGAAAGAGTAGCAAGATTTGTACTAATAAACTTCAGTTTAAGTACATTCTCGTTGCTGTTTTCTTATCTAGTGTGGTCAACATTTTACTTCCAGCTGTTCTGATTTTTTTTCTATTTCAGTTGCAGAATATTTTGCAGCCGGGCACTATCTATTTAAAACATTTAGCTATTTTTAATATTGATTCTTGATGTTGATGGTGATCATGATAATGGGGACTATACAGTATTACAAATGAGTCTGGATTACATGATGTTTGCCATGGACAGGATGAAAAATAGGCTAGCAATAAATACACATGTTTTATTTATTTGTAGATGAATAAAAGAATATATTTTCTATAGGGGTCAAAGATCAAATAGGTCCAACTCTAGCTTTACATGTAACTAATTTCCATTCTGTTTTTAATTCATTTTAGTAAAGCTACTGTTATTTTCTGAATGTACGGATGAGAACATAAAGAATGCTTTGGTTTTGTTATGAATGTAGTGGGAATATTCTGGCTGAAATTCAATGAGCTAGCATTACATCAAATAGGTATTGTATTCCATGGGACTTTTAGACTTTCTTCTTATCTGGAACAGTAGGGAAAATTGATGTATTGTGATGTATTGCAAAGTCTCTCCATAGTTTCTGAAATACTTTCCCATGTAGTAACCGGTTGTTGGGTTACTAATATAGTTTCAAAATTCTTAACTTTTTGGATGTTTCAAGTTTGTAATTCTTTTTCAGAAGCTTGACAGTTTATTATGTTTGTATCCTGCCTTTCCATTAAAACACTGTGCCCAAAAGAAATGGCCAAATCACTCACAAACTTTGGACAAAGGAAAGACAGATAAAATCTTATTTAGCTAAAAAAAAGCCCTATAAGTCAACTCTTCTGTAAAACCCATTAAAATTAAGCACATACATTAAAACCGTTAAAATAAAAAAAAAGATACAGATTGAAACCAACAGAGCTGGGTGAGTTTAATGTCATACAGCAGTCTAGAAAGATATGCTTTACTCCCTTCTTAAAATCAGTCAAAGTGCAACTAGATTGCTGCTCAGAAGGAAGTGTATTTCATAGTCTAAGCTACGGAAGATAAGGCCATCTCCCATGTGCTTGTTAGACAGACTTCCCAAAATTGTCATTTTTTAAATGTCCAGACAGACTCATAATGAGATATGGATTGCCCCTTCGATTGCAAGGCTCAAACCATTCAGGATTTTAATGGTTAAAGCCAACACCTTGAATTAGGCCCAGTAAACAATTGGCAACCAGTGTAGGTCTTTCAATGTTGAGATCATATGATCACTGTACCATGCACCGTATCATAGTCTAGCTGCCACATGTTGTGCCAGTTGAAGATGCTAGACCCTCTTAAAGGGTAGCCTTGCCTAGAGTGCATTGTAGTCTTAAAGGCAGGGTAACAACTTGGTTCTGCATTGTTTTATTATTAAAAACTGTTTAAAACAAAAGCCATCAACATGAAGGGCCTTGGGTACCTGTTACAGTCTTAAAAATATTTTTTTAAGCATTGTTTCTTAATTTTTTTTTTAAAAAACCATCCCTTTTGCTCTCCAGGAGGCATCTTGCCAGTTTTGATGTGGACTGCTAGGCCTTGTACAATTCAGCATTTAATTATAAATTACATTTTTTGCCATTAGTGGTCGCGAGGGGGCATTTGCAGTATCTCCTGTTTTTGTAGGAAACATGTTGTATGGAGTTTCTGGGTTCAGGGATGAGTGCATGTGGCCCCTGGCATCTGGAGATGACCACTTCTGATTTCTAGGCTGGAAGTTTTAATGGCTGACTTGCTATTATTTTAAAAATTGATTTATGTGTGTGGTATTAATTAAAAGATAATAAAATTCAATTTTGTGTGTCTGCTGGTGTTCTTTGATATATATTTTTTAGCTTCTGGAACCTGTCTGCCACCAACTGTTTGAACTCTATCGTAGTTCTGAGGTTCGTCTCAAAAGGTTTACGCTGCAGTTTTTGCCAGAACTGATCTGGGTTTATCTGCGTCTCACTGCTAGCAAAGACAGGCAAAGTAATGGTTGCATTGAGGCCCTGCTTCTAGGGATTTACAATTTGGTAAGTGAGAATGGAGAGGTGGACTGGCTAAAGTGTTTTTATCTTTTTATATAACAGTATTAAATTCAGAATCAGCATAGTGTAGCAGACTTAGTGTTGAATTAGGAGTCAGGAGATCTCACCTCTAATCCCCACTCAGCCATGGAAATTGACAGGGGCATAAACTACTCTTTGAATCTCTTACATATCTTACAAATTTTGTTACGGCCACTATGAATTGGAAGTGGATTAATGGTACATAACAATCACAAACTTGGGACATAAAGACAGTGCCTCTTTTCTTATCACTTGTCAGGTTTCCAAGATGCCTATCCATTTAGAATACTTTTATAATGTCAGTTCTTTTAAAAGCACTGCTACCAGTAAATTCTTCTGGTGTTACTCTGGGGGAAATGACTGTTGTCATGTTGTCTTTGAAGTTTAAATTCAGACCAAGAAAGAGGTGGCTTTAGGTAGTAAAACTGCTGGTTTGTAATACGGTGCTATGATGTAAGATAGCTTTATTAGCCAATGTATTTTCTTTCATTATAGGAAATTGCTGACAAAGATGGGAACAATAAAGTTTTATCTTTTACTATTCCTTCCTTATCCAAGCCATCAATTTACCATGAGGTAAGTAGGCAGATACATTGCCAAGGGGTTTCTGATTAGAAATAAAGTTGAGCCCTTCATTTCTAATAGAATTACAAATTGTCAATTTAGAAGTAAACTCTGCCCGCTAAAGCTCATGGTGTATGATAAAAGGATGATTCTGTGGATTAGTCTTTTAACACCCATTTTGTGCACTTTCATGGGATCTTGAAGTTGTATTTAAGCAACATTTTGACCTTATTTTGTAACCCCCTAAGCCATCTAGTATTGGATCCATGGCTTTGACTGAAGGAGCCTTATGCCAGCACGATCTTATAAGAGTGGTTTATAGTGATCTCCACCCTCAAAGAGAAACGTTCACGGCTCAGAACAGGTGAGCTTCGGATCAGTTGCCAGTGTATGTTTTAAGTGGTGTAGAATGAAGAAAACAATATTGGCAGGGTTTTCAAGCATAAGATAATTCAGCAAAGCAGAAAATATTAGATTGCCTTGTCAGTAGAAATTTTGTAATGGTTTACTAATTGAATCCCGTTATTCTGAATTCTTTGCATTAGAGTTAGAGCAACTCCTGAGACAGCTTTCTTCCCAGTTGATATTTGCTTTGCTTTTTAGAACTTTGATATATTTATGAATATAAAATGTTAAATATATTGGAGACTCAGTTCTACCATGCAAAGGAGTTAGAAAGAGTGTTTTCCTTATTTTAAACCTTACTTTTTCTTCAGTGAAATAAATAATTATATTTTTATGCCTTGTAGTACCTCTGTGCATAGCGTGAGTAGAATAAAGGAAGAAAGATATATTTGATATATGTTTTTATATTCTCTCCTGTTAAGGGGCCCTTGGACAGAATTTTCTTGTAGTACAGTACAGTATTAGTAATTTCATTCTTCTGTTCAATATGTTTCATTTCAGATTTGAGGTTCTGAGCTTTCTGATGCTGTGCTACAACTCTGCTATTGTCTATATGCCTACTTCTTCCTATCAGTCACTTTGCAGGATGGGTTCCAGGTGAGGATGGTAAATTTGACGGTACCACATGACATGGGTTTTTAGGAGAGTGTCTTTAACAATATGCAAATGAATTTGTTCCATGCATCTTTGTTACATTTGTCATAAAAATTTGATATCTAATTGTGTTTCATAGAGGCCTAACAGTCTGTGTATCCTTTTATTTTATCATTTAAATCTGCTGTGTGGGAGATGTAGTAAGGGGCAGAAATTATTATTTTTCTGTTCAAGGAAATCATGCAAAATATAGTCTCCTTCATATAGTTTGTGAATCCCCACTATTGGGTTATGCGCCTGCGCAGAGCCTGGACCAGAGGCTTTAAAGCTTATTGGCTAAAAGTTTTGGTGGTAAGACAGCCCACCGTACCACCCACCCTTAGGCGTCAGTTCGCCATTTTACCTCAGTTCTCTTCTTTCCGCCTCAGCTGCAGGACGACTGTTGAGAGCTCTCTCAATTTTTTGTCTATTCTCTGGAAAAGACACTTGTTTCTCGTCAATTTTTCGCGGCGATCTTGTCCTCCGGCCAGAATTGCCTTTGAGTACTGTTTCTTCTTGCGAGGACTCAGTCTCCCTTTTTTGCTAATGTCGCCGTTTCCCCCCAATCTGTGTCTCTGGGCTCCTCTGTTTGGCCGTTCCTCCTCAGAGTCACCAAACAAGCCTCGCCGTGCGGTAGCGACTGCACACCCTGTGCACTTATTTCCTCCAACTCCGTCTGGGGACAGAGGTCGCACTGTGACGCGGTGTATTCCTGTATCTCCAATGCCCAGGACAGCTCCGGCTGCTACGGTGGTGGCTGCTGCTTCAGCCACCGTCTCAGTCCCCACCGTTTCGACGACCGTTTCGGATCCCACCATTTCAGATCCCACCATTTCAGATCCCACCGTTTCTCCTCCATCAACTTCTCCATCTGCTCCAGCTGGTCAAATGGACTTCTTCAAGACCATGTTCGAGGTGATGGCCAAGTCTTTTGTAGAACAGTTTAAGGCCACTATTCCTGCGGCGTCTGCGGCTCCGGGACCAACCACCGCACGCCCCAGGGATTCTGACCCTGCTGTCGCTCTGACGCCCTCTTGATGGTCGAGCTGTCGCTCCGTTGGCCCAGCCAGGCAGGACTGGCACAGTCCAGACGTTGAAGCGATGAGCACTCAGTACATCGACCCGCCCAGGCCATACTGGCGCGGACCCGATGTGACTTCCAGAGTCCCTCCCTCATCCTCCAATGATTCCAGCTCGTCGTCGTCGGAGGAGGTAGAGGTAGACACGGATAAGACGCCTGACCAGGTTATCAGTGCAGTCGATCCGCCAAGGGGTGAGGATCAGAAGTCCCTCATGGCAATGTTAACCCATCTCGGAACTGCCCTCCAGATACGGGTTGACCATCCTCCCCTTGAGGCTGAGGACCAGATGACAGCAAAGCTGGACAAAAGTCCATTCAGCCAGTGCACATCACGATGTTGCCATCCATGTTGACTTCTGCCAAGGCCACCTGGAAGAAGCCAGTGTCCTCCCACTCCGTTTTGTCCAGACTCAATGGCATGTACTGGGTCTTGGACGAAAATGTGGAGTTCCTGCAGGCCCATCCCCTGCCGAACTCCCTGGTGGTGAAAGCATTCCAAAATAAGACTGCCATCAGCGGCTTCCCCGTATCGTCGACTCCGGAAGGGAAGAAACTCGACGCGGTGGGCCACACGTTTTATGCAACGGGCTCACTGTTTCTATGTGCAGCCAATTACTCCGCGGCTATGGGGCTTTACCAGTCCCATTTGTGGAAACAGGCCAAGACTCTAGCCACTAAGCTGCCTGCGGATCTCCAAAAAGAACTGGAATCCTTGTGCACTGAGGGTGACTTCCTGCGGACCAGCAGATGCGGACCTCCCGCCACATTAACGATTATGCGACGAAGGATATGTCCTCTGCTATCCTTTTGAGAAGGCACGCCTGGCTTCGGGGAACTACTCTGGACGATGCTATGAAAAAATTGATCGAAGAGTTTCCCTTTGATGGACAGGGCCTCTTTGGCCAGGACACGGATTAGGTCCTGGATGAGTTGCGGCAGACCAACTCGACCGCAAAGTTCCTCAGCCTTACCTCCTCGACTCCACCTGCTAAGTCACGGTACTAGCCCTTCACGAGCCGCTACCAGGGCAACAGCAGCATCGCGGGACTGCGGACCAGCCCAAGCCCGGCTTCTACCGCACCAAACGGCAGCACGGAAGGCAACTTTTTTAGCCTTATGGCCAAGGGAAGCGCAACGAGGGCAAGTCAAAGTCGCGTGTTTGACTTCCCTCCGGCCAAGACTCTCTCTCCATCTCCCGTACCTTCCCCTTCAGAACTTCCTCAAGGTGTGGTCCGATGTCACGAACGACCAGTGGGTCTTGAAGATCTTGTCCGCTGGTTACGCCATTGAGTTCGACCGGATACCTCGGGTAGGAAAACTCCGTTTCACCACCCCGTCTCCTCATCTGGAGGAAGAGGTTGCCCGATTCTGGACTTGCGTCGTCTCAACAAGTTTATCCACACCAGGAAGTTCCGGAAGGTGATACTCCAAACCGTCCTTCCCCTCATCAACAAACGGGACTGGTTCACAGTGATAGACCTCAAGGACGCTTACTACCACGTCAGCATCCTCAAGGAGCACAGACGTTTTCTCCGCTTCAGGATAGAGAACTCTGTGTACCAATACCATTGCCTACCATTCGGTCTGTCCACGGCACCACGAGTCTTCACCAAGTGCATGGCTCCGATTGCTGCTTTCCTCCGCCAGAAGGGGATCAAGGTCTTCCCGTACATCGACGACTGGTTGATAGTCTCCCCCACCAGGTTGTTGGCCATTCGAGACATGGAGTACACGGTCCACCTCATGGAGAGTCTTGGCCTCAGGATCAACTTCAACAAGTCGAAGCTGGATCCTTCACAGCAAGTAGAATACATTGGAGCAGTACGGTACTTGCTCGCAGTCAGCGCGTATGCCCTGCAAAAATGTTTACAGGACATTGCACAGGTGGTGAGCGACTTCCGTGCAAAACCCTTCATCCGAGCAAAGAACACTCAAAGGCTTCTGGGATTAATGGCATCGACCACAGCAGTGGTTCCTCACGCCAAACTGAAGTTCTGGTCCCTGCAGTCTTGGCTCCTCCACGAGTTCGATCCTCTCACAGAGAGTCAGTTCAAACGGTTGTTTCCGTCTCCGGTACTGGTGGACCAGCTGGTGTGGTGGATCACGCCACTCAATGTTGCTACGGGCAGACATTTCTATCCTCCGCAGCCGTCTCTTCAGATTTTGACTGACGCAAGCAACCTCGGATGGGGAGCTGCTTGCGGGACTCTGACGGTCAACAACATTTGGTCACAGGACAAAATGGTGCACCACATCAACTATCTGGAGTTGCTTGCCATTTGGAAGGCATTGCGCTCTTTTGAAACGATGCTGTTGGGCAAAGCAGTCCAAATCGCATCGGACAACACCACCGCGATCGCGTACCTCAACAAGCAGGGAGGAATGAGGTCCTCAACGTTGCTGTACCTGGCGGTGCAACTGTGGAAGTGGTGTCTGCAGCGACACATCTTTCCCATTGGGGTCCACATTCAGGGCAAGCTGAATGTGCTGGCAGACCGGCTGTGTCGCCTCACTACAACGACTCACGAATGGGAACTGGACAACGAGGTTTTTCAGTCCATTTGCAGGTCATGGGGAACCTCGAGCCTCGAACTGTTTGCATCAGAGTCCAACCGCAAGTGTCTCCGATACTACTCCAGGGTGGGCATTGGACGGAACTTCGAGGGCAACGCCTTCATGAGGTAGGATCAGGACTACCTCTACGCCTTTCCACCGTTTCCTCTGGTTCAGAAGGTCCTCACGAGGATGCGTCAGCAATTGGCACATGCGATCCTCATCGCACCAGCTTGGCCTCGGCAACCGTGGTTTCCACTTCTGCTGGAACTCTCCTCGCAGTCGCTCACGCTGCCCAACTCTCCCTCTCTCCTCCACATAAAGCAGGGACGTCTTCTCCATTCAGACTTGCCCAGTCTTCATCTCACCGCGTGGCGGATAACCCCAGATTGTCAAGAATACTGGAGTTAGCGCGACGCCCATCTACCAGGAAATCATACGCCTCCAAGTATCGGGTTCGCGGCTTTCTAGATGTTCATCGCAGGTGTGCACAACAGGCAAACCTCAATGACGTCATGGAATATCTTCTCCATTTGGCAGAATCTGGTCTCAGCTTTGCATCCATCATGGTCCATTTGGCGGTGGCGGTGGCCCACTCCCCGCTTGGATCTCCTGCTTCGGGTGCTTTCCATGACCAAACGGTGAAGCATTTTCTCAAAGGATTGCGGAACGTCTTCCCCCCGTTAAGACTCCTACCTCACAGTGGTCTTTGTCTACAGTTTTGACTGTCCTTGCCAAGGCTGCTTTTGAACCTTTGGCGATGGCGGACCTGCGCCTTCTTACTTGGAGGACAGAGTTTCTAGTTGCCATCACGTCTGCTAGACGAGCTGGTGAGCTGACTGCTCTTCGGGCTGACGCCCTGTACTTGAAATTCTACAACGACTGTGTGGTGCTCCACATAGACATTACTTTCTTACTGAAAGTTGTTTCTCAGTTTCATTTGGCTCAGACCATATAATTACCAACTTTCTTTCCAAACCCCGTTAATGCTCAAGAAAGGACATGGTACACTCTTGATATCAAACGGGCTGTATTATTCTACACCAGCAGGACCAGAGAGTTTCACAAGTCTCAGCATCTCTTTGTTGCTTATGGGGGCAAGTCCAAAGGTGAACCCGTCTCTTCACAGAGGTTCTCCAAATGGATTACATCTATCATTTATCTCGCCTACGAGACTGCTTCTCTTCCACCCCCTTCTCACGTCAGGGCACACTCAACCAGAGCGGTTGCCACCTCCACTGCATTTCTGGAGGGCACCCTGCTGGAGGACATTTGTAAGGCTGCCACCTGGTCCAGACCTTCCACTTTTGTCCAACACTAACGGATGGACACCAGAACCACTGCGAACTCCAGACTTGGCTGTGTCGTCCTTGCCAAAGGGCTCCAGGCGCCTCGCAGTTGAGAGTCAATCGTGCCTGACTGACGTACTTCATCGTGGACTCATTTCAACTGGCTGCCCACCGACCAAGTAAGTGTGAGCCTGCTAATCTCCCAATAGCGGGGATTCACAAACTATACGAAGGAGAAAGTTAGGTTGCACTTACCAGTGATAACTTTCGTTCTTTGAGTGTATAGTTTGTGAATACACTCTACCCACCCTACCTCCCCTCTTCAGCTGCACGGATGAGATAATTTGGTTTATCCTGTGCTTGGCTTAAGTATGGAACTGAGGTAAAATGGCGAACTGGCGCCTAAGGGTGGGTGGTCTTACTGCCAAAACTTTTAGCCAATAAGCTTTAAAGCCTCCGGTCCAGGGTCTGTGCAGGCGCATAACCCAATAGTGTGTATTCACAAACTATACACTCGAAGAACGAAAGTTATCACTGGTCACTGCAACCTAACTTTCATTAGGTTTAATTGTTTTTCATCTCTTTTCTAGAGAGAGCAAAATTCTCAAGTTACATCTTTTGAAGTCTAGAAATATACTTAAACACAATGAGTTGAGTGCAGGGAGGATTAAATTGATAACTTGTCCCATTGATTTCAATGGATCTACTTCATGTGTCCAATTCTGGATCTAACCCAGTATATAACTTATAAAATGAATACTTGTTTGCAAGATGGTGATTTGATTTTTATAAGCACTCTTATATTTTCCCAGGCTCTGTGTGTGTGGTTTTCCACGGCAGCATGAAAAGTCCTGGAAGGAAGATTATAACAGAGTGGTACTTGGTCCTGACTTTATGGTACAACTGCTCACTGGGGTCTATTATGCTGTGTAAGTATCAAGGTTTTGGCAAAAAACAAACAAACCCAACAACCTGTATTTGATTTAATCAAATATGGTTTAAATATGGTTCTTGTTTTTATTGCCCAGTCTATGATCTGCCATTTCAGTTTGCTAGCATTTTGTTAATACCAGTGCTTGTTCAGCAAATCAACTTTACACCTTGACGTTTTGCACTTCTGGTTTGTTTTAGACATAGCACATCAGCATAGTTTTAAAAACGAAAATTATATTTACTCTTACACCTAACTGTGCATGCATGTGAGTGCACATAAATTATATATGTGTTTATATGTAAAAACAAAAAAGAAACATGTCTACCATAGTACCCTCTGCAGGAGTACTTAACATGCCATTTTCTATTGTTCTTTGTGATCGTGGTGTGCTGCTGTGGCAAATAATCTGATTATTTAAATGTATCCATTATAAAAGCTTTCTAGTAGATTATGTTACTAATGCCTCTAATTTTAATTGCAAGAAATTCAGACAATGTGCAAGTAAAATGGATCATTGTAATTCAGAGTAAGTTAAGTTTTAAAATTTGTAGCAAAACAGGGAAAGAGTGTATGTTTAATTTTTTTAATTTTATCATTTAGAAAACAAAAACAATACACATATACAAAAAGATAATAAACATAAAAAGAAGCATATATAAAAATACATCTATATTTGTTTAACACAAAATCTATATTTCCTATCCCTATTTCCAAAAACTAATACTTTCTTGACCAGGTTGGACATCTTTAGATTTTTAAAAAAACATGGTCAATAAAATCTCCCCACATTAAAGAAAAGTCATTATTCTTTATCAACCCCTTTTTTTACTTTTAGTTCACATGTCAATTTATCATTCAGTACTATATTCCATATTTCTTTATACCATTCTTCCAAATTTATAGAGGTGCGTACTTTCCAGTTCTTTGCAATCAACAGCCTCTTAGCTGTTATCATAATTGTAATAAATTCTTTCTTGTATTTGTCAGCTGTTATATCACTTAGATCCATTAGTACAGCAACCTTGGGACTCATACATATTTTCAAGAATAACATCTTGTTCCTTTCCTCAAACAAACCTTATGATTATTTCTTTTTTCTTCTCAACATGCAGTTACAATGGACAGTGGGAACTTGGCCAGGAAACCCTTGATGACATAATTTATAGAGCACAGCTTGAACTCTATTCTCAGCCACTGCTGGTAAGGAAGGGAATTCTGCAATCCATTGGTGTGATTAAAATGAGTATACATTGCTAATATTAATAGATTATTTCAAAATGGCTTGTGTGATATTACAAATCCCTTCCTAACTTAATGTAATCTTCCATCCAGTAGTTTCTGTATTGCTGTAACACAGTTGTATAATAAACTGTGGTGCTTTGGATTTTTGGAGTTTGTGTGTTGGCCTTTCCCAAATTTGACTGTGGGTCCAGACTGCTGATTGGCTTTTTTTGTCAGGGGTAAGCAGAATATAGGTCAGTTGAGGGAAGATTTAGAAAACCTACTATTCACAAACCTCCCTGATTTGGAGGTGTAGGGTGCAAACTCTTGGAGGGGTTGGATGCTTTCAGAGGCTTTCTGCCTTCAGTTCATCTTTCCGAGGTGTGTAAAATGAATACCCATCATGATGGGGGCAATCAAACTGACCAAAAGTTGTAGTGCAGATCCATTCCAAGAATGGTAGTTGTCCTTAGTTGGATGATCCTTGAATCCAGGAGATATTCCAAATTGTATTTGTTGATGCTTTTAAAGAGTTTTCACAGGCAATATTAATTACTTGGGTGAACATGTCGATGATGTCCTACTTTTTAACCCGAGGATGCTGAACCCCGGGCTCCGCCGAGGACATTGAGCCCCGGGCTCTGCCGAGAACATTGAGCCCGGGGCTCTGCCGAGGATGTTGAGCTGAGCTCCGCCAAGGACATTGAGCCAGGCTCCACCAAGGATGTTGCGCACCGGGTTCCGTCGATATATACTGCTCAAAAAAATAAAGGGAACACAAAAATAAGGCATCCCACGATCTGAATGACTGAAATACCGTATTCCTATTGTTGTTCACATACTGTAGTCGAATGTGCTGACAACAAAATCACACAAAACTTAACAATGGGAATCAAATTCATCAACCCATGGAGGTCTGGAGTTGGAGTTACACTCGGAGTGACAGTGGAAGAAAACACTACAGGATGATCCAACTGTGATGTAATGCCCTTAAATCAAGTCGAAATGAAGCTCAGTAGTGTGTGTGGCCTCCACGTGCCTGTATGACCTCCCTACAACGCCTGGGCATGCTACTGATGAGGTGGCAGATGGTCTCCTGAGGGATCTCCTCCCACACCTGGACTAAAGCAACCCCCAACGCCTGGACAGTCTGCGATGCAATGTGGCGTCGGTGGATGGAGCGAGACATGATGTCCCAGATGTGCTCAATCGGATTCAGGTCTGGGGAACGGGCGGGCCAGTCCATAGCATCAATTCCTTCATCTTGCAGGAACCGCTGACACACTCCAGCCACATGAGGTCTAGCATTGTCATGCATTAGGAGGAACCCAGGGCCGACCGCACCAGCATATGGTCTCACAAGGGACCTGAGGATCTCATCTCGGTACCTAATGGCAGTCAGGCTACCTCCGGCGAGCACATGGAGGGCTGTGCGGCCTTCCAGGGCAATGCCACCCCACACCATTACTGACCCACCGCCAAACCGGTCATGCTGGAGGATGTTGCAGGCACGTCTCCAGCGTCTCCAGACGCTGACACGTCTGTCACATATGCTCAGTGTGAACCTGCTTTCATCTGTGAACAGCACAGGGCACCAGTGGCGAACCTGCCAGTCTTGGTGTTCTCTGACAAATGCCAAACGTCTTGCACGGTGTTGGGCTGTGAGCACAATCCCCACCTGTGGTCGTCGGGCCCTCATACCACCCTCATGGAGTCTGTTCCTGACCGTTTGAGCAGACACATGCACATTGGTGGCCCGCTGGAGGTCATTTTGCAGGTCTCTGGCAGTGCTCTACCTGTTCCTCCTTGCACAAAGGCGGAGGTAGCGGTCCTGCTGCTGGGTTGTTGCCCTCCTATGGCCTCCTCCACGTCTCCTGATGTACTGGCCTGTCTCCTGGTAGTGCCTCCATGCTCTGGACACTATGCTGGCAGACTCGGCCTACCTCCATGCCACAGCTCGCATTGATGTGCCATTCTGGATGAGCTGCACTACCTGAGCCACTTGTGTGGGTTGTAGGCTCCGTCTCATGCTACCACTAGAGTGAAGGCACTGCCAGCGTTCAACCGTGACCAAACCATCAGCCAGAAAGCAAAGGAACTGAGAAGTGGTCTGTGGTCACCTCCTGCTGAACCACACCTTTATTGGGGGTGCCTTACCAGTTGCCTCTGATGTCCACCTGTGGTCTCTTCCATTTGCACAACAGCATGTGGAACTGATTGTCAATTGGTGTTGCTACCAGGGTGGACAGTTTGATTTCACAGAAGTGTGATTGACTTGGGGTTACATTGTGTTGTTTAGGTGTTCCCTTTATTTTTTTGAGCAGCATAGTATAATTGTTGTGTATGTCGTGTATTGTATTTTTGTGTTTGCTGCTAATATTTATATTGTATTGCTGTTTATTTACTTTCTATACCGTTGATTTATGTGAGATTTTTGTGAGCCGCCCTGAGTCGGCATATGCTGAGTGGGCGGCATATAAATCGAATAAATCAAATCAAATCAATCTCTGACAGCAACAGTGCTTGTATTAACTAGTGTGGCAGGATAGTTTAATTTAATTTAATTTTTAAATTTATATGCCGCCCAATCAGGGGAACCCGACTCAGGGCAGTGTACAACAGTTAAAAATGTATAAAAACAGATTTTAAAATCCCAAATCACCCACTCCCTTCCCCACCCTACTACCCCCCACCCCAATTAAAAGAATAAAAGGGAATGCGTGGGGGGGGGGGGGAATACAACAACACAAAGGGAGGGATATTAACTAAGCACTAACTGGGGATGAGCCAACAGGCTGGAGCCGTATTCCCATTAAGGCCCCGCACCTGCCCTGCCAGCCAGGTTTTCAGACTTTTCCTTAAGGGCAGCAGTTCTGTCTGCAGCCTTAGTTTTACTGGCAGGAGGTTCCAGAGGGCCAGAGCGGACACGGAGAAGGCCCTTCTTCATGTGCCAGAGAGGCGGGCCCCTCTAGCTGAAGGCACAACAGGTTAATAATGATAGCACAGGTTAATAAGAATGGTTCAGAAAATGTGCGTCTTAATCTACATGGATTGTGTATTTGCCTGTTACGCATGATTCATTAAGAAACCTCGTGTATTTGGTTATGCATTAATGCTCTATTCTCTGTGCATGAGACCAAGGCAACCCATGCCTGCTGTTACCTAGATGCTGATGTCAGAGTATCATGTGGCAGAGGATGAGCCTACACAGACACCATGATAAACAAGAGCTAAAGTAAAAAAGTAAATAGACTCCATCTTACCAGAAGTGTGGGGACTGCAGTGGCTCAGTGATTAAGAAGCTTGCCTTGTTAGCTGGAAGGTAGGCAAGTCAGCAGTTTAAGACCTGAGTACTGCATGACGGAATGAGCACCCATCTCTGTCCCATCTCCTGCCAACCTAGCAGTTCGAAAGCAAGAAATTGCAAGTAGATAAATAGGGACCACTTCGGTGGGAAAAGATCTTGAGGACATGAAAGGAGCCTCATTCAGGTGTCCCTTGAGCTTAGGTCCTCCAGCAAAAATCCTTTCTTCTGCAACCCCTCCTTAATTAAAAATAAGATATTGAGTGCTTGTTTAAATAGGACTCAAAGTGACATCCTAGTCCTAGAA
The DNA here is from genome assembly GCA_035047345.1 of Bradypodion ventrale. Taxonomy (NCBI): domain Eukaryota; kingdom Metazoa; phylum Chordata; class Lepidosauria; order Squamata; family Chamaeleonidae; genus Bradypodion; species Bradypodion ventrale. Next base: position 271,133,995 of record JAWDJE010000001.1, read on the forward strand.
TGATGGGTCGTCTGACAGTGACTTTGAGACCTTTTGTGCCTTCTAATTAACCCAAAATGTTTTCATACAGTTTCCCTGAAGTCATACCTAACGCTTGGCTTCTTACAGGAATGCTTGAAATTGGGGTGACCAAACTTTTCAGACCATGAGCTGGTCACATAGTTGATTGGGCTGGTCACGTTCCTCTAGCCATAAAATGCATCTGCAGCTGTCATAAACATGTTTCCGACAGCCATGGGTGCATTTACAGCAGCATTATGTGCATGCGTGGTTATATTTTACTTCCGGAAGTGGCGAGGGTGGCATGGACTAGATGAATTGGTGCTGCAGGCCGCATCCAGCCCACAGGCTGTAGTTTGGCCACCCCTGCTTTAAATACTGTTCAAACTTTGTTTGAAAATGCAATTGTATATGATACAGTATATGAATGTTTCTTGTCCTCATCAGTTTCTCCCTCTCATTTCCATCAACAGTTATACTTAAATTTCTAGTTAATGTTATGTTAGAATCCAAACAGACTGGTCAGTTTAAACAGTGATCCTTTCGTAATTATTTAGCTACAGCTTGCAATCTTAATTTTATGATCCTCTTCACCATTCATTCTTCCATTCTTTCTTCAGCCTGCTTGTGGGGAGACAGGTTGTGATGGATCACACTGGCATCCACCTTCCTTCTCACAGCCCTCTGGAAACTGTAGGAGCTTATTAAACACTGGAGTGATTGTTCAAGTAAGACAAGGATGGTTGTGGTTGTTGAAGATTAGAAGAGTAAGAGAGTGGGGCACTATATAGTGTGCCATAAAGGTGAAGGGAGAGTTTGGAAGCTTCAGGAAAAAATTAGAAGCGATAGAAACTGAGCAAATGGAGTGATTCTATTAAGCCAGAAGTTCTCAACCTTTTAAAGCCGGGGGCTGGGTCACGCTCCCTCAGACAGCTTCGGGGTCCGGACAGCCATTTTGCCCTTCCTCCACCACATGGCATTTCCTGGTGTGGTGGAGGTAGGGGGGCACATGAAATGGTGTCACGAGCTGCATCTGGCCCACAGGCTGCAGGTTGAGAATCCCTGTATTAAGCAATAGCAATTACTGTACGTTTATATAGCACCCCATAGCACTGAGAGCACGCTATGGATGGGTCACAGGTAATTAGCATTCTCTGCCCCTCCCCCACGACACTATGGGTACTCATTTTTCCAGCCTCAGAAGATTTTGCCTATCTGCAGTGGCTCAAGTGGCTAAGACGCTGACTGGGAGGCGGAAGGTCAGCAGTTCGATTCCGGAGTACTGCAGGACGGAATGAGCTCCCGTCTTTGTCCCTGCTCCTGCCAACCTAGCAGTTCAAAAGTAAGAAATTGCAAGTAGATAAATAGGGACCACTTCGGTGGGAAGGTAACAGTGTTCCGTGCGCTCCAGTGTCTAGTCATGCCTGCCACATGACCACGGAAACGTCTGCAGAAGCAGACAGCGCTGGCTCTTCGGCTTTGAAACAGAGATGAGCACTGAACCCTAGAGTCGGATATGACTGGCTTTCGAGCAAGGGAAACCTTTACCTTTACAGTACTTGCTGCTTTGCCCTACTGATATACGCTGCTTTTTAAAACTAGAGCAAGATGCATAGCTTGTTCACAAAAAAATCCTAACAATTTCTCTTGGTGCTGCCAAGAGATAAGATTAAGATTTCTCACACTCTGAAAGAATCAGGTATACACGTAAGAAAGCTCCCGCACTCAACACTTCCTGCAGAAGCTCAAGTGGCAATGAAAGTGAAACCTGGGTCTTTAAAGAATATATGCGTTCCAGCCATACATTCATGGAACCTTGGCACATACATCCTGCTTTGGTGGAGTTTCCCGACTTCCTTTGGGAAGCCCTGTGGTGCATTTTGGTGGAAAGAAATAAACTGGGGCATCAAAGCCCAGGAAGAGAAGAAATGGCTGCCAAAAGGAATTCATTGTCACAGATGTAAATCGTATTTTGTTGTTGTAGGTTGCAAATGCCATGAAGACCTCCTTACCCTTTGATGCTCCTGATGCATCACAAGCGGGACAGAAGGTTTTGAAAGTGGAAGTTACACCAACGGTGCCGAGGATTTCACGTTCAGCGATTACAACTGCGTCAATCCGCCGACATCGTTGGAGGAGAGAAGGTAAGCCTTCCTTGTGCAGAGTAATTAATGTAGAATAAGATTACCCATTTCCATTGCTACAAGATGGTTTCTGCAGTCCATGTAGTGTAGATCATTTCTCATACATTGTATGCATGAATGTATGATCAAGACCCCATCTTTTGGGGAGCTATGTTTAATTCTTTCTTTATGTTGCCAAAGATATAGAAAGAGTTCAGGTCTCTTAAACAATACACTGTGATTTAGGAAGTTTGTTAAAAGGCTGGAAGTTATGAACTGGTGATATGCTTTTCCATTTTCTAGGGGCTAGATCATGTTGCCTGTCTGTTTTTAAATTGTCTGAACCTTTTGAAGTCTGAAAATGTCTATAGTTTACGGACAACTGCAGCCACATAGCATCTCTCAGATTTATTTAAGGCCTGATATTTTCTGGTTTTTTCAAAGTAGTTCATATTCCAAAAGGGCATTGTGAATTTTTAAAATTCATTTTTTTTTTGGAAATTTTATAGCTGTAGAGACCTTAGAATTTGTACCTAAAAAGTATATATTCTGATTTTCGTTATGTAAGTTGATAATGAGTAGCTTAGGTTGATCAAAAGCCTTCAACGTTTAAGCTAGGCTCGTATAATTTCTGTTATCCCCTGGAACCACATTCGGAGGCCCTGTTCTTAAAACCATAATGGTGAATGTAACTGTGAGACATGACATGCTAATTTAGAAAGTTGCCTCATACTAAGTAGCTTCCTAACTAAAAAATTAAGCAAAAAAATAGTTGAGCGTAATTTAATTTGCAGAATACGGAAAACAAAATGAATTCAGTAACTCATGTGACAACACTCCTTTGGGGGCAGTGACTAAATGTCTTACTAATAATGTTGTGTTTGAGGCATTATTGCTGCCTTTGTTTTGAAAGGAAGTATATAACATCTAGACTTCTAAAAGAAAGCAACTCTCATACTGACTAAGAACAAGTATAACCATTTTACAAATCCTTGGTCTTGTGTGTCCTTACTATTGACATACTATATGCTTGCCTCTCATTTATAGTACAGCATATTTATCTGTTATATGGTGTTCACTGAACCCTCTGTTTTGGGAGAGTTCTTGCGTGTTCCATGTTAACCTTCATTTCCCTGCCTGGGTCGGACTGTTTAGGGAAAGCTTAGAAAAGGACTAAAATATTGTATGTTGAATCCCAGATGGCTTTGACTTCTCAAGTGATGCTGACTTGAGCATTCCCGGATCTCCGATCCTACACGGCTCCAAAGACCTAGGGATCAAACGCAAGCAAGAGGGGAGCGCGCTGGTGCTCAGGACCTCTGAGCATGGCTCACCGGAGCCCAACTTGGCTACAGCCACAACAGAGGGTAGGACAGAGATGAGGAAGCAGAAGTCAGCGAGGCAGATGCTGGGGGAGGATCCTGGTTCCTTATGCCCAAGCAAAATTCCTTTTCATTCTAGCACGTTTCCGCTATCTCAAGGGGTACTCTTTTTTCCCCTTTTCTTTCTAATATGCTCACCTTCTTTGTGCGTCTCGCACCAGATCTTGAAGCTACCTTTTTGAATATTGTGAGAGCTGATTCTCACAATGCGACACCTTAGCTTGGCATGACTAAAATAAGGCAACGAGCCACACAACCACTAACTTTGGGATTGCGTGGAAACATCCTTTTACTGAGCATGTTGACTCTTTTCAAAAGAGAGAATACGCACCAGGTTACCATGTTGAGATCTTTTTGGAAGTCTGGACTCTACCTAGGATTATATATGTACTGCATCTAAACTGAGTTGGCATGTTTCCAGTTGTTTTGAGGCAGTGTCTCAAACCAAGCTGCCTTGATAGATGCAGCCCACTTTTCGGGTGGAAATTGTCTTACAGCCTTCTACAGTAGCTGTTAATTTCTTTTCATTCAGATGATTTGCCAACCAATCCTCTTCACTAAGAGGTTCTCCTTTTTTGTGCTAAATGTAATCAGTCCACACTGACTTGAGTGTTCATGTAGGAACATTTGATTTGCCATGGAGTGATGATAATGTTTTACTCTTCCTCACATATTCTTACTATTGACGTGTTTCTTTAATGCCACTTTTCTCTCTATGGGTGCCATCTTTTGGCATTGCTGATGTAGTATTTGCACATTACTTACGGCCCATACTTCACAATTCCCTTCAGGAAGATTAATATTAAAAAGATCTGAAGACTTAATATTTTGTTATACACCTGACATTTTGTAGTGATAATAGTAAAAAACTAAAAAGTTAATGGAAAATTATAGAGATGTTAAGGTTTTAGAATTTGCTCCTGGTGCAGAGAGAGAGAGAGAGAGAGAGTTTGAGCATGCTCAGTAAGTGAGATCAAGCCACACCTTTTCTCCATTTTCCCCAACTGGTCCTCCTTTTGCTTCACTAACTAAGGATTGCATGTGCATGACCACAAGGATGCTGAGAAATCCTCAAATATCAAGACTCTTTATTTTAAATGGGTGTTTAGATGCTCCATTTTTTAAACAGTTGAGTTATTTTAAGAACAGAGAAATAGCTTTTGTTGTATCATATAACTTTTGACTGGAGCGTGTCATCCCATTTTGGATGCCGGACAAATAAAATGAAGAATTCTGGGTTTTCTGTCTAAACACAAATATTGAAGATTGCCTTTATTCCGACTGAGCAAGGCTGTCTTTTCCCCATTTATGTTTCAGGAACAGATTAGTGTTGGTCACAAAAAAAACCAGTTTGCAGAATCATAATGTGTTCCAGTTTTGGTTACTATATTAGGGGTGCTGCAAAGCACTGAGTTGTTAAATACTTTTATTTAGACCTTATATAACATCAGATTGGGCCAAAATATCTTTTCTCAGCTACACTTTATTTCTTATATTCCACATTTTATGCTTTGAATAACGAAGCTTAACTTGTGAACCACCCAGATAGTGCACTAAGTGCTAGGGGGCGGTATATAAGTCTTATTGCTGTTGCTAATACTAACTTTGTTGTTGAATTGCTTCTTCAATTTACATCAATATGTGTGTCGCATTTTTCAAAACAGAGGTGAGTTATAGCAAAGCAAAGCAATCACACTTATCTACCACCCCCAAGCACTTAGTGGTTCACAAGTTAATTAACATTTTGTCCGAACTTGCTGAGTACTCATTTTACTGACCTCGAAAGGATGGAAGGCTGAGTCAACCTTGAGTCCTGGACAGGATCGAACGCACAGTCTTTTTGTTGCAGTACAGCAATTTAACCACTGCACCATCCTGTTAACTATAAATATAGTGAATTAAAAAGGTCTTATGGAGGATGTGTACGTTAACAGGATGTGTTCGTTTTGAGTGTGAGTTGATGGCCATTGAACCCTAAACAGAATTTGATTTTACACAAAGCTAAACATAACTTTAAAATATTTCATGATGGGAGGAAAGCCCAGTTGATGTATACTTTGGGCTTTTCTTGTCATTATGGCCCAAGTGTTGTTGCCTGTCAGAGGTTTGGTTAAAATCAAAGATCACTTTTTGTGTATGTGGGGAAAAGAGCGCTGTCCATTTCCCCTGAAGAACCTGATTCAGTTGAGATCCGATACTAAATAGGATAGTGGCTACTTAATAAAGTACAGTTTGGGTATCTTAAACAGCAATTGCACAAAACTCACAGGAGTGTCTGGGATCTGGCTTGAAAGGTACTTACCTTGCATGTGGTCTTGTCTGCCGTTCACTCTTGAGCACTGTTGAGAGCTTGCCTGAGCCTTTGCTTTGTGGTCACGTCTTGAACGTTCACACCAACCCTCTCTTAGTCTTTTCTGCATTGTTGTTTTGTCAAATATTGATTCGGGTCTGCTATCTTTGAGTGCTTTGCAAAGCTATCATGAGATTTCAGTTGTATGAATGGAATACAGTACTCGGCCCTTGTCGTTCATAGGCCTCTCCTTGCAAATTGTGACCCATCCATTAGGATTGGAAAGAGTTAAGAGAGGTGATGATGATGATGATGATGATGGCAGTAGCTGCTTTTCAACTAAACACGCTAATCATCTAGCTTTGCATGATGGCCTAATAAAATAATGCAAATGCTTTGTAATAAATTAATGTGAAAGGGTGCTTTTGCTTTCAGGGCTTTCTGTCCTAGGTATGTATAAAATGGCTTTTTCATGTGTGTGTGTGTGTGTGTGTGTGTGTGTGTGTGTGTGTGTGTGTGTGTGTGTGTGTGTGTGTGTGTGTGTGTGTGTAAAGCATACATTGTATAGAATGATTTGCAGTGCCAATGATGTACATTGTGTTAAAATGGAATAAGTGAAGTGGACAAATAACTATTGTATAGAAAAACAGGAAATATTCCTTGAATGTCCAGAATAATGTATTTTCTTCACACTGTTTCTTTATTTCTCAGTGTTTATAACTGCCCATATAGTTTCTGAAGAGTCTCTTCAGAAAGGAGAAGACAGATAACAACAGAATAAGAATCACTTACCAATATAGGGAATTGCATAATCATGAGCATGGACTGAGTTTTAAAAAAGTGACTTCTACTTAATCAATTAGATATAAGGAGGCTATTAAGCTTATAAATTCCAGATCAACTACACAGAGCTGTAATGCAATAACATAAGAACACTTTTACAAGGAGCCAGGCATCTTAGCTACACCCTACTTGGAGTTGATGCTGGAAATTTGTATACCTGGTGTTAATTGCACAGTATAGAATCAACAATGGAAAACCTGTCACCAGACAAATTGCACAAAATACATGGAGACTTTGTCCCTGCCCTGTGTATTTTCAACAGATGTGATGTTGCCATGATAGTTATTTGCACAACCTTGGAAAACATTTTAGTGAACTGACGGGCTTTCAAAAGGGATGGGCCTGTCATTTCACTGTAGCTATAGGGAAACATTTCACAGGATATCTTGCAGGGCAGATGGTTTTCACTGTGAGAGAGTGTTATTCTTGTATCTTAGACTATGACACATGAAGAACGATTGGCAGTAACAAGTTTTGAAAAGAGGAAGGAAAAAACCTGCCAAAGTGTTCTTGGAATTTCATGGTTTGTCTCTAAGCTGGTTATATATTTTTCATGTTTTACATGCTAACTTCATATTTGTTGAAGGGGCACCTCGTTGCATTTAATATAAGAAATAACCCTATAAGATAGAGCCATGTTAATATTGCAAAAAAAAAAGTCTTTTGATACTCTTAGTTTATCTCACAATAATTCTTCTAATAGGCCAGAAATGCCTCTCTCCTCGTTGGCTTTGTCTGTAGACATTCAAATGAAGTAACACATTTAACTTCATGTCTAGCTTGTCCTTTAGTGTTAAGAAAATGAGGAAGAGTATTTCCAATAAAGCTTACTTGCATTAAAGTTAGTGCCGTATTTGCCTGCTTATAAGACACATCTGAGTATAAGACGCACTCCATCTTTTTCAGTGAATTTTAAGGGGGGAAGTGCATTTTTATACGCCAGTAAATATGGTAGATGCATCAGAGTATGAGAAACACTGTTTTTCTGGTGTATTTTAAGGGAGGAAAGTGTGTCTTATACGCCGGCAAATATGGTAATCATAAACATATTTACTAAGTGGTATGTCTTAGTTAGTGTATCTAAGACTGCACTTTTATACAACTTTATTATTATAGTCTCTCTCTCTCTCTTTTTTTTTTTTTAGTTTCCAGAAACGTTTAATACAACTTGGCTGGTAGTTAATAGTGGTTAAATAGTTGCAATAAGTAGCAAATTAAGTCTTTATAAAGTAAATGATTCTGTTAAGTGTATATAATGTGGGGCTGTGCCAGAAACGTTGTTGTCAATGTAATCCTGAGCATGTTTGCTAGAAAATAAGTCCTGTTAAGCTCAAGAGTACCTTACCTCTCCAACAGTGTTTCCTATGGCACTGGAAAACAGTTTGGGCTAAATAAAAACACTGTAACTCACAGATGAGTTGAACACAATGGTAGGAAAACCACAAATTTATTTATTTTTACAAGCATTGTCTTAAAAACATCAAAAATTGCCCCATGATGCTTTAGTTTCTCAATGTTTCATTTTTGGTTTGCAGATGCTGATGGTCTGAATGGAAGAGAAGACTCTGTGAACCTTAATGATGCTGATGAAGGATTTTCATCTGGAGCCTCCCTGAGCAGCCAACCCGCTGGGTCCAAACCTTCCCTCACACCCCAAAGAGGTAGTTTAAGGAAAGGTGCAAGTGTGCGTTCAGCCAAGGAGAAAGAGATGGCTTTGGCCACCAAATCCACGGAGAGCCCTCGAGAAAATGCCCGTAAGCAGTACATGCACCAATCAGTCGACCTCAGTACAGACTCAGTTGAAATGACTCCAACCAAGAAACACTTGAGCCTGCCTGCTGGGCAGGGGGTGCCAAAAGCCAGTAGCGTGAGCCTGATCCGGACTGCGAGTGCTTCTTCCAGTAAATCCTTTGACTACGTGAATGGCAGCCAGGCCGGTTCTGGGGTTGGTATCGGTGGGGATGGTGTTACGAATTTGGCCGCCAGCAACACCAATCGGTTTTCAACCATCAGTCTGCAAGAGGACCGCTTAGGCCAAGCTGGAAACGGGAAAGACAGCCTCGCACCCGGAGCCCCTCTGACCAAGCAGTCCCGATCCCCGAGTTTCAATATGCAACTGATATCCCAGGTGTAACCTTGTTCTCCTTCCTTTACTTTTTTCCCCCCTTTCACCCAGTTTCTCTTTGAACGAAACCTGCAGCTACCCTCCTGTAGTGTGAAAATCCTGGCTTTTTAAAAAAATCTCATTCGATTCACTTTAGATATCATACTATATTTTGTACTGAAACAGCAATAAGACCTCATGTTCTCTCTCCTTTCCTCTTCTCTCCCATTCCCCTCCACTGGTGAAATGTAGTTGTGATGCAGTTATAAAATGTACTTTATGCCTTTTCCATGCCTTCCTTTCTCCTTGGGTGATGTGCAATCCATTGTAGGCTGATCAGTCCCATTTCAACACTGTGAGTCTTGAGAAGATCAGAGGAAATGGCGAATGTGATCCCTATGAAAATGAAGCTTTTGCTTTCTTTCTTTCTTTCTTTCTTTGAGAATAGAAACGGGTTAGTTTTCTCAATCTACAGTTTCTGCAAAGACAACTGGATTGTGATTTCTTTTTGTGTCTCTTGGAACCAGGAGTGCCTCAGAGATTCTAGTAGGACTTTAGACCTCTGAGTCAGTGCAATCAATTCTGAGGGAGGGAAATGCTGTCTTAGCTCCTGGTGGCTTAAATGCACTTTGTTAAAAGGAAGAAGAAGAAGAAGAAGAACAACAGAGTAATCTTTCTTCTCTACCATCCTCCATTCTTATCCCTCAAAAGCTTAATGTTTAGCAACTGAGGCATGTGTGTGTTATCAAGTTGATGCCCCCTCAGAGAAGGTGGGCTGTGCAGTAGACAGTGTAGGTTGCAGTGCTCTTAAATGGCACCGTAGCCCTATTTAATGTTACACGTCTTCCCCCATCAGGACACAGGGTTGCTCAGCCTATATGCTAGGATTTTGAAAGATGAATTATGTTTAGAGTACTTGAGAAGCATAAAATGGGCACACAGACTTTTCCAAAATTACTATTCAGTGCTGCTCTTTTGAAAAAAATATTTTTTTTTTGTAAAGTTATTTTTGTAAAATGGTGATCTTTGACATGAAAAAGAACTAGTCCAGATGATACGGTTTCATGTTACTCGCTGTGAAGTGGCTAAGTATGGTCACTGAGTAGATTCAGCAACCTGCAGTAAATTATGTTCCCCAGTACAATGTGTCAGGGACAGAGAGGTAACAGTTGCTGCAAACAGTGAGGCATCAAGTGTCCCTCTAACTCAGGGGTGCCCAAACTTTTTGGGGCCGAGGTCCTGAGCACGCCCCCGGGACACAGCGTGTTTGCGCATGTAAGGTGTGGATGCTTCTGTGCATGCGTGAAAGCTGCTGTTTTGTGTCCTGCGCCAAACCAGGACACAAAAATGGCTGCTTTTCACGCATGCACGGAAGTGTCCATATTTACTTCCTGGTTTGGCGAAGGCATCGGGGGCCAGATGAAATGGCTTCAGAGGCCGGGGCCAGACCGTGGGCTGTAGTTTGGGCATGCCTGCTCTAACTCATTGCCCAAAGAGTGGGGTTTTAAGCAATCTTCTCTATTAGAAGGATATCAGTTCACTGCCTATATTTTTGTTTATGTTTATTCTTTGCAGTTATGCTCGCCTAGCTAATGTAATGAGAAGATTAGAAACTTTGGTTCTCCCACTTAACTAATCTGAAAAGTCATCCATTGAATTTAATCTTGAATACATGTGGTTGGTGTGTGAGTAATAGTTGACATCTGTGCTGTAGATCACTGTATTTCTATTCTAAAGAAAAATATTCATCATGTCTCATATGTTTATTTTGGTGTGTGTTTGTGTGTATGTAAATATATATATAAGAAGTAAATAAGGGTGTGTTGCCCTTTTATCCCTGCTGTATATTGACCTGGAGATGTGCGGGTTATTAATATAAGAAACAGATGTAAATTATATTCCCCTCCCCCCCCCCCCCCCCCCCGTTAGCAGTTTGGGTGCACTACATTGGGAGTAGAACACTGAAATGCATAGACACATAATAGGTTATTTCTAGATAAATTAAAGACCATGATAGTCAAAATTACCAAGTGCCATTACTCTGCTAAAGAACAATTAAAATACTTTTAAAAATGTAATTAACAGCTTCCAGTCCCTCTGCTGATTTTCCTCTATTGGCTCATCACTTGAAACAGGACTCTCTCGGTTGTTTTTTTAAAGAAACATTAAAAAATGAATAGTATTTTTAAAATTCCTGTAGGACCTACACTTGTTCTGTAGGAGTCCTTACATAATGAAATAGCATGTAGTTGAAACTCAGGAAAGTTTTGCCTGTGACTAAATGCAATTATAAAATATCCAAAGTAATACTAGATAGTATGTATGGTGTAGGCTGAGCCTTGTTTGACTCTAAAGTCAATCATTCCAGTCAACATTGAGAAGACAGACTCCTGTGAAAGTGCTTTTGTACTACTATACACTTAGGAATAATTTCTCGTGGGTAGCCATGTTAACGTGTTGCAGCAAAACCAACAAGGAATCTTACGGCACCTAAAAGTTGAATAAGTTTTATTCGGCATATGTTTTCATACACTATGTAGCTTACTTCAGATGTGTTTGCAGCAGCCACACTTTATAAAAGCCTATGCCAAATAAGATGTGTTGCTCTATAGCAGTGATGACGAACCTTGGCACTCCAGGAGTTCTTGAACTTCAATTCCCAGAAGCCCTGATCACCAGGAGTGCTGACTTGGGCTTCTGGAAATTGAAGTCCAAGAACACCTGGAGTGCCAAGGTTGGCCGTCACTGGTCTATAAGATGCCACCCTTGTCACAGGTGCCACTCAGTAAGACATCCTTGTTACTCGTGGATCTGTTGTGGCTCCGTGGAAATACTTCCCTTTTTTAATTATGAGGAGCTATGCTGCAGACAGAAGGTGTCGCATGAAAGGGGCAGTAGTTCACCATGCCACATATTTAGTAAGTCACCATGCCACATATCAGACCACAGACAAATCAGACAGGATGTTAAAAAGCAGCAGGTGATATTGTATGGCAGTCATCGTCCTTACGATTAAAATGTCGGTGGAGGATGGAAGTCCGCTGGATATGACCAGACAGATAGGTATCATGTTTAAAGCAGCTTTTTACATCCTGTTTGATAGACTCTGTGCAGATGAAGCCCAAATGGAATCTGAATTAAAGATGGGGAGGGGACGTTCTGATTAGGACCAAATTGCTTCCTTGCATTAGTGAATTTTTTTATAGAAATGGAAGGCAGATATTCATAAGCACTTTTACAGAACAATGCCAGCATATTCTGATATATAGTTGTATGCACACAGTAGGTAGACATGCCTATTATACCACCTGGCTATTGCTAGTCTTTCTATCAGATTTGAATGAATGTGTTCAACAGAGAGTCTTCAGTTTAAAAGAGGTTGAAATGTTTAAAGTAACAACAGCACAGAACCAAAGTAGGTTGTATATTCTCAGCACAGCAGAATGAAAAAAGCTTTGTGTTAATTTTGGGGTAGGGATTGTTTCATATATGGATGGTGAAACTGAAATTACCTGATTTTTCCTGCTATGTAGTAAAACACCTTGCTTTAGTGCTTTTGGGGTTTGTTAGTGCCTTTTGGCATGTTTTAAAATCAGATCTGCTACAAACATTTGCTTGTTTTTACTTAGCAGCACTTCTTTTGTACATTTTTGATGTAGCGTTCTGATTTTATCCCTATTTTAATATGCAACTTCATTATATGGGGTAATCGCGTAGAATGCTTATTTTGTCCAGAGATCTTTATGTTCTGTGACAGATAAATGCTGCTGATTGTTTTTCCTTGGAGCTGTACCTTTTCCCTGCTAATATTAAGCAATTGTTTTAACAGGTCATGTTGTTTAGTGTCTTTTGATGATGTATGCGCTGCTCCATGCTAAAATGTCCCAAAGTTCTACTGAAAATGCTGTCCTTAAGATTTGTAGATGAAAGTACTGGCTAAAAGCAGATGTACCTTTTCATCACCTATGTATTCGTAGTTGAGATTGGGAGTATCCTCAAATGTGTTCCACCCCTGTTTCCTCTTTACATCTTTTTCCTACTCGGATTTCCTCTTTAAACAACAGAAGTTGATCACATACAAGGATTTAAACTGTAGGCGTATAATTTAATCCAGAAATAAATAAAACATACATAATGCACACAGACTATAAGTTTGTGTGGATAGGCCAGTGTTGGCAAACCTTTTAGAGCAGGAGTTCTCAACCTTTTAAAGATGGGGGCCGGGCCACGCTACCTCACACAGCTTCAGGGCCGGATGGCCATTTTGCCCTTCCACCACCAGAACCAGAGGGCCAATCGCTAACATGTCTCACATGTGTTAAATGTGTGGAATTTGTGGAGAAATGCTGGTGGAGAAAATGTTAGGCATAATTGCAGCATCCTTCGTTTTACAGGAAGGCTCTGTGTGATCAAGAGAGCAAGAAGGTAATCTGACATTCCACTTTCATTCCTTTCTAGATTAATAATTTTATATCCAAGCATTTCCACCATAAAATAATGTGCCCACGTTTATTCATGATGAGGAAGAGTTGACATACAATTGCAAGTAAATAATCAGGCTGCGATCAAGCCTTTGGATACTTTTAGCTATATTGGTGATATTTGGCTGGAGGAAGAAGTTTCATCGATAGTTTGAAAGACAATGGCTAGATTTTCCCAGAATAAAATTAGGATCAGACAAGATTTATCCCAAAAGAGTCATGGTATGGAAAAGTGGGTATACATTCTGCAACTGAAATAGGGAAAATCAGGGTGTTTTTGCACTTTTTTTTGCACTTTTTTTTTGTAAATAGTAAAAACATTTTTCTTTGTTGAATAGGTATGTTTTTGAAAAATCATATATTTGTTATGTGTTGACAATCAGTTTCAGTTGTTTGCTTGTTGAATATACAGTGGAACCTCATACAACAATCGTCCCGTATAGCAACGAAATCGCATAACAATTAGGTTTTTGGAAAAAACGTGTCCCGCATAACAATTTTCCCTATGGAAAAAATCATACAACAGTTTTTTAATGGGGAAAACCACTTAGTGAAAAAAATCGTACGATGCATCCCATAGGGAAAATTGCTATACAATGCATGCATTGTATAGCAATTGTTTCATACAACAATGAGCCCTGTGGAACGGATTAAAATTGTTGTATGAGGTACCACTTGTACAGTAAAAATAATTACAGCATCCGAAGCAACACTTATTCCTATACAGTTAACAAAGTTAGTACATCCTTTTTCACATTAAAAATGTTTGCATGATCATTTTTAGTCATCAGTATTTACTTGTCAGGGAATAGATTTCCCACTTTGTTACAGAGAATCCCTTCTGAAGGAGTCATTTTAGGGTAAGAAGTACTATCCTGAAACGGTTGCTCAAACTAAGATTGTTTTTGTATGTAAAGTATATCTTTGGGACAATCACTTGACATAAATTTGGATAAAATTATCATTTCAAATATTTGATTTAATAAATTATGATTGGTTAGGACAAAAATGATACAAAACTATGCATTCAAAAATTAGCTTTAGCACTCAAAAAAATTAAACATATATTTTCATTTCCAACTGGCAGAATTCATTCACTCTGATATTCTTGATTGTCTCTTATTAAATGAAACACACATTTACTTAGTCAAAGCAGTTGTTGTTTTTTCCCGGGGGGGGGGGGGGGGGCGGACAGCGGCTTTTGATTTGTATTTCATTTTTTGCAGCATCTGGTCATTTCACTGTTACAGTGGAACCCCATATAACGAACGCTTCATATAATGAAAAATTCGTACCACAAAGCGTTTTTGCGCTATTGGCGATACCCCGCATAACGATTTCGCCCATTCCTGAAACAGCTATACAAACTCTTGAGTTTTTTAAAACAAGATACATGGAAAGTATGTGCCTTGTTTTAAATGGCTAATTTCTGAGAAGAGCAGTTGTCCTGTAAAACAAGGCATGTGTTCCCTGTGAATCTTTTTTTCAGTATGAATAGTGAAAGTGAGAATTCAACACTTATCTTATTGATTTCTATGTATTTTAAAGTTGTGGCACCATAAGATGATGAAGTGGACTTGATTCACGAAAGCTCACATTTAAATACAGAAGTTAGTCTTTAAGGTGCCACTACTTTTTTTTTTGGTCTTTTTTGTTTACTCTGATGTGCTTGCACAGACTAACCACTTCCAAAAATTATATGTATTTTAAATATGCCTAAATTGCTGTGGAATGGACACCATGTGATTATTCATACTCATATGCTTTTCACTGTTAACCCAATCATTGGTTTACATCCAAAATATACTTACATCCACTCATGTGCTGGCAACAAAAGTAAACTAACATTAATGACAGAATAATAACTTTTAAAAAGACAAATACATTTTGGTACCTTAATAACTAACTGTTATATTTTAATGTGAGCTTTCATGGACAAGTCAACTTTCTCAGACCTGATCCATGAAGGCTCACATTGAAAATAACAGTCTCTAAGGTGCCACAAAATTTTTGTTTTCTGTATTTTTTTTTAAACTTTAAAAAGGCTTCTTGCCCTACTCTTTGAAAAAGCAAAACAGCTGTTCCCTTGACTGGCCTAGTGCCTTACAGCAAAAACTACATTGCAGTTTCATTCATCCTTACAGCTGCTTGTCCAAGGCATTGATGGGCTTTTGTTATGATGAAAGTAAGTCTTAATTTGACCACTTAGATTAATTGAACTATTGTTGTTGCTTTGGTTTCAGAGTGTGGTCACTATAATTTAATATTTTCACTTTGTATCCAGCAAGTGATTTAATTAATTTATGTTTTGCCCCTCAAGTAAGTGTGTTGATTTGGTAGAGCTGGATGCATCTATCAAAAAATGACAGACCCAGTGAGGAAATCAAAGGGATTTTGAAAAATCACATGTTTGTATATACAGTATGCCAATGGAGGTTACAGTTAAATAAATCACAGTTTGTTTCAAACTTGTACTTGCAGAACAGCTAGGATCTTGGATAGGTATAGCTTGAGACACACCGTACAGTATTTGCTGCAGTACAAGACACATCAGAGTATAAGGCGCAGTCCATTTCCCCCAGTGTATTTTAAGTGGGGAGTGCGTCTTATACACTGGTAAATATGGTAACGCTTAGAATTCCTGAGTATGTTATAAAAATGCAGCTAGTCTTCAACAGATATCAATAAACTTTAAGTAAACTTATCAGATATCCAGATGCTCACTCTGACTACACTCAAAAGAGCAAGAGGGACTTCTGACCCCCTGTTTAAAGAATGTTAATAGAACGGGGATGCTGATCCTTTCCAGAAATGCCATATGACAAACTGTGTAGATGGTATTTTTCCATAATAAGTGTTATGTTTAAAAAAATCATTTAATTTTGTGATTTTAATTGGCAAAGGTTTTAATAAGTACAGTAGAACTTCTGTATGTTTTGACTTCCATTGTTTAAAAGCTGACTTTGAAACAGTTCTCTTATACTCGATGTTGAAGATTTAAATACTTATAAATGAAACATATGCTGGCACAAGCTATAAACAGTAATAGAACACTTGTTGGTGCTTTCAATCTGATAGGACCAAGATGATTCCTCTTTCTGACACTATCAAAATTAATTCCTTCAGTTAATAGCCATTCTACATTAATCATGACCCAAGTTTTTATCATAGCTATGGACGGACTTTAAAATGGTGTGTGGAGGGGGAAGCTATTGAATTTCCAGAAGTTTACTCAGCTAGAACTTCTTTTTTTACTTGAAGTTGCATTTGTGATGTACAAGAGTTCATCTGATTTTTTTGTTTGTTTTGCTGGCAACATTTTGTTTTATGAGTCATTCTGTATAAGCATGTTAGTGAAAATATTCATGTTTGTTTGAGTGTCTTCTTTGCTTCCTCTTTTACCCCATCCGGTGTCGCAGGAGTGTGCGTGTATAAAATTTTATTTTAAAATCATTTTCTATGATATCAACATTAATGTAGAAATAGTGGGAAGGGCATTAATAATTTTATTTTGGCAATTCGGAGAGCATTTGCTTTTCCATAATCTCAAAGGTAGAGTTACTGGCAATTCTTTGGCCAATTTATTAAATTTAAAATGATGCTGATGGATCTGAATGGTCCTTTACAAACTATTGTTTCTTACAGGTTGTAAAAAGGAAAAGGCCTGGCAATTTTAAAAAACGTTTGTAACAGACTTGCCTCCTTTACAATTGCTTTTAATATCATGTATCCTACAGGAATTGCAGTTTGACAAGCAGTTGCGCAACCTTTTACTATGGAAACTTCCACTCACACCCGTTTCTCCCTTATTGACTGTCATTATTAAGGTTTACTCTGAACTAAGATATTTTGAAGGATTTTTATTCTTTGGACGTGTAACCTATTTTACCTCATTCACAAAATAAGCATAGGCAGCAAATACCCCACTTACTGTTGACAAAATTTTGTTTGGCAGAATGACTTGAATTATGCTAATGTTTTACCAGCATGAATATGCATGTTGGTATGAGAATCCCAAACGTTTAAAATTTGGTGCTGGTGAAGTGCTGATCAAAATGGGTATGTAACAAACACAGTCTTCGTGGTATTGGGACCTTAACCTGGGACCTGTCAAAAACTTGTATTTAACAGAACTCAGACAAGTTTGAAGATCATTATATTGGTGCATGTAAGCCATTATCTTAACTGTCTTACTGAATCTGGTTAATGCTGTTGACTTGTTGAAATGTGAAATGTAGTTAACCATTGACCTTGTAAATATTTGCCAGAGATAAGAGAATATTTTAAATCATTGTAAATACAGGTGTATAAAACTAAAATCTGCAATGCAGAAGATATATATATAAATATATATAAAGATGTTTAAATAAATATTGTGCTGTTTCTGGGAAAGCTGTCACTGTGTCATATTTCAATTTACATCTTTATGCCTTCAAAGATGTCCAAATATTTGGGGGTAGGGCAGTGTTCCAAAATTTAGCCCCAACAGCTGACTCAGAGCTCCATCTCTGTTTGAATCAGAGGAAATTGCATTTGAAAGGCTGCCAGATTATCTCTCTAATATACAAACATTAGACTGATGTACTACACAAAGCTAGAAAACTGCGTATTTCAGTGCCTGTCTCAAAAACCTCCAACCCACAAAAAACATGCCAGAAAGGATTCTACCATGCAAATATGCACTGTCAAGTTTAAGATGAGGCTTTATGGAGCATGTACAACTCATTTTACATCTGGATGTATTCTTATGTGATCTTTAGGGCTGGCATCAATGGTTAATACATGTCAGGTTCTGAGGCAGCTTTAGGACTCCATCTGCTGGTTGAATGGCAAAAGAGCAGCCTTGGTAGTTGCAGGACTAGCCGACTGCAGCTTTTAGAGAGCCCTAATCATCACCACCTGGGAGCCTTGGGGGGAAAGCTATATAATAACTGGCTCTTCTCTCTAGAGTCCATCTCAGTAATTAAGGTTTCTTGTCAGCCTGTGTTGCTTCATCCTGTTTGGCTCCCTGCAGGCCATGCCTCCTCTTCCTCCTGCCCTAAGGCAGTGATGGCAAACCTTTTAGAGACCAAGTGCCCAAACTGGAACCTGAAACCCACTTATTTTATCGTAACGTGCCAACAAAGCAATAGAGGTGTAAGGAAATGCTCCCATTGGGCTGTTGGGCAGAGGGGTAGGGTGAACTCTGTGCTGGAGGGAGAGAGGAGGCGTTCCCATTGGGCTGCTGGGAAAAGGGGCGGGGTGAACTCTGTGCTGAGGATACTGCACGGGTGCCCACAGAGAAGGCTCCGAGTGCCACTTCTGGCACGCATGCCATAGGTCCACTACCACTGCCCTAAGGTACCCTGCTTTTGTAGCCTGCTGTATTCCAGCCCAAACAGTGAACTCCCAAAGAAATCTGCACAAACAGGGATTGGAATTCAATTTGCAGCCAAACAAATTTTGATTTGGTTTCAATGAGTAGTCACACCCTTACATTCTTCACCATGCGCCAGTCACATAACATGCATGATGGGGAACACAAGTAGTGTATTGATTTGTTACATAGCAGCCATTGAGTGCTTTGATTCATGCTGTTTGTCTTACACTGGTGTACCTAAGCAACAGGATTCTGGCCAGTATGATTTATTTATTGTTTATACACTCACGTGTAGGGGTTGAAGCTTATAACTCCTGAAAATGAGTTGAGAAAGCTGTTAAATAAACCTCTTATCACTGTAAGCATCCTTAGAAAAACATCCTCTGCTTTACAAAGTTAATGGAGCATTTAACTTGGTTTTGCACACAATCTTTTAAAGATAACACTATCTTGAGCAGGGGTTCTCAACCTTTTGAAGTCTGGGGCCGGGTCACGCTCGTTCAGACATTGGCGGGCCAGACTAGTAGTCCAGCTACTGCTGGAATCGGCCGTGGACTCATTTGTGGCTGTTGTAAATGCAGTTACAACAGCCATAAATGAGTCTGTGGCTGATTCCAGCAGTCACGGCTGGAGCAAGGCGTGGGCCAGTTGATTTGGTGCCATGGTCCAGATCCGGCCCATGGGCCATAGGTTGAGAACCCTTGCAGTAGAGGAAGGATGCTTCCAAGACAGTACAGTACTGGATCATAGTGAAATCAGAATGCAGATACTGCCAAGAAATCCTACCTATGTTCTCCCTTTCCCTCTCTCTCGGTATAACAGTGATCAAAATGCTAAGAAAATAGTAAAGGAGGAGATTACACTTTTATTCCCATCTTAGGAAAAAGAGTAGGGGTGGGTGGGAAGTGGCTATCAAAGTTGATCAGGAATCATGACAAGCAACCATTTGTTTATTTCCAGAAAGATTGTTAACAACATTTCAGGATTTAAAGTATAGCGCTTTAGTCCATTCTTCTGCCATTATGTCCATTTGCGCGTTGAATCCTGCAAGGATGCACATCAACGATCTGGGCCGTTGTGCAATGACTTTGTTTCCTTTAGGTAACTTGAAGGGGGTCTCTGTCTCGTTCAGAAACGACGATACGGACCTTGTTTTCAAGGTGTGCGGCCAGTGCTTCTTGCAGCTCCAACAGAAAGCCTCGTTCAGTGTTACTATGCTCGCACAAAACCACAGAAATGCCTTTGGAAACAGCATCCAGTATGTCGTGGTGGGACATCTCTCCTGTCAAGACAATCAAGAAATTCATTACAAGAGACTGAAACATAGCCCTGGCAATTCTTTAAGAGTCAGTGAAGTCAATGGTCTTGTTCTTACTGATCCAGTATCAGCTTCTCAAAGATCCCCCCCCTCTTCTGTGTCTAGGCTAGATGTGAAACTGACAAAATGAAGACACCTTTTGGCGAATTCATTTCCATAGTTCTGTGATGGTGAACCTTGGCACTCCAGATGTTCTTGGACTTCAATTCCCAGAAGCCCAAGCCCCCCTGTGAATCCACACGAATGGGTTTACTGTGATTCATCCGGCCCACGCTGCCCTCGTTGCTCCAGGAAGCGGAAGTAAAATGTGCCGTGAATCGCAGTAAACCCATTCGTGTGGATTCACAGGGGCTTGGGCTTCTGGGAATTGAAGTCCAAAAACATCTGGAGTGTCAAGGTTTGCCATCATGGCCACAGTTCCTTTCACCTGGCCAAGTCTGGAAACGATTAGCCGACAATACAATGTTGCTATTACCAGAGTATGCCTGATTGTGGTTCAAAAACACCAGAATCTTCGAGGAGGGTTCTTTCTGTGTACTAATGAATAGATGCAAACAATTATAGGCACGAGAGAGTGCTCCAAAGAATAATAGGTGGTTTCTGCTGGGCTCCGCATTGCCATCTAGGCCTCCGTCTCATGCAAAGAACTTGTGTATCAATTTTATCTTTGCCCTCAAACTTGAATTATTTTAGGTCATTACTTAGTTCTCTTGGAAACATATACAGGTGAAACAAGGAAAGTTAGAATATTGTGCAAATGTTCATTCAGTTCAGTAATGCAACTTAAAAGGTGAAACAAATATATGAGATAGACTCATTACAAGCAAAGCGAGATAGTTCAAGCCTTACTTTGTTATAATGTTGATGCTTATGGCTTACAGCTTATGAAAACCCCAACCCCACAATCTCATGTACCCCATATTCATCACATAATCTCATGTACACTGTACGCCATGATCATCACAATTATAACGAATTAAGGCATGACATCTCTCGCTTTGCATGTAGTGAGTCTATCTCATATATTTGTTTCAGCTTTTAAATGAAATGAACATTTGCACGATATTCTTATTTTCCGAGTTTCACCTGCAGAGCAGGGAACCAAGCCTCTTTCTTTCCAACGTTGTTTCATCACATGGAGAGCAACGTATCTACAGAGGAAAGGCTCCAGTATGCAACCAGGAAACTTGGAAGTTCAGCTCCTTGCTGTCTTGGAGAACCCAACCAAGAGCAGGAACCTATTCTTTGCATTCACATGGTTTTCCGTGTGGCGGAACTGACAAGGGAAGGTGGGGTAACCCCTTCCCTATGTAATGACTGAACAAAAGCTCATATTTCACCTGCAAATGATAAAAGGGGTTCTGTATGCCTTACTTACTGCTGTTTGCCATTTTAATTTGGGGAAAAAAGCTGTAAAGGAAAGATTTTTAAAAGAACATTTTATTCAGTTAAGACTAGACACTGACTGAATGGTAATAATAATTTCATGTCGGAAATTACTCTGGGTTGAAAGGAGTTTTGCTGGAGAAACTCCGCTCAGGGGACGCCTGAATGAGGCTCCTTTCATGTGCCCAAGATCTTTTCCCACCGAAGCGGTCCCTTATTTATCTACTTGCAATTTCTTGCTTTCGATCTGCTAGGTTGGCAGGAGCTGGGACACAGACAGGCACTCAATCCATCATGCAGTACCCGGGTCTCGAACTGCCGACTTACCGGCCTTCCAGCTAACAAGGCAAGCTTCTTAACCACTGAGCCACCACAGCCCCATGACTGAATGGTTAAGCAGCACAATCCACCAATCACATTGGTTTTGCTTTTACAATTTTCATTTTTTATTCAGAGTTTGCAAACAATATTATGCCCCAAAATGGTTCCTACCTGTGAGATAGAGATCACTTTCTGTATCTCGTAGAACACTGCTTCCTGAACCAGCACAAAGAGCAACAACTTTCACCTGGGACTCTACAAAACAATAATCAGTCTATTTTTAATGCTATGCCTATTTATATTGGTTGCCAACTTTTGTGTCCCCTGCAGTTGGTAAACTACAGCCTGCAATGCTGGCTGTGCAGCTTCCGAGAATTGAAATTTCAAAACATCTAAAGACCAAAGAATGTCAATCCCTGTGCAAATTTCCACAGTGCATTTTTTCCAGTATGAAAAGTAACTCCAATCAGATTTCATTTCACGCAACCCCCACCCCACCCCAAAGTCCTATTTATGAACATTTATTTGAATTTGGTTCGCCTTTGAGTCATATTATTTTTAGACTCAAGACGTTGGATATTGATTTAAAACATTTTGAAGTAGATCCAGCTGGTCCAATGAAACAGTTCTTAACTAGCTCCATTCATTTCACCCCAGAACCCAATCATTCATGTGAACTGCAGGCTGCAATTCTAATCACTTGTGATGATAGAATAAATGGATTCAATGTGATTTACCTCTGAGTAAGTGTTCCCAGATGTGCCCTGAAAAAATTATCATACACTGGATTCTCTAGCATTAGAGCCACAGATATTATAAAAATAAACCGTTTTAGAAATAGATAGAACTTACTGACCCACCAAATAGCCACCTTCCATTGAGGCAATAAATCGCACAGGTCAGTGGCCCGATCTGTTCTGTATTCTAAGAAAATAAAGGAAATACTATACCCAATGACTTTCCAGCTCCAAGAGCTAGACGGACATGAGACAGTCTTAGGTGGCTCTTCACTCGCTCAATCAAGCTAGATACGGAGACTGATTCCTTCAGCACACATAAGCGTCCCATGCCAGTATGTGAAACCAGAGGCTGAGAAGAAATTAAAAATTCAAAGTAATCTTTTGGACTTAAATATCTCCTTCACCTAGCAAGCCATGTTTCAAACACCAGTTTGCACAAATATTAATACAGTTCAGAAATAGCCTGTGTAAGATGCTCTAAATGATTATACCACTGGCACTCCAGATGTTCTTGGACTTCAATTCCCAGAAGCCAGGCGCGTTTTAATTCTGCTTCCGGGAGCGATGAGGGCGGCGCAGGCTGGATGAATTGCAGTAAACCCATTCGTGTGGATTCACGGGAACTTGGGCTTCTGGGAAATGAAATCTAAGGACATCTGGAATGCCAAGGTTCACCATCACGGGACTATACAATGCAGTAGCAACCATTTCCAGTGAGTTATTGCAGTCCTTTCTCTATTTTAAAAGCATAGGTATGGATTATGTTAAGAAGTACTCAGTTTGGCTGCCAATCACTGGCACATTTAGTTAGGCGCAAACCCTACTGAATTTCTTCTTGTTATTGTTCTGCCGTATCAAGCATGAAGATTGACCTGAGAATATAATGCGGTGGCCTTTCGTCTGCCTTCCACATCACAGCATGACCCCCCGCACCACTGATCCAGTTCCGCGAGTCACTTTCTGGTCCTGAGCCCTTTTGGCACGCAAAGTCCTCCTTAGCCCCAGGCCAGTATTGATGAAGCTGCTGCCCTTCATTAAGATGGATTCAAGTGGGATTTAATCCACTTGGGGACCATCACTCTTCCCTGTGGACTTTGCCAAGGCCGCTAGTCCTCAGGGTGGTCAGGTTAGTTAACTGCTGCCTGACGCTCGGCATTGAGTCGCTGGCAGTATGGTCTACTCGATTACCATATCACAGGGGTTGGCAATTCATGGCCCATGGGCTGAATCCGGCCCATGCCCTCACTCCAGCTGCAGCCGCAAGCAGCCATGGACATGTTTATGATAGCTGTAAACGCATTTATGGCAGCCACAAATATGTTTACAGAAGCCTCGGACACATTTATGGCAGCGTTTACGGCAGGGGGATCACCAGTCCGACCCCCTCAACTCTTTGAAGGAGAATGACCATGCCCCCGACTTTAAAAGGTTGCTGACCCCTGCCATAGCAGGATAACCTGACCACTGAATTTAGTAGGTCCCAGTTACACTGTATTTCAGCTAAGCAAGGAGCATCTCCGTTTTCATCCTCAGATGGAAATCCTCCACCATACCACCATTGTCAGTTTCCTGACTAAATCCTCTCTTAAACAATGCTTGTACTGAACTTAATCCTCTGTACATATGTAGATTACCTTCTGCAATGGTATGATTTCAGTCTTTTGATAGAGAAGGCTGTTCTGGGAAAGCAATGCCACCACTTGCAACAAGGCTTGCTGGGTACAGTTCAAGCTGACTCGCGTCTGCTCTTCACCCTCAACACTTGGAAAAAGCAAGGAGGAGGCTTTTCAGTTACAATTTCTGCTTTGACCTATTTAGGAAGTTCATGGTAGATCAGTGGTGATGCACTGCAAAAAATCTTACTACCCCACCCTGGGTGTGGCTAACTCTGTGGGCCACGCCCACTTGCCCAGCCACACCATGGCCTGGGGTAGGGAGGTGGACGTGGCCAGCCAAGTGGGCATGGCCTGGGGAAATTTCCGCTACCGGTTCCCGGGATGCGGTGGGAACCTGGAGCAGTACACCACTGATGTGGTTCCGAACGTGGGGCCCAGGGCCTAAGTCAGTCCATTGGCTGATCAGTGCTTTGGGGAACTGACTTAGGCTTCTGGGAATTAAAGTAAAAAAAAAAAAAGGTTAGGAAACACTGTGGTAGATGATATTGAAACATTAGTTCCACAGCACTCTCTTGAAAGGAAGGCACTGCTTGCACACCATCCCACTGTTTTGGGCATAAACTTTCCACACCTAACCACCCTACTCAAACTGGTATATGCTCAAACCTAAAAACGTCTGTGACAAACGCCTTTGTCACTATAGGCTGCAGCAGATACATTGCTAGAAAGCATGGGGTAATATAGTTGTGATGAACACTCCCGATAATACCAATGATTATATCCAAATTATCAAATTTTAGTTATTGAACTCTCTACCTTTAAGTAAAACACGAACACGCCAGCAGCTGGAGAGTATTATGTAGCACTTGTTTTACTCTAGCTATTTAAACTAGCACCCCACCACCTGTCTTTAACGCGAGAACACAATAAGAATACACCCAAGAGGTTCACGCGCGAGATTAAGATTTATACAGGTATGTCCTTGTCTGTCTCGTTTTGCACGGTTTTGTAGTCTTGCAGCTTTTTGTAGTCTTTTATATGTCTCGCATTGCTCTTACATGACAGTTTTATATGTTATATATATGTGGTTAAATTTTCGCCTTGATCATTGATAGAGGGCATTAGTTGTGTAAGCTGTTTGTGTATTCTTTTTGTACATATTGTAGACTCTGAAGAAGGGTTCGAAATGTCACCATACCGGAGGGACATCAGCATTTAGCGGACCTCACATTTTTTCCCCCCTTCTGGGTCGAGCCGTTCCGACTGCTTATCTGAGGTCTTCGTTCCGTCCAACACAGGAGTGTACTATTGTCTCCACACTCGCTGTGGTAGCGTTACCGACTTGGTCGGATGTTTTAACAACAAATATTTTGCACGTACGGACAGTGACCATTGAAGACGAACTTACCTTGGACTGTTCTTGGATTGAGTTTTGTACATATCTGCAGATCGTCGACTCACCCAGTCTCTCGTGATAGAGGAAGGGTAGGGGATTTCATGCTGATACAAGTCTTTAAGTCATTAACTTTTGTGCCTTCTCTCTATATATATGTATATTTGTAAACAGTAGTCTAGCGTACCACTAATTGTGTCTCAGTACCAGAGTTTAGAATATTAAAATTTGATAATTTGGATATAATCATTGGTATTATCGGGAGTGTTCATCACAACTATTTTGCTATTATCACACCCCGGCCGTCTTTCTTTGCAGAAAGCATGGGGTGACAGGTTTAATCTTTAGCTGTTCCCCTATAAAGTACTAGGTAATCAATAATGGGAAAGACCTCTGCCTGGAGAGCTGATGTCAGTCAAAATAAGTAACAGGGTTGTGCCAGTCTGCAGACTCAAGACCTAAGAAGTGCTTGTTCCTATAGATTCCACAAGCCACAGGCATCAAATGATTTGACATAAGCTTTCATTGGAAACAAATCATATTTCAGCAGATACAGGTCACTCCTCCCATCTCCACGAGAAATAGGGTCCAAAACCTTTGATGGATACCTGAAACTTCAGAAAACGGCTAACCCCCTATTTAAACACATATACAGTGGTACCTCATGCAACAATTTTAATCTGTTCCACGCGGCTCATTGTTGTACGAAACAATTGCTATACGATGCATGCATCGTATAGTGATTTTCCCTATGGGATGCATCATACAACGTTTTTTTTCACTAAGTGGTTTTCCCCATTGAAAAACTGTTGTACAATTTTTTCCATAGGGAAAATTGTTATGCGGGACACAATTTCCCCCAAAATCTAATTGTTATACGATTTCGTTGCTATACGGGGCAATTGTTGTATGAGGTTCCACTGTATCTCAGTCATAGAAGTGGGATTATGTGCAAATGCCTTTGTCATTCTACACTATGGGTGGCCAAACTACAGCCCATGGGCCGGATCAGGTCCCTGGTCCATGCCACCCTCGCTGATCCCGGAAGCAGAAAAGGCGCATGCTCAAAATGCTGCCATAAAAGGCATCAGTGGTTGTCGTAAACATGTTTATGACAGCCACGGGTGCATTTATGACAGCGTTTTGCGCATGCACATTTTACTTCCGTTTCGGTTGGGAGGAACCACGTGACTGGCCCACGGGCCAAAAAATTTCGTCACCCCTGTTCTACATAATGGCTAGCAAAATGGCTACCACAACAAATATAATCCACTTCATTTAAAGACCATTGTAGACAGTGGACTCTAATGGCCCACTCTGATAGTACGCCAAAGAAATACACACATCTTAACCTATAAAACCAAGGGTTAACCGTTGGAACTTGCTATAGGTTCCTAAGCCTCGCCCTAATAACCCGCACCCACCATTCGTGCACATGGCCGATCTGGGTCCGCAGGTCAACGAAGGATTGAAAAAACCGGCAGTGGGGCAACAGCCCCACAAACGCGAAAAAAGGGAAACAACTTCATTTCCCAATGTTCTTTGAGCCGCGCCGCGCCACAGCCAATCAGGCTGAGAGGTGCGACCGCAAAGAACATTGAGAAACGCGCCACGGCCAATCAAAATCAAGCTGCAGGGAAAAAACGCACCACAACCACAAATCACAAACCCATAACTACAAGCCCCAGAGACCTGCGCGACATGAGCGCGCAGAACGCTGAGGAAGCCGGCGCCCAAATTTTTTTTAAAAAAACTCACCGCCTCACAGCCACGCAAACACCAACCGCCCTTCTTTCCCTCACTAACGGTGCCTGAAGGTCCCGACTGGAGTTTCCCCTCTAATATCAGTAAGTGGGGGGTTGCGATCCCCTCTCCGCTGGCTCACCTAGGGTTGGGAGGTTTGTGGGGACAAAAGGGATATGTCCCCCCAACACGTCTGGACCCAGGAGACCAGGGAAAGGGGTTCAATTCCCCCCCAAAAAACTCTGTCTTTAAAGAGAAGAAACCAAGCGGTTTCTTCTCTTTAAAAACGGAGTTTTTTTAAGGAGGAGGGGGGAATCGCTCCACTCTCCCTGGTCTCCTGGGTCCAGAAGGGTTGGGGGGGACATACCCCTTTTGTCCCCCCCCAACCCTCACGGACCCACGGGACCTGAGAGAGGAGATCGATTCCAACCCAACCCCCTGATATTAAAAGGGAAAATATGATTGGAGTTTCCCCTTTAATATCAGTAAGTGGGGGGAGCATCCCCCTCTCCGCTGGCTCACTTGGGGTTGGGAGGTTTGTGAGGACAAAAGGGATCTGTCCCCCCAACCCTTCTGGACTCAGGAGACCAGGGATAGGGGATCGAATCCACCACCCCCCCAAAAAAACTCCGTCTTTAAAGAGAAGAAACCAAGCGGTTTCTTCTCTTTAAAAACAGAGGGGTTTTTTTAGGAGGGGGGGGAATCGAACCCCTCTCCCTGGTCTCCTGGGTCCAGAAGTGTTGGGGGGACAGATCCCTTTTGTCCCCACAAACCTCCCAACCCTAGGTGAGCCAGCAGAGAGGGGGATCGCAACCCCCCACCCACTGATATTAAAGGGGAAACCCCGATCTACTTTCACGACTCCACACAATCAAAGCACCATAACACAATAAAGCACCCCTCCCCAACGCCCGCAGTCTGGCCAGCAAAACTGGCCTGTGGAAATAACCCCCCCAACGCCGCATAAAGCGGCGTTGGAATTCCCACGGTCTGGCCATCCAGGCCGGCCCGCGGAAATAAACCAACCCCCTCCCCCAAAGCCACAACAACAAAGTTTTTTTATAAAAATAAATAAATAATTATCAAAAAATACCTTAAAACACAATAAAAAACATCCAAAAATACACAAAAACACCAAAAAACAAAAACACAATAAAAAACAAAATAAACAGTCAAAAAATACAAAACCCAACCCCCCCCCAAAAAAAAAAATAACAAAGAAAACAAGCCAACTCACCACCACTTGTCCTACCTGCACGACGACCAGAAACAAAATGAATAAAGAAAGAGACTACTTACCGGAAGAAGCTCCACCCAGAGGCCAGGAGAGAAAAAACAGTCAAAATACAAGAAAACCCCTACCAGCACCATCTGCTGGTCACAATAGTAAAAACAATTCAAAAACACACAACAGCCCCAAACAAAAGGCCACAACAGTAAAAACAAATCAAAACAATAACACAAAATCACAATTCTACACAAAAGGCCACAATAATAACAAGTCAAAAAAATTGCACGAAAACACAATTTAACACAAATCACAAACATATGTCAATAAAATAAAATAAAATTTTTATTAAAATCCTGTGCTGAGTTCTAACTCAAATAAAAACCCAAAACAACTAAACACATTTTAAAAACATTGACTGTAAAAAACATTTACTTTCACATTATTAACATTATTACCTACGGTACAACTATTTGAAAAAAAACACCAAAAACTAAAACATTATTCAGTTACATAAAACAGCCAGCCAAGCCAAAAAAAAATTGTATAAATAAACATTTTAAAAATTACAGACTAAGCAATTTTTAACAAACATTAACACAATTTAACCTTCCAACACAATTTTAAACAGCCTGGCAATGCCGGGCAACTTCTGCTAGTACTGTATATGTACAAATAGACCTGCAGATAACTTAAACCGTGGATATAGGGGGGGGTTTACCTGTATATATTTCGAATGATTAAAATCACAAATTTTAGATTATGACTATTACAATGTGAAATTCCTTTTCTTACACAAGGTAGTAAACTCAGCTGATCAGAAATATTTCTGAAGACACAGCTACTTATAGTAATTAAGTTACACTGGTTTTGCATGTGATTCAAGCCTCTATTGTTACTATCAATGAACTTTACTGCTCAAGTCAATAGTTGAAGAAATGTTTCTTTACAAGACCATGGTGGCTTTTGTCAACTTGTTATTAGCAAAAAATATTAATACAAGCCTTGGATCATCTTTGCCAATACCTGGCATGGAGAGTAGTGACGAGTGATACCTCCGGCAATGCACGCAACCTGGACAAAACTGTTTCTAAGTCTTCAACAGAGGAAACACTGAATTCAACCCTGTAGGACCCCCCTGTGGGGTAAGTCAAAGCTACAGCAGGTTGTAGAGCAACAGAGGTACAGGCTCCTGTACAGGGAAAAGAAAGCAATACATTCAGGTGTTTATAAAGCACAAAGGGGGGGGGGTACCTTCCTAGCAATCAAACCACATATCTTAGAGCAAGCAATGTAACATTTTAGCCAACACTGTAATGTTTAATATATAAGATGGTTAAATTCCATGACAGCACACTGGAGGTTTTTTAAAACTTAGTACAGTACTTAAAGAGATAAGGAGTTGATTATGTGTTGACTGCAGATTTGCAAAGGAACAATAGTATTTTTCTCAATTCTCTGTTGATTTTGAAACTTTTTTTACTGGTAAGAAGAGACATGCGATCTCTACAGATACAAATTCATAGTTTTGAGAACTGTAAAACCAAGCATCTGTGATAATGTCTTCTAAATAGAAAAAATGCCCAATAATTTGACAGAAACCCCTAGAAGAGCATGACATTGTGTAGAGATTAATGGAATTCATCTTCCCAAAAAATTAAACACTTCATGAATATACAGTCTCATGCTACATAATTAAATACCAATCCTTATGAGACTGCAGTGGCTTAGTGGTTAAGACACTGAACTTGATGACTGGAAGGTCAGCAGGTCAGCAGTTTGAGACCGGAGTGCTGCATAACAGAGTGAGCGCCTATCTCTGTCCCAGCTCCTGCCAACCTAGCAGTTTGAAAGCAAGAAATTACAAGTAGATAAATAGGTACCACTTTGGTGAGAAGGTAAACAGCGTCTTGTGCACTCCAGTATCTAGTCATGCCTGCTACATGTCCACGAAATTGTCCGCAGACGCAGATAGCACTGGCTCTTTGGCTATAAACAAAGATGACCACCAAACCCTAGAGTCAGATGCGACTGGCTTTCGAGCAAGGATGACCTTTACCTTTACTATAATGTATATGACATAGAAATTATCTTTAGACAGATTTTACATCAAACAGCACTTTATTAAAAATAAACTGATTTAAATTTTTAAAATCTGTTTTTATTTCTTTATAAAATTATTGATTTTTATTCATCTTGAGATGCAGTAAGACAGATAGAACTAGACAATTAAAATATTTGTGTGTGTGTGTGTGTGGGTGGGTGGGTGGGGGCAGAGACAGAAAAGCTCTGAGCCAATACCAAAGCAATCACAATGTTGGTTCCCCCTCCCATCTACCACGACAAGATATTCCATAGTTAGTTTAGGTTTAGCACAGACGTGACCATTCCAGCCTCTTCACTATAGTCAAAATCTTAGGAGTGGAATTCACAATCCCTTCTCAAAGGTCCTTTTTCTAATACTAACTTTCCCTGTTCCTAACCTTGGTTGTGATTTACATCCTGCACTAACCTCAGTTGCAGTTAACACTAGTAGGGGCTACATCACTAACCAAATCTGGAAGTGGCCTGAAAAGCTTAGCAGGGAGGAATCGGGGCAGCATTGACTACAGTTAGGAGACAGCTGAAGGCATAACCCTCCATCATGTTCAAGAGGAAAAGGTTTACATGGCACAGGAGGGCATGCAGTACTCTCCCAAAATCATAATCTGAATTCAGAGGCTAGGCAAGAATTTGTACACCAACTAATTCTGGTCATTTTTAAAAAACTATGAAATCTGTTTCCTACTCCTCATTTTTTAAAGGCAATCTGGCTTACTCTGACGTTGCTCATGCGCGCAAGCCATCATTTGAGATACTCACACCTGATGCCTGTGTAACATTTTTCAGCAACGAAGAGAGCAGCAGCATTCATCGACATGACGACAACTGCTGGAGTAAAACCCTTTGAAGCACAAAGACGTTATTCTCGATTTTGCCCTGTACTAAATCCATATTTCCTGACACTTATTTTCTATATGACTAATAAGAAGAGTGTCTCACCAAGTCCTTTGGCAAGCCAGTTGTTGACTCCGTGGGGCACAGCGTCATAGGCTGTATGAGGAGAATAAATGCCAATTCTGTTCTCCAGAGCTTGAATCACCAGGCGCTCCTTCCAGGTTTCCCACGTTATGCGTTTGAGCGGCTGGAAAATGGGTGGGTGGTAAGAAAGGATGAGATCCGCTTTCTTCTGCAGAGCTTCTTCCATCACTTCTTCTGTTAGATCGTTGGTCAGAAAGAGGGTACTAACGGTATGAGGAGGGCTCGGCTCAACCAGCAGGCCCACATTGTCCCAGCTTTCGGCCAGTGAGAGTGAAGCAAAATCATTTAAGGAAGAGACTAAATTTTTTAGATCCATGAAAGCTCGCAAAGGAAAATGAATCCAGGAATATACTGGCAAAAGGTGACGTGGAATCAGTTTTAAATAGGGTTGTTGCATGTGGATTTCTAAAGAATGCAGAAGCAAAAGGGGGGGCGGACACAATTAGGAATATTGGGAAGAAAACTACAAGATGAAAAGACTTCCTCCCTCCCTCTCTAACACACACACACACTCAAAATCAGCATGTAATGGATTTCATGTCTGAGTGGGAATCTGAACTCAGAACCCTCAAGTTGTAGTCCATCATTGTAGCCATTGTACAAATTAGCCCCAGGCCTGCAACCAAAAATGCTACAAATAGAAGGTGCGCGTCAGCCCTATCCATATTCTGCTTTCACCTGCTTTCTGCATGCCAATCCAATGCATATCCAAAAAATAAAAATAAAATAAAAAATCCTATTGAAATTAAGAGGAACTTCCTAACAAGGAGGAGTTAGTTTGAGCACCTGGATCACAGTTTGAATATCCACTAAGTCTCCCAGGAAGGGACCAGTTAAGTGAGGACTGGGCAAAAAGGGGTTACATATTTGCTTCCTGTATGGCCCTCGGTCAACTGCACTGTCCTATAGCGAAGCCAGGAGAAGACTGGTAAACCATGTCTGGGTATTGTACACAATTTTATTTATTTATTCAATTTGTATAGGCGCTCCGATCGACATGCGACTCTGGGCGGCATACATAAAATCCCCAACTAAACTATAGCATAGCTGTCAAGTATCCCGTATTGGCTGGGAAAACCCCTTATTTTACCCTCTTCCCTGCCATCATCCCGTTTTAATTAGACTGCAATGCCCTATTGCTGCCATTAAAAGGTAAAGGTTTCCCTTGCTCGAAAGCCAGTCGTATCCGACTCTAGGGTACAGTGCTCATCTCTGTTTCTAAGCCAAAGAGCCAGCGCTGTCTGCTTCTGCAGACGTTTCCGTGGTCATGTGGCAGGCATGACTAGACACGGAGTGCTGTTACCTTCCCACCGAAGTGGTCCCTATTTATCTACTTGCAATTTCTTGCTTTCGAACTGCTAGGTTGGCAGGAGCTAGGATGAAGACGGGAGCTCATTTCCGTCCTGCAGTACTCGGGAATCGAACTGCTGACCTTCCGCTTCCCAGTCAGCGTCTTAGCGACTTGAGCCACTGCAGTATGATAAGCATGGCTGTCAAGTATTCCGTATTTGCTGGGAAATTTCCCTTATTTCCAAATCCAAAACTTGACAGGTATGAACTAGAGACCCTTAAAATTCCTAAAAAGACTGAAAAACTACCTCCCACCCGCACCAATTACAAATCTAGTTAAAAACTTTTAAGAGCATGAGTGATCCTGCTCTAAATGAGCCGTGGGGTGGTGGGTGTGGGGTTTGCTCCCTCTCCACCTCCCCACACCTGCCCTGCCAGCCAGGTTTTCAGCTCTTTCCTGAAGGGCAGCAGCTCTGTCTGGAGACGCAGTTCAACTGGCAGGAGGTTCCAAAGGGCCAGAGCGGATACCGAAAAGGCTCTTCTTCTATTTTTAAAGAGCCCCTCCGGTCCGCTCTAGTGGGACGGGCAGATGTCCTTGGGATGATGCAGCCTCTTAAGTATCCTGGCCCACTACCATGTAGGGCTTTAGTACAGTAATTACCAGCACCTTGAATTACACACAGAGGCACACTGGCAGCCAATGCAGCTCCCGTAGCAGGAGTGAGGCACGGGCATAACGCCCGCACCCCATCACTACATGGGCAGCTGCATTCTGAACCAGCTGCAGCCTCTGAATGGTTATCAAGGGCAGCCCCATGTAGAGTGCATTACAATAATACAGTCTGGAGGCGACCAGAGCATGTTTGCAGCAGGTCAGCAGTTTGAGACCTGAGTGTTGCACGATGGAGTGTGTCCTCAGCTCCTGTCAATCTAGTTCAAAAGCAAGAAACTGAAAGTAGATAAATAGCTGCTGCTTTGGCAAGGATAGGCAAGTGTTCCATGCACTCCAGTGTCTAGTTATGCCTATCAAGGGCCACGGAAACATCTGCAGGCCATACCTGTCAACCTTCCCGGAAGGGCTGGGATTTCCCGATTTTCGGCACCGATTTGCGCCATTTCCCGCCCGCAGCTGCCAAAACCCCGGAATTGGCAGCAGGGGGAAAGAGGTACTGCACATCCCTTCTGCGCAAGTCGCGTTCTACGCATGTGTAGAAGGCTTTTACGCTTGCGTAGAACCCTTCTATGCTTGCGTAGAAGGCCACGCAAGCAAGCATTAAAGCCTTCTACGCATGCGTAGAACGTGACTTGCGCAGAACCGTTGTGCGCAGATCCCGGATTGTCCGGAACCGTGGTTGACAGGTTTGCTGCAGGCGCAAACACCACTGGCTCTTTGGCTGAAAAAGGAGATGAGCACTGCCCCCTACAGTCGGATACGACTGGCTTTCACGCAAGTGAAACCTTGACCTAGAAAACTGAGAGGGTTTCCTATGGGGGTTCAGGTATCATCATCATCATCATGTCGATTCCAGCTTAATGTTACTCTCCCAGGGTTTTCCAAATATGTGGAGCATTCAAACGTGTTCCACCCACCCCACCTTTTCCTGGTGACTCTGGGGCTGTGCGTCTCCTCTCCACCTACCCTCCGAGTAGCAACGCAACACGTGTGCGCGCTCACACACGTGAAATGAACCGGTAAAAGCGGATAAGCTTCCAGCCTTTTAATGCTTTTCCCCGTTCAGCACTCTTGACTTCCAAATGCACCCGACCGGCTCGACTTGCAGAAGCGTGACCTGCCTGCTTCGAAGGCTCTTCGGCTGTTCTGCCTACCTGAGCGACCCTTTTCTTCCGAGCCTTCCTTGCAGATTTCTCTTCCCGTCTGGCCTTACCGGGCACCCGCCATTTTGTAAGCCTCTCCCAGTCCCACCCCTTCTCTTCTCGAGTCCCGTCCGGGTCCTCCCTCCCCCCCCTCCCCAGGTCCAGGAACGGGAAAGGGCGCGTCGTGTTGCGGAGAGGCGGCTGTCCCAGGAGGCGCGGCGGAACACGGTGGGGCGAGGGGGCAACCCACGGGGGTCGGGTGGGCTGGGGGTGGGAAGAGGCCCTTCGCAAACGGAGGGCGCGCTTGGTGGGCTGGCATGCCTGGGTGGGTTGTTATGCCTACCAAACTTTTTGGGCTGCAGGCAGGTCACGTGGTTCAGGGGATGGTCACTATGGCCCGTGGGCCAGATCCGGCCCCCCGACGCCGATTCATCCGACCTGCGAAGCCCTCGTCGCTCCCGGAAGCGGAAGTAAAACGTGAGTGTGTTTTGCTTCCGCGAGTGACGAGAGCTTTGCGGGCCGGATGAATTGGCATCGGGGGCCGTACGGGCGTGTTTTACTTATGCTTCCGGGAGTGACGAGGGCTTCGCGGGCCGGATGAATTGGTGTCAGGGGACGGATCCGGGCTGTAGTTTGGGCACCCCTGATTTCAAGCAATCACACTTCTATACCATCCCATAGCACTGAGTGCACTCTCTGGGCGGTTCACAAGTTAATTCGCATTTTGCCCCCAACATGCCGGGTACTCATTTTACCGACCTCAGAAGGATGGAAAGCTGAGCCAACCTTGACCCCTCGTCTAGATCGAACTCACAACCTTTTGGTTGCAGGGCAGCAGCTTGACCACTGTGCCACTAGGGCCAGTCATTCCCAAGAAAATGGGATCCCGTCTTCCACTCTCCCTATTCCCATAATTTTGTTTGTGGGAGGCGGAGAGAAAATAATAAAATGTTGCTCTCTGTAAAGTCCTTGGGTCGCTGTACAGTTGTATGAACATATTCACTATAAAGTCTATACAGTAGTCTCGTGGCAAACGTAGCAGGCTGGATTATGAGGCTATACACGGTGCCTGGGCAAGAGCCCTATAGGTCTCCCTTGCTCGAAAGCCAGTCACGTCCAACTCTAAGGTGCAATGCTTATCTCCGTTTACAACCAAGGAGCCAGCACTGTCTGGGTCTCCATGGCCACGTGGCAGGCATGACTAGATGCCGGAACGCACAGAACACTTATCACCTTTCTCACCAAACCTTATCTGTTTATTTACTTGCAATTTCTTGTTTCCAAACTGCTAGGTTGGAAGGAGCTGGGACCGACAATGGGAGCTCACTCCATCGCACAACACTTGGGCCTTGAACTGATCTGCCAAGTTTCCCTACATCAATTTCAGCGTTTTAACCACTACGCTGCTGGGCCTTGTAGTGCTATAGTATCTTAATAATTAAGATTTATTGCTGTATGGGCTACAGCTCGTGCTAGAATGTATTTGTTTTGAAGGTGTCATATGACTGTGAGAGTGATTGATTTTGATTTGATTTGTATGCCACCACATTTAGTGCTTGGCGACTGGAAGGTTGGCAGGTTAGCAGTTTGAGATCCGAGTGCTGCATGATGGAGTGAGCTCCCGTCTCTGACCCAGCTCCTGCCAACCTAGCAGTTCGAAAGCAAGAAATTGCAAGTACAGTACTCTAGATAAATAGGTACTGCTTTGGTGGGGAAGGTAACCATGTTCTATGCACGTCACTGTCTAGTTATCCCTGTCACGTGTCCACAGAAACAACTGCAGATGCAGACAGCGCTGGCTCTTTGGCTATGAAACAGAGATGAGCACTGAACCCTAGAGTCGGATACGACTGGCTTTCAAGCAAGAGCAACATTTACCTAAAGGCAATTAAAGCTGAATTTATTTCATATAGTAAATTATTTCATAATGTACAGTTTACAGAAGAAACTGCTCTTCCATTATTCACAGCTTTCTTTACTTTTTGAAGTGAAAAAGTAGATGTTAACATGATGCAGGGGGCAATTCTGTAGATTAAGAAAATTTGGCAATTCACTTCCATTTCAGTAATTCTTTAGTAATTATGTTACTGAAGTGACATGGATGAGCATGCGACGGTCCTCTTTCTCAACAGGAATGTATCTGACATTTGCACTGTTTTTAGTTGGGTTGTTGCTCTTACAGGAGGCCTTCAGAAGCGTGAATTTCCAGTCTGCAGAGATGGTGAGGCTGGTTTCACTATCTTCTTCCTATCTCCTTGTTTTTAGAAAAATAGGTAGGTGCCCATTTACAAACATTGTATAGCTCAGTGATTTAGGTAGGCTGAAAGTTCAATTCCCCCTCCTGTGCCTCCCAGGAGAATATCTAGCCTATATAGCTCTAGGCAAGCTGCACAGTCCTTGGGCACCCCATCCCCAAGAAGAAGGAATGGAAAACCATTTCTGTGTAATCTACCTAGGAAACCCTGATTGTCATAAATCAGAATTGATTGGACACACTTATTAGTATTACTATTACTATTAATTCATTATACTATTGGGGTATACGAAAAGAGCCTCCTCAAAAATTATGGTATTTTTGAACCACAACCCAGCATACCCTGGTAATGTCAACCTTGTGTTGTCAGCTAATCTTTCTCACACTAAGTCAGGCGAAAAGAACAGCAGAATGAACTCACCAAAAGGTGCCTTCATTTTGGCAGTTTCACATCTGGCCTGGACACAGAAGAAGTAGATTATTTATTTCTTATTTAGTCTCCATGTATTATCTCAGTAAGTAATCATTACAGTGAATCTGTGAGATAAACTGGTGGTATCGGTTAAAGTTGGCGAGAATTGTTGATTACCTTCTGGTGACCCTACTGTGCATTTCCTGAGCAAAAATTATTTGGCAGCATCTTATGTGGAAAAAGTAAAGAATAAGTCCTTGTAGTATAGAGGACCGGTCTCTTTAAAAGACAGACATCAGTTGCAAATCTGTATTTCTTGTAATTGAAAGTTATTTTCTTAGTCATTGTTACCAAATGTCAAGTCAAATCTGATGTCTGGTGACCGTGGTTTAGTTTTTAAGGTGAACCGTTCAAGGAATGATTTATCACCTTTGCCTTCCAGGGATTTGCCAAGGTAGAATGGGTTTGATGATTTTCTTTCTCCAATATTGATCTCTGTGTGTTCTTGGATTTTAAATAGTGGGAAAATTCAATAAAAGAAAAACATTCTGTTTTAGCAAAATAAATCAATCAATCTAAATTCCTTCATAAACAGATCAATTCAGACCACAGAGGACCTTCTCATCTGCATTCAAAGCATAGGCACATGGATGTTCTTTTTCTTTTTTTTGAACAATTACTTGCACACTAAGTAAACCCAACAGTATAATCCCAGCTTTAACACACACCTCTCTCCTCCATAGTTTGGAATTGTTTCTATAATGAAAAGTGGGAGTAATTGGAATAGGTGGTTGCTGAAGGATGTATTTTTGTCCTCTTTTCCTGAATGTCCTTCTTATAGCTGAAACAAATTATTTGAAAGACCATGCAATATTTTATTGGCTTGGGGAGACTTTCTATACTTGTATCACACTTATATATACATCAGAAATACTTGGACGTACGTTATACCTGTATGACATGAAACTACTCCATTGGATTTTACAAAATCACAGATGTTGTCATTTTTATAGACCCAGTGATTCTGAGGCTTCTTTTAAAATCCTATGACTATTCAGTTTTATTATTAGCTTTAGTTCCCCCTGACCCCCAACAATGTCCAGAGGCTCAGGGAGTATGGGGCTGGTTGAGGGGACTTTGGAAAATATAGTACAGCCTGTCTTCCGCACCTGTAAACTGACTCACTGATCTCCTGTATAGTGGGGGACTCTCTTGCAGTCAGCTTTTGACGTCCAGTTTCTATCCATGAAATGGAGGACATTCCCAACTTTTCTTAATAGCAGAATATCTTGGGCCTGTCTTGCTTGTATCTTAAAACTACAGTATAACTTTTAATAAACAACTCTTTGTCTGTCTTGCAAAAGGAATAGCCCCATTTACATCTCCAGAAAATCTGTTTATTTGACAACAATATAAAACTTTGTTTACTTTCTAATATCATTGTTGTTGTTGTAGTTGTAGTAGTAGTTCCTTCTCCATATCAGGCAACAAGGCTCCTCATTGTTTCTTCAGCAAAAGTTTTATGTGCCCAGGGCGCTAACACAACATCCAACCTTCCTCCTTTCTCATCTGGGCTTGGGAAGGGCAATGGCGGAGTTTTATTGTTGTTGTTGTTGTTGTTGTTATTATTATTATTATTATTATTCACACTTATATGCCGCCCACTCAGGTAAACCCGACTCAGGGTGGCTCATATTATAGGTATCCTAATAATGTACAGTAGACCCTCGAATAACGACACTACTTGGTTCCCCAAGTAGCATCGCTATAGGGGAAACGTCGTTGTGCAGTTT
This sequence comes from Bradypodion ventrale, assembly GCA_035047345.1. Taxonomy (NCBI): domain Eukaryota; kingdom Metazoa; phylum Chordata; class Lepidosauria; order Squamata; family Chamaeleonidae; genus Bradypodion; species Bradypodion ventrale. Next base: position 271,172,967 of record JAWDJE010000001.1, read on the forward strand.
TCAATGGCAGCTGCGCCATCTAACGGCAAAAAGCTGTCATTATCCGCACAACATTAACAAACGTCGTCAATCCGCACAACGGTTTTTCGTCATGCGGATAGTCACGTGGCGAGTGACGACGCGTCGTTATGCGGAAATGATGCTATTTGAACACGTTGTTAATCGAGGGTCCACTGTATGTAAATCTACAGAGGCATGGGCTATGAAAACATGAACATACATTATCTTCGGAACAACTACTAAAACAATATTTACAGTATACTGACTGCAAATCATTTAGGATAGAGGAGTCATTTTGTATATGTTGATTTGATTCCTTTTATGATCAGTTAATCAGGGTCAAAGTTGGCTGGATAGCTTAGTGAGGCTGAGAGTTCAGTTCCGCCACTGGGCATCCCAGAGGATCCAGCCTGTGTAGCCATGAGCAAGCTGCAGAGACTCAGGAATCCTACAGAAGAAAGGAATGGTTAAACATTTCTGAGTATTCTCTGTGTAGAAACCTCTGAAAAGGATCTCCATAAATCAGAATTGGTTCAACAGTATATCATCATCTTTATCATCAGTGCTCAGTTGTTAATGTGGATTTGATTGGGGATTTTTAAAATGTGTTTATGAGAAAACTGAAATAATAATTAAGTTGAATGATCTATATAAATAATTTGTCTTCTTTCACTCTAATCTGCAGGCTGTGACGCTGCACACCGATGTAGGAGATATTAAAATAGAGCTGTTCTGTGAACGAACACCCAAGGCTTGTGAAGTATGTAATACAACTATGATGTGTGCTTATAATCTAAGCATCTATGTCCTGTTGGATCCACCTTAAACAAAATCACGCCAATGGCAATTTTCATGGGGAAAAATGTATACTCGGATACGAGTAGCAGCCGACAACAATGACGGTCAGATAATAGTGTGTAATAAATCATGAGCATTTCACAACAGTTGATTCATATGCCACTGCAAATAGCTCATCAAAATTTAGATCAGGGATTCTCAACCTGCGGCCCGTGGGTTGGATGTGGCCTGCAGCACCATTTCATGTGCCCTCCACCACACCCGGAAGTGCCATGTGGTGGAGGAAGGGCAAAATGTCTGTCCCAACCCCGAAGCTGTCTGAGGGAGTGTGACCCGGCCCCCAGCTTTAAAAGGTTGAGAACTCCTGATTTAGATAAACATGGAAGCTGTGCTTTCAGTGGCCTAGTCAAGAACTTTGTTAAGAATTGTTTGTGTCAAGAAGATGACCAAAAAGTATGTAAGTCAATGATTAATGACCAAGAAACAATAAAATACATAAAATGTAAACATCTATAATACTTTGCCACCTAATAAGGAATTAAACATACTAATTGTTAGATTTGATCATCCAAGGTAAAGTAATACTAGGAGAACTTCTTGGGTAAAACCCCTTGGAGATTGGTTCAGATGCAGTAGAATATCAAAGAGTCAAAAGATCTCATATTAGTGATGTCTTTCTGTGGCGGTTTATCATTACTTTATGGAAGGGATTCACAACCTACAGCCTGTGGGCCAAATCTGGTCTGTGGTGCCAATTAATCCGGCCTGTGGTGAGGACTCCGGAGCCACCGCCATTGCCGACACCACCAGAAGCAATGGAAATGTGCCGGAAGTGGCAAAAATGCGGCAAAAAAGCTGAAAACACAGCGGAAATGCATTGCCCTTGCTCCTGCTGCCACGGGAAGTAGCAAAACAGCCAGGATTGCGCCATGAAGCACCCACCGGAAGCGGCGGGAAGAATCACGCCTCTGGCCCGTTCACTTGCATGAAGGAGTGCGACCGGCCTGCAGCGCAAAAAGATTGCAAACCCCTGCTTTATGGGTTTCCATGTTTGAAATTTTCCTACTTTGGTTCTGCTTCCCAGGTTTTTCTATTTGTTTCTATCCTATACAGTTCATCATCTTATTTACCACTTGCTTTATGTGTGACATGCTTTCTTCCACCTTGTTTTCAGTTTGGTGTTACTGAGCTTGGTCACGTTCAAAGGCTTGCTGTTTTCCCATGTACCCTGGCTCTTAAGTCTGTTGAGGTTCACTGAATCATAGTTAAGCATTAATTCCAAATATAGCTTCAGTCTTTACATTGGGTCTTGAAATGTATGTGGTATGCTGCGTATCATCACTGTGTTTTATCTTTCTTTCCTCAGAATTTTATGGCTCTCTGTGCTAGTGACTATTACAATGGCTGTAATTTTCACCGAAATATCAAAGGCTTTATGGTGCAGACAGGTGACCCAACAGGTATTTTAATGTTCTAAAGTTCATTTGTTTTTATTTAAGTAATTAGAAGTTTTTCAAAAGAAGCTAATAATCAGAAAGATTTTGTATACAAACTAATATTCTGAAATAACAATACACTTAGTATTACGAAATCCAGAAGCAATTTAAAGATTTTTTTTTCTTAAAACCTGAAGGCAGTTAAGATTATTATAAAATACACTCTAGCATCCACAAAGAAAATTAAACTGCAAGATAATCAACAGACAATTTAAGCAAGAGCAAGCATAATAAAGCAAATTCCACTTCCTGTTTTAAAGTTGGATTGAAACAAAGATGCCTTCAGGGACTGCCTGAAGAAAAATAGGAAGAAGGTCACATTTGTTTGTTTGAGATGGGCTGTAGTTTTCAATAGCCATTGGCTGAATAACATATGCTGATGGCCTTCCAGCAGGGCATCTGTGACTGATCTTAAGTTCTTCCAATAGTGTCTCAATTTGTTCAAGGCATTAAATCGAACTTGGTCTAGAAGCCCTATCATTCCTTGGAAAATAGATGGGGAAGAAGTAAAAGCAGTGACAGATTTTACTTTCTTAGGATCGAAGATCACTGCAGATGGAGATTGCAGCCATGAAATAAAAAGGAGACTGATTCTTGGGAGACAAGCGATGAGAAACCTGGGGAACATAGTGAAAAGCAGAGACATCACTTTGCAAACAAAAATGTGTATAGTCAAAGCAATGGTATTCCAGGTGGTAATGGTTGTGAGACCTGGACCATTAGGAAGGCTGAGCAGGGAAGAATAGATGCCTTTGAGATGTTGTGTTGGAGGAGAGTTTTGAGAGTACCCTGGACAGCGAGGAGAACAAATAGGTGGACCCAGAAGAAATCAACCCTGACTGTTCATTAGAAGGTCAAATAGTAAAGATGAAGCTAAAGTACTTTGGACATCAAATGAGAAGAGAGGATTCACTTGAGAAAACCTTGATGCTGGGAAAGGTGGAGGACAAAAGAAAAGGGGGTCGGCCAAAGATGAGATGGCTAGATGCTATTGTAGATGCAACGGGCACAGAGCTGGGTGGGCTGAAGATGGTGGAGGACAGAGGGGCCTGGAGGACAATGGTCCATAGAGTTGCAAAGTGTTGGAATCGACTGTGCGACTGAACAACAAAACTAGAAGCAAATTAGGAGCCATTGCAGCAGACCTATTATTGCAGTTATATACTCTGAATGTCTAGCCTCCCCAAGCAGCAACATTTTCCATCATCTGATGCTTGTGAATCATCTTTAAAGGCAGCCCCATGTTGAATGCAATACAGTAGGCTAGTATACATGTGACCAGCATAGGATTACTAAATTGTCATTTCAGCTTCAACTGATAAAAGATATCCCACTTTCATTGCCACTTGAGCTTCTGCAGGAAGTGTTGAGTGCGGGAGCTTTCTTACGTATATACCTGATTCTTTCAGAGTGTGAGAAATCTTAATCTTATCTCTTGGCAGCACCAAGAGAAATTGTTATGATTTTTTTTGAGGACAAGCTATGCATCTTGCTCTAGTTTTAAAAAGCAGTGTATGTTAGTAGGGAAAAGCAGCAAGTACTGTAAAGGTAAAGGTTTCCCTTGCTCGAAAGCCAGTCATATCCGACTCTAGGGTTCAGTGCTCATCTCTGTTTTAAACCCGAAGAGCCAGCGCTGTCTGCTTCTGCAGATGTTTCCGTGGTCATGTGGCAGGCATGACTAGACACCCGAGTGAACGGAGCACTGTTTACCTTCCCAGCGAAGTGGTCCTTATTTATCTACTTGCAATGTCTTGCTTTCGAACTGCTAGGTTGGCAGGAGCTGGGACAAAGACGGGAGCTCATTCCGTCCTGCAGTACTTGGGAATTGAACTGCTGACCTTCCGCCTCCCAGTCAGCGTCTTAGCCACTTGAGCCACTGCAATATAGATCATATTTTGAAGAAGCTTCAGGCATTCCGATTGTAATACTGAGCGTTAGTACAAAACCTTAGTTGTGAGAGCCACGGTGTCTTGGAAGGAGTTGCCCTTCTCAGCTTGGACCATGGGCTGCCCCTGGTTTCAGCATGCAGTGTTCCACTTGCAGTAGCTGACTGCTGCTGTCCCATTGCCTGTTCTTCAAACTATAGCCTTCGAAGATCAGGAACAAGCTTGAATAATGCATTGCTTAAATATTAAATTTCTTCAAATGGAGGCCTGTTGAATTTGGGCAGAATTTATAATGCAGCATCCATATAGTTCTGCCCCATCTCCACTCAGCAGTAATGGAAGCAGAGGCCACTTAGGAGCCCTTGTGGCACAGTGGTTAAACTGCTGTACTGCAACCAAAAGTTTGTGAGTTCGATCCTGGCCATGAATCAAGGATGACTCAGCCTTCCATGTCGGTAAAATGAGTACACAGCATATTGGGGGCAAAAGGCTAATTACCTTGTCAGCCACCCAGAGAGTACACTAAGTGCTGTGGGGTGGTATATAAGTGTGATTGCTTTTGCTTTGCACTTCCTTGGAAAGAGTGGGGATGTCACTTGCACAAGTTTGAAAACTGTGGCATCCCTTGCATGGTGGACCTTGGTGTGAGTCATCTAGGTGAACAGGATTATGTTCTTTTTACATCTCGATTTAAACATAGCTTGCCTTTATTGCCAAAAATGACAAATGAGAGAGGGACTCGGTGTCTTGATTTGTATCTACCTAATTCTTTTCTTTTCCCTCTCCCACTACTGGCTCTTTCAGGTTCTGGGAAAGGAGGAAATAGTATTTGGGGTAAAAAATTTGAAGATGAGTATAGTGAGTACTTAAAGGTATGTTTTCCTCTTTCCATTTTCCCTATTGTATATTTTATTTAAAAGTTGTTTTGCGCTTCATGCAGCTGTGTACTGCAGATCTGATCTCTTCTTTGTCTCAGTGGCAGCATCTCTAGTATAGTGAACAGAAGAGTGGTTCCCAAACTTGGAAACCCAGATGTTCTTGAACAACCTCTTGAAGCCCTAGTCTGCACAGTCAGTGATTTATTTATTTATTTATTTATTTATTTACTATATTTATATACCGCCTTCCTCACCCTAGGGTGATCCAAAGCGGTTTACAAATCACAAGATATACAAGATATAGATTCAAGAAATAAAACACGTAACAAAGATAACGAAAGTTCAAAATTTGAGTAGACTGTGACATATCACCCAGCTAGATGGATAAAGTCCGGGGGGTGGGGTGGGTGGAGACGTCTTTGGCCGCCCACACGGCCGGGGTAGCGACAACTGCCGCCTGGATGGCCGTGGCAGCGTTCTGGCGTTAGCTCTGTCCGGCAGCCCTTTTATCCCTCCAGCCACGTGGAAAGAGTCCAGGGGGGGAGGAATGGAGACGTCCTTGCCCGCCTGTACAGCCGCCCGCACGGCTGGGGTAGTGTTCCAGCATTGGCTCCATCCGTCATTGCGGGGCCTCTCTGCCCCATCTGCAAGGGAGACTGGTGGCGAAAATCCTGCCGCCTCTATGGCCTTTGGAGCCCTGGCATGGGTAGGGTCCGGGACGCCGGCGATGGTGGTGGGTCCCGTCGTCTGTCATTGCGGGGCCTCTCCACCCCATCCACAAGTTAGACTTCTGGAGGCAGCGCACATCTGCTCCCCATCTCCCCCCCTACGAGGGTGGAGTATGTTGCAGCAGCAGCGAGGTCTTCTTGTATCTGCTGCGCCGGCCTCCCGCAGCTGTGGTCAGTCTTGCCGCCTCCCTCCTGCCGGACCGGCCAAGGGTGGTCAATTGCTATTGATGTGATCAAGACATCTGGGGCACTGAGTTTGGGAATGGCTTCTTTAAAGAGTAAGTAGTCACAGTAACAGTAACTGAAGGCGCCACACCACCTCGGCTCTCTCCCCTAGCCCAGCCAGTCAGGGGAGATGGGAGCATCGGCCCAGCTGTGTCTCGTTCTCGGCGGGGACTTTAAAAGCTGCTGCTGCTGAGATGCTGAAGCCGCCACACCACCTCGGCTCTCTCTCCTGGACCAGCTGGTTGGGGGACATGGGAGCAGCAGCCCAGTGTTGCCTCGGTTCGTTTCCGTAGCCGCTGGGATTCTGACGCAGCTGCCTGTGCTCTCCAGGATGGCCCGTCCGGAGAGCAGGAAAGGAATCCAACGTCTGCTGCTTGAGAAGCTCCCTGTCTCACCCTGGGAGCCCATGCCTCCAGCTTTGCGGGAGAGAGACAGGTGGAGCAATTGCTGCTGATGCAGCTGCCCTCACGGACATTTGAACCTTGGGGTGCTTTTGTGGCTGCTGGGTGGTTGAGGTTTAATTTTGTAATTTTCTTTATAATGTACGTGTTATTTTCTTGATGTGATTTTTTTAAAAAATTGTAATCTTGTGTATGGTATGCTTATATCTATTGTATTCTGATTATGTTGTATGGTATATTGCTTATTATTTATTGTTGGGAGCCGCTCTGAGTGGTGCGTGCACTAGAAGAGCGGGGTACAAATAAACTATTATTGTTGATGTTGTTGTTGTTATATCTGCACTGTAACCCTGTTATATCTTTCTATAAGGTATTGTTTAAGCTGCAGTTAAGGCAGAAGCACAGCAGATAGACTGGACACCATGCAGTCTGTCTGAACATGCCTCCTTGTGGTCATAGCAACCTAGAAACCTGCACAGTGCAGTACTAACTTACATTTTTCATGGAGTGATGTTTCTAAGGGACATTCACTATGAAGTTTCTTAGGGAAGCATGGGAATTGACATGAGAGAGAGACACAGTAATTGTAGCTGTAAATTAGACTCAGTAGTTCTGTACAGAGGTGGGATTCAAATAAATTTTACTACCTACTCTGTGGGCGTGGAATAGTAGTCCCGAATTAGGACTACTTTATTTCAAAACTTGCATGGGAGGGGCCAGCCAGAATTTCTGGCTAACTGTTGCGAACCTGCTGAATCCCACCACTGATTCTGTATCTGCAAATGAATTTATTTTGAAGTATCTAAAAGTCTTAACAGTTACAGCAACAAAGAGGGGAAATCAATGCTCACTCTCTCAGGACAAAAGAAAGTACAGAATGAATTATTTTCATTTCGTTTAATGAAAATAATTCATTCTACGGGGCTATTCACTATGCGATTTTTTCGTTGTACGATAACCCCCCCCCCCATACTAACGAAAATCCCTATGGGAAAAATTGTACAATGAAAATCTCTATGGGATTTTTGTTGTACTGTACAATTTTCCCCATAGGGATGCTGCATCGCATAGCGAAAATTTTCATTATACGAGGCACTATGTTTTTTCAATTTCTTTTTGTTACGTGATTTTTTCACTAAAGGGGACATTCGTAATATGAGGTTCCACCGTAGTGTAAATCTGGATCATGGTCATATTGTCTGGATTTAATGCTTATTATAGCTCCCAAATAGGGGGCTGTGGTGGCTTAGTGGTTAAGATGTTAAACTTGATGACTGGAAGGTTGGCAGGTCAGCAGTTTGAGACCCAAGTACTGCAGGACGAAGTGAGCTCCCATCTCTGTCCCAGCTCCTGCCAACCTAGCAGTTCAAAAACAAGAAATTGCAAGTAGATAAATAGGGTGGGAAGGTAAACAGCATTCCGTGCACTCCGGTGTCTAGTCATGCCTGCCACATGACCACGGAAACGTCTGCATAAGCAGACAGTGCTGGCTCTTTGGCTTTGAAAGAGATGAACACTGAACCCTAGAGTTGGATACAACTGGCTTTCGAGCAAGGGAAACCTTTACCTATAGCTCCCACATAAATGGGCACAAGGGAATTAAAAACAAAAATGTAGCAGATCCTTCCTTGGTCCCTGAGCTGTGTCAGCTTGGCCTGACAACAGTTCCTGCAATGAGGAACAGGAACTGGATATCGCTCTGTCAGGTATCTTTTGAGGTTCCAAGAGAACTGTCCAATGCAGATGTGAACCAAGATTAATGATTTATACATGTCTAGTGTTTCTTATTGTAAACTGCTTCAAGACCAATTTTTTTTAAAAGAATAAAAATATTATCAAATAATGCGCTCTACATGGGGCTGCCCTTGACGACCATTTGGAGGCTGCAACTGATCCAGAATGCGGCTGCCTGGGTGGTGATGGGGCATGGGCATTATGCTCACGCCTCACCGCTTCTCCAGGAGCTGCACTGGTTACCAGTGTTCCTCCGGGTGCAATTCAAGGTGCTGGTTTTGACCTTTAAAGCCCTGCATGGCAGTGGACCAGGATACTTAAGGGACTGCATCACCCCAAGGTATTCCACCCGTCCTATGAGGGAAGACCGGAGAGGCTCAGTGGTGGCCCCTCCCATGAGAGAGGCACACTTGACTGGGACCAGGAGAAGAGCCTTTTCGGTGTCTGCCCCAGCCCTGTGGAACCTCTTACCACCAGAATTGCGCCTCCAGACAGAGCTGCTCCCCTTTAGGAAGGCGCTAAAGACCTGGCTGTGCCAGCAGGTGTGGGGCCCGACAGCTGTGATGGCGCAGTCCCGCTGGCTGGTATAATGGCTTTGGTCTTCAACTAACTTGTCTGTTTGTATCCCTCCCCCTTCTCCTTTCTATCACTTTTTATCTCTTTCTTATCCCTTTATCTTTTTCATCTTTTAAAAACTCTTTTAACCTTTTTTTGAGCTTTTTAAATTGTGTTTTGTATTTTTCTTAAGGGGTTAGGGAGGGTATTGGAGGGGTTAGTTGTTTTTAAGATTATGTATGTTTTAACTCTTTGTAGGCCACCTTGGGTCATCCAAGGATGAGGAAGGCGGGGTAGAAATGATGTAAATAAATAAAATAGGTGGAAATAACAAAAAAAAAGTGTGTTACTCTCTTTTGTGTCTTTTCCTCTTTTAGCACAATGTCCGTGGAGTTGTTTCTATGGCGAATAATGGTCCAAATACAAACGGATCTCAGTTCTTCATCACCTATGGCAAACAGCCACATCTGGACATGAAATATACTGTATTTGGGAAGTAAGTAGTTAAGATTAGTTGAGCACATAATCAAGGAAGGATACCTAAATATTTTGAGCAACCGCCCTGTGTAGCCTATGCACCTGCTTGGGAGAAAAATGCACCAAAATTAATTGAACTTGCTTTCCGGTCAAAATGCTTAGTATTGCACCTATCATAATCTTATAGCATAGCAAATTAGTGAATAATTCCACAGGTGAGGAGTTTGTACCCTCTTTCCATCAGCCCCAGCCAGTATGGACAATGGTCCATAGAGGCAGTATGTATAAGACTCTTTAATCATTCTAGGTAGCTAAATATTTGGAATATAAAATTAGTGTCTTTCTGTGCAAATAGATTCTCATAACTACATTGCATTTCCTCTGCAGAGTGATTGATGGTTTTGATACCCTGGATGAACTGGAGAAATTGCCAGTGAATGAGAAAACATTCCGTCCCCTTAATGATGTGCATATTAAAGATATCACAATTCACGCTAATCCCTTTGCTCAATAGCTGCAACACCCCTGAAACGGATTCCTGAAAAACCTTCCATGGGCTTCATAAAGACAGATGGATTTCTGCATTTACTTCTATCATGAAGGACTTTCTAATTCACATACACTGTGGGGAGAAAACCGGATTTTGTATGTCTATGTTTAAAATACTGTTTATTTTTTTTAATAAAGTTGGAATAAAGCATATATATTCTTAAATTTTAATTTAAAAAAATCCAAAGTATGTTTCTTTCTCGATAAAAGTTCATTTGTTCTGTTTTGACATAATAGCTGTTCTCCTGAAGTATATTGGCATCTTCTGATACAACAGAAAGGTAGGACTCGGTAGCAGTGGTGGGCTCAAAAAAAAAGAGCTAGGGCTTGGTGGCAGTGGTGGGCTCAAAAAAAATTATTACCACTGTGGATGTGGTATGTTGGGCGTGGCCAGGGGAAAAGCCGTGTGATGCACCGGAATTAGGATTACTTTATTTCAAACAGGGCCAGCCGGAATTTCTGCTGCCGATTCTGGCGAACTGGTGCGAACCTGCTGATGCCCACCACTATTCGGTGGGAACCCTAGCTTCTCAAGTATGAGCAGTATGCTGATATGTGGTACGTGACTAGTCCCATATGCAGCACAAATAATTAAGTATACATGATACTATAGCATCTTACAGGAAGGATTACTGTTTTGTTTTTCCTTTCTGGGGTGGGGAATAGTACCTAGTTGTAAGTGTTTATGCACTGAAGCTTTTTTTAAAGTGTGCACATACACCATAATGGCTAGCTTGGATGTTTGCTTCTTTCATATTAATATGTGATTAGACTGACATCAACTCCAACTTGCTCTGCAAGGAAAGATCCCTGGGAAGAGAGGCCCTGGGCGTAGATGGACTTCATGGCTGAAGAACCTGAGAGACTGGTGTGGCATGTCCTCAGAAGAACTATTCCGAGGAGTTAAGAACAGGGAGACTATCGCCATGATGATAGCCAATATCTAGAATGGATACGGCACCTGAAGAAGAAGGCTGACACCATAATAAAAATATAAAACAAGCTAGATATTAAAAAATAGCTTCTTAATAAATGCCTTGGGACACCAAATATTTTCAATACTTTTGAAGACAAAACAAATTAAAAGTCAAGACTAACAATTCCATGGTTTAGTCCAGGCATTTACAACCTACGGCCCCGGGGGCCAGACCTAGCCCCCCAAACCATTTCATCCAGCCCCTGACGCCCTTGCCGCTCCCAGAAGCAGAAGTAAAATGTGTTCTGCACATGTGTGGCATGTGTTTTACTTCTGCTTCTGGGTAGGAGGAACCTTGTGACTGGCCCGATCAGTTGCCCAGGAGGTATGGTCAGGCCCGTAGCCTGAAAACATTGAGAATTGCTAGTTTAGTTAAATTTGGTTGCCTTTTATTTTTATCTTTCTAGAAACGGGAGTGGGTGGAGGTGGGAGTGTAACGGATTGTAGCTTGTTTGTGGTCTTACAAGGCGGCAGTGAATTTCTCAGCCGAATTCCTTGCAAGTTCTACCCAGCAACACTTTTTTCTTTTTATATGTATCCTAGATACAAAAGCAGAAAAACGGCAAACCTATATTAAAGGTTGCCCTTGCTCAAAAGCCTGTTGTATCCGACTCGTGTGCAGTGCTCATCTCGGATTATAGCTAAAGAGCCAGCATTGTCTGCAACTGCAGATGTTTTCGTGTTCTTGTGGCAGGCATAACTAGACACCAGAGTACATGGAACAGTGTTACCTTCCCACTGAAGCATTACCTATTTATTTACTTGCAATTTCTTATTTTCAAACTGCTAGGTTGGCAGGAGCTGGTACAGAGACGGGAGCTCACTCTGTCATGCAGCACTCGGATATCGAACTGTTGACCTGCCGGGCTTCCAGTTGAGCTCAGTGTTTTAACTACTAAGCCATTGCAGTCCCCTTTAAATCTGTATTAAGGTAAAGGTCATCCTTGCTTGAAAGCCTGTTGTATCTGACTCTAGGGTTCAGTGCTCATCTCTGTTTCATAGCCGAAGAGCCAGCGCTGTCTGCATCTGCAGATGTTTCCATGGTGCATTTTGAAGACTTCTCGAATGGTGATCAACAATTCTTTTCTTTACACATAAGGCAATTTGTTTCCACAACATTTCCAGCATCCAAGAATGAGGTAAAAGTTCCACCTTTCACCCTACCTGCTAACTAACGACACCAGTATTCCTGGCTAGCCCCTTTAGCACAAGCAGAAGGTCACGGTCTCCTCAACCTGGGTTCATGTTTTAAAACATTTAATAATTTACTCATAATAATGTGAAGGCAGCCCAACATTATTAACGATAGGATTTAAGGCATGAGCGCCTTGAAAAGAATTTGTGAATCTGCTGCAGTGTGTGGCGCTGTTATAAAGTCGGTGGTGGCTGCAACTTGTATCCAAGAATGCATTTTTTTTTCCTGAAGCAGGAAAAATGCCATTGGTATGAATTTGTTTAAGGTGGATCCCAGCTTGCCATGAAGTGACCCACACACTATGATCATAGAACCATCTCTTGTGGCACATATGAAATGAGACATGCAGAATTTAACACCGGGACTGCAATGGACTACCGCAGCCTTGAGAATATTATCAAGGTGCGCCTTCACAGCCAGTCCATCTGGCATGGCCTCTTCTGCCTCCATGACCGTTGGGAATCAGAGTTCCTCCTCCACTCATTTTTCCTGGTCCCAATATGATGTTTTCCAGTGGCATTTCCTCCACTAAGGGGACCATCGCCCCACCTAAAGTAGATTGCACTGAACCAGAGAATGTATTCCTACCAAACCCCTACAGACTTCTCCAGTATCAAAATTGAGGAAAATAAATCCAGGGTCAGGTCGTGGCATTGGTGCCAAGGGAGGTAACAATTACCCATTTCCCTGTTGTTACCACCTAATCCCACCCATCCCTATGCCAGAGGTTGAAAGAGGTCCCGTTTTCCCCATACAATTGGGACAAACGTTTTATTCCACACACACACACACACTGCATTTTTTATTTTCAAACAGCCTTCCAGAAGGTCAGCAGATCAATAGTTTGAGAGCCGAGTGCTGTACAACAGAGTGAGTTCCCTTGACTGCTCCAGCTCCTGCCAAACTAGGAGTTGGAAAGCAAGAAATTTCAAGTATATAAATAGGTATGTCTAGTCATGCCTGCCACATGACCACGAAAAGTCTGTAGACGCAGACAGCTTTGGCTGTAAACTGAGATGAGAACCGCACCCTAGAGTCGGATGCGACTGGCTTTTGAGCAAGGGTAACTTTCATTTTGTCTGCAATTGGAGCCTCACGGGTTGTTAAGGGTTGCAGGACGGGGTATTTTAAGATAGACCCACTCCTTTAGTTACCCGTTGGTTCAGCGGTTAAGACGCTGAGCTTGGAGAGTGGAAGGTCAGGTTTTGATACCCGAGGGCTGCACCTGGGGACATGAAAGGAGCCTCATTCGGGCATCCCCTGAGCGGAGTTTCTCCAGTAAAAAAAAATTTCAATAATAATTTAATAATAATAATTTTAATTTGTACCCTGCCCTACTCAGCGCAAGGCCAACTCAGGGCGCATTACAACATATTAAAGAAACAATATACAATTAAGAAAAAATAGTGATAATAAAAATAAACAATCTATATCCAAAAGCACAGCATAACAAATACAAAAATCCAATTCTAAGGTGCAGAGTAATCTCTGACACGAAAGAATAAGAATAAGGACTCATGCTTTTTAATGTTTTAACTGGATTTTTAATTGGTGCGGGTGGGGATGGGTTGAAGTTTTATGATGGTGGTTGGGAAATTTGCTGTAATGTTTCTGAAGCGCTTATGACTTGATATTTTGTACTGTAGTTGTGATATTGTTTTTCTTTGTTAGCCGCCCAGAGCCGCTCTGCGAGTGGGGCAGCATACAAATTGAAAAATTAACTTAATAATAATAGTTATTGTTATTATCATTTTGATTTCTCAAGGGATTCCGGCGTCCAAAACGCATCTCAGTGGCCACTGTGTTTGTGTGTGTGTCTGTCTGTCTGAAGTAGCCCAATAGCCCCTCCCAAAGACAGACAGACAGAACCCGCGACGGCCATGGAGGACTTGTGTTTTTTTACTCGCCACCGTGTTTACGAGTGGAAAAAAACTCGCCCGGCCAGCCAGTGACGCAATAGTAGCCTGGGGGAGGGGACCTAGGTGGCAGTTACGCATGCGCAGTCCTGTGTGACGCCTCCCACCCCACCCGCTTTTTCTTTCCCCGCCCTCCCTCTCTGAGGAGCCGTCGCCATTTTGTCGTCGCGACTCGTCGTTGTTGGCGGTTGGTGAGGGAGAGAGAAAGCGCGGCCGCGGCAGCTCGGAGCAGCGTCGAAGGGAGCAGTAAGTCTTCAGTGGGTAACAGCGGTGGGTCTCTCTAACCCTTTCGAGGGGAGGGAGGACGACGACGAAGAGCCCAGCCTAGGAATTGGGGCCGTGAGTGCCCTACCACCGTCAGGGCGTCGTCGCTGCGGGGAGGGGAAAGGCCGCTGGCTTGAGAGGAAACGAGAGGGGCTCCTCTTGGCCTTTTCTCGAGGGGAAATCTTTTGGCTGGGAGTGGGGAAGCGCAGGGGAATCCTCTGGGCCCATTTTGGCCTGTTGTTCACCGAGGCACCCCTCACCTCACACATACCTTTGATGGCCTGTCCGCCATCTTGTCCCTTTTCCGGAAATGCCTTTTGGTGAGGGAGGCCCAAAGACGGCCTTGACTCTCCCTGTCTCTCAAGGGAGCAACACCACACCACACACACCCCGTTTTCCTCCTCCTAAGATACTCTGGGTCACTTTACTGTTCTTTCTTCGCCCCTTCAAATAACCTACGCGCTGGGGTAGGTTTTTGGTGTGCCATTAATTGCTTCTCTCCCCCCCCTAAAGCTTAAGGACTGTTGTGATATTCATACATATAGTATTGAAACAGGTTATTTTTGAGTCAGTTCAGTCTTAAATCTTTAGTGTTTTTAGAGTTTTAGAGCTTTTTAGGGGTTAAATGTGTATATGTGGGGGTGGGAATATGTTGATAATTTTGTATAGTTGTATTTTGTTTAGGTTTTGCTGAGTTGATAAGTGCCCCCCTCCCAATCTCGTTGTTCTGTGCAGGACAATGACAATAAATATTTATCTATCTATTATGCCAGGGGTTATTGTTATTTATTTATTATTTAAAATATTTCTATCCCGCTTCTCTCTCTCGAGTGACCCGAAGCGGTTCAACAACATGATTAAAATAAAAAATAAAAACAAGTAACTAACCCCCCAATCTATAAACCAATTTTTTAAAATAAAAAAAACCCTTTTAAACCCATCTAAAAATATTTCTACCCTCCCCCCACAGTTAAAAAGCTGTCAGGACAAAAACCCATATGTGTGTGTGTGTGTGTGTGTGTGATTTTTTTAAAGGTTATTTTTGTAAACTGCCCAAAGTAACATGTACGTTTGATGGGCAGGGTGTCAGGGCTTTTTGGATAAACGTGTTAAAATTAGTATCTATGTAATTGCATAATGCTATTGGCATAAAATATTGGCGAAGCGAACTGTAAGAGTAATTTTGGAAATTGTAGTCGCGTCACTGTGTTTCAAGCATATTATTTATTATTATTATTATTTGTTCGAATTTCTAAAGCCGCCCCCATTACGAAGACTGAGCGGCTTACACTATGACCCCCCTTAATAAATAGACCCCATTTAAAACAGTAACTCCCTTAAAACTCCATTAAAAGACCCACCCGCACATGTTAAGGAAGGAAGGATGGCTCTTATTTAACCAGCCAGCAGGCAGGGGTTATTTCTCCACCAACCCCCCACACCAGCCAGGTTTTCAGTTCTTTCCTGAAGGGCAGCAATTCCATCTGCAGCCTTAGTTCCACTGGCAGGAGGTTCCACAAGGCCGGAGTGGACACAGAGAAGGCCCCCCTTGTGCTAGAGAGATGGGCCCGTCTAACTGATGGCACAATTAGAGAGCCCCTCCGGTCCGCTCTGGTTGGTCGGGCAGACAATCTCGGGGCGATGCGGTCTCTCAGGCATCCCGGCCTACCACCATATAGGGCTTTAAAGGTAATGACCAGTACCTTGAATTGCACCTGGAGGCAAATTGGCAACCAGTGCAGCTCCCGAAGCAATGGCGAGGCCTGAGCATAACACCCACACCCCAACACCACCCTGGCAGCTGCATTCTGGACCAATTGCAGCCTCCGAATGGTCGTCAAGGGCAGCCCCATGTAGAGCGCATTACAGTAATCCAGTCTAGAGGTGACCAGCGCATGAGTGTCCGTGAGTAAGGAGTCCCCGTCCAGGAGCAGATGCAACTGACAAATCACCTGAAGTTGGGCAAAGGCCCTCCTGGCCACGGCCGCCACCTGGTCTTCAAGCAGCAGCCGAGAGTCCAGGAGGACCCCCAAGTTGCGTACTGGGTCTGTCTGGGGCAAAGATGGTATCAGAGAGTAAATAAAACAAGACCAAAAAAAAAGTGGCACAATGTTTTTTTGTCATTTTGTTTTGTTTACTCTGATATTTAGGAGTAATGGTGTTCCTAGTTCTTTTTGATTTTTGGGACCCATCATGCTATTGATTAATGTGAAGTGTGACATCATTTTTATGGTGGTAGGTTGAGCATCACAGCTAGTGATGTCATTATTTACTATTCTGAATTAGTAAAATAACTTAAATCTTGCTTTAGTTTCAGTTTTAATAGACCCATTAAAAGAAATGGTATGTTAGTCGTGAGTAATTCAAATTGCATAATTCAAATTGCATTGAGATTGATTTTTTTGCTCTGTTTGGGGCTAATGTTAATTTCTGGTAACTGGTTACAGTTTAACAAAACCTGCATTTCAGAGTGTTCAGTTTAAACACTCACCTCCCTGTGATAGGAATACAGATGTTTTAATCATGAATAGCATATGATATATTATTAAGTCATGTTTATTTGCTCAGTAGATTATAAAAAATAAAGACCTTAGCTATGTTTTTGAATTTTAGTGGAAGTAAACAGATTTGTGGAAGATGCTTTAAAGCTATTTCACAAGCACATACTGATCAAATATTGTATTGACTTCAGTTTACTTTTTATAGTATATTCTTAGGATTCAAGGTCTATATATCTATATTTTCAGATGCGATACTCCAAGCACACTGTCTCTTCTGATTGGGAAGAGCAACAATGTTTGGATCCCAAAAAAGGCAGCAGCCATCATAAGAGAAAAAGAAAATCATGCAGTAGTGCATATGAGAGCAAACGCCACAAGCGTGATGTCACTCAAACGTATGATAGGTAAGGCATTTTCTTCCTTGGTTTTCATTAAAGGTTTAAGTTTAATAGTTTGCACCCAGTTTTAGAACTGGACGTAATCATTACATATGAAAACTGGTGTTTTACAGGAGAATGAGTAATCTTTGTGTGTTGTTACTTTCAGCCTTTATTCCGATGCTACCTTCCATGAAGGAGATTACCAAGAACGTCGCTATATTGAAGAATACAGGAACAACTATAGTCAGCTTTCTCTAACCAGGCACCATTGTAAAGACCATGAAAATGGTCACCACCACAGTAGCAAGTCATCAGGGCATAGTGGCAGAAGCAGTTACAAAAGAAAACACAAGACTCAACATAAAAAATCACATCATTCACACACGGTATGTATTTTACAGGATTTGCTACATGATTATGTATTTTTGTTTACGTGGATAATATTAGAAAAATGAAGGGAACTGGAAATTTATTTTGATCAGCAAAATGTGTAATTTTTGCTATTAGATCTTCAGTTCCTTAAATTAAAAAGCTGTGTGACACAGGTTGAATATTTGTTTAGAATGAATACTATTGTTACTTACCAGACAGTATTCCACTGATCCTTGGCTTCCTAAATTAGGCATGTGCTGAAAGTGCAGTTAAGGCACCCCATGATTTGTTTTAGCAAATTTGATAGAAGAAACAGCAGCTGCAAATCACATTGTATTCGACTACCAGATTGCTGTTTTAGGGTGGGATTTGCATGTTTTTCTTCCTCTCGCCACTGTTTTGACTGATGATCATCACTGTCAGAGCTGATGGGGTTACTCATCTGTTAGCAGAGATGACCACAGGAATTTATATGATTTCAGTGTAAATGTGTAATGCAAAGAACATTTCAACATAGTTAAGTTGCTTTGTGAATTTTCCTGTTGCTCACAGGGAACCATAAATTAGATGTCATGTGCAAGTTGTACATTAAACTCTTTAAATTTTTGTGAAGCCCCTTGTGAGACTTGCATAGTGACCCTGAAAGGTCACTGTGTATGTCAGTACAGTACATTCCAAAATGTAGCAGCTTTAAACAGAAATTTTATTTGCAAAATGTAAACTGTATCATTCTTTTAGTGAAACATTTTTAAAAGCATATCTACTGTATATTGATGCCTTGCCACTTGAAGTACCTTATCTGAAAATCTGTTCCTTGCCATGTTTTTCTCCTGTAACCTAAACTATCTGCCCTGTGAAATTCTGGGGAATTTGAAATTGTTCCTGCCAACCGTTTGTGGCCTGGCGCGTATCTGAATGCCTGAATATCTCCCTGCTGAATGAATTTCGTATTCTGCCCTGAATTCACTCGGGTTTATTGATTGGCTGGATGATGTTGGTGCCGCGCACTTGCCGTTACCAGAAGAGTCACCGAAGGAAAAGATCGAGGAGTGTAGAGGATGATGAGGAGGGTCACCTGATCTGTCAGAGTGGAGACGTACTAAGTGCAAGATGTATAGAATATTTTTCAAAACTTATTCACTTTTCAGATAGAATAATTTCTCTTAGATAAGAAGTCAGAAGTTTTTGGAAGTCATTTTCTTTCTTTGGGGGGTGGGTTGTTCTGTTTTTTCTTTGGGGGTTATTTCTACATAGAAGTTAAAATTTAATTGAAACTTTGTGAAAGACTAAACAGCTAATTTAGAATAAACTAGCTGTAATTATCTTGAAAAGTTGTCCAATTAAGTATTTTAAATACATTGAGTTACACTTTTTACATAGCGGCACAGTCTATTAAATAGCATGGTGTGTTAATAATGAAATTTTGTCACTGCTTGTATAATTGATCTCAATTCCTGTTTTTAGATGAAATTGTTTCCACTTTGGGTGAAGGTGCCTTTGGAAAAGTAGTGGAGTGCATTGATCGCAAAGTGTAAGTTCTGTTTGTAAATGTTTTGAGTAATCTTACAATGCACATGTTCCATTTTGCTTTGTTATATCTTAAAATGGTTCTTTTCCCATTCTTGTATCGTGCCATGTCTCCCTGACTTGCTTCCTGAAAACTCACCTTTGATGAAGCCTTTAGTTTAATTCTTGTGCCCTGCTCCAAAAACACCCCTTGAAGTTTCTCATACTGTTGAAATTCAGGTTACAGAGAAAGGGAAGTGTTCTTTTTGTAAATTAGTTTGTAAAGTTTTAATATCAGTGATGCTACATCAATAGCAATAATAAAAATAAAAAGTTACAAAATATGGCAATGTGAAATGCACACACACAGGCAGTTGTTTTTTGGCTACCACGCATGCCTACTGTTCATGGGGCACCCTTCTGCTCCCCTCTACCCTGTTTGTTCCCCCTTTCTAACTTTTATTTGGATTTTCCCAGCTTTTCATGTCTAGATATTATTTGATTTTGTTACATAAATTATAAAATTACTGCTGGTATATACCAATGTTGCATTCAGTGGTTTTGCCTTAGAGCAAGTTTTTGTAATTTTCTTAGGGTTTATATAGAGTTTATACCCTTCCAGGGCTTCAGAAAAAGTATATTTCCTTCAAGATTATATACTAAAGTTGCTAAAATGGATTATTTTATCTATTCTAGGAAAACTTGTTTAAAAAAATAGGGAACCAAAATAATTCCTTGAAGCACGTTACTGACTCTTTGATATTCATTTTTGTAGGGGTGGTAGACATGTGGCAGTAAAAATAGTAAAGAATGTTGATAGATACTCAGAAGCAGCTCGTTCAGAAATACAAGTATTGGAGTACTTAAATGCAACAGATCCTAAGAACACGTTGTAAGTACTCTATATTTTAAAATAGAAAATGTCATTTGTGATTTTGGTCACTCCCTTAAAAAGTAATTACTTGAAATCAAAGTAGGAGGCATTAAAAGGTGCATATAGCCTTTTGTACCCTTTGCCAAGTACCGTATTTATTCGAGTATAACGCGCAAAATTTTATACCCAAAAAAAGGCTCAAAGTTTGGGTGCGCGTTATACACAAGGACTGGGCCGCGCGACTCAAGAAGCCGGCGCCGGGTAGGCGCGGAGCACGCCGCGGCCCTCCCCCGGAGGGTTCCCTTCTCGACCCGGCGGGTGCGTGCAGGTGAGCGGCGGCGGCAGCGGGACCTGGGCGCCTCCGGGGGAGGGCCGCGGCGTGCTCCGCGCCTACCCGGGCCGCGCGACTCAAGAAGCCGGCGCCGGGTAGGCACGGAGCACGCCGCGGCCCTCCTCCCAGGCGCCCAGGTCCCGCTGCCGCCGCCGCTCACCTGCACGCACCCGCCGGGTCAAGAAGGGAACCCTCCGGGGGAGGGCCGCGGCGTGCTCCGCGCTACCCGGGCCGCGCGACTCAAGAAGCCGGCGCCGAGTACGGTAGGCACTGCTGAGATGCACCGTCTGCCCCACCCACGGGCCCAGGGGTGCGCGGCTGGCGGGATCTGATTGGGTGGCGCGGGAGACGAGGCGTGTGAAAAAAAATTTTATACCAAGATTTCATGGAAAATTAGGGGTGCGCGTTATACACGAGTGCGCGTTATACTCGAATAAATACGGTAGTCATGTAATCCAATTTGTAATTTTTCATTTGTGTTTATACTGTGAATTGTTTTATTCGCAACATCTTCCTAATGACCTCCTTTATATTCACAGCCGCTGTGTCCAGATGTTGGAATGGTTTGAATATCATGGTCATGTCTGCATTGTGTTTGAACTTCTGGGGCTTAGTACTTATGACTTCATTAAAGAAAACAGTTTTCAGCCATTCAATCTGAACCACATCAGAAAAATGGCATACCAGATTTGTAAATCTGTAAATTGTGAGTATACATGGAATGTTTTATCATGCTTTATAAACTATTTATTACCAGCTTTCAGTGGTAGTATAAAATTAAGAAAAAGTGCAAGTACAGCAAAACCCCATAGAACAAAGGGGGAAAATTGTGCTTTGTAGTACATCCCGCCGTGTACAGCGAAAGGTTGTCCCCAGTGTTTACTTTTGCGGTGGCAGAATCATGCACCTTTTTTCAGGTGCATTTGCAGACTCAGTGGGGGGAATGAGAGAGCATTTTCTTTTCATCCCCAAAAGTGCCAATATAACCACATTCAGTTTTGCGTCTCATTTCCAGTTGTTTGTTCTGGTCCTCTAAGGTCTCAGGAGAGCATTTTCGTGCCTTTTTTTTTTTAAATTGGTACCGAAAACAGAGTTCCGTGACACCGAAAATGTGCCTCTTAAAAAAAGTGCAAAAAGGCTTTCCTAAGAGCCCACCATCTAATGGAGGCCTTGGAGGACCAAAACAAACAGGAAATGAATCCGCAAAAACGGAAGTGGATATATTGGCAATTTTTCAGGCCAAAAGGAAAGCAAAAATGTTCTCCCACCCACCGCTGCCAAGGCAGGTAGATATTTTTAATGTGCTGTAGGGATTTGGAGATTTTATTTTTTTAGGTCTGGAATGGAAGTTTGGGTTTTTAATGAATTCCTATGGGAAAATATGATTCGTACTACAAAAAATTTGTAGAACGAAAGGTGTCATGGAATGCATTAATTTCATTCTACGGTGTATCACTGTAGAGCATGTTTGTCTAGTTAATGTTTTTTTTAAAAAAAGAAATACAAAATGCATAACATTGGTTTCTAACTAAAAAAAAATGATTATACTGTCAACAAGAAAATGTGTAAACATTTTTTTCCAACGTTGATGGACCTTCAAAGTTAGAAGTAATTGTCACAGAAGAGGAAAAGTAAGTTTTTTCACTTTTTGTTTACAGTTCTGCATTCAAATAAGCTAACTCACACAGATCTGAAGCCTGAAAATATACTATTTGTGAAATCTGACTATACAGAAGAATATAATCCCAAATTGGTAAATATAATCTGATAATTTGAAAAAACCTATTTGTCAAATGTTCTTTACTTATATGCTTAGTAATGTGTGGTATGTTTCAGAAGCGAGATCAACGCACATTGAAAAATCCAGATATTAAAGTTGTAGATTTTGGAAGTGCAACATATGACTATGAACATCACAGTACTCTTGTATCTACAAGGCATTACAGAGCTCCTGAAGTTATCTTGGGTGAGTAGAACTGCCATTTCTAGGAGGTGCTTTGAAGTAATATGCTTGGGGATGGGAGCCCAGAAATTGCTCATGAGCTTTCAGTTTGTTTTGGTTATTACGTTTTTTACTATAAATGTTAGCCTTAGTTCTATTTAGCTGCCAAACCATCTGTTAGTATCATTTTGATTTTATGTTAGAATTGTTGGGATTCTCAATAATGTTCTTTCATAATTTTTTAAATAAAATATCTATATTTAGAAAACTTTGGAAGCAGCTCAAGTTCACATTAATAAATGAAAACTGGTAGTATGTGGATATAACAGTTCAGATTTTTAAAATCTTGCTAATAACTTCTTCCACAGCTTTGGGATGGTCACAGCCATGTGATGTCTGGAGTATTGGTTGCATTCTTATTGAATATTACCTTGGATACACAGTATTTCCGGTAAGAAATTACAGAAATGTTAGATACAGAGGTAATCCATATTGGGAAACATTGTTTAATGCTAGTGGGTTTTTTTAAATACTACTACCAGTTTAAATCTGAGTAAAATCAGTTTAGTACAGATCAGAGAGCTGACTCGTATTGTGTCATTCCACTAACCAGTCAATATTATTTAATGAAAATACTGTATGTATACAAAAGTAGGCTATAACTATGCAGGGCACTGATTTCTTTTCTATTGGCAGGTGTACGTGTTTGTATGTAAAATTTATGCAGTTTAGTAAGCCTCAGAAGGAACTATTGAATAGAAGAAAAATAAATTGCTTGTTATATGGAACTAGCTGTATTCTGGTCTAGGGACTTTGGCTGGTGCATCATTTTTTGCAACACTGCCTTATGCAGGGTGCATCTGTTGGCATTGATCAGTTCATATCCTAGGAACCTACTGTAATGGGCTGTTGAGTTTAATGAAGTTTGTTAAGTGTTTTTTTCTGGAAAAATGAACTTTTTCATAAAGCTGTGCATTTGCTAACAACCAACAAACTCTTATCTAATCAAGAGTTTTAGCTTTCATTTCCCCGACATTTTTCTAGAATAATAGTGGTGAATTTCTCTTCTTCTTTAGACTCATGACAGTAAAGAGCACTTAGCAATGATGCAAAAGATACTGGGACCACTCCCTATTCACATGGTCCAGAAGAGCAGGTAAACTCATGTTTATAAACTGGTTTTCTTGTCCTACCCTCCTCCTTCCATGTCCATATAACACTGTGCCAATACAATGGAACCCCGTTTTACAGAAGCCTTGCCTAATGGAAAAGTCACTATATGAATGGAAATCCTTACGTATTTTTTTCACCATATAAGATTTTTTTCGGTTTTCAGACAGCACACTCAGCTCTACCATGTGGCTGCCAGGGCGGTTTGAGACTTCCTGTTTCCAGGGGGAGGTTTTTTGGAATTTTTGGCCGCTTTTAGGCTGCACTTTGGATTTTTTTTGGAAAAGGGGGGAGGGGGAAGCAAACAGCTGATCGGCGGATATATTACCAGAGCTAGCCACTAGAGGTCACTGTCGGAAGTGCTTAAAAAACATTGAAAACCAATAAATCCCTTCCAGAGATCAGGAAAAGCAAAAAAAAAAAAAGTGTATTCTATCTGTTCAAATCTCTTTATATAAAGTGGTGAAAATGCAGCAAAAAATTCCAAAGTACACTTTATGAAGAGTTTTAAACAGAAAAATATGCTATTTTTGGTGTGTGTGTTTTTTCTGACCTCCAGAACGGAATAATTGGTTTTCAATGCATTCCTATGTGAAACAATGCTTCGTGGCAAAGGAAAAATCAAGATAAGGAAAAACCTGCAGAATTGATCAATTCTGTAAATCAGGGTTTCACTATATTTGTGTGTATCTTCTATATTGTCATTTGAGATTAAGAAGTCTGGCCTGTCTGATCACTATTTAAAAGGTAATCCTTAATTGATTAAATAGCGTTTATGCGTGAGATAATAAATCTGCAAACATGAAGCCACTTCTCTGGTTTTCTTGTCCAGTATAGAATTATTACAGAAAGTTGTGTCAAGAACTGAATTGAATTCAGTTGCAGAAATGAGCTGCATTTCTGTGTACAGTAAGCACGCCTCTGGGTCTTTTCACATGATCGAGGTAGACTTAAATTGCAGGGGAGGGAGTTACTGCTATCAGTTTGAAAAATTAGATTGTTTAAGGGTCCTTGCTACTTTGATAATTATTTCAGCAAGGATGCTTTTCTCGGTCTCCATTATGAGTTCATACATGTAAGTTCTGCTTGTGGGAAATTTTGCCTACCCCAATATTGTAAATGACAGGGTTTGTCAGTACCTCTAGTTCACATGTGAAGTATTTACATAGTTAGCCCTCTTTTCAACTAGCTGAAGACATTAAATTTAACTTTTTACTTCCTCAGAAAACGCAGGTACTTCCGCAATGACCAGTTGGATTGGGATGAGCACAGTTCTGCTGGCAGATATGTATCAAGGCGTTGTAAGCCTCTGAAGGTAAGAGGAAATGTTGGTGCTTCAGAGTTACAGATGCTTTGCTTGTCATTTGAGTCTGAGGGTGCTCATTCATTCATTCATCTATCTATCCTACAGGAATTCATGCAGTGCCACGATGCTGACCATGAAAATCTGTTTGATCTCATACAGAAAATGTTGGAGTATGATCCTGCCAAAAGGATTACGCTTGAAGATGCCTTGAAACATCCTTTCTTTTCCCGCTAAAAGGAAAGATAAATATGTACAATATTGTAGACAATTCAAGACTGTGTCAGTCGATAAAAGCAATTAACACTTCAAAATATTTATTTTGTAAATTACCTCTGTAAATTCCTTTTCATATCGTTGTATTCAATTTATTGATCTAGCTCTTGGAAATAAAAAGGTACCATTTGTTAATATTTCTATAACTTACTTCCTTGATAGCCTTTTCATTCTGGTGTTTTGTAGATAGAGCTTTAATGTTCTGCTTTTAAAAAACTTTTGTGACCATGAATACTACAGTAGTGTGAATTATTTATAAGTAATGGCAGAGGGAAAGTTCACATCTTTAGTTGTCCTAAATTAGAGATAATCTGAAAGTGTAGTTGGCATACTCCATGGTCTGTTTTGGCTAATTTGATAGAATCAGTAGAATAGAGCCCTGATTAAATGGCAGTACTGCAGCAAAGACTGCTCGTGATTTAAGTCCAATTCTGATGGAATCATGATCGACTCACCTTTTAGTCTTGGAGGTCAGTACAGTAAGTACCTAGCGTATTGGGAGCAGTGCTTGGAGTGCTATGGGGCAATATACAGTAGGTGCCAAAAATGTATACACATATTAAAAATGGGTGGTGGTGGTGGACTTAATTGTAATACACTATACTGATAACAAAATATGAATACAAGTCATGTTTCACTTCTGCAATTATAAAAGGAGCTCAAAGTAGTTAGGAAAGTGCCCAGACATTTCTGATTACAGTGAACTATCTGAGCAATGTTTACCAGTGTCCACTTGTATCACTGCATATTCTTCCAACTCCTATCTCGTGTGCACATTGTTTGGTAGACTTCTGTGGTGAGTGTCTGAACTATTCCAACACCATGGCAGAAGCAGCAGGACGTGTTGCTATGGAAGGCCTCCCAGATCATCCCTTGTGCACATCACACAGTACCATGTTTCTGAAACTTATCACAGATGCGTGCAGTTGTTAGGCATGTTGGAGTTTCTGTGGCATACTCAGCCTCCATTGGCCTTGTGCTTCCAGAATGTTCTTGAATTTCAAATGCTACTTCAAAATGGTCTTGTGCTCCTAGAACGACAACCATGCTTCCTCCATTTCCACTGACCTGCATGTCACATGATTCTAGCATTCTTTTGAGCTCCTGGTATTTATTTATAGTAGGCCAGCCATTGAAAGGGGTGAAACCTGCTTTCACCAGCCAAGTCATACACATCTAAACTGGAATCCAACCTAATTCAACCTATGTGCCCACCGGAGCATAGCATTTGTTTCAATTGCCATTAATCATTTCACTTTTCAATGTATTTTGAAAGGTTTAATAAAGTTTTTCAAGAAACATCTGTTCCTTGTGCCACAAGCTGAACATTTTGGGCATGTTGGAGGTTCTGTCGTTGTATGGCCTTGATATTGGTGGATTTGTAAATAGTAGTTGCTACCCCACAAAATTAATTGCATAGCCAAGTTTGTGATTTAACAAGAACCAGGAGGTTAGGCTGTGTTTTCAAAAACATTGCTATTACAGCCATAGTCTGCAACCATTTCACTTTTTTCCTAAGTGTTCTAGTTCACTTCCAATATTGAGTGGGAAGATCTCTTCATCCCAGCTATGTTACTAGGACTGGATAGCATTACACTGATACCTCATACAACGTCCAAACTTGGTTCCTCAAGTTTGGACTTCATATGGATTTGGACTGTATGAGGCATGCACAATCCTAACCGCGATGCCTCATACAACGTCCAAATCCTTGCCGTGATGCCTCATACGTCGTTTCCAGGGAGATACATTGTGTGTAACAGCAGACTTCAGGGCAGTCAAGGAAACACAGGAAACTGACAGAACTTTAAGAAATCGTCTAAAGGCTAAAAACATTGCAAAAACTTGTCAAACAACCCTGATTGTCCAAGAACCTGAAGAATGCTGCAAAAATCCCAGGAATGCTTCTAAAAATTATGATGAACAAAAATCCAAAATCATGCTCAAAACCACTCCTAAAACTCTTTGCTTCATGCAAAACCCACAAGAGCAATGCACGCATGTGTCCTGCCTTTTATACTGCCCAGGCACAATGCAACCTGGGAAAACCCCAATGCCTCATACAAAGTTGCAGCGACTGTATGAGGCAACTTTTTTCAAGGAATTAGGCGATGTATGAATCCGATGTTGTATGAAGCGGACTTTGTATGAGGTATTACTGTACTTCAAAAAGCAGGGCAGATAACTAAAGGAAGACTTGAGTATTGAATACGTTGTTGGATTTGTTGCTTGAAGAGCGCTTATTTCAGAAGGATGTTTCTCAGTTGGCAGGAACAATTTGTCCTTTACCGTTAATCCTGTACTCTGAAGTCTTAGCAGTAATGCAAGTTAGGCAAAAAAAGTTACAAAGCAGGAAGAAGTCTCCCCATGCCTCTTAACTACCTTCTGGTTTACCTGCTTCAAGTCAAACGCCTGACTTCTGTCACATGCCTCAATCTTTGACTTGGTGGGCAGATTTCAAGTCTTCAACCCAATAGCTATCTTGAGGTTGCCCACTCACAAAACTATCACACCACTATCTGGCCAGCATTGGGCAATGATAGACCTTGCTAACACTTAATCCGTTGCTAAGCTTTGCTTCACCGCACCAGGCTGCTAGTGCTTCAAATAAGAGTTGGCCTCCAGCTTTCTGCCGTTCACTTTCTAAAAATGTCTCTGTGCCATAAGCTGGTTCCTTAGAAAGGATGTTTTTGGTGCCATAAATGCCTCGCTTGGCTGGTTAGTGGGTTGGACCATTTTGCCAGTTGGATTCTTCACTCTTCTGGGAGAAGAGCCAAACTTTGCCAAGCTGCCTATGCTACCTTTTTATTGACCTTGAAAATCTTAGTTTTTATTTACCATAGATGACCCAAGACCAAGCCAGTTAAACTGGTTTTGAGCAGCTTCAATCTTAAGTGTTTGGTTAAGGATTCTGAGGGAATACAGAGGCAAAATCCACTAACTGGGTTTATCATTTTGTTGCCCAAATCACGAGTCATAATGTTGAAAGCAGTTTGGGACTGGATTCTACCCTTTTCTGATAACCCTCCTTTCACCCAGAAAAAGTGCCTTTCATGCTTTTACTTTTAATCTGACATTTTTGGACTTCAACTCTCATTTTCTAGACTACAGCTTGTATTTTTAGACTACTATGCTGAGTTTTTTTTGGATTAATTGGAATGTTTTAATCATTTATTCTTGTACTCTCAATCCAACCCTGCGTCCACATTGTGAGATGTGGTGATAGGCCAAAGTAAGGGATTGCTAGGATTAGGTGGAAGTATGACATGGTCTTTTGCCACAGGACCAGTAGTACAACAGCCATGAAGGCCATCCTGGGTTGACCTGGAACCATTGGGCAAAAAAGAGCTCAGATGAATTTGCAAAAAGCCCAGCAAGCCAGCAAGGGATAGTATATTGCTACAGAAATCCAAACGAGATACAAACGGAATGATCCAACGATCATGACAATGTTAAAGGACTAAGAGACAGAATGAAGTACACAATGGGAACTCTGAATATAACTAGCTTGGGAAAGAAAACAAACTTTAGAACCAATGGAAAGAAGAGGGATTAAGATAAGGGTCAAGGGAGTAAAAAAGTTCATAAAGAATACTTGCTTATTTACCCATGAGGAATCACAGCAAAGAATGGAGTGGGCTTCTTGGTACATTCATACAGATAAAATGTATACAGTACTAGACATTAACAACTATTTGGACAGAATCATACTGGAAATCAAGAAAGGAGAACAAAATGAAATGCATGTACAATTATAGCTCCATATAATGGTAGCCACACAGAATAAAATGATGAGGTTTTTTATGATAAAGGAAGTAAAACTAAAAGCACATTGCATGTAATGGGAGATTTTAACAGTAGGGTGAGTAATAACAAGAAAGCATAAACATTTTATTGGACCACATGCTACTGAGAACAGTGAAAGGAACAAGAATGGACAAAGGATACTGGGTTTATGCAACCAACACCAATTTTTTATTACTAATAATTTTTTTTGAACATTGAGATTCACAATGTTATACATCAGATTCTCAACCTATGCCCTGTGGGCCAGATCTGGCCCACAGCACCATTCCATCTAGCTCGCGCCTTCACTCCCGCTGCCGCGCTTGTCCTTGTCCCCTCCCCCTGGCTTGGTGTGTTCCTAATGTTGCTCTATAGCAGGGTGGTTGTAAGGCTTACAACATCCACCGTGCTACGAAACGGCGCTGCCAAGCCAGGTGAAGGGGACAAGGGTAGAGGTGATGGCAGTGGAAGTGGCAGACACGGCCGCATCTTTCCCGGGGGCTGCTCTGACCAAGTGTTGGCAAGGACAGTTATCTGCCCCCCCCCCTTTCACCCATGGCAAGCCGGTAAACGGAAGCTGTGGCGGTGGTGTGGGAGGGAGTGTTGGCAGGCTAGACTGGTGGCATGGCGGCGGTGGGGGAACACTAATTCAGCCCACCAACAGTCTGAGGGGGCGTGACCCGGCCCCCCTTAAAAAGGTTGAGAACCCATTATACATGATATAAATGGAATGACATCACCATTAAAATCAGATTGATTACATATTAACAAGAATTAAGATTTAGAATACTCAATGCAAAAGCAATCCCCAACGGACCATGTGACACCAATAGATTGTGGAGTTAAAAAATTATAATAAAAGATGACAACCAAGCAAAAACCAAGAGTTAATTAAGATAGCAAAACTCAAATAAGGAGAAATAAATCATTCATAACAAAAGGTGGAGACAGCAATTAACCAACTGCCATCGAAGGTGAAGAATGTGGAGGATGAATGGGAGGGATACAAAATGACCCTGCTTAGCATTGCAAAAGTACTATGCAGAAAAAGGAAATGTGGAAGAAGTTAGTATAGGTTAGAGTGTGGTGTTATGGTGTAGGGTTAGGGTGTGTATGGTGGTGTGAAGAGGTTAAAGCAGTAAAACTGGAAAAAAACTTATATAAATGTTGGATAAAATCAAACGGAGATGTCTGTATAAACTATAGGTTGCAACACAGCGAAAACAGAATTAAAAAAGCAAAGCAAGAATTCTGGAAATGCTTTGGAAAATTATTACCAGATAACAAGAGAACAGCCCCATGAAGTTTTTCAAAGTACAGTGTTACCTCATACACCAATTTTAATCCGTTCCACGGAATTCGTTGTTGTACGAAATTGCTATACAATGCATGCATCGTATAGCGATTTCCCCTATGGGATGCATCGTACAAATTTTTTTCTGCTAAGTGGTTTTTCCCATTGAAAAATTATTGTACGGATTTTTCCATAGGGAAAATTGTTATGCGGGACGCAATTTCCCCCAAAAAACCTAATTGTTATGCGACTTCATTGCTATACGGGGCGATTGTTGTATGAGGTTCCACTGCATATGGAAAAGACAAGATAATTAATTATACTCCTGCTGAGATAGTTAAAGACAAGAATCAAAGACCACTAAGAGATCTCTTAGAAGAATTTATAGAAAGGCAAAGAGAACACTTTAAAGAACTCCTAGGAGAGCATCACAAGGAAAGATCACAAAAAATTATCACTAGGAAATGGAAACTGGAACTAGCTGCTTTGGGCTTGTTCAAACGCCTCCCATCACTTCACTTTTCATGTGATGCAGAACGGCTAGCAATCTCTGATCTTGGGCAGACCTAACAGTAATGGCTTTTATTTACTGTACCTTCATAGGATTTGAACCAATAATCAGGTTGCCTGCCTATTTCCTGAGCTGTAGCCTCAAAAGTAGCTTGTCCAGCCTGTGAAATTCACTGTGACCTTGCACCAGTCTGTTAATCTGCTTTATGATGATAAATTGAGAAGAGTTCTGCCCAAGTAAGCGTTCTGTAGATGGATTGTCTTCAGCTATTTCAATGCATTGCCTCTTGGTGTTAATTAAATAAAAATAAGATGTATTCTCTGAGGAACAAAGCAGATGAAATTAAAGTGAAAGGGTTCTGTTTTAAAGAAAAAGTGGATCCGAGAGGTTTGTGTGTGACATTAAAAAATTTAATCTAGGTTCTCCTGAGTAATGACTCATAAATTCTTTTTAAAAAAAAAGAATAGAAGAGAGGCAGCCTTATACAGTGACTAAACTATTGGACTAGACTTCACATCCTTAGTCTGCTATGAAATACACGGGGTGGTTATAGGCCAGGGGCAGCTTGCTTTCTACTTCCTAGACATAGAAACAGAGCAGGCAGTTCGATCAGAAACAGCTATTCTAATGGCAAAGAAAAAGCATGGTCTTGAAATCTTGCCAAACACAAGCTTTCCCTAATGGAAATGCTCTGTGTACCATTCATGGCACAGATTAGGATAACTGCTATCGATACTGAGGCAAGGGAGGGCTCCCTATTACCGTTGAGGTCCAGCAGGTAGTTAAAAATACCACTCTCTGACCTTGCTTCGACACCCAGGGTCTTCCTTCACAAGTTTTGGTGGCTCTCAAATTGGACTTTTGTCTGCAGGCAGCATTAGCAGCACCACCACCACCACCCTGGACGTTTTGTTAAGAGCAAGTTCCTGTAGGGAAGAACTTCAAATTGGTAGAGTGTCAAAGCAAGCTTTGAAACATTTCTCCCATCTGGTTGGAAAGCTGCATATTCTGCTGCAGAGAACACAGTGCTGTGCAACCTTATCTACCAAAACAGTGGCTCAAGGTCAAGATCACATTATGAGGATGCCAGACTTACAGGTGAAACTCGGAAAATCAGAATATTGTGCAAATGTTCGTTCAGTAACGCAATTTACAAGGTGAAACAATTATATGAGATAAGACTCATTGCATGCAGTGAGATAGTGCAAGCCATACTTTGTTTATAATATTGATGCTTATGGCTTAGTTTATGAAACCCCCAACCCCCCAATCTCATGTACCCCATAATCATCACATACTCTTATGTGTGCTGTTCGCCATGATCATCACAATTATAATGAATTAAGGGATGACATCTCTCGCTTTGCATGTAGTGAGTCTATTTCATATTTGTTTCACCTTTTAAGTGAAATGAATGAACATTTGCACAATATTCTAATTTTCCCAGTTTCACCTGTACTTTTAGGGCAGGTAGAGATCACTCCTTCCCAAAAAGGTATCAGAATTTTATACTGGAAGTGTTAACAAATTCTCCACCTACATCCGTTGAGACAATCCTTGCCTCTTTCACTCAAAGCTGGTCTTACCTGCAATTACCTCTGCTACTAGAAGTTCCAAACTGTCACCTTATTGATCACAGACAATGTTTGCGTTCTCCATAAGGTTCTTGTCACCTTGCATTTTGATCCTTTTTCATGTCTTGTTCCCCATTTCTCATTCTCCATGAACTCCCCTTTGGAAAAGTTCTCAGAACCTGGATATACACTGGGTTCTCAAGGATGTATGTTGCCAGAACCAAGTTATTTAGACAACCTGACACTTTGGAAGTTCCTGCTGTTATTTGCTGCAGCCTATTCAACTTCAATAAATGGCCGATTCTGTGGCATTTGCCCTTAATGTGCCTCTTCTAGAAATCTCGAAAGAGCCTGCAGTGTTCCCACTTTAACCACTCTGCCAAAAGTCTCAACACTAATGGGACAGTATAGTAGTGGAAATATTAATAAATAGCTCACCCCATCCTCTTTTCTATGAACAGACTTCTTTTAAAGCATATCTTTTCTGGCCTGCCAGGCATAGCATGACCATAGTTTTCATTTATATACAAACACACTAAACTGATTCCACTTTACATATCCAGAAATCAGTATTTGGGATCATTACATTTTGACTTTTTAAAATTATTATTAGGAGAGGCACCCTATGTTTTACTTCGTTAGTGCCTCACCTTGGGAGTCCTTGACAATCCAATCTGATCCCATCCCAGTAAATGCTTCTGGTACAAGAGAAGTATTTACAGGCAATGCACACGTGATCCAAGACCTTTTCCAACGTGCCCAATGAATCATTAAACATCCAATTTCCAATAGTTAAAAAGAGGAAGCAACACTAAGCCCAATGTTCACTGACCCAGGCCATGTTCAGACATTCATTCTTTTGCATCACACAGAGGTAGTGGGCCTTAGACTTGTGCTGATGTATTTGATGTACCCTGGCTGAAGTGGTACATCAGAAGCACAGGGGCTGCCCTTCCAGCCTCTTGAAAAATGCTACACAAAGGGACACGGAGACTGCTGAACAGGGAAGGCAATAGCAAAAACTACTCAGTGCTGACAAGTCACCTTCTGTAAAAAGAGCAATACCCAACCAGTGTCTTCCCATTCAATTGGAAGCCCCTGTGTAGCGTTTCTATGTAGCTGAAGGAGGGGACACGGAGAAGAGGTGGAAATCCACTTCCAGCACCCAGGGTGCATGTAGCTACCTATCTCACTGTGTTGGGTTTACTCAAGATCTTCCATTTACAGTGGAACCTCGTTTAACAAACAGCTCGGTTAACAGAAAAATCGCATAACAAAAGGAAATCCATAGAAAATAGTGGCTTGGCTAACAATTTCCCCCCAGAATGGATTAATTGGTTTTCAATGCATTCCTATGGGAAACCTTATTTCACATTACAAATTGGGTTTCAATGCATTCCTATGGGAAATTCGCTTTACAATTTTTTTCATAGTACAATGGTCCCGGAGAATGCTTTAGATTTGTTAAGCAAGGTTCCACTGTATTATATTTTAGGATGAGGAAAACTTTACTCATCCAGAAGGATCGCATAATGTCCTGAATCTGATGAACTTGTAAGGAAAGGCAACTGCATACAATGGTAACCTGGAGTTTACTTTATAGAAGCCTGAGATATGGGCGCACTTAAATGAAAACTCTAGTAAGAACATTTCCAAAACTGGGATAGCAGTACTTATTCAATCTTATTTGTTAGAGCCATCATTTTAATTAGATTCTTCAGGGAGGAAACCCATGTCTTTTGATCTAGAACTGCTCATTACTAACAGTAATCACAGTAGTGTCTCTTTTTTTACACCACTGATTTAGAGGCTAACACCTGAATTACTTCATTAGGTCTCCATGAAGAGCAAAGGAAAGCTGTTCTATTGAGAAGTAGAACAGCTCTAACTCTGCAAACAGATTATGTGGTGGAGAACATGGGAGTTAATACAATTTGAGGCCCTGTCTATGCAAGAATACCAGAAACAGAGAGCTGGAGACTGGTAATGTGATGGACTTTGGAGTCAATCACTCTTGCTGGACCTTCCCGTCTTCTGGACAAAAACACATGAGTAGGTCCCTCTTGACATTGGATACTTTTACAGTTTAATCTGCAAACAGTTTTATAACAAATTTAATTTTCCAAATCATGTCTACTTGTAAACTTTTATAGAAAACTCAGGGATAAAATGAATTTAAATGGTGGAAGGCCTTAAATTATGTTACAGTAGAAAATACAGGAGGTAGAATGTAACTGAAAGAACTAATGCAATGTTAGAATCAAATCTATAGCTCCTGTAAGCTACTAATACATGGTTTTAAAAAACTAATTCGTGTTCTCTAATGACCATAGAAAACACCAAACATAAATTTGCCATGGGAACCCTTATATCATCCTTGATATAGGGAGGTAGAATGTAAGAATCAGAAGGACACAACACATGACATTTTTATCTACAGCTCCTGTTTGCTTTACTGTTGACAGTTTCACAACTTAGTCAGCTTCTTCGGTTTCAGATTCAGACTCTGAAAAAGGAAAGAAAAAGCGTTACATCATAAACATGTATTGTAAAAGCAGTAGTTATCTAAAAATATTGTTAGTTAATGTTGGTTTTAGTTACCTTCTTCGGCATTCTTGAGCCATTCTACAAACTTTTTCATCTGTTCCAGAAAGACGCTCTTTCCTTTGGCAACATGTGCATCTTTATACCACTTCAGG
Source organism: Bradypodion ventrale (assembly GCA_035047345.1). Taxonomy (NCBI): domain Eukaryota; kingdom Metazoa; phylum Chordata; class Lepidosauria; order Squamata; family Chamaeleonidae; genus Bradypodion; species Bradypodion ventrale. The sequence goes on from JAWDJE010000001.1 coordinate 271,207,564, forward strand.
ATGGGTTCTTCACTTAGCACCTCAGCTGTAGGGAAAAAGACACTGTTAGAGCACACCAGACAGCTAACATCTCACACAGTGCAGACCGGAAAAGGTATTCTAAGCCACCTTTTGTATGTTTCCTAGAATAGAGGATTCTGTGTGCACCTGCTCTGGAAACAAGATATCAACATGTGACTAGTTCAGGCAAGATAATCTATACACTATGCAACATCACATTTGCAGAACCAAAGCCCCATTTGAACACAAAACTTATTTTCATCAAGAGAATAGCCATATAAAATAAGTAAGTAAGCAAGTAAGTAAGTAAGGGCTATTATGTAGCTATCACAAAGAATTAACTACTTGGAGATACTGTATTTTTTGCTAGCAACAGAAAATACACAAATGAAACAATGAATCAGATCCATTTGATAAATATGTTTTTATCTGAATACATTTGGTTGGAGCCAGATATAATTGTCGTTGGCTGCAACTCGTATCCGAGAATGCATTTTTTCCTGAAGCAGGAAAAATGTCACTGGCGTGAATTTGTTTAAGGTGGATCCCAGTTTGCCATGAAGTGACCCCACACACTATGCTCACGGAGCCATCTGTATTTAACACCGGGACTGCAATGGACTGCTGCAGCCTTGAGGATATATATGGACAAGGTGCGCCTTCACAGCCAGTCCATCTGGCATGGCCTCTTCTGCCTCCATGACTGTTGGGAATCACAGTTCCTCCTCTGCTCATTTTGCTGTTGGGCCCAATATGATGGTTTCCAGTGGCATTTCCTCCACTGAGGGGGACCATCACCCCACCTAAAGGGCTCATCAACCTGTAGCTATTGGCCCCTTTAGGGAATCAGGTTATTTACTGCTGCCCAACACTCAGCGTTGAGTCGCGGGCTGTACAGTCTATTTCATCATTGTAGTGGGATGTCCGGCCAGAGCTATATATGTGCCTGCTAAATGGGCATCCCACAGAAAATGTGAACAAAGGCTCAGAGGACTCTGCTGAATGATTGAGCTGTGGTAATGATCCTCAACAAAAAAGACATTACACATGACATTGATCAGGCAAAGCAAGCACATTAAAATGCCTGCCACTGGTAATAAAAGCCTGGCTCAAGAGGACAACAGTCCTTTGGAATCATCATCATCACCACACCAGCTATTTTACAGGCTTATCACATTTTGGACCTCTTTAGAACCACCTCAACATCTTATGCTGAAATAAACAGAGGTCAACTGTAATTTTCTGCTAGCGGAAAGACATCAGAAGCTAACAGGTTACATTTTAACTTCTAACATTCCCAAATCCTAAATCAGATATGCTTGGATGTTAAAACAAATATTTAAATTACCTTTGTAGAAGAGCACCACTATTTTCTGGAAGGCTTTCATGAAGTGGATGTTGTCATAACAGTACTCCTGAATCTTGAGCAACAGAGTCAGTTCAGACTGACCTTGGGTTGTAAAGGCAGCAAGAAGAGGGCTGTATTGCTGTGAAGGTCACAAGAAAAGTCACATGCATAAAAATCAAAGATTACAAGATGCATGGACATCACAAAGTAAGGCCTATAAAGTGCTTCTTAAGAAAATATTGGGGAAACTTTCCACTTCAAAATGGAGCACAGAACAAAAAAATATATCTTATCGAAGAAAAATGTTTTGGTAATGAGAATATGATTATCCTGATTTGGTGTAATTGTTCAACATAAAAAGATTGCTGGACAAATTAAGCTGCCTCCATTTTATGTACAACTAGCATTTTTTTTTGCCTGGTTATTATCTATGAGTGGGTGGTTGGGGTGTTTGTTTGTTTTTGTTTTTTGGGAGTGCACCCTCCAAAAAAAAAACACCCCCACCCCAACCACCCAACACATAGATAACTGCCTGATAAGGCAGGGGTTCTCGGTGTGTATGAGAGGGGGGCGGGGAGAGTGGTGCCCCGCATTCGGCCCTTGACTGTCGGAGAAAGCAAGCCCCTTCTCTGACAGGCAAGTGCTGAATGTGGAAGGGGCTCGCTTCCCTCCAGGAGGCGAAGGCAGCGAACCGAGTTCCGTTTGTTGCCTTTGCTTCCCAGGGAAGTGGTTCGCTTTTCTTGGTGGGAGGGGGAGCACGTGACCAGCCCGTGGCCTGAAAAGTTTGGGCACCCCTGATGGGAAAGTAACTACCGTAACTATTGTCAGCTTTCAAAAGCTTCATTGAGTTGCTAGTAACATCTTCCCTACTGGTTTGCAGAAAGTAGAACACAGCTTGAAATCAAAGAAATCCTAGTTATAATTTAGCAAAGATGACATTTTCCTCTTTACAATTTTGTTGTCAGAAAATAACCTCTTTCATAAAGGAAAAAAAGGATGAGACTAGCTGCCCAAGTATCAAACTCGATGAAAAATCTGCCTAGAAACAGGCTTAAAAATAACTTACAAAAACCGAGAGCCAGAATCTCAGGGCTTTAGAAAGAAAATACAAGACCAAAATTGTATTATCCAGGCTACAATTTGAACATTTCTGTGAATTAAATGTAGCATTTTATTACATTAGAACTCAATTCTCTACATATAAAAATTAGCAATTTTAGTATTACATAATCCAAACAGTCTCATATGCACTCACCACCTTATTTATGAGAACCTTAAACAAATTAGTGAACGAATACCTTCAAGTGCTTGATGGCTTGTTCTGCTACTAGTTCCTCTTTTTTGTTCCATTCCACGGTGCTCATCACACTAGACCAGATGATGCCTATCACAGTCTGTTCTGATATGTTGTTTTTCTTCATCTCTTCCTTAACATATAAGATAATCTGGACAACAAAGTAATTTCAGTGAGTTTTGCATTGCATCTTCTCTCATATGTATGGGCAACAAGGTTGGCTGACATATCAGATGTTCTACATTACTTAAGATAAAAATTCTTAGTAGCTAATGTTGCAAAATTTGGACACAAACAAGTAGAACGAGCACCAACTGCAATATTTCTAACTGCCAAAGAATGCCAAGTTCAAGCCTCATACATAAAGCTAGAACAGTGTTTTACAGTCTGCCTATGACTTTCTCAGGCACACTATAACATGCAAGCCAAACAGAGAGGGGGAAAAACTACTACTCAGTTTGAAACTCCAAATCTGTTTTTATTCCCCCACAGAAATGTAGTAAAAGGTGAATATAAATTCCTTTAGATGTCAAGCATAAAGCTAAGTCTCAAACGGGTACAGACTGCGAATAGACCTGTTGCAACATTAACCAGTTCTTGGAATGCAGGCTTTTCTTGGCTTACTGTGCAACAAGCTGTGGCCAAGAAAACAAAGGTGGCTAATACAAGGTTTTCCTTTTATCTGAGCAATACTTCATATTATCCCTTTGTGTTACCCTAACATATCCTTGTATGGTACAGGAGCACTGCTAGGGTCTCAAGAGCACTAGAATCTCAAGAGCTAGGCTAGGTCCGTGCAAGGGCACTAGTTGGGTCCTTGTGCAGATATCAAATGTGACTCTGGCGTTTTATATATGAATGCCTGACAATATGGAAGTCTGTCTGAATCATGCAAACAGGCTTCCATCTCAATGAACAAGAACATGGAACCCAGTTGCATGGATGACGAGAGAAGACTGGCTCTCAAGTTCAAATGTCAGCCAGGAAAATCCACTGAACAGTCTTGGAGCGAGTCGCCATCTCATCTTACTTCACGGGACTGCAGCAAAAAGGATGGAATAATTCCAGAGAGGTACTCTCAGGCCACCTTAGAGGAATACTGAGATCCAAATATGATGAATAAAAAGGTAAAGGTTTCCCTTGCTCGAAAGCCAGTTGTACCCGACTCTAGGGTGCAGTGCTCATCTCTGTTTCTAGCCGAAGAGCCAGCGCTGTCTGCTTCTGCAGACGTTTCCGTGGTCATGTGGCAGGCATGGAGCGCACGGAATGCTGTTACCTTCCCACCAAAGTGGTCCCTATTTATCTACTTGCAATTTCTTGCTTTCGAACTGCTAGGTTGGCAGGAGCTGGGATGAAGACGGGAGCTCATTTCCGACATTACTAAAAACTCATACACATAGTAATACAACAAGGTTAGGTCCTTAGGAGTTTATTTACCCCAAAACTTCAACAGTTCTTGCCTTGTGTTTTTGAATATTAATTAGAACTCGCATAATATGCCTACAATTACCTTAATATGCTGCATGAGAGTATAAAATCTCGCCTGACATTTCCTGAACAAATCTGCTAAAATTCACTAATTTGCATTACAGCAATATTCAAACTAATTTCATTAGCCAGAGAAACTTGGTAGGTCTTAAGCATTCAAAGGCAAAATAAATACAGTGGTACCTCGCATAGCGAACACATCATATAGCAAAAAAATTGCACAATGAAGTGTTTGTTATGCAATGGCGATACCCTGCATAATGAATTTTTCCTGTTATGCAGGGTTTTTGGTAACCGGGGTATACCCGCTTAATGGGAACCGAAGTTAAGGAACCTTTCCCCCCGTTATGCGGGTCATCTCCCATAGGGAACTGCATAACCAAATAAACAGCATAGCAAAGAGCTCTGTGGACAAGAACGCCTACTTACATCCTTAAAGGGGTCCCCACGTGACATCTGCTCTTGAAGTTCTTTCTGCAATTCTTTACGGGCCCCTATACTTTGCTGGTTCCGGACATATTCAGAAAGTTCCTTCAATCCTGCATCAGTGAAGTATTTCGTGAAGTGTTCAAGGCTTTGCTTGTTGGCTGGAAACAGTTCCTGAAATATTTATATTTATCACTTGAAGATAATAAATAAGGAACCGTACACTCAGAATTATTCACTTTTCAGTATTTAAAATAAGTTAGTTCATTTATTTACCATCAATCTGTTGTCCATGTTGACTTTGCGAAGGCTAGCAGCCACTGCATTGATATCTTTTTCATTTATCCATGATTTGAACAATTTTACTGCAAAGGCTGCTGAAACACCTGCATGACCAATAACAGCTATTTTTAATCATGTGAAAGGGAAATACATAGATTTAACTATTTAAACATATCCATTCTACTTCCCAGCCTCTTCCTAAAGAGCAGAATAGAAGCTATTCAACTGGGAATTTATTTTAGATAGGAAACACAACAAAAGAAACAACTGTTACATATAAGTAACAAAACAAAAAACTGATTCCTATGCAGACCCAATAAACAGAATAAAGAATCTTCTGCTTTTTTTGTTTAATAGTAAAATAAATAAAGGGTTTTTTTTTTAAAAAACACACCATACTGTAGCTATTATATGGAAGTGTGTCTAAAACAGCAGTACTATCTTCACCTTAACCAGGGGTTCCCAACCTTTTCAAGCCAGGCGCCAAGTCATGCTCTCTGTCAGCTTCAAGGGTCTTTTTTGCCTTGCTTGCACGATGGGGGTGGCCATTTTATTCCAACAGCTTCAAAGGGGTGATCATTTTGTTTCTCAAATGCCCTTGGAGGGGTGAGGGGCCTCATAAAAAGGCACAGAGGACCAGATCCGCCCCCGGGCCTTAGGTTGGGAACCCCTGTTCTTAACCTATCTCGCTTGCTGGAAGGCAAACACTTACCTTTTGACCCTGCGAGCATCGCCGCAAGGGTCTAGAAGCCGAGAGTGGGGCCAACGCCCCACGAACCCCCCCCCAAAAAAACGCTTCCTAGCGTCCTCCGCGCCACGCCACCCCTCAGCCAAGAAGGCTGAATGACGCGAGCGCAGAGAAGGCGGGGCAGCCGGCGTGCACGTAAAAAACAAAAAAGCAGCCGACGCACGATCGCCTTGGAAACGAACCACTTCCCTCCAGGAGACGAAGGCTGAGAACGGCGCTCCCAGAGGGAAGCCATCCCTGTGGCTCTGGGGATGAAGGCCAGCAGCAGCCTCGCCATGGCTTCGGTGGGGATGCGGGGAGGGAGAGCCCCCCTTCTCCCCGCTTGGCTTCAGCGGGGTAGCGGAGAAATGAACCACTTTACTTCTTGAGACGAAGGCAGAGAACGGCGCTCCCTTCTCGGCCTTCGTCTCCCAGAGGGAAGCCATTGCCTTCCATGGGGGGTTCGCTTCTCTCTTGGTTGGTGGGGGCCAAAGCTTTCGGCCCCCACCAACCAAGAGACAAGCGAACCACTTCCCTCCGAGAGAAGGCGCCAGGCAGGGATCTGCCAGGGTAGGCTCCTCCCCTGATGGATTCCTGCCTCTCACCCTTGCAATTCTCCTTCTGCTGTTTTGAAAACAGCCCTTGAAACAACGGAGGGAGAATGTTAAGGGCGAGAGACAGGAATCCGTCAGGGGAGGACCCAACCCTGATGAATCCCTGCCTCTCGCCCTGCAATTTCTCCTCCATTGTTTCGAGGGGTATTTTCGAAACAGCGGAAGGAGAACTGCAAGGATGAGAGGCAGGAATCCGTCAGGGTTGGCTCCTTCCCTGATGGATTCCTGTCTCTCGCGCCCTTGACATTCTCCCTCCATTGTTTCGAGTGTTGTTTTCGAAACAACGGAAGGAGAATTGCAAGGGCAAGAGGCAGGAATCCGTCAGAGGAGAAGCCTACCCTGGCGGATCCCTGCCTGTCGCCCTTGCCATGTCTTTCACACCCAAAAATAACCCCAACACATTAAAAAAAAACCTGCCCGGCAAGGCCAGGCAAAAAATGCTAGTAAAATCTATGAACAAAAACGCTTGCTAAAATCTGTGAAGGCCAAGGCAACACATTGAAACTAGAACAATAAACTGAAGTGGTGATGCTTCATTTTGTTCTTCTACTTGCTTTCTAAACCTTCTTCCATTCTTGTAATAAATTTCAGTCATGAAAATGCCTTTGTACACTGTCACTTACTAAAGACTAGGTTCAAGATTACATTCAAGATTAAATACGGCTGTATGAATATGGCACTGGATATAAAAGAACCTGTGGTGTGTTTGCCTCACTGCAATCACAGGTTTACTATATGACAGACTTCAGAAACTTGGCAATTTTAAAAACTTAAAGAGGAACTGTAAACAAAGTTCTGGATTTCCAGGTCAGAAGAAAACACTCAATCTTGGAAAGATTAGTAAAGAAAAACTCAGCACACTGTCAATTGACCTATTCTTCACATTTCCATTGATTCAAAGGCCATTACTAATAACATATCTTTCTTTTCCCCTTCCTTCTTGCAATGTTCTCATTAGGGAAGGAACCCTAATCTTAAAGTTTTTCAAGCTTAATTTCAATTTATTTTTAGTGGTTATACTATAGAATCTTGATATTCTATGACAGGAAAGCGCAACGACAGATCAAAATGCCATCAAAAGTAGATAGTTATAAGACTGCCTCATGTCCACCTCCCAAATTAAATCATCACTGTTACCTTCTTTAACTAGATTCTCATTATATAGGCTGTTGAGAATGGATGCATTAAGTGTCCCATTTGCCAGAAGAATACCCGTCAGCATGGCCAGTTTGTTCCGTTCAGACTCTGAAAAACCTTTCAAGAATAGCAGCAACTGCAAGAGCCAAAAAGTTTTAGGACATTTTCAAAGGAGCAAGGAACAAAAAGTACTTGTAAATACTGTCAAATAACACATTAAAATGTTTTAAAAACGCTTTTAGAGTAAGACTGCATTAAGATGATTTACAACACAGACATAGCGATTTAGAAACTAACTTTAATGACACAGGATTGCAGTCTACCTTATACCAAGTTTATAAACTGCAAGTCGCTTGAACAGCTATGAGTAAAATTTTTGCTCCAAGCCACTGAAAAAGGAAGAACTAGATGAGAATCCATTCCTTTCAGGTCATAATGGACTAGAAGAGGAACATAGGGGCAATTCTGGAGATTCTTTACTATGATAGAAGTAGCTTGTTCTCATCTGAAATACCTTTTTAACTTCATCCTCAAAGCCTTTTTCCAGGTATTTGTAGCGCCTGATCAGCTTGTTAAAGACCTGCAAAACAAATTCAGTTTGAAATAAATGGCTGAATCAACAGCTTTTAACAACTGCCAGTCTTGTCTTATAAACTGGTACAATGCAGAAAGACAACTGAACAAAACTAACCTGAGCAAATGCTTGCATGGTTTCTAGGTCTTCCTGTGCAGCAAATACACAGACATCTGTGTGCATCATGTCATCTGCCAATGTACCACCTGGGGCTGTTTTTTTTTAAAAAAAAGGTTATTTAGATTAATCAAGCAATCTGTTTTAGAAGACTTCATCTCTTAGTCTGTAGGATCGTTTTCAATGTTTAGAAGCTCTTTTAAGCGTTATTAAAATTCACATTGCAAGTGAAAGCTAAACTTAAAAAGTTCTAACACAAAAGGACAAAGAGCAACACCTTTGCTGTGCGTAGAAGTTGCCTATCTTATCCAGGCAGGTTAGCATTCTGAGAGTACTCTGTACCAACCAGTTTCTTTGCTCAAGCCAAATCTGAAATGAGCCATGACAAATTGACGGGCACCTTATGGTTTTCAAGCTAGAACACTTATTATGGGGTGGGCAAATCTTCATGTTTTGAGAAGTTTCCAGCATTCAAATTCTTAAATTTTAAGAAATGTTCTAAATGTTGATGCACTTAGTTAGAAGATGCCATGGATCTTTTTCAGTTAAGAAAACACTTCTGTAAGAACAGAATTTAAATAGGGGTTCTGGTTGTGGCCCTCTGAAATCCAGAGGTGGGCATATATAGTCCTAAAACATCTGGAGGCCATCTACACCTGACTTACTATATCATTTTTGTATTCACACTCGATAACGGCCTACAAATACTACATACTTTTAAAAAAAATAAAAAAGCAGACCCATAAACTGCCATTATCTTTCAGATTATTGGATCTGTATAAACAGCAGCAATCAAGACAAAATTACCAGATCAACCTATAGCGGTGAAGATATCTGGAAGCATAGCAATCACTCTTGAGCAAATTTAGTATTCTGGTCTCTAACTTCTCACATGCAGCAACTTCAAACTTTCAGGATGCAATCTTTTGCAGCCTTATCTGGTGATGTTAGAGGTTAAATCTGGGATGTTGTGTATATAACATATGAGATCTACTAGTGAGGTATTTGACTTCCCCAGAAAAACATGCAAGTGTCTTTGTAAACTAGACAGACAAGTGAAAAACACTTACCCAGCATTCCACCAGCCACCAGAATATCAAACAGTGTCTCTGCATAGCGGCGATAATCGAGTTTTGCTCCAGAAGCATCAAGAAATTTTGCTACTGCTTCCAAATCACTGCCAGTTTCATTTAAACCTTGAATAATACAGTCTTGAAACTGAGTGGGGTCAAACCTCTCTTTTTCATCTGCAGTAAACAAACGGTGGTTTTTTTAAAAAAATCAAAGAGTGCAGGTACCAAACCAAATATTGATGAAATGATGACATAAAAATTAAGAGTGCACTTCCAAATATCCCTCTGATACCTAATCGTGACATAAGTGTGCAAATATATACATACACATTCATGTGCAAATATATACACACACATTCATTGCACAATAACAGAAGGCAATAGAGGCTTTTTGGGCTGAGAAACTGACATGTCCTACAAAGAACATTTGCCACCACAGACTTCCACCGCGCCAGTTCTCTCTCTTTCCAGTTGAAAATGTTATATTATTACAAAGGAATAAAGCCATCCAGCACCTGGAATACACATCTTGCATATGCTCATGTATTTATTCACCATGGAGTGCAACACACTATTGATTTAAACATTACTTCAGCGGGAATAATGAGTGTGTGTTACGCTAGAAATAGCCAAAGAAACAATATTAATGCATCCATTTTAAAATTATTGAAGAAATTACTTCTCTTTGGGAGTCATCAAGCCCTTTAAAGTCTGCATCACATATTCAATAATATGCTTTCATAAAAATTAAGAAAACTATTCACAAAATAGTTCCTAACAGTTCTATAGAAATATGGCAACCAGGGATCTAGATGATGATGATGATGATGATACTGCCATGCTATAATGTTTTAAATCCATAAATAATTTTAATCTATAGGAAGCCCTGGTGGTATAGTGGTTAAACTGCTCTATTGTACTGCTGACATTGTAAGTTCGATCCTGACCAGGAGCAAGGTTTACTCAGCCTTCCATCCTTCTGAGGACAGTAAAATGAGTACCCAACATGTTGGGAGCAAAAGGCTATTTATCTTGTGAACCACCCAGAGTGCACTAAGCACCATGGGGCGGTATATAAGTGTAATAACTATTGTTATTGCTAAAGATGTTCCCAAGACACCTGTATTTTCTGAAGCAGAAATATGAGATCTACACAAACACAAGTGTTTCTCTGTTTACACATAACGCACCCCCCAAAAGTGGGGGGGGGGGATGAGGGTGCGTCTTGTAGTCTGAATGCTGTCCAGCAAGGCTGTTGTAAAAGGATATTTCCCAACAACTGTTGTGAGATGTTTTTGGTGTAGGAAGTTACTGTGATCTCCTACACCAGCTGTGGCTGGCCGAAGACCTCCACCGCCGCCGCCACAGCTGTTCTGAGGCCGGGGAAAGAAGGGCTGGTGGGCCATTACCACAGGTGGCCACAAGAGGGCACAAATCGCAACTTCCCATTTTAATGCATTGGAAATCAATTTCTTGTACAGTATTTTATAAAGATTTTCTGTTTGTATGTTCCCAATGCATTACAGTGGGAAATCAAACCTGCGTATAAAAATGAAAGGGTTTCATTTACTTTTCTTGCCTTTGTCTCGGCTCCATGTGGTCAAAATGGAGGGGGAAGCCATGCTTCCTGGTTGCAGGGGCAGCAAGATGCTAGGCTAGAGCATCACTTCCTGCCTCAGTGCAATTGGCTCGCCGACCCATTTCTCATGCAGTGCCACCACTGGTTGGTGGTGCAAATACAATACTATTTGGTTCAGAATATTTTTTCTTGTTTTCCTGCTTTAAAAACTGGGTGTCTTATGGTCCAAAAAATACGGTACAGTATATCCAGACATTAACCAATTCAATAATTCAGTATACTAACTCTCCCTTAAAAATTCAAAATCTAATCACATCCCTTAAACCACCTGAAATTTATCATGTCCTGACTACCAAAAAGGCATTTATAGTGATGCCTCAAAGCAATCCTCTTTATCTTTAAACTATAAGGAGGAAACCTTTCTATCTTCATGACCTTGGCTTCTCAAATGGGATTCCACTCTCTCATAACAATTCTGAATGGTTTACTGTCCAGTTTCAGATAAGCCATTTATCTCTAGTATACAAAACATCACTACTGCCAAACATTATGTGAGGAAATGGTAGAGTACATAACATGCTAATTTACGGCCAAGTTCCATCACTGCTGAGGTCACAGTAACCTCCTACACCAAAAACATCTCACAACAGTTGTTGGGAAATCACCTGCACTTGAAATTTTAATTTCTTTTTTTATTAAATTTTATTATAAAACACTCACATAGCAAACAAACAGATAGACATATAAGCCAACTTTCCCACCCCTCTCATTCTCATCTCCCCCCCCCCCCAACTCCACACCTAATGGGATGCATTATATGTACCATACATTAAGTGTTAATGATGGTGGTGGGAGGTGTGAAATTTTAATTTCTGAATTACAGTAAAACAATTTTACAGACGCCTCTTTTTATGGAAAAACTGTTTTATAGAAGGAAATTCTGGGGAAATCACGTCCCAATTTAGGGGGAAAATTCAACTTATGGAACAGGTTCCCCCAGAGTTCCTTCTGTCTGCGAGAGTCTAAAATGGCGGCCCTGCCATTTGAGACTCTAAAATGATGGAGCCGCACCATTTTAGACTCTAAAACAGCGACCACCCACTACCACTGGAAATCACGATCCATCACTTACCACTGCGGAGGCAACAGCGGCATTTTCCACAGTGTCCACCACTTCTATTGGCAGCGGGAGACTGTGGGGACCATATCCGCTGCCTTCTGGTCTTCCTCCAAGGTCCCCCCAGGGCACCTCAGCCGGGAATGTGCGCCGCTCTGGTTATGTGCCAGACACCCAGGCGCACGTTCCCGGCTGTAGCGCCACTGCCGCCTGAACTCCCCCGGCGGCTGGACAAACCGCTCAGGAAGCAGCAGCATGCAAAAGGTAGGGAGATCGCTTCGCCGTTTATTTATTTCCCTTTACTATTTGCTCTGCTTCCCCCCTTTTTACCTCGCACCTCAATTGATCTCTTTTCCCTTTTCCACCCCAGCCGCTAATCAGCTGGGGAGTTTGAGTGAGCAAGATGCGGAGAAGTGGGATAAAAAAGGGGTAAATCCTTTAAGAACACCCCCTTTTCTCCACCCTTGCCCCTCACAAGCTGGTGGGGTCAATGGTGGTATGAGAGAGGATCTTGTCTGGCATTTTTATGGATTTGTTGGGATTTTTTTTGTATTTTTTTGATTATTTTTGCTCTGGTTGGGACGGTTTTTTATTTTTCGATGCATTCCTATAGGAAATTGTGCTTTATTTTATGGAATAAGTTACAGAACGGACTTTCCCCGTAAAACAGGGTGTTATTGTATTTAAGCTACTAACTCAGTGAATCTCAGCCTGCAGCCCACGGCACCATTTCATGTGGGCCCCCCTCTGCCTCCACCACATCACAGAAAGTGCCATGTGGTGAAGAAAGGGCAAAATGGCCGTCCAGCCCCTGAAGCTGTCTAAGGGAGCATGACTCGGCCTCAGGCTTAAAAAGGTTGAGAACTCCTGTACTAACTGGTTACTTACAAGAGGACAAATTGCTCACAGCAATTACTAGGAATGCAATAATCATTTGCTGTTTCAATTCTGAGCACATTATATAAGGATAAATTCCACTGAATTGAGATGAGACATGATTCCATGTAATACATTTGGAACTCAGATACAGGCTTTTTTCTTCTTCTCCAAAGATAATGAACAGTTACTAAACGGTGCCTAAGGCCACAGTACTTTGTCATTCTAAATAGCCCTCTGATTTAAAAAAGGAAGCCACTACTTTTAAATCTATTATAGTTACACTATGAGGAACCGAAAAGTGTTTAACAGGAGAGAAAGAGAGTCAGAAGGAAGAACACAAATGAAGTACTGCAGTGTTTTACCAAAATCTCTTTGATCATGTAAAATGCAATATACAGTACAGTGGTACCTCATACAGCGATTTTAATCCATTCCACGGGGCTCGTTGTTGTATGAAACAATTGCTATTTGATAATGCAACATATAGCCATTTCCCCTATGGAATGCATCATACAACGATATTTTTTGCTAAGTGTTTTTTTCATTGAAAAATTGTTATGCCAGACACCATTTGATTTGTATTGTTCTATGGTTGCTGTTTATATGGCTCAGTTTTAACTACCATAATAGAAAGAAAAAAGTTGAAGAACAATCCTAAATTTCTCTAACAACCCATCAATATAGTATTCAGTAAACCCATCCCTTGGCACCAGATAAGTGTGCATATGTAGAGCTCATGCCACCAGCTAAATTCTCAAAAACTCTAGTTCCTTCTTTCAACATCTATAAACAACTTAGTTAAGCAAAGTTAGGCTTACCTCTTTTTCTAGTTTTAAAACGCTGGCCTGATAGCGTTGGCTTTTGCTGCTTTTGATTATTCATAAAAGACACTCTGTGAAAATTTAGAATGCATTAGTTTAAAAGACAAATCCCCAGGTCTGTAATAGCATCATGTGCGAACTGGCAATGTAACACACATTGTTTTCCCATAAAGTGAAAATATATAAGTTGCTGTTTTTAAAAATTCAAACATGTTTTCAGCTGGGAAAGAAACTGCTTATTCCTTATAAACCTTTATTTTCCAGGTACCTAGGTATGGGGTATGAAGTTTAAATTTAAAACTAAATTTAACTGTTCGATTTCTACACCACCCACTCGGTCTAGGCTAACTCAGGGTGGTTCACAATCACAGATTAAAACTACTACTTAAAACTACCCACCCCCTAAAAACGAAAGTTTGTTTTTTATGTTGGACATTCTGGGTCTGGGGTTAAAAACATGAGTGTTTTAAAAACTATTATTGAGAATCAGTTTTTTTCTCTATTTCAAAAGCCATTACGACAATGTTGATGTCCAATGTGACTTTATCTTTCACTGGGAGACATAGAATGTGAAGCATTCAAATCTTTATTGATAGATGTTACAATACTTTTGTTAATTTATCCTGTTTTACTAAATTCCTTAAATCTCCCTTAACTGAAAACTGAACAAGTCTAGTTTAAAATCTTAAGAGTTCCTCGCACAACCATGCGAGTCTGCGACATTAAACAGCACTCTTAGAAAATGACAAGGAAGAGAAGTACCAGGTAGTCACCCCTCCAAACCTGAAATATTTTATTTCTCCAGCATGCAAAAGGGAATACAAATTGTGTGTTGAGGAGGACAGCTCAATGTAATGCTATGTTTGGGTTTCAGCTTATAAGAAATTTTATCAAAAAGTACAGGTGTGTTTGAAAATACTGGTTAAAAATTAAATGCTTATTGCTTGCAGTATGCGATTGTTAATTAAATATTTTCCTGCCACACTGTATTATGTTTGATTGTTTCTGATGAATTATTTCTTGTTTTAACTGGTTGGAAGCCACCCAGAGTGATCTTGTAACCAGATAGGTGGGATATAAATGTGATCAAGTAAACCTTTGAAGGAAATATTACCAACTGCTGAACTGTAGGATTAACTAACCTATACCTTTGCCAATATGTGTTGTTGTTTTTTTGGGGGGCATTGTTATTTGTTGTTACTTATAATTTTATTTGTTTATTCTTTAAGTTTAATCCCTTGTTATTATAAAGATATATTTTTTAATTTGTTGTAAGCCATCCAGAGGGGCTGGGGGCAAGCATTTTGTATTAAAGCAGGGGTGCCCAAACTTTCCGGGCTGCGGGCTGGTCATGTAGTTCAGAGGGCTGGTCACTATGGTGGGCTGGGTGGGTGGATCCAGCAATTCATCCGGCCCACAAAGCCTTCTTCGCTCCTGGAAGCGGAAGTAAAATGCACCCGTCCTAGTTTGGGCACCCCCTGTATTAAAGGAATTAGATGCCCTTTTTTTAAAATATAAAAAAATAAAATAAAAACACCAAATCCAAGTTACCAACCAAGCACCGCCTCTTCTTGCCACCCAGACCCCACCCGCTTGGCCTGGTAACAGAACTTTCCCAAAACCTCCCCAAAGCGAAACCCCTAGTATCTATATCTATCTATCTATCTCTATATCTATCCAGGGGGGGGGGGGAAGAGGACACCCCTTTCCCATAACAGTCCTAATATTTATATCTATCTATCTATCTACATATTAGGGGGGACACCCCTTTCCCATAACAGTCCTAATATTTATATCTATCTATCTATATATTAGGGGGGGAGACCCCTTTCCCATAACAGTCCTAATATTTATATCTATCTATCTATATATTAGGGGGGGACACCCCTTTCCCATAACAGTCCTAATATTTATATCTATCTATCTATATATATTAGGGGGGGGAGACCCCTTTCCCATAACAGTCCTAATATTTATATCTATCTATCTATATATTGGGGGGGGGGGAGGAGACCCCTTCCCCATAACAGTCCTAATATTTATATCTATCTATCTATATCTATCTATCTATATCTATCTATATCTATCTATATCTATCTATCTATCTCTATCTATATATATTAGGGGGGGACACCCCTTTCCCATAACAGTCCTAATATTTATATCTATCTATCTATATATTAGGGGGGGAGAC